>JAWZYU010000029.1:56820267-58116101 GCA_038380435.1 Ryuthela nishihirai | reverse complement strand
TTTAGTAGAAGACATTTTGAGTCCAGATGATGGTAGTTGTAATAGTTCTCGAGTAAGCAACAAGTCAGAAAAAAACTTAGCTGACTTTGAGGGAGAAGAATCTGGATGTGAAGATGAGTTGGCTCAGTTGGCAGCCCATGCCCAAGCTCAGCTTGGTTCTCACCCCATGACACAAAGGTTGGCTAACATGGCATGTATGTATACACCTCAACTTCATGGAAACAAGCCCCATCATCATCATCATCATCACTACAGAGGACCTCATCGAGAAGTAGGACAAGCACTGAACCATTTTGATTTACAATCTGTTTGTGAACCAGGGCAAACACTTCTCTGGGATTTATTACAAGATGACAGAATTGTAAGTGCCATTTTTTATCATTATTTTAAACTGTGAGCAGTAGTTTTTCTTTTTTAAGTTTTAGTAGTTTTTCTCTTTTAACATTTATATATATTCCATGATATAAATTAGAAAGTTTGTGAATTTGTTGCACTCTGTAAACTCTTTGATGTTATTTTACTAAAATAAATGTGCTTTATAAACCATTTAATAATTAACAATCTTGTGTATAGTAATATGAAATATCATGTCTCTCAATCAGATTTTATAAAATAAATTATAAAATATCAAATAAATAGGTTGTAATTTTTTGGTAAATAATTACCATTTTTACAAGCTGTTATAATTGAACATTATTATTATAAATTATCTTTTGTTCATTACAGAGCCAACTTGGAGAAGGCCTTGCAATTGAAGCAGAAAAAGTTCTTTGTAATCTTGTTTGTTGGTCAACAGATAAAATGATCCGAATGAAATTTATAGAAGGCTGCCTTGATAATTTAGCTAATAACAGGTATTTAGTTAGTTCAGTTTGGTTTTGTTCTTTAGTTACTTATGTTTTTTCTCTCCTAATTTCATCGTAAAATGATGATAATAGTATCTTAATATCACTTCAAATGCTGCACTTTGTGACTCAGTATTATTTTTTTTGTGCGAATTTTCATTTGTATGAATTTATAAATCTTACAGATGAGTGTATGAAGATGGTGGGAAGAAACTTCCTCAGATCACCATAAAAAAATTGGACCTCAACGAGTATAAAAAAGTCTGATTTTTTTTTTTGGCATATTTGGCAGGTATTTTCATGAGCAGTAAACTGAGAGACACATGTATAAAATCAATGGTTTTGAAGTGATGAATGCCTCTAAAAATGTGGCAATCATATGCTAACTACTGCAGTGACTAAAGGGCATCTTTGATGAAGCACTCAAAATAGCATTAATTCAGTAAAAGGATAATGAAGAAGTAACACAGTTGTGCACAAAATTCAATGTCAAGATTGATCTGTTGAGTTGTATGAGCTTGGAAACTCATCAGATGAGATGTTTTGCATGCTAATATTGCAGAAACATCTGTCACTCCATCCTACATGTTTATTCATCCAGTGGTGTATCCTTTTAATGACATTTTCAGTAGACAGCCATGTTCACAACTCTCATTCTGATAGATCCTGAATTGTTAATAACTTTGATTGTCGAACTGTATAAACCTAGATTGTCTGATGTGTGCTGTTCAGGTTGCAGGTGGTTACATCATTGTGAAGAGTAGTTTTCTGACATGATATAGGGCTTTTTACTCTGTAGAGCAGAGTGAATGTATGTCAATGCTTAATACTTTTACACAATTGTATCTACCCAATGATGCTCCATTTTACTAAAGCTTAAAGAGCTCTTTCAAGAGGCTAATGCTTGCCACATGCTCATTGTGCAAGTGATCAAGCATTTCAAGAACACAAGATAGCTATTTCCCAGTTTGCTATATTTTAGTCTGACAAAATAATTGGAAAACAAAATTAGGAAAACTAAATGCAATGCCTGCATTATGTGCAAATTGACCAGAACTCCGCATTAGAGATTCCAGGTCTTCCACATCACATCAATGACATATTAAGAATGTTAGTGGTCATGATAATATGTTTAAATGCTTCACCATTTATGTTTCCATAATTGTTTCAATACTCAGTGGCTAGCAAAGTGTGATTATTGCATTTATTCAGATATCACACAGACACTCCTAAATAAGTTGTGAACTTTATTATTTAGGAAAGAGTTATTTGGAGAGACAATGACTAAAATTCAATTTGGAACATTCAAGGAATTAATTCATATAGCACAGAAGTAATCTGCAGCCTATGAAGTTTAACTAACAGACACATTTGATATATATATATATTCTACATTTGCACCCAGTGCATTCAGTTTGATTTGCAATTAAACAGAATGCTCTTTTTTTGATAGATTCAGAACCCCTGTAATTTCTCAAATACAGGTATTTCCTGACTTAATAGTTGCATTCCAAAATGTGACTGGGTAACTCGAAGGTTTTTCCCTCAGTGCTAAAACTACGAAAGGAGATTGTGTTCTTGAACATTTACTTAATTTATTTTTCTGTGTGAAATTATTTTATTTCTAATTATTCTTGATTTGTTATGGAATTAAAACAATAAATAAAGAATGAATTTCTATTTATTTTTGTTATTATTGAAATCATGTAATTATAAAGCATTTACATGAACAGAATATTAAAGTAATTATTTATTGAATTTGTTTCCAAAATGAAATTGATATGTGTGAATCATCATCAACTGATGTCTTTGCCCCATATTTAAAGAATTTAAGAATGATTCACATGCTTATCTTCTCTTTGTAACAATCCTTAAGTAACCACATCTTTCTGTAACTTTATTGCTACTTTGGAGGAACTTTTCTGGCTGTTGGAGTTTTTCTTATCAAAAGGACAGTGTCAATGTACTGAAAAGCATCTGCTAAGATCTTGACTCAGAAAATTCTAACAGACTGGACACCTCATCTATCAATTCAATTAATTTAATTCTATTCACTTAGCCATATATAAATCCTATTTTTTGCATTAGATGAATAATTTCATTTTTTTTTTTGTCTTCACAAAAAAAAATACCAATGAAATACTGTAAGATTGTGTGATACCTTGGTCATCTGTTTTTGATTATATCAGTATTCATGTGAAATCATGTTAATATGAAATTTGTTTAAGTCAGGGGATACCTGCACTTGACCATGCAATCCCAAATTTTGTACACATTGCCCCTATATCACACTGTGTTGTGTTAAAATATCAACTCTCAACCTATACTAGAACCTGATTTCAAACCTAAAACAGCTTTCCCCCATTTTTCTACTTTATCAGTTTAAAAATTTCATTTAACGCTTTTCAATCCCTTATAACTTCCAAATACTTGACTGCTTATTCCCATATTTTTTCTCTGAGCTATCCCCTGGCCATTTTCCATGTTGTGTTAAAAATGTAAGACTCTACTTATCATAAAAGCTGAGCTCTAATTTAAGGCCATTTTTATTTTTCACTTTGAAGACTCATTGATTTTCATTATTAAATAAGCTAGTAAAGATAATAGTAGCTGGAAATGGGACTCCTTGAGGTAGTGAATCAAATTTTCTTTATGGGTCTCATTAGGAAACCTTAAATATCAACCCAATACATATTAAAATAGCCAAGAAGTTAAGCATTATAGACCAAGTGACTGAATAAGGGGATAATTTCAAGTTTAATTTTTTTAAAGACTACTGAAACTGTTAGAATAATTATTTACTGAAATAGCATCTTAGTCTATTCCAGCTCAGTTTAATGTCCTTAGTAAACCTCAAACGCCAAATTTCAACTGAAAATGTATGTTAAAATGGCTAAGATATTAAGAAAATTAAAATAATATAATCTCTCAGATATACACCTGGTAGTAATTTGTTAGAATATTATAGAGAAAAAATTGTCCTTTATATTATTCCATCAGCCAGTGGAATCTGAACCCACGACCTCCTGATAACATGTCAGGTGACTCTCAGGTAGCTCTGGTCAGAACACCTGGCATGCTATCAGGAGGTCATGAGTTCAGATCCCACCTGGCTAATGATAATTATTCCTCCATATTATTCTAACAAATTAAGAAAATTTTATACTAGAATGGGTGTTTCAATTCATTCCAGCTTAATTATTTATGTAATACCATTAATAAAATGTGAATACCACATTTCAGCTAATTATGTGCTAAAATATGAGATATTAAGGGAAAACTGTATACTATATTACCATACTTTTCACCATTGGAAAACACAAAATTTTAAATGACTATTGCAAATAATTTATTCATGCTAGAATTTTTTTTTTTTTTTCAACACTTAGGACATAGAAGAATTCTAGAAGCTACTCTTAGCTTTTACAGGCCTTTTCATAGAAGGACATTCCCTACTAAGACCAAAGTCATTGCTGACTACTTCATCAGTTAGAGCTAACACAACATGCAAAGTTTTCCCTGCTGGAACAGCAGTTAGCACCCTAACCACTATGGCAGTTAAGGCTTAAATTCCTTCAGACCACATGTAAATTTGGGGGCAGAATTGTGATTTACATTGATATCAGCAATTTTACTCTTGCCCCAGAGATAGGGAGACATTGGCTCCATCAGTAGCACACCACACTTGTAATCTGCAGTTCCAAGATTTGAGTTCCAACTTTCTCAGCATTGAGATTATCTCCACTAAACCTCCACCCTGCCCTTAGTAGGAGTGGGGACGGGGATGGCTCAGTTCGTAGTGCGCCAGGCTCATAATCTGTAGTTCCCAGGTTCGAGTCTCACTTGGGTCAGTGTTGAGATTTATCTCCACAAAATTCCTTGCCCTGCCCACGGTCAGTAGGGGACACTGATGGGCTTGGAAAGGCCACCGACCATCGGATGGGATGTTAAGCCATGGTCCTGTGTACGGGAGAGCCATACACTGTTCACATTAAAGAACGCGCTGAATGGCCTTGACGGGAGGCTACCATCTGTCTCCCAACATTTGTTCCAGTGGGTCCCCTCCCCCAATCTTCTCTGAGCCTTCAGGGTCCATGTGACCTGGTCATTTAGCCCATGGTGTGCAAAAAAGTGCCGCTCAGAGGTAAAACAACCCAACCCTTAGAAAGGAGACACCAGTAGGTCTGGAAAAGATGCCATCCAATAAATGGTATGTAAAACTATGGCTGCATGTGCAAGAAGACAAATATCCTGTATATGTTAGAGAATATGCTGGATGGTCTTATTAACAGGAAGCTTGAATCTGTCTACTAGCAGTTGTACAATGCTAGTAGACAGATTAAAACTTCCCATTCCATAACCAATAACCAACTTTGAGTCCTTGTGACCCGGCTGTTTAGCCCATTGTGTGTACAAAAGTGCTGCCCAGAGGTAAAACAACCGAACTGGAGTTGGGGAGCATTTTTTTAAAAGAGAGATCACCACTTAGTATGAAGTTTGAATTTCCACCATTATAGGGGGCAAAGTTCAGAAAATAACAAACTTTATTCTGTTTGAAAGCAAGCATTACATATTCGTCCGAGAGGATATGCTATCCTTTTATATCAAAGTTATGATAATGTTTCTAAATGAAAACTCTGTTGCAAACAGATATTGTATTTTATACCTGTATCAATGCATAATTTTATTAAATGTGATACTTAGATGTGAGAGATGATGAATTATATAGTATGTTTAATTATAGTATATTGTTTAGTTAATGGTATGGAAAAGCTATTGTTGCATTATTTTATTAAGAATACTGCTGAGTTTAAATTTAAGAGACATAAGTGAAAACTGATTAAGCCATTTTCAAACTTGGCATTGTAGGGTTAAGAAGAGGCAGTGTGATTATTAATGGAACAGCAGTTCTGGTTGAATGCTCACAATCATTGGTGGGAAATGTACCAGGAAAGTTTGTAGATTATAAAGTTATAAAATTGGGAGCCAATGAACACATCTGGCCAGAAAAGACTAGTGATGTCTGAAGCCAACAAAAGATTGCCCAGATTTTGTAGTCAGACAAACCACAGTGGAACAAATAACATCTAAATGCAGTTGTTGTTGTCTTGCAGTATACTCTTGCTCATATAAGTTTGCCACAGCAAACTCCAGTATGTACCATGCCTATCAGCACATAACAGACAACTGCATTTACAGAAGGTCAATGAATGTCAAAACTGGTCGTTAGAGGACTGGAAAAAATTGTCTGGTACATTGAATCTAGATTCTAGATGCACCATACTGATAGAAGCCCTGGAATATGGAGAAAACAGCATGAGTTCATGGACTCATTGTATAAAACAATGTAGGTGGGGCCAATGGAGATTGGGTAATTGTTTGGGGCATGTTTTCTTGGCATCACTGGAATCCCTACCATTAGTCATTTATAATTAAATACAACTTTCTAAACATTGTTCCAGGTTAGCTACATTCCTAAGTAGATTAGTTAAGGTTAAAACCACAGTGAATATAGAAACATTAACACTGTATAAATTTAAAATGGCCCTTACATTATGTTAATAGTTGAGTTGCCACATATCAATTCATTCATACCTAAAGTGGTGAAAGAACTACATCATTACTGATACGATGGTGTTCTCAGTTTATGTTAATTAGTGATTATTGCAGAACAATGCTAGCTGCCTTGGTAGATAACCACTTGTTTGTACTTAAGGTGTCAGGAAAGAGTTTTATTCTTGAACCTCTAGTAGTGCTGTTTCCATAGTTGTAAATAGGTTACTGACCTAAATAACCTGCTTGTCAGTAATTAAACCAGGTTTGATGGGGAATTTCAGTTTTCAGACATCTCTATCAATCATGGCTTAATTAATGGTAAGCATTCCATCTTACTCAAGAGAGTAACTTATTTACAACTAAGGAAACAGCACTGCTATAATATCAAACTCTTCCGTAATACCTTAAGTACAAATAAGTGGTCATTGACTAAGGCAGATATCATTGTTCTGCATTAATCACTGATGGCATGAATTGAATGCATCATTGTATCTGCAATGGATTGTAGTTCCTGTACCAAAACAGCTCAACTATTAACAGCATAATGTATGAGCTGGGTTAAATTTATATAGTGTTAATTTGAGAATTTTTAAAAATTGAAAATTATGGTAGGTTGATATAAGCTATGCCATAAGTCACATAATTCAGGAATAATTCCAGGAACAAAAACATTGCATTCCTTCTTTGATCTGTGCAGTCACCTGATTTAAAACCCATTGATTGGGTATAAATAGCAGTCAGGCATATTAATTAATTTCTGCTATTCCGTAATTGACAGATCATGGCCACCTTACAGTTGTTTTTGAAATAGGATAGGAATGGAACATTAAAACCATGGGTTCAGTATCAAGAAAAGAAGGAAACAAAAATGCTCCACATGTTGATAGGATAGGAATGGAGCATTAAAGCCATGGTTCAGTATCAAGAAAAGAATGAAACAAAAATGCTCCACATACTGGATGACAATGAGAGAGCTTTCCCTTTTTCCACTGTGAGTGGATATCCTTTCCAGCCATTAATAGTTCACAACTAATCACTTTTAGAGGCAAGAATGAATGTTCTGAAAGCAAAAGGAGATCCTACTAGATAGGTGTTCCTAATAAAGGGGCCTTAAGTGTATTTGTAAATACTTAATTGTATCAAACGATATTAGATTGTGAATGTACATTTTGCAGGATGCCAAATAAGTTTTCTAATATTATATGCAATTTTTTTTTCTAGATCTGTGCTAGTTTCACTTCGTTTACTTCCTAAGCTGTTTGCCTCATTCCAACAATTCAGAGGAGGCAGTGACACCCATTCTGTTACTATGTAAGAACTTTTACGTTTCATTTTGCTTTAACTGTTATTATTTCATTATCATATTAACATTATATTTTTATCCTAAAGTATGTAATGTAAGACTGCAAAATTATATCTCCTAATATCTGAATAAAGGTTGCAAAACAGTTGCTAAAAAAAATACTCAATACAGTATTTAAAAAAGATTTATAGATCGAAAATAATATGTCCTTAGTGGGCCTGCTGAAAATTAGAAATTTAGCGTTCTCTCTGGTAAGAGACAATGGCAATTCTTGTATCATTGTTGGAAATCAGTAATAAAGTCATTGTAATGTTATGTGCACATTTATTCAGTTGTAAGAATATTTGGCAAATGTTTCTGGCATGTGATATGACATGTTCCCTTTCTGTAGTTCAATAGTGCTCATCCTCATTCTTACTATAAGGGTGGATTATTTAATTTGTGTACTGCTATTGCCAACAATTAATAGCTTTTTGCATGAGTTATTAATGCATGCTATGTGACAACACAGCAGCTTTTGAAGAGCATGGAGCAGTATGTGCAAGTTGAAAAAACACTGCAGTATGGTGACAAGTAACAGCAGAATAGTATGCAGTCAGTTACTGCTGTTTTCTCACTTTGGATAGGTATTCACTTTTGTGTGTGCGATTTTTTGCAGGCTATAGCTGATCTGGAAACAGCAGCAATATATGATATGTTACTCTGTTCAGTAAGGTGTAAGTGGTGTAGAGACAGTTGCAGAAATGGCTCAAGTGTATGGAGAACAAGCCTGGTTTCCCAGATCTAGGGTCATCCTCCATGGATTTGTGCCTGTCTGTGAAACTTAAAAAATCTGTACTTTGCTTCAAGCACTATTCTCATACACTTGAGGGACCTAAGTGGTGCACAGACTGGACTGTCTGTGCACTACTGAAACCTTGCTGAACACATTGTAACGTATCATATACCCACCACCTCCTGATAATATGTCAGGTGCTCTGGGCCACTGAGCTACCAGCCGCCGATCAAGATCTCCTCTAATTAACACTATGAACATTTCCCTTTATGTCACATGTAGACGTTATTTTAGGCAATTTTTAGCCCTAGCGACTTTTTATTTGCCATTTTATTTTAAACTCGACAGTTCAACATCCAGTAATAAATAGGCACTTTTTGAGGTCGATTTCAATTTTAGAGGAAAAATTGTCTGAGCTGGGTAGGATATGAACACACGACCTCCTGATAACATGTCAGGTGCTCTGGACCACTGAGCTACCGGCCGCCGATCAAGATCTCATCTAATTAACGCTATGAACATTTCCCTTTATGTCACATGTAGGCGTTATTTTAGGCAATTTTTAGCCCTAGCGGCTTTTTATTTGCCAATAGATGGAAAGCATGCCTTACAAGTATGCTAATGATAATAAATATTGAGATAAACTCAGATAAATTTGACGGTTCAACATCCAGTAATAAATAGGCACTTTGACGTCGATTTCAATTTTAGAGGAAAAATTGTCTGTGCCAGATGGGATACGAACCCACGACCTCCTGATAACCACGACCTCCAGATGTTATCAGGAGGTCATGAGTTCGTATCCCACCTGGCTCAAACAATTTTTCTTTTAAAATTGAAATCGACGTCAAAGTGCCTATTTATTACTGGATGTTGAACCGTCGAGTTTATCCCAATATTTATTATCATTAGCATACTTGTAAGACATGCTTTCCATCTATTGGCAAATAAAAAAGCCACTATGGCTGAAAATTGCCTAAAATAACGCCTACATGTGACATAAAGGGAAATGTTCATAGCGTTAATTAGAGGAGATCTTGATTGGTGGCCGGTAGCTCAGTGGTCCAGAGCACCTGACATGTTATCAGGAGGTCGTGGGTTCATATCCCATCCGGCTCAGACAATTTTTCCTCTGAAATTGAAAGCGACGTCAAAAAGTGCCTATTTATTACTGGATGTATCATATACACTGCTTAGCTTCCACATCAGCCATAGCCTGCAAAAAAAAAGCACACACAAAATTGAACACCTTTCCAAAGCATGAAAAGAAAAAGACCGTGTATTCTGCTGTTACTTGCAATCATATTGCAATATGTTTCAACTTGCAACCACTGTTTCATGCACTTGAAGCAGTACTGTATTGTTACATATCATGTTGCTAATTGTTGACAATGGCAGTCCACAGATTAAATGATCCTCTTATGTATGTGCCACTTTCCCAGGCCAAAAATATGATGTGCCACTGAGTCAGGTGTGTTAATACAAGTACATTTTACACTTCACATCAAGTAAATTGTAAGTTCACATATTGAAGCCAAATATTCTAAAGAAAAAAAAAAAAGTCTATTGCCAGTATTATCGAGCTTTATAATTGAGTGCTATATCTCAGAACAGACATGTTTGGATAACTGAATTGCACAATCTGATTGAACATCTGTAGTCCATGGCTGCTTGAAAATTCTGTGTGTATGTATTAAATTTTATTTTTGAAATATTCGTGTACCTTTTTTTTACAATCACATTGTGCCATGCATATTATGTATGTGACATATCGACTATCATGGTTACAGTGGTTTAATTTCTGTAACAGATGGAATTCACAATCACAGATTATACACTAGTTATTTGGACCATTGAGGTACTAAGCTCACTTATTATTCATGCTTTAGAGCAGCCATGGGCAACCCACTGGCCACATCTGGCCTGCCAACACTTTTCAAGTGGCCTGTGAATATTGCCATACACATTATTGCATTTTTTATCTCTTATTCTTAAGTCCTTTGGGGAATACCATTTTTTTCTTTCTTTCCCAATTTACCTTTACATTGTTTTGAAAGTATTCTTTAGTAGCCTAAATTTAATTTACAATGACATCGACCCACTTGATAGACTTTACATATAAGGGTAGTTGAGTTTTCTGAATGCACTATTCAGTTTTCAATTAAAGAGCTCAGCTCTCACTCAAATAGACACTACATCAGTAAACATTCTAATTATGAAAGTTATAGCCAACATGAAAAGAAACATTTGAGAAACTTATGGGTACATTAAACACGCAAAAATATTTATTTACCCAAAGGTCTCAAGACTTGATGCTATTGTGCATGCAAGCTTTGTTATTAGTGAAAAAACTACAAAATAATACCAAAATTATTCTGATGACAAATTCATAAAGGAGTGTCTGTGAACAATTTTTGGTATGTTTTGTCCAGAGAGAAAAAGTGATGATAAAATAAGTTTATCCTACAGATTCATAATCAGGTATCAATGAACTTACTTCCAATATGGAAAATACCTTTACAGAGCTTGCATTGAAATTTTAATAGTTTTCTTTTGCTCTTGATGAAAATACCAATGTTTCTAACACTCCGTAATTAGTGGATTTGTATGTGGAGTCGATATTAATTTCCATTATAATACATTTCATTTTTATCTAATTATGCTATTTACTTTCAATTTCTTGTATAGGTAATTCTAATTTTATTTAAAAAGTTTTTTCATTAAAGTTTTAAAAAGTACACATTCATTTTTGAAATAAATAGGTATATGTGGAAATTAAACTTTTTATGCATGTTTTTTCTACTCAGCACATTGGACATAGGGGGGAGAGTAAGTTTACAATGTTTAATGCAGTAAAGTTCTGCCCTGTGGCACTCTGAAAAATCCTCATCCAGCCTGCCGATAAGAAATGGTTGCCTATCCTTGCTTAAGAGCTATCTCTGTTTACTACCACGATGAAGTTAACATCTTTAAATCCATAGATATCATTCCTGTAACAATATTATTTAAATGTGTTATTGAGACATTCATTTTATTACTAAAAGGGGAACTATATTATGGAATAAAATTGTTTTTCCATTTGGTATTACTGAGGTTGAAACTGTGTTCTATTTCCTTAAAACTTTTGACTTAATAATATTTAATAAAGGTTTAATATGATGGAATTAATTTTTAATTGCTCATAGTTTTATACTCATAGGTGCCAAGAAAAAAAATGTTTAAAATGCAACATTTTTTACAAATAATGTAAGTCTATCTTATACTTTAATATATAAGGACTCCCGTACACCTGTTTATAAATATTTGCTTATTTTTTCTTAAATGTTGTTATATTTGTAACTGCATGCTTGAATGTTGTAAAAATATTGCATTATGTATAGATAGGTTAAGTAAACAATGATCCACTACAAAAGACAAAAATTTTTCCATTTAAAAATTTATGTCAGATATGAACATGAATGAAAATGATATTACATATGTTGATTAATACAATGTTGTAATGTAATATTGCTTGATTCGTATGTAGATGTAAGAAAATCTACATACAAATACCTGTCTACTAAACCAGTGGGCATGTCCCTGTGCATGTGTTTGTATATTGTATTAGAAACCAGGACAAGCTCCAATGGAACTTCCAAGTCATCTCAACCCTTTTTGTAGGGGAGTATTTTCTTCCCTTTTAAAAAAAATAAATAAAATCTGTACAATTAAATGCTGTCAACATTTGTTTTGCAATTAAATATATATTTATATTGTTTCAAATAGGAGACTTTCATTTGTAGTTTTGTATCTTTTTGTTCAGTATATTTGTATTTTAATGATAATTAAATGTTGCTGAGTTTTTTTTTATATAAATAATTTTAGGTGGGCAGAGAAGGAACATAAAATGATGAAGCATTTCTTCAACAATCTTGTTAACTATACTTCAAATATAAGTTCTGGACCCAATAATAATAGCTTGTAAGTATTTGTATTTAGCATTATAATATTACAGTAATATGATGAAAATTGTTATTCACTTAGATATGTAAGAAAACTAAAATTATTTAGTACTATGTTAATCACTATTAAACTGTTTAAAAATATCTTTATCAATTACTAGGCATCATTAAAAACATAAAATTTAAAAAGTATAAAACCATACAAAGTTATTATCTTTAAGTTGCAGAAGCATATTGTTCCCATAGCTGTGCTATATCCATATGTGGATCTGGCTGTTTTGTTACCTCTTATATCAGCAACTGTAAAGCTTCCAGTGCTGCCATAATGCTGTGATGGCATTGATAAATATGTCAGTTTGCATTGCCTGGATATTTTTTCATATTGTTTTGTTATTTAATGTAAAAAAATGTAAGCAGAGACATCCAAGTTATTCCATCAAAATTCTCTTTCAATGATCGTTGATATAGCCCATCCAAAACAAATTTCTGCATATACTATGGTAAAAATGAAATCAATATATAAGATTTTCTCACACTTCACTAGATTTCAGTTTGGCAAATTTTACAGTTTTTGATGAATTGATTGTTTCATAAAATTATCTTTTTTTTTAATAAATATTAAACTGTAGCTGCCGGTCATAGATGAATATGTGATAGTATCTAAAACTGGCAGCAGAAAGGTCAATATTTAATTCTAGTTGTGTGTTTTTTAATTGAAGTATAATAAGTAGAATATATTAATACTTTTCCATTGCACTGTTCTAATAGCTTTATGGCAATTGTTCTATTTTTTAGGTATTCCCATAAAGATGAAGTACAAGTTAGACTCCATTTTTTGACTTGTGTTTTCTCTACAGCTGGTTCACTGGAAAACTTTCGTAAGGAAATTTTTTTTAAACAAATGAAACAATTAAGATACCTAAAAAATAATATGAAAATAAATTTTACATATTTTAAATTTGTTTAAATATTTACTTTAATTTTCCTGTATCTAAAGTAATACAATTTAAATGATATTTTCTCATCATGCAGGTTTAAGTCATGAACAAGTAGATATGCTTTGGCAATGCTTAGCAACAGATTGTGAATGTGCTGATGAGCTGTTTAGTTGGCTATTGAACCAAGCTAAGGGCAAGGACCAACATGCACTTAATCTTAGTCTGTTCAAACATGTTTTGTTGGAAAAGGTAAACATTAAGTAATGAGAGTCATATTAAAATTTAGTGGTGATTCTTCATGTATATGTGCACTGTAACAATATTGACGTTCTGATTTTCACATGATAACTGCATGCTATGTTATGCCATAGTTGAATAAGTAGGAAATATTTTTAGTTCATTCAAAAATGAGCTCCACTCATAATGTTTCTGGTTTATTTTAATGACTTCTTTTTTTACGATTTAAAAGGCTTTCCTATATCTTATTTAATGATACTGGCACAGTTAATAGAAATAATGACTACCATCAATTATATAATCTGATGACAATATAAAATTAGGTTTGATTGAATCAAAATTTCTTGCAACTGAATGTGGAAAAATTCAGCTTCATGTATTTTAATCAGATTATCACTAACCTTTCAAGGAGAGAATCAATTACCATATAACAATTGCAATAATGACCATAGTTATGCACTTAGAAAATCAAAACGTTAAAAATATAAAATATTTAGTTATCAACATTGATAATACTTTAAAGGTAATACTCATGTTGATATCATTACAAGACTTTACACTATTAATAGTAGTAAACTTCACAGTGATATCAGCATGACCAGAATATACCAATACCTAAGGAAAATAGGCATTCATGCTACTTTACAGTGACTCAAGTGATGCTTCACAAGTGCCAATGGATTACTTTTGAACTTTATCACTTTTTCAAGTTATTCAACATGTAAGAAGTATGTAGATTTATATGCCCTTTTCGACAGTTAATTAAAAACTATGAAGAAATTTGCTGATTTCCATTCGAAAAAAAATATATATATTATAGTGGAGTTAGTTTGGTTACACAAAAATTCTTTGCAAGGGAAAGATTTTGGCCTTAAATGGTCTAGAGATTTCAAAATTTCTGATTTAGATTATGAAGATGATTTGGCTCTGTTGGCTAATGATGATGATGAGATGAATTCTTTCATTAGAGCTGTTGATGAGACTGGTAATAGAGTAGGTTTGGTGATAAACAGAGAAAAAACTAAAGTGATGGAAATTGATGAGGCACATGGTGCTTCAGTTGCTTTGAATGGTTGCACTCTTGAGCAAGTGTCTCAGTTTAATTATCTTGGGAGCTGTGTAGCAGATACTGGTGATCTGTTGCATGAGATAAATAGAGGAATAGGGATTTCCATTGGGGATTTTAAGAATCTATGGAGAGAGTGAAAAAATAGGTGTGTACACATATAGACTAACATTAGGCTGTATAATAGTTTGGTTCTTTCTAAGGTTAAGTATGATAGTGAAGCATAAACTCTTTGTAAGCAGAATAACAGGAAACTTGATGCCTTTGATTCTAGATTCTCTTATGCAGTATCTTGGGCATTAAGTGGTTTGACTTTGTAAGTAATAATGAAGTTAGAAGAAGGAGTCAGCAGCATTTTGTGCAGAGACTGCGTTGGTTTGGCTATGTTGTCCGTATGCATAGCTACAGATCGTCAAATAGGATTATGAGCAATGAGCACAAAGACTTTAGGAAAAGGGGGAGACCTAGATGCATGTCAAACAGGACCTTGCTAGAATTGGCCTACAGTGACCAAATGCAGTAGCTGTAGCTCAGGACAGACAGCTGTGGAGAGCAAAATTACACAGTTTGTTAGGAACTCCGTAGCCCATGGCTGCATGTGGATTTTGTATAGATGGATGGATGGATGGATGGACAGTCAGATGCACAGACGAATGGATGGATGGACAGTCAGATGCACAGACGAATGGATGGACAGACAGATGCACGGATGGACAGACAGATGCATGGACTGGTGGCCTGACATATGTTTTATTTTTAGGTCTTTAGAATTCCAAAAAGATTAATCAGGCCCAACACAGAAATGATTAATAATCAATTAAACTAAGTATTGCATAAATTAATGCTATAAAACAAAAAGAATAATAAGAAATGCAAATTGCTTGTAATTTTTTTTTTTTCAAAATCCTTTGACCGGCAATTGCTACTCTCATTATCCAGCACAGAAACCATAGCTTGTGGAAGCCATGACCATAATCTGCATCTTACAAACGTTTTCATATTATCACTAATAATTAGCAACCAATAATCAACATGTATTCATCACACATTGATTAATAATCGATATAGTACATAAATTGCACCAAATACCAGAAATTATTAGTTTGCATAGGTGCTTATAATTGTTCTGAATTTTCATTCTTCAAAGACATAATTTTGATTGTGTAAGGTTGGCAGCTTTGAATATATTTTTTATGCATTATGTTAGCACACTTGGCTACTGATCTAAGGGACCTGGGTTCGAGTCCCGAGTAAGGCATGGATGTGTGTGTTGTTTTTCTGCTGAGATCCTGATATCCTCACAGACCTTCTACTCTGGCATATAAACTGACAGGCTCCTGTCAGACCTCTGTGGCAAGCAGCTGCTTGAGGGGGTATTTATTTTTATTTATAGTTAAAAGTGTATATATTTTTAGATTGTGGGGGGGGGGGGGGGGAATCGATTACAGGTGAAGATTTTCTCAGTTCCTTGACATTCCATCTGATAGGTATGTTGTATGTAAATGAAAAACTTTAATGCTTTGTGTACTATGCAGTTTTATGAAAAGTATTTCAATATTTTAATTTATATATGCAGGAGGTAAATATGAAGAGTAACAGAAACATTTTTTTAACAGATGCCTCAGTTGCCAGCAGAAACAACCAGCATGATGGCCTTGAATCTTCTTCAACAACTGAGTAGCATAGCTCATTTAGCAACTGCTTCATATGACACTCCTTCATCAGAAGCTGATGTATGAATCATTTTTATATTTATTTCCAAAAAATTTAATAATGATTAAAAATAGTTATCTATTTTAACACTGATGTACATTTTAGTCTCTTCCAGCATATCATGACATAGTCTGATGTAGCATAAATAAAGAAGCTATATAATGTAATCAGTTGTAGATTTTTTTCAATATTGTAAGATATATAATTATTTTGAATAGTTTTAAAAATCGTTCATGAAATTCGGACCTTTTTGAGTGGAAAAATAAAATATTTCAAGAAATATCTGTGAATTGCCAGCAGAACACTGGCTGAAAAATGTTAATTGAAAGCTAGTACCACCATAATTTAAGCCCCCTTTCCCCCCAGAAAATTATTATCAGTAAAAAAAAATAATTATTAACTGACTTTATGGCTGTGCTCACTTCTTAAAGCAAACTCTTTCTCACCAGTTATGGGCTTAAACACTCTCTAATCAGGGTTTGTACATTTTACTTTCAGTATGGAATGCCATAAGCTATTGGACAATTTCATTTGGGATTTCTAATCACCAAGACTATCTTGAATGCATTTTTCTTTTTTAAAATCATTTCATTGTGATACACTTTTTGTATAAATATATATACGGCTAATATGACTTATTTTTATTTTGAGTGTAAAGTTAAAATTTCCAATAATTTGTCATTCTTCAACGTGTGCTTTCTTGTTTAAAGATATTTAGTATTACTGTTATTAGAGTTGAATCTAGGGGAGGGGTCTGTTTGGAATCCATTGAAGGATGCATATGCACCTGGGGACATGTCAGGAACAGATATAATATAGCCTGCATCAGTAGGAATCATACCAGGCCAACACCTGTATGGAGAGCCATCATTTTCAATATTCATTCATGTCTGCTTATTATTGATGGCAAGACATTATGTTGAAACCATTCTGGTACTACACTGAAGTGCCATTGAATTAGGGATAGGAAATGTTATCTAAGTTCAGTACCACAAGTCCCACATGCATGGTTGAAACTGGTCATACATAGCTGTAGCTTTGGCTGCCCCAAGCTTTCGTTGTGAGAAGTGTAATGGGAAAGTTGCGGGATTTAGATGCATTTGACAGAGGGCAGATCGTAGGTGCCTGACTGATGGGACACTTGATCTCCGAAATTGTCAACGAACTTGGATTTTCTCCTACGACAGTTTCAAGAGTGTTCAGGGAATATGAAAATTCTAGCAAAAAAACAAACAAAAACACCCGGACAAATTGCAAATAACAGCCAGCCTTGAATGATCGTGGACTTCGCCATCTGACCTGCATCTTACAGACCGATAGGGGCCAGACATTATCAGAAATCATCTCCCATCTGAACGCGGGTTCCAACCGGAAAGTCAGTGCATGGACCATGCAATGCTTACTTCATCTCAGCTTCGGGAGCCACTGACCTACAAGAGTCCCACTTCTAACAGCACGACACCAGGCTCAATGCCTTGCCTGGGCTAAAGAACATCGAAACTGGACCATTGAAAATTAGCAATGGATAGCGTGGAGTGATGAATCCCAATGTAAACTTCATCATGCCAATGGGAGACTGAGGATATGGCACCAACCCCATGAAGCCATGGATCCTGCATATCAGGTAAGAACAGTTCAAGCTGGTGGTGATTCAGTGATGGCCTGGGGTGTCTTCAGTTGGACGTGTATGGGACCTTTGGTACATGTACTGATGACTCTCAATGCATCCTGGTACGTAGAACTCATGGCTGACCATTTACACTCATTTATGGTTATCGTGCATCCCAATGGAGATGTCATCTACCAACAAGACAACTGTTCCTCTCACAGGTCAAGATTGGCTACTGCATAGTTGCAGGAGCATTCTGCTGACTTTGAAATAATGAATTGGCCTTCTAGAAGCCCAGATTTAAATCCCATCAAAAATCTTTGGGATACCATCGAGCAGAGTGTTTGGGGCCATTGAGTGTTTTGGCAACCTTGAGAGAATTGTAGACAGCTCTGGAGGATGCATGGGCCGTTATACCTGTGTAATTACGCAAGCTTGTGGAGTCCTTGCCTTATCATGTGGCGGCTGTTATCAGGGCCAGAGGGGGTTCAACACGTTACTAGGTTGCTATCCTAATTCAGTGGCACTTCAGTTTAGTATCTCTGCTCTTTCTGCACTCCATCCCAAACACTACTCTGCAAAACTCTCCACCCTGCCCTTGGTCAGTAGGGAACCTGGAACCCCAGGTTTAAGTCCCAGCTGTGCCAGCATTGAGATTTATCTCTGCAAAACTCCCTGCCCTTCCTTTGGTCAGTAGGAGACACTGATGGGCTTGGAAAGGCTGCTGGTCATTGGATGGGACATTAAACCATGTGCAGGAGAGCCATACCCTATGCACGTTAACGAACACATTGGATGGCCTTGATGGGAGGCTACCATCAAAGCCATCTCAGTTCAGTTAGGAATACCAGATCATACAGGGGAGCCGAAATTGGGTCTGACCATTACTTGGTCCAAAAGTGTCTTGCAGCTGAAGTTTAAGAAATGTTGTGCTAAGGTTAAGAAAATTACCTTCAATACTGAAGGTCTGAAAGATCCTAACAGCTTAAAATCAATCTAAAGTGAATGCACAGTATTCCCTGTTAAGAAACATTAATTAATAGATTCTGAAAGAAATTCATCGCCGCCACGGCGGGAATCTGGCATGAATCTGGAGAGATGCGGGTTCATTTCCTGCCGTGGCGGCGATGAATTTTTTTCAGAATCTATTAATCCTAACAGCTGTCCAGTGGGTTCCCTCCCCCAACCTTCTCTAAGCCTTCAAGGTTCCTGTAACCTGACCATTTAGCCCATTGTGTGCAAAAAAATGCTGCTTAGAGGTAAAACAACCCAACACAACAACAAAAACATTATCTGAGCAAATGACTTCTGAAAATTATCAAAACAGAATACAAAACTGGAGTGAAATTATGAATCTCATTTTAAATAAAAGCACTGAGTGTGATATTCAAGCCATTGTTTCCTAAATCTTGACAGGATTTTAGACAAATATAAGTTTAGAAACCAATATCAGAAACATTTGTTTCCTTCATTTTGACTTTTGCTACTTGAGGATTGGAACAGAGCAATAAAGTCTTATATTAACTTCATAAAGTATTTAAACATAATTTCTCTTAGTTCTGTTTCAATTTTGGTTTTCTTTTCTGTTTACTTCTAATTGCTTAAATTTATGTATGCAAACAAACTCTATGACCCATTTTTCATTCGTTCATACATGCAATATGCTTTATCAGATTGGGGAGGAGCTAATAAAAGTCAGCTACATAGAAGTATTACAGAGACACATTATTAGAGTACCTTGGTAATGATAATATCTAAATATTAAGTGCTTATTCTTTGTTCTTAACATTGAAAATTTTGCCATTAAGAAATATGTATATACAGAATATTAATTTACGTTTTTCAACATTTTACTGATTTTATTCAGCAAAATTCTGATTACTGGATCAAAAAATTCTTAGAAATTTAGCATTATACAAGATTTTTAAATTACAATTTAGACAGCATGTTATAGTATATTGGTCATAAACTATTTAATCATTTGAATACTGTAATTAAAATATTAAATAACATTGTTTATTTTTTTTAAAGTGATTTTGAACTTGTTAATCAATGTATGGATTCATCAGTGAAATAAGCCATGTAACTAGAAGGACTTTTAATTTATACCAGCGTGAACTGGCTGAGGTTTTTTTTTTTACTCAATGTCATTTTTTCAACTTCAAACTTATTTCCTTAAGCATTTGAAACATACCAACTTCACAGGATCCTGGTGCTGACCATTTATTTCTACTAGACTGGACTTGTTTATGGATTTGAGCTTGATTATAGATCCTGGACTTGCTGCACTGGTGGGCCTCTGTTCAGGGAGAATCTACCGCTGTGTTTTCTGTTTGCTTCTGGATTGCCAGCCCTAAGTGAAAAGAGGCATGGGATACCTTATATCAACTGGTGGATAATCCTGATCACAGGCCATCACAGGTACCTGAACCTCACTTAGCTAGTTGGGCATTGTTAATCCTAAACTGGAGTAATGTGTCTCAGGCAGGCCATATGGCTCTTGAAAAAGTCCACTTGAAAAGGTGGTGCCTGAAGTTCCTACCAGCATCGGTGGCTTCAGCCTTTAGCGGAGGAGGAACAGGTCTTTGCCCCATGCCTGCGATCAGGGGGCTGCTTGATATTGTTGGCCCTACCTATCTCAATAAACCTAGTTTCTTTGAAAATCCTACTAATCATTTTCTCTCTGCAGGAACGTGGAATGTGAGGACATTATATAGAGATTATTTTCTTGATGTCCTCACAAAGGAATTCTAGTGCTTTAACCTAGATATTCTAGGCTTGCAAGAGACCAGATGGACAGGTAAAGGTTAAATACTTAAAAATAATTTTAAATTTCTCTTTTCAAGGACAGAGGATGGAAAGCATCTCCAAGGTGTAGGTTTGCTTCTTAGCAGACATGCCAGTGATGTTCTTTTAGAATATGACTGCATTAATGAAAGATTTCTTAGAGCAAATTTTAAAACAAAAATTAAAGACTTGAATGTCATCTGTTGTTATGCCCCCACAGAGGACTTGAATGAGAAGGATACGTTTTACAGCCAGCTTCAGTATATTTTGAATTCTGTGAAGAAAGGAGATATTTCTCTTGTGCTAGGTGACTTCAATGCTAAAGTTGGTACTGACTCTGACCTTTGGGCAGGAGTTTTATGTCCCTTTGGCATTGGTAATTCCAATGGTAATGGGGAATGTCTCCTACAGGTAAGTAAACTTAATGGTTTATGTATAACTAATACATACTACAAACACCAGGACATTTATAAATATATGTGGGTTTCAATTGATGGGTTGCACAGGAATATCATAGATTATATTTTAATTAACAGCAAATGGTCAAGTTCAGTTATGAATACCAGATCTACAGGGGAGCCGAAATTGGGTCTGACCATTAGCAGGTGAAAAATGTCTTGCAGCTGAAGCTTAAGAAATGTTGTACTAAGGTTAAGAAAATTACCTTCAACACTGAAGGTCTGAAAGATCCAGATATAACCAAAGTATACCATGATGGGCTACTTAGTCATTACGACAATTGTAGTTTGCTTACTGCTGAAGTTGAGAAAGAATGGGATCAGTTTAAACAGGCTTTTCTTGAAACCAACAGTACTCCTTTGGGTAAAAGGGAACAGTGGAAACAAAATTATTTGAGTGATAAGGCTATGGAACTTATTTCTGAAAGAAGGAAGTGCAGGATTCTCTACACCCTACTAGTCCTAACTACCTAACTACCTTTCTGAAAGAAGGAAGTGCAGGATTCTCTACACCCTACTAGTCCTAACAGAAGGCATTACAAAGAGCTTAATAAACATGTAAAGGATTGGTTAACAGCTGATAAAGAATCTTTGGCTGACAAAGTAGAGGAAGCAGTTAAACAGCACAACAGCAGGGAGTTGTACCAGATTGTTAATATTTTATATGGGAAGAAACAGACGTACACAGGGATTAGGGATAAATATGGCAAGGAAGTGCAGGATTCTCTACACCCTACTAGTCCTAACTACCTAACTACCTTTCTGAAAGAAGGAAGTGCAGGATTCTCTACACCCTACTAGTCCTACTAGTCCTAACAGAAGGCATTACAAAGAGCTTAATAAACATGTAAAGGATTGGTTAACAGCTGATAAAGAATCTTTGGCTGACAAAGTAGAGGAAGCAGTTAAACAGCACAACAGCAGGGAGTTGTACCAGATTGTTAATATTTTATATGGGAAGAAACAGACGTACACAGGGATTAGGGATAAATATGGCAAGGTGGTTGAAGGTTTGTAATGAGGATAGAATATACATTTTGAAGTCGCATTAGCTATCTCTAAATTAAAACTGCATAAATCTCCAGGGGTGGACAAAATCACCACTGAAATGCTTAGAGCTGGGAACATTTGTGTTGTCACATGGCTGACTGAAATTCTGAATGCTTTTTATGATAAAGATGTGCATTGTTCCTAAGATTTTACTAGAGCTATCATTGTCCTAATATTTAAAAAATGTAATCACAGTTCTTGTGATAATTATAGGGGAATTAGTTAACTTTCTGTTCCAGGTAAAGTTCTTTGCATGATTACACTTAATAGAATTAAGAATTTGGTTGATGGACAACTGCGTGATTAACAGTGTGGATTCAGAAGTGGTAGGGGATGTATTGATCATATATTTTCACTTAGGCAGATTCTTGAGAAATGTTTAGAGTTTCAGAAACCTGTGGTTGCTAGCTTTATAGATTTCAAAAAAGCTTTTGACTACATTGATCAACATAATTTGTGGTTGATTGTTAGATCATATGGAATACCAGATAAGCTAGCTAGTATAATGAGAGCTCTCTATAATAACACTAAGTCGCATGGTGTAGGAACTGTTGGGATATGAGAACTATATGTGGGAGACATTGTCCTGTTGATAAATAGTGTTCAGGTTGGGTTGTTTTACGTCTGAGTGGCAATTTTTTTGCACACAATGGGCTAAATGGTCAGGTCACAAGGACTCAAAGAAGGTTGTGGGGAGGGGACCTCCTGGACAGTTGTTGGGAGACAGATGGTAGCCTCCCATCAAGACCATTCAGTGTGTTCTTTAACGTAACAGGGTATGGCTCTCCTGCACATAGCTTAATGTCCCATCCAATGGACAGTGGCCTTTCCAAACCCATCGATGTACTCTACTGACCAAAGGAAGGGCAGGGAATTTTGTTGTGATAAATCTCAATGCTGACCTCTCTGGGACTTGAACTTGGGAGCTGCAGATTATGAGCCTGGCACGCTACCGACTGAACCCCTCCCCCCCACCCCGTGAAGTTTCAGTAAGCCACCATTTGTGCAGATGAAATTTTAGTGGGGTGCCGTTAGTATGTAGTGAAACTTTAGTGGATTACAGTTATGTGAGGTTCAGAATCACTGCTAATCATTGATTTACAGATCTTTAATTTCTTCAGTTTTATTTTCTCATAATAAACTTATTTTGGAAGTTATAAAATTTAAAAATATGATATTCCACTGAGATAATATGGAAGTTCTTGAATAATTTGGTAAGGTAATATATGTGTGAAAACAATAAACTGTTATTTGCTTATGTGTAGTAAATATCAGTTTATCTTTAACAGGTCAGTGGAATGAGGCAGCTTTGGGGAATTGCTCTTCGTGCTTTAAATACAGATGTTAGTATGGCTGCCATTCAGTACTTAAACAATTACTATATTAATGGTAAGTTTCAAATTTATTTAGAAATTTGTACCCTTTGTTCTGTTGTTATATTTCTTAACTTGCATTTGAATGCATAAAAGTTCTAAAATTTTAAGTATTATGCATCTAATTCTGTAAAGTAGTTATTTTTGTAACATCTTTTTCTGTGGAACTTCTTTTAATTCTTATCCTGTTTTAGCCTATGGCACTCTCTTTTGGGAAAATAAAAGTCTTCAAGCTCCTTTTTAAGAAGTTCTAGCTTTTTTATTGATTTAAATGAAATCCAACTTCTTGCAAAAAGTTTTACAACATCCTAACGGATGAGCTGTTTTTGTGTCTGAGTTCTGTGACTTATAAAAAAAAAGTTACAGAATGTAGTGGTAAATCGATAAATGATTTCACAGCATCATTAATAACTCGTAAGAATATATGACACTTTTTTTTGGCGGTTTAGATTTATTTACACAAGTACTGCAATGTATATTTACATGGTTGTAGGAGCCAAGTGCTTTCGACTGTACTCAGTCATCTTCAGGGCGCCATACAGTTCATTGCAGAGGCGGATTGTTGGAAACAAGTTAGATTAAGCAAAATTATTACTTTTTTTTTCTTGCAGACATTTTTGCTGATGTGAGTCCTGCAGCAGAAGGAAGTTTTAGCATGTTAGTGGAGTAAAAGTCACTTTACTCCACTAGCATGCTTTTTAGCGTGATAGCAGTAGTTCAGTTCTTTGCCAGTATCATTAAGATGTAATCCCTTTTCAGTAGTGAGAGCGCAGAGCAGTGAGCTGTTTTCCCACATGCTGGTCACTAACTTCAGTGGAACAATGCTGCACAGTTGAAGTGTCTAATTAGTCTTGTGCAGTGGGGTGGAGGGGTGCAGCCAGTTGGCCATTGGTAACGGGAGGTGGGGGTGGGGAGTCGTGTAGCAAGATGTGCAGGTGGAAAAAGTGTTAAAGTTGAAACATCTGTCGCGGAAGGTGAAAATTTTGAGGGTTTCAATGGGAAGTAACTTGCATTTTGGAGGAGGGGGAGCAATGAATGTGGAGTCGAACTGGAGGACTACCTTGCCAGCAAGAGCAGTTTGTGAATTTTTGTTTCTAATGTCCCATTTATGCTTGTCTATCCTTTGTTTTAGGGTGCATGTAGTGCAGCTGATATAGAAAGGGGATATTGGCGGGTGAAATGGGGGTCAGGGGAATGAAGTAGATTCCGCCTTTGTCAGCTTGGTTAATGGGATCTCTGTCATGCTTAAGAATTTAAATAGATTTGGTGGTATTTTAAAGGAACTTTTAGAATAAATGTCCAATATTAGAGAAGGTAATGGAGGGAGTGAAGTTATGGTGTTGTGGAGGTGATTGTGAAATTTATGCCTAGCTTTGGAAGAATTCTGTTGATAAAGGTATTAGTATGACCAGCATTGCACCCAGTGGCAAAGATAAAGCTGATTTCGCTTTGCTGGTTGGTTGGGGAATCACAGGAGCACAAAGCACAATAAAATGCAGAGTAGAAAAAGGCACTTTTAAATTGGGTGAGAGGAAAGGCATCGAAGGGAATAAGGGTGGGGGAAAAACCAGGTTTGCAGAAAATGCTGGTGGTTAGAGTGCCTTGGTTGGTTCACCGAATATTAAGATCCAGAAATGGAAGTGTTTTGTCTACCTCACTCTCTTGTGTGAATGAAATGGTAGGGTAAAATGAATTTAGCTCTTGGGAGAATTTGGTGAGTACCTGTTCTGAGTGTTCCCCAATGAGAAACACATCGTCTGCAAATCTAGCCCAAAAGAGAGGTTTGCATGCTTGGTGATCAATCATGTGCTTTTCAATGTTATGCAGGACAATATCGGTGAGTAAGCCTGAAAGAGGCGATCTCATGGGACATCCGTTGAGCTGCTTATGAAGGGTGAATTATATTTAAAATAATTATTAATGACAATGTCGAAAATTTGGAAATTTCATTAGTTTGGACTTGGTTAAGATCTCCAGAGTTAATCAGTGTTTGGATCAAAATTGTTTTTGCTTGCTTGACTGGAGTGTTAGGGTATAGGGCAGGCATATCAAATTCGTTAACCAAAGGGGTTTAGGGGAATGAAGGCCATATTAAGTATTATATATTAAATCGCGGGCCGCAAAACAAAAAAACCAGATGAAAATTGTTATGTGCAAACTAGACTAGAACACACTTCGTTCACTGACTGCTAACGAATAGCTTTAGACTCTACTGGCATTTCGTGACTCATTGTCATGCGCAAAGGACGTACATTTGAATGATCTCGAGACATGTATACATGTTGGAGCCCGATCGTAGAATTGCTCATATCATGAAATGCCACTATTTCATGAAATGATCGGGCATTTCATGATATGAGCAATTCTACGATCGAGCTCAGACATATACATTTATGTGCAATAGTTTCCCTTATATATAAATGGAAATGTTTTCTGAAATACGTTTATTTAATTCATGTATCGTGTACGTACTTATAATTTTAATTAAAGAATCCAGTGTTATCAAAAGTTAAATAAACATATTGGTTATCAATCTTGGCAGGCCGCAGAACAGTTCCCGGCAGGCCGCGTGTTTGACATGCCTGGTATAGGGGGACAACATCAAAAGAAAGCAGTTTGGCCATTTCAGGGATGTATTTTAAATTTCAGTTTTTCGAGAGAAAGCCTGTGGTTGAGGAGGTGGTTCTGGAGTCTGGAGGGAAAAAGTGTTGAAAAAATTTTAATACCCTTTTTTGTATGTGCACAATATTTCGATATGAGGGGTCAGAAAGGTTGGAGGGTTTGTGTGTTTTGATTTTAACAAAAATGGATGGAGGCTGTGGGTAAAGGGTTATAAAAGCAAATTTTCATAGCTTGTCTAGAGTAAATGTATTGTTTTTGAATGCTCTGACTTTTTGGGAAAGACTGCAGGTGGAATCTCTCTGCAGCACTTTAACATTTAATTCAGCTATTGTTTGTTCCCCTTCTTTAGCAACCTCCTAAAACCATTTAACCTAAAAGTTCATTTCAAAACACCACCAAATCTATTTAAAATTCTTAAGCATGACAGAGACCCATTAATCAAGCTGACAAAGGTGGAATCTACTTCATTCCCCTAAACCCCATTTCGCCTGCCGATACCCCCTCTTTCTATATTGGCTGCACTATACACACCCTAAAACAAAGGATAGACAAGCATAAACGGGATTGACTCTGCATTCATTGTCTCTTCCCCCCCCCCCACACTCCAAAACTTGTTACTTTTTCTGAAACCCTCAAAATTTTTGCTTTCCAAGACAGATGTTGCAACTTTAACATACCCCTTCCATTTGCAGCTTGACATATCTTGCTATGTGACTTCCCACCCCCACCTTCCACACCAATGGCCAACTGGCCGCACCCCTCCTCCCCACTGCACAAGACTAATTAGACACTTCAACTGCCCAGCATTGTTCCACTGAAGTTAGTGACCAGCATGTAGGAAAACAGCTCACCGCTCTGCACTCTCGCTACTGAAAAGTGATTACGTCTAAGTGATACTGGCAAAGCACCGAACTGCTGCTAGTATCATGCTAGTGGAGTAAAGTGACTTTTACTCCACTAGCATGCTAAAATTTCCTTCCGCTGCAGGACTCTCGTCGGCAAAAATGTCTGCAAGAAAAAAGTATTAATTTTGCTTAATCTAACCTGTTGCCAACAATCCTCCTCTCCAAGGAACTGTGCGCTGCCCTGAAGATGACTGCTGAGTACAATCAAAAGCACTCGGCTTCTACAACCATGTAAATACACATTGCAGTACTTGTGTAAATAAATCTAACCGGCAAAAAAGCATTATACATTCTTATGAGTTTAAAAGAAATTATTTATATTCGGAATGTGAATTTAATGCTGAATTCAAATCTTTTTACAGATTTTCTAATGAGATCTTGAGTTACATGTAAAGAAAAAAGTGCTAAAGTTTGAAATTGGCAGAACTTTTAGTAAAAATTTAAATGATCTGTTTATGCTAGGTGTTTGTATATTTTGGAAGTTAAATGGAAGAATTGGTTAAAATGGAAGAGGTGAATGGTGAAATTGTTAAATGGAAGAGAACTTAATTCTGAACAAAAATAATAAAAATTAAAAGGAGAAAAAAAATGATAGGTGACATAAAAAAATATGTTGCAGGTTCATTTGTAAGGAATTTCGAAGACTTGATTGATCAGTTTCCAAAACTTTAAGGGTTAATCATAAGTCTAGGGCAGAGGTGGCGAACCTATGGCATGCTTGCCAAAGGCGGCACACACTCTTTGTTGGCACATCACTGGCAAGTGAAAAGAAATACAAGTCTATGGCTAGTGAAGAGACTTGGAAAGAGTAGCTCTAGCAATTCAATACATATTTATGGATGATCCATTGGTGGCGAGATGGCAACTATGTTACTATAATTAGTACTTCAATTTTGTGCCCGTAAGTTATAGAGTTGGTCAAATAACCAATTACGTATTGCAAAATATGTTGCATGATAAAAAATGCAACAAATTCATCATCTGTCAACTGATTTCCTTAAAACATTTCTCTACATTAAATTTTGTTAAGGTTCAGTTTAATATGCTTGAGAGAACTATTTTCCTCTCTCAGCCAATGAAAATTCACTTCATTCTGATCAGGGCAATGGCATCAGTAATGTGCTAAGGTTGTGTATAAATTTTTTTATTCCTTCTATAGTGGCAAAATCTAAAACTTAGTATTTCTTATCATTATATTTGAATCGTTAATATTTTGTGTCATTTAATTTGCATTGTATGATAAACATATATGTAACCTTAACTGGCATAAATAACATTATAAAGCATTTTTGTAACGTTGGCTTGCGAGCTAAAAAGTGTTCTCTTAACTCTGTAATTTGGCACACAAGCTCAAAAAGGTTTGCACCCTGGTCTAGGGGCTCCAGAGTCTGGGCATTAGATGTGTTAGTGCCTTCTTGAACCAACTGCTACTGTCATTAACTAGCAGTCCTCACATTCTTGCCAACATGGGTGGCAGTGTCACTTGTTGACAAGTCTGCCTCCTGGACCCCTAACTTTTCTTAAAGGCATTAAACTGCATATAGTTGCCTTACATGTTGTTGCTAGGTTGGTTCAAATCAAATGTAACATTCAATACTAACATGCAGTTGAGAATGCCTGCTGCATTGGATATACTTCTGTCTATGTTGTGACAATGTTTCTGCAGCAGTTTCATTGAGAACTGAATCATTTCCATATTTTACCATGCTGTACATGTGATTTCAGATGATTAATCCACCCATTTCTTTCTGGGTGGGATAATTTCTGTCAAACATAGTGTATATGGATAGAGATAAAATATATGGTAGGAATTGGGAGATATCAGTGAGTGTGAAATATTTGATTTGTTTGTCTTTATTTAATTAAAAAAAATCATTTGTTCAAAGATTTTCAGTAAAATAAATATAGATATTAATTCCCAGGATTCTTCATTGATTTTTTTTTGCATTTCTGAAAGAAACATGCAAATTCTCTTTTTTGCATTTCTGAAAAACACAGAAGTTCTGGTCTGTAAGTTTTTGATTTCACAAGATGAATCATATGCAGACATGATGATTTGATCCAATCTCTCAACATCAGGAAAGTCGAGGGATACTGCAGGGGATAACATAACTACAAAAGCAGTTTTTCTAGGGTAGCAGCTACATATACACCAATCAGCCGAAACATTAAAACCACCTATCTAATATGATGTAGGTCCTCCTCTCACTGCCAAAAAAGCTCTCACCCAATGAGGCATAAATTCAACCGATGTTGGTCATTGTGACATGGGGCATTGTCTTGTTGAAAGATGTCATCTCTGCCAGGTAATACAGTCACCATAAAGGGGTGTACTTGGTCAGCGATGTTCAAATAGGTGGCAGCTATCAGAGTTTGCTCTACAGGAATAATTGGAACAGGGATATCTTGTTTCCCAAGAAAATATTACCCAGACCATCACACTCCCTCCAATCGCCTGGATTCATCCCATGGTGCATCCAGATGAGAAGGCTTCTGTGGGTAAATGTCGCACACCAGCTCGTCCATCCATGTGGTGTAACAGAAAATGAGATTCATTTGACCATGCGACCTTCTTCCAGTCTTCTATGGTCCAATGGGGCGGGGGTGGCTCAGTCGGTAGCGCGCCAGGCTCGTAATCTGTAGTTCCCAGGTTCGAGTCCCAGCTGGGTCAGCGTTGAGATTTATCTCCGCAAAATTCCCTGCCCTGCCCACGGTCAGTAGGGGACACCGATGGACTTGGAAAAGGCCGCCGTCCGTCGGATGGGACGTTAAGCCGTG
Organism: Ryuthela nishihirai; assembly: GCA_038380435.1. Taxonomy (NCBI): domain Eukaryota; kingdom Metazoa; phylum Arthropoda; class Arachnida; order Araneae; family Heptathelidae; genus Ryuthela; species Ryuthela nishihirai. The sequence goes on along the minus strand of JAWZYU010000029.1, from coordinate 58,086,145 downwards.
GCCCCGTGTGCTGGAGAGCCATACCCTGTGCACGTTAAAGAACACGCTGGATGGCCTTGACGGGAGGCTACCATCTGTCTCCCAACAGCTGTTCCAGTGGGTCCCCTCCCCCAACCTTCTCTGAGCCCTCGGGGTCCATGTGACCTGGCCATTTAGCCCATGGTGTGCAAAAAAGTGCTGCTCAGAGGTAAAACAACCCAAAACAACCCAAATCTATGGTCCAATGTCAATGATTATGTGTCCACTGCAAGTGTTGACTGTGAACAGCTGTGAGCATAGGTACATGAATGGGTCTGCGGCTGCCCATATCCAAGAGCTTACAATAAACTGTGTGTTTGAATACATTGGGCCCTTTACCACAATTGAAATTATAGGTAATGTCAGCCACAGTAGCCCTCTTGTTATTGCGGATGAGATAGCCTGCTCTGGCATCAGTGAGGCATGGCCAGCCTATGCTTTGTCGACGGCACGAAGTGTCACCTTTTTCGGAGCATCTTTGATAGGTACTAACTACTGCATAGCGTGAGCAACCTACTAGCATCCCTGTTTCAGAGATGCTCTTACCAAGGCATCTTGCCATAATGATCTGGCCTTTGTCGAAATCAGATAAATCCTTTGCTTTTCCCATGTTGAGACGAAACTAAATGTTGCCTGTGAGAGCTCCGACTCAGTTATTATTTATATCATTCGTGACCTTGGCACCTGGCACTGATTGGCTGTACGCACACTTCTTTGCATAACGCAGAGGTGGTTTTAATGTATTGGTTGATCAGTGTATATATGCAGTACGGATATATTTTATGAGCTAAAATCATCTGATCAGTGTCCTATGAAATTATGAACTATATTTACAAAAATATTCAAGGAACGTTTGATGAGAATATGATTAAATGTATGCCACATATATATATAATTCTGATGTTTTTGCATTTCCTTAGTTCATCATGGAACTTTAGAAAAGGAAGAAGAATTCATACAGCAATGCATGGATAGTCTCATAAAGGCTTCACATGATGTGCGTGAGGTAAGGTGTTTTCACTGAAAAATGTTAATGATATCGATAATAACAATGTCAAAGCTGAGAAATCATATTTTTAATAAAACTGAAATATGCATTTTTTTTAATATTCATTATTTCCTTACTTCATGAAAAAAAGTCAGTTTCTCATGATACAATGACAAGTGGGTTTCTATATATTTGAAATGTAATTCTACCTACTTGGCTCTAGAATTTCAAATTTTGAACATTATTAACATTAAATTAATCAAATTCTTGATTCACAGTGCAGCAATTAAAATTAAATGTTTAATTCTCTGACACTATTTATTAAACTCATTTTATTAAATTAGTAAATTATTTTTTAAGAGGCAGTATTGAGAATTGTTAGGGAAAATTAAAAAAAAAAAATCAGAGAAATGTGAAAGCTTAGTCTACAACTCTTTGAACTGATGAACTGTTTTAAAATAAACTCTGGAACAGGCTTATATTAGTGAAATGTAAGGTAATCTCATCCTGCTGGAACCAGGAATTTCATTTATATCCTTTTTCCATTCCTTTTCCATTTTTTCAATCAAATAAAATTATCTGCAACTTCTTAATGGCTTCAGTTTTGTGACACCATTTTAACCATTAAGCATATTTTAGCTGATTGTACTACTTTTAATCTAGAATGTCATTTTTATTTTAGCCACCACGATTTTATGTCCGAGTCCCTTACACTTGGACATTTTTTATCTGATGAATTCTTTTTGCTTCCTGTCTTTGCCTTTTTATGTTATACAGGTTATTTTAACAGATTATAATTTTATGCCTTTGTCATTTATACACTCTAGAACTTGGGTCTTTTACACCTGGGTTGGTTTTACCTTTTGTATCTATATCTATTGCTTTACATATATTTATTGTTTTTATATTCTTTTTTTTTTTCTTATATCTGTTGGTTTTGTCCTTTGCATTTTACTGTATCAACTTTTAACTTTGGTTGTGAGTTTCTGTGTTTTTTACCCTTTTTTTGTCTCATTTGGTGTATTATGATCTTAATTGCCAATGCACCATGAAACCCCAAACAATCAATCATCTTAATGGCTTCATAAAACAATGCTCAGATTATTTATTTGCATAACTCAGCACAATAACTTTCAAGTAGTTAGGAGTAATTGGGATGTTGGTCAGTTTTTATTATTTAAAACATCTGTTTCAAATCTTCACATTTGATTCAAGTTCTTTGTGAATAAACAGTTTGCCAAAACAGTGTGTCATAAAAGAAAGTGTATGATTAACTAGCCTCTTTCTATTAAGCCCTTTTGTGCATGAAACCTCTGTTTATGCAAACATGAACACAACATTGGAACTGCTTAAGAAAGTTTTGTTCACTACTATGTAATTCAACTTGTGAAATTTAAAAGCATTGACAAATTTTGCAAATGTTATTGCATATTTTATAGCCTTCAGTCATCCAAGCGGAATAAGTACCCTTTGTCTTATCATTAGCATTGTATGTTTCACAGAAGTTTTAAAACAGTCAAACTTGATTTATGAAGTACATTTTGATCCCAAGGTATTTCATGTAACATGCAGTAAAGTTTATTATAACAACACCAATATTGCAAAAAATGCTCTTAGAATAAGATTTTTCAAAGGTCCTGCCAATTTTATATTATGTGTATTTAATTTTCATATAACAAACTTAATATTTTAACTTTTCTTTATAGTTTTTCCCTTTACTTTGTTTAAAGCATTTTATATATATATTTGTTGTTTCAACCATAAAAGAAAACTTAATCATTTTTGAAGTGCATTATAAGCAGGCTGTGTAGCAAAGCACAGCCTATTTGTTTCCTGCTCTTATGTTTATGTGGCTACAGATAATACTTAGTCACCACACTGTCAGCCATGACTTCAACATTTGAGAGTAAATTGTGATCACCTGGCTCTTCAAAAAGTTACCCAATCACTTTCTTAATAACTGCATTGCAAAAAGTGAAAAAAAAATGTCCATAGAATTTAACACTAAAAGTGTTGGACCCACCAACATTCCTAGAAGGGCCATAAGTGGTGAATTTGTCAGCTACTGCTAAATTACTATCTAATGTACTTTTGAGAGGTGGATATCAATTACAGAACTTTTCTATATAGTTTATTCATCTGTAGGTATGCTAAACAATAGTTACATTGTCAGTTTATTTTTTATTTTGGAACCATACAAAAATTGTACATTAGACTAACAGGTAAGTTCCGTTGGATTTACAGTACAGTTTTACAAATTGCAGTGCTTTGCGAAAATTAAACATTAGACAATGCAAAAATACTTAAGTATGATCTATGAAAGTGAAAAGTAAACATCTAATATCAAAATTTGAATAAGTAATCAGTTCAAATAATTATGATATCCAAACATTGTCATAAACATTCTTATTGCAAGCAGAACATATGCCAAAGGTTTTGCTCCTTTTGCATTTGTCGAGTGTGTGACACTGGCATTGTTTGTGGCCTTGGAGAATGAGATTAATTTCAGAGGTTGTGTAACAATGAAGTCTTCCTCTTTATGCTTGTAGCCAAAAATATTAGTTTGGGCTAAGAGCCCTGAATAGAGTATTGCTTTTGGCCCCAAGCAAAAATGGTAGGTTGCTTAGCACCAAAGTTGGAGAATGAACTCATGATGAGAGATCCTCTTTCCAGTATTGCATGAACCTATGTAATATAAATTACGTGAATCTGCTTAGAAAGGCCACCACCCATTGGATGGGATATTAAGCAGCTGCCACATACAGGAGAGCCATACCATGTGCACATTAAAGAATACACTGGATAGTCTTGACGGTAGTCTTCTGTCTCCTAACAACAGTGCAATGGATCCTTTTCCCAACCTTCTCTGAACCCTTGGGTTCCTTGTGACCAGGCCATTTGGCCCCATTGTGTGAAAAAAAAAAGCACTGTCTCAAAATCGAACTGAAATTAATGGTTTCAAACAATGTTAGTACAACTTAATACAGATAGCAGGCATCTGAATGGTGTGTGAATCTTTGTGTAGTAGCTCATGTTTACCAATCTTTTGAAGGATGCCATTATACTTGTTTCTAATGTCACATTCCTGATGGATTTGGCATAGATGATACTTGAAAGTATGTGCAAAAAAATGGTCAAGGGAGGTGATATCTGAGTAATATTATTGTCCTACTGTAGGACTATTATGCCCTATCTAATAGCCATGAAATGTTTTTTGCTAAATAATGACAAACTTGATGACCTAAAAGGAAATAATACCATTTTGCTGTACAATGACTGTTCCTATGATGTCCTGGGGCACAACATGCAGCTGTGGCATATTAAATTATGCTGCATGCTTGACAATCTGTTATGAATGAAAAAGGTCCAGTGGTATGTCAGTGCAGCAGACCATCAAAATTGTTCTACCCAATAGAATAGGTCCAATAACAGCCACACAGTCAGTCTTTCCCAATGTCAATGAATAGTGAGAAACTAATATACAGTTCCTTCAAAGCTACAAGATTGTGAATGTGAAGATCACTTGTAGAAACCTATGCTGCCAACTCTTTATCAGGAACAACAGATCACAGCTGGTAAATGGTGATACCTCCCCAAAAAGGTGCAAGAGTGACTTGATTATTGGTTCAATGACACATTTCAAATAACATCATGTGTCAAATCACACATGCGACACATTTTGAAGCTAACCAAATTGCACATAGTTTTTTAGTTTTGCTATCATTTCCACATTGTGCCATTCATGATGCATAATCTTTTGTATTGCTATAATTTTTGAAGTTGTATGATCATTATGAATAATCCTGTGAATATCACCAATTTTTTAAGCTATGTAGTACATATCTATACAAATTATAATATTCAAAAATATTTAACTTATTTAACTATAGGCAGAAGAAAACAATTTGATGATAATACAAAGAGCCCTTTTACTTCTGAAAACCCACATTGAAGCATTCAGGAGGAGGTAAGTTATATAACTGCAAGCTGATTCTTATGTGATTAAAGTGTAATAATGTATTCAGAAATCTCAATTCAATGAGACTGATAATAGGATACGTTTAGTGATAAACAGGCTGAAAATAAAGTGATGAAAATTGGTATGTTGCATGATGCTTGATATTTTTGAATTGTGCAATATAGCAGGTTTCTCATTTTAATTATCTCTGGAGTATTTTACAGATACTGGTAGTATACAGCATGAGATTAACAGGAAAGTAAGCATTACTGCTGGAACTTTTAAGGACCTGTGGAGAATATGAAAAAATAGTCATATATATCTTAAGTCTAAAATTAAGCTGTATAATAGTGTTGTTCTTTCTAAAAATTTGTTACAGTAGTGAAACTTGGGCCCTTTGTAAGTAAGTCAACACAAAATGTGATACCTTTGATCCTAAATGCTTGCACAGTATCTTGGACGTTGTTTCACTATGTAAATAATGATAAATAAAATAAATACTTCCTCAAGCAGCTGCTTGCCACAGAGGTGAGGTTAGACAAAGGAGTAATCAACCACCTTTGAGTAATATTCTTTGTGGGGAGCAACTGCTTTCGTTTTGTCATGTTGCATGCATGCATCTACATATTGGTAAATAGAGTTATGAAAAGTGTACCTGAAAGCATTATTTTCAGTGTGTTCAGAGTCTATGATGCATTGAACAATTAGAGCAGCAATTGCAAACTGTTATTAAAAAAAACTAAGAGCCACAGGAAAAATCTCCAATTTGCAAGCAAGATTAAGATTGAAGCAAGAAACAGTGGAATTTACATAAATGCAATTTGATACAGCAGAATAACCAGAATTTAAGTGAAAAAGAGGGAAAAAAACATAGTTATTTCACTGGATAACTCCAGAGAAAATTTTCTTACTAAATTAAAAGCTATTTTATGTCAGGTAAAATTAAATGTCTTTTGGAAGGGAAATTTTTTCTTCATATTTCTGTTATGATTATTAACATAGTTGGAAATAAGTTGTAATAATAAATTGAGATCTAGTTTTTTAATTCTATCAAACTTAATTTTAAGAGCAAGTTCAAAATAATTACCCAGAATCAGCTAATACAAATTCTGTAATAATTTGATATGAAGTACATATGATATAATCATGAACTCTGTAATATCAATATGCAGTCAAAAGTCCACTTTGTTAAGTAGTTCCATGTTATATTAATAGTAATTAATATGCAGAACTCAGTAACTTCTTAAGTAAATTTTTGTGAAAAAATGACTGAAGATAATTTAAAGCTCTCTAAATCTATTTTAATCTTGATATCTAATCACTAACACAATTTTTTCAGTATTTAGAGTTAGCTCGTTCTGCAAAATATAATTTTAAATTGGTAAGAATGAACATAATTGTTATGATACCTTTCCTTAACTCTCTAAATTGGGAATGAATATTGTTGAAAATTTGGATTAAAATAGATTTGATTGAGATCTTTAAATTATCTTCTGTCACATTTTTTCATAAAAAGCATATCTCAGCTACTATTGATATAATAAAATAATAAATAAATACCTCCTCAAGCAGCTGCATGCCACAGAGGTCTGACAGGAGCCTGTCAGTTTAATATACCATAGTAGAGGGATCTGTGAGGATGACGACTCCTCAGCAGATTGTTTGCCAACTGCACTCAGTGTTCCCAGGTGGTCACCCTCCCAGGTACTGACCACACCCAAAGCTGCTTAACTTCGATGATCAGAATAACGTGGAACTATATCTAATAAAGTGGTGGCTGGAGTAGCTGTCCCATGGCCGAGTGGTTAGTGCGCTTGGCTACTGATCTAAGGGATCTGGGTTCGAGCCCCGGGTAAGGTATGGCTGTTTGTGTCGTTTCTCTGCTTAGATCCTGCCATCCTCTCAGACCTTCTACTATGGCATATAAACTGACAGGCTCCTGTCAGACCTCTGTGGCAAGCAGCTGCTTGAGGAGGTATTTATTATTTATTTTTTTTAGTGTATATCCATGACCTACTGGACTGGACAGATATATGGCTCTGAGCTTGATTATGGATCCTGATTTTGCTGCACTGGTGGGCTTCTGTGGAGGGAAAATCTTCCGCTGTGTTTTCTGTTTGTTTGTGGGTTGACAGCCCCAAGTGAATAGATTCACAGGATATGTTTATCAGCTGGTGGATAATCCTGAGCAGAAGTCATCGCAGGCACCTGAACTCTTTGCTTCTATTGGCATCGTCAAATTCTACATTGGAGGAAGTCTTCCAGTGTAGATGGCTTCAGCCTTTAGTAGTGGGGGAACGGGTCTTTGCCCCATGTCTGCGATTAGGGGGCTGTTTGATATTGTCGGCATTCCCTCTCTCAATAAACATAGTTTCTTTAAACATCCCACTAACCATTTTCTCTCCATAGGTAGTTGGAATGTGAGGACTCTGCACAGAGCTTTTTCTCTTGATGTCCTCACACAAGAATTCCACCATTATAATTTAGATATTCTCGGTTTGCAAGAGACCAGATTGACAGATAAAGTTAGATTCTTAAAAATAATCTTAAATTTCTCTTTTCAGGGAGGAACGACAATAAGCATCACCAAGGTGTGGGTCTGCTTCTCAGCAGACACGCTAGCGATGCTCTTCTAGGATATGAGTGCATTAATGAAAGGTTTCTTACAGCAAAATTTCAGACAAGCGTTAAACACTTGAATGTTATCTGCTGTTATGCCCCCACTGAGGATGCCGATGAGGATGAGAAGGATAGGTTTTATGAACAACTTCAGGATATTTTGAATTCTGTCAAGAAAGGAGATATTACTCTTGTTCTTGGTGACTTCAATGCCAAAGTTGGTACTGACTGCCCTTTGGGGAGGAGTAATAGGCCCTTTTGGTATTGGTGGCTGCAATGGCAATGGGCAATGTCTCCTACAGGTAAGTAAACTCAATGGATTCAGAATAACTAACACTTATTACAAACACCGCGACATACATAAGTACACATGGGTTTCACCTGATGGGCTGCATAAGAATATGATTGATTACATATTAATTAACAGCAAATGGGCTAGTTCTGTTAGGAATACCAGGACATATAGGGGAGCTGAAATTGGATCTGACCATTACCTTGTTAAAAGTGTGTTGCAACTTAAACTTAAAAAGTGTTGTGCTAGAGTTAAAAAATTTACTTTTAATACTGCAGCTCTGAAAGATCCAGTTATAGCCAAAGCTTACCATGAAAGGTTACTTATGTAAGTGTATAGGTTATTATGACAGTCATGGTTTGCTTACTACTGAAGTTGAGGAAGAATGGGATCATTTTAAACAGGCTTTTTTTGGACACTAACAGTACTCTTTTAGGAAAAAAGGAGCAGAAGAGGCAAAATTATTTGAGTGATAAGGCACTTGAGCTTATTTCGGAGAGAAAAAACTGCAGGAATGCCCTTAATCAATACCCTACTAGTCCTAATAGAAAGCATTACAGAGACCTTAATAAACTTGTAAAGGATCAGTTAGCTGCTGATAAGAATCTTTGGCTTGATGGTTTGGCTGACAAAGCCGAGGAAGCAGTTAGACAGCACAACAGCAGAGAGCTGTACCAGATAGTTAATGTTTTGTGTGGTAGAAAACGGACAGGCATACAGGGATTGAAGGATAAACAAGGTAAGGTTATAGAAGGGGAGGATTCTGTCATGGCTAGGTGGGCTGAGCATTTCAGTGATGTTCTAAGCAATGTAGTTAGTTCTACTCCCATTGTTTGCAATGATGATAGATGCATTGGTGGCTTTAATGTTGGACCTATAACACAATCTGAAGTTATTTTGGCTGTTTCTAAATTTAAACTTCATAAATCCCCAGGGGTAGATGAAATTACTACGGAAATGCTTAGAGCTGGGAATGTTTCGGTTACCACTTGGATGACTGAAATTCTGAATATCTTTTATGATAAAGGCATGGTTCCTAAGGATTTTACCAGAGCTATTGTTATCCCTATTTTCAAAAAAGGTGATCGCAGTTCTTGTGATAACTATAGGGGTATCAGCCTACTCTCTGTTCCAGGTAAAGTTCTTTCCATGATTGTGCTTAATAGAATTAAGAATCTGGTTGACAGTCAATTGCGTGATGAGCAATGTGGATTCAGAAGTGGTAGGGGATGTGTGGATCAGATATTTTCACTTAGGCAGATTCTTGAGAAATGTTTAGAGTTTCAGAAACCTTTGGTTGCTAGCTTTGTTGATTTCAAAAAGGCTTTCGACCCTGTTGATCATCATAATTTGGTTGATTGTGAGATCATATGGTATACCAGACAAGTTAGTTAACATTATGAAAGCTCTCTATACTAACACTGAGTCGTGTGTGAGAGTTGGTAAGGCTTGTAGCAATTGGTTTAGCATTACTTCTGGTGTTCGACAAGGGTGCATTTTGTCTCCTTTTCTCTTTAGCTTGGTTATTGATTATGTTATGCAAAATTCACTTCAAGGGAAAGATTTTGGCCTTAAATGGACTGGAGATACGAAAATTTCTGAATTAGATTATGCTGATGATTTAGCCCTTTTGGCAAATGATGTTGATGAGATGAACTCTTTCAATCGAGCTGTTGATGAGACTGGTAGTAGAGTAGGTTTGGTTATAAACAGAGAGAAAACTAAAGTGATGAAAATTGGTCAGGCAGGCTGTGATTCAGTTAATCTGAATGGTTGCAGTCTTGAGCAGGTGTCACAGTTTAATTATCTTGGGAGCTTATGTAACAGATAATGGTGTTGTGTGGCATGAGATTAACAGACGAATAGGGATTGCTGCCGGGACTTTTAAGAATCTATGGAGAGTGTGGAGAAATAGGCGTATACACCTAAAGACTAAAATTAGACTGTATAATAGTTTGGTTCTTTCTAGGGTTAGTTATGGCAGTGAAACTTGGACACTTTGTAAACAAGATAACAGGAAACTAGATGCTTTTGATTCCAGATGCTTACGCAGTATCTTGTGCATTAGGTGGTTCAACTTTGTAACTAATGATGAGATTAGGCAAAGGAGTTTGCAGCATATTGTGCAGAGAGAGACTCCGTTGGTTTGGCCATGTTGCCCGTATGAATAATTATAGATTGGCGAATAGGGTTATGAACAGTGTGCCTAAAGGCCTCAGAAAGAAGGGGAGACTTAGGATGCGGTGGGCAGACAATGTCAAACAAGACCTTGTTAGAATTGGTGTGCAGTGGCCAGATGCAGTAGATGTAGCTCAGGATAGACTTGCTTGGAGAACTAAATTGCACGGTCTGGTTGGACCTCCGTAGCCCATGGCTGCTTGAGGATGATGATGATGATATCCATGACAATAAATACTTCCCTGATAGTTACATAGCTCTCAAACATTTAAACATTATTAAATTTTAATTTTTCACTTTCTGTCAACACAAATCTATGTTATGTATGTTTCTTATAAGATTTGCTAATCTGTCTTCCCACTGTGAAGTCAAAACTCCTAACCAATGACTGTTAAGAAGCACTCCCTTGTGGAGGGGCACCACCCTATTTTCATTCACCCTAGGTCTCATTGCATGTCTATGGTTATCTGAGTTGGTCTAATGGGTTGATGAGGGATTAAAACTTTTCCTTCACCTGAGTTGAGGCAAATTGACAGCTGGGCAACTGCACTTACTTTTTGATTGGCTGATCAAAGCTCCTCTCTTTGGTTTCAGCACTGTAGCAGTACTGTCTCTGTTCTTACCTCTGCACTTTGTCATTTTCTTTTATGTGTAAACAGTTTCATTACTAATTTTAGGTTAAATTTTTTACACTGCCCCCTAAATGTTCACACAATCAGAAATATTTGGCAAAATATTCCCAGGAATTTTGATTTGTAAAATTGTGGCATAAAAGGGAAACTTTTGTTTTTTTTGCAAATTCTGTAATTGTGATATTAGCATTGGTCAAGGTGGCTGAACAGATATTTTACTACATAGCATTGCCAGCTTTGTTTCATCATTACTTTGTAACCTGGCAGCTGATTACAAAAGGTATGTATGTGGATTGTTTTACAACTGAGCTGTGTGAAAATTTTACTTGGAGGCTATTACTTTATTATTAGTAGATGAATGATATTTACATATTGATTGTTTGTTATTAATTATTAGCTATTAGGTTAACTTTCATTAATATTAAAAACATGTGGATGCAGTTCAGTTGGTTGCAGTTCAGTTGGTTGCAGTTAGCACCATTTCCCATGCTACATACAAAATTTGCCACTGTTGATCACTGGAGAAAAGGGAACAATAATTTTTGCTCTTCTCTCTGTATTGTTAACTTTTGCAATATATCTATTGATCATCATTGGATGATGCCTACTATGTATTGTTGATTATTAGCGATTACATTAAATTTCGTTAATATCAAAAAGTATGTATGCCATAGATTTTACTGCGCTGCAAAAATGTAACTAAATTGATTTAAGCTTTTCATTATAAGATAATAATAATTATCAGAATCATCATTAATTTATTATTAATTTAATGATTCATAATCAGTTAATAAATACCATAAAATGATCATCACTAAACTCAGATTGTTTGAATGGGAAGGCCTAATTTGCTTTCTCCTGTAACTGGTTAAGGCTCACAAGGTGCGAGACTTAAATCTTTTTATATTATGTGAATTCATTTTGAGCACTAATAACTAGTAACTAATAATCAACATGTATTGATACATTGATTAGTAATAGATATATTGCATAAATTCCACAAAATACTGGAATTTATTTGTTTTCATAAGTGCTCTGATATCCTCTTATTTTTCATTCTTTTCAATCATAATTTTTGTAATGCAAGGTTGTCTGCTCTGCATACCTTATGCACATTAAAGAACACACTGGATGGCCTTGATGGGAGGCTTCCATCTGTCTCCTAACAGAGCTGTCCAGTGGATTCCTTGCCCCTAAACTTCTCTGAGCCCTTGGGATCCTAGTGACCTGCCCATTTAGCCCATTGTGTGCAAAAAGTGCAGTTCAGAAAAAACAACCTGTAGCCAATGGTTGCTTAAGGATTATATATTATTTACTAAGTTTATAGAATTTGTATCAAAAGCAGGATTCCAATTTGTTGAAACAGCCAATGTTTTGAACTTTAATGTTAAATTAATAAAGTTTTTACATCTGATTTTGTTTATCAATAGTATATTAAAATCTTCATAATTTTAATAAAAGTAAAAAATTTTCCATAGATATGCATATCATTTGCGAAGATGGCAATTAAATGGGCAAGGAGTGAGCAGTCATAGAGCCAGTGTTGGAGAAAGACAGTCTGCATCTCTAAGAGCTATCTGTCAACCTGCTGGGCTGTCTGAAAAAGTAAGATAAATTTCAGTTTAGATTATAAATTGTTGATTTTGAAATTTTATTGTCATTGATCAAAAGTGCTAACTATTATGCTCCAGAAAAATAGAATTTAACTCATTAGTGCAAAACATATATTTATACATTTTTAGTTCTAAATGATAATTTTTTTTTTGTATGTTTTTAAAATGTTTCAACTAAAGTTTTTTTTCAGACAACAATTGAACTTCAGAATACTGATACTGTAGCAGATCTTAGAGCAGAAGTCACACAGTGGTGGGAGCGACTGCAAGCAAAACATAAAAAAGAACAACCTCAGGTAAATGTTAATAAAATAAAATTAAATATATGCAGGCACCATGACATTTGAATATGTTTGGTAGGCTTTGTTGAGCTCCTCACCATTTCGATAGCAACAGTTGAAGCAGCTTCAAATAAAACTCATAGAAGAGCTCACCACAAGGTCGTTATTTATGCACTCAAGGAGGTGAATGAAAATAATTATCCATGAGCATCTGCTAGACTTCAGTGTTGCTTCAGTCTTTGCCTGAGCATGTTTGTGTGCCCATTGTCTGTCAAAATGAGTATGTCAAATGAAAGCTTATGATGTGGGGAGTACTTGTAAGTGACTAGTAAGGCTTTACTACTCAGTTAAACCACCATCATATATTAACAGTAATTTTGATATTCCTATTCTTTATCTATTGATTATTTTTATTTGTTATTTGGGTTCATTGTATAATGATGTGTATGAAAAAAAGTAATTTTTTGTGAAATTCCAGAAAACATGACTACCTGCATTTCATAATTGATACACTTTACCATGCATTCCCTAGAGCAGGTACCTCTCTGTTTACAAGCACTTGGTGATATGCATCAATTCCTTTTGAACATATTGTCAGTGAAGATTGGATTTTACTGATTGCTGATGAGGACATTTTAAGCATTCTGTAAACCACTACTAGAGGGTTATGTCTGAAGTAATTTATAAGTGTGTAGAGATGCCTAATGCTGTATAATTTACTACTTGAAAAGACATACTGTATAATTTACTTTTGGCTTTTTCTTAGGTTAATGGTTTAGAGCGTTTGATATTGGTATCTTAAAGATAAAATTTTAGTTTCTAAAGCTTTCTGTGAAATAATTTGTATTTGTTCTGTTTAGGATCGCACAGATATTTCAACAAGTAGTACTTCTGGCAATGCAAGTGGATCTAGTGTTTCTCCAATTCTAGGAACAATGCTAACAGAGGGTCCAATTCGCATGATTTCTCAAGGTCAAGAACTCACATGTGACCTTGATGAAAAGACACTAGCAGAAATGGGCATTAAAGATATGCAGGTTGGTAATCGTTGTTTTTTTATTTGTTATTATTCTTTTAATAAAATAAGCATATATAAAGCAGTTTTTATGACATTCATATTAAAATGCTCCACTGTATTATTGAAGCTGTTTTAATTTGTGGGAAAAATGCTTTTTAATTAATAATAGTTAATATTACTGTTTGTTGCAATGGTTATCATTCATTTTGAATATGAGTCAAAGCATTATTTTTAACATCTTCAGGTAAGGGGTTCCACAAAGTACAGCACATAGTAGAATTAATTTAGATAACTGATTGAATGCTCTCTGTGTTTTATGAAAGTGTAATTTAGTTTTTGGCTAGTAATTCACTATTGTAAAAACTGAATACCAAAAATTGAGGGAAATTAAATATTTCTAAACAGATTGAATATTTTTGTTCTACAGTTACCAACAAGTAGAACAGTTCAACATAACTACCCATCTCATCAAAAGTTAAGCAAGGATCAATAAAATGCACATATCTTGAAATGTATTTGAGCAAATTTAATCAAATTCCTCAGGAAGATACAAAGACAATGTTGTGATAAGTCGTAAGAATTGGGTTAAAATAATGTACATATACCCTAAAAAATAGAATGAAGGAAAATATATGAAGTGTGTATATGATGTCCTGCAGATTTGGGAAGGGGATGGAGGATGGTGAAACATTTCCCCAGGGCATCCCACAGATGTTCTATAAGTTAGAAATTCAGAGAGAATGCAGGACACTTCATTCATTCATTGGATACCTTTTTCCTCAAGGTATTGGTTGGTCAGTTTTACTCTGTGTTGATGTGTATTATTGCCCATTAGGAGAAAATCATCACCTGCTTCACCAGCATAGGACATGATATTAGGTATGGAATATCTCATCCTGATATCTTGGAGCATTCACAGAACTTCCATCAAACACATGGAAATCAGTACAGCCACTCATTGAAAACTTGGCCCAGTGAGATCTCCACCACTAAATGCATTGCTCTTGGTGATTTTTATGGTGACTTCTGATCTGGAAAGAGGTTTGAACCTTCTAGTTGTGGGTTCCCATCTCTCCTGATCGTTATTTCTATTGTCCAGTAGGGGAAAAAATTTCGATTTATTCATGAATGAGACATGACTCCATTGTTCTCAAGTCTGATCTATACAATCCATATGATCATGACACTATATCAGTTGGGCTCCAGGCCACATGATAAATGATACCATTTCAAGTGGATTTGTCTGTTTTTGAAGGTTAAAGAGATGCATACAGCAGGTGATAGGCATAGAGCTGCCCTTGTGAATCCTGGTCGCAGTTGAGACAGATGCCTACCTTCCTGTAGTTGCAATGAAGTGTGAAAACAGAGATGATGCTATTGCTCTCCTGTTTCCTGAGAACAGTAGTCCAATGTACAAATCATTTTGAAGGGTTGTAACATTAAGACACTCCTGAACAGATCTGATAGTACAGATATTCTGAGCTTGAACAGATCTTTTATTTGGGTTGTTTGGAATTGTTGCCATAGGCTTGAGACAACAGAATGATAAAACCAAAGACTATGACCACCACTGTGAATGTTTGACCTTGAATAGCTCTCTTTCATTTTGAGGCATCATGAAATGATTATTTCCAACTGACAATGTAGCATTTTAATTCGAAATGATGGAACATCTACAAAAGTGCTCCTTTTATACATTACCTGTTTTTCATATTCCATGTCATTTATTCAGGGTTCACATGGGAATTTTCCAAAATTACACATTTGATTATCTAGGTACTACTTATCTCTGCATTTTAAAAAGACTACATGCATAATATTTATGGTTATTCTAAAAGTATAGGGGCGGGGGTGGCTCAGTCGGTAGCGCGCCAGGCTCGTAATCTGTAGTTCCCAGGTTCGAGTCCCAGCTGGGTCAGCGTTGAGATTTATCTCCGCAAAAATTCCCCGCCCTGTCCACGGTCAGTAGGGGACACCGATGGGCTTGGAAAGGCCGCCGTCCGTCGGATGGGACGTTAAGCCGTGGCCCCGTGTGCGGGAGAGCCATACCCTGTGCACATTAAAGAACACGCTGGATGGCCTTGACGGGAGGCTACCATCTGTCTCCCAACAGCTGTTCCAGTGGGTCCCCTCCCCCAACCTTCTCTGAGCCTTCGGGGTCCATGTGACCTGGCCATTTAGCCCATGGTGTGCAAAAAAGTGCCGCTCAGAGGTAAAACAACCCAACCCAACTCTAAAAGTATAATTTAAAGTTTACAAATATGAAATTATTTTGTAATGTTAGGAATGAAATTGCAAAGCAGAAATGCTTCTTTATTTTGCCACGTGTAACCACTATTATTTTCTAAAATAAATGTTATATTTTTGAAATTCATAAAAGTGAAGCTTTCATTTGTAACTTTTTTTACTCTTAAATGTTCCTTGAATTATTGGCCAAACTGTTTGAAGGTTTTTAAGAATATTGTTTTATATATTATTTTTTTTAATGTTTCTGACTAAGCATGTGTGAGGTTTCTGATTTTATTTAATCATTTTGTATTTCCAGTTGTAGGTATGCAAGTAAATTAAGAATTTGTGGTGTGTAATAAAAAGCACCTGATAAAAACCCTTTATGTATAAGCTTAACTTGTGTTTAAGAGTTGTCACTAGCATATAGTTTATGGAATAACAGATAAGAAAATGGCACAAAGATAATTCTGTTGGTAGCCACTTTATTAGGTTCAGTTCCAGGTTATGACAATAATAACTCAGATACAGAACTCAGTAACTTCTAAAATAAAATTTTTTATGAAAAATGTGACTTAAAGAGAAAGATTTCAATCAAATCTATTTAAATCTCGATATCTAACAATATGCATCCGTATTATAAAGAGTTATGGAAGCTGAAACCATTTATAAGCATCACAAAAAAATTCAAAATTGTTGAAAATTAATATAATTACTATATGAACTGCTAAAAGTACTCTTGCATATATTATTAGTATAATTTAGCATAAATTTTTTTGCATAAATTTAGTATAATTATGATTGCTTTCATTTCAGCTTTGTTTTTAATTTTGGTAATAAATTTTTCCAGTTGGTATTTGTATCCATTGGAGCAGCACGCCAATCTCGAAGGAGAGAAGGACTGGAACCTGCATCTACACTACCACCTCCACCTAGGGAAAGATTACCAATTGTGCTTTTACTCCAAACTCCATATTTTGAGCAGCTCTTTTGTCTTATGCAGCAACTAGGTTCATTTAAAACTGTCAACAAGGCTGGGGTATATATTTAAATTAGTCAAATATATTTTCAAGTACTACTAATATTAATAGTTTAGTTTTTAATCTTTCCCTTTTTGTCTGAATAAAATTTCTCTTAGTTTAAACTGAAATAATAGTAATTATAGTTTAATAAATAATAGTGTAATATTTTCTGTACCTTTTTCCATATTTTTATATGGTATTAGTCCATAGTGATGATTAGAAGAATCCAAATAGGTTTTATATTATCATGATTAATATAAAATATAAAATTATTATTTTTTTCTAATAATAATAAATTATTTTTATAATTTTGAAAAAATAAATCTAAAGCTTTTTTTTATTAGGAACATGTTTTAGGGTTCTCTGAGACTTCCATGCTTTATTTGAGAAAGTAAAATTAACTACCACAAAACTCAAAGGTGGAAAATATTAGGAATTGCATTTGAGTGTTATTTTCTCTAAAAAAAATAATTTTTTATTGTAATGTAATTTGTAAATGTAGTTCTGTTGGTTGGGTTGTTTTACCTCTGAGTGGCACTTTTTTGCACACCATGGGCTAAATGGCCAGGTGAAGGACCCCAAAGGCTCAGGGAAGGTTGGGGGAGGGGACCCATTGGAACAGCTGTTGGGAGACACGGTAGCCTCCCGTCAAGGCCATCCAGCATGTTCTTTAACATGCACAGGTTATGGCTCCTCCTGCACACAGGGCCATGACTTAACATCCCATATGTTGGACGGCGGCATTTCCAAACCCAATGGTGTCTCCTACTGACCGTGGGCAGGGCGGGGAATTTTGCGGAGATAAATCTCAACGTTGACCCAGCTGGGACTTATTTTGGAAAGAAAGAACTGCAGGAATGTCCTTAATCAATACCTTACTAGTCCTAATAGAAAGCATTACAGAGAGCTTAACAAACATGTAAAAGATCAGTTAGCTGTTGATAAGAATCTTTGGCTTGATGGTTTGACTGACAAAGCCGAGGAAGCAGTTAGACAGCACAACAGCAGAGAGCTGTACCAGATAGTTAATGTTTTGTGTGATAGAAAACAGACAGGTATACAGGGATTGAAGGATAAACAAGGTAAGGTTATAGAAGGTGAGGATTCTGTCATGGCTAGGTGGGCTGAGCATTTCAGTGATGTTCTAAAGAATGTGGGTAGTTCTACTCCCATTGTTTGCAATGATGATAGATGCATTGGTGGCTTTAATGTTGGCCCTATAACACAATCTGAAGTTATTTTGGCTATTTCTAAACTTAAACTTCATAAATCCCCAGGGGTAGATGAAATTACTACGGAAATGCTTAGAGCTGGGAATGTTTCTGTTACCACTTGGATGACTGAAATTCTGAATATTTTTTATGATAAAGGCATGGTTCCTAAGGATTTTACCAGAGCTATTGTTATCCCTATTTTCAAAAAAGGTGATTGCAGTTCTTGTGATAACTATAGGGGTATCAGCCTACTCTCTGTTCCAGGTATTGTGCTTAATAGAATTAAGAATCTGGTTGACAGTCAATTGTGTGATGAGCAATGTGGATTCAGAAGTGGTAGGGGATGTGTGGATCAGATATTTTCACTTAGGCAGATTCTTGAGAAATGTTTAGAGTTTCAGAAACCTTTGGTTGCTAGCTTTGTTGATTTCAAAAAGGCTTTCGACTCTGTTGATCGTCATAATTTGTGGTTGATTGTGAAATCATATGGTATACCTGACAAGTTAGTTAACATAATGAAAGCTCTCTATAATAACACTGAGTCGTGTGTGAGAGTTGGTAAGGCTTGTAGCAATTGGTTTAGCATTACTTCTGGTGTTTGACAAGGGTGCCTTTTATCTCCTTTTCTCTTTAGCTTGGTTATTGATTATGTTATGCAAAATTCACTTCAAGGGAAAGATTTTGGCCTTAAATGGGCTGGAGATACGAAAATTTCTGATTTAGATTATGCTGATGATTTAGCCCTTTTGGCAAATGATGTTGATGAGGTGAACTCTTTCATTCGAGCGGTTGATGAGACTGGTAGTAGAGTAGGTTTGGTTATAAACAGAGAGAAAACTAAAGTGATGAAAATTGGTCAGGCAGGCTGTGATTCAGTTAATCTGAATGGTTGCAGTTTTGAGCAGGTGTCACAGTTTACTTATCTTGGGAGCTATATAACAGATAATGGTGATGTGCGGCATGAGATTAACAGATGAATAGGGATTGCTGCCGGGTCTTTTAAGAATCTATGGAGAGTGTGGAGAAATAGGCGTATACACCTAAAGACTAAAATTAGGCTGTATAGTAGTTTGGTTCTTTCTAGGGTTAGTTATGGTAGTGAAACTTGGACACTTTGTAAACAAGATAACAGGAAACTAGATGCTTTTGATTCCAGATGCTTACGCAGTGTCTTGGGCATTAGGTGGTTCAACTTTGTAACTAATGATGAGATTAGGCAAAGGAGTTTGCAACCTCCTTTAAGCAGCATATTGTGCAGAGAGAGACTCCGTTGGTTTGGCCATGTTGCCCATATAAATAATTATAGATTGGCGAATAGGGTTATGAACAGTGTGCCTTAAAGGCCTCAGAAAGAAGGGGAGACCTAGGATGCAGTGGGCAGACAATGTCAAACAGGACTTTGTTAGAATTGGTATGCAGTGGCCAGATGCAGTAGATGCAGCTCAGGATAGACTTGCTTGGAGAACTAAATTGCACGGTCTGGTTGGACCTATGTAACCCATGGCTGCTTGTGGATGATGATGATGATGATGATGTATATGCCATCATTCATCCCCCCCTCAGTTTGTTAAATATTTTTTTTTTGGGTTTAAGCCTTACATATATTTTGTTTTCTAATTTTTTCTTTACTTCCAAATCTGTAGTTGTGAATTATTTAGTTTTACTACTAAATAAAACATTAAATTTTAATGAATAAACAGCTGCAGTATCTGATCAATCCATTAATTTTAAATCGAATTAAAATACTTGATATATACATTATCTTCTGTGCTTTTTAGGAAGAATACAGCAACAACAAAACATTTAAAATGAAGCATTGATATAAAATAAAATAATAAATACCCTATCAAGCAGCTGTTTGCCACAAGAGCCTATCAGTTTATATGACATAGTGTAGAAGGTTTGTGAGAATGGTGGGACCTCAACTGAAAAAAAAAACACAAACATCCATGCCCTACCTGGAGCTCAAACTCAGGTCCCTTTAATAAGTAGCCAAACGCGCTAACCACTCAGCCACGGGATGATCCTTAATTGATAAAATGTTTAAAAAAAATTAAAAAACCTCATATATTAAACAGAAATTTGCAGTTTAATTGTGTGGATTGTAATTATATGTTTTTTTTAATTATCAGTATTTAAACACATTTTCTAAATTTTAGGAGTCTGTAGCTCACACCAAAGCTCAAGTACTGTCAAGACGTGTGTGGGAGATTCTAATGATGTTGCCTACTTCTCCTTCAATGTTGCAGGGATTCAAAGATATCACCAAGGTAATATTCTTATGTGTTTTGTAATATGCTTAAATTTTTTTAGTGTGACATTCCATAATTCATGAAAATTCTTGAAAGTGGCTTGACTGGGAAATCTGCAAGGTACCATAGTTTCCAAAAAGTTGCTTTGTCTTGGTAGTGTTCTGAACTCTTGCATCTTGCAGAGTCATGTTTATATAGAAAACATGACTCTGCAAGATTTATTTTTTTTAATTTATAAACAGTCAGTCAATAGTGAGCTTCATTGTTGCAAATGCTTCTTATACTTTTGCAAACAACGAAACACTAATAAGAATGAGGGTTTATTTACTCTTTGATATTAGATACTTTACTTACATACGTATTAGAACAAATTAATGTTTTGTGCATTTTATTTCATGTCAGCAGACTGAATACACAAGGCATTAAAATATTTTTATTTACAAATGCATTTTGTGTTTAGTAGCATGTATTCTGTACTTCATCCCTATGTTTCTGTACTTCATCTCTATGTGTTAATAAAGAAATCCAATACATTTCATAATGTTTTTTAATTCCTTAAGGCTTGTCTACCTCTCATAATGCAAGGGGGCGTGGGTGGCTCAGTCGGTAGTGCGCCAGGCTCATAATCTGTATTCCCAGGTTCGAGTCCCAGCTGGGTCAGCGTTGAGATGCTTTTTTTACCAAACATTCTGAATTTTTTTCTTTGGTTGTTAAATTTTAATTCTTGCTAAGTGTCAAAAAGTCAGTTCACCAAAGTTAAAAAAAAAATTCATCTGTATCATCAGAGTGGCACAGCCAAATATTGAGTGGGGGAGGATGCTTTGAAAATCATTCAATAAGAACATAAAAACTCGTAATTGAAAAAAAAAATTAAATTTTGTTAAATAGGTGGGGAGTAAAATGTCTCAGTGAGTTTGAGAGGGGGATATAAAAACCCTTCCAGAAATTGCCCTCCCATGTGAGGACTGATATCCATTTTATCTCCGCAAAATTCCCTGCCCTGCCCATGGTCAGTAGGGGACACCGATGGGCTTGGAAAGGTCACCGTCCATTGGATGGGACATTAAGCCATGGTCCTGTGTATGGGAGAGCCTACCCTGTGCACATTAAAGAACACACTGAATGACTTTGATGGGAGGCTACCATCTGTCTCCCAACAGCTGTTCCAGTGAGTCCCCTCACCCAGCCTTCTCTGAGCCTTCGGTGTCCATGTGACCTGGCCATTTAGCCCATGGTGTGCAAAAAAGTGCCTCTCAGAGTTAAAACAACCCAACCCTGATATCTATTCCAAGGAAATACTTTTTGCTTCCATATCCAAGACCTTGTTCATTTTCAGGAAATGATACAAATCAAAGTTTTTTTACTGAAAAACAAAGAAATAGTAAAAGAAAAAAATAACATATACTCTAATATGAGGTTAAATAAGCTATCCAGAGCAACAAGTTGTAAGCTGGTCATCCAATGTAGCATAACTCTGAAAAATCGATAATTAACAGAAATAAAGTAGATTTACAGAAATGAAAAATAAGGTTTAATTTTAAAAAAAAGGAAATAAAATACTAACTTTATGCAGGATGTTTATAATTAATTTTATTGGGAGGAAGTATTTGACTTAAATCATCCATGTAAACAATTTGCTGTGTCGAGGAAGTCCTTTTTGCTTCCCTATCCAATACTTCATTCATTTTCAGGAAACAATACAAGATCAAAGTTTTTTGCAAGAATAGAAAGAAATAATAAAAGAAATATTAACATATAATCTAATGCAATATTAAATAATATCTGCTACAACTCGTAATGCCGGCTATCCAATGTAACATAACTCCAAAAGATCGATAGATCAGCTGATGGAAAAAAATTGATAATTTACGGAAATAAAATCAATCTACAGAAATGAAAATGAAAGTTAATGCAGACTAAATACATGGTCACATTATCCTGTATCTGAGAAAAACTCTGTAAACATCCACTATAGAGCCACTTTACTGCATTTGTTAACAATAACTAGGTCATTACACTCACCAGCACCTGCTGTCATGATGTAAATTACGCTGCAACAACAACTTGGCTTGCTGGCTTTCTCTTTCTAAGAAGGCTCATGTTACTTACAGTTTTGATTTGAATAGCAGGAAAGGTGTATAGAATGCTGGGATAAATGATATAAATGATAAAAATAAGTCTGGGAATACTGAAATAGGTTTATGGCAGAAAAGAGTGTAAAACAGAAAAAAATGGCAGTACATACTTTGTAATTACTTCCAAAATCTGCTGTTTTTAAAAACAGCAATTTTTTGTTAATTTTTAGGAGATTTTCAAAAATTTAAGAAAAAAATTTGTTGATAATAGTTCAAATTTGTGAGCTTAAACCAGAAGGTTGCCTCGTCAAAGAGGAAGGTTAAAATCAAATTGGCAATACGGTTTTAGCGCTTCTGAGAAATGGTAATCAGATGGCTTTAACAAATTATTTATATTACTGTTTTAGTGCTTCTGAGAAATGGTAGTCAAACGGCTTTAACAGATTATTTATATTACTGCTTAAAAAAATTTGCATGAAATGAAAAAAGAAAAAAATTATTTTTCAAACTTGAATTGCATATTTTTAAAAGATATATCTAAGAAAATTTTCAAATAGCAATTTAAAAAAAAATCAAAGTTTATGTGTTGTACAAAAGATGTCTATTGATGTCTCTGACCTTTCATTGTGGATTAAGAGAATGAAAATAGTTATCGCTTAATTATTTTTTCTCTTGTGAGGAAAAAAGCAACTAAACTTAGACAGTTAAGAGATAGCATTCAAGTATCATATCTAAATCTCAGCTATCACATGTCATCAAGATTTTTGGGAAATAGTATACAATATAGCACCAATATGCATATTTTTGATTATACTACATGGTAAATATTTGTGGCAAGCAGCTGCTGGAGGGGGTATTTTTTTTTAATATCTGCAAGAGTTAAATTTCATTATTTCTAAAATTCACTATGGAACTGTAAACTAACACTTGTCCTGTTCCGCTGGGTGCTGCTTTCTGCCAGTGCTTGTAGTTTTTGAGCAACGAGTCTTGAACTATGCATTTTGGGAGCATACTTCTTGCTTCCTTCTTCAGGTTTGTCATTTTGAAAGGTCTGCTGAAACTAGTCATCTTAATATTATATAATTTAACAAATATTTATGAATATCTTAGTATATTATAATAATTCCTGCCAGGCTTGTAATCTGTTGTTCCCAGGTTCAAGTCCCAGCTGGGTCAGTGTTGAGATTTATATCTGCAAAGTTCCCCACCCTGCCCATGGTCAGTAGGGGACACCGATGGGCTTGGAAAGGCTGCCGTCTATTGGATGGGACATTAAGCTGTGGCCCTGTGTGTGGGAGAGCCATACCCTGTGCACATTAAAGAACATGCTGGATGGCCTTGACCGGAGGCTACCATCTGTCTCCCAACAGCTGTTCCAATGGGTCCCCTCCCCCTAACCTTCTCTGAGCCTTCGGGGTCCATGTGACCTGGCCATTTAGCCCATGGAGTGCAAAAAAGTGCCTCTCAGAGGTAAAACAACCCAACTTATAATAATTCCTTAAAGCTAGTGTACCTCTCATAATACAAGATAATAAAATATCTAAAGATAACTTGGTAAGGTGTTTTTAAAACAATTTTAATGAGCATTTGTATATAAACTGTTCTAAATAATCAAATACATCTATTCTGATTAATTGTTTTACTCTTATTTGACTAGAGCTCTGACTGTACAGGAATTAATGTAAATAAAACACTCCAGTTGCTTTTAAACCCAGAAAGTCCACAGAAATTGATGTATTCTTTGCAAATTGTGGAATCTTTAAGAAGGAAAGAAGTAAGTAGCATAATAAAATATTTTCATTTATCATGCAAGTTATTTTCTTCAAATCATAAAATTATTATTGTTTTCAAGCAAATTCATATTATATTTAAGCTTAAAGGTGAAGAAAGAAAAGTAAAAATATATTGTTTCCTTAAAGAATAATACAGTATGTCATTTCAAATGAATTGCAGTTTTTCATCAAAATTACTTTTATAACTCATAGTCATTGAAGTACAATTACAGCATCCAGCTGTATAATCAAAATATTTTCATCTGATGAAATATGTGAAAGAATATAGATTACAACAACTGTGTACATTTCTGTGATTCTGAATAAAGGAACTACTTAACATTATTATATACATTGAGATGCCAGTTAAGTTTATTAGGTACACCTACCTAGCAGCATGTTGGGTCTCTGTTGGCCTTCGGAACAGTCCAAATTCATCAGGGCATGGAACTTAACAAGATACTGGATCCGTTGTATAGGAATGCTGTACCATGCAGAAATGATTGTGCCACACAGTTGCTGCAAATTGAACAGCAGCACAGTCATCTAGTCCTACTGACTGTGGGCAGTGCTGCAAACAGCCCATACTATCTCATCTCAAAGAAACTCGATAGGGTTTTGATCTGGGGGCTGTGCAAGCCAATGAAGCAAGGAAAACTCATTGGCATGATCCTGGAACCATTCAGTGATGATATATGCCTTCTGAGAAGGTGCATTTTCATGCTGAATTAATGAGGATAAATTGTAGCCATGAAGGGCTGAACTTGGTCAGCAATGATGTTCAAATGTGCTATATCATTCAGATGTCCTTCGATGGATATCAGGGGGTCTAATATGTGCCAGGAAAACATTCTTCACACCATCACACTGGCCTGTACTGTTGACACCAGACTAGATGACTCCATGTCCTCATGCTACTTGTTCCAAATTTTGATCCATCAGCATGATAAAAAAGAACCTTGATTCATCCAACCAGATTACCTTTTCCAGTCTTCAGCAGTCCAGTGTTGATGCTCCTGCACCCTTGGGAAACATGCTTTCGTGTTCTTTGCTGACAACATCGGCACTCGACATAGTTGGTGGTCGTTGTAGCCCATTCGCAATATGGTCCGATGTTTGGTGCCTTCAGAGATAACCTTTTATACATTGGTGTTTAGTTCTATGATTTGCCTAGTTGTGGCCTGTCTGTTTGCATGATTCTCGCCAATCTCCTTTGACCCTTCTGATCCACAAGCTGTTTTCATCCATAGGATTGCCAGTCACTGGTAGTTTTTTTTTTTTGGCTTTTCATACCATTCTTGGTAAACCCTTTAAACAGTTGTGTGTAAACAGCCCAGAAGGATGGCCATTTGGTAGCTGCTAAAACCAGCATGCCTAGCACCAACTATCATGCCACATTCAAAGTCACTCAGATTGCTCGTTATGCCCATTCTGACACTCAATCCAACTCTGACTAATGCTCGAAGAGCTGGTCTGCTTGAGTTATACTGCAAGCACAATCATGTTGGAATGAACCATTTATGTGACTAATAAACTGGGATCTCAGTGTACAGTACAGTACATGATCATTGGTTTATTAGATACCTGACAGGTACAGAGAGTTTGACCACTATCAGCAACACCATTTGTTATCAACATGACTAAATCTGTGAAAAGCAAAATCTCAAAAAATGTGACCTATTAAATTCATTCACCCCATCAGATCAACACCAGGTTAAAATTCCAAGAAAAACCATGATACAACTTCATCTTTTAAGATACTTTCCTGAATTGAAATTGATCATATTAGTTTGATCTGTCACAAAGTGTAAATGTGTCTCTTAGTTTGTGTTGTCATGATTGTAACTGATTGTGAGGTTCAGTTGAGCTAAACTTTGTCAGTATTAATACTTCTTATACTTAAGGTAACCCATACATCACAGTTTTTTGGGTCCATGTCTCTCTTTCCATGGAAAGGCTTGTACAATGTTAGAATATCCCCTTTTTTTCCCTTTGTTGAAGTAATAGCATTATAAGAGAATAAATCTTGCAAAAAAAATAGGTTGTGTTGTAAGACAGTGGTTCTCACCCCTTGGTATGTCTCAAGTACTTCCCAGAGGGTATACATACCGATGGGATACCAAGGGTACTTTGAGCATTGCATTCAAAAATGGCTTCAGCAGATATTAACCACTTATTAGTCACATAAATGGTTCATTCCAACATGTAATAGAACTATCAGCTTTGACACCTAATTTCAGCAAAATCACCAGAAATTTGTTGCAGCAGATCTCATTAGATTAAGTAAGCAAGTCGATTTTGCATTTTTTTAATTTCGAGAATTTAATAATTTTGCATCTCTTTTTAGCTAAAATTTTTAAGAAAAACATTTATTTTTTGGTTTGCACTATAATTCAGTACATACATGCAAAAAACTGAAAAGTACCCCTTAACATTCTATGGCTACAATAATCTTAGGGGTTAGGGGTACCTGATGACCTGGCCAACCCTCCAGGGGTACTTCAGCCAAAAAGGTTGAGAACCACTGTTGTAAGATATTAAAATACTGATAGTTTAACTAGAGTGGAAAAAAGTAGTAGGTAAACTTAAAATTTGTAAATCTGATAGTGGGTAAAACAATTTCTTCACAGTTTTAAATTTTCCTGCCACTCTTTTTTTTCTTCACTCTAACTTCCAGTTCATGCAGACATAGCTGTATACATAGTTCAAGATGCTTTATTCATGTAATTCAATGATCATAGTAGTGTGGTTATATATGTGCTTATGACAAGGGAGTACACTGATCAGTCATTTCAAATTGATGTGTGCTAACGAACATTGATAGTTTTTATAAAATTTTTTCATGTCAGACATTATTGTTTAATGTGTCAATTTTTTTATATTATTTTTTATTGTGCATGGTTTTCAAATTAAGTAGACAAAGACAGAAGTGTACTTTTAATGCTTAGTTACAAAAACATTTTCTGTTTCTTAGCAAATCAAAACTAGGCAGTGAATGCAAAAGTGACATTCACTGTTCTCCAGTGGTCACAGTGGATTGTCTGACATCAAAAAGCACATAAAAACTAAATATGACCATACATTCCAGTATTTTTTTGAGGGGGAGGAGGTGGGGGGGGGGGCTCTTGTATAAAGTTTCACTTTTGCATCAAAGAAAAATTATATTATTTATAGTATTACTGTCTTGCTTTAAGTGGGGCAATGGTTAGCTTTTTATGTTTTCAGTGATGAGATCTGATGACCCAACAGAGAATTTTTTTTCACATTAGAAACATTTGCATTTGTGCATTTTGCAGTAAGAATTTAAAGAACAAAAAGTTCTTTCACCTTTTGTTCAAAATTCAAACTCCACCTCTGTTCATTGTTTCAATTACAACATTATTATTATTAACCATGTACTTTTATTTTTAATGTTTTATCCTTTGTTCATTTATTTAGCATCACACTTTAATTTTAGGTGGGTTATCAATTTTAGGTTAATTATTAATTTGTTTGATGTATTTGTTCAGTTTCCTTGTGTGAATTTAATTATATTTTTATTAGTAATTTTAAGCATTTCTGTCACAAATAGTATGCTATACTAATGTTACTTGATCTGATATATTCTGTTTGATTTGATAAACCTTTGGCTGATAACAGTCCAAGAGTTCTTTCTTTTTTAGATGTTTATATCAAAGAACTTTAACTACTGTAAGACTTTTCATATGATTAATATAGTGTGTTTTTTTTTGTAATTTACTTAGCCAAGTGAACAAAAAGGAGCTGTTTCTGAATCTTCCATTCAAGAAAATTCAACAGAAGATACAGAAAATATAACTTGGTCAGAGAAGGTAAAACTGTTTTATCAATGAAATCTTGGCTGCAATCATTTTTTAACCCTTCCAGGGCCCAGGCTGAAAAGCAGGTTTTTATCCAGGGGCCAAGCTATTTTCTGCCTACGCTCAGCCAAATAAAAACTTTAACTTTAGAACTTTTTTGCCAAATAACTAATGAAAGGAATTATGGCATGTTGTATACCAAATTAATCACCATTTAATTCTGGATTTTCTGAAAATCAAGTATTTAACAAAAAAGACAATATGTTTTATTTTAATAGGACTTTTTTAGAGTCATGTAGTAAAAAAATGCATCTGGCAACACTAATAAAAATTTATTTAATAAAAAAACTAATGGACAAAAATGATTACAATGCACATGATTAGAATGACTATATATTTCTGAGTAACAAAAAAATTTTTTTTGGTTTTAAGTAAATATTTTTCTCGGTACCATACTTTGAGAAAATTTCAGGTTTTGAGCCAATTGTGCTGAGTCAAATAAACAAGTCAACTTTAGAATTTTTAAAAAAAATAACCAATCAATGGAAATAAGTCATCTTATATACAAAATTAAACAGAATTTAATTAATAATTTTATGAAAATAAATAATATAAATAAATTTGCAAGCATATTAATTTTAATAAACCTTTTTCAATGTGATATGGTGAAAACAAAGATCGCACTATACAATTAAGGCTTCATTTTGGAAAACCTGCCAAATAAAAATAGTTAAATTATATATTTATTGAAAGGAAATTTCCTCCCGAATAATATAATATTCACCTGAAATATGATTTTTATTTTGTTTAATGATTCTTTTCAGTATCGTATATTTTAAACACAGCCAGTGTTATACAACATGACTTGGCCTTCTCATATTCACGAGATGTTTTGAACTGGTTATGAAATAGAAAAAAATTTCCTTGGCTGCTTTTTTTTTTCTTAAACATTATGAATTTTTTCTTTGGGTGTTGAAGTTTGGTGATCTTGGCTTAGTGCAGAAAGGTTTGTGCACCAAGAACCAGCCCTTCCCGAAATTGCCCTCCCAAATGATGGCCGATTTCCGTAGTAAGGAAGTCTATTTGCTTCCGTATCCAAGACATTCAATTTCAGAAAATGGTGCAAGCTCAAAGTTTTTTTTATTAAAAAAACAAGGAATAATAAAAGAAAAATCACATGTAACCTAATTGGGATTAATAAATAATATATCCGCAACAACTTTTAAGCCGTCTTCCGATCTAGCCAACCTGGAAAGATACATCTGTAATTGATAAATCAGCCAATCTAAAAATTGCTAACTAATGGAAATAAATCTACAGAAATTAATTTGCTTCCATATCCAAGACTTCATTTTTTTTTCAGAAAATGATACTAGATCGAAGTTTTACTGGAAAAGTAATAAATAATAAAATAAAAATTAACATATAGCCTAATGTGATGTTATCACAAGTTGTAGGCCGGCCATATGATATAACTTAACTATGAAAAAATCAATACTTATTGATCGGCCAAAAGATCGCTAAATTCCGAAAATAAATCTACTGAAATGAAAACTAAGGTTTAAATATAAAAAATACTAACTTGACAAAGAGTATCCAATATGCTGGACGAAAACTGAAAAAACACATAGCACAAACAACGGAAATTGCATCAGTCATCTGTGGCTTGTTTGCCTCAGTGAAGCATCATAACTAATTAAATGCAGGTGCAACCAGAATTTCTAAGAAGGATGTGTTTACTTTTAGTTTCGATTTGAAGGCAGGAAAGATGCATAGAATGCAGGGAAAAATGATAAAAATAACTTGGGAATACTGACTAGGTTTTTGACAGAAAAGAGTGTGAAACTGAAAAAAAAAATGGCGGTACGTATTTTTTAATTACTTCCAAAATCTACGATTTTTAAAAATAGTTTTTTTTGTTAATTTTTAGGAGATTTTCGAAAATTTAGGGAAAATTTTGTTGATAATAGCTCAAATCAAACTTGTGAGCTTAAATCAGAAGGTTGCTTCAGCAAATAGGAACATTAACAAGCAAATTGGCGATACCATTTAGTGCTTCTAAAAATTGGCAATCAGATGGTTTTATAAAATTATTTATATTGTAGTTTTGTAAAATATGCAGCAAATTAAAAAACAAAATATTATTTTTGAAGCCTGAATTATATATTTTTATAACATCTATATATATAAAAATTACAACGGCAATTTTTATTTTTAAAAAATCGATATATTTTTATTGTACTAAGACTGTCTGCATACGGCATCGGCACTCGCAACTTAGATTCTCCGTACATGTACAGGGCGGGGGTGGCTCAGTCGGTAGCGTGCCAGGCTCTTAATCTGTAGTTCACAGGTTCGAGTCCCAGCTGGGTCAGCATTGAGATTTATCTCCGCAAAATTCCCCCCGCCCTGCCTACGGTCAGTAGGGGACACCAATGGGCTTGGAAAGGCCACCGTCTGTCGGATGGGACGTTAAGCCATGGCCCCGTGTGCGGGAGAGCCATACCCTGTGCACGTTAAAGAACATGCTGGATGGCCTTGACGGGAGGCTACCATCTGTCTCCCAACAGCTGTTCCAGTGGGTCCCCTCCCCAACCTTCTCTGAGCCTTCGGGGTCCATGTGACCTGGCCATTTAATAACCCATGGTGTGCAAAAAAGTGCTGCTCAGAGGTAAAACAACCCAACCCGTAGATACGGGCTAGGCCCTGGAAGGGTTAAACATATACTGTGAATAACAGATAATTGCTATTACATATATTTGGGAAAGCTACAATTTTAAGTATAGCTTTTCCAAAAAAATACTATAATATAATAATACCTTAAAAATAATAGTACCAGAATAAACTCATAAGAATGGATAACACTTTTTTTGCCAGTTAGATTTATGTACATAAGTATTGCAATGTGCTATTTATATGCTTGTAGGAGCTGAGCGCTTTCGACTACACTCAGCAGTCATCTTCAGGGTGGCGTACAGTTCCTTGGAGATGCAGATCATTGGTGAAAGGTTAGGATAAGGAAAAAAAATACCTTTTTCCTTCAGATATTTTCGCTGACAAGAATCTTGCAGTGGGAGGAAATTTCAGCATGCTAGTGGAGCAAAAGTCACTTGGTAGCAGCAGTTTGGTGCTTTGCCAGTATCACTTAGATGTAATCCCATGTTAGCAGCGAGAGGCACAGAGGAGTGAGCTATTTTCCCACGTACTGGTCACTACCATCAGAGGAACAATGCTGGGCAGTTGAAGTGTCGAATTAGTTGTGTGCAGTGAGGAGGAGGGGTACAGCCAGTTGGCCAATGGTAGTGGGTGGTGGGGTTGGAAAGTCTCGTAGCAAGATGCGCCATGCTGCAGGAGGAAGAGGTGTGTTAAAGTTGCAACATCTGTCTTGGAATGTGAAAATTTCAAGGGTTTCATGGAAAGTAACTTGAGTTTTGGAGGGGGGGGGGAGGAGACAATGAATGTGGAGTCGAACTGGGGGACTATCTTGCCATCAAGGACAATTTTAGAAAGGGCGGTTCATGGAATTTTGTTTGTAATGTCCCATTTATGCTTGTCTATCCTTTGTTTTAGGGTGCATTTAGTGCAGCCAATATAGAAAGGGGGTATTGGCAGGTGAAATGGGGGTTTGAGGAATGAAATAGATTCCACCTGTGTCAGCTTTGTTAATGGGGTCTCTGTCATACTTAAGATTTTTAAATAGATTCGGTGGTATTTTGAAAGGAACTTTTAGGTTAAATGGTTTTAGGAAGTTGCTAACAAGGGATGCAATATTGGAGAAGGTAATGGAGGAGGTGAAGTTATTCTGTGGCTGGAAAACTAAGCACACCCCCCCAACCATAGCATAACTTCACCCTCTCCATTACCTTCTCCAATATTGCACCCCTTGTTAGCAACTTTCTAAAACCATTTAATCTAAAAGTTCCTTTCAAAACACCACTGAATGTATTTAAAATTCTTAAGCATGACAGAGACCCCATTAACCAAGCTGACACAGGTGGAATCTACTTCATTCCCCTACCTCCCATTTCACCCTCTGATACCTTCTCTTTCCATATTGGCTGCACTATATGCACCCTAAAGCAAAGGATAGATGAGCATAAAAGGGACATTAGAACAAAATTCCACGCACTGCCTTTGCTAAAATTGTCTTTGATGGCAAGGTAGTCCCCCAGTTCTACTCTGCATTCATTGTCTCCTCCCCCCCCCCCTTCCAAAACTCAAGTTACTTTCCATGAAATCCGCGAAATTTTCACATTTCGAAACATGTTGCAACTTTAACACACCCCTTCCTCCTGCAGCTTGGCACATCTTGCTCTGAGACTTCCCACCAGCCACCACCAATGGCCAACCAGCCACACCCCTCCTCCCTGCTGCACATGACAATTCAACACTTCAACTGCCCAGCATGTGGGAAAACGGCCCACTGCTCTGTGCCTCTTGCTGCTTAACAAGGATTACATCTAAGTGATACTAGCAAAGCCCAAACTGCTGCTACCTAATGATTTTTGCTCCACTAGCATGCTGAAACTTCCTCTCACTGCAGGACTCTCGTCAATGAAAGTATATGCAAGAAAAACGTATTGTTTTTCATTATCCTAACCTTTCACCAACAATCTGCCTCTCCAAGGAACTGTACACCACCCTGAAGATGACTGAGTACAGTCAAAAGCACTCGGTTCCTATAAGCACGTAAATAGCACATTGCAGTACTTGTGTACATAAATCTAACTGACAAAAAAGTGTTATCCATTCTTATGAGTTAATAATGATACCATGAAATCGTTTATCAATTTACCAATACATTCTCCAGAATAAACTGTTCACTTTTTGCCTTTTTGTGATTAAAAGAAAGGAGTAATAATAAATAAACATGTAAAAATTTCATCTTTGATTAAGAATTTAGATTTATTTTTTATTTATTTTTTTTTTATCTTTTTTTTGTTTCAGCAGGTAGGCAAACAGAAACTAATTATGAATTGCTTACATTACTGCTAAAAAAGAGTGTAATTGAAAATAATACAATTTTTTTTTTTACATAATCTTTACTACTTGTGCTGGTGTATTTTGACCCCATTTTTTTAAATAGAAATATTACCTGTCCTCTTCACCTAACCTTGTTACATCTAGAGTAGGGGTTCTCAATGTAGGGTATGCATACCCCTTGGGGGTTCTAAGTAAAATTTTTTGGGGTATGCTGTGAGAGCTCAAAAGTCGCTAGATATATGTTTTATATATATATATGTTTTATTTTATTACCATTGTTATGCTATAACTATAGTTTTATCTATCTACAAGGAGTACGCCAGTTACATACACATTTCCAGGGAGTACGTGAAGCATAAAAGGTTGAGAACCACTGATCTAGAGTATTGCATATGTATTTTAGCTATCAATCACCATTTGTAGATGAGTAAACTACAGTTATTTCTTCTTACATTCTGTTTGGTTTATAAAGTACCTATGTAAGTATTTGTTTAACACTAAACCTACC
Organism: Ryuthela nishihirai; assembly: GCA_038380435.1. Classification (NCBI taxonomy): domain Eukaryota; kingdom Metazoa; phylum Arthropoda; class Arachnida; order Araneae; family Heptathelidae; genus Ryuthela; species Ryuthela nishihirai. Next base: position 58,052,678 of record JAWZYU010000029.1, on the reverse strand, counting down.
ACGAACGATCAAATTGACCTTTTCAAACTTTTGGTACAATTTTCCACATACAACGTTATCACATCGCTATTTAACTTTACGACTTTTCTTATAATATACATACAATTATTTTTTCAGTATTTACATCTCCTCTTATTGTCTTTTTTTCAAGAAATATATGTAGCCTGTTCTACCTACTGCGACTGGTCAATTTGACTGGTTGAAAGATTTCTGTTATTTAGCTTGGAAACTTAATTCTAAAACTATACAGTCGGTATAAATGAAAGGCTACCAAAGTGTGGCATGACTTCAACTTGAAAGTAGAATGAGCATTTGATACATGATCTAATGTTCTATCCAAGGCTAGGTGTAGATTTACACAATATATGCCGAACAAACCAGGTAAGTTTGGAATCAAATTTTGGTTAGCATCTGTTGTCAATAGCAAGTATGTAATAAATGAATTTCCATATTTGGGAAAGAATGAGAAAAGGGAACCTTCAGTTCCATTTGGGGAGTTCATTATCCACAAGCTAATAGAACCATTCACAAGGTGTGGAAGGAACGTAACCATGGATAATTTCTTTTACGAGCATATCATTAGCCACAAAACTGCTACCAAAAAGAATGTTGGAACCATCCGTGGAAACAATTGAGAATTGCCAAAACTTGCCAAACACGTGAAAGATAATATGGTATGCTTTACAACAAAACTATATAAATCAGGTTATATTACTCTTAACAATTTATAAAAGTAAACTAAATAAAAAAGTTTTTCTACTAAGTTCAATGCATAACTCAATAGACACTGAAAATAGTAATAAGCATATACTGGAAACGATTAGATTTTATAATAGCACAAAATTCGGTGTAGATGTGATGGATCAAATGGCAAGAAAATACAGTGTGAAATCGAAATTTTGGAGATGGCCCCTCCAAGTATTTTTCAATATTCTTGACTTAGCTGGAATAAATGCATGGGTTTTATGTAAAGAAACAACAGGGGAAAAAATTCCAAGGCAGGAATTTTTATTCCAGTTAGCTGAAGAACTTGCCGCTGAATATCAAGAAGGAAAAAGAAAAAGGAAATATACCGAAAACATCAACAAATATAAGTTCAGTTTCACATGTACAAAAAGCTTACCAAGTAAGTTATTGCAAAGACAACAAAACTACAAAAATCTGTTTGAAATGCAAAAAATATGTGTGCGGCAAATGTACATTTGAGAACTCAATAATTTGTAAAAAATGCATTGAAGATGAATAAGATATGCATTATTTATTTATAAATGCAAGAAACAATAGAACTACTGTTCATTTTTCATTTTCTTTTCATGTTTATAATTGAAATGAAAAGAAAAATAAATTTGTTTTTTCATTTTGTGAAAGTTGTTTCATTTATTATTTAATTAAGTACCAAATTGATTTATTATCTGCATTCATTTGTTAAAAAATATAACTTTTTTTAAGGACTGGTCATTTGACCGGTCACGGTAGGAATAGGTATACATGTAGTGTTGGTAGGTTTAGTGTTAAGTATAACTTTCTATGTATGCAACTGATTTTATACATTTTCAGTGTAGTTTAGCATGTGTTTTGTTACTTGTTATGCTAAAATTAATATAAGAATAGCAATCTTTTATCTAATCATAATGTTTCCATTTCATGTTTTTAGTCTTGAATCACGATAGTCTCTTCATTGCTTCCTATTGTTTCTATACATTATTTACTATTCTACTTATATATCTTGTGAAATATCATTAAAACGAAAATTTGCCTGTTAATGCATGTATTAATTTAAATTATTCCAATATTTCATTTTCTAACCTCATGTGTACCAATTATTATATTATTGATTTGGGTTCGAGTCCCAATGTAAGGCATGGTTGTGTGTGTTGTTTTCCTGTTGAGGTCCTGCCATCCTCTCAGATCTTCCACTGTGGCATATAAACTGACAGGCTCCTGTCAGACCTCTGGGGCAAGCAGCTGCTTGAAGGGGTATTTATTTATTTATATTTATTATTTTATAAGCAACTAATCGAAAATGAATAGCATGAGTAGCTAATCTAAAACAAATAGCACAAATAAAGCGTTGAAAATGGTTAAAAAGATAAATTTTTCAGACTGAATTTTAACAAAACACAAAAAAAGATTATTACATTGCTGGGGGGGGGGGGGTACTCTTTGTTTTACATAATAGTTTTCCACTTCACAAACATATACTGATTTAAGTATAAATATAAAGCTAAGGCATGTTAAAGATAAAGATACATTTTCTAAACATTTCTTGTAGTACCTTGATGTATGCTCAAAAGTTTAGGACTTTGTGAGTAATTATTCTAATTGCTTTTTGGCCATTAAGAGAAGTGTCTGTGGGAACATCCTTATGCATCTCACAAATAAAATGGCTTACATTGTTTGAACCTGTAGTTTTTTGTTTCTGGGGAAAAAAAGTTATGTGTTGTAAGTTCTTAAATGCAACACTCTAGAAATTTAGAGGGAAACATTATTATCAACTTTTATTCATCTTGGATCATTTATTGATAGGGATACTATTGATAGTGTACAACCTATCAATTAATGATCCCATGAATGATCACTATGACTAGCATCAGAACTGTTAAATGTTTCAGCCACTATAACTCTTTAAATGTTGCACAATTATTGTTGAAGATTTAAATTTAAATAAATTTGATTGAGATTGTCATTTTATTTCCAGCTACAAATTTCTGAAAAGTGCCTATTTGCATAGTTACAGAACTTTGAATGCATTTTTCCGTTCACATGACATTAAAATGTTTGTTCATGTTAAAGGGTAGTTTGTATTTATACCCTACCTTGTATTTTGAATTAAGATCAATTAAGCACAATGTCAGATGGTTCAAAGTAAACAATATAGAAGGAAACATTAATCTCAATCTGGTTTCCATAATTTTTTATGTAATTTATTTCCCCATTAGTACACTATTGAGCATTGCAGCTTTAGTTTCAGGTTATAACTATAAAGTTTATTGCTATGATGCATTTATTTTTGAACAGGGTTTTACACTGCAATATCTTATGTGAATTCATTTCCATTAATGGTACCTAAATGTTTTACATTTCACATATAATTGCCATCAGAAGTCCTCTTCGTGCAGAATTATATAAGATGTGTTAATCACAAATTATATATATATTGTACATGGTTATAATTTGTATTAGTAATTATCTGTTATTCAGTTCTGTTTTATATATCTTGCAAAATAATTGCGGATTGAGATGGCTACTTTTCTGAAACTTTATGTTAAAATAGATAGTGTTTTAAATAATGTTCTAAACTTTTATTTTGCAGAATTAAAGTTATTTTTTTTCTTTTGAATAGTTTGTTGAACGTGGTGGACTGCATCATTTATTTGATATTTTTATGTCTGGAGTTCTGCAATCTCGAGATGGTGACGATTGGAATGAGGTAATCACCAACTTTAAAGCTTTCTTAGGCCTTTTTTTCTTGTATTTAATCAAAAATTTTAACTGTTTGTAGCAATGCTATGTTATAGCATAATTCAGCATTTTAAAATATAGTATTTTATATATATTTATGCACATATATGTCTAACAAAAATGTATTAATCCATTGTTAAATAATTTTCTCAGGTGCTTCTCAGAAAGTTAGATTTATGTCAAAAATTAAGGTTTTTATCACATCTAAAATATAAACCCATAATGAATGAATGAAACAATGCTCCACAAAATTATGTTCACAGTAAAACCAAGTTAATTTGAATTCAAAAGTCAGAAAATATTTTGCTTCGAATTACAGAGAATTAATTAATTCGACATTTACAAAAACAACAGAACTAGCTATTAAAATGAAAACACAAATAAACAAATATATATATATACTATATATAAATATAGCTTACTTTATAATGTGATATTAAATCCACTTCTGAAAGATTTATTTTCAAAACTGAACAATATTTTATTTCAGTAATATAAACTCTAACTATCAACTCATAGTTAATTATGAGTTGATTTGAAATACGTCGAGCCTATTTCATTAATTACTTATAAACGCTAACTAGCTCTGTTCTTAATTTCCACCAAATTTTCCACATATTATTACTGGCATATATTGTCTCTGCAATTATCACTGGAGTATGTCCATAGCTGAAATCTTTCTTAGATGGCAGTGGCTTAAGTGATCTTCAGTACATTCTTTTTGTTGGTTTCAAAAATAGCCTATTTGAAATAGTCTCATTTTTCATCAACTTCAGTTGTAAATAAACCAGAATTGTCATAATTATTAAGTAACCAATCATGGTAAGTTTTGGATATATTGGGTCTTTCAAAGTTCAGTGTTAAAGATAATTCTTTTAAACTTTGCACAACATTTCTTAAACTTCATTTGTAAAACACTTTTATGTTAAAAGTTATTATCAACAGCAACAAACAGTACATTTCTACATATCTGGATTGAAAATGCTCTTAGCTTATATTGCTCACCTGTTTCAACAAGTCTGTATTTTGTTATATATTGAAATTAATTGTTGGACTATTTTGCTGCTGAAATTAACTATTATTATTAAATATGGTTTTTTGTCAATTCTGTAAAAGTGGTGGTATAAGATATGGTAATGAGAAATTCAGTGCAAAATATTTTCTAATATATTGAACAGATATTTTAAAACTACTTAGGTAGTCTATACCTGGTATGTATGATTTATTCTTAAAAGTTTGCTTAAAAAAGTTTGATTTATTCTTAAAAGTCCTCTTACTCAAACTGACCCTGGGACCTTCTGAACCCTTGGGACCTTACCTTTACCTGACCATTTAGTCCATTTGTGTGTAACAAAAGTGTTACTCCGAGATTACCCATCCCTATAATTAGTTAAAATATAAAATTTAATTTTATGATTTTTGTACATAATTGATTTAAAAAGTTTGATGCATGCATGAATGATTAGAATACAATATACTTATTTAATTTATTTGTAATGTATAGTGGAATCAAGATTGTGTAGCATGCCTGTTAAGACTGATTTATCAGTTTGGAGTTGGAACAGCAGAAGATATAGTTACTGATGAAAATGTTGATGGAGAACTACCTCGTAAACGAACTAAGCGAACTAGAAAAGGGAGCTCTGATAAACTTCTAATACCCAAGCTAAACAAGGTAAAGATATAGCTTTAACTTATATTTTCTTACTAAGGAAAATAATTTTCTGGCTTTTTGAAGAAAAAATTTAACAATTTTTTATATTTTAGTGGGGATGTTATTTATAAAATTTTGCCATTAGTTTAAAATTAAACTTATTTACAGCATTAATGCAAACTTCATGAATAATGATTTTGATTTTAAATCCAGTGCTTCATTTGAGCTTTAAGATACTGTAGAATATATTGCAGTTCCACTACTATTTTAAACATATGTTTTGCAGTAAATTAGTGTCTAGCTATTTTCTATTTTATAGCATCTTTAATTATGAAATATTTATTGGTTTTTAAAAAATTATTTTGCTCTTACAGAGGGCATTCGAAATGTTCTTGACACATGTCTGTAGATTTTCACTCATTCCTCCAAAGTTAATGAACTATGACTTATTTGAAAGATCACCTAAACTTGTCATTACATATTTAAAGCAAAGGTCATATCGTTTTTCTCTTTGCTATGGCACGTAAAGTTTGGTCTGCAAAATCTGCATTTTTGCTATGAAGCCTACTGAATACGGGGAAAGATTTTCCATTTTCACAAGGATGTAGCTTGTGGATGATGCAGAAAAAATTCATACCGATTTATCCCAAGTATATGGGGATCGTGATTGTTCATATGGACTGTTATGGGTTGAATGCACAAATTCAGAGATCAGTGGCAGAGCTTCGAAGACCTCGTGCAGAGACCTCCTATGAAGACCTGTGAATGAGAGAATCATTGCTCCTGTTCGTGAACTCATTAAGGAAAACCCACACTTCACCATTCAGGTAATAAGTTTAGATGTCATTGTATCAATTGGCAATATGGAAACAATTACTCATCAACATGTAAAATTCTGAAAGATGTGTGTGAAATGGGTACCCCACATACTGACAGAATAGCAAAAAAGGACTAAAGTCAACTTATGCAAGGGATGCTGCTGATGTTTGAACCTAGTGGCCCCAAATGGTTAACAGAAACATTGTCACAGGTGATGAGGCCTTTGTCCATTAGATGGGACATAAGCCACAGCACAGTGTGAGGGTGCCACTGCCATACTTGTGCACATTAAAGAACACACTGGATGGCCTTGAGAAAAGGCTCCATCTGTCTTCTAACAGCTGTCCAGTGGGGCCCCTCCCCCAACCTTCTCTGAGCTTTAGGGTCCTTGTGACCTGGCCAGTTAGCCCATTGCATGGAAAAAAAGTGCCACTCAGAGGTAAAACAATCCACTCATGCTTCAACATAAAGGACAGATGAATAATGTGTCCTTTACATCTAATTTTGATGATACTAACTATAAACTCAGCTCACCTATGTGTGTTTAGCTTCATATGAGGAACCCACATTGGAAATGTTAAAACAAACTAATGATTCATCAGATGCTTTCTCAAGAAGAATGTATGGAAGTCCATAAATTCTTCAGGGAATGATAAAAATGATTTTTTAAAGATGCATCAACTGCAAGAAAAAAGAGTTTTGCATTTTGCTTTAATTTATAATTTTTGCATAGTTCTTTGATTCAAAATTTTGTTTGTTATATTTATTTGAATAAAAAGTATATTTGTAAACATTTTTATCTAACATTTTGAGTTTACTGTGATTTCTTTCTGTTCCAGACAATGTTGCAGATGATGGGAGAAGTGGAAGCTGTACTGAGAGTTTTATTGTCTGTTTTGTATGAAGCTGCCTTGCCTTGTGATCCAAATCAGTATAAAACTGGATTTTGGGGTAGAGCCCAGGTTGTTTCTTGTGCCATGACTTTACTGGTTTCATGGGCATTTTCTGACCCACAAGTGAAAACATATCTTTTTCAGCATCCAGATTTAGATGCTTGGCTTAAACGGCTAGTACTTGATGATCCTGAGGTAAACATTATTAATTATATAAAAGTGTTAATTACCTTGAAATTGTAGATTTGAAAGCTTTATGCAAAATGAGTTTAAATTTAACTGATTCCAAACTAAGACTTTTTTGCTATTTGAATATTAAGCTTTTGATATTTATATAACAAAGTAAATATATTTCAGCCTGGATTGAGGCGTGAAGCATGCACTGGACTGTATAGATTATGCTTGGGATCTACCACTGATGGGCGAACTGGGCATGGATTCATTGCTCCACTTCTTAACAGCCTGCTTAGTTTCTTATCTGTAGCCCAAAGTATGAGACCACCAAGACCTGATGTAAGTTGTCATACTTTTGTATATTTTAATATATTGGCATTCTTGGTTGGTAAGAAATATGTTAAATTCTTCACTGAAATTATGTGTTAAATTATTGTCTTCTATTGCTTTTTAATAATGTATATTTTAATCTTCAATTTTTTAGTGCATAATAGGGGCAAAATTTGTAAAACTCAAATTCAAGTAGTACATTATTTTCCTTTTTGAATGCATTACCCATCTTTAAAACACTTGTTTAGGCATGTATAAATATAATTATTAGTAATGATTGCTATATGGAAAATCTTAGTTTATAAATTCTTTGTGATAGAATTCTTAGCAAAGTAGAACCTCATAAATTCAGCACTCGAAAATCTGGAATTCAAAAATCAATCACGTCTTAAATTTTTTTTTACTCTCTTCAAAATTCACAAATTTTAGAACCAATTTAGCCAATCAAGGCACATCCATTTGTCAGCTGACAAATACATGTTAGTCAGCCTGTAAGCATGTTTGAAGGATGCATTGAAACACCACCAGATTTCCCAGTTTTTAATGTTGGTGACAAAAAGACTGATATTTGAAATTTTGCAGTTTACTAAGGAATCAATGAATAATGCTTTCATGAAGGGTTTGGAAGAAGAATACATTGAAAACTGGATGGAAATCAGCAATGAAATGCCTTTTCAAATCAGCTGATGAAGAAAATTATTAAAAATGGTTTCAAAATCCAAATGTGAGTATTGTAAACAATGTGAAGGAAACTATGACCATAAGATAGCATAAACAAGCCTGCAAATAGACTTGTATAGAATTAATCACTGATACAATATCGGCTTTAGAGCAGTGGCCATGTATCAAATCACAGGATGAGTTTGTAGCAAATTAAGTAAGTATAAACTTATTAAGGAAAGATTAAAATGCATGAAGCAAACTAATTTGTTATGTTCAAGACAGTTTTGCAGAAAAACCTTTAAAAACTTCCACCACTGAAATTTATGAACCTTCCCTTCCTGCTACTTAAAAACACTGCCTCTACCTCATCATCTAGCTTTCTAGCATAGAAATAAGATGTGTAAATTAGTAAGTGTGCATTAAATTTGCATTGTCCTTTTCCAGATTCATCAACTTCTTAATGAATCTTTATGTTTTAGCATAAATTTCAGATTTTAATGCATATTTTATTTTTTACATATAGGCTGTAATATGGTGTGAAGGTACAGTGGCATAGCCAAGGGTGTCAGGAGGAACCATCAACATGTATTCTGATTTATTTAACACTTTACTATCTGGAATGTTTTTTGAAAAATTATATCTTGCAGCCATCTCGTGGCCAAGTGGTTAGCGTGCTTGGCTACTGACCTAAGGGACCTGGATTTGAGCCCCGGATAAGGCGTGGATGTCAGTGTTGTTTTTCTGCTGAGGTCCCGCCATCCTCACAGACCTTTTACTATGGTCTGGCAGGCTTCTGTGGCAAGCAGTTGCTTGAGCGTTTTTATATTTTTTATTTATAATTCTGTGTAATGATTGCACAGGGATTTGTAAGATGATAGTGTACAAGGCCACTTAAATGCATAAGTAATTGTAGTCCAATAAAGTAATGTAGTCCAACTACAATGTCAATCATGAAACATACTATATGTTTCCAGGAGATCACTGTTATGTTTTGCATGTTTATTTATGTACATTTTTTTTATATTTCAAAATGTTCTGGTGTGATCTCTGATTAAATTTCAAACGCATTATATAGATTGCAAAAACTTCCTTTTGTTTTATCCCACAATAGTCCGATTAGCCCTTGAATATTTAGTTTACATTCCACACTTTCAAAAACCATTATTTCCTAAAATATGGCACATGCTAGGTCCCAAGTGTGCCAGATTTATAAGGTTCTACTGTATCATGAACTTCAACTGGTGCAATAAAGCTAAGAACCAAAGATAAAGATTTGAATAATATTTCGCTAAATTAAGACAAGTAAAATTTACATAATTTGTGAAACAAAGCAAGTTGTGTCTGATACTTTAAATAAATATATGAGTGATTTAATATTTTTGGAAGAGGAGGAGGTTGAAGAATTTATGTTAATGTTGATTGATGAGCTAATAATTTCTTAAAAGTTGAATTTTCCCATATCAATGAGATTCTATAAAATTAGGCAATCAGATAAAAATAGCTTATTTTGGGAACTCGTTATTTCATGTGCATTTCCTTAACTGTTGAATCTGAGATAGCCATAATTCTTATGTTACAAATAAATATGAGTGATTATTTAAGATTGCTGTATCCATGGGAAGAGTTCTATCAAGGTCTGAAAGAGGCTTTTTGAGAAGAGTCTTTATGTGCAGTGATCCTTTGTTTGTGTTCCCTTGACTCTTTTAGAGAAAGGAACTTGTTTGAAGTGATGTTATAACAACATCTTAATTAAACCAAGAGCCAAATCAATATGCTTTTCAATAATGAGTCTCAGTTTAGTGTTCAAACAGATTCTTGAAAAATATTCTTCTGGAGAGATGAGGGGGCCAGTTTTCACCCTACTGACATTAGCAAATCAAGTATTACTGTTGATGGCTGCACAGATCTCTACGTGTTCTAAGGAGTAACTCACACAAGTATCAGATATCAAAATGAGATTATTAATTATTATATTAAAATCCTTTCACAGGAGATATTGTTCCAGATTATCTTTTAAAGGTGTAATCCTCATTTGTAAAGAGCTTACATAGTGGGAATCATCAGAAGCAGAGCTCTTAATGACAAGCTTATCGTAAATATCTTGAAACATGCAAAGACTGGTTTAAGGATTCCTTCCCTACATATTGTTGCATTGTTAAATAAATAGCTGGTTGCTGAAATTTTTTCTTATCAAGGTATTTTATATATTATATAAATAGTTTTACTCTAATGTGTAATTATAACGTCTTGATATAAAATCCTGGAAAACATGAAATGATTCCCAATATTCAGCAAAAATATATGATAATTGCATCTGATTTAGTGCTTTGCTATTTTTTTTTGCCTTCATTTCCATCCTATTTTATCAAAAAAAATCACTGATTTCATTTTAGGACCATATATATTGTTTCTCATTAAGCTTGTCAATTCCATGTTTATTCATATCATATTCTTGATTCCATCGTATTGTTATATCCACTTAATTGCCATCATTCATTCAATAATCACATCCTCTTAATTAACACATCCACCCAGTTGTCATTCTTCCAAATGACTTTCATCCAATTATTGTAAAATCTCTTTCATAGCAATTGCTTAACTCACCTGGTAGAGGAACTTACACATAATCAAGAGATCCAGAGTTAAGCTTCGACAGGAGGATTGATGTTTTTGCAACATGGTCTTAGTTGCTCTTGCACCATAAAACTCCAAACAACCAACCTCTTTTATATTTTAGCTACCCATAAACAACATTAATCATGAGGCAATATAAGGCTGTGGTTAACTCCAGTTGGTAGTGCACCAGATCCATAATCTGATGTTCCTAGATTTGAGTCTTGACTGTGCCTGCATTAATATTTATCTCAATTAACCTCCATACTACTCTCAGTGGAATGGGAACAGTGATGGACTTGGAAAAGCCATTGTCTGTTTGGAGGGACATAAGCCATAACCCCACATGCAGGAGAGCCATGTCCTGTGCATGTTTAAAAAAAACATTCTGGTTGTCTATGACAGAAAGCTTCCATATGTCTCCTGTCCAGTGGGTCTCTTTTCCCTAACCCACTCTGAGCCCTTATTACCTGACTATTTAGCTCATTGTATGCACTAAATTGTTCAGAAGTACAACAACAACTCAGCATCAAGTCATAAGCATTTGTAAATGTGGACCAGATTTCTTAATGCTAATATTATGTATATTAGGATTACACAGTTGAATTATTAATCATACCATTGATTTAAAAATTTTATATGGTTGACATTCTTCATTATTACCAGAGTTTAATGGTATTTGTATTATCATTTAAAATCTGAGGGATGAAATTTTTAAAGCCAAATCCTAACTGCATAACAAATTCTCCAGTGTAGTCATGGTAACTGTATAACTCATTGGTGGATAATTAGCATTTCTATAAACTTTCATCACTATTCACATACACTGTACTAACAAGGGACCTGGATTAAGATGGGGGGGGGGGGGGGGCTCAGTCAGTAGCGTGTCAGGCTCGTAATCTGTAGTTCCTAGGTTCGAGTCCCAGCTGGGTCAGCATTAAGATTTATCTCCGCTAAATTCCTTGCCCTGCTCACGGTCAGTAGGTGACACCGATGGGCTTGGAAAGGCCGCCGTCCATCGAATGGGACATTAAGTCATGACCCCATGTGCGGGAGAGCCACACCCTGTGCACATTAAAGAACACTCTGGATTGCCTTGACGGGAGGCTACCATCTGTCTCCTCAACGGATGTCCCTTGACGGGAGGCTATCATCTCTCCTAACAGCTGTTCCAGTGGGTCCCCTATCCCAACCGTCTCTGAGTCTTTGGGGTCCTTGTGACCTTGCCATTTAGCCAAAGGTGTGCAAAAAAGTGCCGCTCAGAGGTAAAGCAACCCAAACAACAACAACCTGGATTAAGATCGAAAGAATGTAGTGTACCCAATTAAATTTAATGATCATTCATCATCCTCAAGCAGCCATGGGCTACAGAGATCCAACCAGACCTTGCAGTTTAGTTCTCCAAGCATATCTGTCCTGAGTTACATCTACTGCATCTGGCTACTGCATACCAATTCTAACAAGGTCCTGTTTGACACTGTCTTCCCACAGCATCCTAGGTCTCCCTCTTTTTCTGAAGCCTTTAGGCACACTGTTCATAATCCTATTCGCGTCGAGTGGTTAGCACACTTGGCTACTGATCTACAGGACCTGGGTTCGAGCCCCGGTTAAGGCATGGATGTATGTGTCGTTTATTCTGCTGAGGCCCTGACATCCTCTCAGACCTTCTGCTATGGCATATAAACTGACAGGCTCCTGTCAGACCTCTGTGGCAAGCAGCTGCTTGAGGGGGTATTTATTTTTTGCCGTCCCGTGGCCGAGTGGTTAGCACGCTTGGCTACTGATCTAAGGGACCTGGGTTCGAGCCCCGGATTAGGCATGGATGTGTGTGTCGTTTTTCTGCTGAGGTCCTGCCATCCTCTCAGATCTCCTACTGTGGCATATAAACTGACAGGCTCCTGTCAGACCTCTGTGGCAAGCAGCTGCTTGAGGGGGTAATTTTTTTTTTTAATATATAATTATCCATATGGGTAACATAGCCAAACCAACGGAGTCTGCAAAATATGCTGCTCAAATGAGGTTGCAAACTCCTTTGCCTAACCTCATCATTACTTACAAAGTTGAACCACCTAATGCTCAAGATACTGTGTAAGAATCTAGAATCAAAAGCATTTAGTTTCCTGTTATCTTGTTTACAAAGTGTCAAGTTTCACTACCATAACCAACCCTGGAAAGAACCAAACTATTTTTTCACACTCTCCATAGATTCTTAAAAGCGCCACAGCAATCGCTGTTCATCTGTTAATCTCATGTTGCACATCACCAGTATCTGTTACATAGCTCCCAATAAAATTAAACTGTGACACCTGCTCAAGACTACAACCATTCAGATTAACTGAATCACAGTGTGCCTGGCCAATTTTCTTCACTTTAGTTTTCTCTCTGTTTATAACCAAACCTACTCTACTACCAGTCTCATCAACAGCTCGAATGAAAGAGTTCATCTCATGAACATCATTTGCCAAAAGGGCTAAATCATCAGCATAATCTAAATCAGAAATTTTTGTATCTCCAGATTATTTAAGGCCAAAATCTTTCCCTTGCAGTGAATTTCGCATAACATAATCAATAACCAAACTAAACAGAAAAGGAGGAAAAATGCACTATTATTGAACACTGGAAGCAATGTTAAACCAATTGCTACAAGCCTTACCAACTCTCACACACGACTCAGTGTTATTATAGAGAGCTTTCATTATGTTAACTGACTTGTCTGGTATACCATATGATTTCACAATCAACCACAAATTATGACGATCAACAGAGTCGAAAGCCTTTTTGAAATCAACAAAGCTAGCAACCAAAGGTTTCTGAAACTCTAAACATTTCTCAAGAATCTGCCTAAGTGAAAATATCTGATCCACACATCCCCTACCACTTCTGAATCCACATTGCTCATCACGCAATTGACTGTCAACCAGATTCTTAATTCTATTAAGCACAATCATGGAAAGAACTTTACCTGGAACAGAGAGTAGGCTGATACCCCTATAGTTATCACAAGAACTGCGATCACCTTTTTTTAAAATAGGGATAACAATAGCTCTGGTAAAATCCTTAGGAACCATGGCTTTTGTCATAAAAGTAATTCAGAATTTCAGTCATCCAATTGGTAACCGAAACATTCCCAGCTCTAAGCATTTCTGTAGTAATTTCATCCACCCCTGGGGATTTATGAAGTTTAAGTTTAGAAACAGCCAAAATAACTTCAGATTGTGTTATAGGGCCAACATTAAAGCCACCAATGCATCTATCGTCATTGCAAACAATGGGAATAGAACTAACCGCATTGTTTAGAATATCACTGAAATGCTCAGCCCACCTGGCCATGACAGAATCCTCACCTTCTATAACCTTACCTTGTTTATCCTTCAATCCCTGTATACCTGTCCATTTTCTACCACACAAAACATTAACTATCTGGTACAGCTCTCTGCTGTTGTGCTGTCTAACTGCTTTCTTGACTTTGTCAGCCAAGCCAAAGATTCTTATCAGCAGCTAACTGATCCTTTACACGTTTATTAAGCTCTCTGTAATGCTTCCTATTAGGATTAGTAGGGTTTTGATTAAGGACATTCCTGCAGTTCTTTCTCTCTGAAATAAGCTGAAGTGCCTTATCACCCAAATAATTTTGCCTCGTGTGCTCCTTTTTTCCCTAAAAGAGTACTGTTAGTTTCAAGAAAAGCCTGTTTAAAATGGTTCCATTCTTCCTCAACTTCAGTAGTAGTCAAACCATGACTATCATAATGACTAACTAACCTATCATGGTAAGCTTTAGATACTGGAGACTCATTGTGCTGTTAGGATTTGGCTTTAAAAATTTCATCTCTCAGATTTTAAATGATAATGCAAATGCCATTAAACTCTGGTAATAATGAAAAATATAAAATTTTTAATTATAGGGTTATAAAATTATTAAAAAGGTTTTGGTGTTTCCTGTACTAGATTATTTATTAACAAAAGCATCTTGTCTCTCCTGTCTGTCATTGTGCTCCTGTAATAAATTGTTTATTAACAAAGGCATTCTGCTGCTCTTAGTAACTAACTGTTCATATAGGAACATCCATTCCATAATTTGGAAACCCAAGGAATAATATATGGTTAATTAACATGTTATAATTATATGATTAAACAAAATTATCTTTGATTTCCACTGAAATTCTTTTTTATTTAGAGATAATTTATTTTACTTAGGAGGTTGTTTTTGAATCTTTAATTTTTCTTACTTAATTATGAGATCAATTTTAATATTATATGCAATTGTTCTTTTAGGAAGAAGAGAAAGAACCTTATGGACCAGGTTGCAAAGATTATTTTTGGTTAGTGTGCAGACTTGTAGATAGCCTTGATGAAGAAACACTACAAGAGAATTCTCAGGACCAAGTAATTTTTATTGCTGTTTCTTGCATTAATGCAACATAAGTGTATATCTTTAACATAATTATCTAATAGAATTTAATTTTGCAGTTTTCTTTAAGGCATGGACTTAATACTGTAGTAGTTGCATGCTTCAAAAGTGTGAATTACATGCTCACTCCAATGTCTCACAATATTTTTTTTTGTCCAGCACATAAGTATACAGGCTTAATTTACGTGGCCTGAAAATAAATCCTGTAAATATACAGACTTTAGCACAAAAAGCATTAAAATAAAATAAAATAACTTTAAAAAAGCAGTGTAATATAGAATCTGAATAATTATACTATTTTATATATAATAATTTTATGCACAGAAAATTTTATATTTTTGATCTTTCCAAACTTTTTTATTTGTTTGGAGCAAGTGTTGGTTCAATAATATCCGCTGTAATCATCTACACAGTTTGTGTAATGATTCTCTTTCCACATCATGGTGCCATCTTTTAACAGTACAATGCCACACCACATACTTCCTGAGTGGTAACCAATTGTCTCCGGGAGCATTCAAGTGAGTTTATACCACACTTGAGTGATCCCCTCAATTGCCAGACCTCAACCCCATTGAGAATTTGTGGGATGAATTGGAAAGATCTGTTTGAGGCTGCCAACCACCACCGGCAACTGTGGATGCTCTATGACTGGTGATCCTTACTTCATGGACAGCAATACCACCTCCATGTGTTCAACACCTCATTGAGTCCTTTACCAAGATGTCTGGCTGCTGTTGTGAGGGCAAAAGGTTGAGCAGTAGGTTATTAGGTAGGTGTATGTAATAATTTATCCATTCAGTGTAATGTAACTGAAAATTAATAAGCAAAATGATATTTTTATATTTTTCATTCTAACTTTTCAGTTGTAGCAGTCCAAAATATAATTTGGTTAATAACCAATAAATTAATTATAATATTAGATACCCATATATAAACTCCCATATATAATATATCACCCCCCCCCCATATATAACTCTTAATTACTTTGCTACTTCAATTGATTTACCAAAATTATGAAAACTTTATTTTAATAATGGTGTTATAGTTTGTAATTTTTCTTCCACAGAAGTCATTATTGGATTTGGAAAGCTTAGCAAGGTATCTGGCTGAGTCAATAATAAAGAGAGACTATAGAGAAACACGACATAATACAGTTGAAGATGATGGACTCCGAGGTTTGCTGACTTTAATGTCTGTTGTCATGAAACACAATCCTCCTTTCAAATTTTCAAAGGAAGGGAAGGTATGTCACTAAAATTATGACTAATAAATGTATATTCATATGATGCATATATACAGAAAATATCTTAAATGTATATGAATTTAATATAATTGCACTGTGCAATTGTTTCTTATTCATGCTCCATTAAGATAAATATATAGCTTATAGTGCTATGTAGTAGAACCTTCTGTATTCACAGAGAATGGGTTCCTGAAGCTTTATAAAAAATATTTTTATGAATATGAGACCTCTTCTATGCACTCTTCATTCATTTATTGATTATTTTCATTCGTTTTTTCACTTTTTAATTTTGTATATTGTAATTTTATTGTAATAATAATATAAAACACAGCTAGAATTCTTTAATAATTTTATATCACGATAATGCTGTGGTACAAAAGTTAAAAAAGTTAAAAAACATTCTTCCAGGAAGAAGTTTTCAAGCCAAGGGAAGTGCTGTACATTTCCATCATTAACTATGGAATATTCTTAAATTACCCCAATTTTATATTTTTACTCAGAGTTAACTCTTCTAATCAGAGACCAACTAGAGTTACATATAAAATGAACATATTTGCCGATTTTGCTGGTAACAGTTGCATTTTCAGCGACGATGTCATGCTGCAGATGGTGATTATAAATGCTACCAGTTCTTAAATGTTCTTCTTGTAATTATACAGTGTGTGCATATAGGTTATGAACTGATGAAGTTCTTTATTTTCCACATCCAGGTCAGAAACTTCATTCGACACTGATACTTGAAATGTGGTTTTTGATGCCAGCCGTTCGTGGTTCTGTCAGTTCAATCTCTTTTATGCAAGATGTCATTCACTGCGACGCTTTCTGCCACACAATTGTATGAATCTTTTAGCACATTGCAAACATCATGGTAATGATATCTTACATAGATAATATGTAAATAATTCTCATATGGTGAAGAGCACTTTTTCCCTGCTTGAAAATGATTTTAAACACTCAACTACTGGAAGTCAGCCAATGTCACAATGACCCATTATTTAACGCAGGTCTAGAACATTGCTTTTATAACGTTAAAAATTTAAAAACATCTAAAAACAAGAACCTCTCAGGTTCATACACTACGCGTTTCACCACGAACTCATAACACGTGGCATCCTCAGGCAAGAGGTCTTGCCTGAGGATGCCACATGTTATGAGTTTGTATCAAATTAGCAGTGTTTACTTTCTTAAAAAAAATGCAGTATGCATCAATAAGAAGTATGGCTTTCATGAACAGTGATACAAGCAGCCAAACATCAGGTAGTGAGTTGAAAAGGTGCCAAATGCCATCCTAGTGAATATTGAGTCACTTCATGCAGTGGTCAGTAAAAGTCCATCGTATGCCAAACATGTTCAATTGTCAACAGATCTGTGGAACATCAGATCCAAGGAAGCATACCCACATCGCATAGGTAGGTACTGTCAGGATTTGAGAGCCATATGTGGGCAGGCATTTTCATGCTAAAAATAGTGTATGGGATAGTATGTAGAAAGGGTGGAAACACTAAGCCCAAAATGATTTCAACATAATGTCTTACTGTCAACATACCATCAATAATTACCAGATGTGAACAGCTATTATAGCTTATGGCTTCCCCATAGTGTGATTTTGGGTATTGGCCTGTATGACACTCCCTGATGTAAGGTTGGTTATTTCTATTCCTAGCATGTCTTCTGATGTGCATACAGTTATCACTGGATCTCAAACAGAAATGTGATTCATCATGAAAGATAAGATAATGCCAATCTTATATCTAAGAGCTCTCTCTCTGCATCACTACAGATGCATTGTGCACTATAGATCATTCGTTCACCATTTTGTTGCCAGCTGACATTTATCCCCATTTTTATAGTCCCCTTCAGATTCCTACATCATCGTAGTACTGGAGACCAGGGTCAGATCTAAAGGGGGCATCCTCTTTAGAGAGCCATATTTGGGTGGGCATTGTCAAAAAAGAGCCATATGTGGGTGGGCATTGCTAAAAATAGTTTATTGGGTATAGTTTTATGGGATGAGTATGTTTTGCTTTAAAATTAATACTGAATATATCACTATGATAAACTAAAAGCCAATCTATGTCACTATAATAAACTAAAAATATCACTAAATTAACTAAAAGTTGTAAATTTGTAAAGGCGCATAATGTTTTTTGATTATATATTTATCATAGAACTGAATTGCTTTGCAAATAATCTTTGGGGCAACAAACTTCAAGCTGGTACATTAAATTTTATAATATATTTAATTAATTATTCATATAAATATTTCAAATTTAACTTATATATGTAAGTTTTGATTGTTAATTTTTTGCTTAGTATGATTTCTTTACAACAACAAATGTATGTTCACGTAACTTGAGTAACTTGTTTATACACCAGATGGTTTGTTTTCTAACATGTAAACAGTTTATTATTTGTGTAGCAAATTAAAAGCATTCCTAGCTTGCAATCTGATTAAATTTTAATATATCAGCTTGAAGTTTGCTGCCCTAAAGATTATTTGCAAAGCAATTCATTTTCATTTCTTGCCAAAGTAAGAGATATATGTAAATTAAACTGCACAAAATATAATGCATTTTGTTTAGGCAATGCGCATTCCATTATGAAACAAAATTGAGTGCCATTTGTTTTTATAGATATTCAAATACTTAGATAAGTATCAGGTTTTGTTAGAACGAATAAAACTGCAAGTGGTGAGTGTAGTGATCTACTTGTTTCTATTTAAAATCCATTTTTGACATCCTGTGAAATTAAAATGAATAAAAAAGACATTGTTCTTATCAAATTTCAATATTGCCAAGTTTGTTCTTATCAAATTTCAGTATTGCCAAGTTGAAAGTTAAACAAATTGGAATGTTCCAGAATTCATAAAATAGTATAAATTTAACTTGTTGACTGCTAGTGCTAAAACTAGAAAAATTATTTATTTATTGTTTAAAAGTGATAAGAAATGCTGCAGGTAAGGCATTTCAGAATTTTGTTAGAAACGTGCAGAAGCACCAGATTTCAAGAAAAGAAAAAAAAAAAATCTTCAAAATAGGGAATTTGGCTAATAAGCAGCATCATACAGTAGAAACTCATTATATGACCTTCAGTTATCCAATATTTTGTGTTATGTGATTTGAGTCCTACAAAAAACCGTGATGCAAGTCATGTTTCTCTGGAATGCAGTATGCATACTTCTGTGCATCTCTTTTGTTTGTCCCATTTGACACATTGTGAGTTCATTAGCAACTGTGAGTATATGCACTAGTTTTGTTTTATTTTATTTAATGGCATTTTAATAAAAATGCAATTAATTATTTAATCATTATAGCAAGTGTAAAAAGAAAACAGATCTTTCATTGGAACAAAAACTTAAAGTTTTGAAAAAGCTTGATAATGGTGAAGTCATGCAAAAGCTTCATGCGTCAGAATATGGAGTGGTGCATGTTACTGTTGGTGATTGGGAGAGAAAAAGAAGTGAAATAGGAAGTTAGTGCTCTACTAGGGTTTCAAATGAAGGACTAAAAGACAGAAAGACTGAAGCAATTAAAATATGAAAAGATTAGTGAAGCATTATACATATGGTTCAAACAATAAAGAGAGAAAGGCATGCCAATGAAAGGTCCTCTTCTGGAGAAAAAAAAAAGCATTGCATTTCCAGAAAGAATTTAATGAAGGAGAACCTGGTTTTAAACAATAGTGCAGGATGGCTTAATAGACGGTAATTTTTAAAATTCCAAGAAGAATTTAAGTTTTTAATAGCTAAAGTAGGGTAATTACATGACCAGATCTATAACTGTGATGAAACTAACCTATTACCACCTTCAAAAACTCTCACTTCCCACACAGAATCTTCAGCTACTGGTTACAAATGAAGTAAAGAAAGGATGATGTTTCTCACCTGCAGTAACACACAAGCTTAAACTCGCTTTTATTGGAAAGTTCAAAATACTAGTAGCTTTTAAATATATCACTCCTGTACCACTGCCAGTTTGGTTATAAGAACCAAAAAAAAAAAAAAAATCCATGAAGCTCAGATATCTTTCAAGAATGGAGTTTTGCAGAATTTGTTCAATCACTGGAATTTATTTATTTATTTATTTTAAAAAATTGCCAAAGAAAGAAATTCTTGTCATAGACAATTTGTCATCTCATCCTAATCGAAAATGAAGAGTGGAGAAATGAGATTTGTTTTTCTGCCACCTAATTTCACCTCACTGTGTCAACCTGTGGATTATGGTTGCTTGAAACATTGAAAAGGAAATACCATTACAAGCTTCTTAATTCACTCATTGAAGTAATTAATGGAGAAAGTGATAGCTAAGTTTAAAGAAAAAAAGAACATTAAAGATGTGATTTATTGGATTGCAAAACATGGGAAGAAATTAAAACAATAACACTGGAAAAATCATGGCAAAAACTGCTGTTGGTAATTGAAGGCAAAAATGTTCAAACAAAGATGACTGTTTTGATGATACAGTGCAAGGAAACTGAAAATCTCAAGCCTTAAAAGAGATTTCAGGTTGTGAAAATATAATGAAGATATACAGGAATGGATGGATAAAGACGAGCAATAAAGGCTGACTGACAATCATATAGTGCAGAGTGTAAATCATGGTGATGATGATTTTGTCAACAATGAGATGTGGGAAACTAACAGAATGAGTCACACTGAAGTAGTAAAGACTCTGCAGTAATCACTGTTTTGCATGGAGCAACAAATCAAGGCAATAAGAACAGACTTGCCTCTGAGGTGATGTCACAATCTTGCTGCAAAGAAGAGAAAGGAAGCTGGAAAATAAACTTTAATCACAATTACAAGTCACTATAAGTCTTTAAACAATGAATTTTTAAGAATTTATTGTGTATGTAAGACTTTCATTTGTAAAAGTTTAGTTTTACATTTTTTTATATTATTTTACCAAGTATATTATTGTTTACTAAATATTATTTGCATGCTATTGTGTCACAGTACAGTTTGTAATAGACCAAGTTGTGTAGATATTTCTCCATGCTTTTAATGTTATTCATATTATCTGACTATCCTTTGATCTGGTATAAATTGAATAATTGAAGGTTTTACTGTTCTTTATTTTCAGTTTCTCTAACTTTCAGAATCATTCTTTACATAGCACAACTCTGAAAGTTATAAAGGTTAATCGTTTTGAAATCAGAAGTGCCACTATTATTATTATTAATAATAATAATGGAGCAGTTATCAAAGTAGTGATTAATGTACAGGGTGTCCCAAAAGTCAGATCCATAGGCAAAACTTTATTTAAAAGGTATATTACAGCAAATGCTCAAATTGATGACCTTGCACTTCACGACACTTGCTGAACACAAGAATGTTGAACATTTCTCAAAGTATCAGAGCTGATGTTGTTACATGCAGAGATGATTTCCTGCTTTAATGCAGTGATTGCTCTTGGCTGATTCTGATAAACTATTGACTTCAGATGTCCCCAAAGAAAAAGGTCAAGTGATTTTAGGTCTGCAGACCTAGGAGGTCATTCAACTGGACTTTGCCTTCCAATCCAGCTGTTTGGAAATGTTTCATTTAAAAACTTTCTCACATCAATAGCAAAATATGGTGGGGCACTGTCTTGCTGAAACCACATTTTACATTGTTCCAACAAAGGGATGTCATCCAATTGAGGGACAAGATAAGTTTGTAACATACAGAGGTTTGTAACAAAGAGTTTGTAACATACAGAGGAAGTTTCCCCTGTTACATTACCATCGAAAGAATATGGCCCAATTAATCTGTCACTAAATATCCCTGCCCACACCTAATTCATGGATCTGTTTGGAAATGGTCTTCCTCCATCCAGTTTGAATTGTCTTTAGACAAGTAATGTGCATTGTGCTAGTTGACACTACCATTTAGATGAAATGAGGCTTCATCACTGTAAAACATCATAAATTCCCGCTCTTGTAAGAACCACTCACAAAATTCTACACACCTATTGTTCATCGCCATGCAGTTTCTGGACCAGGTCAACTTTATATGGTTGGAAATTATGATTTCTAATAATTCATTGAGTTTGAGATCCTTGTGACACCTGTTTCAACTGATAATCTGCATAGTGACTTTTTTTTAGCTTCTTAGCAGGTGTTCGCATACCACTGCAGAGGTTTCCTCATCAGTTGCAGTTTTTGGATGACCACTACACCATCAATCATATACACTTCCTGTTTCTCTAAAATGTTTAAACACTTTTCCAACAGTGGCATGTGTTATTGGATGCTTATCGGAATGCTTTCTATTGAATTCGGCAGCAATTCCTCTATGTGAAGCATCGTGTCTTGGGTACATGAGAACGAGTTCAATTCTTTCATCTACTGTTAGTTTCAAAGCCATCTTGAATCTGAAATAGTACAATAGAAAATTATCATATTTAAAATAAGGACAATTGCCTATGGATCCAGACTTTTGGGACACCCTGTAAATATAATAGTGTAAAATTAGAAACAAATTCATATACTTTGTTATATTTCTTTACAGGAGTTCTTACTACAGATATTTGAGTCACTCTTTGCTCTACCAAGTCCCAAACAGAGATACTTGCCAAAATGTAAATCACAATCTGTGAGATCAGCAGCATTTGATCTTTTGGTTGAAATAGTGAAAGGTTCTGAAGAAAACTATAGACTCCTGCATGAAAAATTGCTTACTCAACATAGTCCAGGTGTATACTTTTTGTTGCATATTTGAGTAATTTAGAGAGTTTGTTTTTATATTTTCAAAAACACAATATTTCATGCTATAGCATGTTTTTTAACCTGAGAGGATGCTCTAAGGCATTTTTAGGAGTTATAGATTGAAGAGATAGGTGGTTCATGTAATAGAAAATGCAATGTAAGGCTTAGAGAATATATTTTAAAAATTCAAAAATCCCAAGTTGTATTATCAAGCAAGCAAATTACTTCCATGGACAGCTCTATGACAGACTCTTGCCTACCTTTCATCACTTTATATGGTAGATTGAACAGCCACCATAATGTTCAACTTTGACAGCATTTCCAATGGATGAGCAGCTTCTTCTCCAACTCCACTCCTCCTCTTTATCATCAGCTAATAATTGGCCATAATCTTACCACCATTTCTGCCCTTTCATATGAGTAAACCAGCAACTGGAATAAAGCTATATGAAGTTTAATTGTAAATTATTTTTAACTATATATTCCACAATTTTGGTTAATCAAAATTATATATAATTTTTTTAAAAACTACCAGTGCCAATTAATATATTTTAGGTACATGTTAAATTAGTCAATATTAAATAAGTTATAATCTCCATGTTTCTTTTGGAGTGTGGGGATGGCTCAGTCAATAGTGCAGGCTTTGTACTATTGGACCTGTCTCGAATCTGTAGTTCCCAGATTCGAGTCCCAGCTGGTCTAAATGCTGGGCCAGCATTGATATTTATCTCTGCAAAACTCCCTGCCTTTGGTCAGTAGGGGACATTAATTGATTTGGAAAGGCCACCATCCATAAGAGGGACATAAAGCTGTGGCCCCACATGCAGCAGAGCTATACCCTGTGCGTGATAAAGAACATGCTGGATGGTATTGACGTGAGGCTATCACCAGTCTCCTAACAGCTGTCTAGTGGGTCCCTTTCCCCCAACCTTCTCTGAGCCCTTGGGGTCCTTGTGATCTGACCATTTAGCCCATTGTGTGCAAAAAAGTGCTTCTTAGAGATAATTGCAACCCAGCCCACATTTCTTTTGAAAATAAAAGTACTGTATGTATTAATTTATTAATAAACAAGCACAACATATGTTAGGTGCATCTTGATGTTAATTTACCAGCAAAGTGTATAATATGACAAATGCACATGCTTAGAAAATTTCCAACATGTATAAAATTCAACATAAGGGTTTGCAGAACCAAGTCCTTGTGTAAGTTGGAGACTGTCTGTATAGCCCAAATTTAAATATGAAAGAGTGGGTGCATTATGTCAAAGTTTTAATTATACTGCACTGTAAGATGGGACTGAATTCGCTGGTCAAGTATGATTCAGATAAAAAGATTTGAATGATATCAGACATTTTTAAAATAAAAGTAATTTTAAATTAAACACAATTAAAATTGAAAAAAGTTTGCTTCATAATTTTTAATATGTTATGCTATTACTAAATGGATGCAACTGCTATTGAAGTATTTTTTATATATAATGTTGTGAAATGGTCTTACCAAAGGTAATGAACACATTTAATGTGAAGTAAACAAAAATACATGCAAGAAACTTATATTGTCATCAATAACTGGACAGTTAGTCATCACTCTGCAAAATCTTCATAACAGTTTATACATTTCTTCCAGCATTCATGAGTTTAAAATTTCCATTTCAATAGATATCATACCAGCTATGCATAACTTTGCCTTGTAATTTTTTTAGCAAAACTGCTGGCCCTTCATTACTTTTCAAGGAACTAAACAGGTAATAGTTCAATTGGCCAGATCTGAACTGTAGAGAGGACATTTCCCAGCTCTGAATTTTTTTTTTTTTTTCTGATACCTGATGTGCAATGGAAGGCTAGTGTTGTAATGTTGACTGATAATAGCTTTGTTCATTGAGCACTTTTCACATTGTGCACATTGCAATTTCTTGAGCATCTAAATGTAACAAGCCACATTGATGATTACCTCTTTGTGCAGGAGATTGATGTCTGTATATCACAGAAGACAGTTCCTGAAACATTGAATGCTGTATCTCTTTTTGGTTCAAAACATTGGAATCCACTTTTATCACCAATCACAATATGGAACAGAAAGTCATCTCCTTCACAACATATTAGTAAAGCAATAGTAATGACACATATGTATGTTATGTATGTGTGTTGCTGTTCAAAAGCCAAGTGGCAAACTCAACGAGTACAAATTCTGTGATATTCCAAGGGTGTTATCTTCTGTATGTTGTGTTCTGCTAAGCTGCAGCTATCACTCTGGGCCCCATTGATGAGTGCATCAGCTTTTTATGTGTTACATTATCATGGTGGTTTATAACTGACCTTATCACAATGTCCATTTCCAGCTACTATGGGTACAGTTAACTCTTGTTTGTAACAAACAACTTGAGAAAATTTGCTCACTATTATGAAATTCTGAAACATCCAAATCTCTATAGTAAAACTGCATTTACTAGCAGATAACATCAAAATCCATGCCCTAAAGATATTCTGTCACTGAACCATATGCATTTCATTTTAGCTTCATCTGGCCAGCACAACAGCTTTGTTGATAAAGGAAATTGGAATTGAGGCTGGTTGCCATGGTGACAGATGAGAAAGCAGGTCACTTTCTCTGCAAGCATGAATTTCCCGAAGTCCACAATGGAAACAGCAAGGTGTCTGGAGCAAATTAAATGACATAGAGAAGAGGGTGGTTCCACCTAATGTTTATAATTGGCTGCTGAAAACTAACTACTCTGAAAACAATTCGATTTTGATTGGATGACTGTTTCTTCTCTTTGATTTTTTTTTTCTCATTTAGTACTTTATGGTGCCTTGTTCCAGTTAGATACATAAATTTGACCATAGAAGAGAAATTATAAAATTTAAAGGAGATTGACATGAGGAAGGCTCTTACTGGAGTAACAAAGAAGTGTGGCATCCCAAAAAGTATCTATTGATCATTAAGCACACTTCCAAACTTTAAGGTGCTGCTTTCACTCTTAATTGAAGTTGACCTACACTAGCAATGCATCCAGCATTGGAAAAAGCCTTGTTGGATTGGATGACGTTTTTCAGGATCAAAAATTTACCAGAAGACTAAAATGTGTACACTTTCCTTAATATTAGGTGACTTAAGGTGTCCTGATTGCTGGTTATAACATTTCAAAACCTATTATTGTTTATCTCTCAGAACACTGTATGGTGATAGCACCTTAGTAAATCTGTGTAGGTTTGTTTTACCTCTGAGCAGCATTTTTTTGCACACAATGGGCTAAATGGCCATGCCACAAGGACCTTGAGGGCTTGGAGAAGGTTTGGGGGAGGGAACCCACTGGATAGCTGTTGGGAAGACAGATGGTAGCCTCCCATCTTTTAACTTGCACAGAGTATAGCTCTCTTGCACATGGGGCCACAGTTAATATCCCAACCAACGGATAGTGACTTTTCCAAGCCCATTGGTATCCCCTACTGACTGAAGGCATGGCAGGGAGTTTTGCGGAGGTAAATCTCAATACTGGTCCAGATGGGACTCGAACTAGTAAATCTGGAAACTAAACAAGTAAAAGAAGGAGTTGTAGAATTAGATGAAAGATTGTGAAGAGGAAAATGTTTTCAAGATGAACCTAATCTGTTCTGCAAGTTGTTCTGAGACTCTCATGTGTTTTCTAGAGAAATTGGTGCAAAGAATGCCAAATGAAAGATTAAATTTAATAGCCACAAGCATGACAAACACAGAAAAATTTTCACTGCTTATAATTGTCAGTTACAAGAACATCACATACTTCAAAGGCACAATACTTCACTGGTCAAGTATGATTCAGATAAAAAAGATTTGAATGACAGCAGACATTTTGGAACAGTGGATGTGAGATATGAACAACCTGATGAGCAGTCAAAAGAAAAATTATATACTTGAGCACTTAGTGAAGCTTGCATTCCTTCCTTCTAATGCCACCTGAGGAATGTGTTCAATGGACCAAGGAGTCATACAAGCCTTCAAGACATGCTGTGGAAAAATACTGAATCAAATGATGTTAAATTTGAACTATGATAAAGAATGCAGGTTAGATATTCTTGGTTCCCATTCACTTGGCATGTTTAGGGTGGAATGAAGTAACTGCTAAGATCTTTACCATCTATTTTGAACAAGCTGGATTTTCAAGTGAGAAAAGTCAATCCATGAAAACTAAAGTGGCAGATTATCACAATGAACAGACCTTGATCCCTCTGCTAAAAAGAACAGTTTTCAGGCAGTGTTGTAAAACGAAATGTGGAGTATGTGTACTGTGTCACCAGAGACTTGTTTTCAGATTATGTTAATGTAGACTAAAATATGGAATGTCTGGATTGTTCCACCAGAATTAAAAAATATCACAATATTTATATGTACTTTTTTAAAATATGTAACTGAATTGTTATTATATTATTCATAAAAATAATTCATATTAATAACCTACATTAGGCTATAATTTTAAGTATTCTGTTAAAATGTGTGAATAGTAAAGTATGAACAGAAAGTAATGAAATTGTATATCCATTTACAGTTTACTGCTTCAGCTGTAATATTTTAGTTTGCATTGATTTAGTGATGAAACAAAAGACAAATTAGTGATTTTAGTCAAGATATGCCTTTTTTAAATCATAAATGGTGCCAAAGCACATCAGACACAAAATCAGAACATTGTCAAAAATAGCTCATTTTCACCATTATTGGGTTTATTATTAGATAATCAAATTTTGTTAAATTGGATACATATGTTTTAGATATTTAATGAAATAATAGCAGAGAAATGTAGCCCAAATAGGTTTAATCAAGATTTGACCTAACTTTAGATGAGCAACTTTGACTGGATGCAGTAAAGATGAATTCCTAATTTTTGTTTTTAGTTTCTTCAGTTTTGATGAGCAGAAGACTTCCCTTTCGACCTGAACTATGTCGTGACACAAGGAATTCCCCTTTGGCCTAAGCCTACCAATTCCAATATTGATAAAATATTACAAGAATAGGAAAATATATAAATTAATTTAATATTGGTAGAAAACAAATCTTATTGAATCTCCTGAAAAAAAATGACAAAATGGAATAAAAGATATTGGTCTGATGACTAATAGAGCTGTAATTCATAGATTTTCTTGTTTAGTGGTTGGGACTGTAAATATATGATGAAGTACCCAGGTTCTACATGCTTTAACCCTTCCCAGGTCCAGCTATTTTTTCACTTTGATCGGGAAAAAAGGATTCATAACTTTTTTTTAACTAATGAAAAGAACTATGGCCATGTTATATGCCAAATTAATCAGCATTTAATTCTGAATTTTTTGAAAAAATATTTAACGAAAAAGATGACTAGTTTTATTTTAATAGTACTTTTTTAGAGTCATAGTAAAAAAAATGCATCAGGCAACACAAAAATTTATTTAAGAAATACTAATAGACAGAAATGATTATAATGCACAATAGAAAGGTATTTATTTCTGAATCACAGAAAAAAATAATTTTCTTGTTTAAAGTAAACATATCTTCCATTTTGTATTTTTTTTCTCCATACCATACTTTGAGAAAAGTCCAGGCTTGTTGCAGAGTCCAATAAACAAGTCAACTTTAGAATTTTTTTAATAAATAGCTAACCAACAGAAATAGGTCATGTTATATATCAAATTAAAGAAAATTTTATTCTGAATTTTATTGAAATAAAAAATATGAACATTTTAGTAACATTAATTTTAATAACACTTTTACAATGGTGTACATAAAAAAAGGTGCATATTTCATAATTACCTTCCAGAATCTTTTGTTTTTAAAAATAAAAGTTTTTTGTTAAATTTTAGGAGATTTTTGAAAATTTAAGATAAAATATGTTTATAATAGTTCAAATCAAACTTGTGAGCTTCAATACAGAGTAATGTTAACAAATAAATTGGCAATAACTGTATAGTTAACTGTATAGTTTCTAAAATATGGCAATCAAATAGCTTTATCTAATTATTTATATTGTAGTTTAATAAAATATGCATGAAAAAAGAAAATATTATTTTTCAAGCGACAATTTAAAAAAAAATAATCGAAGTTTCATGTGTACAGTAAAAAAAATTTTTTAGATGTCCTTGACCTGGGAAGGGTTAATATTCACTTAATGATATTCAGAAATGTTTGTTTATGAACTTCAGAATTTAATATGTATTATTTAAATATATTTAATGATTGTGAAAATCTGACAGTTAATTGTATAATTTAATTCATAGAAAGTGAAATATGACATTTATAAATCTGTACTTTCAGAACCACATAATCCATATCCTTGGGACTATTGGCCACATGAAGATGGGAGATCCGAGTGTGGCTATGTAGGGCTTACCAATTTAGGAGCTACTTGCTATTTAGCATCTTGTATGCAACATCTGTACATGATGCCTCAAGCCAGGGCTTCAATTTTGTCTGCTAAGGTGATTTAAAATTGAATGATTTAAACTGTAACATAGTTAGTTATTACTTAAATATGTGTAAAATGTACACACACCTAGTTTCCAACTAACATTATAGATGCATTCTTTAAAAAAATTGTAAAGGGGAAATTGTTTTAATCAGATGTAAATTTCTCATAGAAATAATGTAAATATGAGGGGCTGCTTTCCACAGTCCTTACCTAATTGACATGTTTTTAATAAAGTAGTTAAAAATACTGCCATATATTTCTATAGCCAAGTTATTTATACATAAGTGTGTAAAAAACAGTAAAAATGTGAGTTCAATATTGAAATAACTTTTTGTATGCTATGAAATATTTCAAATATAATGTATAGATGTCAGTTTAGATTTTAAGTGAGCAGTGTCATTAGCAGTATTTTGTTCATAAGGAGAAATGAAAGTATGGGTTTTGTCCAGAATATACAAAGCACACTTTTGAATTCACTTTGTTTTTAGTAATGTATTTTATGAATGTCGTTTTGCTCCATTAAAGCATTGGGGATGTGTATATCAGTGTTTTTAATGATAAATTATTGAATATAAAATTGAATTAAAAAGAATGCAATTTAAAGTTTTGGTAAATAAATTATGACATTTTATTAAGCAATTTATTAGTGTATATATAATACAACAGTATGCTTTAAATTTTAGGTTGGAACAGAAAGCAAACATGAAAATACTCTCAAAGAACTTCAAAGGATGTTTGCATATTTGCTCGTAAGTATCATTTTATTAAGGAAGCAAACAGCTTTTTAATAATTATTTTTTCAAATGCTATATTTTAAGTGTTAAAAACAGATACTATTTAGAATGTTACATAGTTTTAAATTATTGAATTTAAAAATCTTTATATTACATTCTAAGTACAGACATAAACATACAAAGAAAAAACAAACAAAAAAAAAACTCGAGCATCCAAAGCCTACAGATATATAATAACAGCCACACTGCACAGTTTTGTTCTCTAAACATGTCTCTCCTGATCAACAGATGCTGCATTTCACCACTAGAGACCAATTTTAATAAAGATCTTGTTTATCACTGTTGACCTACTTTTTCCCACTGCCTTCCCTTCATCCTTGAAAATACATTAAAAAACAGTTCATATTTCTTTTTGTTGATCTAACTTTCTGCAAGCCGGCAGCATGACTAAACTGTTACAGTTTCTCCCTATAATAGATACATCCTAATGTGGTTGATGAATGCATTGTCCAACTTCATTATTTCATTATAAATCACATTGCTTTTACATCCCATTGTTATTTACTCCTAATAATTTTTCTGGAATTACTAAGCATTGCTTCTATTTTGTAAATTTAATGCACCCAATCATTTGAGTAGTAATAAAAACACCCAAATTTGTATTACATACATTTTGAGGATACTCCATACGCAAAAGCTCATACAAATTGAGGATAAAGTTCTATAAGAGATCTTGCTTTTGTTGTAGACCCATTGTTCCTTCAATGTTTTTCTGTATTATTACTCTCTACTTGTAATTATTTGATTAATTCATTTGAAATGACATGAATGAGAAGCCTTCAGTACTGTAACCAATAAAATGAGATCACTTAGTCTTATTGCATATTAAATAAAAAGTGAGACTGTGGCAATTATTCCATGCATTTGGTTTAATTGTTCTTGGTGTTGATTCCCTTTTTTCTGCAACTCAAGATAGTCAGTTGAAGAGTCTCATATTTGTGTTGTAAATGCAACAAAAGCATTTGTAGCACTTTTGGAAATAATGTTCTTCCTGTTCAGATAATCTAAGGATGGTTTAAAAAGTTCAGATATGGTGGTGAAAATGTGGAAAACCCAGGGGAAAATCAAGTCAGTGGCTTTGGCAAAGAAACATTGAAGAATTATGACCATCTGCAAGCAACTTAAAGTGATTGGAAAGGTGCAAAATACAGAAAATCGATTTCTTACTAATTGTCAGATGAAAATGAGCTGCAGTGATATCTTTTTCTTCATTTCAAAATTGTGAACCGTTTTTGCTTCGAATCATGACTGCAGATGAAGAATGGGCCTTGTTCATCAATATGAAACATTGGGAACAATGTTGAAGGATCAGATGCCAGAACTAACTCATAGGAAATCATGCTCTTGTGTCTGATGCAACATGAAAGGGGTCATTCACTTTGAGTTGCTTTCCAGAAACCAAATGATTACCAGTTATTGCTATGCACAACTAGAAGACTACACCAAATACTACTCCATAAGCACTGTATCTGTTCAATTGCAAAGGCATCATTTTTTCAATGTGATAATACTAGGCCACACACTTCTGTCATCATCAAATAAACAATCAGAGAGCTACAATAGAAAGTTTTTGTGCATACACTTTACTCTCTTGATCTTGTGCCATCGGATTTTCACTTGTTTCACTCATTACATAACTTTTTTGAGTATTAAATTATATTCAGAATTAATGTATATGCTTATTTTGCTTAAAACTAGCAGATTTTTATCCCAGAGGAATACAGAAACTACCAAAATGATGCCAGCAGTATTTATTCAAATGTGAAATATATTTTTCATTAGTGTTTAGTTTATTGAATAAACATTTGCTTTTAACAGAGCCTAATAAAATACCATTTCAAATGAATCAACCTGATATATGATCAGTTTTGAAGAACAAAAACATTTTGAATGGGGTTATTTGTTTAAAAATGTAAAAACGTTTAAAAAATCGTAAAAGATAGTGAACACATATTTAAGTTACTTCAGCTTTAGTGTATCTAAGGCTTTAAATCTTTCTGTACTGCTTCATTACCTAATTTTGTTATTCTTTGTTAGGTTTGGGAGGGTTGGTTTAGTCAATAGCATGCTAGGTTCATAATCTGATGACTCTAGGTTTGAGTTCCAACTGTGGCAACATTGAGATTTACCTCTGGGAACCTCCACCCTGCTTTTAATAAGAAATGTGACATCAGTCAGTTGTGAAAGGCCACTGTCCATTGGCTGGGTCTTTAAGCCATAGTTCTGTGTGCAGGATAACTATACTGTTTGCAT
Organism: Ryuthela nishihirai; assembly: GCA_038380435.1. NCBI lineage: Eukaryota > Metazoa > Arthropoda > Arachnida > Araneae > Heptathelidae > Ryuthela > Ryuthela nishihirai. The sequence continues at coordinate 58,020,273 of JAWZYU010000029.1, read as the reverse complement.
GTTCAAGAACAAGCTGCATCATCTAGACAGGAGAATTCCATCTGTCTGCTAACAGTTGTTCGGTGGCTTTTCTTATCCAACACCGAGATCTTATGACCTGGCTATTATGTACACAAATGTGCCCCTTAGGGGTAAAAGTACTCAGCCCTTTATTATTTATTCATTATAGATATACTTTTCAGTTATTGACTGTTCATTCAGTATATATCATTTTGAAGGAAAATAATTATACTGAAAAAGGGTTAACATTAATTTTTAAATTTTTATGCATGAGTAGGGAAAAGCTAGGATGGAGTGCTAAAAATGGACTTATTCTAAAAAAAAGTGGAGTCATATAGGTGTGTACTGTTTAGAACTTCATAGTAGCACATGAGTTACATTCCAAAATGCTTCTGAATTTATAGCAGACACTAATCTACATAGTGCAGTAGACTTAATAATAACATTCAGAAGTAACACGTTTGAAAATTGAATGCATAATTTACACAAATCCCATTAAAATACTAGTATAAGTAAAAGGCTACCTATAGATGATATACATATCATATTTAACAAACATAATTCATTAGCCAGTGTTCCGGTCAGCAATAATGATTATAATTGCTGGATGGCTGTAATTGTAGTGGTAAACTGGATTTCCTTTACAGATTCAAAAGTCCCGTACCAACAATATTAGCAGCAGGATGAGATGATAAAGCAGATTTCAAGGCACATAAAATGTGCCTTGAACATGCATATAATGGAAGCATTAATGGAAGGTGCATATAATGGAAGAGACCATTAATGGAAGCATTAATGGAAGGTGCATATAATGGAAGAGACCATTAACAGTGACCAGTGCTGCCAGAGTTAAAGATCCAGGGAGTTGAAAGCTGGATATTGGTTTTCAGCAAAAATTGCAGTAGGTTATACCATATGCAAAGTCAGCAACAGATCAAACTAACAAAGCCATAGAGGATATTTAAGTGAAAAAAGATCCTTTTAAATGAGCATGCACCAATAATTATCTATAGACTTTAGAAACATCAAAGTACAGTACCACAAGATGAACAATGAGGCTGAACAACACTCTTTGCCAACATCAAGCATTTAACCCTTCCCAGGTTCAGTTTGAAAAATTGATTTGCATCCAGAGGCCCAGCTATTTTTTCACTCTGATCAGCCAAAAAAAAAATTAACTTTAGAACTTTTTTGCCAAATAACTAATGAAAAGAATTATACCATGTTATATACCAAATTAATCAACATTTAATTCTGGATTTTTCTGAAAATATGATATTTAACAAAAAAGAATACTAGTTTTATTTTAATAGGGCTTTTTTAGAGTCATAGTAAAAAAATGCATCTGGCAACACAAATATATATATATATAATTTTTTTAACTAATAGAAATGATTATAATGCACATGAATAGAATGACTTTATTTTTGAATAACAAAAAATTTATATTTACTTGAAATAAGAAAATTAACTAGTCTTCTAATTTTTTTCTTGGTACTGTACTTTGAGAAACTTCAAGGCTTTTAGTCAGTTGTTCTAAGTCAGACAAACAAGTCAACTTTACAATTTTTTTTTTAAATTAGCTAATCAACAGAAATAGATCATGTTATATACCAAATTAAACAGAATTTAATTGCAAATTTAATGAAAATAAGAAATTTTCAAGCATATTGATTTTAATAAGCCTTTTTTAATGTGATATGGTGAAAAAAATAGATCAGACTATACAATTAAGGTTTGATATTGGAAAACCTGATGAATAAAAATTGTTAAATTATATATTTATTGAAAGGATATTTCCTCCTGAAGAATATAATATTTAACTGAAACATGATTTTTTATTTCTTTTAATGATTCCTTTCAGTATTGTATATTTTAAACATGGCCAGTGTTATGCAAAGTGACTTGAACTTTTCACATTTAAGGGATTTTTTGAACTGGTTATGAAATGGAAAAAACTTTCTTGGCTATTTTTTTACTAAACATTAAAAAATTTTTTCTTTTAGTTTCCATATCCAATACCTCATTCATTTTCAGGAAATGATACTAAATCAAAGTTGTTTTACAAGAAAGAAAGAAATAAAAGTAATATTAACATATAACCTAATGCAATGTTAAATAAAATCCACAACAACTTGTAAAGCTGGCGATGTAGCATAACCCCAAATGATCGATAGATCAGTTGATGAAAAAAATCGACAATTTTCGGAAAATAAAATAAATCTGTAAAGATGAACATGAAAATTAATACTTACTTGATAGATGCATGGTCACATTATCCTATATCCAAGAAGAACTCTTTCTGTAAACATTCACTAAATAGTCACTTTATGGCACATGTGAGCAATAACAAGGTCACCACACTCAACTGCACCTGATACCTAACCTACCTTAGACTGCAGGGAACTTTGGAACTGCAACTTGGATTGCTTTCTAAAAAAGCTTTTGTTAGTTACAGTTTTGATCTGAAGGGTGGGAAAAACATAGAATGCTGAGATAAATGATAAAAATAATTCTAGTAATAGCAAAATAGGTCTGTGGCAGAAAGGAGTGTAAAGCCAAAAAAAAAGGTGATACGTGCTTTGTAATTACATCCAAAACTTCCGTTTTTTTTTTTTTTTTTTTTAATTTTTTTTAATTTATAGGGGATTTTCAAAACTATAAGGAAATATTTCTTGATAATAGTTCAAATCAAACTTGTGAGCATAAATCAGGTGATTGCTTCAGCATAGAGTAACATTAACAAACAAATCAGCAATACTGTATGGCACTTCTTAGAAATGGCAACTAGTTGGTTTTAACAAATTATATTATAGTTTAATGAAATATACATCAAATTAAAAAGGAAAATATTATTTTTCAAACTTTAATTGCATATTTTTAAAAGTTATGTCTAAGAAAATTTTCAAACAGCAATTTAAAAAAAAAATTGAAGTTTCAAGTATTGTACCAAAGACATCTGTTGATGTCCTTAACCTCTCATTTTGGATTCTGTCAATGTCTATGTTCATTGGTGACCTGGGAAGGGTTAAATTACTATTATAAATGCAACCTTAAACTTCCAAAGCTTAAAAACATTTTTAAAAGACTTTTAGTAAAAACTTTTAACTTTGATTTTAATTTTAATCAAATTTTATTTATTGTCACAATGGTGAAATCTAATCAGGTACAGTAATGATAACTGTAGTTAATAAGGTATCATAGTTCTTAAACAAATTAATCATCCCAGAGTATTTTGATCATAGGTGTATCACCGATTGTCTTCAGTTTTTTTCCCCCCTTTATACAGTTTAACAGACACGATGTGCTGACTGCTGTTCTAGTTTGGTCCTTCACATTTCCGGTGGCGAGTTGATCATAGCCTAACTGATCCACCTAGAAGCTGTTAAGCTGCAAACTAACTCAGCTATTTATATTTTTGTTAAAGTTATGGATAGTTAAGTTGTAATTATGCTGTGGTAACTATGTTTTATCCCACTTCAAAATTAATTGTATTTTATTAACTAAGTGAAGCAAAGTTCTGAAGTACTCCAGGCCCTTTTCCATTTTTTGGAATTTTGGCATTTCATGTGGCCTTTTGTTATTGTGTATGTTTTGCAGTACCTTGAATAGTTGCATGGACTTAACCTATTTTTAATAACTAAATTCTTTCTTTAAAAGTTCATATCTAGTTTAAAAATGAGCTATTTACACCTTATAAAACAGAAGCAGCAACAATAGTTGGCTAAATTACACATAACAGCAGGTCAGTATTTAATTACACATTTTTTAAACATATTCTGTAGCATTGTTTTATTCTGCTGTGTGTCTGAATGTTGCTAGTATATTGGTGTAAGGTAACAATATTCCAAATTATTACAAGTTAGGTTATGTAATAAATAAAACAAATTATATTATGCCTATTGGTCCGGAATCTACTAATTACTTTGGTAAGGCTGAAATCTTTTTATAAATACTGTGGCTTATAAATTCATATTTTCTGAATCTAAATTTTGACTGAGTATTCTCAGACCTTCTACTCTGGCATATAAACTGACAGGCTCCTGTCAGACCTCTGTGGCAAGCAGCTGCTTGAGGGGGTATTTATTTATTTATTTATTTTTTAACCACTGTCATTTATTTTAAGATGCTCTCTTAATTAAATATATGCCATATATTTTTGTCGTTTTAGGAGAGTGAAAGAAAGGCTTATAATCCTCGAAGCTTTTGTAAAGTATATACTATGGATCACCAACCACTTAACACAGGGGAACAGAAAGATATGGCAGAATTTTTTACAGATCTGATCAGTAAATTAGAGGAAATGACACCACAGCTGGTAAGCAGATACAAACCTATCAGTAACTTTTCACTGTTAACGTTAATTTAGCAAATGTTGATTTGATGTAATATCAAAAATAAATTAAGATGTGTAGCAAGTTTTTTAGCACACATGAAAACTAATCTTTTCCCTTATAGGCATGTGCTAAATTAAATAATACTTATGAAGTCAATAAATTAGCCATAGAAACTTTAAAAACTAGCATTTAGTTGATGCAAAATTTATGTCCTTTTCAAAAAAATGGTAAATACTTATAAGGATAACCTTAATTTTTGTTATCGTTATGAACTTTTCCTAAATGTTGTAAGTTATATTGAATGTTTTTGGAAATGGAGATATAAATTGTGCAATTTTTACTCTCCATAGAAATATGTATGAAATGCTATTATTGATGAATAAAGGAGTCATAAATTAGCAAAGTTAAAAAAAAAATCACTACCCTAGAATACTTTGGGAATTGTAAATGGTCCCAATAAGTTTCGTTTTTTTTTTTATTCTTTCTTTTCTGTCACTACGGTAATCAATAATTTTTTTTTTTGCCCTGCCAAATTGATAATTTTTCAAAAATGGCAGAAAAATCTGTTTAAACTGTTTCCAAAATACATCTGATTTAAAACAAAGAAAATAGCAGTTTACTAATTCTATATATATAATACTTCATCAAATAGATGGTTATTTATATGTACACTGCACTTATTATGTAAATTGCATTGTGCATGAATACCATGAAATTCTGGCATTAGTAAGTTCTATAAAAGCTGTAAATTGCATGGTGGAAAGCAAATTGGTGACATGGGTAAAAAGGCTGATCAGAGGCTGACTTTGAAAGAGTGCTAATCATTAAAGCATGATATGCAGGAGATCAATAACCAAAGTGATGGAGCTCAATGGAAAATCATGGGTTACAATGTCCTGAGGTGTATGGAGAATGGCAGTAGTCTCAAAAACTGTCCACCAATAGTTGCAAATGTGGAAGGAAAAAGGCTGATAGATGGACTGTGTGATAAAACAGAGCTGCTATATATCATCAGCTGAGAGAAATTACCACTAGCAAGAATTATTGTACATTACACTTCAACAAGAATTATTGTACAGAGAATTGAAAACTCTGAAATTTGGGAACTGTACCATGATATATTGTTCATAATAATTTGGCCAGACAGTGTATGATACACTGTGTATTATACGAGAGTGGATCATTTAATTTGTGGACTGACAATATCTTACTTTTAAGGTGTCTTCAGGTATCACTTGAAGTGATAGAACAAATCTTTCAAAACAATGCATAATTGATTAGACTCTGTACCAAAAACTCTGTTCTCTTTTGGCATTCAAAAGTGTGTCAGTTGCTGGAATAAATGAAGTGGGAAATGGCTACATTGAAAAATAATATATGTTCGTGTTTCTGGAATAAACTGTTTTGAAGCTATACTTAAATTTAACTTATTGACTTGATCTTGTATAAACTAAGAACTTAAACATAAAATTGCACATATATTACATTTTTCTCAGGATGATAAAAAAAATTTCGAGCACAATTTTGTTGCCACTTGCAAAGATATTTTTGCTTAGTGGGGCACTGGCTTTACAAGACAGTCCGCAATAATCCTAAAAAAGTTAATTTTTCTACATAATTTTATTCAAAATACTGTGTTATAGAATTTTTGTTATTTGAGTTTTGTCTTATATCTTAGCAAGTTTCCTGTCTCAGAATATTACTAGGAAACATACATTATCCTCTAAAATTATCCACCCTAAACAGCTGCCTAGTATGTCTAATGGAGAAAACACCCATGGGTTTGACTACAGATATGGTGTAATTTCATAAGTATATTAGGAAGCATTAAAAATACTTTATACATAAAATAGCTCATATAACAAACTCTGTGGGTTTCATACCCATGTGACATGAACTCTGCTTGAAGGATTGGCAAGCATAAACATTCATTATATTTTGAACAAATGTAAAAAAAGCATAATTTTTTAATGCTTTTTTACTTAATTTTTTTAACTTTTTTAATTAATGGAGAAACACCCATGAGTTTGACTACAGATATGGTGTAATTTCATAAGTATATTAGGAAGCATTAAAAATACTTTATAGATAAAATAGCTTATATAACAAACTCTGTGGGTTTCATACCCATGTGTCATGAACTCTGCTTGAAGGATTGGCAAGCATAAACATTCATTATATTTTGAACAAATGCAAAAAAAGCATAATTTTATAAACATAACAGCATATGCAAACATTTTCTACAGTTACAAGTCACCTTCATTTCCTGAATTTTAAGTTTTTAAAATAGTTTACTAGAGCTGACTTTATTACCACAATCTGATTACAATAATATTAAAATGAGCTAGAAGAATAGCATATAATCTCTGGCATTATGGGTACTATGGATGAAATGATCTATTTACACCTTATAAAGCAGAAGTAGCAACAATAATTGGCTAAATTACACGTAACAACAGGTCATTATTTAATTACCACAGGCTCCTGTCAGACCTCTGTGGCAAGCAGCTGCTTGAGGGAGTATTTATTTTTTATTTTTTTATTTTATTCAAACAGAATGAAATTTTTATTTTTCACATTTAGCACCACCTGAAAATGGAAATTTGAACTGGAGAATGATTAGGAAAATGCAGAGAGTAATATTTTATTAGGAGCTATCAAATACAAAAAAATATATATATTCAGGCTACTATCTTCTATGTATTCTGCCAATAGTGGTTATTGGAGGTGGGGGGGGGGGAGATTTGTCTTGAGCTGGGTAGGATATGGACCCACAATCTCCTAATACAAGTCAGGTGTTCTTTCTGACCACTGAGCTAAAATTAGCTGAATGAGCTACTGACTGCTGATAAGATTACTCCTTTGTTAAGTCTCGTACCTTAGTCTCAAGTAGATTTTGATTGCAGATAAGGTCTCCATTCATTGGAAGTTCCAGTCTTCTGCACAATATCAACAGCAACATCCCAAGCAATCCAACTGGCATTTTTTTTTTACATTTCTTCATACATTGTGCATGTTAGTATGTGTTAGTTACCAAGTGTCATATTCTTTTGCATTCACAGAAATTCTTTGGTTTATTTTAAAGCCACTATCTTTGCTCTATTCTGCTAATACTGGGTATAGGGATAAAATTGTCTTCACTGGGGGGATCCAAACCTGTAACCTCCCAATAATGGGATTCATAATTTCCCTTCTAATACATCAAAGATACCATGTATTTATAATCAAGAACCATGTGACAATTTAGCTTCAGAAACAAGTTAAAACATATCCAAGAAATGCATTAATGATTAAATATTACCTTTTGGTTGAGTTGTTTTACCTCTACAGCACTTTTTTGCACACATTGGACTAAACAACCAGATCACAAGGACCCTCAGGGCTCAGAGAAGGTTAGGGGAGCAGGAACCACTGGACAGCTGTTAAGAGACAGATGGTAGCCTCTCATCAAGGCTATCCAGCATGTTCTTTAATGTACACAGGACAGGGCTGTCCTGCACATGTGGATGTTTAACATCCCATCTGACAGACAGCAGCCTTTCCAAGTCCTTGGGTGTCCCCTAATGACCAGGGGGGAGATAAATATCAATGCTGATACAGGTGGGACTTAATCTGGGAACTACAAATTATGAGCCTGGTGCAATACTGACTGTGTCACACCTGCCCCAAATGCTTTAGCTGTTGCAGTTTCAAAATGATACATTTTTGTTGATTTGAATCTTAATGTGCTTGAATAATTTTTTAGCATAATGTCTTTGAAAAAAAAATGGCAGAAGAATTGAAAGGAATAGTTTTAATGATTAAAGAAAAGTTACAATTAATTGAAAAGTTTGAGTGAGACAAAACAGCTACAAAGCATGATCATTGCTTGTGCTATTTTAATAATTTGTGTTTATCCGTTACTCATCTGTCCCTGTTAACATGATAAAAAGGAGTTTGTTGTATTATAGTTATATTTAGATAAAATCATAAATTAGGTGGTTCTTAGTGTACTTTTGACCATGGGCATTGCAGTATAATAGACAGCTATGTTTTAGATTATCCAAAACTTTCAGATTGATCTTTATGTTATAGTTGCATTTAGGGTGTAGTCCAAATAAATGTTGAAAGTTTTACACAAATAGTTTTTGAATTTATGAATAAAGCTCTATTTTTATTCCTGAGGCATTTAGAAAATTTTAAAATCTGAAACATAGACCTTTTTAATATATAGTATTAGTTTTAAAAATGAATTAATGTAGTATAGAATCATTATGAAGAAAGTTATATAATTTTTACCAATTTTGCTTCATTGAAGGTAATCAGTGGTGTTTTACAAATTTAGGCAAATTCTTAAAAGGATTCTTTTTAATGTATATAATAACCATTTATTAAACTTATTTGAAATGGGATAGAATAAAAAAAAAGAATATATATTTACTGAACTCTAAGCTTCTTTATTTGTTTAAACCATTATCATGAATATATATATATTCATATTGAAAAAAGATTCATGTTGAGCTTATTTTTATTTATATGTGTTGTAATGGGTAGAGTGAGGTTGAAATTTTTTGCTTAAAGGGTTAAGTAACCTGAGTCTCAAGTTTATATTGATAGATATTAGTGCTTTAGAACAGTTTGTATAATTATTTATTTCTGCAACAATATAGATGATCAATGATGTGTTATTCTTACAGAAAGAACTAGTCAAGAATCTCTTTTGTGGAGTTTTATCCAATAATGTTGTTTCTCTGGTGAGTTTTATTTACTTTTAAACTTTGGCCTGCATACTTTTGCACTATAATCTGATCCAAAACAAAATAATTATTCATACATAGATAATATACATGCAGCACTGATAGTTTCATTCAAACAGGGTTCACCCCACAGCAAATGCTTAAATATGGAATTCACCATGATTCTTGAGTAACCATATTTTCTCCCTTTAAAATCATTTCTAGCAACAGCATATATTTAATACTTGAAATATATTTATTATTATGTTCTGTTACAAAAGACCTTTAAAACTTGATTCTTCTTAAAAGGTCAAATAGCACTGAAAATAAAAAATTAACAATACAATTGATACTGATAATACACTGAGGATTTGGGATTTTTAGATACCTTGGTATCATAGAATTTGTAAAAGATAGATATAAAAGATAATAGATCTTGGCCTTGTTCTCCATGTAGATTGGTGTATGACTATATTTAAAAGATTACAATCACAGCTATTGTGTATCAATTTAATAAACACAATTATAAGCTGTATATAACATCAATCTTATTTTCCCATTATGATTATCTAGTGGTTATTATAACATCTTATCACAATCATATTGCCACTTGTGCAATACAGTGTGGACTCAAGTTTTTAGTTAAGTATTCTTCATTCTCCCAACTATAGGAAAGGTGAAAATCAACATGTTTAGCACGGAATGTGGCTACATAAAAATAAGTGCACCTGCTAATTAACTGCAACATCCTGAAGGACTGGTAACACTAATATTAAGCGTCTTGATGAAAAGACTGCCATATATAAGATGTAATGCATCATAAGGAAAATATTAAGTGACTGTGCCAGCCTCAATACACAGGACAAGCACAAATTTTTCATCAATGTGAACACCTTCTAGGCTTTAATAACCAAGCCAAAAAGTTACCAGGCAGGACATCAAATATCATATTGGGACAACACCAGGTTGAAGGATGAATATCATGGGGTGGCCCAATTGATGAACTGGTAATAATTTTAATATTCTTACATTGTGTTGACTTTTGTAGTTAAAAGTTGATGTCAATGTTAAATATGGTTTAAATGAAAATATATCTTATGTATTGCACAAGTGGTAATATGATTGTGATAAGATGTTATAATAACCACTAGAAAATCATATTGGGAGAATAAGATTGATGTTGTATACAGCTTATAATCGTGTTTATTAAATTGGTGTATGACATTTGGTACAGAAAACACTGATTTCACCTTCTTTATTTTTGTATTATATTTATTTAAATTATATTTAAATTTAATAAATAATAATTATATGTTGTTTTTAACACCATTGATGGACAGAAAGTAAAAAAAAATAAGCTTTTTACAGCCGTATACTCCATCCACTTCCTACTAGTGATGCGAACTCTTAATGTTTTTTTACCATTGACCTCACAAAGCAGCCAGCAAACCCACAAGTGTTTTGAGCTCCATAATTATCAAATTGGTTCAGCCAAATTTGAGCCCAAATTGTCTTTATTATCAACAAAACTTGCACTATTTTTGGATAACAGAACAATGATTGTGTTTGAAACTTAAAGGTTTTTTAAATGTTTTCTGGAATATGTGGTCACTTTAACTGAAATTCAATTACAAAAAATTCTCCACTTAACAATTATTCTCATTTAATTATTAATTTCGCCAAAAGATGGGGCAACCTATTTCAATCCATCTACATATTGTATTTCACTAGTTTATTTATTCAAAAGCTTATTTTTTACTTCTGCCCATCTGTAGTGTTTAAAACAATGCATACCAATTTTTTTCAGCTTATTATTTCATGTGTTCCATGTTTACAAGCATCTCCTGTGATACTTTACTACTGAATTAAAAAAAAAATTAAGAGAGATATATTCTACTTGGAGAATAAGAGAGTCTATCTTTGGCCATCATAAAGTTAATATTTTTGTTATTTCATATGTGCTATACCTTGATAGCTTTCAGGTACAATCTTAATTATTCTTTTCTCATAATGATTTTGGCACTAGTTTCTGCAAGTTCATATGTTAAAATAAGATTACAACTACATATTAGTCAAGTGGTTTTTTTTTCCTCTGCCAAAATTTTGAATTTTGAAGCCTCAGTTTCTTAAATGTCTCATAGTTCCTACAGCTGTGACCAGTCATCCTGCTTATTATTCAAATCCAGCAGAGGTAATCTGGACAAGCAGTCAGTTAAGAATTCTTTGTTCATGATCTATATTGTATATCATTAATTTCTCATTCTTCATCATAATATAATTATCATCCCAGCAGCCTTGCTTATCATCTTACAGTTCATAATCAAGCATGGCCATTACCTTTGGTAGTTGATAAGGTTATTAAAACTTAATGGTTTGTGTGTAAAGTAAATTTATTTCCTCATAACCAGTTTCATCATCAACCCAAATACAATATCATGCTTCTTTTGTGCAATAGAATATCTTCAGTTTCCTTTAAAGTATGCAATTCAAATGCTTCAATATTTTCTATTTCAGTATCATCCAACAGTGTTAGCTTTGCTACAATGCCATAGCTGAGTGCATCTGTAGAGACTTTAGTAACAATCTTTGCATTAAAAAGTGCAAGACATGAACTTTTCACAGTCAGTTGTTCCACTCTGTTGAAACTATTATTTACCTTAGTTGGGCAGTGGAATGTATTGCTCTTTTATATTAATGCCTAGTAGATTTTTTTATTTGACATAGTTAGTAACAAATACTAAAATGTTGCAAGTCCCAAGAGCAAATGTAATGTAGTTATATTGCACAGTGGAGATACCTCTAGTGCATCACAAACCAAATCTTTTTATATGTATGCAACAACTGAGAGTGTATAACCTAAGAATTTTAACTTGTTTTTTTTTTTGTAATTGTTTGTATTTAAGTTCTGCTTTCTCAAATGAGGTCTAACACAGGACATAAATTATTTTATGCACCTAGATAGTTTTCCCCTTAACCCTTTTACTACCATACTGGCTCAAAACAGCCAAGATTCTAAATATACTTATCCAATCAATGCTATTCCTTCCTCTTCACTACCCCCTACCTGCAGTTTGGGTCAGTATGGTAGTGAAAAGGTTAAATAATAATGTCATCATGATAGCAGATACAAAATACAATCATTATGGAACTTGACAAAATCTAAATATGAAATAAAAATTACAAGGTCTCTGCTTTCTTCATGCAGTAATACTTGGTGATATCTAGTTTTTAAATGTAACATAGATGTAACTGATCCACATAATTCTGGTGCAATGTCACCACAAGGAGCAATAGAAAAGCGGATTCAGCAAATAGTCTTGTCATTGGCTGATATTGCCAATGAGCATGGAAATTTAGAGAATAAAAAATCTGAAACTAAAGATTTATATTATATAATTAATAAAAATTATGATATAATATTTTCTTATTATACTCTAAAGAATTAGTGAGTAGCTATGCATTGCTAGCCAATATTTCTAATGAGCATGGGGATGTGGTAAAATAGCATGTTACAATGAGCTGGAGTTAGAAAAGATGAAAGTTAGAGATAAGGAATAGTATGTACTTTAAAAATGGATGTCTAAAAGAGATGTTAGGGAGTCAGTAACTCACAAAGATATGAGAATGGAGATTCTAGTGTAGGAAGGAGGAATATCTTTTGGTATTTATGATAAGCAATTGAATTTTGATAAAAGGTAGAATGTCTCCAAATTTTAGGTATTAAGAAAGGTGAGAACATAAAGTATGAAAATAATGTAAAAACTAACTGAAGAATAATAAATCAGAATAAGACAATTGAAATTGCTAAATGCTCATTGAATGCTGATTGTAATTGTCAGGTGATGGCAGGTAAAATTAAGTGTAGAATTTATAATAAGCCTGATGGTTTAATGATTGATATGATTATGGATAAAATAACTGATTATTTGTCCAAGGTTAGCAAAAGAAACCAGCCAAAAGTAACCAATGAAAGTGAAATTAGTTGTGAAGTTAAGCTCTGTATGTGCATAAAATAAAAAATAAATAAATACCCCTCAAGCAGCTGCTTGCCACAGAGGTCTGACAGGAGCCTGCCAGTTTATATGCCATAGTAGAAGGTCTGAGAGGATGGCAGGACCTCAGCAGAAAAACGACACATACATCCATGCCTTACCCGGGACTCGAACCCAGGTCCCATAGATCAGTAGCCAAGCGTGCTAACCACTCGACCACGGGACGAGGGGAAATAAATAAATAGAAAATGTCACAAATAGTGTTGGATATAGAATGTAATGTAGTGATTATTTTCAGCTGGTCTGAGCCAGTAGAGCACAGAAGTATGGTAAGCAAAAAAGAGGCAAGTATGAATCCTTTATATGTCAGAAATGTGTTGGATATTTAAGAAGAGGTAAGTCAAAAGTACCAGGATCTTGATAAGAATAATGACACTAAGTTGCATCTAACTCTTGGCAGGTGATTAAAGTCACATAGTGTCATTTATGTTGAACTGTAGGCTGATAGTGCAAGAGTTTAGTGCCTATTGCTGTATCATGACTTAAAGAATTGTTTCAGTGGATAAACATTAATCTCACACATGAAGCCATCATGTCTGCATATAACCCTCTGTGTTAAATGAACTTTGAGTTTTTATAAACTGTGATCAAGTGACATTCAGGAGGGATGGGTTCCCTGATGAGACAGTGATATCTGCTATGCATTTCTAATAAAGGTCTGTGTGTGTGTGTTGGGGGGAGGGGCAAAAGTGTTAATTTGTCAACACTTCACCTAGTGATAAGCATTTCCAAAGGCCATTTGAAGAAAAACATTGTGTTTAATCCTGTGCCTCCCACTGTGTCCTAGAAAGGTCTTCCACTAACAAGGAATGTGGCATTACCTAATTTGGTTGACAGAATTTTATGCCCCCAAAATATCATCATGTGACTGTGCCTGATGGTATTTTCACCAAGGGAAATGAATTTTGAAAAAGAAAGTTGGGACTGAATTCTAGGTCAATACAGTGGTGAAGGCCATTTGTCCAAGTTTGCATTAACTGTTTTCCTTCTATAGGTGATGGGATCACCTGTAGGCTGTTAACCTTGATTTTAGAAAAGGGTTGAGACTTGTCAAGGGGTCAGTTGCTGATTCCTGTATTTAATAATGCATTTATCATAAGTTTGCCAATAACTTGTATATAAGTATACAGTGTTTATCAGAGTTGAGTCTAGTTATTGGCCACCAAAATAGTGCCATTCTGACATTGCTAAAACAAATACCTGTTAGAATTATGCTGACAAGTAATTCTATATACCTGTCAACATTATAATCTAAAGTAAGGAATTAGACACAGGCAATGGAAAGAACCTGTTTTCTACAACATATACTTTTATGCACAACTCTTATCACTATGTAAGGCACCACCATTTATACATTACAATATATAGGGCATAATTGTAGAGCAAAACATTTTTTGTTTTAATCCTCAAACTTGTAAGTAAGGGTGCTGCATCTTTTGTACTTTTGTGACAGCCCATTCTCTATTATTTTTGTTTCTTTAAACAAATATGTTGTTTTTTAATGAATAATTAGGAACTTCTTTTTACTTTTGATTACTAAAGTTTATATATATACTTTGATGCAGGACTGTCCTCACATTAGTCGAACTTTGGAAGAGTTTTACACACTTCGCTGCCAGGTTGCAGACATGAGAAATCTCTATGTAAGTAAACTAGGTTCAATACTTAAATCTGATACCTATTTATTTCATGAAATACTAAAAGAAGTTTTTGAATAAAATTCGAATATTTTAATCATTTTTTTTATTTACAGGAATCACTTGATGAATTAACTGTTAAAGATACACTTGAAGGTGACAATATGTATACCTGTTCACAGTGTGGGAAAAAAGTTCGTGCAGAAAAGCGGTAATGCTGATTTTTTTTTTACTTTCTGGAGACAAAAATTAATGTTTTAATTTAATATACTCTTAGTTCTTCATGATAAACATATGTATATTTCCAAGCAGATTATTTTGATATGTGTCTGTGTATTAATTAGAAATAATTCAAAATATCTCAACATTTAATACTGTAGAATAGTCAAGGCATATAGCCTTTCATAATGGAGATGTTATCAGAGATCAGCTATGCATTAACAGTCAGGTGTTCTGCTAATAAATCATTCCATCAACTATTTTCTGAGTAATTAAGCTAACCTTTGCATTAACAAAGTAAATACCTATTACATTTTAAACATTGACTAAGAAAATAATTTGCTATTAGCCTTATATATGTAACATGAATCAGAAAATTATTTATTATTACTGAATACACAATTTTAGGATAATTATCTAATCTAATAGCATGTAAATAATGCAATTAGACTGTTTAGCTTTGTGATAATACAAAAGCAGTTACCCTGTTGTCAATAAATCAGATTGTTGGGAAATGCTGGTAATATAGCCCCTTATAAGATGTTTCTAGTTGTTTGTGTATTGATATGGAAATATAGTTCAGATTAAGTTGTTATGCTCTATATAAATAAAGTTCTACATCTGTTGCATTTGTTATTGGCAGTTTATGGTATTTGTGGTTTGACAATTTGTGTGTGTGTGTATTGTAACTATACATATGCATACACACTTGTCCATAAGTTTTATAACACCATATTATGTTAATGAGAAGCTAACTTTGTAGGTGTTGTAACTTCTAAAATAAACTTTTTATGAAAACTATATTACTGAAGATTGTCAAAAAATATTAAAGATCTCAATTAAATCTATATAAATCTCAATTTCCAATACTATTTGTTCAGTATTTAACCCTGTGTGTGCTCAAGCTGGGTTTGCTGTTTCCACTTTTTCCAATTCTAGTGTTATATAAAATGTTTAACATTCCATAGTGTAAGATAGAAATTTATTTATTTATTTATTTATTTTTTTCAAATGGAGAATGTCATTTTTAACTATTTCTAAATATGGAAAATGGCATTCCAATCTATGGTATAAATCTATTTGAACCTGCAGTGATCATACTTGCATGTTGAGTCACTATAAGAAGCATTAGTTTACTACTTTCCTGTACCATATATAGATTATCAGTTGGCTTTGTTTGGAATGATCTTAATCTATTTTTTCCATTAGCAAAGTTTATTGTTCTAGTAATTGGTCAGCATCAATTTAAACAATGCATATATCCTATAATGCTACCTTCTACAATTTCTGAAGATATTAAATGATCTATTTGTTTCTGATGGGAAACATTAAGAAGTGGGAGTTATTTGCAATAAAAGATTGTGATATATCAGAGCAACTTATATACTTTAGAAATCAGCAAAATTACCTGTTTTAGCAAAAGTCTTTTCATTGCCTAATTCATTGCATATAAATTTAAATGGCCTAGACCTAGTTCTGCCTCATCAAAAATGAAGTATTGAATATATTTAGGTTGTCTCTTACACTGTCAGATCTATTGATATTATACCAGTTAACCTAAAACTGCAGAATCTTTCATTACTGTTGATAAGGTTTCAACTTTTAGATTCTATGATGGAAATCATATTTCACTTGACACCTTTTAATCTTCATTCAACTGACTGAAATAAAAAAATATAGACAAGTTGGGTCCAATCGACCCAAATTGAATTTCTTGTAATGACTGTAATAACCAAAAATAATCCCTTTATATAAAGTACTTATAGCATGCACTTGGTGTGTAACACTCAGTCATTTAGCATGTATTGAGTTGAAGTATGATATTTAACATTTAATAAAAGTACTGATGATAAATGTCCACAACTTTTTTTTCAAATCTGCATCTGGATATTATATTTAAAAAAAATATATTGATAGCTTCTACATACATTGTGTCAATCAACAATAACAGTGTAACTGAATCTCACAATGTGTTCAAATCCAAAAAAAAACTAAAGAGCAAAGTAAAATCTAAAGCTAACATACCAAAAAAAAAAAAAAAAAACTGGAGTTGATCAAAGCTGAAATTGAGGACAGATTTGAAACAAACTAAAAACTAGAAGAATGCATATTGCCTCTGGCACATATGGTGATATTGTTTTCAAAGAGAAAGTTTTTCATTTACCTACTTTTTCACTCTTAAAAAGTTTCATTTTGAACTAATGGATGATTGGAAAATACAAACAGTAGTATTTTATTAGTTCTTATACAACACAAAAAGTATTTCTGTTTTATCCTTCAATTTAAAAAGTTACTTTTCTTACAACCCGTTGAGAAAAGGCAGATTGTTGCTGCCAGGGGAATATCTCTGGACACTCTACCACAGAAATTTGTAATTTATTCCATAAACAGATCATTTGCAACAATAGTTAAAAGTTTTGCCATTTCCATAAATAGTAACCTATAACAATATAAATTAAAACTACTTAAGGATTTAAAAAATGCAAATTATACATTAGTACCAATCCAACTAAAAAATTTTACCAATTATTGTTTAAAACAAAATAATTGTTTTTCCACCCACCCTGGGTGTAAAGTACAATGCACTCATTATTGCCAATGGAATGTCATATTCCACTACCAAAATTAAAAAATTCTAACTTTAATATTCTTTTAAATTCTGAAAAAAAAAATTTTTTTTTCCCCACCATTAGAAGGCACAATTATAACTTTTGGGAGACTTGAAAACTGGATCAATACCTAGTCAACCGAAAAAGAATTATTTATCTCTAAAAGAAAACAATTGTCTGTTAAAACAAAAAAATTGCATTTTCCCACTCCCTCAGGAGGGGTGGGGGTAGCTCAGCTGGTAGCACACCAGGCTTGTAATCTGCAGTTCCCAGGTTCGAATCCCCTGGGCCAGTGTTGAGATTTATCTCTGCAATACTCCCCACCTTGCCCTCTGTCAGGAGGGGATGCCAATAGGCTTGGAAAGGCTGCTGTATGTCAGATGGGATGTTAATTCATTTGTCCCATGTGCAGGAGAGTCCATACCCTGTGCACATTAAAGAACAAACTGGATGGCCTTGACAGGAGGCTACCATCTGTCTCCCAACAGTTGTCCAATTGGTCCCCTCCCTCAAACCTTCTCTGAGCCCTTGAGTTCTTTTGACCTGTTGTATGCCCATTGTGTGAAAAAAAAGCCTCTCAGAGGTAAAATAACCCAACCCAACCCACTCCCCTAGGGGTAAGGGTCCAAATTATTAATACAAATAAAAACATCATTCCACCACCAAATTTCTAGTATAAATGTATAATTTGTAATATTTGTTTAAAATTTCGCACCATTAGAGGTGCCGTTATTTCTTTTGGGAGATTTGGAAAGGTTAGATTGTAATATTTCATCAATATATCTATCCAACATAAAAAGAATTTTTTATTTATCTCTAAAACGAAACAGTTATCTCTTAAAACAACACATTTTCCATCCACCCTGGATCTAAGGGGTCAACTCATTGTTGCAATAGAAACTCACAACCTTCAGATGTCACCACCATAATTTCAAATTTCCAGCATAAATACATTGTTTGCAATATTTGTTTAAATTTTTGGAATTTTCACTTTTTCCCACCATTAAAGGATGCCATCCATTTACTATGGAACCATAATCCACGAGGCCATTGAAATAATGACTTCGGATATCCTTACCTGCAACCAAGATACTGTAATCACTCTTTGCAACATGTGGGAAGAAACTTTCAACAGTTCTAATGTAACATCACCATATAGTGTCACTTCACTGAAGACAGAGCACTCTTCTTGCTCCAAAAAACTTCTGAGGTTTCTCCTAAAAACTTTTAATATGCAAATAGTGTGAAGGATTACCTCAGTCCCCTCCCCTTTTCCTACAGCAGTGGGAGGGTGATTACAATACAGTTGCATTAAAGGGATATTCTCTAATGCTAAGCTGAAAGGCTTAAGTGAAATCTGATTTTAAAAAAAATAGTTCATGATTTATATTGATTGTTTAAAAAAAGTTTTTACTTTGCCACTCAGAATTTTAGGAACCTTAAGCCTCAGTGCACCTAATTTGTAGTCATTTTTCTATGATTATTGCCAAAGTGCAACATCTAAACAGATAAATGTGTGACAATCATTGCAAATGAAAAAAAAGAGCAAATGTAAAGTTGTCTTGTCCTATACTGGCTCTTATTTTAACTGTACCATATATAGAAATATTGCAAGAAAAATTTCTCTTTTTTTCAGGTTTTTTTTTTATATTATTTACAAAGAAATTTGCTTTCCATTGATATATAACTATTTTTATTCATATGTTTTTCAGAATTAATCCTTAATTGCCTTGCCAGATTCTTTTTTTTACTATATCACTCTGAAAAAGTTATTTTATTTAAATATTTTCATAAAATTAGGAATTAAATGCTACTTAATTTGGTACATAACGTAACCTATTTCTGTTGATTCATTATTTGTCAAAAATGTCAGTTTTTTTAAATGACTGAGCAAGTTTGACAAAAAGCCTGGACTTTTTCAAATTATATCACTGAGAAAAAAATAGTACAGAAAAGAATAATTTTTTTTTTCAATTAAAAATTTATATTCCTATTGTTCAGAAAGAAATTTCCTGTCCATTTATATATACTATAACTAATTTGGTCCATTAGTTGTTATTTATAGATTTTTATTTACCTTGCCAGGTCCTTTTCTAATGTATTCAGCCTGAAAAAGTCATTAAAATTAATAATTTCCTAATTTTTGTTAAATGTTTTATTTTCATAAAGTCGAAAATTCAATGCTCTTTAATTTTCTACATAATATTATCTGTTTCTGTTCATTAGATATTTGACAAAATAACCCTGAAGTAAATATTTCTTTCAGATGGGCAGAATTAAAAAATAGCTAGGCCTGTGGTTTCATTCCAATTTTCCAGGCTGACCCTGAAAGGGTTAACTGTGATAATGGTTAGAGAGCCTAGCTTCTGTTCCAGAAAATATACTTTATGTTTTGTTTGTTAGTTCTAACTTAAGAAGTGATCAGATAACCTTGCTTCTCTTTCATTGCACTTGTCTTTGCATGAGATACTTGAAGCAACAAGTAACTTCTAATTTCTCTGTTTTTGTGTAGAATACCAAAAACAATATAAACATGATTCACATTATAACAATTAATTTCTGAATTCCAAATTGAAGGTTTGAATATATTGACAATATCAGTGACTAGCAATCAAAAACTGGGTGTTAAAAAAATGTCGGTCATCTGACTCGGCCTAATGGTCTACCGATAATGTGAAAGTTGTTTTAACTCTAGTAGAGCCTAACCTTTTAGTATGTAAAAAGCTATCATGACCAGGATTCTAAAAGAGGTGCAGAAATAATATATTAGAGCGTCTGAGGGTAAACTTTACCAAGCATTATTCATATACTGATAAAAAGTAGTTTATGAAAGCATGATAAGTGGCTAATTTTTTAAATTCAAATTTTTTAAATGATAGTCCCATGGCTGAGTGGTTAGCACGCTTGGCTACTGCTCTAAGGGACCTGGGTTCGAGCCCCGAATTAGGCATGGATGTCCGTATCGTTTTTCTGCTGAGGTCCTGCCATCCTCTCAGATCTCCTACTGTGGCATATAAACTGACAGGCTCCTGTCAGACCTCTGTGGCAGGCAGCTGCTTGAGGGGGTATTTTTTTTTATTTACATCACATGTTTCAAACATTATTTTATGCATTTAAATTTTTATTTTCACACAAATGTGACAAATTCAGTATTTGTGTCCATGTGAAAGACTCACAAATGCAATTTCATCCCTTTTCCTCTGTGAATTGCAATCTCCTTTGGATCACTGTGCTACTGTACTGTCCTTTGCTTTAAAAATATATGCCATTGCCACTTTTGGAAGTTTATGAGTACGAATAGGGTAAGAAATGGATAGTTTGAAATGATTTCTTTTTTTGTTTACTCTCACTTGCTAGTATACAATTATTCACAAAACCAGTAAAATATTAAGATGGTGGCAGCTAAACAATTAAATATTATCTTAATTTCATCTGTGGTTCTTTCTTGGGCACAATCAGATTGCTATCAATAAACAGTAGTTAGCAGGTATGTGGTTTATTCATTTAAATTGATGTAAATAGCAATAGCTGAACATTAAATCTTGCAATCATAAATTCTTTCCAGTATCCCTCTATTTGACCATGAATTATCATTTTGGCACAGTTTCATTTTTCAACTCTATGATGATCTCCAAAGAAAATCATAACCCTTGGCATGATAATCACACCTAAATTATAAGTTTGCACACTCATCTTCTCACTGTTTTTATTTTTAAGGCATATTTTAATTTTATGTCATAAAATATATGTTTAATGATCATTCTTTGCTAGAGGTAGTAATTGTTTTAGTGAGGTCATTATTGAACTAAAGTATGTAGTGGTTAGAGATCTCAGTTACTATTTCAGCAGGTATGCCTGTGTGCATTATTTTGAAGAACCCAACTACTATATCAGTATTCATGGCTTTTGCATAAGTAAACTTGCATAACTAGAATGTTTGTATATATCATTCTTCTATTTTGTATGTATCATTAAAAAAAACTCTGACAAGATGTTTTTGCATGGCAAATTAACCTTTTAGCATTTGCAGTGGGAGCAATAAAACTTCTGTATCTACTTTATTAATTTATAATGCATTAAGATTTTCATAAACAATTTAATATATTGTTATACTTGCATAATTTAGGTTTAGTAATAATTTGTCTTTTCAAAAAGTTCTCAGATTTCTTTATTTATTTAATAAGTGTAACACTTTAACAATAAAATTATTTTTACAGCTCTTACTTTTGCCTTTTTTTTTTCCAGTGCATGTATTAAGAAGTTACCCAGGATACTGTGCTTTAACACAATGCGGTACACATTTAATATGGTAACTATGACCAAAGAAAAGGTTAATACCCACTTTTCTTTTCCATTACGACTGGATATGGCTAACTATATGGAAAAATACCTTATTCCGAAACAGCATTCAAGTGAGTGAAATTGTTGTTAAAAATGATGCTTTTCATTAAATTTGGTATTTCCTTAGTAATAAAAACTCATTCATCTGATATTTTTAATTCCAATTAAAATTTCACGAATTTTAAAATTCACACTTGATGTTTTTAATTTGCTTATTCTTTCTTCACTTCTTGGTCTTTAATTGCTGGTCAAGGAAAAAAAAGTGGAAATCTAACTTGATATTTTAAAACCTGCACTGCCAAAACTGTGAAAATTTGAATCATCGATCCTATATATTTGACCAAAAGCATATTATGGAGCAATTAGTATGACAAAAACATTTACTTTTATTAAAAAATATGAAATTTCAAAGTAACATCTATTAAAAATAGACACCCCAGAGCTCCTAAATTAGCCTTTTTTATATTTAATTCTTAGCTTGATTCATCAGAAAGTAATAAACATTTGTGATCCTTCAAACTGCCATTAGAACAGTCCAGATGGCACTGTTGCCTCAAGGCTAGTTATAATTTTATCTGTCAACCCCTGCTATCTGCACTAACTTTGAGAGCATTAATAAATTTATTTATGTTTAATTCACCCCTGCATGTTTTTAGTTGGACAAAGTCAGATGCCAATGGAGCATTTTTTATTAAAGATTTCCAATGCTTCTTCTGAAAATAGAGCCATATGTTTTTCCTTTGTTTTAGTATATTTTGCAATTTAAAGCTATTTCAATGTTTAGAATATGGATCTCGGATCTTATGAATAGAATACAAAAAGATAAATCACATATTTTTAATATACAATCAGCTATGTGATAGCAATGAATAGTTGATTTTGGAAACTTTTATTGCCTAAGAGCAGGTAATTGATATTTTTATGCAGAACTGACTTTTTTTTTTGCATTAGTTTCTTACTTAATGTGTTGTGAAACCTTGCAACAGATATTTTAAATAAAATCAATCCAGAAGGTTTCAATTTTTTCCCCAGAAATATTTTGTTGATTCTGATAGTGAATCAAATGAAATTTTAGATTTTCCTGATTTAGAAACAAGTTATTGATTTCAAGTAGAATACAATAGTAGTAATGCGATTTTTTTTCCCTTTGCTACTTCTAAAATTACTTATATTTACTCCTCCAATATATGCTGCAATAGAAAGTATAATTAATTTGAAATTTGACCAAAAATGAAATAATTATATATACATGACCTCAAATGGCAACTATCTTAAGAGACATCTGATTACAGCACAATAATGTAAAATTCAATTTTTGAAAGATTAGACTTGTTTTAGTGTTATTTTTAATTAAGTTGAAGTAATTTCATAACTCATTTTTTCTTTTTTTTTTGCCTTTGTTGTGAAGTAAATTTTTCATTAGTAGTATCTAATGCAAATTGAATTGAAATGGTTCAATTTCAGTGGTTAAAATAAACTTTATTTGCTTTGCAATACTTTCATTTAATTTTTTACAGCTCTTTACATCTTTTTAGTTATATATTGTTTAGTTTTTATTTAAATTATCTTGTTTTTAAAGCAAAATAAATATTTGCAACACTATTACTATAATATTAAAGTTAGCTGATAACCAAAATTTCCAAGCATATGCATTATGTTTTGTTTGCATAAATGACTAAAAAATTTAGAAAAAGGTAAATAAGTGAAAGATATTTAGTAATGAAATATTTAAAAAACAACAGAAATAAGTCAGTTCTAGATTTATGTGGATTTAATGCATTTTTGGAATAACTTGGTCAATGTATTTACACCTTTTTGTTATTTAATTACATAGAGTTTTTATTTTTATTATTTGGATAAATATAATTTGAACTCGGAAATATTTAAATATCAAAAAAGTGAAAGCCTCTCATTCATTGTTGCTCTTTTACCTTCAGAAAAAGGATAATGTAAAATTTGAACCCTCTACTTCTGCCCAACAACTGCCAGTAAGTAAGTAGGCATCTACACCTTCTATTCAGGTCATCTGATCCAGATTGTAATGCTCCAAAGAATTATAATACTTCTAAAGTTTAAGTTTTGGACCCTTTGTCTGATCCAATAATTATTCAAGCTCCGGATAGCTGTGTCGGGCACCAGGAAATAATTAACAAATTTCCAAAAATAAAGTTCAAGTAGAGTTCAAATACCAGTGAACATTACTTAATGAGTAAGAATTCAAAATTTAAATGATTGTCAATTTTAATGTAAATTCTAATCAAAACAATCTAACGTTGCTCAATAGTAAAATTAGTAAAGATTCAAAAAAGGTTGATGTAACAAGCAAATTTATTTCCAAAATTATTTCAAACTCACCAAAACTTCAATGAAGAAGCTACTACATCATTTCTATCTTACTACAAACTCTTCAACAAAACTCCAACTACACTCTGCTACTCTTTCTTCAACTCCAACTAGTCAACTGACGGTGACTAACATGTCACCAGGTTATAGCAAGAGGCTACAAAGCCAGCACATGTCATGTTGCACGCTGGGAAAGACATTTGCATAAATCGATGATCGCACAAGCTATGACGCAAGAGTGGGCGTGTCCTTGTACAGGCGCTTTAGCTGGTGACAATTGAAAGTTTGGAGTTGTGCATGCGCGACTCCTATGCTCTTGGAAACGAGCGCTGTGATGCCAGAAATGAAATAAAAATCCCCAAAATGATGAATATAACGTAAATTAAGCAAAACTGGTTAAGGTAAAGTAAAAGTGAATCAGGGGGCATCACAAGATGACCCCCTAAACCTGAAACTCCCATCTCTCTCAATCCCACTGTAACCACTATCAGCAAGCCATAGTAGACAGCACTCGGTTTCTTTTGGTATATAATATGGCCAATTCTGTTGATTGTTTATCTAACAAAAAAATCTTAAATGTCCTATTTTATTTCATCGAGAACAGTTGACAAAAAATCTGGACATTTCTTAAAGTATATCACCAAGGAAAAAATACAAAAAAAAAATATTTCTCTGCTTGAATTAAAAATTTTTTTTTGTATTATTCAGAATGAAATTTCTTCTCTTATGTATTGTAATTATTTTGGTCTATTAGTTTTTAATAAATTTTAATTTGTATTGCCAGATCCCTCGTGCCCTATTAAATTTAATACACTTGTCATTTTTGCTAAATATTTTATTTTCATAAAATCCAGAATTGTTGTTTGATTGTTCTATAGCAAGTCCTATTTCCTTGCATTAGCTATGAATGAATACCCCCTCAAGCAGCTGCTTGCCACAGAGGTCTGACAGAAGCCTGTTAGTTTAATATGCCACAGTAGAAGTTTTGTAAGGATGTTGGGACTTCAGCAGAAAAACAACACAAACATCCGTGCCTTACCTGGGGCTCAAACCAAGTTCCTTTTGATCAGTAACCAAGCATGCTAACCACTCGGCCATGGGACGGATGTATGTCATATTATATAGCAAACAAAAATGGCAGCAATGGCAAAAAAATTTTTTCTAAAATTCACTTTTTTTTGACTAAGCACAGCTGAGAAAAAAGCCTGGCCACCAGGTGTAATTCAGTTTTTAATGTCTGGCATTGTAAGAGATATTACTATTGAATATAATGAAAAAAGTCATTCTATTCAGTATCATTATTTTATTCATTGGACTCTTGGAAAATAACATACAGAGTGTGCTAAAAATTGCTAGATTTTTTAAAACGGAATTTAGAAAATTACTACGGAAACATGTCAGGAAACATTCAGGAATTGCATTCATTAATTCATTACGGAAACATTCAGGAATTGTTTTAAATTTTTTCTGTAATCCTACAGATAACCCTACCATGCAAACTAGTTAGATTTTAGAATAGTGTTTCCACAGGAGAAAACTATCTGTAAGTTTTTTTAAAAAACAAATCAGATATTCAAGTGCAGAGAAAATTTCTGCACACAGTTCAATAGTTCTGCCATTATCCTGCAGGAATCAGAGCACTGCACTAGAAATTCTTGGAAACTGACATCATTTGTGATTGAAAAGCAATGATGCCAAACATATCCACCAAGCTTATCTGCACAGCCCTAGTCAAAGTCAGTCAAAGGTATGCTGCAAAAGTACAAATATTGATGACCTGAAAACTCAACACTGATACAATAGGGGCGGGGGTGGCTCAGTCGGTAGCGCGCCAGGCTTGTAATCTGTAGTTCCCAGGTTCGAGTCCCAGTTGGGTCAGCGTTGAGATTTATCTCCGCAGAATTCCCCGCCCTGCCCACGGTCAGTAGGGGACACCGATGGGCTTGGAAAGGCCGCCGTCCATCGGATGGGACATTAAACCGTGGCCCCGTGTGCGGGAGAGCCATACCCTGTGCACGTTAAAGAACACGCTGGATGGCCTTGACGGGAGGCTACCATCTGTCTCCCAACAGCTGTTCCAGTGGGTCCCCTCCCCCAACCTTCTCTGAGCCTTTGGGGTCAATGTGACCTGACCATTTAGCCCATGGTGTGCAAAAAAGTGCCGCTCAGAGGTAAAACAACCCAACCCAACTGATACAGTAGCCTCAATTTTATAATGAAATATATTTTAATTGGTTTCACTAAACATATCAAAATATGTACAATACATTATGTTGATAATATCTATATTTTTTTAAAGGAATATTTCTGACAGTCTTAGATACTATAAGTATAAAAAAATATGGTTCAAATTTACCCTCCTTGGTATAATGTGAGGGTTAAATTGTTAAAAAAAATTAAACTTACCATCCAAAAGTCTTGGTTGAGTGACTTTGACAATATTCAGAATTTTTTTTTCTTTATTTCACCTAACTTGTAGGCACTTTTGCATGAAAATATCCAAATTGCAACAATCAAGTAGAAAATGTATGGTGTGTATTGTGAATAAAAAGTGTTAATGTCTATTATTTGAAAGATTAAACATAACAGTTCATCATCATCTAAAATGTAAAAAGACATTCTGTTGTATTTTAGAATAAGATTCAAATCAAAGAAAAATACCTTTTTTTACTGTCTTATCATTAAAACTGATTAAAATTAATATATTCCAAATTTTGGTAAAATAAATTTTTCTTGTTATATTGAGAATTAATTAGTCTTTCACTGCTCTATAATATGACATAGTTTCGTTCATTTATTATTTCATTTGGAGATTACATAGATTTTATGATTGAAATTAATCTTGCCAGCAGGCAGAGTTCACTGTTGTAAAATCTGCACTCTAAGCTCCTTAAAGTGTTCAAAGCTGATGAATCAGTTTTCAAAAATCACTAAAATGAGCTTGCAACATGTTTTTATGTTTACCCACCATTTTTTCCACTTTTAATTTATATGTATATTTTGTTATTCAGAATTAAATGCTCTTTTAGTATGTAATGTAAACTATTTCATTAATTGTTTCATAATAAGGCTCAGAAGTTCAGTTGCATTTGTAGAGAAAAAAAAACGATAACTTTGCACTGTAAGAGTTAATAGTCATAAAATAGATGTATTTTGGGTAGGCGAACAGACAGATGGATGGACTTGGGTCACATAATTGGGGGCAGAAATTGTTAGTCACCCTGTGGTCTTGCAGCTACTAGAGCAATTGGTCCCAATTTTGAGGAGTGGTCCAACTTTTCCTTCTACAAGTCCTGTTGGGGTAATAGATCAGGTTCCTAACTGCTGTGGATTGGGAGTGATCCCTTGAAAAGTTCCTAAAAATTCTGGGGGAGTTGTTACTAGTGGGGACCTTTTGAATGGAGCAGTACATTGTGAGTAGTATGTGTGGAAAGCATGATTTTGTCCCAAATATTTGGCATGGTTTAACTAGTGTTCATTTATTATGTATTAGAACTGGTATTAACCTTTCTGGTCTCATTTGTCAACATATTGTTTGCTTGGACAAGGGAACTAATGAACTCAAACAATTGAATTATAAAAAACATTCAACTATTTCTTAACCAAACTTAACAGTGTAAATCATTTCCTCCCCACACTGCCCTCAGTCAGTAGGGAACACCAGTTGGCTTGGAAAGGTTGCCATCTGTCAGATGGAATGTTAAATAGTGGCCATGTGTGTGGGAGAGCCCTATCCCGTGCACATCCCGTGCGCTGGATGACCTTGACGAGAGGGTACCATCTGTCTCCTAACTCTGCTGTCCAGTGGTTTCCATTCCCCAACCTTCTCTGAGCCCTCAGGATTCTTGTGACGTGGCCATTCAGCTCATTGTGTACAGATAAGTGCCACTCATAGGTAAAACAACCCAACTGATCTCTTTGTAACAGAAATGTTACTCCAGCTAGAAATAGACAGATTTAATTAATTGCATTTAACAATAGTAATACTCTGTTGCAAATTAAAATTGGCAATAATGATCAGTTGAAGGACAGAATAGGAACTTTATTGTAGTTATTTTATGAAATATATATATATATACCATCATTTAGCTATCATTTTTAGCATATATCTATTATCAATAAAATTGAAACGATTTTGCAGAATTTAGCAAAAGCTGTGAATGTTTAATTCTTATGGCTGAAAAGTTCATAGTTGCTTGGACTGATGTTGAAGAAAATTGCAGAAAATTGTTGCTACAGTAGATGTTTCAGGTTAACTTATCATTGCCTGGAAGATATTGGAGTGAAGCAACAGCCAAAATCACATATTTGAGTTTCACACTGAGTTTCAAAATCATAGAAGGTGGAGTAGATAGCCACTGTGCTAGAAGGCACAGGAATGTCAATGTGATATGCAGCTGTATATAACAGATGTTGAGAAGCAGGGCCAGACTGAGTGGATATCTCCCCCCCCCCCCCTTTATTCCTTGAAAAGATGCCATTGTAACTGGAATGGAAGTGTAAAAAAATATTAAGCATATATATTACATGTATTTTTCAAAAATTTATTTAAAGACCACTAAAATGGAGAGGGAAATGTTATACCAGAATGGGGTTCTGGCTCATTTTTTCCACCCCTTATTTTTTTTTCTAGATCAGGTCCTGTTCAGAAGCAAAGTTCAATAAATAAGACTTTATAACAAATATACTAGGACTTAAGTATAGGTATACAATTTGTACAAGCTAACAAAGCCCTAGTTTTAAAACTTGAAAGGCTGACTATAAAAGACTTTAAAAGTCATGCTGAAAACTTTGTCACACAATGCATTTCACCAGTTACTGGCTGCTTCTACATCTTCTATAATTTTCAAACTCCATGTGGCATTCCTTGATTATATGATTATGACTGTTTGCTTGATTATATGATTATGACTGTTTCCACACCTTCTGGCTATCAGTGAATTAACCTGAAATGATATCTGCTGCAACAACAGATTTCTTCCATACTGAAATCAACTAGGAACGTTTTACCATCTTAACAATTAAATATTATCTTTTGTTTACTATGTAAAATACCTTCAATATACTGATAATGCATATGCTAGAGATGGTTGTCACTGCTATGCTCTTTAGCATAAATTGTATCGTGGTATGATGGTATGAACATGATGGTATATATAGAATTGATACAATTAATTTCTTACTCTGCCCATCAACAGCTCATTACCGACAACTTTAATTTGATATAGTGTTATTGTTGTTCAATGTAATTAATTAAACATTTTGCACATGGAATTCAATTTCTTGGTAATAAAATAGAAAGGAAGTGAAATGTTAGGCCCAATCTGACATGCAAGTGGAAAGGATTATGCATTCACCAGATAATCTGTTTTTTAAATTAATATTATCCTTTGTTGGTTATTTATACTGTTATTAATTAATAAATCCTAATATGGCTATCAAGCTAAATTCAAAATGCTCCCCTTTTCCTACATGCAAAATATCTACTAAAATAAAAATATA
Organism: Ryuthela nishihirai; assembly: GCA_038380435.1. Taxonomy (NCBI): domain Eukaryota; kingdom Metazoa; phylum Arthropoda; class Arachnida; order Araneae; family Heptathelidae; genus Ryuthela; species Ryuthela nishihirai. The sequence continues at coordinate 57,990,518 of JAWZYU010000029.1, read as the reverse complement.
GAACTTTGAAACCATTTTCATTTTAAATTTTATATAAAAGTTATTCAGAATAGGTAGATCTTGTTACCTTGTGTATTTGTGATGTATAATTTTCCCCATCTTTTTTTTACAAAATTTAAGAAAAATAATTTTCTGCATATTATTTTCCTCTGCATATATTTTTCTATTTTATAACTGAGGTAAGGGGAGGACAATTAAACAGAATTTCTCAAGTTTATTCCCACTTTGCACAAAGGCTAATTTACTAATGTAGGAGTGCATATTCTTTGTTTTGCAATTTAGGAACAAGATAGTTTTGCAGTATCATGTTCTCTAAATAATTGATTTAATAAACATTGTGGAAATTATTAAATAGTTACAAAATAATGTAGTGTATTGAGAATTTAGTTTTATGATACTTGTTTGGTAGCATTATTTATTAAATTTTTCCTTCTTTATTCAATATAAATAGGGGAAGGGGAGGAAAAAAAAGATGACGCAGAGAAGGAATTGGAAGAAGAATGTTATGAGTATGATTTGATTGGAGTTACAGTTCACACAGGTACAGCTGATGGAGGGCATTATTATAGCTTTATCAGAGAGAGGCACACTCCTGGTAAAGATAAGTGGTGAGTTTTTTCTCTAAGTTTGTATGAAGTAAGTTGCATAGTGCAAATGCAAAAAAATTGAATCTTAATGATATTTCTTTTTAAAGTAGGAAAAACTATTAGTGTTTGACAATTCAGAGTTATCTATAGACTTTTTAGTGTCAGTAAATCAATAATTATTAAAACATTTATTAATCTATTAGTATTTTATACCTCTGAGATTGGATTTTTCTTTTCCAGTATGATTGTGGGAAGTTATATTTAAGTCATTAAGTGTAATGCATATTTCCTTAAAGTGTTGGTATACAAAATAATAAAATTAAAGTAGTAAATCCAAGTTCAGTGTTTGCCTAAACTGATATTTCATTTAAAAAAAAGTATGTAATTCATTAGATTTAAATAATATATAGCATTGTCAAGCAGTTTAAACTTGAATAATGGTTTTATATGGTTCTTTTTCTTATTGGTTCCAGACTTAGTATGGGAATTCTAAATTTTATATAATTATATATATATAATTATATATATTTCATACATATAAGTATTTTATGTAAATAAAATTTTATAATAAAAATTTTAATTCAAAAAGTAACAGCAGTTCCTAATTTCTACTCTGTTGCTTCATTTTTTTTTTCTTTTCCAAGTTTTTCCTTTTATTGACTGTCTATAGATTTGATTTTGTAGTAATTTCCAATAATTCATTAAAAAATAAATAAAAACTAATATATGTCCATGACAGTTATTTGAGAGATTTACAGTATATTCCTCTATGAAGTCCATTACCAGTAAGTGAAAACAGTACTCATCTTTGTTCTGTCCATTTGTTTTGAAGTCAAGGTAGTAGATGGTGTTTCCATTCCACTACTTCTTCATATGTAAAATTTGTTTTCCTTACATGTAACTCTGTAAAAAATTTCATCATTATTACCGTCATTCTCATCAGTGTTGGATGCATTTATCATCATTACAATAAACTCGTCTTTAAGAGATGTTTTCTTTTTATTATTTTTAATTCAAATTACAGTTGAACATCAGTTATATGTATCTCTTAGTTTATCAGAATTAAAGCTGTAGGTGATATGATAAAAATGTAGTCCTGATTACCTTAAAAATTGAGCACTTAATGTTTTGAGTATTTAAGCACATTGTACTTTGGCTTCTTCCTTAGATGCCAAAGTACAATATACTTGGCATTTGTACAATATTTAAATAGCAATATTTAAAGCTTATGATGTCAGTAACATAACCATGAGACTTGCAATTCTTAACCCATTCTCCTGCCCTCCAGTTTTTGAGTTAGTACTGTTCTTTCTATACTTTTTTTATTGCTTTTTCAAAAAGTCAAATACTCTCTTTAATGTTAGCATCAACACTAGGGAATATAATGAAAATGAGTACCATAAAATTATGCATGTTTATATTTTAGACCAGCATGATATTGAATAAAATGTAGCCTCCTGTAAATTTCAAAATAATTTTATTGTTTTGAAGTGAATTCATGTTAACAATGATGAGAAAACTGATCTCAGTGGGCAGGAATTTGCATCGTGCAATAAAAATTTATCTTGAACAATATATAATAATTGATTAGATAATATGATAAACAATAAATTTTGATACACTCAGCATGTATTTAAGAATTAATATAACAATAGCTTTAATTTACCCCTGAATGCTTATTCATTCCTAAAGCTTATACCTGATGACTAGGGCTGTAAATTTTTCACGTGAAAAAATTGTGAAATTCGCTGAGCAATCACACTGAAAAAATGCTGAAATTTGTGGGTTTTCGTGGAGCAAAATTGCGAAATTTGCACACCTTTTAAACTCACAAATCATGAAAGTTACACATCTGTGGTGCATATCAACAAAGTAATGATAGTTGGATCCATATAACTATTTGCAAATATTAAATGATTGGCTTTATATGGTTTCAATCATACATATCAATCAGTAACGATGAATTCTGATACAGCATATACATAAATTGCCCTGTTTTATACACCAGTGATCATCTTACAGAATGTCATTATATTTAGAAAAATGTCACCCTGCATCAACACTTCATTGGAGCTGACAAATATTGAAGAGTCACCTGTGATAACCTGGGAAATTGGTCTTTTTGAGAAAAGAATTGTGAGCGCTACTGAATTCTTTCATAGCATTGATATTTGGCTTTTAAGTTGTCATCTGCAAACATGGGTATATTGCAAATATACCATGTTTGCAGATGCAAATATTGCTCATGCAAATATTTAAACACTTCAGTTCATTTTAGACTTATGTGCTGATATATTATGTGTTGGTTAAAATTGAAAATTCAACATGATTTAAAAAATATTGTTCCATGCTCATGAATCTTGAGTTTTTTTCATCACTTAAATATTATTCCGTTTTATTTTTTAAGAATGTGTGGAATGTATTTTTTTGTAAGTGTGTGATCACACTGCTGGCTGTTACTAAATAATTTTACTGCCAAATCGCTCATTTCATTTTAGACTTATGTGCTGATATAAGATGGATTTTAAACAAGTAAGTGGGTTAGACCACTTTTTAAGGAATCATTTTTACACATTTCAGTGATATCTTTTAATACACTACTGAAGCTATTTCCTGCTCGAAAACTTATTGATCACAGTAATGGATTAGCTTGGAACCAACTATTTCACCTTATTCAAATGAGAACTGGTGGTTTGCTGTCATTTTTCTTAAAGAAATATCTTAAAACGAATGTTACGTTCAGAACAAGAGGTAAATCAGTATTTAACTATTTACAGTCATAGCATTAACAGTTTTGAAATCTTGTTGCAATATGTCACCAAGATTTTGAAGATAAGCATTTACACGTAGCATGAACATCTTTTAAAAATTTTTTTTAAGTTTTTTACTTGTGCTTTGAACATATATGAATTTTGCCAGCAACAAAAGCTGTAACTTCAGAATATGATAATTCAAAATTATTTGTACATCAAATAATTGCTTCACTGACAGTGAATGGCAATACATTGGGGAAATGTGGACTTCAAACACTTAATTCTACATTTCATCAACATGCTGTGCTGTTAAGTGAAAGTAAAGTCATAAGAGGATATTAAAAGAAGATTACGTCCAAAGATTGAATATGGTGAGAAGTTTACAGTAGAGTTATTTAGAAACTAGTTACTCAGGAAAAGCAAATAATTTACCCTTCCCAGGTCCAGCTATTTTTTCACTCTGATCAGCAAAAAAAATTAACTTTAGGACTTTTTTACCAAATAACTAATGAAAGGAATTATGGTATGTTATATGCCAAATTAAACAGCATTTAATTCTGGATTTTCTGAAAATAAAATATTTAAACAAAAAAAAAGATTAGTTTTATTTTAATAGGACTTTTTTAGAGTCATGTAGTGAAAAATGCAACAAAAATTTATTTAAAAATCACTAATAGACAGAAATGACTATAATGCACATGAATAGAAAGCTATTTATTTCTGAATAAAAATATTTTCTTGTAAGTAAACATTTCTTCCGTTTTGTAATTTTTTTCTCCGTACCATACTTCGAGAAAAGTCCAGGCTTGTTGCAGAGTTCAATAAACAGGTCAACTTTAGAATATTTTTCATAAATAATGATCAACAGATATATAAAAAGATTTAATAACACTTTTTACAATAGTATACCAAAAAAAAATAGATACATATTTCATAATCACTTTCAAAATCTTCTGTTTTTAAAAATAGCAGTTTTTTTGTTAATTTTTGGGAGATTTTCGAAAGTTTAAAGAAAAATATGTTGATAATAGTTCAAATCACACTTGTGAGCTTAAATCAGGGATTGCTTCAATACAGAGTAAGTAAATTTAACAAACAAATCGGCAATATCAGTTAGCGCTTCTAAAATATGGCAATCAGATAGCTTTATCGAATTATTTATATTGTAGTTTAATAAAATATGCATCAAATGAAAAAGAGAAAATTTATTTTTTAAAAGAGAAAATATTATATTTTTTATAAACTATTATAATTACATATTTTTAAAAGATATATGTAAAAAAAATTCAAAGGCAATTAAAAAAAATCTAAGTTTCATGTGTTGTACAAAAAAACGTCTATAGACACCTTGGCCCAGGAAGGGTTAAGCACTTCAGTTGGTTTTGAGAACTTGATGTAGAGTTCATACTTCTACATAAATTTCTCAAAACATGATGTCACAGAATTTTAGAAAACAAGAAAAAAAACATTAAAATTTGCGGCATTGTAAAAAAATAGGCAATTCAAGGAAACTTAAGGAAAGGTTTAAATTCACAGAATCTTCAAGGAAAATAGGCAATTAGAGGAAACTTAAGGAAGTCGTTGAAATTTGCACAAACTGTCGCTGAAATTCGTGCCTGAAAAACTTACAGCCCACTGATAGCTAATTCTTTTGCATTTTTAATCATGTCTAGAACTCGTTAGTTTATGATTCATTTTTCTGCTTAACTTCCAACTTAATAGAGATATTTTAATTCTATTTGAATGTTTAAAATCTTCCTAAAATTCTCATTGACTTGAAATATATTAATTTAAAAATATCTCAATGCAGCATTATACATTGATATCACAAATGTAAAACTTGTTTTCTTGTGGTTGATGCAAGACTTTAAATTTCTGTATAAAACAGATTACAACAGGGTAGCAGAAATTTTTTATAAATAGTTTGAAGTGTTAATCAAATAAGACATATGAATTCATGGTGTACATTTGGAATGGATGTAATACAAAAAAGTCAAGATGTGCAAGCAATATATTGGTTGCTGATGGCCTAGACAATATATAAGAAAACTATTATTGGCTGAATGAATTTCAGTTGAGATGGATAGTAGGACTCCTTGAAGCCAGTTGGTAAACTTAGAGACTGCCATTTGTTTAACTGAGATGTGAAGAACAGTTTTTACATATTGTTCAAGATAAAAAAAACTTTGCACAATACAAATTCCTGTCCACTGAGATAAGTTTTCTCATCACTGTAGACATGAATTCACTTCAAAACAATAAAATTATTTTGAAATTTACAGGAGCATACATACAGAGACTTTGCTCAGAGTTGTCTAACCATTCAATTGTACATCAACACTATCCTACCATTCTTTGATGGTGTACAGGATGTCTTTTTTCAGCAAGGCAGTGCTTCCATACAAAAGAATGTATGATGTATGACTTAGACATAGTCTGTAGTCTTCCAGGCTTGGTATATTACTACTTGAGCATATCTGTACATGTTTGGATGGCAGCTTGCCACATTTTGCTATCCAACAAAAACTAACATTCTTAGCATACTCAGTGCATGAAGTTTGACAGATTGTTTCCAATTATAAGATCAGGCAACTGTTTGAGTTGTGCCGTGACATGTCACTACAAATATTATTTCCAACACAATGTTTCTACATTGGTTTGTAAATGGTAGCTAGGTAGTCACTGGAAGGAGAGCTATGCACCAATCCCCTGTGATGATGCATAGAACCGGCCAGGCCTAGCACCTAATGTCCGACCCCACCTTCTCGTGGTGCAGACCGTTAGTACCTTTCAAAAGTGATACTCTCTTGTGGAAGTGAACAGAAGGGGAGGACTGCCAGGATTAGTTTGGCCTACTGATCTGGACAACTCTGGCTAATTTTCTGTTTTTTCCTGCTGAAGAGTGGTCAACCACACAAGGTCCTGGTGCCGACCATATAAACCCACTGGACTGAATTATGGCTCTGAGCTTGATTATGGATCCTGAATTTGCTGCACTGGTGGGCTTCTGTGGAGGGAAAATCTTCTGCTGTGTTTTCTGTTTGTGGGTTGACAGTGTGATGCCCCCTCATTCACTTTTACTTTACCTTAACCAGTTTTGCTTAATTTACGTTATATTTATCATTTGGGGGATTTTAATTTCATTTTTGGCATCACAGCACTTGTTTCCAAGAGCATAGGAGTTGCGCATGCGCAACTCCGAACTTTTGATTGTCACCCGCTAAAGCGTGCATGTACAAAGACATGCCCCCTCTTGCATCATAGCTTGCACGCTCGTCATTTTATGCAAATATCTTTACTGATGCAACAGCCACGTGTTGCTGAGCCTGTATGCTTGTTATAACTGTGACATGTAGTCACAGAAGTTAGAGTCAGTAAGAGAGTTGAAGTAGAGTAGTTGTCAGTACTAGAGTTGTGAAGAGTTGGTGGTAAGTGACGTGTTAGTCACAGAGAGAGGATGTTAGTAACAGCGAGATAATAATGATGTAGACGATGTTTTCATTTACTTTGGTGAGTTTTTAAAAATAATTTTTGAAATAAACTTGTTTGTTATAGAAACGTTTTTTGAATCTTTGCTATTTTTTATCTTGAGCAAAGTTATTTCATAAGTTTTGATTATATAATTAATTACATTGACAATAATTTAATTTTTGAATTCTTACTCGCTAAGTAATGCCCGCTGGTATTCGAACCCTAATTGAACTTTATTTGGCAATTTGTAAATTATTGCCTTGGACCCGATTTAGCTATCCGGAGCTTGAATAAATATTGCATCAGACAAAGGGTCCAAAACTTTAAAAGTATTTAAATCTTTGGAGCATTACAACAGCCCAAAGTGAATAGATTCACAGGATATGTTTATCAGCTGGTGGATAATCCTGAGCAGAGGTCATCGCAGGCACATGAACACTTTGCTTCTACTGGCATCGTCAAATTCTACATTGGGGGAATAGGTCTTTGCCCCATGTCTGTGATTAGGGGGCTGTTTGATATTGTCGCCATTTCCTCTCTCAATAAACAGTTTCTTTAAACATCCCACTAACCATTTTCTCTCCATAGGTAGTTGAAATGTGAGGACTCTTGCACAGAGCTTTTTCTCTTGATGTCCTCACACAAGAATTCCACCATTATGATTTAAATATTCTTGGCTTGCAAGAGACCAGATGGACAGATAAAGGTCAGATTCTTAAAAATAATCTTAAATTTCTCTTTTCAGGGAAGGACGACAATAAGCATCACCAAGGCATGGGTCTGCTTCTCAGCAGACATGCTAGTGATGCTCTTCTAGGATATGAGTGCATTAATGAAAGGTTTCTTACAGCAAAATTTCAGACAAGCATTAAAGACTTGAATGTTATCTGCTGTTATGCCCCCACTGAGGATGCCGATGAGGATGAGAAGGATAGGTTTTATGAACAACTTCAGGATATTTTGAATTCTGTCAAGAAAGGAGATATTACCCTTGTTCATGGTGACTTCAGTGCCAAAGTTGGTACTGACTCTGACCTTTGGGGAGGAGTAATAGGCCCTTTTGGTATTGGTAGCTGCAATGGCAATGGGCAGCATCTCCTGCAGGTAAGTAAACTCAATGGTTGCAGAATAACTAACACATATTACAAACACCGCGACATACATAAATACACATGGGTTTCACCTGATGGGCTGGATAAGAATATGATTGATTACATATTAATTAACAGCAAATAGGCTAGTTCTGTTAGGAATACCAGGGCATATAGGGGAGCTGAAATTGGATCTGACCATTATCTTGTTAAAAGTGTCTTGCAACTTAAAAAGTGTTGTGCTAGGGTTAAAAATTTTACTTTTAATACTGAAGCTCTGAAAGATCCAGTTGTAGCCAAAGCTTACCATGATAGGTTACTTAGTCATTATGACAGTCATGGTTTGCTTATTACTGAAGTTGAGGAAGAATGGGATCATTTTAAACAGGCTTTTTTTGGACACTAACAGTACACTCTTAGGAAAAAGGGAGCAGAAGAGGCAGAATTATCTGAGTGATAAGGCACTTGAGCTTATTTTGTAAAGAAAGAACTGCAGGAATGACCATAATCAATTCCCTACTAGTCCTAATAGAAAGCATTACAGAGAGCTTAATAAACGTGTAAAAGATCAGTAGCTGCTGATAAGAATCTTTGGCTTGATGTCTTGGCTGACAAAGCCGAGGAAGCAGTTAGACAGCACAACAGCAGAGAGCTGTACCATATAGTTAATGTTTTGTGTGGTAGAAAATGGACAGGTATACAGGGATTGAAGGATAAGATAAACAAGGTAAGGTTATATAGAAGGTGAGGATTCTGTCATGGCTAGGTGGGCTGAGCATTTCAGTAATGTTCTAAACAATGTGGTTAGTTCTACTCCCATTGTTTGCAATGATGATAGATGCATTGGTGTCTTTAATGTTGACCCTCTAACACAATCTGAAGTTATTTTGGCTGTTTCTAACCTTAAACTACATAAATCCCCAGGGGTAGATGAAATTACTATGGAAATGCTTAGAGCTGGGAATGTTTCTGTTACCACTTGGATGACTGAAATTTTGAATATCTTTTATGATAAAGGCATGGATCCTAAGGATTTTACCAGAGCTATTATTATCCCTAATTTTAAAAAAGGTGATTGCAGTTCTTGTGATAACTATAGGGGTATCAGCCTACTCTCTGTTCCAGGTAAAGTTCTTTCCATGATTGTACTTAATAGAATTAAGAATCTGGTTGACAGTCAATTGCGTGATGAGCAATGTGGATTCAGAAGTGGTAGGGGATGTGTGGATCAGATATTTTCACTTAGGCAGATTCTTGAGAAATGTTTAGAGTTTCAGAAACCTTTGGTTGCTAGTTTTGTTGATTTCAAAAAGGCTTTCGACTCTGTTGATCGTCATAATTTGTGGTTGATTGTGAGATCATATGGTATACCTGACAAGTTAGTTAACATAATGAAAGCTCTTTATAATAATACTGAGTCATGTGTGAGAGTTGGTAAGTCTTGTAGCAATTGGTTTAGCATTACTTCTGGTGTTTGACAAGGGTGCATTTTGTCTCCTTTTCCCTTTAGTTTGGTTGTTGATTATGTTACACGAAATTCACTTCAAGGGAAAGCTTTTGGCCTTACATGGGCCGGAGATACGAAAATTTCTGATTTAGATTATGCTGATGATTTAGCCCTTTTGGCAAATGATGTTAATGAGATGAACTCTTTCATTCGACCTGTTGATGAAACTGGTACTAGAGTAGGTTTGGTTATAAACAGAGAGAAAATTAAAGTGATGAAAATTGGTCAGGCTGGCTGTGATTCAGTTAATCTGAATGGTTGCAATCTTGAACAGGTGTCACAGTTTAATTATCTTGGGAGCTATGTAACAGATACTGGTGATGTGCAGCACGAGATTAACAGACGGATAGGGATTGCTGCCGGGACTTTTAAGAATCTATGGAGAGTGTGGAGAAATAGGCGTATACACCTAAAGACTAAAATTAGACTGTATAATAGTTTGGTTCTTTCTAGGGTTAGTTATGGTAGTGAAACTTGGACACTTTGTAAACAAGATAACAGGAAACTAGATGCTTACACAGTATCTTGGGCATTAGGTGGTTCAACTTTGTAACTAATGATGAGGTTAGGCAAAGGAGTCTGCAACCTCCTTTAAGCAACATATTTTGCAGAGAGAGACTCCTTTGGTTTTGCCATGTTGCCTGTATGTATAATTATAGATTGGCGAATAGGGTTATGAACAATGTGCCTAAAGGCTTCAGAAAGAGGGGTTGACCAAGGATGTGGTGGGCAGACATTGTCAAACAGGACCTTATTAAAATTGGTGTGCAGTGGCCAGATGCAGCAGATGTAGCTCGGGACAGATTTGCTTGGAGAACTAAATTGCATGGTCTGGTTGGACCTCTGTAGCCCATGGCTGCTTGAGGATGATGATGATGATGTTTCTACATCTCACTAATATATATATATGTTGATCTCTGTAAACAGGTTCACTTAAAATTAAAATGCATAAAAATTAACAGACTAAAAATGTAAAAATGTTATGACATGTTTCAGCATCAAATGATGCTCTCTTCAGGATATTAGTGATGTCTTTGAGAAATGGAGTTTACCCTGTATAGTGGATTATGCATCTGAATGTATGTACAGTGACATTTGTTACAGTTTGGTATTGGAGTTTCAGTTGGTGTTCCAGAGGTGTTTTGATTTCTTATTCTTTACTTTTTTGAGAATCTAATTTCTTCATTGTGTGCTTTGCTTAACCTTTGTTGTTCTTTATCGAATAAGATTTTCTATGAGTGAGGGTTATTATGTTTTATTCATTACAATAGTTGTTCCAATTTTGGGAAATGGCAAATATTTGTGATTGATTGAGTTGCTATTTGGGGCCACAGTTCACTGTATCGATGTTACTTTTATCTTATTTGTGATATCTTTTTTTTATGTTCTTTAAATCTTATTTTACATGGTCTTTTTCTTTCCATGGTGAATGCTATTGCATAAAGGACAATAAAGGTAAAGCACAGATAGCACACAATAAGATAATTAGATTCACATGAAGAAATGTCAAATAATGATAAAAAAACACTACTGGAAAACCATGGAAACATCAGTATTCAACCAAGTGCTTGTGAAAGTCACTATACTACCTGAATGGGGCAGGAGGTGACTAAGTCAGCAGCATGCCAGGCTTATAATCTGCTAAACCCCCAGGTCAGAAACCAATGAGCTTAGAAAAGCACAATCCATCAGATGGGACATAAAACTATGGTCCTATGTTTATGAGAGCTATACCCTGTTCTTGTTAAAGAACACTGGATGGCCTTGATGTGAGGCTTCCATCTGTGTACTAACAACTGTTGGGTCTCCTTCTCCCAAATTTTCCTGAGTCCTTGGTGTCCTGGCTTGTCCTTTTAGCTCATTCGGTGCAAAAAATTGCTGTTACTTAACTCTGCTACTACCCAAATATCTAAACTCTGTTTCTTGAAGACATTTCTGATATCCTGAGGAGGACATCACTGCTGCTGAAATATATCAAGTGCATGTTTATTATTTTGTTATATCTTTTAATTATAAACTATGAATTTCCAGAAAGCACTTTTTTTATTTTATAACAAACATTATAAAACTAAAATTTATTTTTCTTTTTAATTTCAAAATGTCTGAATTTCTTATTAGACATTTATAAGTAAAATAATGTTATTAACAGCCTAAAGTTTAATATAATAATATGGTATTTTACACTTAACAAGCCTTATTTTGTTTGAAATTTTCCATATGGAAGCTTGTTTTTAGAGGTAGTTTTCTATTTTCAGGTTCCTTTTTAATGATGCTGAGGTGAAACCATTCGACCCAGCTCACATTGCTGCTGAATGCTTTGGAGGGGAAATGACGGTAAAATATTTTTAAAAATTTATTGTAACATCACATTGCTTTAGTACAGTGGTTCTCAACCTTTTATGCTTCACGTATCTCCTGGAAATGTGCATGTAACTGGCGTACCCCTTGTATAGATAGATGAAACTATAGTTATAGTATAACAATGGGAATAAAATAAAACACATATATATATATATACATTAAATTTTGTATTCATAAATAATGAAAGAAACTAGACTTATTTAGTATCCAAATTATCACTTTGAAGTCGATTCAACTCTTAGAGGAAAAATTGTCTTGAGCCGGGTGGGATACGAACCCACATATTCATTATTTATCATCAGTATACTTGTAAGACATACTTTCTACAAGGCAAATAGAAAGCCGCATGTGGCTAGATTGCCTGAAAAAGTGCTTATATGTGACATAAATGGAATGTTTATAGCGTTAATTAGAGGAGATCTTGATCGGCGGCCAGTAGCTCAGTGGTCCACAGCACCTGACATGTTATCAGGAGGTTGTGGGTTTGTATCCCACCTGGCTCAGACAATTTTTCCTCTAAGAGTTGAATCGACTTCAAAGTGATAATTTGGATACTTAATAAGTCTAGTTTCTTTCATTATTTATCATCAGTATACTTGTAAGACATACTTTCCATCTACAAGGCAAATAGGAAGTCGTGTGTGGCTAGATTGCCTGAAAAAGCGCTTATATGTGACATAAATGGAATGTTCATAGTGTTAATTAGAGGAGATCTTGATTGGTGGCTGGTAGCTCAGTGGTCCAGAGCACCTGACATGTTATCAGGAGGTCGTGGGTTCATATCCCACTGGCTCAAGACAATTTTTCCTCTAAGAGTTGAATCGACTTCAAAGTAATAATTTTGATATTTTGTATTCATAAATTACATATATCGATAAACACAAAAAATGACATAAACAGTTTAACAAATCTTATAAAATTATAATCAGTAGCAGTGTTGCCAACTTAGCAATTTTGAGTTCTCATGGCATACCCCCAAAAATTTTACTGTGTACCCCCAAGGGGTACGCATACCAGACGTTGAGAACCCCTACTTTAGTATATTAGTGTAAAATCTCTATATAAAATTATTACTTGTATTGTTTTAAACTAGTGTTTTTCAAACTTTTTTTACCATGGCCCACAAAGAGAAATACATTTTACATCATGACCCATACTCTGATTTTCTATTTCATTAAAAAATGCGGGTTATGAACCACTAATGGGTCAAACCCACAGTTTGGAAAACAATGTTTTATGTGAAGATTATGCTTTAAGTATATTTCTGAATTGTTAAAAATTATATTAGTTTTTCTTATTATTAACTATTTTTCTTCCTATTCCAGAGCAAAACTTATGATTCAGTCACCGATAAATTTATGGATTTCTCCTTTGAAAAGGTAATATTGAATCAGTAAAAATAAAAGTTAAAGAAAAATATCAGTGTAGTTCATCATGTTTTATCAAAATTAAAGTTATTTCTGAAAGATAGTCTGAATCAGTTTGATTGAACTTTCAATAATTTAAATTTTTCCAACCTGATATAAATCCCTGAATAGTACTTTGTATCCTGGAATTTGATTCTGCTTTAACCCTTCCCGTGTCCAGATCGTTGTATACACTGACAGAATCCAAAATGAGAGGCTGAGGACATCTGTATCCATTTTTAGTACGATAAACAAAAATCGATTTTTTTTAAATAAAAAATGACATTTCAAAATTTTCTTATGTGCTACCTATAAAAACACATAATTCAAACTTGAAAAATTAGATTTTCTTTTTTTTATGTATATTTTATTAAATTACAATATAAATAATTCATTATTTTTATTATCATTTATATCATTTTCAACAATATAAATAATTCGTTAAAGCTGTCTGATTACCATTTCTTAGAAACACAATATGGTATTGCCGATTTATCTGTTAATATTACTCTTTGCTGAAGCAACCCCCTGATTTAAGCTCATAAGTTTGATTTAAACTATTATCAACAAATATTTTCTTAAAATTTCGAAAATCTCTTGAAAATTAATAAAACAACTGCTATATTTAAAAAATGGAAGATTTTGGAAGTAATTATGAAGTACTTATCTTCATTTTTTTCCTCCGTTTTGCACTCTTCTGCCTTAAACATATTTTAATATTCCTAGAATTATTTTTATCATTTATATCATTTATCCCAGCATTTTATGTGTCTTTCCCACTCTTCAAATTGAAACTATAAGTAAAAAGAGTTTTTCTTAGCCAAAGGAAGGCCAGAGCTCATTATTGGGAAGACTGCCTGCAACGTAAACTATGTTGCGGCAGAGCAGGTGCATGACCTAGTTAATAGTTGGAAACGTGGAATCAAGAGGCACATAGTGGATTGTTTACAGCAAGTGTTGTGGGATTACAGATTGAATAATGTCACCATTGCATCTAGTTATTATTTTGTATTTAAACCTGTGTTTTCATTTCTGTAGATTTATTTCCATAAATTATATTTCCTTTGATCAGCTGATCTATCGATAGATTATTATAGATCCTTTGCAGTTGTGCTACATCGAATGGCCAGCTTACAAGTTGTTGCAGATATTTTATTTAAAATTGCATTAGGTTATATGTTAATTTTTCTTTTATTATTGATTTTCCAGTAAAAAACGTTGACCTTTGTATCGTTTTTTGAAAACAAATGAGGTTTTGAATATTGAAGTGAAAAGGATTTCCCTGGCATGAAAATCAGTTCTAATGTGGGAGGAAAATTTCAGCAAGGGTTTTTACACACACCTCCTATACTCACTGAGGATGTTATATACTCCTCCTCCCCCCCCCCTCTCTATGTTGGCTGTGCCACTCTGACAATATAGACTTTTGTGCACCAGCTTTTTGGCACTTAGCCAAGATCCCCAAAATTAAACACTGAAAGAAAAAAAAAATTCATAATGTGTAGTATAAAAGCAACCAAGAACGTGTTTCTTCATTTCATAAATAGGGCAGAAAATCCCATTAATCTGAACAATCCAAGTCACTTGGTATAACTCTGGCCCATGTTTAAAAATATACCACACTATTTTATTCCTCACGTTTTGGAACATTAAGCCTAATTGCATAGTCAATCTATTTTTTCACTATATCACTGTGAAAATGTGTTATTAAAATTAATATGCTTATAAATTTGATTCAGTTTTTTATTTTCATAAAATTTGCAGTTGAATTCTGTATAATTTGGTATATAACATAATTTATTTTTGTTCATTATTTTTTTTTAATCTGAAGTTGACTTGTTTATCTGACTCGGCACAACTGGCGAAAAGCCTGGAATTTTCTGAAAGTGGGGTACCAAGAAAAAAATTATAAAAAGGGAGTGATTTTCTTGTTTGAAGTAATTTTTTTAATTCAGAAATTCTATTCATATGCATTATAATCTTTTCTGTCTATTAGTTTGGTTTTTTTAAATAATTTTTTTGCATTGCCAGATGCATTTTTTACTACATGACTTTAAAAAAAGTCCTATTAAAATAAAGCAAGCATCTTTTTTTGTTAAATATTTCATTTTCAAAAAAAAAATACAGAATTAAATGCTGCTTAATTTGGCATATAGCATGTTATAATTCCTTTAATTAGTTATTTGTCAAAAAAGTTCTAAAGTTAAATTTTTATTTTTTTTGGCTGAGCATAGGGAGAAAATATCTTGGCTTCTGGATGTAAACTAGTTTTTCAAGCTGAGCACTGGAAGGGTTAAAAAGTCATTCATTCATCTGTGATTATAATAATAAATCACTAGTGTTTATATATATATATACCTTTTTTGCACATCATAATGAGTTATATACACTGAAATTATAATTTATTATACACACTCAGCTAATAACATATGGGTCCATCTTTCACCCTCTCAACAGCAGCAGCACATCGTGACATGGACTCTACCAGGTATTGGAAACATTTGGGTGATTCTGCAGCCAATGATTCCAGGACAGTTATCCGTAAAACACCGAGAGTTGCTGGTGGTGGGTTTTGGGCTCAAATGCATTACTCCACTTTCTCTCACAGATGCTCAATAAGGTTCAAATTCAGAGATGATATAATTCCTTTATATCATCTCTAATAGCCATTCAAGTGTTGCAAACTCACTGGAATGGAGTTCCATTTCTGTGAGTGGAACTCCATTCCAGTGAATTCTCCATCAATCCTGCTGTTTGAAATGGATAGCCATGAATGGGTGTATGTGGTCGGCAAGTACCTCAATGTAGATTTGTGTGATGATGGTTATCTCAATAGGTATAAAGGGTCCCAAGGTGGCCCACATAAACATGTCCCAGAACATTACACCATCTCCACCAGCCTGATATCCCACACACACATCACACTAACTTGAATCAGGATCTATGGCCTCTTGTGGTTTCACAATCACACAATCAACCTCCTTGGCATGTTGTAGTTGGAACCTCAATTTGTTGGATTAAATTATCCCATGTCCAGTCTTTCAAAGTCCATTGGCTATTTTCCTTTGTATACTGCACCCTTATAGCCCAGTGACATACTATTAACAACCGTACTCGATGTGGGCATCAACTGCCATATCTCAGTCATGCCATCATATATTGAATGGTCTGTATACCAGCCTTCTTAGCTGCCTCGTCATTGAAAATGTTGACATTATCATATACACTGGGGCTCTTGGTTCCAATATTATGTTATGGGAGAGGCAGTGCTCACCTCGAAAATTAATGGCCCAGTTACAGCTACATTCTTCCCGATGACTACCAGTTTTGCTGATTTTGATGTTGTTCTGGTACACTTGGGAAGGTCACACACTGAAATCCCCAATATACTGCAGTCGCAGCTATGGAAACTACCAATCTGTATTGCACCAACTATCTGCCCACAATCTAACTCACTCAGGTCACTATGTTTACCCATCATAACAGTCGCAGGTACACTGTACAGCAGGTAGGTCTGACCTTGTTATGGCATGGGATTTCAGCTGGCCTCATTGCAGTGGAGTAGGGCAGGCTTGTGGATGGGTGCAGTGTGAATAGTAAATTGTGCTTTCAGTGTATATTCATAATAAGTGTTATTTCGCAATAGCATGTTTTGCAGGCATTGCGGAAAACTTTACTACAGCAACTGTCTGTAAATTTTTTAGCTAGGGAACTTAATTCTAATGTAGTAAAATATTCTTATCTAGTATTCTGTTGTGTGCTGCTAGAATACTCCAAGGTATTATGCATAAAAACATGTTCAGTAAAAAAGAACTAGCTTATCAAAATGCAGTTAATTCTTAATCATTCATAAATCAGATTATTCGACTTTTTAAGAGTAAACTCTCAGGCACTATGCAGGAAAATCAAATTTGTATATGCAGCAAATAATTATAAATAACTTCTCCCTATCTAAGTTATAAATAATATTGGAAACATAGTAAACATTATGTTCCAGGGTGGATTTTGAAAATCATTTGAAGTGGGAGGGAGAATCTCATGCCCAGCAGATTACTCTTTCATTAAGCAACAGTCGCTATCTGTAGTTGCATACTTGTTCCTCATACTGCAAGGAGAAATTTAACTTGCTATGTGTATGTGGAAAAAGCTAGAAATTGCGTAATAGTCTACATAAAATGCTATGAAAATATTAATGTTTACAGAAGATTGTTCCACCTTCATAGCATTTTTGAAGATACAATTGATGCAGTTTCACCAATGAAAAAGCAACTGCTTCTTGAAAAGTTTTTTTCCCCTAATAAAAAATTATCACTTTGCATATGTGTTATTGCTTTGGTTAAATTTCCTTTGTGTTATGTGCTGCTTACTTAAGTTTGCTGGTTTATTGCTTTAGTTTAACCAAAAAGATTAGTTTTCTTCTGATGGCACCACTTATTATAGGATAGAAGATTTAAATCTTACAGTATTGGTTGCTATGGTAACCATTTTATTTCAGATTCTGCTTCATTAGGGAAATTTCTGTAATAATTAGCAAGGTATGTTTTCTCTTCATGCAATTCGAGGAAAGTGATATAAGAGAGGCTTCAGTTGAAAGACTATACACATCTCTCAGAAAAACTACACATTCATGCTGAGAAACAGAAAAATCCCTCATCAGTTTATTTAACCATAATAACTTCAGTCATTGGACTATTCCTTAGCTGAAAGGTTCTTAATTATGATTCTAATTTTGATTATGTTACATGTGTGTTACTATTTATGAATTTATTCACTCAAGGATTGTGGTCTTTGGTTTGCTTATTTGCTTCAAAGAATATGAACTGTGGCCAGCAGTTGTAACATCATAGCTGTGGGCAGCAACTAAATGGTAGAATTGTAAGATCACTTTACGGCATGCAGCAAAACACATTGGTAACATCTGTAAAATGCACTAATACATAGAGCATTGACATGTGCAATTTTGACTCCCTAAGTGTATGCTTGTCAGTAATATGGGTAAAAGTTAAATATATTTTTTCTTGTTATCTAGGAAATAACCTTATTTCAAAATTGGTACAAGAGTCTTATAAAGGGTAAGGTACACCATATGAAAGTTTTAATTTTTTTTTATCTATAAATAAAAATAAATAAATACCCCCTCAAGCAGCTGCTTGCCACAGAGGTCTGACAGGAGCCTGTCAGTTTATATGCCAAAGTAGAAGGTCTGAGAGGATGGCAGGACCTCAGCACAAAAACGTCACATACATCCATGCCTTACCCAGGGCTCGAACCCAGGTCCCTTAGAACAGTAGCCAAGCGTGCTAACCACTCGGCCATGGGACAGCTATAGACATTTTTATTTAAAATTTTTATTAACAGATTTTTATTTAAAATTTTACATTATTTCAAATTCTTTTTAAAATCATAATACATTTTTGATTTTTTATTGAATTTATAATAAAAAATTACATTAGAACACTAAATTTGGTATTCTCATCTACCATAGAAGCAAAGAAATTTTTTAAAACTGTCACAATATACATATTATACATTTCCTCCTTAGCTTAAGCAACTTTGTCTCCTTTGCAAAACATTTTTGACTCAGTATTTTGTACTCATGCATATCTTATATGTACTAACATTAATGCTAAATATCATTAAAATCTGTGATAGTGGTGAACATTTTCCATGTTCTAGGTTAATATGAAATGGAATGACATACCTTAGAATATTCTGCTGAACTAGTCTTATGAATAAATTTATGAAACTTTTTCAAGTTAATGTAGTTTTGACATTAATTGCTGATGCTTTGACTGCATAATAAATATTTTATTCTTGAATCTTATAGAATTGTGAATGAGATTTTTCATACTGTCAATACTCTTAGATTGATAGAAATATCAAAGTTTTCATCTTGGTTCAGTGTACTAGAAATTATCTGTCAAAATCTTTTTTTCAGAATGTTAAAGCTGATTTCTGTTTCAGAATTAAAACATATTTTTTATGCTGATGAATTATATGGTGGAATCTTTATCAGTAGGGAAGCAAAAAGCTGAGATTTTAAGTTCAAGAATACATTTAATCTATAAATATTAAGAAGCTTTCTTAAAAATAATCTTAAATTTCTCTTTTCAGGGAGGGACGACAATAAGCATCACCAAGGCGTGGGTCTGCTTCTCGGCAGACACGCTAGTGATGCTCTTCTAGGATATGAGTGCATTAATGAAACGTTTCTTACAGCAAAATTTCAGACAAGCATTAAAGACTTGAATGTTATTTGCTGTTATGCCCCCACTGAGGATGCCGATGAGGATGAGAAGGGTAGATTTTATGGACAACTTCAGGATATTTTGAATTATATCAAGAAAAGAGATCTTACCCTTGTTCTTGGTGACTTCAATGCCAAAGTTGGTACTGACTCTGACCTTTGGGGAGGAGTAATAGGCCCTTTTGGTATTGGTAGCTGCAATGGCAATGGGCAATGTCTCCTACAGGTAAGTAAACTCAATGGATTCAGAATAACTAACACTTATTACAAACACTGCGACATACACAAGTACACATGGGTTTCACCAGATGGGCTGCATAAGAATATGATTGATTATATATTAATTAACAGCAAATGGACTAGTTCTGTTAGGAATACCAGGTCTTATAGGGGAGCTGAAATTGAATCTGACCATTACCTTGTTAAAAGTGTTTTGCAACTTAAACTTAAAAAGTGTTGTGCTAGGGTTAAAAAATTTACTTTTAATACAGAAGCTCTGAAAGATCCAGTTATAGCCAAAGCTTACCATGATAGGTTACTTAGTCATTATGACAGTCATGGTATGCTTACTATTGAAGTTGAGGAAGAATGGGATCATTTTAAACAAGCTTTTTTGGACACTAACAATACTCTTTTAGGAAAAAAGGAGCAGAAGAGGCAGAATTGTCTGAGTGATAAGGCACTTGAGCTTATTTCGGAAAGAAAGAACTGCAGGAATGTCCTTAATCAATACCCTATTAGTCCTAATAGAAAGCATTACAGAGAACTTAATAAACGTGTAAAAGATCAGTTAGCTGCTGATAAGAATCTTTGGCTTGATGGTTTGGCTGACAAAGCCGAGGAAGCAGTTAGACAGCACAACAGCAGAGAGCTGTACCAGATAGTTAATGTTTTGTGTGGTAAAAAACGGACAGGTATACAGGGATTGAAGGATAAACAAGGTAAGGTTATAGAAGGTGAGGATTTTGTCATGGCTAGGTGGGCTGAGCATTTCACTGATATTCTAAACAATGCGGTTAGTTCTATTCCCATTGTTTGCAATGATGATAGATGCATTGGTGGCTTTAATGTTGGCCCTATAACACAATCTGAAGTTATTTTGGCTGTTTCTAAACTTAAACTTCATAAATCCCCAGGGATAGATGAAATTACTACAGAAATGCTTAGAGCTGGGAATGTTTCGGTTACCGCATGGTTCCTAAGGATTTTACCAGAGTTATTGTTATCCCTGTTTTCAAAAAAGGTGATCGCAGTTCTTGTGATAACTATAGGGGTATCAGCCTACTCTCTGTTCCAGGTAAAGTTCTTTCCATGATTGTGCTTAATAGAATTAAGAATCTGGTTGACAGTCAATTGCGTGATGAGCAATGTGGATTCAGAAGTGGTAGGGGATGTGTGGATCAGATATTTTCACTTAGGCAGATTCTTGAGAAATGTTTAGAGTTTCAGAAACCTCTGGTTGCTAGCTTTGTTGATTTCAAAAAGGCTTTCGACTCTGTTGATCGTCATAATTTGTGGTTGATTGTAAGATCATGTGGTATACCTGACAAGTTAGTTAACATAATGAAAGCTCTCTATAATAACACTGAGTCGTGTGTGAGAGTTGGTAAGTCTTGTAGCAATTGGTTTAGCATTACTTCTGGTGTTCGACAAGGGTGCATTTTGTCTCCTTTTCTCTTTAGCTTGGTTATTGATTATGTTATGTGAAATTCACTTCAAGGGAAAGATTTTGGCCTTAAATGGGCTGGAGATACGAAAATTTCTGATTTAGATTATGCTGATGATTTAGCCCTTTTGGCAAATGATGTTGATGAGATGAACTCTTTCATTCAACCTGTTGATGAAACTGGTACTAGAGTAGGTTTGGTTATAAACAGAGAGAAAACTAAAGTGATGAAAATTGGTCAGGCTGGCTGTGATTCAGTTAATCTGAATGGTTGCAGTCTTGAGCAGGTGTCACAGTTTAATTATCTTGGGAGCTATGTAACAGATAATGGTGATGTGTGGCATGAGATTAACAGATGGATAGGGATTGCTGGCGGGACTTTTAAGAATCTATGGAGAGTGTGGAGAAATAGGCGTATACACCTGAAAACTAAAATTAGACTGTATAATAGTTTGGTTCTTTCTAGGGTTAGTTATGGCAGTGAAACTTGGACAGTTTGTAAACATGATAACAGGAAACTAGATGCATTTGATTCTAGATGCTTACGCAGTATCTTGGGCATTTGGTGGTTCAACTTTGTAACTAATGATGAGGTTAGGCAAAGGAGTCGGCAACCTCCTTTAAGCAGCATATTGTGCAGAGAGAGACTCCGCTTGTTTGGCCATGTTGCCCGTATGAATAATTATAGATTGGCGAATAGGGTTATGAACAGTGTGCCTAAAGGCCTCAGAAAGAAGGGGAGACCTAGGATGCGGTGGGCAGACAATGTCAAACAGGACCTTGTTAGAATTGGTGTGCAGTGGCCAGATGCAGTAGATGTAGCTCAGGACAGACTTGCTTTGATAACTAAATTGCACGGTCTGGTTGGACCTCCGTAGCCCATGGCTGCTTGAGGATGATGATGATGAACCTACAAAGTGATTCAAAATTGTAATATAGTTGTCATCTAAAAATTATCATAATTTAAAAGGAAATAACTAAGATAGCTAGTATAAGTCAGTAAATAAGTTACAAATGCATACCACTGCCAAAATACATCATGTAACAGTGGTAAGTTTCAATACCAAATGGTATATGTTATGTTTCACACAACACAGATGTGCCAGCTATTGCAGATCATTATCAGGGAGATAGTGGATCAGGACTCTCTCCCTGATACCAAAATGAGTTCAACATGGATAAGCCAGTCTAAGTGAAAATCAATTATGGGACAGTTCAAATTCCCCATCCCAAAACTTCTGCATTTAAATATTTTTTTTTCAACCAATGCTTCAATTTGTATCACAACATCATTGATTGTAGTTGAAGTTGGGCACCCAGGTTCCCTTGTCCCGAACTTCTGACTGCTCAAATTTTCTGCTCCAATTTTGAACAACTGCATGAGATAAACTCATCCCACCATATATAGACCACATTTTCTTGTGGATGTTTTGGGGACTATTACCTTCTGAACCATAAAACAGAAACAACTGCACCTTGGTCATCATATATATACTCCTGAAGTACTTGGATCTCTCCCTCCTCCTAATGACCTTTAATTGTTGGTGCAACTGTAGTGTGAAATGTGATGGGCACTATCACCTGGTTCTGTAACTCGGCATTGCTACATAATGTATTTTGGCAGCTATGTGCATTTGTGACTTACTGACTTACCCTCATACTTTAAATTAAAAACTTGTAACTTGAATATTTACAATTATTTTTCACTGTTGCAAGTGCAAATATAACAATGATGGTGTGAAAGTGCATTTTTAAAAATCACTGTAGATAGTAAGTATATAAGATTTTTGTTTTTGTTTTTAAATTTAATGAAAAATATTTTTAAATATGTAGACAAACAGTGCCTACATGCTATTTTATGAGCGAGTGAATCCAAAGGATGCTAATGCAATTCCAGGACAAACAGCTGTTTCACAAATATCAAGTGAAATAATCGCCTTAGAGCAAATACCACCTGTGGAGTTATCCCCTGAGCTAGCAGAGGTGAGTTATACTTTGGGGGATTTTTCTTTTTCTAATCAATCAACTGTAATTTTATTAATCATTACTAGAATATTCTAAATCAATCACACTTTGATAATTTGTTATCTTGATAACTTGTCACTCTGCTTTATTCATTGTATTTTTGTGGTGCCAACAAGCTTCCATAGATTCTAATGGAATTGTAATGCTGTTTAATTAATATCTCTTTCTAAAGGTTGTTCCTGTTAATTCATTATTATTGAGTTATGCAACAGAAACATTAATATTGGGGAGCACCTTTGTCCTTTTCTTGCACACCTGCAATGGAAGGCAATAAACAATTCTTTCATCTCACCCTTAGTACTGCCAATCAAAGTTAATATTTTTTGCTGTATGCAGTGGATAGCAAATGGTTTGTTGTCATCAGTTTTAATCTGTTAGGTAAAGATGCAGGCTTAAATAAAAATTTGATTTTTATGAATGATTCAAAGTGTTTATTGGATCAAGATGGTTAGATAGGGTACCTTTTGCTTTACTTGTCAGTTTACAGTTGGCTACTGTTGACATTTGTAACGGACATTTGTAACGGACACTGTAAACTGAAACATCACATTTGTAAACATCATCATCACATTTGTAACGTGACATTTGTAACGGACACTGTCCAACATCCATTGAATAATGTTTTTCCAAAGAAAGGTTACCATATTTGCTAAGTGCTTCAGAAATAAAAGGAAAAGACTTAAAAACAATAATTAAATTAAACACAGCTACAATAGGTATTAATTTAATCCATGATTAAAGCTGTAGTACAATTTAAAAGTACATTAAAAGTTCATCACAAGGATGAGATGTGCTTTAACAAAGTTTGTAGATCAAGCTATGCTACTAAGCCCATTGGCTATGAATTTAGCTTTTCATCCTTTGTTATATGATAATATATGAAATTATCGTTAACTCTTATTATTGTTCTTTAACGTTATATAAAGGAAATCTAGAGTAATGATAAAAGATCATTACCAAAATCAACTTGGCTGATACAATGGCTTTGGAAGGCAACTTTTGCTGGTGTTGAAGTCAGCTATAAGATGTTCAATGTTGAGGATATTTCCTTTTCCAAGCTTACCAGTCCATGTAGAATGCACAACTTGGTGTTTGAATATAGAAGCAGTAGATGTAGACCACACATAAAGATGTGTGATAGCAGTTCTTTCTTGCCATTTATTGATGGTAGTTGTTAGCAGATATTCCAATAATTTTGCTGGTCTTGCTGTCTTTCATATACTAATATAAGTTGTTACTTCCTTGTTCTTAAACTGGTAGATATTGTCATTACTACCCACAACATTCAAGTTTATGCGAACGAATTTAAAACTTTTAAAAACATTAATACTCAACGTATTAAAATGTGCAGGCTCTGTGGCTTAAGGAGCAATGTGTTTCCCCAATTCTCATGCAATTGGCATCTTCAAAGCTCAGCTTGTAAATGTCGAAATCGCCTGCCTTTATACCTATCTCAGTCAGACATCATGTATCGTGATCTGACGTGGTAAAATGTACTCCCCCACCACATGCTAAATTAGGAGATTCCATGCCACAGGCAAGGATGGGATATCAGTATTACATATACAGTTACGGTTTTTATGGATTAAAAGTTTTTCAGCATATAATAATTAAAATTTTTTGTTTGATGCTGCAATTGGCTTATATTCGATTTTATGTAATTCTATTTTATTTTGTATTACCGTTTGTGTAAGGGTGGTATTTTGAATTCTTTTTTTAATATCATTATGTTCATGCATTCTTAATTTAAACTGTCTATAGGTTTTACCTACATATTTATCTTTACTGTTTAAAACCTGCATTGGATCTGGAATACTAATCTCGTAAATGCCTCCAGTGGGGGGTCGTTTGTCTCTATTGTTTATTATTAATTATTTAATTGTATGTGTTATGTTAGTAGGGAGTGTAGTATTGTATTTCTCGAGGAAATTCTTCATAGTTTTAGTAATATTTGTCGTAGTGGAAAACTTTTAGCATATGCTTTTTTAATATTTTCTTGGTTTAGTGGCAGTTGTGAGCTTTTTATAACATTATATTTTGCATTTTTTTTTTCCATTTGTTCAACATATGTTGTGTATAACCTTCTTTAGCTTTTGCTTAATATATGTTAATTCAGAGCAGTAACGATACACTCCAATGAAGTGAGGATATATGCTTGATTGTTTATATTTCGCTGGGTGTGCTGAATTTGCGGGTATAAAATTAGAAATATACATGGGCTTTTTGTATACCGTAGTTTCACAATAGTTTTGTTTGCGAGTAATAAGAATGTCTAGATATGGCAATTTAGAATTTTGTTCGGATTCACATGTGAATCTGCAAATGGTAGCTAGGTAGTCACTGGAAGGAGAGCTATGCACCAATCCCCTGTGATGATGCATAGAACCGGCCAGACCTAGCACCTAATGTCCGACCCCACCTTCTCGTGGTGCAGACCGTTAGTACCTTTCAAAAGAGATACTCTCTTGTGGAAGTGAACGGAAGGGGAGGGCTGCCAGATTAGTGTGGCCTACTGATCTGGACAACTATGGCTACTTTTCTTTTTTTTTTTTTCTACCCTGCTGAGGAATGGTCAACCACACAGGGTCCTGGTGCTGACCATATAAACCCACTGGACTGGACAGATATATGGCTCTGAGCGTGATTATGGATCCTGATTTTGCTGCACTGGTGGGCTGCTGTGGAGGGAAAATCTTCCGCTGTGTTTTCTGTTTGTTTGTGGGTTGACAGCCCCAAGTGAATAGATTCACAGGATATGTTTATCAGCTGGTGGATAATCCTGAGCAGAGGTCATCGCAGGCCCCTGAACTCTTTGCTTCTATAGGCATCATCAAATTCTACATTGGAGGAAGTCTTTCAGTGTAGATGGCTTCAGCCTTTAGTGGTGGGGGAACGGGTCTTTGCCCCATGTCTGTGATTAGGGGGCTGTTTGATATTGTCGGCATTCCCTCTCTCAATAAACATAGTTTCTTTAAACATCCTACTAACCATTTTCTCTCCATAGCTAGTTGGAATGTGAGGACTCTGCACAGAGCTTTTTCTCTTGATGTCCTCACACAAGAATTCCACCATTATAATTTAGATATTCTCAGCTTGCAAGAGACCAGATGGACAGATAAAGGTCAGATTCTTAAAAATAATCTTAAATTTCTCTTTTCAGGGAGGGATGACAATAAGCATCACCAAGGCGTGGGTCTGCTTCTCAGCAGACACGCTAGCGATGCTCTTCTAGGATATGAGTGCATTAATGAAAGGTTTCTTACAGCAAAATTTCAGACAAGCATTAAAGACTTGAATGTTATCTGCTGTTCTGCCCCCACTGAGGATGAGAAGGATAGGTTTTAAGGACAACTTCAGGATATTTTGAATTCTGTCAAGAAAGGAGATATTACCCTTGTTCTTGGTGACTTCAATGCCAAAGTTGGTACTGACTCTGACCTTTGGGGAGGAGTAATAGGCCCTTTTGGTATTGGTAGCTGCAATGGCAATGGGCAATGTCTCCTACAGGTAAGTAAACTCAATGGATTCAGAATAACTAACACTTATTACAAACACTGCGACATGCATAAGTACACATGGGTTTCACCTGATGGGCTGCATAGGAATATGATTGATTATATATTAATTAACAGCAAATGGGCTAGTTCTGTTAGAAACACCAGGGCATATAGGGGAGCTGAAATTGGATCTGATCATTACCTAGTTAAAAGTGTCTTGCAACTTAAACTTAAAAAGTGTTGTGCTAGGGTTAAAAAATTTGCTTTTAATACTGAAGCTCTGAAAGACCCAGTTATAGCCAAAGCTTACCATGATAGGTTACTTAGTCATTATGACAGTCATGGTATGCTTACTACTGAAGTTGAGGAAGAATGGGATCATTTTAAACAGGCTTTTTTGGACACTAACAGTACTCTTTTAGGAAAAAAGGAGCAGAAGAGACAGAATTATCTGAGTGATAAGGCACTTGAGCATATTTCGGAAAGAAAGAACTGCAGGAATGTCCTTAATCAATACCCTACTAGTCCTAATAGAAAGCATTACAGAGACCTTAATAAACTTGTAAAGGATCAGTTAGCTGCTGATAAGAATCTTTGGCTTGATGGTTTGGCTGACAAAGCCGAGGAAGCAGTTAGACAGCACAACAGCAGAGAGCTGTACCAGATAGTTAATGTTTTGTGTGGTAGAAAACGGACAGGTATACAGGGGATTGAAGGATAAACAAGGTAAGGTTATAGAAGGTGAGTATTCTGTCATGGCTAGGTGGGCCGAGCATTTCAGTGATGTTCTAAACAATGCGGTTAGTTCTATTCCCATTGTTTGCAATGGGAATAGAACTAACCGCATTGGCTGCTTGAGCATGATAGATGCATTGGTGGCTTTAATGTTGGCCCTATAACACAATCTGAAGTTATTTTGGCTGTTTCTAAACTTAAACTTCATAAATCCCCAGGGGTAGATGAAATTACTACAGAAATGCTTAGAGCTGGAAATGTTTCGGTTACCACTTGGATGACTGAAATTCTGAATATCTTTTATGATAAAGGCATGGTTCCTAAGGATTTTACCAGAGCTATTGTTATCCCTATTTTCAAGAAAGGTGATCGCAGTTCTTGTGATAACTATAGGGGTATTAGCTTACTCTGTGTTCCAGGTAAAGTTCTTTCCATGATTGTGCTTAATAGAATTAAGAATCTGGTTGACAGTCAATTGCATGATGAGCAATGTGGATTCAGAAGTGGTAGGGGATGTGTGGATGAGATATTTTCACTTAGGCAGATTCTTGAGAAATGTTTAGAGTTTCAGAAACCTCTGGTTGCTAGCTTTGTTGATTTCAAAAAGGCTTTCGACTCTGTTGATCGTCATAATTTGTGGTTGATTGTAAGATCATGTGGTATACCTGACAAGTTAGTTAACATAATGAAAGCTCTCTATAATAACACTGAGTCGTGTGTGAGAGTTGGTAAGGCTTGTAGCAATTGGTTTAGCATTACTTCTGGTGTTCGACAAGGGTGCATTTTGTCACGTTTTCTCTTTAGTTTGGTTATTGATTATGTTATGCGAAATTCACTTCAAGGGAAAGATTTTGGCCTTAAATGGGCTGGAGATACGTAAATTTCTGATTTAGATTATGCTGATGATTTATCCCTTTTGGCAAATGATGTTGATGAGATGAACTCTTTCATTCGAGCTGTTGATGAGACTGGTACTAGAGTAGGTTTGGTTATAAACAGAGAGAAAACTAAAGTGATGTAAATTGGTCAGGCAGGCTGTGATTCAGTTAATCTGAATGGTTGCTCAGTTTAATTATCTTGGGAGCTATGTAACAGATGCTGGTGATGTGCGGCATGAGATTAACAGACAGATAGGGATTGCTGCTGGGACTTTTAAGAATCTATGGACAGTGTGGAGAAATAGGTGTATACACCTAAAGACTAAAATTAGACTGTATAATAGTTTGGTTCTTTCTAGGGTTAATTATGGTAGTGAAACTGGACACTTTGTAAACAAGATAACAGGAAACTAGATGCTTTTGATTCCAGATGCTTACGCAGTATCTTGGGCATTAGGTGGTTCAACTTTGTAACTAATAATGAGGTTAGGCAAAGGAGTTTGAAACCTCCTTTAAGCAGCATATTGTGCAGAGAGAGACTCTGTTGGTTTGGCCATGTTGCCCATATGAATAATTATAGATTAGTGAATAGGATTATGAACAGTGTGCCTGAAGGCTTCAGAAAGAGAGGAAGACCTAGGATGCGGTGGGCAGATAATGTCAAACAGGACCTTATTAGAATTGGTGTGCAGTGGCCAGATGCAGCAGATGCAGCAGATGTAGCTCAGGACAGACTTGCTTGGATAACTAAATTGCACCGTCTGGTTGGACCTCCGTAGCCCATGGCTGCTTGAGGATGATGATGATGATAATTAATTCCGGAAGTAATTCTAAGAATAAGACCAAAAAATCAAAATATCAACGTAACGCATATAAAGTGATGGTTTATACAAAGCTGCTGACAGGGCAGTATTTTCAACATGCCTCATGACAACGTCGGCCATGAGTCCACACAGAGGGAATCCCATTGGGACCCCATCAGTATGGAGCCATGTCCGATCGTTGACAATGAAATAATTAAGGGGTGTTGGCCAGATCCAGTGCCTCGTGTTCACTGAAGTACTCTGCCATGTACACTAAAGTACTCTGACGACTCCAAGCCGGGTGGCATCGAGTTGCCAGATCCAGAATTGGAGTGCTGTTTTAGCTTTAACCACTGCAATTTGCTTTAGAATGCAGGCTCTGTTACCAGTGTAATTGATTAGCATTAGTTTCCAGATGGCACAGTGATGGATGAATCTGATTCACTCTTTGACTTATATTAAGAACTGCATGCACCCAGATACTTATTCCAAATGACAGAAATGTGTATGTGAAGGTTGTGATAATCAGATGTCTGCTGATGCCACAATAGCAGACCTTACTTTTCAGATGTTTGATGAAACAAATGGACTCATGAGATACTGTTCTAATGAAGAGGTGGTAACATTGAGACTCAAGCACTTCTAAGGGGGAAAAAAAACTTTCAAAGCACCCAATATATTATGGTGTTATATTGTTTCAGTTGAAGGAACAGCAGAGGCTGGCAGTGAATGAAATTAAAAAATTCGGTATTTTGATGGAATGCTTGTACAATCACAAATTGAAAAATATTTCATATAAGATCAGAGCACCTGACATCAGGAGATCATAGGTTCATATCCAATCTTGCTCAAAGCAATTTTTCCTCTGCCATTGAGTTCAATGTCAAGAGTTTTTTGAGGCAGGGGTTGACTCAAACACTACATGCCAGGCTTGTAATCTGAAATTCCCAGGTTTAAGTCCCAAATGCCAGTGTTGAGATTTATCTTCTTTAAACCACCACACTTCCCTCAGCTATCAATCGAATGGAATGTAGAGTTATAGCTCTGTATGTAGGAGAGCCATACCTTATTTCATGTTAAAGAACATCCTGGGGAAGCCTTCCATCTGTTTCCTATCAGTTGTCTAATAGGCATCCTTCTACAAACCTTCTTTGAACTGTCCAAATCATCCATTTATCATTATTATATAATTATATGATAATTATAAGATATCTCATAGTCCTGGCCATTTAGCCCATTGGGTGCAAAAAAATGCCACCCAGAGATTAGAAGGAACAATCCAACCCATCTCAAAGAGTTGTTTTAATTGAATTTCAATTCAATCAACATTAGATCTTTGTGCTGTAAAAAGATTATTTAATTTTATCATTAAAAATAGTGAACCATTATTTAGTGTGTAAATTAGTACATATTAAGATGCTTTATATAACTGTATGACTTGATTTAATACTGCTATTCTTTTTTTTATCTTGGTACATACTCGTATTTACACAAGCATGCATACAAAAATAGTGGTATGCCTAGCTTATTTAGCTTTTCATGCATGCAATATGATAATTCCTGTTACATTATCATTCTGTTTAAATAATTCAGTAATTAATGATCCTGTGAAAAATTAGTTAGCAAGGTTTGATGTTCTATTTTTTGTAAATGTCTTAACAAATAATTGTATTCTTTTTTTTGTTTTCTTAACTCAGAATATTTTCTTAAAAGCATCACAGTGTGCAAAGTGTTTTTTCATTTATATAAGTTTTAAAGTTTACATTGCTTTTAGTTATTTCATTCAGTTTTAAAGGTTTTAGTAAAAATATTCTCTATGATTGCATTTTGTTAAAATTCGTTTTTAAATAATAGAAATATTCACAACTTTTTTGAATTTTATTTTCAATATAAGTTATTTGCATAAAATGTCTGCTGTGTATATACATTTTTTTTTTACATTAACAGTGGATTTGGCAAGATAACATGCAGTTCCTCCAAGACAAAAGTCTGTTTGAGCACACCTATTTCAAGTATGTTCTAAATATTATTTTTCCTAATTTCTATCAGTACCAAAAGATCAATTTTATTCTTTTAGGAAATTTTTATTCATATTATGCTGATTATCTTATTGATTTCTTGATTATTTATTATTATCTGTCTACTCATATTCTGTCATTACAGTTCTTGTAGAGGAAGAAGTGAATGTAAGAAAATCATAATAATGAAAAATTAAACATGCTGAAATATACTCTGATTATTTAAAGATTATAATGTTTTGAGGTTACTATAGTTTGCGATGCGGTTTATACATGACCATCTTTGTCTCTCCTAAACAAGAGACAACTGTCAAATTTTATTGTCATTTTCATGTTCAGCACCTCGAAATTAGTAAAGATTGGCTATTTTCATTTCAAAGCCTTTTTGTGTATTACCTAGTATAATTGTCTTTTATAAAAATGATGTAGAATGACTTTGAAGAACTTCATGAGGTTGTCTTAAGAAAAATTGTCCTTTTTCTCGATTTGAAGAAATTGAAATTTTGCAGCACATATCTTGAAAAGTGTTGAGCGCAAGAATCATAAAATGTGCAAGAAAAAAAACATAGAAAAACAATGAATTTCACATTTGCCATTTTAAATGGTCTTTAGTTCATCCTCAGGTAATATGAGAAAAGTTCTTAATTTTCAAAGAGCATATATGCATAGGAATTGTTCTTTAGATTTAATGATACGATGCACTGAAAATTTTCTCATACTAATTATAACAGCAGATTAGATGTAGAAATGACCTGAAAATGAGAATGAGTGTTGTGTGCTATTTTGCAGAGCTTATGGTTAGTGGTTGCATTTTTATTATCTTTTAATTTAAAGACCTATCAAAAATGACAAATTGCAATTTATTCACAAAAATCGTAATTTATACTTTTTTTTTAATTTGCTGAAACCTTACTGAAAAAACCCATCTAACTACCCTGCAAAAAGAATCCAGATGCCCCCGTTTTAATAGTCCGATGCACCTTCCCATCGAAACTTGACTCAGACCAGTATGTAAGGAAATTGTATGACCCACATAATTTATTGGTTCTTGTTGTGACAAGCTGATTGATTTTGAGAGGTGTTATTGTTGAATATCACATCACTGACATGTTTATTTGGGCAATTGTGGAGTAGTCACAAGTTGACTGTCAGTGATGTTATCATGAAACGTAAGTGTGGTGTTACCACCCCCATCCAACAATGTATCAAATGACTATGGAAGTTCACCCCTACATAACTGGAGTACTCGGAAGGATGACTATAATCTCACCACTCATCCTTGCAAAACATCAACCAGGAAATTTAATGTGCAAATTTCCTGTGCATGTTAATGAACATGCTGGATGGTATTAACAGGAGGCTACCATCTGTCTCCTAACAAATGTCTAGTGGATCCCCTTCCCCACAACTTTCTCTGAGCCCTGGGGGTCCTTGTGGCCTGGCAATTTAGCCTGTTGTGTGGAAAAATGTTGCCCAGAGGTAAAAACAACCCAAATCTTCTTAGAAGTAATATTTTGAATCATATAAACTTTCTGTTATATATAATTCAAAGCAATATATGTAACCATTGAAAAGTAATTATTATTTGGCAAATTTTGTTAGAAAACATTTCTGGCTGGAGATCTGTGCTTGCCCCTGTTCGGTGGTGCAGAAAATCATATAAATTGTGAAGATTTTTCAGCCCATCAGCTTAAGAATTGTTTTCACAACTTTTTATATTCAAAATGCCAACATCAGAATTATTTCCACTTCCTTTAATAGCCCCATATCTCCTGTAATATTTTGTAGTATATGCACTATTCTGTTGTAAGATGTTATGTAAGATGCTGTTTTTTTTTTCTAATATTTCATCAAAGACTAGCTTTTAGCAAAATACCATGAATCATGCACATTAACAGTATTTAACCCAGATTATTAGCAAACTAATTGTTAATAAAAATCTAATAGTGAGCTAACAACTAAGCATAATCAGGAGCGCTGATTTTATGATCATTTCCGCTGTGATAAAAGGCAGTCTTAGTGTCCCAAATGCTGATTATAACATTCAAAATGAGTGTTCTTGAAATTCTAGGTATAGCATACTAGTAATGTATGACAATTTTCAAAGAATTAAGGTCCACAGTTTTGTCATATCAATACCTTGGAAAGATCAAAAAGTCGCAAACATCCACAACCATAGTTGCCATGTAAAAGAAATGAGCTTCTTTAAATTTTGGGAACAATCAAAGTGAATGCTACTCTAATATTAAATACCAATAAATGTACAATAAAAATTAATTGTATTCATGAAATATCTCTTCTTTTATCCTTTTAATTCTACTTACTGCATTGTTGTAGTAGTATGTAATCCTGCTTACTCATGAATTGTAGCTGCTACACAGAAGTATCAAGAATTAGAATTGTCATGTTATTGACATATATTTATCAGTAGTTAAGAATGTGTTGAATTCTCTTAAGTTTTATCATAAATTGTTTTCTAATCCATTGAATTTAGTATAGTAGAGATGTGCATTTTCAAATTGCAAATTTAATATTTAGCTTAAGTATTTCAAATTTTAATTCTGATTCGATTACTGAATTTTCTAAATGTATCAGCATTGAGATTTATCTCTGCAAAATTTCCCGCCCTGCCCACGGCCAGTAGGGGACACTGATGGGCTTGAAAAGGCCGCCATCCGTTGGATGGGGTGTTAAGTTGTGGCCCCGTGTGCAGGAGAACCATACCCTGATGAGAGTGCAACGTTAAGTTGTGGCCCCGTGTGCAGGAGAACCATACCCTACATGACAGTGCACGTTAAAGAACATGCTGGATGGCCTTGACGGGAGGCTACCATCTGTCTCCCAACAGCTGTTCCATTGGGTCCCCTCCCCCAATTTTCTCTGAGCCTTCGAGGTTAGATGTGACCTGGCCATTTAGCCCATGGTGTGCAAAAAAGTGCCGCTCAGAGGTAAAACAACTCAACTAAAATTCTAATTGTATATTAAATAATAGTGTTTTATGAATTATTGGTGTTGTGAATTATTAAAGTGTGAATTATTGGACATTTCGTATTAACTGTTTCCGTACATTAGTTTAGATTGTTTATGATCACCTTAATTGCATTAGTTTAGATTGTTTATGATCACCTTAATTGCATTAGTTTAGATTGTTTATGATCACCTTAATTGCATTAGTTTAGATTGTTTATGATCACCTTAATTTTATAGATACTTTGGGAAAGATCAATATAACATTTTTTGTTATAGTAGCTAGCATTTTTGATTATTTTAACTTACAGATGCATTTCAAATCAGCATTGGTATATATTTTATGTTAAATTTCTTATAGTTTTATGTGGCAGATATGTGGTTATATTCCTCAAACATTAAATGGTCATAAAGAAGTTACTCTACTATCAGCAAAATTAGGAACTTCATTTGTTTTGGAAACTCTTATACATGCAAAAGAAAAGGTTAGTACCTGTTTAGGTTTTCAATAACAGTTTTTAATAAAATAATATAAGTTGTTTTATAACAAATAATGTTATGTCTCACATATTCAAAGCACTCTTCCCTAGTTGTGTGGGGAGTATAATAACTTAAATGTGTGTGCATTATGTTTCCTAGCTTACCCAATTAAGGATAATTCCCTTAATTAGTAAATGAAGGCAACTAAAATGTAGGCCATCACCTTAAAAATAACTTTTCTGTTTAATTTCAGTAATAAACAGACAAGTTTATAGAAACAACAATAAAACCTAATGAGAACCTATTGAAGTATGAAAAAATCTTTAGACTGAGTTATTGTCATTACCTTTGCAAATACTAAAAAACTTCTATAGCTAGATCATTTATAGAACTCCTTTATATATTCACTCAGTGGTCATTGAATTATGACCACTCTACACCATGTTTCATCAATGGGAAGTTAATTTCGAAGAGCTGTAACTTCTAAAATAAGCATTCTATGAGAAAATGTAATAATAAAATAATAAATATTCCCTCAAGCAGCTGCTTACCACAGAAGTCTGACAGGAGCCTGTCAGTTTATTTGCCATAATAGGTCTGTGAGGATGGAAGGATCTCAACAGTTTAATAACACAAACATGCATGCCTTACCCAGGCTTGAACCCAGGGCCTTTTGATCAGTAGCCAAGCATGCTAACCACTCGGCCACAGGATGGTGGAGAAAATGTAGTTGAGGATAATTTAAAGATCTCAATCAAATCTAGATTTTCAACAATATTCTTTTGGTAGTTAAACAGGTATGTAGGTTTAAACATTTCAGAGCAGCAATGTGTTATAAGAAGTTTATGAAAAAATATTAAATGAATATTGAAGGAATTATTTGCACACAATTTAAAAATATGTGGTTAATTATGAAATGATTTGAAATAATACCTTGTTTCAGTTTCAATTAACTTCAAAGGTCAGTTCTTTTGTTTAGCATTGCTCTTGTTAAATGTTAAATACCAAAGGATTATTGTTAAAAATTGATATTTTGATAGAATTGATTGAGAACTTTAATTTACCTTAAGTCACATTTTTCCATAAAGCCTTATTTCAAAAGTTAAAGAGCATCAAAGTTAGCATTCCATTGACATAACATGGGGTGGAATGGTCATATAATTCAAGCATATTCAATGATTATTTAGTATATAACTTGATAGCAACTAATAGAATCAAAGGAAGGAGATTTTAGCATACCATTCTAATAGATCCTCTTGAATATGTCTTAATCAAATTGTAGATTGTATTTAGATCTGTTCTCCCTGTTTGGCAGCAAGGGTTGGGAGATTAGATTGCTGATTTTGCTGCACTCCAGCATCAGAGGGGTTATCTTCTTATGGTACCCTTTTAATGAAGATGAGAATGACAGCTATGGTGAATTGGTGCTGATAAGGGAGTTGTCCAGTTGTTTTCATCTTATGCAGTGCTTGCTCCTGCAGTTGGGGAAAAGGGATTCATCTGAAATCATTTAAACTTTGTTGCAGCATGTTGGGTCAGTCGGTGTTGTGCCAGGCTTAATTTCTCATCAAAGACTACAACCAACTGATGTGTTTATTCTGGCTTTCTGTTCCACAAACAATATCACCACTCCATTCATCTCCTGATCTTTGCTTAATCTATTTGATTATGTAGGGTAGGTTATGTTACTGTCTGAAGTTGTTCTGCTGACCAGAACATATAGCTGCTCTGTGCTTCTGCCGCCTCCTTGACTCAAGTCTCAAGTTGATCTTCCAAAGTCTGCATGCAATCTCACCAGATATTAACTTGTCTCACCACCACCATAGTTTTCCAAGAATCAAGTGCTATGTGCAGCAATCATCTGTAGCTGAACTCAAGAATAATAACTCCTCCACCAGAGTGTCTGTCTGTTTCCAATTTCTCCATAACTGTTATCATTACAGTACAGTCTGGAACAACAAGATTTTTAGTCAGCAAATATCAACAGTGGAAAATGTTTCTTAGCTCAATTTCAGTAGCTGATCAAGGATAAGATTTTGTGGTTACATTTTTCAAGTAATGTTGCGTTTTTGATGTTGGCATTAATTTTCAGCAGCATCAGTGTCTGACCTCCCACTGCAAGGAAGTAAATCAAAGTTCTGCTTATCGTTTTGTCTATGGGGTGCCGATTCCACAAAATTGAATGTGTTGCTGTTTATATGTTGGTGCTCTCTGGGTGTGAAAATGATCACTGTGTCTGTATGTTTGGGATACAATACAGCTTTCAGCTGTAGATTCTGCATAGATCCCTTTTAAAGTGAAAATTAGAGTGGCATCTTATTTATCTGTGCCCTGGTGTAAGTTCTAATTAAGTAATTAAAAAAAAAATCACTGTTCTTGATGCAAAATAATGCAAGCAATAATTTTGAATATTTTTTTATGAAATAAGAAATGATGCCAGTAGTAGTTCAAAATTAATTGTTAAATTTTTAAATAATAATGTCATTTTTGCATATAGCAGAAATTGACAAGGTTGCATTTGCCTCTCTTCCTGTTTGATGATTATGTAATGAGAAAAGCTCTTAAAGGTGAGACTCACCTGAGTATTGTTTTACAACTAAGATCGAAGTACTGTAAGGATCTTGGTCAAAACAACCTATCAAAAATTTTCCAAATCATACATGTTATCAACGTAAGGCAGTTTTATTTTCATGGGAGATTCAAGGAGGGAATTGTTCTTCCTCATTTATGCCTAGGTCATGATTTTTCAACTCATCGTTTAGCTGACAGACAGTTAGTAGTTCAACAGTAAAATTTTTTATCTCAAAGTTTTTTTATTCTTGTTTTCTGAATTTATGAATTACTATGAAATTTTATATTTTTTTAACATTTACTATTGGATGTTTGAACTGTAATTACATTATTCTTCCATAACCAAATAGTTTGACCTAACCTGTTATAGATAACATGATATTTAAAAAAAAAAAGCAAAAAAAATGAACTTCTGTTTGTTGTGTGAAAGTGTTTAATTACACAAGAAAGTGAAATAATTATTTTGTATATGATAAATAATAATGATATCCAGAGATGATGTGCTATATTAGTATATTTTTTGATTATTTAGAGAAAAATAACTTCAAACAATTTTTAACAGTTACCAATACTATGCAATTTTGCAGTATAAGTACATGGCACAACTATCACTGAGATATACATAAATGGTTCATACAACCTGGTTACTGCCATATCACTTGCACCATTTAATCCAATCTTAGTTAAGTATGATATATTCTTTGGTAATGTTTGAATAATAATGTAGTGTGTTTGAATAATAATGTATTCAGCAAGTGCTGCTCATAGAGCACTTGGAACCATGCTAAGAGCTCAAAAATGAGTAGGAAACAAGGCAACAGTTGGTTGGTAAACATCTCCCCAATTGAATCTTCCTGCAAACATGACAATCATCTAAACGCAGACTCATTCAGCAAGGCAACAGTGCTCCCCCCCCCCTTTTTTTTTGTAATGAAGCAGACTTGTGTTGGCTGTTTCATTTATGAATGCAATATGTGACTTAATTACTTAATTTCAAATAATTGAATTTGAATTATCAGGAGTGTTTAACCCTTTGAGGTCAGGTGATTTTCTAATTTCATTCTGTTCTATTTGTAAGCAGTTTTGTGCAAAATTATGGAGGAAAAAGCATATTTGCAACAGTAAGAAAATCTGGCACTAAATAATCACATAATATTTTATAATTCAAAAATATTGTTTTGTCATCTTGTTAGTGAGGGCTCATAAGCTGCAGTTCCCAGGTTCAAGTCTCCTCATAAGGAAAAAACTGGTGAAAATGTAGCCATAACTCTAAAAGATCAATGATAGTGAATAAATCTGTAGAAATTAAAGCAAAAGCTCTTCTCGTTAAAAGTTGTACTAGTTTAGCAAATGCAGCTGTATGCAATGTCAGTGGACTTGTTAACTACAGCTAATCTAGTGCTGCAAAACACACAAACACATACTTCAATTAGCACAGCTGTGTGAGACTCAACTGCTCCTCTGCTTCACTCTGTTAAACACATTCTCAGAAACCAACACTTTTAATGGTTTTAGTTTCCGTTTTTGGGAAGTATATGATGAATTATATAAAAATAACTCTAAAAATATTGAAATGGGTTGTGAAAAGAGTTGAATGATGGTTGTTTTACTTCTGAGCAGTACATTTTTGCACACCATAGGGTAAATGACCAGGTCACAAGGACCCTGAAGGCTCAGAGAAGGTTGGGAGAGGGGACCCACTGGAACAGCTGTTGAGAGACAGATGGTAGCCTCCCATCAAGGCCATCCAGCATGTTCTTTAACATGCATAGGGTATGCTTTCCTATACACGGGGCCACAGCTTAACGTCCCATACGATGGATGGCAACCTTTCTAAGCCCATCAGTGTTCCCTAATGACCGTGGGCAGGGAGTTTTGCGGAAAATATATTTTCAGTAAGATATAGATAAAAAGAAAAAGCCATTATAAGTATTGCACATTCACATAAAATAAAATTTAAAAAAAAAGTATTAGTAAATGTAAGGAATATTTTTTTTCCAAAAATATATATATATGAAAAAATAAAAATAAAATAAAAACATTTGTTTAGAGAATAAGCATATTTAGCTGCAACAGTAAGACAAGGTGTCAAAAATACCAAATTTAACTGATAACATGACCAAAAGGGGGGCGACTATTATAGAATTAAATTGCACCCATTTTAAGTTTCATTACAGGTATTATTGCTATTTATAATTGTATCTCTAGCCTACTATAAGTTCTCCTAATCCAGAAAACTTATCAGTAAGTCTTTGATTAGTTATATTCATCCCTAACTTCAAAAACTTGACATATACTTACCTCTGGCATTTAATTAAATTGACTGATTTTTAATCATTTTGAAAATCTTCCATATTATCAACCATCTGGAATCTACTTATATTTCATTGAAAATGACCACTGTCTATTCGATTTACAGCAATTGAATTTCCCATAGGGAGTACTGAATGTCTGTGTTTACTTCTCAAAAGCTTCATCATACTTTAAGAACTCTTCCAACAGTTTATTTAGTTGTACTAATATTAACTAAAGGAACATTTTATAGGAAGTGATAGCTATGCTTTTAAGAACTTTATGTAATATGCATAATTCTATGCTAATATTTTACTAAAATGATTACTGATATTGAATATAATATTTGCAAGTAGCTATTGCAACATCAACTTAATGTGAAATTTGAAGGATTATATTCATAGTAGATCAGAATTGGAATGAATGAATACTGGATGTAGCTGCTTTTGGTGTTTCCGAAAGTGGAAATGTATTAGTCTTTTCATGGTTTTTGAATTGGTTAATTTCATTCTAGAATGTTTTGCCACTTTTCTCCATCACATGTGAGATGTAACTGTGGTCTAGATGAACATCTTAGGAGGACTGCTTATGCAGCCCATGAGCTGGGAGTTGCCCATACCTAAGATCTTGTAAAGATGCAGTATTGCAGAATTTCATCTATTAATTAGTTTCATAATTTTTCATGATAATCTCAATTTTTATTAAACAGTGATTATAGAATTTATGGAAGTTTTTGTTACCTTTATGAGAATTTTTAAAAATCAACTTTTTTTTATTATAGCCCACAATTGCACAGTGGATAGAGCTATTAACCAAACAGTTTAACGCTAGTCAGCCTGCTTGTGAGGTAAATTCTTTTATTTTACTAATTTATTTTAATGTGAAGTAATGTAACCAAATAAATGCAAACTCTTAAGTTAATATTTGCAACATATGTAATTTTTGTAGTTTTAGAATATTCTGATTTATGATTTTTCTTTAGTGGTTTCTCGACCATATGGCAGAAAATAACTGGTGGCCAGTACAGATATTAATTAAGTGTCCAAATCAAGTTGTTAGACAGGTAAAAGAAATTTTTGTTGAATTATTACATTTTTTGAGTATAATAATGTAAGGAATATGTAATTTGTTTAATATGCTATTCTTGTAGTTTATCATTACACACTATTTGAATAATGCTTTATTGAATGTTATGTAACTTGTGTCATTTGAGTCACTGGAAAGGCTGCAGTCCATCGGATGGTGCATACCTGTCCATACCTGTGCATTTTAAAGAATAGGCTGCATGGCCTTGATGATAGTTTAAAATTATTAGATTACATTGATGGTAGTTACAACATTTAGTTTCATTGGTTTTACCCCTCAGAAGCATTGTTTTGCTACGAAAGAAAACTAAATCAAAAGACTTCAAGAATTAGGCAAGGTCATAAAGGTTAAGAAAAAGTATTGAACCCTGTTGGAAGCTGGTAAAAGCTTTCTCTTAGTCAGTCAAAATGTTGTTTAAGGTGCTCAAAATATTTTTGTACTTCCATCCAATAAACATCAGCTTTTACATCATCATCTATATTTCCTAAAAATTGTCTGATGATTATACCAAATTAGTACATAGAAAGAAGGGAGTATGAACAATTTCTTCATAGTCCAGACAGGGTTTATCAAAATATGAATGTTAAATTATTTTTTTCTCTATTAAAAATACATAAAGTTTTTATAAGCTTTAATAAAGTTTGAGTTTTTATTTTTTTTTTTCTTTAGGCTCCTGTCAGACCTCTGTGTCAAGCAGCTACTTGAGGGGTTATTTATTTTTTCTGTCCCTTGACTGAGTGGTTAGTATGCTTGGCTACTGATCTAAGGGACCTGGGTTCAAGTCCCAAGTGAGGCATGGATGTGTGTATTGTTTTTCTGCTGAGGTCCTGCCACCTCACAGACCTGCTATGGCATATAAACTCACAGGCTTCTGTCAGACCTCTGTGGCAAGCAGCTGCTTGAAGGGGTATTTTATTATTTTATAAACGAAAATATTACTAGTAGTGTGACATGCTTGAGTCTCTGATTTTCAAAGACTTCCTTAGAAAATATGTGTTACTCAACCTCTTAAGAAATTGATTATAACCCCCACCCCCTTAGCTATGCCACTGTTTTAAGGTTTTATGTTATTTTAACATTATCCACCATCTGAATAGCGAATAATGATTTCTATTTCACATTATATTTAAGTTTA
This sequence comes from Ryuthela nishihirai, assembly GCA_038380435.1. Taxonomy (NCBI): domain Eukaryota; kingdom Metazoa; phylum Arthropoda; class Arachnida; order Araneae; family Heptathelidae; genus Ryuthela; species Ryuthela nishihirai. The sequence goes on along the minus strand of JAWZYU010000029.1, from coordinate 57,948,942 downwards.
TTTTTATTCATTAAGAGTTTCATTTTGCAAATAACTATACATTTATTCTGATTAAATTTTTTATAACCATGTTTTTGTTCCCATAGTTGTTTCAGAGATTGTGTATCCATGTGATTAACCAACTGAAACCAGTGCATTCAGCAATGTACCTTCAGCCTTTCTCAGATAGGTAAAAATTATTTATGCTTAAATTTTACTTTACTTTAGATCACTTGGCAAAAATTTACTATTGCCAGGTGTTATTGTTCAAAAAATTAACACAAGTTAAGCGGTGGTTGACACAAGCATGTGCACCCCTGGTAAAATCAGAAAATTAAAATAGATTTCAACAGTAATAGTTATTTTCCCCCATTCTAAAATTATTGTTTCTTTTATTTATTTTTACCTTAGAAAATCACAGTGTTATTGATGCAAGATATTTAGTAACTTGCTATGTAGTAAATCATTTAAAAATAAATATACCCATCTGGAGGCAAAGATGTCATAGTTAACATGTCCAAAGCTATATTTGACTAGTTGACACAGAATGTTCCACCAGAAATAGCAATGAGTGACAAACTTTCTTGCTAGTAACATCTTGGTGTCATATAGTTGACTCAAGACATTGTAATATTATTGATACCAATCCTTACTGGCTTCAGAGGGTGGCTCAGTCAGTAGTGTGTCAGGCTTGTAATCTACAGTTCCCAGGTTCGAGTCCCAGCTGGACCAGTGTTGAGATTTATCTCCACAAAATTTCCTGCCCTGCCCATGGTCAGTAGGGAACACCGATGGGCTTGGAAAGGCTGCCATCCATCAGATGGGACATTAAGCCATGGCTCCATGTGTGGGAGAGCCATGCCCTGTGCATGTTATAGAACACACTTGAAGGCCTTGACGGAAGGAAGGTTACTTCTATCTCCTTACAACCGTTCCAGTGGGTTCCCTCCCCCAACCTTCTCTGAGCCTTCAGGATCTTTGTCACCTGGCCATTTAGCCCATTGTGTGCAAAAAAAAAGTACTGCTTAGAGGTAAAACAACCCAGCCCTTATTGACTTCAAGTCACAAAACTTAGTTAATGAATGTTGTTGATGTTTATTTAACAGTTCATGTGCATTTCAGATAAAAATGTGAATATTCTGGATTAGTAGTACTTTCAAATATTTTTAAAATTCTAAAATTGTCTTTAAAAGAACTTTGATGTTACATTGTATTTCACTGGGCAAAACAGTAGTAGCATCTTCAGTTAGTTGAAGATGTTGTGATACTTTAAAATGTTAAGTTAACCAAACATGGATATGCCATGGTAAGGAAAGCAATGAATAATGTCCACTACTATCCATACAAGATTCCATTATGAAAAGCTGGAGACAGGGCTCACTTAACATTTACTCTCAATTTCCAAGAACAAATGGAAATCAGTGACCTTTGGCCATAGATATCTTTTGAATTGAGGCCTATTTCTGTGTGAATGACAAGTGAACACTCAGAACTGTAACATTTGGGCAGCAGAACCCATACTTGTCACTGAAGGTTTAGTATGGTGTTGTTTCACAGCAACATTCATCATTAGCCCATTATTTGAGCAACTACACCTTAAGGGACCTGTTACCTATTTTGTCAGTGGTTAGTGTTATTGGGTAAGTTGATAACCTTCAGTTGAACCCTGAAATTCAGCAATAATGATGTCTGAAGATAATGGTTTTCATTCAGGATGGAGCTCCTATGCACATCACCTTCTCTGTGCAACAGTTGCTGTGACAGCATCAACCAATGATGGTCCTTTTCACTATTGTGACCATGTTTGTTTGATCTAACTCTATGTGAATTTGCTTATTGGGAGTTACCTGAAAGACCATATGTTTTTGAAAATGTATAACTTTCTAAAACTAAAGGACATCATTAGTCATCATGTGCTCACTGTTAGTCTGGATATGCTATATTCTGCAGTTGAAAATGTAGTTACTTGTAGAGATGTAGTTGTCTTTAAGATGGCTCCTACATTGAACAGTTGATAGATTGACTATCCATTTCACAGTGCCACTTCTGAACTTGGTGGCAGAAAAGTGTATTCATTATTTTTTTTGTTGTTATTATCTAGTACCTGTTGTTGCCTCTATGTACACCAAATTTCACTTTCTTCTGACCATTAGGTGGAGCTCTAGACAGCTCTCAGTAGGGATCTGTAATTATAACACAGGGTGCTATGCACTCCTGTGATGAAGGGGAGTGCATAGTGCCATGCTATCAAAGTGTTTGGGGGAAAACACCAGAGAAGAACAACTATCATGACATCTCACCCCTGACCGTAATGCCTGCTGGTAGGGCAGCATCTCAATCAATGGCAGCAGCTGGATCAGAGTGCTGACTGCATCTCCACAAGCTTCTAGACAAAACCAGGATTCATTGCTAAAGATGACATGATGCTATTCCACTTCCCAAATTGTTTGAAGATGACATTGTTGATGATGGCTGTTGATCATTGGAAGACAATGCAATGAGTAACTTGAATCAACCTTGCTTCTGCAAGTCATCAGGAAATTGTCATGTCACACAGTGAAACATGGTTGGCATAACCATTCTGCTGATGGTGGCTAGCATTGCCATAGGTGCAGTGGATACCTGTCACAAAATTAGTCAGTCTATGGTGTTATTCTCCAGCTTGCAGCAGATGCTTTCTGGCAACTGGTGGGACTTCTTGCAATCACTATTGCCAGCATCAGATGACTGTCTTATGGTTGTGGCTGACATGCCAGCTTGACACCCCACTTCATGGAGTCCAATGATCCATTCTCTATCAAACATTCTAAGCTGGTGATATGGCTAACATACATGTCATGACAGTCTGTACATAATACTGTTCCTATGGGCTTCATTCTGTGGGATCACTCAGAGTTCTACTGGCCTCAAACTCATGGAGTACAGTGTCTTGCCTCATAATGATAGCCATCATCTGATTCGTCTGACAATGGAATCATTTGCATATCCCACCATGCTATGTTCACTTGCTGATTTGCGTACAAATTAGACTGTCTCTTCTCAGTGGTGCAATTTCAGTGTCACAGAGTGTGTATGTAAAGATTTAATCAAATTTACAGGAAAATAAAAAATTTATGTTGTAATAAGTCTTGAAAATTTGGGCCAAAATGATATGCATATATTCTAAAAAAAATGAAAGAGGAAAATTACTTAGAAAAAATAGGGGGGGGGGGGGGGGGAGATTAGAGTGCAAAATATAAGGTCAATAAATTATGTGACCATTTTATCACTAATGTAGGCTTGACAGTATTGATTCATGCTCTCAAATAAAATAATCCAGAGAATAGTAGGGCAGTGAAATCCACTGAGAAATAAAAAATATTCCTGGGGGATTTGAGGGAGGACATTGAAGGGTAGCAGTATCTCTTCCCAGGGCATTCCTATATTGGGTTGAGAGCCAGAGAGATTGCAGCCACTCTGTTAATTGAATACCTTCTTCCTCAAGTTATTGACTGGTCTGTATTGACTGGCATATTGTCCTTTAGAAGGATATTGTCACCTACTGCACCATCATAAAGTTTGACATAGGGATCAAGAATCTTGTCCTGATATCTCAAGCACTCACAAAACCCCATCAAACACCTGGAGATTGGTATAGCCACCCAATGAAAACTCTGCCCACTCATTCAAGTCCTCCACCACCAGATACACTTCTCTCAATTGTTATGGAACTGGTTGCTGATTCCCACCTTTCTCCAGGTCAGTGTGCATCCACTGTCTGGTTATAGGGAAAATCTTGCTTGTCTGTGAGCCGAATATGATTCTTCTTGTATTGTTCTCAGGTCCAGACTATGTGATTGTGATATCATTTCAAGCAGGCCTGTCTGCATCTGGAGGTTAAAGAGATACATACAATGGGTCATCAAGCAGAGTCCAGCCTTGTGAATCTTTGTGGTTACAATTGAAATAGATACTTGCCTTCCTTTAGCTGCAGTGAGGTCTGAAGGCAGAGATGATGCTATTAATCTCCTGTTCCATTGTAACAATAGTTACAATATAATGATCATTTTGTGGGGTTATAATCTTAAGGATGCCCTTGAACTATTTGGTTCTTTGTAATTACTGTCATAGCTTTTAGATAGTAGATTATTGAACGAGAAAATATGGCCACCTCCATGATTGACCAACCTTCCAACAACTGTCCATTTGGAGTGGTCTGAGCATTTTCTTTGGGTCATTACAAAGCAGTTGGCTATTCCAGACTAACAATGTAGTATTTCAGTTTGAAATGATTGAGCATATACCAAAGTACTCTTTTTACATGTCTGATATCTGTTTTTCATATTCTTTGACATTATATGAGATTTACACATGTTTTCCAATAAAATAAATATCCCCTCAAGCAGCTGCTTGCCACAGAGATCTGACAGGAAACTCAGTTTATACACCATAGTATAAGGTCTGTGAGGATGATGGGACCGCAGCAGAAAAACAACACAAGCATCCATGCCTTAGCCAGGGCTTGAACTCAGACCCCTTTGATTAATAGCCAAACATACCAACCACACTACATATTAAATTACTTAGAATGTTAAAAAAAATTATCTCTAATAATTAATTTTTTTACACATTTTGGGTAATCTGTGCTCAACTTTTGACATGCAGTGTATTATACAATACTTATTTCTGTATTTAGCAGTTACTGAGAGCAAGCTCTTTAGCAAGATATTTTTATTGTCTATACTGGAAGATGGTAAATAACAAAAGTTATTGCATATCTTTTTTTATAGTGATGACTCTTCTGATGTGGACATCTCACAGATTGGTCAATATTCCTGTGTTACTAGATTCATTAAAAAACTTCTTACCTTGGTAAGAATTGTTTTATTCCAATATAAATAGAACTTATGGAAATTATAATGTTTTGTAAATGTTTGGATCAAACTTGAATTTATCAATTTATAAAATTAAAGAATCATTGTGAATAGGAAAAGAAATGCCTTAAATCATTTTAATGTACATCTCATAAATATTGCTTTGCTTCTTTCATTGTGAAGATCACACAGTATTATTTCACTTCCGAAAAACTGTCTTTGATCTCTGCAAAGTTAATTATTAACCTTATACTTCTGTTAGCATTTTATTTTTTGCTGTGATTGTGATTTTTGATTTGACAAAAATGTTGTTCCATCCATTTCAGTAAGCTGTTGATTTTGAACGTTTTTTAATGCAATACAAATGTTTTAGAATTAAATTGTGGTTGTATATAATTTCATTCTGAATTGTTGATAATAATATTTTCCAAAAACACTGCATATATTAACAAGCCAATTGGCTTGTTAATTGATTGAAAAGCAATTTTGATTTGAGGAAACACATCACTCATAAAATTAGTAACTTTATTTTTCCACTACATTCTATTTTGGCTTTTAAATTTTCTTATCTGTAGTTGTTTTATTCATTAAATACATATTGCTAATTTGAAAAGCAATATTTTTTAATCATTTAAACATAAAACTGTTAAAAATGCTGTGGTCAAGTAACATACCATGTTCAACAGAGTAGCACATATAAACATTTACAATAGCTTGGCTTAGTCAAAGATGTGTGCCTGTACAGTGCCAACCTTTTCCACAGTAACTATAATAATAAACTTCATTATTTTTGGAGTATTTGTTACACCTGCACTTGCTTAGTTTGACTAATTCATTACACTTTTGTGTTGATAGATTTATTTATGTTTTACAGTTTGGACTGCTACTACATCTTTGTCAATTATTTTTCAACAAAGATATCATACAATTTACTGCTGCTGACTTTTGTTTCTTCATTTTTTCCAATAAAAAAATGCCGATCGTTTATCATCTCCTCTAAAGCTGAACAAGATCTTGGAATCAAAGGATTACCTTGGCTCAGAATACAGTTCCCCATTCCAACCTTGTGCAGTGACAGGATGGGTGGATGACAGTAAATTCATTGAAGAGGTTGTTAACCCCCCCCCCCTCTGCCACTGTGCTGAAGGGATTTAACATATACATATGCCCTAACAAATTCGAATTTTAAAGAAAATGTTAATTCATAAGTAGTTTATATTAAATTGTTAAAAAAATATTTAAGCCTTTCAAAAAGTGTTGGGTATGCTACTTTGAGGATATTAAAAAATTTTCTGGCAGCAGTGCACTGAACTTATAGATTATTTTTTTGAAGGGAAGGTACTCTTCTATTCAAAAGGCAGAGATAACTAGAAGCTCTATTGAGCTTGTCCTGGTTTTCTTATATAGCCTTACAAACACTTAAACAGGGATATGTCCACTGGTTTAGTAATTGGTACACTAACCACTAAACTAGATATGGGCTTTGCTACCTGAGTACAGCCAAATAGGAGATATGTGATGTGCATTACAAAATACAACAGATGAGTGACTATGAAGGCAAAGATTGTTACATGACCTTATGGATTCTCATAAACCTTACTTGGAGGACTACCATACAAAAATATGTTAAAACAGTCCTTTTTATATTTATATATCTGTTGCAATATTCATAAGTAAATGCTCTTTTTATGTACAACAATATAGTATATAACAATCTAGCAATATAATACACCATAAAAAAAGGTATTTGAGGAATGCATGATCTCAGCAGAAAAATGTATGAAACAAAACATCCATTTGTTAATCTGGGGCTCAAATCCAAGTCCTATTGATTCTTAGCCAAGCATGCTTACTACTTAGTCACTAGGAAACTAATTAAAATTAAATCCTTTCCAATTTCATTTAAATAATTTGCTTTTTTTTTTCCCCCAGAATTAAATGTTCCTTTTGGTATAAAATTTTACTGTTCATTAGCTATTAAGAGCATTTTAACTACCCATAAAATTTAATCACCTGGCAGATTTCTTCTAGAAACTCAGTATATTAAGAGATAACACTTTAAGTGTCAGGCTTAGAAATTGAACTTTGGAACTCTGCTCTGGTAGTCAAGTTTATTTTGAACTGTTTTTGGAAAGTAAAATATATAATTATAAAACATTGTACTGAACAAATTAATAGAAACAGATCGTGTTATAAGAACATTCAATCATGAGCAGCAAAAGGCAAACAATGAAAAAAAAATAGCAAAGCTGTGGAACAATCCAAAAAATTGTTTATGTCCTGTGGAATATTTTTGCTTTTTAAGGCTTAATGGAAGCATTAACCCCTTCAGGGGTATATGCTGAAAATTTTTGGGCTTGTGGCCTGCATATCATGAAACGAATGTATCTTTGCATAGATAAAAATAAATACCCCCTCAAGGTGCTGCTTGTCACATAGGTCTAACAGGAGCCTATCAGTTTATATGCCATAGTAAAATGTGTGAGAGGATGTCAGGACCTCAGCAGAAAAATGACACATACATCCATGCCTTACCCAGGACTTAAACCTAGGTCCCTTAGATCAGATCAAGATTTTTAATTATAATTATTTCACACAATATTACAGGGGTGGGCAAGTTCTTCAATAAGAAGAGCCACATAAAATATTTTTTATACATTTTTGAATGTTCAAGAGCCACAGAAAATATTATTTTAAAATTGTGTTTATAAATAATAAAAAATACAACTATATAGTAGTCCTAGTCACCAAAGCAAAATATGTTTAATCTCTGCTTGTTGAAAACTTTTAATTGGGTCTTCATTTTTGCAGTTAATAATTTAAAATCTGGCTGGTAGGATGTCAAAGCTGCTCTAAGAAGCTCAGTGAGGTGGCTGTTAGTGAGAATAGCATGATGTTTTGACTTGACAAATTTCATTACAGAGAAGAGAGATTCACAGCAGTAAGTTGTCCCAAAAACAGAGAGTAGGCGGAAGCCAGTTTTCTGAAGATTGGGATACTTCGCTTTTGGGATTTGTTTCCAAAAGTCAGTTACTAGTTATATTCCGCTCTGTCACAAGCACGTAACTTGTGTGTACTGCATGAAGAGTGATGATGCAGAGTCTAGTTGCATCATCCATACTTGTTTAAAACAAGTTTTGGTTATGTTTTCGTTTTCTTCTTAATCTATTAAAAACAGCAATTTCAATTGTATACTTCTGAATTTTATCTTTCCTGGGTCTACAGGAAGCCTGCCTTTCCTCTCCTGGATCTCAAAGGGTTAATATAAAATTTTAGGAAAATTGGCAGTGAAACTCATTATTGTCTCAGGAGCTGCAGTTTGTCCACCTTTGCAATATTACTTTTAATTGTAATTATTTTATTAAAGAACTTTTAAGATAGCATAATTTTATAAACAAAAAGTACAAAAACTGCTTGGTAATGCCCAAAAGAACATACCACTAAAGGGGTTAAAAAAAAGTTTAATTTCAAAATAGCAACAAAAATTTTAAGTAAAATTACATAATTTCTTAATGAAAAACTATTGAATGTTAAAAGGTAATTCAAGATATCAATCCAAATATTCTGATATTGACAAGTACACTATTTTAAAAAAACACCCACTAATAACTTTGAAATGCATTTATCATTCGCATGGTTGGGCAAGTTCTGCATCATTTAGTATAAAATTCCTGAGTCATTATGTAATGCTCCAAAAGTATTTTAACTTCTTTGGACCTTTTGACTGATCCAAATTTAATTAAACTTCCAGATAGTATCGGGCGCCAGGCAATATTAACTTGCCAAATAAAGTTAAATGAGGGTTCACTAAGTATATTGGCATTACTAGTCACAAAGAATTCAAAAGATTGTCAAATTTTTAAAGTTATTCTTAATCAAAATCAATTATCATTGCTCAAGAGAAAAAATAGCAAAGTCAAAATATTCATATAACAAACTAAAGTGTATTCCCAAAAAATTCACGACTCACCATATAAATTGATGAATACAAAATAGTCTGAACAAATAAAAGCTCATTTGAACATCTCCAAAACTGACAAATTTCTCAGCTAACATTGTTCTCTCTCATTAGCATTTTCTCATTTTGACTATCTCCACTATCATTACTATCTTTACTGACTCTGTGACCTAATGTCACTTAGTATACATGTGTTGCATGCTGGGAAAAACATTTGCACAATCTTATGATTGTGCTTTAGCTATGAAGCAAGAGGGGGCGTGTCCTTAACACACACATTAGTGGCTGACAATCAAAAGTCAGAGTTGTGCATGCATGCACAACTCCTTTAGCAGATTGAAAGAGGGAAAAGTGATTAAGTCCAATTGAAATAATCCCCAAAATGATAAATATAACGTAAATAAAGTAAAACTGTTGAAGTAAAAGTGAATGGGTGGATCATCACAATTACTCATGGCAATGAAGGTTTCTTGAACTTGTGGTGCATCATAATAGATATTGTTCAGTTCTCTACCATGGTACACCATGCTTGTTGAAGCATATTGCAAATATCTAAAATGACTATATCAAAGTTTCTTCATATACACTGAAAGCACAATTTATTATACACAATCCACCCACCCATCCAAATAACATCTGTGCTCCACCACAATAATGCAGCCAGCTGAAAATCCTTACAGGCTATAAATAAGCCAGGTACCTACTTGCAACTATTATGATGGGTAAACATGGCTACCTGAGCTAGTTCAATCGTGGACAGATAGTGAGGAAGGTGAGGTACTCCACATCTAATGTAACAATTAGGTAATATTATTAATTATTACCTAATTGTTACATTAGATATGGAGTACCTTACCCTAGAAAATACTTGTATCTTAGTCCTATTAAATCTTATCATTTCTTATGTTCACACAACACTCACCAGACAATGTCATCATCTTGCTACAGAACATCTGGGATGACTACAGAACTGGGATCTCTGCATACGAACCAGGCCATTGATGTTCAGATGAGCACTGCCTCTCCCATATTGTAATGTCTGAACAGAGGGACACAGTCGGATGGGTGGGTGGATCATCTGATCACTCCCATTTGGCAAAGGACTGGTTGGAGGAGCATTCGAGTGAGTTCACAACCCACAAATTGCCCTCTCACTCTCCAGATTTGAACTCTATTCAGCATCTGTGAGATGAAGTGGAATGATGAGGATTAAAATCCAAAACCCATCAATGGCAACTCTTGGTGCTTTACAGATAACCTTCTGGAATCATGGGCCATAGTACAAACCAAACATTTCCAACACCTGTTAGGGTCCATGCCGCAACATGTTGCTGCTGTTGTGAGGGTGGAAGGTGGACCTACATTTTATTAAGTGGGTGGGTGTAATAAATTGTACTTTCAGTGTATGTTTATAGCACAATACTTTATATTTCTTAATATTATTGGCATCACTCACAAATTCTTCATTCATAAGTATTAAAATCTGCAATTTATAAGTAAAAAAATGGTCATAGGCTTAGGCTGTACAAATATCATTTTTCTATGACTCCTGGTCAAGTGTGTGAAACAATAGAATTTTATCATTGTAAGTACTCAAATCATTTGGTATCTATTACAAAAAAAATGTGTTTGAAAGATGTTTTACTTCACTTTTCAGATTTCTAAGTATGCTTTCTGGTAATTTGTAATGACATTTGGCCAAGTAAACTTATTTATTTTATTAAATAATTTCAGTGGATCTGTAAATTTTTGGAGTTGTATGAATCATTATGAATGACCCTTTATGTGTGAAAGACTACAAATAGTTGCAATTTTTGTTTTAGATTGAACATGGGGCCAAGCAACATTTAAAACATTTGACTGAGTATTTTGCTTTTCTCTTGGAATTTGCTAAAATGGGTGAGGAAGAATGCCAGTTTTTGTTATCCGTGGAAGCCATTTCAACAATTGTAAATTTCTACTTAGGTCAGAAAACCTCAGAATATGTGAGTATTGAAAAATAATGCTAAATTTTCAACACTTACCTAAATATTTAAAGTAAATATATAGTAGCTGTTGTTATTTTCTGGTTAGTTGTGTAACTTTTTTTTTTGCTAATATAAATATTAGATTAAAAGAAATGCCTTGCATTGTTTGGGTCTTAATATGTGATAAATGACACACCAATAATGTAGAAGCTTCCATTTTAGATAAACCTCAATAAGATCAGCTCCATGAGAGATTTTCCTCCACTTATTTTCTGAGGTAGAAAGTAGGGGATATAATTTGAATTAGCCTATAATATTCCTCAAATAAGTAACTTTCATTTCAGATATAACTTGTTAGGCTCTGTAATTGTTTCAAAAATTAGACCTTGTTTTATGGTGAAGTTTAAGGGGTTCCTTTGCTCCCATTAACAAGTCCCTTGAAACTGACATAATCCAGTTTTAGTTCAAAAACCAAAGATATAGTAACACTATCAAGAGCATCTAAAGTCAGCTTAACCCAAGCATTAACATAAGCAACTCTCTTTAACAATTAATATTTATATAGATTTTTAGCAAAAAGAGGTAGGTTTTAAATCAGCTTCTGCTGAAAGTTTGGGTTTTACTTTAGTTAATGCAATACAGAGTATCAAGGAATATGATTACTGATATTAAGAATTTAGGAAGTTATGAATCATTCAATAATCTGATATTAAGCATTTAGGAAGTTATGAATAGTTCAATAATCTGATATTAAACATTTAGGAAGTTATGAACTGTTCCAAAACACAACACTAATCTGTGAGTGTTGTGTGAACATGACCTAATTGTTACAATGTGCACTGTTGTACTCTATTGCATATAACTGCTATTATTAGGAACTCATTACATATTAATCTGTATTTTATGGGGGTGCTTAATTTTACAGATTCTAAACCCTTATGCTTTTTTTCTACTTTTCTTCTTCATTAAATTATATGAAGTTCTGTACCAAATTTGATTGTCCTAGCTCTTACCATTTACCAGGAGGAGTTCTTTATTGACAGACAAACTCAGTAAAGTGCATAATAGAATAATAGATTAGCAGCAATCCTTTAAGATTAACACAGTGCAGATTGCAAGAAAATACTTGTATCTTAGTCCTATTAAATTTTATCATTTCTTATTTCTTCACCTAATCATTTTTGCATTTCTTCTCATCATTGTAAATAGGATTATTATGTGTGTATTCATTATTATTTTTAGGTTGAAGTTGTCTCAGATGAAGAGGAAGATGATGATGATGAAGTAGTTTCTACAGTAGATGATAAATATAAACCAGCATCATTAGAAAAGATGATAACCCTGATAGCCCTTTTAGTAGAAAAGTCTCGAGAGGAAGACAGACTTCACTTATCTCATAGTGACTATAATGCAGTTGCTGGGGGAAAGGTAAATAAATATTTTAAAGATATTGATAATATCACTAATTATGTTCTTTTGTAAATAAATGGAATTCTCAAAGATTGCATATTGCTGATATGCAGTATTTTAACACCTGAAAAACTTTCATTATTTAGAATGACAATAGTAGTAATTTCTGCTACTGTCATTTATGTGTTGAATTTCAACATGTTTCATATAGGATTAATTACTATGACATCATTTTTAATGACTAATTTAATCTCATTTCTGTGAAAAAATATATATTTTGCTAATTTTAACCATTTTACACTAGTTATACTTATGCTAAAAATATTTTGTGGTATTAAACAAAATGGTCCTAGTTCATGGGATTCCCATTGCTGGTAACTTGATTGTGTAGTTGCATTTGCCACCTTGAAAATTTAGCTGCAAATTTTTAGTAATGTAAATAGAAAATGGGTCATAATTTGCTAATCATGCATAGTGAATTCTTGGTGTATAGTTTATGAATATTTAGAGAAAGATGGGGAAAGTTTATGCTTAGCCTGGAGCAATCACAAGTAATATAACTTCAAAATCAGAAAATGGTCAATGATTGCTATGGTCATTTTAGTGCAGACCTTTTTTTTTTAAGTCTACTATATTTTTAGTTCATCGAAACAAGAAACAAAGAAACATAGGCTTCATGCCTTGTTTAGGTTTCTCATACCCACAAAACATTTTGACAATGATTGGTCCACAGACTATTTATTAGAATTTTAGCATTTTTATTGTTAAAAGTTGGAAAAAAATTAAGTTGCTTTAGATTGCAGAGTTGGTATCCTGGTTTTCAGTAACATATTTTCCTAGTATTAACCATGCTTTATATTTAACAATAATGCAATTGCTTCTTTTTATGTGTTTTTTAATATTTCAGGGGTTTCCATTTTTGTATCAACAAATTAGAGATGGTATCAATCTTCGTCAAACATGCAATCTTATCTTCAGTTTGTGTCGTTGGAATGAACATCTAGCTGTTCATGTGAGTAATTTTTGCTTATTTCTTAAAATAATTTCTAAAAAGTTGAATATTGAAGTTGCTTGTTCAAAATTTATTTCTCTTATACTGATTTTTTTTTCAATATTCTGCTTTCAGATTGTAAATATGATCTTCACAGCAATTGCAAAACAGCATGAGGTAGGTGAATTTCAATCAACCAGGTATTTAATATGAAAAACTTCTTTAACTATATATTAATTCTGTAAATTGTTTCTAAAAAACATTTTATTTTTATGCTAAATTAACCACATCACATCAGAACTAAATAATAGTTTTCAATATATTTATTTCCATAGGTGTGTTAACTGAATTTGCTATTTAGAATTCAATGCAATAAATATACATGTAATGTACTTTTTGTTGTATAACTGTATCTGTAATGCTGTCTGAGTTTTTAAAGGGAAAGCAACTATGCCTTCTTTTTAGAATACAATTAGGCAGTGAAAAGAGCTCTAATTTAAAACACTGTCAATGCACATATTTTTAATTAAAAAACATTTTTTTTCCTAATATTTTTATTAAATGTAGAACATTAATGGCATGGAAGTAGTTAATATGGGAATAAAAATAAGCCAAACAGCACTGGGACATAGATAGCCTAATCAGTAGCATGCCAGTCTTTAACCTTTTCTTAGGTTAAATCCTTGATTTTTGCCAGCATTTAAATTTTATGTTTCTGCATAATCTGCCTTTAGGGATTATGGGACAAGGAAAAATAGGGGCTGTAAAAATTTGTGAGATGGAATTAATAATATTTATTTTTTTTGTTTGATGCATATTTTATTAAACTAGGATATAAATAATTTGTTAAAGCTATCTGATCACCATTTGTTAGACCTGATATGTGGTATTGTCGATTTATTTGTTGCCATTACTCTATGCTGAAGAAATCCCCTGATTTAAGCTCACAAGTTTGATTTGAACTATTCTTAACAAATTTTTCCTTAAAGTTTCAAAAATCTCTGAAAATTAATTAAAAAACTGCTATTTTTAAAAATGGAAGATTTTGGAAGTAATTATGAAGTACACACCTCTGTTGTTTTTGTTTTACATTCTTTTCTGCCTTAAATCTATTTTAATAGCCCTAGAAATATTTTTATCATTTATCCCAGCATTCTATGCATCGTTCCTGCTCCTCAAATCAAAACTATAACTAAAATAACTAAAAACAGAGCCTTCTTAGGCTTCAAGGCTGGCTGCAACTAGGTCATGGCTCACTGCAATGGAAGATGCAGGTGGCTCACACATGCGATTGTTCTGTGTTTTATAAGTGACTCCATGTAGATTGTTTACAGTGTTGTTCCTTTATATTGGATATACTCCCTTTTTAAAGTTGGTGTTTACTTTTTTTTACATTTAAACCTAAGTTTTCAATATATTTATTTCCATAAATTATCAATCATTCAAAACTATGCTATATCGGATGGCTGACTTATAAGTAGTTGCAGATATTTATTTAACATTGCATTAGGTAATATGTTAATTTTTCTTTTATTATTTCTTCGTGAAATAATTCTTTAATATTGTATCATTTTCTGAAAATGAATGAGGTCTTAGATGCAGAAGCAGAAAGGACTTCCTTGGCATGGAAATCAGTCCTCATGTGGGAGGTCAATTTCAGCAAGGTTTCCCTCTCTACTACATTCACTCAGAATATTTTACTCCCCCCTTTGCAAAATTTCATTTTTTTTTAATTATGAGTTTTTAAGTTTATATTGAATTGTTTGAAAAGAGTTCCCTCCCCTCCTCAATATATTGATTGTGTCACTCTGATGATATAGCGGCTTTTTTTTTTATTCTTTGATATACTAACTTTTCACACTTAGACAAGATCCCAAAATTTCAACATCCAGAGGAAAATTATTCATAATGTTTAGTGAAAAAAGAAGCCAAGAAAGTATTCTTCCATTTCATAACAGGACAAGAAAATCCCATTAATGTGAGCAATTCAAGTCACTTTGTTATAATGCTAGCTCATATTTTAAAATATACTACACTGAAAAGAACCATTAAAAGAAATAAAAGTAATGTTTCAGATAATCGTTATATCATTCAGAAAGAAATTTCCTTTCGATTAATATATAATTTAACTGTTTCTATTCATCAGGTTTTACAAAATTAAGCCTTAATTGCATAGTGCAATTTATTTTTGTCATTATATTGCTGTGAAAAAGTCTTATTAAAATTAATATGCTTGTAAATTTCTTTCATTTTTTTTTTCATAGGATTTGGAGTTAAATCTTTTCAATATGGTATATAACATGACCTATTTCTGTTGATTTTTTTTTTTAATTCTAAAGTTGACTTGTTTATCTGACTCAGCACAATTAGCTAAAGGCCTAGACTTTCTCAAAGTATGGTACCGAGAAAAAAAAAATGACAAAACAGGAAAAATATTTACTTGAAACAGAGAAATTAATTTTTGTTATTCAGAAATGAATAGCCTTTCTATTCATGTACATTGTAATCATTTCTGTCTATTAGTTTTTTTTTAAATAAATTTTTATTTGCATTCCCAGATGCATGTTCCTCTACATGACTGAAAAGGTCCTATTAAAATAAAACGTCATCTATTTGTTAAATATTATTTTTTCAGAAAATCAGTAATTAAATGCTGATTAATTTGGCATATAGCATGCCATTATTCCTTTCATTAGTTATTTGGCAAAAAAGTTATAAAGTTAATTTTTTTGTCTGAGCATAAGAAGAAAATAGTTTGGTCTCTGGATGTAAACCAGGTTTTCAGGCTGGACACTGGTAGGGTTAATGATGTGACATCTAAGGCTGAAAATGATACTGTTTCTTTTTTTATATATATAGTTGGATACAACATCAGCAATTTGGGGCTGGGATGTCTCAGTTGGTAGCATGCCAGGCTCATAATCTACAGTTCCCAGGTTTGAGTCCCAGCTAAGCCAGCATTGAGATTTATCTCCACAAAACTCCCCATTCTGCCCCCTGTTAGTAGGGGGCTCTGGCCCCATGTGTGGGACAGCCATCCTCTGTTCACGTTAAAAAACACACTGGATGGCCTTAATGGGAGGCTACCATCTGTCTCCCAACAACTTTTCCAGTGTGTCCCCTCCCCAACCTTCTCTGAGTCTTGGGGGTCCTTGTGACCTGGCCATTTAGTCAATTGTGTGCAAAAAATGTAGCTCAGAGGTAAAACAAACCCAACAACCTCAACAATTAGTACTGTATCTGTCTCATAATTGAGCAGTTTGATAATTAAAACAAAATGAAAATTTCATTCTTGTCTCTTTGTAATCAAATACAGTTAGGAAGTAATTAATCTCACTACAATGATAGTCAATTTCTAGCAACAAAGCAAGTGTGAAAAAAAGACCCATTCACCTCCCAAACTCAAACTCAGGATCTCTTGGTTACGTGCACCAGTTGCTCTACCTTTTGAGCTAGGGTGGGGCAATTCACACTTGCTTAAGGATGATTATTATTGTTGTGTTATGACACTTTACTATGTGATTCTAGGTATTGGGGTGCTCATGGATTATTTATACTGATGAGAACTAAGTTTTTATAACCACATAGCAAGTAAGATATACCTTGGGTTATTCTTATACACATCATTAAAACTCTGATGGAAATAACCTCTGAATGCTGTAGGCCAGCAACCAATTTAATAGGAAGAAATTAATCTCACTACAGTGATAGTCATTTTGTAGTAACAGAGCAAGCGCGAAAAATTCCATCTATCTGCCTCCTGGACTCTTAACTCGGGATTTCCTGGTTATGCACATTGCTCTACCATTTTAGCTAAGGCAGGAGTAATTCAGTGAGATTAATTCCTTCCTATCAAATTAGTTGCTGGATTAGGGTGTGAGAGGTTATTTCCATCCAGAGCTTCAATGCTGTGCATATGAATAATACAAAGCATATATTACTTGATATGTGGTTATAAAAGCTTAGTGCTCGTCAATATAAATATTGCATGAATGCCCTAACACTTAGACTCACATGATAAAGCTTCATAACATAACCATCCTTAAGCAAGTGTGAATTGCTCCCCCCCCCCCCCCTACCTTACCTCAAAATGTAGAGCAACTGATGAGTGTAACCAGGAGATCCCATGCTCAAGTCCAGGTGGTGGATGGGTAGTTTTTCACATTTGCTTTGTTACTACAAATACAGTTGGTTTGTCTTTGAGAAAAAACATGTCATATGAATGATAGTTGACATTATATTGAACTTTAGTGTTATCATAAATTGATCAATGAGTTTCTTAATCTGATCATGGAATTTTTGTAAATCTGAAATCTCAATCATTAGTATATCTCCACAATGGTGGAGTGAATAATTAAACCTCTAGTATAATATTTATATATTATACTAGTGCAGTTGCCATCAATGCATGCAAGAAGTCATACATTCTTCTATAATATAATAATCTGAATAATAGAAGAAATTCAAGTTTCAACAGAAATGACTTTTTTGACTTTGTTTACTATTTTCTTCTTGACATTTGCTTTATAATACACTACTCCATCTGTTATTGGTTATCACCTATTGTGCCATTGCAACATCTACCAGTAACAAAATGTATTTTCCTGTATATTTGAAATTTTTTTTAGTTATCTACTATTAGAGGGGAGCTAAAATGGAAAAATGACAAAAACTTGTTGACTTAGAAAATAAGCATTTCATATTCACTAGAGTTGTCAGTCATCTCTAGTGAATATGAACTTTCTGGTTATGCTATGAAATTGAAAAGAATCTTAGTTTCTGATAAACACAATGCATTAATATATTTTTACAAGTAAATTTTATTATTATCATTGTGATGTCTTATTTTTATGATTTCATGCCATTGCAAGTGCAAAATTACATAACCCAACTGATTTGTTTTTCAGACTAGTGGGCCATTTTTCAAGCTGTTATCATTTTTGGTGGAATTTGTAGGTGGACCACCAGGCCTTCCACCCTTTACAAATCTTGTTTTACAGAGAATTTGGGAGGTGAGAAATGAATATAACTGTTTAGAATATAAATCATTTACTAAATAATGCTCATTACAAACTATTTTTATACAACTTTTGAAGGTAAATTGAAAGGGAATCATGAAGAAAATATTTTGATAGTACAGATGTTTATTTGACTAATGCCAAATATTTCAGCCTTTGCTTAAAACAAATGTTTACCCTTTATGTAATAATTATTTTTAGTTATTATGTATATAATATTTATTATTATTATTATTATTATTATTATTATTATTATTATTATTATTATTATT
The DNA here is from genome assembly GCA_038380435.1 of Ryuthela nishihirai. NCBI lineage: Eukaryota > Metazoa > Arthropoda > Arachnida > Araneae > Heptathelidae > Ryuthela > Ryuthela nishihirai. The sequence goes on along the minus strand of JAWZYU010000029.1, from coordinate 57,930,494 downwards.
ATTATTATTAAATGTGTATATAACATATAATTTCAGTAAAATGATCAAACAAATTTGTGAGAATAAGTGTAATAAAATGACTTCCAATAGTATTTTGGAAAACTGTCTTCGAATGTCCATAGAAATTATGAATAAAAACGATTTTAATTATGAAGGAGTTTGGGGCTTCAATTGAAAGTATTCAGAGAAAGATAGTCACCCTCTTCAAGGGGTGAGCTACTTGCAATTTTTCTTGAAACCTCATAATCTACCATCAAATGTTGAACACTAGAGAGGAGAGTTTCAAGCATTTTCATTGTAAGTATACAGGTTGAACATAAATTATTCACCATATTGTAAACATACATAAAATGCAAACTACAATAGATATTGGGAAATGGTTTTTATTTGAAACAGCTCTCTTTCATGGAGCTACACAGTGCATCTGATAGATGCTGCTGAACAACCAGAGAAGAATACGCAAAACAGCATTGTTACCAATAGGAAGCAATGTAAAATTTAAAATTATCCAAATATTCATTGTTCATGGAAACATTTGGTCAAATTAGTATTTGATCTAAATATGCAAAATGTTTTTAAAGCTTTAAGTTTTGTTGATTGTATATGCTCTGTCTTCCCCCCCCCCCCCCCACACACACACACCTTGTATTTTACCACCATTCATATGTTGGTGATGTCAGTCTAGTCTCTCATGTTAGTAGACAAAACACAGGAAAAGCATTTTTTGGCCCTAGTTTACACTACTAATAGACAATTCTGTTTTTGTGAACTAAGTGGCTTATAAGAAAATTTTTCTTCTCAATTGTTATTTGATTATTATTTGATAAATCAAAAGGTTGTTATGGAATTTTTATTTTCTCTTGTTAATTACAGATTGACCACTTTATGCAATACTCATCATAAGTAAATATATTGCATTATATTTATGATGCAAATATTTTACCAAGTATTGCTAAGCCAAATATCTGTTGAAGATCTGAATATTATTTTAGAAAAAATACGATGCATTTTCAATGTCCTTATTAATAACTGATAACTTTTTTTTTTCATTTATGTCTATAAATGGATTGTTGTATTATGTATAATAAACAATTTCCATGCAATGTTGATTATGTGGATCAAATTCAGATTTTTTTTATTGAATACCATGTTTAATATATCAGGCAACTTGATTTACTATCATCTAACAGGAAGGCTATTAGCTAAAATGGAAAATGAAAGCAAGGAGAGCACAACTCTGTTAGTTGCTTTGTTTAAAAATATTGTATAATTTACCTGCAAAAATAGTTTTTTAAGCAATAATCAAAATCATAGTTCTTATCTTAGATGAATGGTTACAATATCTGTTGTCTTCAGTTTATTGAATTTTGGACTTAAATATTTTTAAAGGTATATATATATTAAACTGTACTTAGTTATAACTAACTTTTAAAACAGTGGCTGCATTTTAACCCTTCCAGGGTCCCCATCATTCATTTGCAGATGATAATGAAATCTCAGACCAGAAACAGATAGACATTTTTATCAAAATAAAAATTATCTGTCAAGCAACCATTTGCCACAGTGGTCTGACAGGAGCCTGTCAGTATATTATATCATAGAGGAGATTTGTGAGGAAGCTGAGACCTCAGCAGAAAGACAACAGAGAAAATAAACACCCATACCTTATATATGGCTTGAACCCAGGTTTCTTAGATCAGTAGTCAATATGTTAACCACTTGACCACCAAGATGGTTTGATGGTGCATATTGAACTGCAAATCTTAATTTGCCCAATCATCCAAGACTTGAGGTTGCCACATTACTACAATGAAATTCTCGTGGATTCCACAGAAATCTTAATAACATCAAGGTCCTCTAGGCAAACAAGCCTATCTACATGTGCCTTCAGGAGATGACTTGGAGGCAGTTTAAGGATCCCATGTTTTGGCAATTTTCTCTCTTACACTGGGATGGAGATGGTCCAGCTCATGGTGGTGTTGCCAACCTCACCACCACCCCTGGACATGAAATTGCTGATCCCTGGTGCTGATACTCTGAGGGCCTCCATTGCCCATGAAAGCCATACTTGTGTGACTTTCATAGGCAATGGTCAAAACTTGATCACCTGATTAGCCTCAAAACAGTGAGTTAGGGGAATATGAAGATGAAGAGATAGAGGAATCTTTTTCCTTTATCTCTTCATCCTCATATTCCCCCAAGTTTCTGGCCCTCAAGAGCCAGGCCAAATGCTTTCCATTGTTTATACTGAATGGCCTTGAGATCTACACTGGTTTCTATAAATTAAGGCAGAAAAATTATAATAAAAAACTATATGAATGATTTTAATGAAATTTGATGAAAACATGAATTGCAATGCTAGTTACAGAATGGTATAAAATATTTTACACTAGAAACAGTTTTCGTCAAAAAATAACACTTATAGGAACTTGTCCCAAAATGGGGTGTCAGAATGCAATGGGCAAAGTTCTTTAATAAGGAGTGTGGTGTCACCCCTTACAGCAATGCAGGCACGACAGTGATATTCCATGCTGTTTATGATGTGAATCAGCTCAGTAGGGAATAACAACCATTGTTCTTTTAAAGCAGTAATAAGCTCCCCCTTTGTTTCAGATGGCATGTTGAGGGCCACGTCTCCCTAGAGCATCCTACACATTCTCAATTGGATTTAGGTCGGGAGATCAAGCTGGCCACTCCATGCACATAATGGTCTCCTCTTGAAGGTATTGTTCCACTAGTTGAGCTCTGTGTGGACGAGTGTTATCATCTTGTAATATGAATGTTTCACCTATTTCACCAGCATAAGGACGTACATAAGGGTCCAGGATGCTATCTCTATATCTTTGAGCATTGAGTTTCCCACTTAACACATATAGGTCTTTGCATCCACCTAAGGAAATGCCACCCCAAACACACACGCTACCTCTGCCGTAACTGTCTCTTTGATGGATGTTATTGGGATGATAGCAAGTACATCATTCTCTCCATATCAAACAATGTCCAGAATCACTCTGCAAGCAATATCTGGACTCATCTGTCAAGAGTACGAACCTCCATTGCTCTTCTGTCCAGTTAACATGAATACGTGCCCAATTCAACTGCTCCCTCCTGTGATGTGACATGAGGGGTATACAAATTACTGGCCTTCTAGCATACAGACCTCCCTCATGAAGCCTACACACAGTAGAAGCTGATACAACCCTCCCAATGGCTGCTGCAAGATAGGGTCGTAGCTGAGAGGGAGTAGATGTCCTGCTCCTTCGTGCTGTTAATCGAGATATTGATCTTGTACAGCAGTCGTAACTCTTTTCCTCAGCTAAACCTCCGAGATGCAGAATCCGTGCTAAGAAATTGATTTCACAGTCTGTGGACCACAGAAGGACTTGCATTCAGCCATCGTGCCATGTCTGACTGACTTTGGCCTGCTTCGAGCTGGCCAATAGTTCTCCACCGCAGTTCATTTGGCAAATGATTTTTCGAGGTCATTCCTACAAAATAAGTATTTCAAATTTCTTTATTTCTTTATTCACATTTACAACACAAAATAACGATCCACTCCAAAACACCCATTTTATTCTGCTATCCGATTACTCAAATTGTTGCAACCTAGACTAATTTGAATACAATATGCTCACTTGGCATTACTGGTTACATGAACACGTTTGGTGAATTATCGCGATTTTTCTCATTTTTCCTTAATTTATGGAAACCAATGTATAACAGGCCATTTGCAGGCCTATTGAAATGAGGAGATCTGCCGTGCTTTGAACTCTGCTGTTGGGTCAGACAACGTCCATTATGCTGTCTCCAACATCTCTTACCATTGAGTATGAATCAGTTGCTGCAACTTTTGAACTACCTGTTTCTTGAGAAATAATGTTCAGACTAGTGGGAGGCAATAGTTTTGCAATTCACCAAACAAGAAAAGAATCCTAAGATTTTTTACAGGTCCAGTTGCTTTGATGAGCTGCATGTGCAAAGTGTTGGAAAGAGTTGCAATACCATTCATCTGATATTTAGAGATCAGCAACCTTCTTTCCAATATCCATTGTGTGTGGCTTTCATAGGCAATGGTCAACATTTGACCACCTGATTAGCTTCAAAACAGTGATCTGGAATTCGTTTCTTTGTCAAGAGCTCAGTCCCAATATTCTTTGACAGCCAAAAAACATATGACACAGCATGGCGAATTAGCATTCTTTGTGACCTCCATCCCTTCAGCTTGATGTGCAAATCTTCATTTCAAACTTTTTATCTATTCATTTTGTATCCATGTTGGTAAAACTCCATTGCAGCCTTACCTCAAGAACATGGGATTCCTCAAGGCTGTATCTTGAGCTTTGAGAATCCCCTTATGTTATGCTTTTTGCTGTCAAGATCAGTTCTATATTAGACAACTTCCTCTGATATAGGCAAAACTCTCTGTGTTGATTTTAGCAATTTTTTTTTTTTGCTTCCAGCATGACAGTCGTTGAACAACAACTGCCACCTAGCTCAATTGCTTTCACTTTATCTCACTGTTTCCCTTTGCAATATTTCTCCTTGCAGAAAAGACATCTATGCCTGACTGCTTGTATTGGCAACCTTTTGCTAGCCATAGCTGTGTGCCCAACTTCTTGAATGTTGTTATAAATGGATCGAAGTCTTGGGGACTTGTTGCAATTTCCCATGGTCTGCTGTGACATCATTTTAGCAGACTAGATATCACCACAGTATTCCATTTTCACTACAGAATTGCACATTATCAGTCTTGCATTGGAACACATCATGGCTAAGAATCATAATCAGTGTGTGCTCTACACAGCTTGCTGCATGCTTTGATCTCATTCTCACCCTATTCTCTCCAAGATCCACCAATAGCTCCATTGTGTGGCTGCCTCATCAGGCATCCTCTTCTGTTGAATGACTGGATGTGTTGGCATCAGGGGCAAAGTCATCTAAGCTCTAGTCCAGACCTTGCTTGATGAAGCATGCCCATTCCACCAGCAGCACACCACAGATATCCTAAAAGATTGCAGCCAACACTTTTCCAGCAGTAGGTGTTACTTTGAAATTCTTTTAGGTTGGTGATGTTTGATGTTTCCATTCCATCAATGTACACTTATTGCTTGACTTATAATGGTGGACTTATGTTTCATCACCTGTCACCATCGAAAGAAAGTTGGTTCCCTCTTACATAATGTTGCAGCAGTGTCAGACTGGCCATCATTTGTTGTGTCTTATTGCCCTCCATTAATGCATGTGGAACCCACTTTGTACACACCTTACAGTACCATAGCTTTTCTATGATGATATGCTGGACGATGCCATGTGATAGACCCAGCTCGGATGCAATGCATTGCAAAGTAACACGTCAATCCTGTTGAATAATCTTAGTGCATGCAGCATTCACTTCTGTTGTGGAGCTGCTGGAATGCCCACTATGATTGTCATCTTGTACAGTATCCCTGCCTGCCGAAAACCTCTGACACCATTTGGTGACATGGTGCAACTCTTTAATAAAACACGAATAAATACTGTACAATAAGTCTCGATGCCCAATTCCCTCTACGATTCACCAGTGCATCGCATTTAGTACTACATTTGATATATACATAACTCTGAGGATGACAATATGTCGCTCGCCAAATCTAGGGTGCGGACATTTTATGTATTATCATAAATCTCAGATGTCACTATACCTTTGTTATATAATACCATATACTTAGTACTAATAACTACTTTCTTTAACCTATCTTAAAGAGTACTAGTTAGCAAATACAAAAGGCAATATTACCACAGACTTGCAAAAGGCTGGAACAACTGAGGGGCGGGGGTAGCTCAGTCGGTAGCGCGCCAGGCTAGTAATCTGTAGTTCCCAGGTTCGAGTCCCAGCTGGGTCAGCGTTGAGATTTATCTCCGCAAAATTCCCCGCCCTGCCCACAGTCAGTACTGACCGATGGCACTGACCGAATCAGTACTGACCGAATCCCCATCATCTTACAGAGCGACGCGCTTCGCATGCCTCCTGTGTGCCGGCTTCCTCAGGCTCTGAGCACATACTGTGGTATGTTACCTTATATGCATGTCTTCCATTGCGTCATCATTTACATCCTTATGCGCAAGCGTTTCTGCACTTTTCTTCTGCCGTAACAGAAGATTCCATGCAGATGGTATCGGGGTGATATCATTATTACATATAATATTCATATTACATTATAACATATAATATTCATATTACATTATTACATGTATCATTATTACATTATTACATATATCATATATGTAATAATGATATCACCCCGATACCATCTGCATGGAATCTTCTGTTACGGCAGAAGAAAAGTGCAGAAACGCTTGCGCATAAGGATGTAAATGATGACGCAATGGAAGACGCACATATAAGGTAACATACCACAGTATGTGCTCAGAGCCTAAGGAAGCCGCCACATGGGAGGCGTGCGAAACGCGTCGCTCTGTAAGATGATGGGGATTGTGAGTATAACTCCCTGGTGTGAGGTGTGGAGTTCAATTGAGCCAAATATGATAGTTTTTAATGGTTTTTAAAGTTTTAATGGCTGTTGTTGGAAATTATAAGTCTGCATATGATAGTGCCACGGCAGCCAGTGCAGGGCAGTGAGCACCGAAATTTAGAGAAAAAGTGTGATACCAGCATGTACAACAGTTTAAATGTAATCCACTACAAAATAAGCAGATAATAGCAATATGATTGTAACATTATTGCAACAGACAATAACAACTCAAGTCCGAGGAATCCCCTATTAAGAGCTAGTGGAAATCTGCTATTGTCACCGTTAGTAAGATAACAGGACTGACAACAGTAATCTACAGTGGAAATCTGATGTATATTTATTCATCATTGCTGATATCTTCAATGTAACAGGACTGGTAGCATGTGTTAGAAACCACGACAGCAGTGTCGAGACTAACAGATTAACATCAAATGATGCAGTTGTTCCAGCCTTTTGCAAGTCTGTGGTAATATTGCCTTTTGTATTTGCTAACTAGTACTCTTTAAGATAGGTTAAAGAAAGTAGTTATTAGTACTAAGTATATGGTATTATATAACAAAGGTATAGTGACATCTGAGATTTATGATAATACATAAAATGTCCGCACCCTAGATTTGGCAAGTGACATATTGTTATGCTCAGAGTTATGTATACATCAAATGTAATACTCAATGTGATGCACTGGTGAATTGTAGCGGAATTGGGCATCGAGACTTGTACTGTATTTATTCGTGTTTTATTAAAGAGTTTGATCCTACTGTGCCTCGTAATATTTAGAACGATGCAACATCACACTTTCCCTGTACACATCAACAAGCTGTCAGTGGATTTCAGCTGCACAAACTTTCCCATAGAATAACTGCTTGGACTTCTTTGCAAGACCACCTTAGCAACCTTGTAGCCATTTTGAACTGCCACATCTCTGCTCCTATATGCATCTGAAAAACCCCACTGTGTTACTAATCAGCTGTGCTATAATATATATTTAATGCTCTCCTATGTCCTCAGGATTTCCTTTGTGATATATAGATCTTGTTACCTTACTTTCTGATCCACCTACATAAACTCAGATCAGTCTTTTCATCAAACCACTAAATGGCTTAAAAAGCCACACTAATGTGAACAACAGGCATGGCAGTCATAATTTTGCAGGATCACAAAGAGAAAAGTGCAGTTGCATGGCTCTGCATAGGTCATAGATTTATTGCCCGTTCTATTCTTCTTTGGACAGATGACCAACCTATGTGAAGGTTTTGTCGCACTATTTTGATTGTTCATCATTTTTTAATTGACTGTACAATTCTTAATTGTGAACATTGTTTATTTTTTAACTGTAATCACTTGCCATCCATCCAAGCCTGTTACATTTAGAAATTTTTTATCAAATGTTTCATTTTTTAGAACTGGATTTGCTGTTTAAAACGTTTTTGGATATTTTAAAAGAATTTAATCCTTTACCTTCTAATTTTGTGTTTTATAATGTTGATTTTTTTCATGGGTTCTTTAGAATTATTTTATATTTTTGTTTGTATTTTTTTGTAGCTTTTCAATTTTATCTTTAGCTGTGGTTTTGCATCTTTTTCTTTTTTGTATTTACCTTATTTGGCATATAATAGCCTTATTTCTAATGTAGTATTCAACTCCAACCAACCAGGTACAGTTCATTATAACTTAGTTAAGTGCATAAAGTTATATTTACATTGCATGAAACTTAATTTTTTAAATTTAATTGTCTAGTTAAATTTATATATTATGCTGAAAAACAATTTTTTTTTAAAGTTAATATCGTGTATTTTTATTTTATTGTTATAAAATATCAATAGTGATTTGTTTTTACTGAACAAGGGAAAAAAATAACTAGACCTACAGATTCATTCCAGTTTTTCTGGTTGGATCCTGCAAGTGTTAATAATATTTTAAAGCATGTACAAATACACATTTTATCATATTAAACTATATTATTTTTGTAATATCCCTTTATCCATTTCTTTATCCAGACCACCTTTGTTCCACTTTGGTCTGGATAACCACCATTCCACTTATATATGAATAAGTATGATTTTATGTCCTTTTCAGGCAGCTGAGTATTGCCCTCAGCAGTGTATGGAATGGTTAACAGTACAAGTTCCTAGAAATAAAATAGCACACTCCTGGGTGTTACAGAGTATGGATAGTTGGGTTGAAAGATTCTTAATAGCGCACAATGTCCAGAGAGTAAGAAATGGTTAGTATTAAAAAATTTCATGTTTTTATTTCTTCCAGTTTTATCATATAATGCATTATAATTTTTTTTTCCTGAAACAAATTTAGTGTATAACGTACTATTGTACACGATGTTTCCTGAGGATGGCTCAGTCATTAGCATGCCATGCTCATAATCTGCGATAGTTCAAGTCCCAACTGCATATAGAAAGGGGGTATTAATGAACTTGGAAAGGTAGCCATCTGTCAGATAGGGTATTAAGCCATGGCACTATGTGCAAAAGAGCCATCTGAGGAACATGCTGGATGACCTTGACAGGAGGCTACTGTCTAGTAGGCCCCCTTCCCCAACCTTCTCTGAGCTTTTGAGGTCCCTTTGACCTGGCCATTTAGCCCATTGTATGCAAACGTACCACTCAGAGATAAAACAACCCAACCTGCAGTGTTTCTCAAGCTTTGTTATATCACACTTATATTAGTGATTTAATTCAGTCTGTTCCTCTTATTCCTGATATCAACTTTTGTCTGTATTCTTTTTCAAAGTTCCATCAGTCTCCTAACACCAGTTTATTTGATCCACTTCCCCAATCTTATCTGAGCCTTTTGGGGTCCTTGTGTCTTGGCCATTTAGTTAACTTTGTGCAAAAAAGTTCTGCTCATAGAGTAAGCTCAACTCAGGAAATCTTTAAAGTTTAAGGATAACATTGATATTCTAAATGCCTGTAATATCAGTAAAACTGAATGAAGTTAGGGCCACATCAAATGAATATTATACTGATTTCAAATAATAAGTGCAAATAATATAGTGTAATGCCTAATATGCAAAAATATCTATATAAATTATGATGGTGTTTTGGTGAGACAGTCATTGAAGACTGCCAAAATCTTAATATGTCACAAAGACATGAGATCTTTAAAAATGTATGATGGAGAGACATTGAAAGGCTCAAAGTTTGAACAGTCCCAATTGAATATTACTAGATGTTAGTCATTCTGTCTTGCAAAAGACTGTATATATATTGCTTCACATTGTGGATACTGATAGACCAATTGTGGAATATCCAATTGCAAATGAGGACAGGTATCAATTACTAACACAAAGACATAAACAGTCAATCCTATCCCAAGTAATTCCAATCTCAAGCACAACAAGCAACTTTGAATGTGGCATAATAGTTAGCGTTATGCATGCTATTTCTAGCATTTCCCAAACGGCTGTCCTCCTGGGCTTTTCATGCACAACTGTTTCAAAGATTTACCAAGAATGGTACGAAAAGCAAAAACTACCAGTGATAGATGATGCTGTGGACAAACACAACATGTGAATTGGAGTGGTCAAAGGAAACTGGAGAGAATCGTGCAAGCAAACAGATGGGCTACATCCAGGCAAATCACAACAGAATTAAACATTGATTTGCAGATCATCTTCTAATGCACGTGTATCAGACCTTGTCATGAATGGGCTACAGCAGTCATCAACTGTGTTGTTGTCTGAAGAACACAAAAGCATGTCTCCAGTAGGCACATTAGCATCATCACTGGACCTTTGATGACTGGAAAAGGTAGCCTGGTCAGACTAATTAAGGTTCTTTTTGCATCATGCTGCTGGATCAGAATTTGGTGCAAACAACATGAGGCCACGAAGCCATCTTGTCTGATGTCAACAGTACAGGCCAGTGGTGTGATGGTGTGGGGAATGTTTCCTGGCACATATTAGGTCCCCTGATACCCATCGAAGGTGGCGGGGGGGCTAAGTTGGTAATGTGCCAGGTTTGTAATTTTCAGTTCCCAGGTTCGAGTTCCAGCTGGGTCAGCATTGAGATTTATCTCTGCAAAACTTCCCGCCCTGCCCACAGTCAGTTGTGGACACTGATGTGCTTGTAAAGACCGCCGTCCATCAGATGGACTCATGAATTGAATAACTCATGATACCTATATAAATGCCATAATATAAAGATCATTTATTTTATCATATGCATTTATGTTATCAGCGATATTCATTTCAATGTTAATATTTTAAAAATCAAACAATTCATTCTTAAAATAAAAGATTATGCCATAGATTTATTGTAGTTTCTATATTTAAAAATTATTTGAAAAATTATTGAAAAATTATTTGAATATTATATTAAACTGATTTCATCATCCTTCACCCATATTTCACTTAATATTATTATATCTAAGATATATATGGTATTTTAAGTTATGGAGTTACTTATATTACAAATTTAAGAAGTATTTTTTTTCTGTTCAAAACAGAATAATTAATGATAAAAATTTAATGTAATGTGAAAAATATTGCAATTTAGCCATATTTCCACCTTGACCTTTATACATTTTTAAAATGCTAAATGTTTTCTACTCTAACAGTTCATTGGTGACTGTAAAAGAATTATAATAGTAAATTTTGTAGCATAAGATATGCAATTCCAATTATTAAAAAAATGAAATTATGCATAAGCACTTCTACTTTCTTGGACAAAGTTTTTATTCATACCTTCATATATAAGAAATGAATCAAATGCCTATCATTTTAAGTGTCTACTGAAGGTTTATCTGAAAGACAAATAAAATGATTTAAAATTGCCTTCTTTTTTTTTCCAAGAAATTAAATGTAGCTATAGTCACTGTTGCTCTAAGAAAAAATTTAATACTCACTATTTTAACCTAGATGAGCTATTGCTCTTGGATTATAAATATCACTTTAGAAGCAAATATAGGTGTATTTTGTTCATCTGCATAAATGTACAAATATATATTGTTGCAAATTTTTAGTAGTTTGCTGAGCATGAATTCAAAAATAAATAACTGCACTATAAATGAACAATGTAACTATAATTGAACTGATATAATAACTAAGTCAATAATAACTATATCAATCACAAACAGTTTCTCACTATTTACTTAAAACACCAATATATGCTATCTATCAACAAAAGTGATCCCTGATAATCACAATTACCAGACTATCTGTTGAACCAAGTACAACTAAAAGTATCAATGATACAGATACAGTGCTTTTTATTTTTAGTTCATCTTTTCCTTACCAGTTTACTGACAAGATCTACATTGTTAAACTCTTTTAATACTCCCATATACACACCAAATAAAATATTTCTTCTTAAACTATCACGGACAAAGTCAAATGCATTCACTTTCTGCTTCATACTAATTCTTCCAAAAAACTAACTCATTCAACTATTACAAGCCAGCTGAGAACAAGAACAATTAGGACTGGAATCCTCTATCTTTTTTTAAAGTTAACTCCTCATTCGGAAAGGTAAGTGACATAAATCATATTCTCTGTGTTATGTTTCAAGTTCCTCAAATACCATAGTCTTGACTTCATTGTCGCACGTTCTGCTTTCTTTACAGTATGTATTCCTTGTTCATCTGCATAAATGTACAAATATATATATTTATACGTGTTCTTTGTTCATCTGCATGAATGTGCAAACATATATGTAAAAAAATTATTTATAGTTTGCACGGAGTGTGAAAAAGTTCTTAGTTTGGAAATCTGCCAAAAGATGGCTGCACTATAACATATACAGCAGAAAGTTATAAGTTTATTAGATAATAATGCTACTTAAACAGTATAAAATTTAATAGTTTTATAATTTATAGTGAATTTTAATATATTCATATAATTAATTGTATTTGTATTACATTCACAATAATATAAAATTTAATATTTTTTGGTATATGGAGAATATGTAATATACCATCTGGAGAGCATCAGGAGCATGCCTTAATCATACAAATATGAAGAGGAACACTTTTGATGGAAGGTATTGTCATGATGTGAACAGAGTCGTCTCTCTGGGCAGTCGTATTACCTCTGCATTCTTCTTGCTTTATCATAAACTATTTCCTTTCATGGGTCAGTGATGTTTAGGGATAATGTTCTGTAATCCTATCTCTAATGCAGTGCAATTGAAAATAATTTCATCTTGTTTGGCATCCTGCACCAGACTGCTTGGTCAATATTTACAGGTGAACATATTAGCTGTATAAAATAGTCTGCTTGTTTCAATCTTGTAATTATATTGTTTGAAGTGAACATGAGCTTTCAAACTTTTCAGATGCCACAGAAACTTTGCATTTAATGTTTTCTCCCAGGATGATTTACATTTTATTTTTCACTTATAACTCTATACATTTATATTTAATATTTTGCCCCTGAAACCTTTTTATTATAATTTTTTCCATAGACCCTCAAAAGATGGTAGGTCAGATGTTTTGGAACAAAGTTTATATGTATTGCTTAAATTAATAATTCTCTCAAAGTTCTCAAAATAATCCCAATTATACCAAATAGTTGCATTGTTTCTTTTAATCATAATTGAGACATTTCCAGATTTAACAAAATGATTATGAAACCAGTCTAATGTTTCTATTGGAGGAAAGAATTCTCTGTTTTATATAGTTCACACAAATGTGGAATCATTAGTTTTTCTCAGTACCTCTAAGTTTTCACAGTGCCCAGTTTGAAAATTCCTACAGTAGAGAAATGTATTGCATTCTTCCAGCCCTCTCCCAATACTAGGTCAGAGGTGGGCAAAATATGGTCTGTGGGTCACATGTGGCCCTACAGAAGTATGGGAGGAACCTGGGAGGTTTTTTAAAACCAAAACTATAAAACTAAATATGAAATATATAAAAAATATATGTTTTCAGAAGTAATACCTTTTTTTTTTTCCTAATGCAACTTTGCACGAAAACAAGATTTTTGTTCTTTGTAACCACTTAGTGTAAAGCAAGTGGCCTGATCTATGTAAACTAAAGTGATTGGGCCAATAATCATCTTACTGATACCTACAAACAAAGTCGAATTTGTATAATATAGATTACTATTATTTAATTAATAATGTTAAATTTAAATTGATATAAAATATTTTTAATTATATGTTTTAAAAAAAGCTTTTTTATATATTTGTAGGTTATTAGAATGGCAAATTAAGAGACTGTCTTATTGACTCACATTTTTTATGCCAATTCTTAACAGAGTTGGCCCACCAAAAGGTTGTCACATCTTATACAACCTGCCAAAAGATATCTATTATGTGGCAATCAAACAAATATTTATTTACCCTTACTTTAACTACATAAAAGTATTCTGGTATAGCAGTGGTCATTACTCCTCTGCATATTCTTGAATAATCTCATTAACAGTGCAAGACATCACTGTAAATCATAAATTGTTATCAGGGTGATCACCTTTTAAGGGTCTTCTCTTATTCCATTCTGCCGTCATCTTTGTATTTAATGTTTCAGTGTGTAGAGAATATTTACACTTTAAATCCCATTAAGACTTGTTGGATTCCATATTGATGCCAAATTTATCATACATTTGTTGATGCATTTAAATAATACCAAAATATCCTTTGTCAAGGAGTGTAGGTACTTCTTGAGCTTTATTCAGTAGTTATCACAATGCAAATACTAAATATTTCTAATTTTTCCTTCACTTGGCACTTTTCCACACCATCACTTTGAGAGATGCTTCTGGGAAAAAAGCTGTTAAATTCCCCAAATATACACTTCAGAAGTTATATTACCATTTTAATTTTTAGCCCTTTTCATTCTCAAGTTGTTAATGCATAACTTTTGGAACTGAAATATTAGTAGTTTGAGAATAAACAGGTTAATATTGGAGTAAGTTATCTTGGATGTATTGCATTTTAAACTAGATAATATCAATAAAGTGCAGTTTTATCATGTCTCACAGGTTTTTCTATGGTGTATTCACTAATAAGCTCTTATTAGGCTTCCACAGCAAGTAAGCTGCCTAAAGGAGCATTTGTTATTTAATATTTATTTGTTTTTATTTTTTATCTGTTATGAAGTATGTAAAAGAAATTATTCTTTGGATTGTTTTATAAGTTTTCACAGTAGTTAACAAAACATAAATTTAGCATAAAGCATGGTATGAATTTCAAACTTTTTTCACTTGTAAGTAAAACAAAGATAACTTGGATGTAGTCTAAATCTCCAGAATCTGTTTTTAAAACACAAGATATACCATATATTTGTTGCTTCAGTGAAATGTTTGAAAAATATATTTTCTTCTAAAATAGATTGCATATCAGTAGATAACTCTTTTAATACCACATTAGTTTGAAAACAAAAAGTATATTCTCTTGGTAATTATTGCAAACACACTTTTCTTTTATTCTACATTATATCACAAAACAGATTAAGTGAATTAGCCTTTCAGTGACAATATTGTTAATGGTTACATTGATTGCATAAATATTATAAGCAGTTACTGATAAGATATGGATCTGCGATCAAAGCATGTATTGAAATGCTTTTATAAGTAAGTTAATATTTGTTCAGTGAATTTATTCCTTAATTCTGTAAGCTTTTATGTTTTCTAATATTAACTGGCAGTGTGTAATAGTATATATTACTTGTATCATACTGCTTTATCTAATAATTTTCTCAAAACTAGATTTATCTAACCAACTAGATAGAATAAACAATAGAACCAGAACTGATTGTTTTCCTATACTTTTTGATCTAATACTGCTTTATATCCTCGCCAATATATACTATATGCTAATACTGCTTTATTCCCTGGCCAAATACAGTAAGGTCACAACTTATATGAAGGTTCAGTATTGTAAACCATCATATAAGTTGAATTTTACAAATAATGTTTAATGTATTAATTTCCCCCCATTAACTTCTTAATACAATGGGTAAAAAAACCTAAATACAGTAAAAAAAATTCTTAGCATATAACAAATCACATTTTCTATAAATAAATAATGAAAATTGATGAAAAAATCCACAAACTTAAATAAATCAAGAAAATCCTGGGGGTTAGAACAAACTGTTAGAGTTAAATTCACATAAGTTGAAACCTTACCATATTGGAGACTTCAAATCCCTCTGCATACTTTGATGACAGCTTGTATGAAAAATGGCTATTGCAATTTAATTTCAGTATAGGCACAGAATGCTAAGAATTTTTTTTACTATACTTAGGTTTTTTACCCATTATATTAGGAAGTAAATGGGGAAAACTCTGGTCCCTTCAGTGAAGATATGAATAACCATTTATTACAGAAACTGAGTTGTGTTGGATTGTTTCATCTCTGAGCAGTTTTTTTTTTTTTTCACACAATAGGCTAAATGGCCAGGTCACGAGGACCCCGAAGGCTCGGAGAAGGTTGGGAGGGAACCCACTGGAACAGCTGTTGGGAGACATATTGCCTCCCATCAAGGCCATCCAGTATATTCTTTAATATGCACAGAGTATGGCTCTCCCACACACGGAGCCACAACCAAGCATCCCATCCAATGGATGGCAGCCTTTCCAGTACACCAATGGGCTTTCTAATGAAAGAAATATATAAGAAATAGAAGATTCTATATTTTGGTCTTGTAAAATAAAATCTACCTTATAAATGAAAACATCCAGCGTTTTTTTTTTAATTCTGCTCAGATTGTAGGTTTAAAAGTTACAATATCTGACATCATGATGAGCTACTCTGTTAATTATCTTCTTGATATATGAAATAATAGGAATAGGTGTTCTTAGAGGGATAGAAGACCAAATATCTTTTTCATTAGTGCAGCAGACTGTGTAAATGGGGGTTTTTGAAGCCAAGTCCAAATGGTTTGACATATTCTCTTCTGACTTACACACTGATTTTGGTGAAAAAAGAAATACGATTTTTTGAAAAATTGTTTAAAAAAAAGTTGCTTTTTTTTTGGTTTGGATGATAACTGCAGCCAAAGTGCCAGAGAGCATACCCTAAAATATAAGCGTAATTGCAAAGTAGCCTTACAACTACAAACGTATATAACTACTTGATTTCTTGCTTTATCACATGAAAGAAAAACAAATAACAGTGATGATAAATGCATCATTTGTTTCCATCGATTTATATTATCTTTAGGGAGCTCTGTTGTTGGAAAACCAGAAATGGCAGATTACACATATGCAGAAAAAGTACATTGTGTTTTGGTTTGATGAAAATGCATAAATCAGAAATACAAGTGAGAAATTATCTAAATCAGCAATTCCCTGATTACTGGATTGGGCCTGGCAGTCCCTTTAAGTAGCCTCCTCATTCACTGAACTTAATCTCACTCATTTTTTTTCTGTGGTATTCATTAGTGATATAGTTTTTTACTTGCCATGACCATATTCCATCAATTACTGTTATCAATATTTCCAATGTAATGTTTCATATACTCCATAATGTAGAGGGAAAAATGAATTGCATTAAAATATCATATTAATACCTTTTTAACTCTGTAATTGAAAGCATATTTATATTGACATTTCTTCACATGAATGTTGAGTATTCATGGTGCAGAATGCTAGTATCCATCATTGCTGTCAACAAAATCGATCAAAATGGTTCCTGAGAAATGGCCTCAAATCAGCATTGATGATAGGTGTTTTGGTGCATACTGTCATTAGCTTTCACTTCAGTTGCTTTTTTATCACAAAATTTCCCTTCATATGACTAACTATCAATAACTAATTTTCAGGTTTCTGCTTTTATTACATTAATAACAGTATAAAACATATACACTTTAACCAGAATTTATGCTTATTAAGTTGTTTTTCTTTTCAGTTGTTACCCTACTCTTAGTATCTTTAGTTCCAAGCAACCACTTTCGACAAGCATACCGCTCAGCAAGAAGTATGCTCACACCACAAAAGGAAATTCCTGTAAGTTTTCTTCCGGCTGTAAATTTATATTCTTTTTGTAAAACCATAAGGAAGTTTATTTTAAAAATTGCATAAAATTTCAGTATTTTTGTTATAATTTAGTGCTAATTAAAAGAAACATTTTAACACCATATTAAGAAGGCCAAGTAGTCAGTGTACTTGGCTACTTAAAAAAAGTACCTGGATAAAGTATTCTGGGTACTCTGGATAAAGTAAGCCTGGATAAGGTTTCATTTCTTTGTAGGAATTTTATGCTTGTAAATAATTTTATAAGACTATGTACCAAAATTAAAAAAAAAAAACTTTCATAGAATTAATTAAAAAGAACTTTTAAATATTCTAATGTCATCAAAATCATCAAGCAAAATTCTTTATATAATCAATTTGTAGAATTTAATAGCACTTCTAATAACTACACATTTTCTACCAACATGGAATTGGAAAAAGCCACAACTTATACCAAATAATGATATAAGTAATTCAAAACAGATTGTTAGAGATGATTTATTACTTAAAATCAATAACACTCAAATAAATGAAATTGGTAAAAATGAAAATAATATGATCTTCACAGATGGATCTGTAAACCTTGAATCTAAACAGCTGCTAGTGCATACTTTATAAAAATTCTAACCAAATTTCCTCCTATAGAGTCAACAAAAATAATATTTCTACTACTTCTGAATTTTTTGCCATTTGAAAAGCTATCCAAGCTTCTTATCAGTTCAAACACTAAAATATTGAAACTTATACAGATAGTAAAGCAGCTATCTTATCCTTGGAGAAAAATCCAGATAAATCTGACAATAAAAATTTGATTTATAACATATATGATATTGATAATATCTATACTCTGGGTAAAAACTCTTTTGGTATAAAATGGCTACCTTCTCATTCATGACTAATTGAAAATGAAGTAATTAATCTAGCATCCAAAGAAGCTCTAAACTTGAACAATATATATGAATGTGCTAATTAGCACATGTGGTCTATAAATGGTAGCTAGGTAGTCACTGGAAGGAGAGCTATGTACCAATCCCCTGTGATGATGCATAGAACCGGCCAGGCCTAGCACCTAATGTCCGACCCCACCTTCTCGTGGTGTAGACCGTTGGTACCTTTCAAAAGAGATACTCTCTTGTGGAAGTGAACGGAAGGGGAGGGCTGCCAGATTAGTGTGGCCTACTGATCTGGACAACTATGGCTACTTTTTTTTTCTACCCTGATGAGGAGTGGTCAACCACACAGGGTCCTGGTGCTGACCATATAAACCCACTGGACTGGACAGATATATGGCTCCAAGCTTGATTATGGATCCTGATTTTGCTGCACTGGTGGGCTTCTGTGGAGGGAAAATCTTCCGCTGTGTTTTCTGTTTGTTTGTGGGTTGCGCACACAGCCCCAAGTGAATAGATTCGCAAGGATATGTTTATCAGCTGGTGGATAATCCTCAGCAGAGGTCATCGCAGGCACCTGAACTCTTTGCTTCTATTGGCATCGTCAAATTCTACATTGGAGGAAGTCTTCCAGTGTAGATGGCTTCAGCCTTTAGTGGTGGGGGAACGGGTCTTTGCCCCATGTCTGCGATTAGGGGGCTGTTTGATATTGTCGGCATTCCCTCTCTCAATAAACATAGTTTCTTTAAACATCCCACTAGCCATTTTCTCTCCACAGGTAGTTAGAATGTGAGGACTCTGCACAGAGCTTTTTCTCTTGATGGCCTCACACAAGAATTCCACCATTATAATTTAGATATTCTCGGCTTGCAAGAGACCAGACGGACAGATAAAGGTCAGATTCTTAAAAATAATCTTAAATTTCTCTTTTCAGGGAGGGACGACAATAAGCATCACCAAGGCGTGGGTCCAAGGCGTGGGCTTCTCAGCAGACACACTAGTGATGCTCTTCTAGGATATGGGTGCATTAATGAAAGGTTTCTTACAGCAAAATTTCAGACAAGCGTTAAAGACTTGAATGTTATCTGCTGTTATGCCCCCACTGAGGATGCCGATGAGGATGAGAAGGATAGGTTTTACGGACAACTTCAGGATATTTTGAATTCTGTCAAGAAAGGAGATATTACCCTTGTTCTAGGTGACTCTGGTCTGTGGGGGAGGAGTAATAGGCCCTTTTGGTATTGGTAGCTGCAATGTTAATGGGCAACATCTCCTACAGGTAAGTAAACTCAATGGTTTCAGAATAACTAACACTTATTATATACACCGCGACATACATAAGTAAACATGGGTTTCACCTGATGGGTTGCATAAGAATATGATTGATTATATATTAATTAACAGCAGATGGACAAGTTCTGTTAGGAATACCAGGTCATATAGGGCAGCTGAAATTGGATCTGACCATTACCTTGTTAAAAGTGTCTTGCAACTTAAACTTAAAAAGTGTTGTGCTAGGGTTAAAAAATTTACCTTTAATACTGAAGCTCTGAAAGACCCAGTTATAGCTAAACTTACCATGATAGGTTACTTAGTCATTATGACATCATGGTTTGTTTACTACTGAAGTTGAGGAAGAATGGGACCATTTTAAACAGGCTTTTTTGGAAACTAAGTACTCTTTTAAGAAAAAAGGAGCAGAGGTGGCAGAATTATTTGAATGATATGGCACTTGAGCGTATTTCAGAAAGAAAGAACTGCAGGAATGTCCTTAATCAATTCCGTACTAGTCCTAATAGAAAGCATTACAAAGAGCTTAATAAACGTGTAAAGGATCAGTAGCTGCTGATAAGAATCTTTGGCTTGATGGTTTGGCTGACAAAGCTGAGGAAGCAGTTAGACAGCACAACAGCAGAGAGCTGTATCAGATAGTTAATGTTTTGTGTGGTAGAAAATGAACAGGTGTACAGGGATTGAAGGATAAACAAGGTAAGGTTATAGAAGGTGAGGATTCTGTCATGGCTAGGTGGGCTGAGCATTTCAGTGATGTTCTAAACAATGTAGTTAGTCCTACTCCCATTGTTTGCAATGATGATAGATGCATTGGTGGCTTTAATGTTGGCCCTACTAAACTTAAACTTCATAAATCCCCAGGGGTAGATGAAATTACTACAGAAATGCTTAGAGCTGGGAATGTTTTGGTTACCACTTAGATGACTGAAATTTTGAATATCTTTAATGATAATGGCATGGTTCCTAAAGATTTTACCAGAGCTATTATTATCCCTATTTTCAAAAAAAGGTGATCGCAGTTCTTGTGATAACTATAGGGGTATCAGCCTACTTTCTGTTCCAGGGAAAATTCTTTGCATGATTGTGCTTAATAGAATTAAGAATCTGGTTGACAGGCAATTGCGTGATGGGCAATGTGGATTCAGAAGTGTTGTGATGTGTAGATCAGATATTTTCACTTAGTCAGATTCTTGAGAAATGTTTAGAGTTTCAGAAACCTTTGTTTGCTAACTTTGTTGATTTCAAAAAGTCTTTCGACTCTGTTGATCGTCATAATTTGTGGTTGATTGTGAGATCATATGGTATACCAGACAAGTTAGTTAACATAATGAAAGCTCTCTATAATAATATTAAGTCATGTGTGAGAGTTAGTAAGTCTTGTATCAATTGGTTTAGCATTACTTCTGGTGTTCGACAAGGGTGCATTTTGTCTCCTTTTCTCTTTAGTTTGGTTATTGATTATGTTATGCAAAATTCACTTCAAGGGAAAGATTTTGGCCTTAAATGGTCTGGAGATATGAAAATTTCTGAATTAGATTATGCTGATGATTTTGCCCTTTTGGCAAATAATGACGAGATGAACTCTTTCATTCGAGCTGTTGATGAAACTGGTACTAAAGTAGGTTTGGTACCAGTTAAAACTGTTAAAACCAGTTAAAACAGAGAGAAAACTAAAGTGATGTAAATTGGTCAGGCATGCTATGATTCAGTTAATCTGAATGGTTGCTCAGTTTAATTATCTTGGGAACTATGTAACAGATGCTGGTGATATGCGGCATGAGATTAACAGACAGATAGGGATTGCTGCCGGGACTTTTAAGAATCTATGGAGAGTGTGGAGAAATAGGCGTATACACCTAAAGACTAAAATTAGACTGTATAATAGTTTGGTTCTATCTAGGGTTAATTATGGTAGTAAAACTGGACACTTTGTAAACAAGATAACAGGAAACTAGTTTTTTTTTTTATTCTAGATTCTTATGCAGTGTCTTGGGCATTAGATGGTTCAACTTTGTAACTAATAATGAGGTTAGGCAAAGGAGTTTGCAACCACCTTTAAGCAGCATATTGTGCAGAGAGAGACTCCGTTGGTTTGACCATGTTGCCCGTATGAATAATTATAGATTGGTGAATAGGGTTATGAACAGTGTGCCTAAAGGCTTCAGAAAGAGAGGGAGACCTAGGATGCGATGGGCAGATAATGTCAAACAGGACCTTATTAGAATTGGTGTGCAGTAGCCAGATGCAGTAGATGTAGCTCAGGACAGACTTGCTTGGAGAACTAAATTGCACGGTCTGGTTGGACCTCCATAGCCCATGGCTGCTTGAGGATGATGATTACGTCAAAACTCTCAACACTGTCTTTTTTACGAAGCATAATGCAAGATGATCTATTAAAAGAAGTGGCTTTAAATGTCAATCATATATGCAGACTTTAATAAAATTGATTTTAACTTTGTCTCCCTAGATCTACTCAAGTTAAAATTTCTAGGCTTGAATCTAGTCATACACTTTTGAACTACACTTTGTTCAAATTGAAGAAAGTAGACTCCCCCCAATTGTCTTCATTACAATCAAGTTTAAGATGTCCAACATTTCTTACCCTACTGTTCTTTATATGAACCTTACAGAGAAGTTTTGATCCATAACTTAAATACTATATGTATTGATTCATTGTCATTAAAAAACCGTCTTTGTGAAGATTCTTCTAAAGAGTTGCTGTCTGGAGAGTTTTAACAAATAATTAAAAACTTCTGGTTTGTTTTCTAGAATATAAGCAATATTCTAGATTTTATAATATTGAAAAGAAAAAGAAAAAGTTAACATAATATTAATTATATATTTGTGCATTTGTGGGCCTTATAAAGACTACAATATTCTTAATATGGAGCTAACTTCTCAAGAGTGAAAGAAAACTACCAGTTTGCATTTTAAAGAAGTTATACTTCTTCCAGAAAATTGCAAAATTTATTACTATATATTGAAAAAATTAATATTGGTTCTACTAATATCCAGTCAAGATTAATAATTAAGCAAAATGGTATCTTTTTTTCTTTGCCGGTGTTTTGCCTCTTTCACAAATCTTCTCTGTGGCATATTAGATTGATAGGATTTTGTCAGACCTCTTTCACAAGTGGCTGCTCGAGGGGTAATTTATATTTATACATTTATGCTTAAAATTTTAACTCCTAAAATGCTGATGAACCATGAACTGTAATTACTAAATATGCATGTAATTATCATATACTATAACATAAGAATGGCTTTTTGCACTCTTAAAACAATAGTTTGAAATCTTTGAAAACAAACAGCTGGGAAGTAAAAGAAATTTTCTATAAGATCCAAGGTTCAGTAAAGCAACAAAGTTCATGCTCCATAAGTAAAAGTAATTTTTAATATGGTAGAAAGTAGCAGAAACATATTGACTTGCAATGATTGATATGTAGTTTTTAAATTCAGTTTTGATTCAATTCTGAAGTCATTTTTTATTAATTTCTTTATTTTACAGATGAGTGCAGAAGCACTTCTAGTTATGAACCAGGTAATTGTTCTTTAATAATATTCCTGCTGCATGATTGTTTTTAGAATTTAAATTAGTAAATTATATATTCAGAACTAGGTGTTAACCATTGTGTTTCATTTGAGCACTTTGCACATACATTATGTAAAATATATTGATAATGTTGGCAACACAATGAGATATGTTCTCATCAATTTGGTTGTGTTTTTTAGTTGAATTGTAACATGAGTTATATTTCAACTAACAAAAATAATTTTGAAAGAGCAGCTTTGGCATACACCCACCCCCTTAATTTCCCAAATATTTAATCACTTGGTCCCAAATTTATCTGTGAATTCCCTCCACCCTTAATGAAAACTGAATGAAACTGAACTGATGAAAATAGGTTAATCCCAGAACAAACTCTGAATACCTTATTCTGAGATTAACCCACTTTCGTCTTACTTATTGCTCTCCACCATACATACATTCATCCATAAGTTGTCTTTGTGGCATGGAGAAATCAAATTTCTACTGAAGTTTCACCACACCCATTGGAATAGAAATAAGTGGTTACTGCCACACTCTTTTGTAGTAACACTAATTTGCATGTATACCACATTTCATATCTTTCCTTTATAAAGTTTGCAAGATACAATGTTATTCTTTAATTTTGAGCACCATATAATTCAAGTTAAGAAGCAATATTTCATTGCCAGGTGACAGTCAGCGTATTTAACTGACCAGAGAAGAAGACATCTGCCCATGAATTGGACATTGCATTATCCAGATGATTTATTTAATAACTATAGTTTTATAGTTCAGGATACAAGAAGGTTATCATTGGTTCATTGCACAATGAGCCCTTCATCCATTGGTTGCCTATTTTCCACGAAGGGAGAATCCTGGCTGCATGTGCATCATCACTGATAGCATGGAACATTCTATGCTATTTGTTTACAGCTTTCAAAAATATATTGCACCATATTGGGCACATGGACCAAACCTTAAGAAATTATTTTGTTTTGTGAATAATTCTAATGCACACTACAAAAAGAACTTCACAAAATTTTATGGCACAAGGAAGATTTATACCTTACACTGTCACAGACACTGAGATATGCTTCACCTAATCGGCATATTTGGCCAAAAATTCTTAACAGACATACTTTTTTTTTTAATATAAAATTTTGAGTTAACTTTATATTTATATGTATTAAAAAAATAGACATTTTAGATATCATAAGTAATGCTTACCTCTTCATTTTATTCCTCAACTTAATGTATCAGAAAATAATATATCTTGATTATATTAATTAAATAAAATATTAAATATTTTTATCATTGTCTGAAGCATGTGACTCTGTTCTTTATATAACCATCACATCATGCATGTTTTCAATAAAGTGCAAAATTGTCAAAGGAGCATTTTGTTTTGAAAGAACATCTTTTTTATATTAGAGGTTTTTGGCCATACCACAATAGTATAGCTGTATGTTCCATTTATTGGATATAACTAATGAAGGGGAAAATCTAATAAATTTATTAATAATCACAGTGTAAAAGTTGAATATCTAAATAAATTCAACAGTATAATAATCAGGGGATATATCCCATCGATATGAGGTACTGAGTGTTCAAACAGATACCAGCTGCATTAACAACAGTATAATATGCTACCAGCCACTCTATGTAACTAAGCCATCTTTGCATTAACAAAGCAGACATCGATTGCATATAAATAGCAACTTATCAGTGATTTGTAGTAGCCTTAGGGTTATGTTAAAAATTACAAATTATCTATTATATTGATTATACATTTTCAGTACACAGATCTATTCAATATCATATAACTAGTATAGGTAAACTGTTTGCCTTTATAGTTACACAAGACCAGATACCCAAATGGGGAGTACATCAGATATTTGTTGACTTTGACTTGATGTTAAGAATTGGATGATGTTGAATGTGGTTTACTTGTTTTTGCTGATAGATAGTATTTAAAAACCTGAGTTCTATATCAGTTATATTCAATTTGTAGTTTTTGAAAAAATTATTATTAGATGAAGCACCAGTTGTCTTCTGCTGTAAGTTGTTTGCTGATAAGTCTGCAGTTTTTTGGGTAGTCACAGCTGCAATTTAACACATATATCTGGTATCTTCAGTAAGATGCTCTTTCAGTCCTACCATAATTTGGTCGCTTTATGACATCTTACGTTCAATTTGCATAAACTTCATGCATTATAGTTATTGATTGCTACTATCTCAGTATCTATGCAAGGGGTAACCAATTATATAAACATTTCCAGGGGGTATGTGAAGCATAAAGGGTTGAGAACCACTGATCTAGAGAGATGAAATGTGCATGCAAATGAGACTGGCAGTTCTGCAGCAGCAGGCATCATATTGCAGACATCATATTGCATAACACATTTGTATTGCATCAGTACTGCATAATACATTTGCATATAAATGTATAATTAAATTTTCTGTATGATTAAGTGGGGATTTTGTAGGGATCAGGATTTTTGTTTCTGTAGAGTTAATACTTAATTTGTTATTTAAGGCTATTTCTGCTAATGCTGTATATGTCAATGTTTATTCTTAATATCTATTTCATGCTCATTTAGTCGTCATTGAGATGTTCTGTAAGTGCATCCTACATAACTGTTTAGGATACACCTTATGTAGTGTATCATTTAAAGTTACTAGTATATTCTTCCTGTTGCTGGGATTTTATCTCTATCATTTTTAATAAGTTTATGTATAATGTAGGTCATAGTTACTGTACTCTTACCTGTAATTTGCACAAAATATGAGAAATCATAAGATAAATTTGTATATAATAGACATCCTACAGTATATTTTGATGCGTGTTGGACTGCTGCTGGTTGCAAATCAGCCATATATCAATATTTAATATTTTTGTATTTTATTGATTTGTTTATCATTATATCCTGTGTAATATCCAATTTGATATATATAATATGACAATAGACATGAGTCCATAAGTAATATAAAAAGATCTAATATAAATCAGTGGGACACCCTCTGTCTGTAGCCACCTCTGTTCATCAGCTAGATTGGCAATGGCCAGCTTGAGGTCTCATTTTCGCTAAAGGACTCTGGGGCCATCTGTCTGGTGTAAGGGTTGGGGTGGCTCAGTTGGTAGTGTGCCAGACTCGTAATCTACAGTTCCCAGGTTCGAGTCCCAGCTGGGCCAGTATTGATATTTATCTCCACAAAACTCCCTGCCCTGCCCACAGTCAGTAGGGGACACCAATGGGATATTAAGCCGTAGCCCCATGTGTGGGGCAGCCATACTTTGTGCACATTAAAGAACATGATGGATGTCTTTGACTGGAGGCTACCATCTGTCTCCCAACAGCTGTTCCAGAGGATCCCCTCCCTCAATCTTCTCTGAGCCTTTGGGGTCTTTGTGACCTGACCATTTTGCCAATGGTGTGCAAAAAATTGCCCCTCAGAGATAAAACAACCCAACCCAGCTGGGTAAGCATTGGGATTTAGCTCTTCAAACCTCTCCACTCATGGTCAGTAGGGGACACCAATGGACTTCGAAAAGCCACTATCCTTTGGATGGGATGTTAAACCTTGGCCCCACGTGTGGGCCATACCATGTACTCGTTAAAGAACCAAGAGCCATACCACGTGCTTGTTAAAGAATACACTTGAAGAGAGGCTACCATCTGTCTACCAACAGCTGTTCCAGTGTCCCCCACCCCCCCAACCTTCTCTGAGCCTTCGGAATCTTTGTGGCCTGGCCATTTATTCGATGGTATGAAAAAAAAGTGCCACTGAGAAGTAAAACAACCTAACCCAGCTGGGTCAGCATTGAGATTTATCTCCTCAAACCTCCCCACCCTGCCCACAGTCAGAGGGGAAACCACTGGGCTTGAAAACACTGCCATCTGTCTGAGAGGATGTTAAGCAGTGGCCCATGTGTGGGAGAGCCATACCCTGTGCACGTTAAAGAACACACTGGGTGGCCTTGACAAGAGGCTACCATCTTTCTCCCAACAGCTGTTCCAGTGGGCCCCCTCCCCTCCCCTCCCCCCAACCTTCTCTGAGCCTTCGAGATCTTTGTGGCCTGGCCATTTAGTCGATAGTGTGCAAAACAAGTGCCACTGAGAAATAAAACAACTTAACCCAGCTGGGTCAACATTCAGATTTATTTCCTCAAACCTCCCCACCCTGCCCACAGTCAGAGGAGATACCATTGGGCTTGAAAACACTGCCATCTGTCAGATGGGATGTTAAGCAGTGGCCTATGTGTAGGAGAGCCACACCCTATTCACATTAAGTAGTGGCCCCGTGTGCAGGAGAGCCATACCCTCTGCACATTAAAGAACACACTGGATGGCCTTGATGAGAGGCTACCATCTGTCTCCCAACAGCTGTTCCACTGGGTCCCCTCCCCCAATCTTCTCTGAGCCTTGGGGGTCCTTGTGGCCTGGCCATTTAGCCCATTGTGTGCAAAAAAAGTGCTGCTCAAAGGTGAAACAACCCCACACTCTAAGGATTAAATGACATCATGCATAATGGCATTTTGAATTCAAATAGGCATATGAAAATTCCTTTTCTGTGGAATTGGCAAAGCTATTAAAAGATTAGCAGCAAAATGTAGTCTTCAAAGAATTATCAAATGTCATGGACAGTTATTTATATTTGCTAAAAACTGAGGTTTCTACAGCTTCATTTCTTTCAGTTGAGACATTTTCCCCTTAGAACAGTAGTGCACTCACAAGACTAAAATTATGTAAAATACTTCATGAAATACAGTAATGCTCAAAATTAAAAGATAATATATAAATCTGTACATAACTCTAAGTATTCTTAGGGGAATGCAATGAAATTTGGTAAAGAGGTTTATTTTATTATATTACAAATGTAAATCAAACAGATAAAATTCATAATCATATAATGTGCATGCATTAAGATCAAAATCGTGCAATTGACATGAAGGAGCAGTCCATGGAACCATACTAAGTCTGTTACGTACGACATGCTGTATGTTAATATGGAGTATGATCACCCCTGCCATACAGCTCAAGCAATGATTCCTCATACTGTTTATGAGGGCATTGATGAGGTCTTAAGGGATTAACCCTTCCAGTGTCCACGTCGTCTGAATACATTCAGATAATCTGAGTTGGGAGACCAAGGACGTATGTATCTGTTTTTAGTACAACAAATAAATATCGATTTTTAAAAAATGAAAATTGCCATTGTAATTTATATATATATATCTTATAAAAAATATATAATTCAGGCTTCAAAAATATATTTTTTTTTAATTTGATGCATATTTTATTATACTGCAATATAAATAATTTTATAAAGCCATCTGATTGCTATTTTTTAGAAGCACTAAATGGTATTGCTGATTTGCTTGTTAACACTCCTATTTGCTGAAACAACCTTCTGATTTAAGCTCACAAGTTTGATTTGAACTTATTATCAACAAATTTTTCATTAAATTTTCGAAAATCTCCTAAAAATTAACAAAAAAAATAAATACTATTTTTAAAAACGATAGATTTTCGAAGTAGTTACAAAATACATACTGCCATTTTTTTCCCCCGTTTCACACTCTTTTCTGTCATAAACCTATTTCATTATTCTCAAGTTATTTTTATCATTTTTCCCAGCATTCTATGCATCTTTACCACTCTTAAATTCAAAACTGGAAGTAAACACATCCTTCTTAGAAATTCTGGTTGCACCTGCATTTAATTAGTTACGTTTCACTGAGGCAAACAAAATGCAGATGGCTGACACATGCAATCTCCATTCTGTGTGCTACATAGTTTTTTGGACCTGCATATTGGATACCCTTTGTAAAGTTAATATTTACTTTTTTATATTTAAACCTTAGTTTTCATTTCAGTAGATTTATTTTCAGAAATTAGCGATCTTTTGGCCGATCAGTAAGTATTGTTTTTTCATAATTATGCTACATTGTATGGCCAGCCTACAACTTGTTGCTGTGGATATTTTAGCATTGCATTAGGCTATATGTTAATTTTTATTTTATTATTTATCACTTTTCCAGTAAGCTTTGATCTAATATCATTTTCTGAAAAAAAAATGAGGTCTTGGATATGTAAGCAAATTCATTTCTGTAGATTTATTTCCGTTAGTTAGCGATCTTTTGATTGGTCTTTCCGAGTTATGCTAGATCAGAGGCCGGTTAAAAGTTGTTGCAAATATTTTATTTAGCATTCCATTAGGTTATATTTAATTTTTCTTTTATTATGTTTTATTTTCTTGTAAAAAAACTGAGTTTGTACTGTTTTCTGAAAATGAATATCTTGGATACAGAAGCAAAATAGACTTCCTTGCTACGGAAATCAGCCATCATGTGAGAGGGCAATTTCGGGAAGGCGTCCCCTCCACTAAACTCATGGTGGAAGTTTCACCCCCCCCCCCCCCCCCTCAATTCCTTGAAGAGATAACGCTATTTTTTTTTGCTCTGGTGCACAAACCTTTCTGCACTTAGGCAAGATCGTCAAACTTCAACACCCAAAGAAAAAATTCATAAAGTTTAGAAAAAAAAAAGCCATGAAAGTTTTTTTTTTCTTCTATTTCATAACCAGTTCAGAAAATCCCATGAATGTGAGAAGTCCAAGTCACATTGTTATAACTCTGGCCATGTTTAAAATATATGATACTGAAAAGAATCATTAAAAGAAATGAAAATCATATTTCAGGTTGAATATTATATTGTTCTGGAGGAAATTTCCTTTCAATAAATATATGATTTATCTATTTTTATTCATCAGGTTTTCCAAAATGAAGCCTTAATTTTAAAGTGTGATCTTTTTTTTTTCACCATATCACATTGAAAAATGCTTATTGAAATCAATATGCTTGCAAATTTGTTTAAATTATTTATTTTCATAAAATTTGTAAATTCTGTTTAATTTGATATATAACATGACCTATTTCTGTTAATTGGTTATTTTTTTTTAAATATTCTAAAAATGACTTGTTTATTTGACTCAGCACAATTGGCTAAAAGCCTGGAATTTTCTCAAAGTATGGTACCCCCCCCAAAAAAATTACAAAATGAGAGAAATATTTACTTAAAACCAAAAAAAAAAATTGTTATTCAGAAATATATAGCCATTCTATTCATGTGCATTGTAATCATTTCTGTCTATTAGTTTAAATAAATTTTTATTTGCATTGCCAGATGCATTTTTTTTACTACATGACTCTAAAAAAGTCAGATTAAAATGAATCATATTGTCTATTTTGTTAAATACTTTATTTTCAGAAAATCCAGAATTAAATGCTGATTAATTTGGCATACATCATGCCATAATTAATTTCATTAGTTATTTGGCAAAAAAGTTCTGAAGTTGAAGTTTTTTTTTTTGGCTGAACATAGGGAGAAAATAGCTTGCCCCTGGTTGGAAACCTGTTTTTCAGGCTGGACACTGCAAGGGTTAATGACTACACCTCAACAAGTGCTGTTCTGAGTTCTTGGGGTGTTCTGGGAGGGGCTGGTGAGCTCCAATATTACAGAATAACCTAGAGGTACAAGTTTCCCCTAGATCATCCCATATATGCTCAATGGGATTGAGACCAGAACTGGGTGGTCACTCCATTCAGCAAATATCTTCCTCTTCAAGAAAATCGTTGACCACATATGAACTCATTGAGGGCAGTCTTATATTATCTATAAGAATAAAATCTGGACTGATGAATCCCTGGAATGGCCTGACATATGACTCTGTACTGCAGCCACTCAGAAAGATGTGCAGGTCTGTACCCATGTTCGTCATGATTCCTGTCCCAACCATAATGCCATGGCCACTAGAGTAGTCCTTTCTCTGATGTTCAAGGGACTGTTGCGGGTCCCTGGTTCTCTCCAGTTGCAAATATGTCGGGAATCAGTACTTAAGCTGAATAGTGATTCATCATGAACATGTGCTGTAACGCTCCAAACAAATGCAAAATACTTGAAGTTTTATGCTCCGGATAGCTGAGACGGGCGCCAGGCAATACTTAACAAATTGCCAAAAGTAGAATAAGTTGATAATAAGTTGATTTAGGGTTCAAATACCAGCGAGCGTTAATGAGTAAGAATTAAAACGATTGTCAAGTAATATGAAATATAACAAAAAATCCTTAATTCGCGTTGCTCAAGAGAAAAAACTGTACAGACTCAAAAGGTTTTAAAATATAACAAAATAGATTTATTTCCAAAATAATTCAACTCACCAAGACATCAATGAAATAACATAACTCCTGTGCTACACGCACTGTGCTTGGTGCTACGCACCTTGTGCTCTCCTTAGTGCTACTGCACTAACTCCCCTCTACTCCCTACCTAGTGACTCGCAGGCCACCGGTTTTTGACAATGAGCCGGCGCATGCCGGGAAAAACATTTGCATACTATGACGAATGACGCAAGAGGGGGCGTGTCCTTGGCACGCGCTTTAACTGTACAGTCGGAAGATCGGAGTTGCGGCGCATGCGCAACCCCTAAAATCTCTTGGATGTGAGCACTGTGATGCCAAAAAGGAAATAAAAAATCCCCAAAATGATAAATATAACGTAAATTAAACAAAACTGGTTAAGGTAAAGCAAAAGTGAACGATGGGGCATCACAACTCCCCCTTCCAAAGGGAGTCAAAAGATTTGACCTAACAAATTTTGACGAGCAATTTTGAATAAAGGACACATCTTACGTCATTTACACATGGCTGAACATAAATAAGTAAAAGTATGCTAGCGCAAATTTTGATATGACGAACTATTCTCACTTTGACACAATTTTCCAGCACAACCAAAGGTACCTCCTCCCTTTTCCTCCTGACAAAAATATGTAATTAACAGCTAACCTAGTGTCCATACATACCAGTGGCTGTGACAGTTAACTGTATACTAGCATCATCGGTCTAACTAGTATCACATTCTGATACAAACTCGAAATTGGCATATCTTGAACTGTACAGAAAAAATAGGTTAATTAACTCCTAATCTTACTTATTCTATAATGTTAAATAGATGAAAAGAAAAAAAAGTTACATTGTTGCTAGCGGGGTGATAACTTCCGCTTTTCCCCTAACCACAAAAAAGTATGTAACAGCTAAATCTTCACCTAAATCACATAAAAAAACGGGTATTCGAACACCGTTATCTCCTCCTAATTACATTCAAATACGCAAAGCTAAGAAAATTCAAAATTTACAAACAAGCGGGATTGTAATCATCCGCTAATTCTTCTTCTATTCACAGAAATCGCGATCTAGCTGAAATAAAAAATCATTAGTTACCTCCCCCTTCAGAGCTAACGTCCCCCTCCCAAAGGAGTTATGCTGATAACAACTCATTTATCAGACTAGGCCATTTGGGGACAGCTCCAAAAAGGTACACACAAAAAAAAAAAAAATTCTGCAGTCATCATCATGGTCATCATCTATATATACCAATAAATACTGTCAATGTCATCCCAAAAATTACGTATCATTGACACATAAATATCACTGATGACACTGAACAGATTTAAACACATATACATAAATCGTATCTAAGAATAAAGAAAAAA
This sequence comes from Ryuthela nishihirai, assembly GCA_038380435.1. Lineage (NCBI taxonomy): Eukaryota > Metazoa > Arthropoda > Arachnida > Araneae > Heptathelidae > Ryuthela > Ryuthela nishihirai. The sequence continues at coordinate 57,897,813 of JAWZYU010000029.1, read as the reverse complement.
GAGTGTAAATAATTTATAATATACGATGATAACATTTCATCCAATAACTTTCACATGAATCTCTTTTTTTTTTTTACATAAATTCACTTTGGAATGCACGTTATTTTACAATACAAATTCTTAAACATAAAAAATATTAAATCACTATTCTCTTTCACTCTTCTCATTCATATCCATAAACATTTTACAATTTCTAAACTTTCCAATATCGACTTACAAAATTTTCAGCTATCAGTCAGCTGAAACGAAAAAAATCTACAAAAATACATTTTAACTCACGTAAATACAATAACTAGAACTTCGATGAAAGCAAAAAAAAATTCTATTCACACAAGTATAAACTCGAACTACAATAATTTCACTTTCCAAAAATAAATATCTAACTCTAAAGTTTCAACAAGAAATTAAACATCGCTAATTATATAATTCACAAGGCTTCTTCTTCGTCTTCATCTATTCCAGAAAAAAACATTTTATAACTCAATCAAGTGCCAAGTGAAAGAAAAATATACTTAAATTTCATTGTTGGCACTCCGTGGCAATAAATCATCTAGTCCGTTTCCGATAACATCCTTCCGTCGTCGTTGGGTGGCTTCACGTAAAGTTGTTACTGAAGATCTCGTTCTAGTCAAGTCGTCGCTGTAGATCTCTCTCGTGACGTCATCTTCCCGATGTTCGCTGCCGGTTGTCGCTCTGCAGGCTCTGGTCGTTTCGTTGGCTTTTCGTTGCTCCGTGCGGATTTTTGAAGAACCTTTTCTCGTACTTCTAGGCTTATTGGTGTCCGCCTCCAAATGACGCTTTAATAGTTGAGGACCTCCAGACTTGTCAGGAATACTTGCGGTCGGCACAACTTCTTGGTTGGTTTTTTCTTCACTTAAATCAGACTCAAAATTATTTTCATTGTTATTACTTTCTTTTAAAACTTCTACTTTAAAAACCTTTTCAAAAACGGCTTTCTCATACGATTCTTCTACTTCACAAACTTCGTTATTTAAACTTTTATTATTTGCACTAACGGGACATTTTATAGGTGCTTCTGAAATAATCTGTTCTGGACCACAAGGTAAGTCAAAAAGTCCACGGGACCGCGGCTGCACTGTCAATTGACATTCGTCATTAGTACCATCGAAAACTTGTTCCTTAGCAAACGGAAGATCGACTTCTGTATCGTTTCGATCTGTTACTTTAGTTACTTCGTGGCAATCAGTAAAAAAAGGTAAAGCCATAGTGGCAAGGCATAACTCATGAGAGGGCTTTTCTTGAGGAACTTTGGCCTCTCGCTTCAAAGATCCCGATGAAAGTTTCCCGAATTTTCATTCCTTTGATGGCAGTATTTCTCAGTATGTCCCAGTCGGCCACAAAAATTACAAGTGAAAGATTGAGGTTGTTTAACCAAAGTTTTAGGTCTAGTGTTATGGTTCGAAGCTTGACGTGGCAAAAAGTCTCTACTTCGTTCATATTCTATAGTTCTAGGCGCGTTCGGCGCAAATTGTCGGGACCGTGTAAATTCCGGTCGTGCGGGAGTCATTCTACGCGACTCAACCTGATATCGCTGCTTTGGCGGGAATGGCATCCATTGTTGGTTATGTGTATTTGCTGCAGATTCTCTTCTTGCAGTGTATTGCCGAGCCAATTTGAATAACTCTGAAATGGAATTTACATTTCGTACTTCTAGGAATTCTCTGATGGGCAAAAGCAATTGAGACAAAATGCAATTTACAATATCAATTTCAGCGGCATCAGCATCGTACAGCTGGTATAACTCTACTGTACCCCATATAAATTTTTCTATGTCATCTCTTTCCCTTTGTCTTCGTGAAAACAACTCTGTAGCTAGTTCTGTAAAATCATTATAAGCCGGATATATGTCCATGATTTCGTTTTTAAATTCTTCCCAAAGTTCTATGCCATGACGACATCCTACGTTATTCCACCATTGCTTAGCACATCCAATTAGGCAAGATACTGCTAAAACAACTTTTTTGTTGCTTGGCACTTCATGTAAACGGAAGTGCTCCTCCATGGACTTGACAAATGTCCACGATGACGGACGTTTCGAACCGTCGAACCTTATCTCAGGTAAAGGCCAATTAACATAAGGACTATAGTTAATAGATGGGTTGGCAAATCGTCGTTGTGGCAGTTGAAAATACTCTGTTCTATTGCTTGCTTCTGACGGAACAGAAAATGGAACCTTACGTTCAAAGTTTCTTCGTTGGTGAACTGACGTAGCATTGTCAGCAAATTTAGGGGTTGTTGTCGTTCCCCTTTTCTCCCGATTATCATCAAGCAGATTCATTAGCACTTCTGCTTCCATCATTACATCTTGCAATCTACCCTTTACTCTTTCTATGTCGGGAGTCATTATGGCGGAATCGGCCATATTGTTAGCAGACATGTTTAGCGGTCTGCCGGAATTTTGGAAATTTTGAAAACCTTTTTTAATCTTGAGCAGCGCTCAAAGGTACTGCTATACAGCAATACTAAAGCTATAACTAAGCTTACAAAAATATAAATTTGCTTATAAAAAAAATTTTTCTTATCGTCCTACGTACTTGTGTGTCCGGACACTTCTAATCATTACATACAACAAATATCTTAAATATTCAGCAATATCTACGCTGAAACTTCAGTACCTTTGAATAATACACAAAAAATGTTAAGCTACTTGCTCAACAAAAATTTTCGGCTTAAGCTGCCGTTAAATCTACAACTAGTACATACAACTATTGAGCTCAAAAAATTACTATCTTTGACAATCATACAAAATTTATCCACAAATATATATACTATCTTTAAATACTGGCGAGTCCCTGTTCGCTGCGCCACTTCTTTTATTTACCTCTGTAAGGCTCCAAACAAATGCAAAATACTTGAAGTTTTATGCTCCAGATAGCTTAGACGGGCGCCAAGCAATACTTAACAAATTGCCAAAAGTAGAATAAGTTGATAATAAGTTGATTTAGGGTTCAAATACCAGCGAGCGTTAATGAGTAAGAATTAAAACGATTGTCAAGTAATATGAAATATAACAAAAAATCCTTAATTCGCGTTGCTCAAGAGAAAAAACTGTACAGACTCAAAAGGTTTTAAAATATAACAAAATAGATTTATTTCCAAAATAATTCAACTCACCAAGACATCAATGAAATAACATAACTCCTGTGCTACACGCACTGTGCTTGGTGCTACGCACCTTGTGCTCTCCTTAGTGCTACTGCACTAACTCCCCTCTACTCCCTACCTAGTGACTCGCAGGCCACCGGTTTTTGACAATGAGCCGGCGCATGCCGGGAAAGACATTTGCATACTATGACGAACGACGCAAGCTATGACGCAAGAGGGGGCGTGTCCTTGGCACGCGCTTTAACTGTACAGTCAGAAGATCGGAGTTGCGGCGCATGCGCAACTCCTAGAATCTCTTGAATGTGAGCACTGTGATGCCAAAAAGGAAATAAAAAATCCCCAAAATGATAAATATAACGTAAATTAAACAAAACTGGTTAAGGTAAAGCAAAAGTGAACGATGGGGCATCACAATGCACCTACTAGTCTGAACTCCAAGTGTGATGTTCGCAACTCCATGTTAAATGAGTTTGCCAGGTGGCAGGAATTAGAGGGATACAAATAACAGGTCTCCTGGCATTAAAGGTATTGCTCATGAAGTCTCCTGTAAACAGTATGCCTTGAAACCCTCATTCCTTTAGCCTGCTGCAAGCTCCAAAGACAGTTGCCTAGCAGTCATCACTCTGTTTCATCTGGCAGTAAGACATATAGCAATCATCTGCAGCAGTAGTGGCTCTGGGACGGCCTTGTCCTGGTTGATGACGAACATCTCCTGTCTGTTGAAACTGTCTCCAAAATCTTGACAGGACATTTTGTGGAACATTCAATGCTCTGGAAACTTCCATCTGGAACTGACCTGCTTCCGTCCTTCCAATTGTTCTCCACTGCTGAAAATCATCCATATGATGTCTTCAGGACATAATCAGCTCAACGTGCCACTGAAGTGAAAGCAAGAGTTGCCTAGAACAGCTACAAGCTGCAAGTGGACTCACTCTTCTTTTTAATGCATTCCTAATTTGCATATTCCCACTTACGTGTGGCAAATGTAAATGTGGGATAATTTTCCACGTAGCGTATTTTCCATGTTTGCCCATTTTCAGTGTATTCTTTTACATTTATCGGCAGCTTATACATTTTTGTCGATAACAATTTTCAGCAACAGTGTAAATATCCACATATATTTTAACTAGATCTGATGTCCTTTTGCTATATAATATTAATGTTTTTTATGTGGAAAAAATCAAAAAATGTATATGGAGCTACTTGTGTTTATAGTAACAGTTCATATATACTAGGTGGTGGTCTTCTACAACGTGGTGGTAATTAAAATCCTCTGTTATTTACTATACTAGGTTCCTTTAGGAATATCAGTAAAGGTTATACCATAGTTTATAGCGATAAAAAATGTAACATCTTGATAAGAATACATACTGGCTTCTGGTATTTGAGTATTTAAAATGGTATCTTAAACCCTAAAGGAGGGATAGACAAGTAATGGTCGCAAATAAGAATTTATCTTATGTATTTTTTGTGATTCTAATTGTGCTCTACTGGGTTAGAGAGGACTAATATACCTGATCGATTTATTGTAACAGTATATTCATGAGAAATTGAAGAAGGTCATATATACTATTTCCACAAATTTTATTTCTTTAACACCACCTCCCCATGTGATAAAAAAAAAAAATCAAATTAGATTTTGATTTTGCAAAATTGTTTGTCTTTCTTATTTATGCACAAATTAAATTAATATGCTTTTTTCTGGATGTGAGTGACAATAGATAGTTTCACTACAAAAAGGAAAATTCACAAGCTATTATAACACATTGAGGAGCTATGATGCTTCAAATATTGGTATTTGTTTTTTCTCTTTTTTTTGCAATTTTTACAATAATTAGTCTTGTTGAGTTATACAAAAGTTATAACTCAACATGACTATTGTAAAAATTGCAAAAAAAAAAGAGAGACATAAAACAGTACCAGTTTTTAGAAAATCATAGCTCCTCACTGTGTTCTTTCAGTTCAGACATTTTCTCCCTTAGAACAGTAGTGCACTCACAAGACTAAAATGATGTGAAATACTTCATGAAATACACTGGTGCTCAAAATTACAGTTAATTTTCACAATCAAATTATCTTCAATATTATCAAAATTAAGTTTAATATGTGAAAAATAATAATGTGAAACAAAATACTACAAAAACATTATTATTTTTGTATAGTGTTCTGATGATTAATATGCTTTTTAATCAATCTAAGTACAAAATATACAATATTTTAAGTTTACTAAATGTACTTTTGAATTTTTGGATTAATCCAGTAAGGCTTGTACAGGCATAAAAAATTACTAGAAGAATGAAAAATAAGCTTAATTTCATTTCTGAAGCTGTCCCATGACCTAGTGGTTAGCATACATGGTTGCTGATCAAAGGGACCTGGTTTTGAGCCAGGGTAAGGCATGGATGTTGGTGTGTTTTTTTTTTCTACTGAAGTCTCACCTTTTCACAGATCTGCTCTATGGCATATAAACTGACAGGCTGCTGTCAGACCGCTATGGGAACAGTTGCTTGAGGTGGTATATGATGTATTCATTACTGAAACTATGTAAGCCAAAAAAAAATGCTGCAATTCCAAGATATCAATGTGCTTTTGTACTATATTGATTCAGGTGACTTACATATTTTAGTTTCTATTTGGTGATAGTTTAATTTTATATCCTTATCATTAATTTTTGAGAGAAACATATTTTCTTTGCTAGCATTGATTTACATTGCTTTGAATTTTACAGATATACAGCTTGCTTCTCAGGTTACTGAAGCGTGCAAAGCTCTATGTTGGTGAGTATTATTATTATTCGTGACTTATTAGTATGTGGAGCAACTAGACAGACTCGAGACTGAAGTTTGGTTTTTTGCCAACAGTTCTCAGATCATTGATTCATTGACAAGTGACTGATAGGTCATTGATTTATCTGAACTGTCCCAATGTCAATTGCACAGTCTCAATTTACCCCAAAGCTGTGCCAAGGCACAGGCAAGTGGGGCATCTGCTCTGGTACAAATCATGCGTAAAATTTTCTATATTGTCTGTCTTTGCTCTTACAGAATTCCTTTATTATAATAATAAGTTTTTAATCTCTATCTAAACTTAAATCCTTAATGCATCATTCAAATGTGTATTTTACATTTAATTCCATAGTAATAGGCCACCAATGGTTGCACACATTCATAGTATTATACTAGAAGTTCTTTTTTAATTTAGAAATTGACAGTTTTGGAAAATATTTCTTTCATGTTATTAAATGGAATATTTTAAAGTTTAAAAAATGTTTACATTATTAGGGCTGAATGGAATTCAAAGCATCAAAAATAAAATGGAATAGACTTTAACAAGTGATGACCATGATAATCGATCTCACTTCTCATGCTAGCAGTTCAACTGTTTCTGTCCCTTTTGTCTAAAACTTTTGCAGCATTTTTCATTAAAAAAAAACGAATAAAAACTTTTTATAATGGTACACCTTGAATCATTCAGCAAGTGTGTATATCAGTGTTTGTTTGTTTTTTTTTAAATTGCCATTTAGGATTTTTTTCTTATTTATATAATTTTAATTCTTCAACTTTTTAAGGTTTATATTATTAAATTTTTGTAAAATTATTTGAAGTTTGAAACACAGTTATCTTTAGTATCATTATTTAGCAAAACCTAATTTACCAATACAGCTTTCATTCAGTGTTTTCCTTTTAGTTCAGATTCATATGCAGCTAAAAATGTTTTTAAAGTTAAATAATGGAAGATTTGAATAAAAATAGGGATATTACAAATATATAATTGTAGAATAATAGAATGGTAAATTTTAATTTTACTTTTAATTTCCATTATTTTTTCAAAATTAAAATCTTTTGGTATGTAATATGATTTATTTCTGTTTGTTAATTACTTCAGGATAACATTTTAGCATTCAATTTTGTATGGAAATAAAAAATAAGTAATTGTATAGTAAGTTCCCTTGTTGGTTGTTACCACAAGTTAAAGGTTTGACATTCTAAGGGTTAAGAAACTTTTCATTACACCTTTCGTTTTATTCGGAACATCACCTTGTCAAAAGAAAATACAGTAAGTTCTCTCAAATCACTGGGATTACATTCCTGCAGACTGCCATGAATGGGGTAAGGAGTTGGCTCAGTTGGTAGTGTACTAGGTTTGTAATTTGTAGTTCCTAGGTTCAAGTCCCACCTCTACCTTCATTGAGATATCTCTGCTAACCCCTCACCCTTCCCTTGGGCACAAAGGGGGACACCTACAAGCTGAAAAAGGCTGCCATCCATTGGATGAAACTTGAAGCCATGGCCCATGTGCAGGAGAGCCATACGCTGCATGGCCTTGATGGGAGACTTGCATCTGTCTCCTAACAGCTGTTCAGTGAGTCTCCTTACCCCACCCTTCTTTGAGCTCTTGGGGTCCTCGTGACCTGTCCATTTAGCCCATTGTGTGAAAAAAAAGTGCTGCTCGGGGGTTTTACCCCCCAAGCAGCACTTTTTTTCTCTCACAATGATGCATAAGATCTATTGCAACATGTAAAAATCAGCAGATGTCCTGGGATTGGTTGGCAGTTGTATACTCTGTGCAAACCTCACGTGAGAGCACTGAGTCAAGTACTGTGGTATGCTTTTACTCTTAGGGGTCAGGCTGGGAGGCATATTACCAGTGTTGTGAAGCTCATTAGACATACCCTTCTTATTCCCATTAATTCTTTGCCTGGGTTTCTTTCTTGACAAGGTTTGTTTATAAAAAAAGAAACTTTGAATGTCATTTTCAAAACTAACAGTTAATATATACCTCCAGAAGTTCCTTAAAATGCATACAGAATGTCAGATATTTGAGTTTCATGTCTTTTTTTAGTTATTGCAAGTCACAGACACACATTATGTTCTCTATTATTATTGTAGGCAATTTTGGACAAAAGCTTCATTTAGAGAAAGAAATTCAACCAAAATAAAATACCTAGATTTTATATTTTATATTTTTATTGTATTTTAAAAGAATGAAAAAAAAAAATTTTTTTTTGCAATTATTTATACCAATACTGAGCACTGCTCATGTTTTCTCTATTATCTGTGGCCTATTTTAAGTTGACAGCAAGGCTGGCTTCAATTTGCTCCTATGCCAAGTAGTACCTGCACTGTTTGTGTATATGAGAAAGTTTGTGTAACAATTATTGCACACATATTCTCATACATTATTATGAAAACTGCCTTTAGTTGGATGACAGGATAATTAGAACAATGTAACATATGACAAGTAGGGGTTAATGCAGACTGCAAAGCTACAACATTCACAAGGATAGGGCATAATGAGTGTGTGGAGCATATGCATGTGTATGAGCTTTGTGATGATTTGTATGAGCCAGCAATGGTTTCTGCTTACAAATTTTGCAGTTAATCACTGGGGTTACATTTGTGAAGACTGCCACAAAAGAGCAAAAAACTTCCAAAACTGAATGTATATTATTAAAAACTACATCATCATCATCATCATCCTCAAGCAGCCATGGGCTATGGAGGTCCAACCAGACCGTGCAATTTAGTTTTCCAAACAAGTCTATCCTGAGCTACATCTACTGCATCTGGCCACTGCACACCAAATCTAACAAGGTCCTGTTTGACATTGTCTGCCCACCGCATCCTAGGTCTCCCCTACTTTCTGAGGCCCTTAGGCACACTGTTCATAACCCTATTCGCCAATCTATAATTATTCATATGGGCAACATGGCCAAACCAACGGAGTCTCTCTCTGCACAATATGCTGCTTAAAGGAGGTTGCAAACTCCTTTGCCTAACCTCATCATTAGTTACAAAGTTGAACCACCTAATGCCCAAGATACTGCATAAGCATCTGGAATCAAAAGCATCTAGTTTCCTGTTATCTTGTTTACAAAGTGTCCAAGTTTCACTACCATAACTAAACCTAGAAAGAACCAAACTATTATACAGTCTAATTTTAGTCTTTAGGTGTATACGCCTATTTCTCCACACTCTCCATAGATTCTTAAAAGTCCCGGCAGCAATCCCTATTCGTCTGTTAATCTCATGCCGCACATCACCATTATCTGTTACATAGCTCCCAAGATAATTAAACTGTGACACCTGCTCAAGACTGCAACCATTCAGATTAACTGAATCACAGCCTGCCTGACCAATTTTCATCACTTTAGTTTTCTCTCTGTTTATAACCAAACCTACTCTACTGCCAGTCTTATCAACAGCTCGAATGAAAGAGTTCATCTCATCAACATCATTTGCCAAAAGGGCTAAATCATCAGCATAATCTAAATCAGAAATTTTCGTATCTCCAGCCCATTTAAGGCCAAAATCTTTCCCTTGAAGTGAATTTTGCATAACATAATCAATAACCAAGCTAAAGAGAAAAGGAGACAAAATGCACCCTTGTCGAACACCAGAAGTAATGCTAAACCAGTTGCTACAAGCCTTACCAACTCTCACACACGACTCAGTGTTATTATAGAGAGCTTTCATTATGTTAACTAACTTGTCTGGTATACCATATGATTTCACAATCAACCACAAATTATGACGATCAACAGAGTCAAAAGCCTTTTTGAAATCAACAAAGCTAGCAACCAAAGGTTTCTGAAACTCTAAACATTTCTCAAGAATCTGCCTAAGTGAAAATATCTGATCCACACATCCCCTACCACTTCTGAATCCACATTGCTCATCACGCAATTGCCTGTCAACCAGATTCTTAATTCTATTAAGCACAAGCATGCAAAGAATTTTCCCTGGAACAGAGAGTAGGCTGATACCCCTATAGTTATCACAAGAACTGCAATCACCTTTTTTGAAAATAGGGATAATAATAGCTCATGTAAAATCTTTAGGAACCATGCCATTATCATAAAAGATATTCAAAATTTCAGTCATCCAGGTGGTAACAGAAACATTCCCAGCTCTAAGCATTTCCATAGTAATTTCATCTACCCCTGGGGATTTATGTAGTTTAAGTTTAGAAACAGCCAAAATAACTTCAGATTGTGTTAGAAGGCCAACATTGAAGCCACCAATGCATCTATTGTCATTGCAAACAATGGGAATAGAACTAACCGCATTGTTTAGAATATCACTGAAATGCTCAGCCCACCTAGCCATGACAGAATCCTCACCTTCTATAACCTTACCTTGTTTATCCTTCAATCCCTGTATACCTGTCCATTTTCTACCACACAAAACATTAACTATCTGGTACAGCTCTCTGCTGTTGTGCTGTCTAACTGCTTCCTCAGCTTTGTCAGCCAAACCATCATGCCACAGATTCTTATCAGTAGCTAACTGATCTTTTACACGTTTATTAAGTTCTCTGTAATGCTTTCTATTAGGACTAATAGGGTATTGATTGATTAAGGACATTCCTGCAGTTCTTTCTTTCTGAAATAAGCTCAAGTGCCTTATCACTCAGATAATTCTGCCTCTTCTGCTCCTTTTTTCCTAAAAGAGTACTGTTAGTGTCCAAAAAAGCCTGTTTAAAATGATCACATTCTTCCTCAACTTCAGTAGTAAGCATACCATGACTGTCATAATGACTAAGTAACCTATCATGGTAAGCTTTGGCTATAACTGGGTCTTTCAGAGCTTCAGTATTAAAAACAATTTTTTTAACCCTAGCACAACACTTTTTAAGTTTAAGTTACAAGATACTTTTAACAATATAATGGTCAGATCCAATTTCAGCTCCCCTATATGACCTCTTATTCCTAACAGAACTAGCCCATTTGCTGTTAATTAATATACACCTATCCCTCGATTTAAACGGTACTCAGTTCACATAATTTTGGCTTTGCACGGTAAAAAAATGCAACCAGTTTCGATTTACACGGTACTGACTGAGATTTCCTTTCAATGTACGTCTCAGTCAGTACCGTGTAAATCGAAATTGGTTGCATTTTTTGACAGTGCAAAGCCAATATTGTGTGAACTGAGTACCGTGTAAATCGAGGGATGGGTGTATAATCAATCATATTCTTATGCAGCCCATCGGATGAAACCCATGTGTACTTTTGTATGTCGCGGTGTTTGTAATAAGTGTTAGTTATTCTGAATCCATCGAGTTTACTTACCTGCAGGAGATGCTGCCCGTTGTCATTGCAGCTACCAATACCAAAAGGACCTATTACTCCTCCCCAAAGGTCAGAGTCAGTACCAACTTTGGCATTGAAGTCACCAAGAACAAGGGTAATATCGCCTTTCTTGACAGAATTCAAAATATCCTGAAGTTGTTCATAAAACCTATCCTTCTCATCCTCATCGGCATCCTTAGTGGGGGCATAAAGCAGATAACATTCAGGTCTTTAACGCTTGTCTGAAATTTTGCTGTAAGAAACCTTTTATTAATGCACTCATATCCTAGAAGAGCATCCCTAGTGTGTCTGCTGAGAAGCAGACCCACACCTTGGTGATGCTTATTGTCGTCCCTCCCTGAAAATAGAAATTTAAGATTATTTTTAAGAATCTGACCTTTATCTGTCCATCTGGTCTCTTGCAAGCCGAGAATATCTAAATTATAATGGTGGAATTCTTGTGTGAGGACATCAAGAGAAAAAGCTCTGTGCAGAGTCCTCACATTCTAACTACCTATGGAGAGAAAATGGTTAGTGGGATGTTTAAAGAAACTATGTTTATTGAGAGAGGGAATGCCGACAATATCAAACAGCCCCCTAATCGCAAAATGGGGCAAAGACCCGTTCCCCCACCACTAAAGGCTGAAGCCATCTACACTGGAAGACTTCCTCCAATGTAGAATTTGACGATGCCAATAGAAGCAAAGAGTTCAGGTGCCTGCGATGACCTCTGCTCAGGATTATCCACCAGCTGATAAACATATCCTGTAAATCTATTCACTTGGGGCAGTCAACCCACAAACAAACAGAAAACACAGCGGAAGATTTTCCCTCCACAGAAGCCCACCAGTGCAGCAAAATCGGGATCCATAATCAAGCTCAGAGCCATATATCTGTCCAGTCCAGTGGGTTTATATGGTCAGCACCAGGACCCTGTGTGGTTGACCACTCCTCAGCAGGGTAGAAAAAAAAAAGAAAAGTAGCCATAGTTGTCCAGATCAGTAGGCCACACTAATCTGGCAGCCCTCCCCTTCCGTTCACTTCCATAAGAGTATCTCTTTTGAAAGGTACTAACGATCTGCACCATGAGAAGGTGGGGTTGGACATTAGGTGCTAGGCCTGACTGGTTCTATGCATCATCACAGGGGATTGGTGCATAGCTCTCCTTCCAGTGACTACCTAGCTACCATTTACAGACCAAAAGCTACATATGTTTTGTTACACTCCAAATAAATGCAATAATGCTTTAAAGTTTTATCCAATTAGTTTAATGCTCCGGATAACTGATACGGGCACCAGGCAATAATTAACAAATTGCCAAAAAAGTAGACTAAGTTTAAAGTAGGGTTCAAAATGCCAGCGAGCATTAATGAGTAAGAATCAAAAAATGATTGTCAAAATACCATTAATCTAAATTTGCATTGCTCAAGAGAAAAAAATTGTACAGACTCAAAAGATTTAAAATAACAAACAGATTTATTTCCAAAATCAACTCACCAAGACATAACTCTCCCTTCTTTCTTATTCTACAACTCTGTGCACTAGGCACTCTACACAACTCCTCACTCCTGAGTGCCTCTGCACTCTATGCGTTCAGTGCTTCTGCACTAACTGCTCTTTGTGACTCGCAGGTCACTGGTTTAAAACAAGAGCTGGATGCATGCCGGGAAAGACATTAACATAAAATGACGAACAACGCAATCTATGACGCAAGAGAGGGCGTGTCCTTGCCACGCGTTTTAACGGCTGACAGTCGGAAGATCGGAGTTGCGCATGCGCAACTCACAACTATTGGAAATGAGTGCTGTGATGCCAAAAAGGAAATAAAAATCCCCAAAATGATAAATATAACGTAAATAAAACAAAACTGGTTAAGGTAAAGCAAAAGTGAACGATGGGACATCACAGTTTATATTAATATAAGTAACGATTTGAGTGCAACAGCAAGTATTGAAATAAATATTTACTGTGTAGAATTTATCTGCAATTTGACAGAAATTGCTCATTTCAGAGGACAAATCTTACAAAGTTTTTTTAGGACCTTGTTAAACCAAGGTTGTAGGTTTTAATGGCCAAGTACAACTGTGGTTCAGGATAGACTTATGTGGAGAACTAAATTGCCTAGTCTGGTTGGATCTCTGCAGCCCATAGCTGCTGAGGATTATACATGTATACTAATGCAAAATATGTACCTAATATTAAAAATATGTACCTAATATTACTTTTCCCATAAGCCTTTAGTCTTGGAGGTTTGCTGTGCATGGCAGTTGGATTGGAGATGTGATTAAAGCATGTTACAACCTACATGTCTTGCACATGTCATTTTGATCAGCTTGTTCACAACAAGTAAATCAAGATGTTGATGATCAATGCAAATTGTGGAGGGTTACCTTGCCATAAAAATCATATGAATAGTTATGAAAGAATATAATTTGCTCATGTAAAAAAATAAAGATATTCTTAAACATTAATCTTACATAACCACTGATTAAACCCCACTCCCCATATCAGCAAAGAAAAGCTTTGCCTAGATGTTTCTCTTTCCAATCAGATGTGCATATATGATATTTGAATGCCCCTTGCACTGTCAGGCACATATGTTCTTTAGCTTAACTTCTGCCCTTAGGAATCTCAGGTGAATCAGTGCAGAGTGCCTTAACCATATTTGTTGACCATGTTATTGGGACAACACAACCTATGTATCACTTTTTTAAAAGGTGATTGTTACATACATCCTCTCCTGAGATTAATGGTTTCTACTACAGGAGAAATTTTTTTTTTCTGCTGCATCAAAAACTTAGGTTGAAAAGATTTTATGATTGGAGAAGTTTCCTGCATATTAGTGAAATCATATATACTGAAGCACAATTATTTTACACACCACAGCAATATACAAACCTTCCCTACTCCACCTCAATAATGTGCCAGCCAAAACCCTTTTGCAGGCTATAAATTGGTCAGATACCTACCAGCTGTATAGTATACCTACATCTGTTATGATGGGTAAACATGGACCTGAGCAAGTTCAGTCATGGGCAGATAGTTGATGCAAAGAAGATGGGGTGATCCATATCCACTACTGCAGAACATCTGGGATTTCCATGTGTGATCGTCACACATGTGTTCGATGACGTCACACATGTGTACGTCATCGAAACTGGCAAAACCTTCAGCCACTGGGGAAAATTTGGCCATAACTGGACCATTGATATTTGAGATAAGTGCCACTTCTCCTGTATCAGAACAAAGGGCCACAGTGCATATGATAATGTCTGCATTCAACAACAGGGCATCTATGAAGGTTTGTGCAAAGACCATTCAACTGGGCTTTGGTAGCTGACACCCACATTGAGTACCATTGTCAACAGCATGTCACCATGTTATGAGGTGACATGCAGCAGGTGAAGGAACATTAAAAATGAGCTGTGAAAGACTGGAAATGGGTAATTTGGTCCAATGAATTAAGGTTACAATTGCAACACACTAATAAAAGATTGCATGTTTGGGATGAACCACACAAGGCCATGGATCCCAAATGTTAAGTTTAGGTATTACAGGCCAGTGAAAGCAGTATAATGTTCTGGGGCATGTTTACATGGGCCACTTGTGTTGAAGTACTCACTAACCACCTACACCCATTCATGGCTATCCATTTCCCACATTAGGATTTCTTTGTTCATATTTATATGAGAAACCCTTCCCCATCTCATCATTCCCATTTGGTGAAGGATTGGTTGGAGGTTGTTTTAGAGGGGCACTTTTTTTTGCACACAAAGGGCTACATGGTCACAACAACCCTAAGGGTTCAGAGAAAGTTGAGGGGACCCACTGGACAACTGTTAGGTGACAGATGGTAGCCCCCTGTCACCTAACAGTAACCTTCAGCATGTTATTTAATGTGCACAGAGTATGACTGCTGCACATGTGCCAAAGCTTTACCTTTCATCCATTGGACAACAGCCTTTCCAAGCACATCTGTGTCACCTACTGATTGAGGGCAGGGTGGAGGGGTTTGTGGAGATGAATCTCAATGCTGTCCCAGATGGGACTCAAACCTGGGAGCTTCAAATTTACAAGCCTGGAATGCTACAGACTGAGCCACCCCCACTGGTTGGAGGAGCATTCCAGTGAGTTCACAACCCTCAAATGGCCCTCTCACTCTCCAGATTTGAACCCTATTTTGAGCATTTGTAGAATAAAGTGAAGTGATGCATTTGACCCAAACTCACTACCGGCAACTCTCCGTGCTTTACACATGGCTGCCCTGGAATAATGGGCTGCAATACCACCCAAACATTTCCAACAGTTCGTGGTAGAGTCCATGCCACGATGTGTTGCTTCTGTTGTGAGGGCAAAAGGTGGATCCACATGTCATTAGGCAGGTGTGTACAATGAATTGTTCTTTCACTGTATATATATATATACACACATACAAGGTGTCCAAAAAATAATGGTGGCATTTCAAGAACCAATATATAGGAAAATAATATACACATTCAAGAAAGCAATATTTTTATTCAAAGCATACCTGAGATAGTTTTGAACATAATTGGTGAATTTCCACATGTGCACCATTTGTGACCCAATATTTGTCCAATCAGTATTCCACTTCCTGCCATATACACTGCAACATATCTCTTCTTATTTGCTCAGTTGCTTATCTTATTTTTTTCAACTGATTCAGGTGTTGAATTTTTTGTCCATGTAGACAATTTTTTTACAAAACCCCATAAGAAAAAAAAATCAAGGGGTGTCAAATCAGGGCTCCTTGTAACCATATAATTGGACCATTACTGGTGGCTGCCCATGAAACTGTTTGAATTGTGGGAATGTGTAGGTACAACATTCAATGTGATGCCTTTTGTATATTTTGGGCAGTTGTTACCTCTGAGCAGAACTTTTTTGCACACAATGGGCTAAATGGCCAGGTCACAAGGACCCCAAAGGCTCAGAGAAGGTTGGGGGAGGGAACCCCACTGGAACATCTGCTGGGTGACAGATGGTAGCCTCCTATCAAGGCCATCCAGCGCATTCTTTAACAGATGCAGAGTATGGCTCTCCCACAAACGGAGCCATGGCTTAATGTTCCATCTGACGTACAGTCATCTTTCCAAGCCCATCAGTTTCCCCTACTAACCGTGGGCAGGGTGGGAAGTTTTGTGGAAAAAAAAGTCAATGCTGGCACAGCTTGAACCTGGGAACTACAGATTACAAGCCTGGTGCACTACTGACTGAGCCACCCCATATTTTGGACAGTGCTTCCTGAAACCCTACCATTATTTGTTAGACAACCTGTTATATCCTTGTATGCTCGTCTGTTTCAGCAATTCATAATATCAGATCTGTGCCATTAAAATTCATTTATGAAGACATTAAGAGTTATTCTTGAATTAGTATCCTAATGTGATGCCCCTTCATTCACTTTTACTTTACCTTAACCAGTTTTGCTTAATTTATGTTATATTTATCATTTTGGGGATTTTAATTTTATTTTTGGCATTGCAGCGCTCGTTTCCAAGAACATAGGAGTTGCGCATGTGCAACTCTGAACTTTCGATTGTCACCCGCTAAAGTGCATGTGTTCAAGGACACGCCCTCTCTTGCATCATAGCTTGCGCGCTTGTCACTTTATGTAAATGTCTTTCCCAGCATGCAACATGACATGTGTGGGCCTTTTGTACAACGCATGATATAGCAGTGACGTGGTCACAGAGTTAGTAGAGTAGGTAGTAGAGTTGGAGTAGGAGAGAAGTTGGTTGGTAGCACAGCACTAAGCACAGAGTGTGGAGTTGGTGTAGTGAGATAGTGATGATGTAGTCAACATTTTCATTTGCTGTTGGTGAGTTTTTGGAAATAAATTTGTTTATTATAGAAACTTTTGAATCTTTGCTATGTTTTCTCTTGAGCAACGTTAGTTGATAGGTTTTGATTGTAATTTGAATTAGATTGGCAATCATTTAATTTTTTGAATTCTTTCTCGCTAAGTAATGCCTGCTGGTATTCGAACCCTAATTTCAACTTATTTGGCAATTCATTATTATTGCCTGGTGCCCAAAATTAAGCTATCCGGAGCTTGAATAAATATTGGATCAGACAAAGGGTCCGAAACTTTAAAAGTATTATAATTCTTTGGCCCGTTACACTAAGAACATTAAAGCAAGATATTTATGGGATGAAAAAATGTTGATTTATTGTAAAAGATTCCAATCTATGAAAATATCCCCTTAATTTCAGATGTTAAATCTATGATATAAAGTGTGTTCCCCAACTTCTAATTACACTATCTTCTGAGCTACTACAATATTAGGAATTTCAGACACTAGTTTTTATCCACTGTGGCCTTTCTGGAACCAAACATTGGCTGTTTGGGATGCATTACTCTGGTTATAATTGGCAATTCCACCAGAACAGAGGGTAGTTTCTAATGTATCACAAAACCACAACCAACCAACCAAAACAGAAATATTAATGTTGCCATACCACTGATTAGGATCAGTCACATCTGCGGTTGGGTTGTTTTACCTCTGAGAGCACTTTTTTTGTGCACATTGGGCTAAATGGCTATTTCACAAGGACTCAAAAGGTTTAGGAAGGGAAGCCACTAGATAGCTGTTAGGAGACAGATGGAAGCCTCCTGTCAAAGCCACTCAGTGTGTTGTTTAACATGCACAGGGTAAGGCTCTCCTGCACATTGGGTCATGGCTTAACATCCCCATCCCATGAATGAGGATGTTAAACCATGATACCGACAGGTACACCACTGTCCTTACCAAGCCCATTGGTGTCCCGTTTGTAACTGAAGCCAGGATGGAGATTTTGTGGAGATGAATCTCAATGTTGGGATAGGTGGGACTTAAACCTGGGAACTATAGATTACAAGCCTGACATGCCACTAAATGAATCACCATCCCTCCCCTCCCCCAAACATATCTAAGGCATGGATTTCAAACCTTATAGGGCCAGATCAGTTCATTTTAAATATATGGCAGGCTGCCTTTTAATTTAAGCAGTTGTGTAGGGGCTAAACCATTTGCTCATTTCAGATATTCATTTGTAGTGGCTTCATCTTTAGTTAAATTCAGCCATATTCTTCATATTTGTGTGAGATGATTGCATGTAAGTTTGTGTGAGATGATAAGCTAGTAAGTCGCATTTTTCTGCCATGATTATTATAGAATAATATTACTTGTAGGCTGCATAGAAAGACTTTCAGTGCCACATTTTTGAGACCTCTGATCTAAGATAATCTGTATATCATTCTGCTTAAGGATAGCTCACAAAATTAACAGAAAACAGCAGTAGATTCTCCCTCAGCAGAAAGAGTTGTTGCAAAAAAAAGTCATATATCAAACCAAAAGATAAACCATTGGTATCAACACTAAGATCTTAAAACACAGTAATTCTGGGAAAAATAAGGAAAAATTATTATAAGTGATTTTAGGAAACCAAATCAATAGGGCCAATTGATCTGGCAGAACTCTTATTCTTGAATTGAAAATAAATATCTTTCAGAACATGTTAATGGGCTGTCTATATAGTGTGAGGGAAGGGTCAAGCAGCATTACTGCTTGACCAGTTCCAATCATCTTGCAGAAATTATGCAAAGCTCTATATTTATTTTCTACCAATTATTATTGGCAAATTTGAAACGAAAATGCTGAAAAATATAGACACGTATAATTGTAAGTATATATATATATAATTCATAGATATAGTTTGCATTGCTACAAGAAGTGTTGGTTTTATTAATAAGCCTAATAGATTATTTAATATAGTATATTCTAAAATATTACTAAGTGATGGCTTTTTTTCTGATAGATCCAGCTGTCCACGGAACAACCAAGTTAACTTCTTATTTTGCCATAATGACATATTGCTTGATCAGCAGGACAGAAAAACTTATGGTTAGTTATATTATTAATTATCCTAAAATGATTTACAGGTTGGGGTGAAAATTGTAGCACATCTGAAGTTTCTGTTAATTTTCTGTAAACTGTTGAAAGTTTTGCATTCAGTTGTAGAATGAAGGGAATGATGTTCCTATAAGTATGAAAACTCTAAAGATTAATTACTATAAGAAAACTAATGAAGCAGCAAAAGAAGAAAATTTACTGACAAAGTAATTTCCATTGCATTATCTTTATAACTTAAAATGTAAAAAGGCATAGAAGAAAAATAATAATTGTTTGATATATAATATTAAATAATGCTTAGTTGAAAAGTGTAGACAGTGGTTGAATAAGTGGGCAGAATAAATCATAATGATTTTTTACTAAGTTTACATTAATAATGCTATCATGATAAATGAGATGATATTCCATTATTTACTATAATATATATTACACAAATTGTGATTGATTTCATTTCAGCTGTTGAATAAAATATTAAATAATTATAATTGCTATAAATAGTACTTCATTTTCTTCATCTTTATGTGTTCATCTCATCCACCATGATCATATTATTAGTGTATGAAACTTAGTAAAAAAAACTACTCTGATTTATTCTGCCTACTATTCACCATTACTACATCTTTCAACCAAACATTTAATATTATATTATCAAACCAATTTTAGGGAAATAAAAAAACTATTCTCATCTATTTTTCACTGCGATATTTCTATTTGTTTGAAAAATAATGAAAGTAATATGATTTATGAAACTTCCTCTCTGTAAATATAAATGTAAAAGTATTGATGGTAGTAAAATCCAATTATCATAAAAAATTTATTTTAATCAATAACAATATCATTATTGAAATTCCCCTAATTAAACTAATCCTCAATAATATGTTTCAATCTTGTTATTGTTTTACTTTAATAAGTATTTTAAAACATCTTAGCTTAATGGGGGTAGGGGAATGTTAATTTAGTCTAAGTACAACATAACTCTCAAATCAATTAATTGTTATTGAATCAATAAGCAACCAAACTATGAAAATTTATTTTCCAGTGTTGTTTAAATTTTGAGAGCAGCTTCTCTTTTACAACAATATTTTGTACAGTAGTTTAACTCATTCACTTTTTGCCAAGCAATTAGTTTATATTCTGTTCTAATTTCTGGTAGGAAAATGATGTCGTCACTGGTCAAAGTAAACAGACTATTTCACCACAATAAAAGAAGAAAAATATTCTATAGCAATAATGAGACTACCTCAACATCTCTTAGACAACACCTATTTAGAGTTTAGACTTTTATAAAACCATTTGTTAATTGAGTAATATTTAACATCTTTAAGAAAAAGACAGTATAGAATTTCTTCAAGATATGTTTACTACATTTGTAATGAGCTTAAACTACTGTGCAAATATTGTTCTAATATTAAGATATGTCAATTAAATTCAGTGAAAAAAAGTATTTTTTATTGACTTATTATAAAAACTATTATTTTAAAAACAAAATTCTTGCAGATTCAATTTCTTTCTTCATAAAAAATATTAAAATACCACTCCAGATTGTTCCATCATAAATTTTTATTACGTCGGGATTCATTTTCCAGGCTAGGCTACTGATTAGAGTCATTGTTAAGATTGCAACAGAAATCTAGAATTGCTGATCTAATAAAATACATAAAAATTCAAAGTTCTTTTACATATGCAAAGGCTAAAATGAGGTTTTAATTAAATGTCAGAAGAATGTAATATGTTGACTTTGGTATCAGGATGATACCGATCATGACCTCTGTAATAAGTAGATTGGCGTTTCTCAACCACCAAACCATAAACAATTTTATGCTGGTCTTGATATTTGACCTTTCAACCCAATAATAGATGAATTAGTGAGAAAAAAAAAAGGCAACAATGATCACATTAATAAATATTGCATAATTTCTGTTTGTTGCCATTAGCTCAATACTTTTATGTTATTTGTATTAATAGCTTCAGTGCAGTGTATTATTAAACAAGTACATAAATTCATTGGTAAAATAAAGTTTTTATTGTAATGTACCTCCTCCCTATTAGTATACCTATACTTTCTAATCTGTATAATAAAAGGTGTCTGTCTGTGGCAGCCATAGCTCATCAGGAAATCAACTTAGGCTCTTCAAATTTTCGGACAATATTTCTGATTGTGGTCCAGGTTGCAGTTCCAAATTTCAAATCGAAGGTCCGAAAGAAGGGCTTGCTAGAAGAAAATATATTTACCATGCTATTCCTACTGGAAACTGTAATCGCTATCAAATTTATTGCCATTTTCTGCTGCTTAACTGTGAATGTAAGAGTCAAAATAGCATTTAAATCTTCTGCCATTGCCAGATTCCCCACATTTCCAAAGGCTTTATTATTTTCAGGCATCCCATTGCAGCTAGGGACCTGATTTTTTAATCCAACACAGAGTCAGGCAAGGGAAAACTCTACGAAATTTGGGACCATTCAGTCAAGTATATCGACAACCACAGAGTACCAAAATCTATCAAAATAAAAACTCAATAGCTTGCAATAAATCCATAGGCTATGAGAGTGCATGCTGAGTCAGCAGTGACTTTTGCAGCACTGGGAAATTGAATCTGTGCTAAAATGTTGGCGGAGGAGAGGGGGAGCAATACAAAACCAGCCTTTAGTGCAGTTAAAGACAGAATATGCAGATTAAAAGTGAGACTTGGGAAGCAACAATTTGTGTAGAAATGAAGGATATTTGTGTAGGAAATTTGGACCATTTTAGTTATGTATCACATGATCCATAGGTCAGCAAAATCTCTCCTAATGGAAATAAAAATATTGATAGTTTAGGTAGAAAGTAAGCCGCATGCTATGGGAGACAACGCTGATGTCAGCAAAGCTGTACACTTCTAAAATAAAGTGCTGACATCAGCAATGACCCAAGCAAACACAAGGAAAATATCTTCATGTTGAACCTGCACTAAAGAGTTGGGGAGGGGTAGTACTAAGAAACTTACTTTTAGTGAAGTGAAAATAAGAATATGCATATGAAGTGACACCCAGGCAGTGCCAAGTACTGTTCATATAGTGTGAGAATAAAATATATATCTAAGAGTACTGTTGGATGAAAAATTTGAAATATTTACTGGTCATCTGATTTGGATTAAGAGCCGTGATGCTTTGCTGATGCAGGTGCTTGTGATAAGTGTGCAATACTTCCAAATCATTATGCTGTTGTAGAAAGTATTGCACTGTCAGTCTGGTTCTGGTAAACTTGATAGGACTAATAAAATCAGTTATATCCATTGTCATCTTAGAGTGTGTTCAACAAATAAATATTGGTTGAGACGATGTGAAAGTTTGCTGTAAGCTGTTTATATGAATAAATGCAACCTCAAGTTGAACTTGGTGGACATTGGGCAAACTTGACTGCATAAATTACAGTTAAAACAACCAACTAACTAACAATATTCATCAATATTGAGATCTGACACATTTCACACCTACACCTCAGGGTTTTTAATCAGCCAGACATTTCATAAATGCAAAGTGGTTTCCTAGTTTATATTTGCACTGAACTCTTTAGGAAGTTTGGAGAAATAGAGTGTTCTTATATGTAAATTCCATGTAGAAAATATTTGTATGGAAGCAACTGTACAAGCTACATGCCTATTAATGTAAGTTTTCAATGTGCAATTAAAATCTAGTGGAGGGAGTGTGATGGAAATTGGGTTAAAATTAAGAATCAAATACTTTAGTTCATAATGACATTAGCAATGGCATAATAAATTGAATCAATAAACAACCAACATTCTAATGGTATGAATTTTTCTTTCCAAGCAAATTACAGTGTATTTGTATTTTTTTCTCCATTTTTTTAAGCCCAGGTCCAGCATTAAATGAACATAATTATGCTAGTCTGTGCATCAACGTCTTTCATTTAGCACCTCATTTGTTTCTCAAAGAAATTTTTTTTTATGAGTTAGAGGTGGCTAACGATCAAAAGTTCCCCAGTTAATAATGCAGATTAATACTAGTTGTGCAAATAGCATGGATATATTGTTTACTACCCACCATTGTGCATGTGTAGACAGAATGAACAGTCTAATCTAGTTATAGATGGGACTAATAAATTTTTTTTCTTGGGTTACTTTTATTTGATAAGCAAATTTCCAAAATATTTTTTCTTCTATTTTCAAACACATATATTGAAACATTGCTGCAATGAGAAAGATGTATTATATGCAGTGTTCGGAGATATATATATATAATTTTGGTGATAAACAATTAAACATTTTATAGGATATTGTTGTGTTCGATAAATGCATATATTAATGTTTAGAGGACCTAAAAATTTTATACGAATGCACACAAAGAAATTAAAAATATATATTAAATAATTCAGAATGGGTCTTTATTTTTGTGTATAGAGAGCCAGATTTCTTCATTAGATGGTCCTCCATTAATCACAGAAGTTTAATATTGAGACACAGTCTTGCAATACCTCAAAAGAAACTTGTGCATGAACTTGGTGATCACCATTTTTCATAGATAAATTGTCTGTCATTAGCATTGAGGATAGCATTAGCACCATAGCCATTATAGCATTAGCACTATAGCTTTGAACACCCAGCATTATATCACTGAGATGTTGGAACCTGTGGTTGTGCCTTATCTTCAGGGGCTCTCAGGTGCCATTTACCAACAGGACAATGCCCGACCACATGTGACACTTCTGCCCTGGCCTGCAGGTTCACCGGATCTATCCCCAGTTGAACATGTCTGGTCCATGATCTCACAACTAGCACATTAGACACCAGCAGCTGTTACAACAGATTAACTTTGACTATGTATCGAAACTGCATAGACTAACATTCCCCAAACACATTCGACATCTCATCCTCTCAATGCCGGACAGTCTAAGCAGCGGTTATTGCCGTTCATGGTGGCTCTAACAGATACTGATTTCTTTGTATTCCACGAGTCTAACCGAGTTGTATTTGTAATCATTTGATCCTTGTAACATAAGCTATATATTCACTAAATATGACTTTGATATCTCTTGTCTTTCCTTGTGTTGCACTTTTAATGGCCAGCAGTGTATGTATAATTATTTTTGTTCATTGGATTTTCCAGAATTAAGCCTTAATTGCATTACCTGATCCTTTTTTCAATTAGCACTTCATTGGACAGCCTTCATATCAATTACACAATTATGATCTTAATGCATGCACATTATACGATTATGAATTTCTTCTGCTTGCTTTACATTTGTAATGTAATGATAAACCTCTTTACCAAATTATATTGCATTCCCTTAAAAATACTTCGCATTATGTATGAATTTATACATTATCCTCTCATTTTGAGCACCAGTGTAATAGGAGGATAATAGTATAAATTTGTTTTTGAATGATATTTATGTATAAAATAATAATTTTTTTAATAATGTAGAGTATAATTTGATTATATCAGTTTATTATTTTTATTGATGATGATGTATGTGTAACATTTTTTTTATCTATGCAGTTTAGCTCATTTTTTCTGGATTTATGGAACCTTTTCCAACCAAAGCTTTCTGAGCCTGCTATTCCTGTCCATCATAATAAACAGGTTTGTGCAAAAAAAAAATGCATACTCTAAGATTAGAGCAATCTTTATTGAATAATCCTCTTGTAAAAGTAAATTGTAGTAGTAGTTATGTTTTCTCTGATGGTTAATTGACAGAGCCAATTGTAATCTCTGTTTCTATTTTGCCTTTCAGCATTTCATGTTTTTTATATACAAAATGCAAAAAAAAGTAACAATGACATTTCCTAAAGTATTGTATTTATGTAAATGTAAAAATTACCTAAAATAATATATTTTACCACTGGAATTATATAAAACTTATCATTGGCCTCATAATAATATTCCGAATTTTTATCTACCTAAATTTTGTTGATAATGAGTTTTCCATTTTAAAATAATCCATTCCTTTTTGGTTATGCTATCCATGTATTAATCTCTGTTAGTATTAATCAGCTGTTATCATACTTGGCTACAGATCAAAAAGACCTGGGTTTGAGCCTCAGATAAAGCATGGATGGTACTTGTGCTTTCTGTCACTGAGGCAATATGGCAATATTTCTTCACTATGGCATATTATACTGACAGATACCTGTCAGATCTCTATGGCAAGCAGCTGCTTGAGAGGTAATTTTATTTTGTGTTTATGTGTATATCTGTATATGTGGCAAAAACTGAATATGAATCACTCTTTGAGAACCTGATTCTGTCAGGAAGTCACGAATTCATATCCTGCCTGCCTCAAGACAGTTTTTCTTCTGTACTCAAAATTGTTCATATCCTACAGATGTTTGCCTGTATTTCTTATGCTTTATTAACCCTTACCATGCCAGGCCTGAAAAACTGAACTGTATCGTGTGGCCAGGTTTTTTTTCAATCAGTTTGCATTATATACTGACTACTGCGAAAAAGTTTAACTTTACAAAAATGGCAGAAACTGGACTTAGAAATTAAAAATTCTGAATGCTAGTTATGAAATTACTTCAATTTGATTAAAAATAGTACTAAAAAGTTCTATCATTAAAAAAATTTTTTTATATAATATCCTATTTGAATGTCTGCTTAAAGTAGTTATCATTTTAAGGCACGTATGCCTAATGATTTAACTTTTGGTCAAGCTTCAAATAATTATTTTAATTGCAGTATATATTTGAGAAGCAATATAAATAAAATAATTCTAGAAGTAGTTGAAATTGCTTTCCACCTTCAGAATCTGAGAAGTCAGAATTCATCTAAATCACACTCAGAGTCAATAAAATATTGTATTTTAGAAAACATACCCATGATTTTCCCTTAAAATCCATTATGAAGTATCCATCACTATCCTTTAAACTATATTTCATCAGCAAAAAAAATGCAAAAAACACTTCTGAAATATCCAATCTGTACAGCCTAACATGCACACTAAGCCTACATGATCACTAAGTTTATAATAAAAACCAGATGTTTGCTGATTGATATCACACTCTTATGATATTTCGATCACATGATTAAAGAAATGTCTATTCTTCTCTTCATATTTCTTTCATAAAAGATATTCAATAATAGATAAAAAATTAAAGTATTCTTAGAGTGGTTGTCAATGTCAACTGTTGCTTCTATATCAGGAGTATATTGCCTCCTGTGCAATATCCTCGATTATCACTCTAGGCCTCTTTTCTACTTTGCATTTACCTTTACCTACAAAGGTGATGAAGTACAAGAAAAAGAGAGAAAAAATTTAATTAACTGTTCTGAATATGGTAGACAGCTGGCACAGACACTTGATGCCTTCAGTTGTTGATCCTCTTCTGAGGTTGATGTTCTGTTTGATGTCTTGGCATTAGATTTACCAGTTCTTATACATTATATTTATTCTTCAAATGATGGTTTACTAGACTTGATGGTTGTCGATGATTAGATTGTGCACGCACTTATTCCTAACGGTTAAACTTTGGTGACTTTTCTTCACACCAGTTCTGAATATGGTAAACAGCTGGTGCACACTTTATGCTTTTAGATGTTGATCCTCTTACTTTGGTGATGATACTTTTCACCTATTGAAGTAGACATAAACATGATGCCGCAATGTCAAACAGAATATCTACTTCAGTAGGTGAAAAGTATTACCACAGTAAGAGGATCAACATCTAAAAGCATCAAGTATCTGTACCCTGTCTACCACATTCAGAACTAGTGAGAACAAAAGTCACCAAAGTTTAACTGTTATGAATTAAGTGCATGCACAATCTAACCATCGATGACCATCAAGTCCAGTAAACCATCATCTGAAGAATAAATGTAATGTGTAAGGGTTGGTAAACCTAATGCTGGAACATCAAACAGGACATCACCTCAGAAGAGGATCAACATCTGAAGGCATCAAGTGTCTGTGCCAGCTGTCTACCATATTCAAAACTGGTAATTACATTTTTTTCTTTTTTTTTGTACTTCATCACCTTTGTAGGTAAAGGTAAATGTAAAGTAGAAAAGAGGCCTAGAGTGATAATCGAGAATATTGACAAGGAGGCAATATACCCCTGATACAGAAGCAATGGTTGACGTTGCTGACCACTCTAGGAATACGTTAGTTTTTTTTTAAAGTGTAATAACAGCTAGAAACATGACAATTAAACTTGACAAAGTGTAGCTGTGTTTGTAATTTACATATCTATAGATAAAAAAAAAATTAGAAATGCTAAAATAGTTTTTAATTGAAAAATATACCAAAATGATGCAAAATTGTATTTGGCTGTATTTTTGTGCAAATCACTGAAAACCTCCAATAAAAAAAATGTTCCCTTGACATCTGATTTCATTTTATTGTGAACACAGATGGCCAGATATTTACAAATAATTCAATCAACTCACTGGAGCTCTCAGCCAACTAGTGGGTGAATATTCTAAATACAGAACAACAGCTATGTGGTGTTAGTGCATTTTGAACTGTGCTAATAGCAATTTGAGCAAGAGAAGGGGCTTTTTATTTTCTGACACATCAAATTGAGGAATAAATTAAAAATATTAGAATTTTTAGGAGCTGTGAAATATTTATTTTTACATATATACAAAAATAAAAAGTTAATTCAAACTTTAATATTTTTTTAAAGATTTAATTTTTTTTATTTTACTAAAGACTGAATTTATGGTCCATAGCCATATATGCAGGCTTTGTGAACCAAATTTTATGGGTTGTGGCATGGTAAGGGTTAAGCATAATTGGTTGAAAAGGCTTAAACCCTGTCAAATGACACTTGAGGTGTGGTTAGTTCAGTAACAGAGAGTGTTTCATCAGCCAAGAGTTTGCAGTTACAGTCAGAAATATTTTTGATAACTGACTAATTGTATAAGGCTTATAGTCATCAATAGAGATCTAGTCATAGATCAGTGATCAGAGCACTTGACATTGTTAAAGGAGGTTGTGGTCCATACCCATCCATCTCAACAAGACATTTACCCCTCTGTATTCAAGATTGTTCACATTCTACAGAAGTTTACCAGTGTTTGCTTGTTATTAAACATACTCTTATGCTTGATTAAACATGATAGGTTTAAAAAATTCTGTAGAGTGTTAAATGATACTTTAGTGTGATTAGTTCAATGCACATAGCTGAGAGTGTTTCACTGGCCAAGAATCTATAGTTACAGTCAAAAATGCATCTAATGACTGACTAGTGGTCGATGGAGGAGATATTGATTAGTCCCCATAGCTCAGTGGTAAGAGTACCTGACATGTTACTGGAAGTGGTGGGTTTGTACCTCATCCATCTCAAGACAGGATTTTTTTTTTCTCTATATGCAAGATTCTTCGCAGCCTACAGGTGCTTATTGAATTATTTTTCTTATTTTTTTTCTACCAAAGTGAATTCAATTTCAGAAAATGGACACTTGAAGAGTTAAAATATTTTGCTCTAAATAATCATTTATGAACTGTCTCATGTTTCCTAATTCTATGTGTTATTATTTGAAGATTTACACAAATATGCTTTATAATTTGACAAAAGAATGAAAAAAATAAGGAACAGATTTTTTTTAATTTTATATTCATTTACAATTCTTAAAATCACTTCTGCATCCCTAATTTATCAAAACATACTTTGAATGTTCATCTGTAAAAATTACGCATAATGCAATGAAAAAGGTAAGCAAAAAATATTGGGTAACAAAATCTAACCTTTAGTGGACATGATATGGTCTAAACAGAACATGATTTTTCACATCACCATCATGAACTGTGTCCCAAATAGAAACTTTTTTTTTTCTGTGTAACGGAACATTCAAGGTGAGCTAGATAAGCAGATACTTAAAAGTATCATGGAATTCATTTGTATCAATTTTAAATGCACATGGGTACTTCTAGAAAGAAGACCAAGGTTTTATCACTCTTAAGATAACAGATCTAAAATGTAATCGTAATACGTTGACTGGAGATGTTTCTTTAGTGGACCAAAATTAGACTTTCCAAAGGATAATAGTTGGGATTATTCCATATTTTCATTTAACAAATCATAGAATCTTTCCACAGCAATTCTAAGGGTAAACTGAAGAATCCAAAATTTTTGTGCTGTTCTTAGGTTAAAATAAAAAATTTAACTTTGTAAATATAGCAAAAGTGTTTTTTTAAATTACTGCAGCATGAATAGCCCATGACATTTTTTCACACCTAATGAATTTACCCATTATTACCCTAGGTGACTGATTATTTGTGGTGGGTGGAAATCATGGATTTTGATTTGTTTTGGGGGCATACACAGGAGTGTTCTGCAGTTGGCAATCCCAGTGTTTACAGTACTGTGCAAATTAGATGGGACAATAGGAAAATGCAGTAACAAAGACACAATTAAAATATTTATTTGTTTAATAGTGTAGTTAATAGTGAATGTGACCCCCCTTAGCTTTAATTACTTCTTCCACCCTCTCAACCATTGATGCCACTAGCTTTCCACACATCTCCTTCACTTCAGGGTCATGGTACCACAATTTCATGACACTTTCTATCATTTTGGTTTTCATCATGCAATCCATCTTAGATATGCGTGCTTTAATAATGGCCCACAAATTTTCAATGGGGTTTAGATGGGTGAATTTCCTGGCCGCTCCAATATCTTCGAATGTTGCTGGGTAAAGAAGCTGTTAGCAAGCTTAGAATTGTGGCATGGAGCCAGATCCTGTTGAAATACCCCATCGCCGTTAGGAAACAGCTTCTGCGGTGTTAGGATCAATTTCACCTCCAGAATGCCTATGTACTTTTTGCTGTCCATCATTCCTTCAATGTGATGAAGCGTCTGTGGCCCGGAAGCTGTGAAACATCCCCAAAACATGACTCTTGGTGGTTACGAACAAGTTTAGACTTGCAGCAGTTTAGACTCTGCAGCGGAAGGGACTTAGCGTTCCTTTGCTTGTCCCAACTAATTTGCATAGTACTGTATGTAATACACTGAAGTGCTATTGAATTAGGGATAGCAGCCTTGTAACATGTTGGACCCCCTCTGGCCCTGATAACAGCCACCACACAATGAGGCAAGGACTCCACAAGCTTGTATAAATGTTCCACGGGTATGATGACCCATGCATCTTCCAAAGCCGTCCACAATTCTCTCAAGGTGTTTGGGCCCATGTCTCTGATGGGGGACATGGACCCAAACACTCTACTCAATGGTATCCCAAAGATTTTCAATGGGTTTAAATCTGGGCTTCTAGGTGGCCAATTCATTTTTTCAAAGTCAGCAGAATGCTCCTGCAACCATGCAGTAACCAACCTGGACCTGTGAGATGAACAGTTGTCTTGCTGGTAGATGCCATCTCCATTGGGATGCATGATGGCCATAAATGGGTGTAAATGGTCAGTGTATCTCCCTTATCAATGGAAAGATAGACTTTTAAAAATATTTAATTCAATCTGGGTCTCACACAAACTTCCTGACAGCTGGCTACACATAATAATAATATTCTTGTTAAAATATGGCAAACCACCTTTTGAATTAAACTCATACAGACCCATATCACTCTTACCTAATCCACTTAAACTATTTGAAAGACTCCTCCACAAAAGATTGAACTGGTTTCTTGAATCTGGGAAAATTCTCCCCAATAATTACTGTGGTTTCAGAAAATTCAATCCTTAAAGGACTGCATTTCACATCTTCTCACTGATATACACAAAGCCAATAAAAAGAAAAAAATACACTATTGCCATTTCTGTGGACCTGTCCCAGGCATTTGACTCAGTCTGGATACACAGCCTTCTACACAAACTTTTATCCATAAATATACAGGGAAACCTCCTACATTTTCTACATTCCTTCCTCCTACACAGAACCTGCCAAGTCAGGACTAACGATACATCTTCTAATCAACTTCCTTTCATACAAGGCCTATCACAAGGGTCTATTCTATCTCCCACCCTATTTAATATTTACATTCATGACATCCACAAAATCTTCTATAGGAGGGTTACTTACACATGTTATGCAGATGATATAACCTTCTGGGCCAATGACAACTCTATACCCAATCTCCATATTTTATTGCAAAAACAGCTAAATAAATTATACACCTACTGTCAAAAATGGCACTTACAAATTAATCCTCAGAAGACATTTTGCATTCCTTTCCACCATAACAGAAACCCTAAACCCACACTGCATTTCACTATTAATAATGAGATTATCCCACAACATAATACATGCAAAATACTAGGCATAAACTTGGACTCAACACTCACCTGGACCCCCCATCTGGATTATTTACACACTCAGGGACTTAAACTCACAAACACACTTAAATACTTCACATTTATTAATAATGGCACACCACAATATCATATGATCAAACTATATACAAATCTCATTAGAGCAAAACTAGAATAGGGTATGGAATTTTTATGCGGCATATCAGATACCAAAATACAAAACCTTAATATAATCCAAAACAAATGCACCAAAATTGCAATTGGCCTCCCCTCCTTCACACCCACTCTTTCTATCATTGCAGAGACTTCCCTATCCCCCCCTCCAAATCAGACAAAAAATCCTTCTAATTAAATATTATATTAGACTACACTACAAACTTCCAAATCACCCTTTCCACACCCATTTTATAAGAAGCCCCTACTACAAACACGTTAAATCCACTCCTGACCTGCACACTTTAATGAAGAAACACCTACAGATCAAAAACTTTGGGGATATTCCCCCACTTATAGCAGACTGGAGTTTTATTAGTCCTACATTCTCCACCCACATACCCACTCTCACACATAAACATAACTTACCACATGATGCAGTAAAAACTCTTGCTGAAACATACTTTGACACACAATACAATGAAAATATTAAAATTTATACTGATGGCTCTGTCATTCAAAACCCACCATCAGCCAGTGCTGCTATCCATATCCCACAATACAATACTTCATTATCTCTCAAATTATCCCCACTCTGCACCATAATACATACTGAAATTTTTGCCATTATTGAGGCCTTGGAATGGACCCTTAAATATGTACACAACAAAAACATTACCATTTTTATAGATTCCAAAGGAGCCATACAAACCCTCTCACAGGAATTTCTATACACCTCATATAACTACTACATACATAAAATCCTCACTCTTACAACACATAACCTCCATACAAATAATAATACAATTATTTTACAATGGATTCCCAGCCATGTTGGAATTCAACATAATGAAACTGTTGATAATCTCGCTAAACTGGCACACAACCTCCACATAGTATCTATCACCTACCTACCACTTTCATATCAATACTTCACAGGAGATAAAACAACTTGAAACACATCTCACCAATAAATACTTTCAGGTCCAGGCCTCTGTCAAAAACAACTTTCGATATAATCTTAACCATAATATATCAACAATTGATAACCTCCCCTTCCCTAGAAAACACATCAAATTACTACACAGATTAAGAACCAACTCCACAATTCTTAACCTACTCTACATAAATTCAAGCTCACACATTCTCCTAACTGTAGACATTGTAATGTTCTGGAGACGGTTCATCACATCCTACTTAACTGTGATAATACTGCCTCACAGAGACAAACTTCCTTCAAATCACTCATTGACCTAAACATTTTGGACATTCAAACGAATGTAATTCTGCACCCCTCACCCCCTCTAAACAAAACCAAAATTTATGAATCTCTCTTCAATTCCCTTCTTTCCACCTCACTTTGGAACAGAATTTAGTCTACCTTTCCTTTACCTTCTCCTATCTTCTCTTCATGTCCTCCATAAAGATTTTTCTTCAATTCTCAACTTACCACTCATATACATGTTCCCGAAGGGACCCTCATTCTGCTCTTTATCCAGACTCACACCAAAAATTCCATAAAATATAAATAAAAAAAAGAAAAATATGGAGGGACTATAGAAATGAGGGAACAATATATATATATATATCTAAAGTGGCTCGAACCCTTTAACTCAGGTCCCACTGGCCCAAATAACCACAAAACAGTCTGGATCAATAGTCTTCAACCTAACTATCTCCATAACCCAAGAATAAATTAAAACCACTCAGGGAAAAATAAAGAAAAATTATTAAATAGTAAATATAAGAATAATAATAAAAAAATGCACAATAATAATAATTTAAAAAAATAAAATAAAAATAAATTTAAAAAGAAATAAATATATTATATAAAAAAGGATAAAAAATTACAAAGAAAAAATAAATAAAAATAAAACAAAAAACTATTTAAAAGAATAATAACTAAAAAAAAATCATTAAAAAAAACTAAAAAAAATTAATTTTCCAAACAAACTCTGAATGCTTCCCTGAAAGCATATACAGACATAAACACTCATAAAATCTTAAAATATCAATTTTCACTGGGTGACTATCTCTTACTTCTTTGCATGATATCAAACATAATTTTGATAAACAAAATATTAATATATACGCGAACCCTAAATTTAAAATAAAAAACATAATACCCACATACATCCAAAATTATCATTCTGAGAAAGCCTGTAGAAGGACCTCTCAATGCCACGTAACATTAAACAACAACAACATCTATGTATCGGGATGCATTGAGAGTTGTCGGTACATGTACCAAAGGTCCCACAGACATCCAACTGACGATAACCCCAGGCCATAACTAAGCTACCACCAGCTTGTACTGTTCTGACCTGACATGCAGGATCCACGGCTTCATGAGTTTGGTGCCATACCCTCAGTCTCCTA
The DNA here is from genome assembly GCA_038380435.1 of Ryuthela nishihirai. Taxonomy (NCBI): domain Eukaryota; kingdom Metazoa; phylum Arthropoda; class Arachnida; order Araneae; family Heptathelidae; genus Ryuthela; species Ryuthela nishihirai. The sequence goes on along the minus strand of JAWZYU010000029.1, from coordinate 57,863,963 downwards.
TCGGCATGATGAAGTTAAATCGGGATTCATCACTCCAGGCTATCCGTTGCCAATTTTTGATGTTCTTTAGCTTAGGCAAGGCATTGAGTCTGGTCTTGTGCCATTAGAAGTGAGACTCTCCATAGGTCAGCAGCTTCCAAAGCCGAGACGATAAAGTGAGCATTGCACAGTCCATGCACTGACTTTCCAGCTGAAACCCGCGTTCAGATGGGAGATGATTTCAGATAATGTCTGGTCCCTATCGGTCTGTACGATGCAGGTCGGACAGCGAAGCCCACGATCATTCAAGGCTGGTTGTCCTTTGCAGTGTCCGGGTGCTGTTTTTTTTTTTTTTTCCGAAATTTTCATATTCCCGGAACACTCATGAAACTGTTGTACGAGAAAATCTAAGTTTGTTGACAGTTTCAGAGATCAAGTGTCCCATCCATCAGGACCTACGATCTGCCCCCTGTCAAATGTATCTAAATCCTGTGCCTTTCCCATTACGCTTCTCACAATGAATATTTGGGGAAGCCGAAGCTGACAGCTATATATGACCAGAGTTTCAGCCACACATGTGCGCAAATATGGGACTTGTGGTACTGAATTTGGATAATATCTCCTATCCCTAATTCAATGACACTTCAGTGTATAGTAATTAAAAAGTAAAATTTGCTCTGTAAGTCTTAATATATGATGAATATGAATTATTCATCATATATTTGTGTAACAGTTTTTCAAAAGCAGTGTTTCACAACTTTCCATGTACACTTTGTATCAAATTCTATTTCAAAATGTGAGAAACATATATTTCTTGCATTTCTAGTGGCAAAATGAAATAATATAAAAGATTTATTCAACATATAAAATAAAATAAATACCCCCTCAAGCAGCTGCTTGCCACAGAGGTCTGACAGGAGGATGGCAGGCCTTCAGCAGAAAAACGACACAAACAGCCATGCCTTACCCGGGGCTCAAACCCAGGTCCCTTAGATCAGTAGCCAAGCGCGCTAACCACTCGGCTATGGGATGGCATAACATATATCAAATGAAATTTTATTCTTACCATTATAAAGCTTGTATATTTTTTCAGCAACTGTAGTACTGATTTCTTGTATCATTTTTTTCTTCTCATATATTCATTAACTAGTCACATATTATCGATGTTTCAGGCTTTGCTTATCTTTTGGTATCACGTATGCATAGACTGTCCAGAAAATGTGAAACTTATTATTCAAAACACTCATGTCACCAAAAATATTGCTTTTAATTATATATTGTAAGTATAATTTTTACTTTCTTTAAGTTTTAAGTATTCTGAAATAAGTAAAACCTGTACCTATAAGATAAGTAAAATGTTTCCTTTAATGCAGCTTTCTGCATTAAAGGTTATTTTTCTAGGAAGACAAATATAGGCTTTTAGTCACAAAGTATGTTTGCTTCCATAATCACAGATGTATAAATGCACAAGAAAGCTGAGTGATCCTAAGTAGTAATAGTATAGTGTTTTGATATCTTCTTTTAAATTCACTTTTTTTTTTTAAGCATGATAGTGTACTTGTCATCAAATAAACTATTGGTGACTGCAGAGCAATTTTTCAGTCAAAGTTGCTGATCCTAACACATTAAACACAGTGAAGATCTGTAGTATTTTCATTATCCTTTGAATCAATGAGAAAGATGCTTAACTTCAAATGGAAGTTAAATGTAAACTTTTAACTCTCTGTTGAATTTAACCCTGTGAAAATAAAAATGCAAATTGTTTAATAATTGTCAAACTGGGTGGAGTAACTGTTAATGTAAATTGTTATTCAGTCTACAACTGTAAGCTATTGGTGAAACAATTATTTCAAACTTCATAATATAGATAAATGTAATAAAATAATGATTTAAGAGCTATGAATATTTACAATACATTGAACAAACTGAGAAAAAATATACTGTTAATTCATTTTTATTTATAATAATAGTTTCTTGTCAGTTATGTAATTTAATTCTAGTGCAGTAAATGTTCAAAATGGCCTGCTTAGTTCATTTTTTGACTCATGACTAGGACACAAAAGTTCGTGAAGAACTTCAGTGTTGTTATGTGTCTTGCTGCATTTTAAAATTCACTGAAGTAGTTCACTTACATTCATGTGCTATGGTTTTCATGTAACACCACTTGTGGTTCAGTCTGGTGGCTAGTACTGTCTACTTTCATGGCCATTCCATTGGTTAGAAAATAGGTGATTCGGATCCTTACTGATCTTTACTGAAATGTGGGGTGCCACATCATGCAAGCAGTACATCTTAAGTTGTGTTCAGAGAAATGTTCTATAAGAGTGTAACAGGCCTAAGAATTTTAATACTTTTTAGTTTTGGACCCTTTGTCTGATCCAATATTTATTCAAGTTCCTGATAGCTAAAGTCAGGCGCCAGGCAATAATTAACAAATTGCCAAAATAAGGTTCAATTAGCGTTCGAATACCAGCGAGCGTTACTTGGCAAGTTAAGAATTCAAAAATTAAATGCTTGTCAATTCTAATTTAACTTCTAATCAAAACTTATCAACTAACGTTGCTCAAGAGAAAAAATATCAAAGATTCGAAAAGTTTCTATAACAAACAAGTTTATTTCCAAAAATTTTTTAAACACTTGCCAACTTCAATGAAGAAGATACTACATCATTTCTATCTCACTACAAACTGACAACTAACTAACTTCTCAGAAAAACTGACTTTCAACTACCACTCCTGACAATTCACTTCTCAAAAAAAAAACTAACTTCTTCCGACTACTCAAAAACTGACTCCTGTGACTAACATGTCACGGTTTTAACAAGTGTACAGGCTTGGCAACACGTGGCTGTTGCACCGGTAAAGACATTTGCATAAAACGACGAGCATGCAGGCTATGACGCAAGAGGGGGCATGTCCTTGTACACACACACTTTAGCAGGTGACAATCTAAAGTTTGGAGTTGCGCATGCACAACTCCTTTGCTCTTTGGAAACGAGCACTGTGATGCCAAAAATCCTGTGACTTTGTTAAGCAGGCTATGACGCAAGAGGGGGCGAGTCCTTGTACACACACGCTTTAGCAGGTGACAATCTAAAGTTTGGAGTTGCGCATGCACAACTCCTTTGCTCTTTGGAAACGAGCGCTGTGATGCCAAAAATGAAATAAAAATCCCCAAAATGATAAATATAAAGTAAATTAAGCAAACTGGTTAAGGTAAAGTAAAAGTGAACGAGGGGGCATCACAAGAGGGCTGACAGTTCATATTGCAAAAATTCAGTGTAAATAACACTATCAGACATTGTGGAAAGATGTATGATCCAATCAGCTGGTCACTATATCACACATTTACAGAAAAATATGCTGATACTTTCTTTCTACTATTCTTTATGGATTGTCATGAGCCCATAAACTGCCTCATTGATGAGCAAAGTGTAATGCAAGCAGGAATGTGTATCAAACCAATGGAAGGATTCCAGCCGCTCACCCATATCCACAGGTTCAAGATGTTGAATTTGCTGGATATGATAAGATGCAGTCCTTTCATATGTAATGTTCTTGAAACTCTCTTGTACACAATATTGAGGCAAATGAAAATTCTTTATGTACTAGTATATGAACTTCACTGCACTGAGTCAATGATGTTTTCCTCTTCATTCATATTCAATTGTACTTTGACATTCAGCACTGATATTCACCCTCAGAAATCTGTTATTTTCTTGCAAATATTGGTGAATACATTTATACACATTTCGTTATAGGGTTGTTTTTTTTGTTGTTGTTGTTGTGGAAATTGTTATCTATATTCTTTAATGACAGCAGTGGCATTGCTATTGGAAAACCCACGCACATAATGCTTATATTACTTTGGAAAATGTAAATAATATATTCATAGTTGCTTTTAATGCATGTCTCACAGCACAAACTGACTGCACTGTTTTCGTGGGTTTTACATGTTTTGGCGTACTTATTCTTGCATAAACATGTCCATGCCTGCACATATGCTATATTTCAAATTCATCTAGCTGCATAACTCTTGTGAACTGGACCTATTATTTATTTTTGAACTATTACTGTAAATAAATCTGAATAAATAATATATTTTTTTTTCCATTTCATTCAATATGATGTAAATACTCATAGTTCTGTTAATCATTGCAAATCAGACCCATGTTCAAATGATATTTCTGACTAGGAATGACCTTGGAAATAAAATCCTGAAATATTGACTTTAATTTATGAGACACCCTGTATATACAGTGAACTCTTGATTTAATGGATTAATAGATGGGGGGGGGGGTCCTTACTAAATGCCAAACGTCCACTAAAACTAAATAGGTACATGACAATGCACCAAATACACGACAATATCTTAACAATCATTGCAGTATGTTAGGAACAGCATTAAACAAATTAATACATGACAATATCTTAACAATCATTGCAGTATGTTAGGAACAGCATTAAACAGATTAATACATGTATCTAATACCTGTAATAGCAATGAAAACTCTAAAATAGTACCTGTATACCATACAGAAAATCCTTTATTCTGAGTCTGAGGATCTGTCCCGCTCTCATGACTTCTTACTAATGGTATGCAAGGTAGTATTTAGGGAGACTTGAGAGGAGCACTTTCACTGAACCAAAACAGGTCAAACTACTTTGGCATGGGGTGGATTGCTGCTCTTTCTGTAAAAATTAAAGTTTTGTTGTGTGTGTATTCTAATTTTTATGCATTTTTGACAAACTTGACGACATCTGATTATAGTATATTATTCTGAAAAGGAAACAATGGGATTGCTGACACATTTTTTGTTCTACTTTGAGACTGAAGAAAAGTGAGAGTGTGAAAAACTAGTAGAAAATTCTTGTGCATGTTCATATCCCATACAAGGAAAAGAGGGTTAAGCATATAAAACATCATATTTTTAAGAATGCAGCACAAATGTGTACTATATTTAGGTTTCAGATACCGGCCAGGCCTAGCACCTAATGTCTGACCCCACCTTCTCGTGGTGCAGACCGTTAATACTTTCAAAAGAGATACTCTCTTGTGGAAGTGAGCGAAAGGGTAGGGCTACCAGATTAGTGTGGCCTACTGATCTGGACAACTCTGGCTACTTTTCTTTTTTTCTACCCTGCTGAGGAGTGGTCAACTACACAGGGTCCTAGTGCTGACCATATAAACCCACTGGACTGGACTGAATTAAGGCTCTGAGCTTGATTATGGATCCTGAATTTGCTGCACTGGTGGGCTTCTGTGGAAGGAAAATCTTCTGCTGTGTTTTCTGTTTGTTTGTGGGTTGACATCCCCAAGTGAATAGATTCACAGGATATGTTTATCAGCTGGTGGATGATACTGACCAGAGGTCATCGCAGGCACCTGAACACTTTGCTTCTATTGGCATCGTCAAATTCTACATTGGAGTAAGTCTTCCAGTGTAGATGGCTTCAGCCTTTAGTGGTGGGAGAACGGGTCTTTGCCCTATGTCTGCGATTAGGGGGCTGTTTGATATTGTCGCTATTTCCTCTCTCAATAAACATAGTTTCTTTAAACATCCCACTAACCATTTTCTCTCCATAGGTAGTTGGAATGTGAGGACTTTGCACAGAGCTTTTTCTCTTGATGTCCTCACACAAGAATTCCACCATTATAATTTAGATATTCTTGGTTTGCAAGAGACCAAATGGACAGATAAAGGCCAGATTCTTAAAAATAATCTTAAATTTCTCTTTTCAGGGAGGGACGACAATAAGCATCACCAAGGCATGGGTCTGCTTCTCAGCAGACACACTAGTGATGCTCTTCTAGGATATGAGTGCATTAATGAAAGGTTTCTTACAGCAAAATTTCAGACAAGCGTTAAAGACTTGAATGTTATCTGCTGTTATGCCCCCACTGAGGATGCCGATGAGTATGAGAAGGATAGGTTTTACGGACAACTTCAGGATATTTTGAATTCTGTCAAGAAAGGAGATATTACCCTTGTTCTAGGTGACTGGTCTGTGGGGGAGGAGTAATAGGCCCTTTTGGTATTGGTAGCTGCATTGTTAATGGGCAACATCTCCTACAGGTAAGTAAACTCAATGGTTTCAGAATAACTAACACTTATTACAAACACCACGACATACATAAGTACACATGGGTTTTACCTGATGGGCTGCATAAGAATATGATTGATTATATATTAATTAACAGCAAATGGGCAAGTTCTGTTAGGAATACCAGGTCATATAGGGGAGCTGAATTGGATCTGACCATTACCTTGTTAAAAGTGTCTTGCAACTTAAACTTAAAAAGTGTTGTGCTAGGGTTAAAAAATTTACCTTTAATACTGAAGTTCTGAAAGACCCAGTTATAGCTAAACTTACCATGATAGGTTACTTAGTCATTATGAGAGTCATGGTTTGTTTACTACTGAAGTTGAGGAAGAATGGGACCATTTTAAACAAGCTTTTTTGGAAACTAACAGTACTCTTTTAAGAAAAAAGGAGCAGAGGTGGCAGAATTATTTGAGTGATATGGCATTTGAGCTTATTTCAGAAAGAAAGAACTGCAGGAATGTCCTTAATCAATTCCCTACTAGTCCTAATAGAAAGCATTACAGAGAGCTTAATAAACGTGTAAAAGATCAGTAGCTGCTGATAAGAATCTTTGGCTTGATGTCTTGGCTGACAAAGCTGAGGAAGCAGTTAGACAGCACAACAGCAGAGAGCTGTACCATATAGTTAATGTTTTGTGTGGTAGAAAATGGACAGGTATACAGGGATTGAAGGATAAGATAAACAAGGTAAGGTTATATAGAAGGTGAGGATTCTGTCATGGCTAGGTGGGCTGAGCATTTCAGTTCTAAACAATGTGGTTAGTTCTACTCCCATTGTTTGCAATGATGATAGATGCATTGGTGTCTTTAATGTTGGCCCTCTAACACAATCTGAAGTTATTTTGGCTGTTTCTAACCTTAAACTACATAAATCCCCAGGGGTAGATGAAATTACTATGGAAATGCTAAGAGCTGGGAATGTTTCTGTTACCACTTGGATGACTGAAATTTTGAATATCTTTTATGATAATGGCATGGTTCCTAAAGATTATACCAGAGCTATTATTATCCCTATTTTCAAAAAAGGTGATCGCAGTTCTTGTAATAACAATAGGGATATCAGCCTACTCTCTGTTCCAGGGAAAATTCTTTGCATGATTGTGCTTAATAGAATTAAGAATCTGGTTGGCAGTCAATTGCATGATGAGCAGTGTGGATTCAGAAGTGGTAGGGGATGTGTAGATCAGATATTTTCACTTAAGCAGATTCTTGGGAAGTGTTTAGAGTTTCTGAAACCTTTGGTTGCTAGCTTTGTTGATTTCAAAGTCTTTCGACTCTGTTGATCGTCATAATTTGTGGTTGATTGTGAGATCATATGGTATACCTGACAAGTTAGTTAACATAGTGAAAGCTCTCTATAATAACACAGTCATGTGTGAGAGTTAGTAAGGCTTGTAGCAATTGGTTTAGCATTACTTCTGGTGTTTGACAAGGGTGCATTTTGTCTCCTTTCCTCTTTAGTTTGGTTATTGATTATGTTATGCGAAATTCACTTCAAGGGAAAGATTTTGGCCTTAAATGGTCTGGAGATATGAAAATTTCTGAATTAGATTATGCTGATGATTTTGCCCTTTTGGCAAATGATGTTGATGAGATGAACTCTTTCATTCGAGCTGTTGATGAAACTGGTACTAGAGTAGGTTTGGTTATAAACAGAGAGAAAACTAAAGTGATGAAAATTGGTCAGTCAGGCTGTGATTCAGTTAATCTGAATGGTTGCTCAGTTTAATTATCTTGGGAGCTATGTAACAGATCCTGGTGATGTGCGGCATTAGATTAACAGACAGATAGGGATTGCTGCCGGGACTTTTAAGAATCTATGGTGAGTGTGGAGAAATAGGCATATACACTTAAAGACTAAAATTAGACTGTATAATAGTTTGGTTCTTTCTAGGGTTAATTATGGCAGTGAAACTGGACACTTTGTAAACAAGATAACAGGAAACTAGTTTTTTTTTTAATTCTAGATACGTATGCAGTGTCTTGGGCATTAGATGGTTCAACTTTGTAACTAATAATGAGATTAGGCAACGGATTTGGCAACCTCCTTTAAGCAGCATGTTGTGCAGAGAGAGACTCCATTGGTTTGGCCAAGTTGCCCATATGGATAATTATAGATTGGCGATTAGGGTTATGAACAGTGTACCTAAAGGCTTCGGAAAGAAGGGGAGACCTAGGATGTTGTGGCAGACAATGTCAAACAGGACCTTATTAGAATTGGTGTGCAGTGGCCAGATGTAGCTCAGAACAGACTTGCTTGGAGAACTAAATTGCATGGTCTGGTTGGACCTCTATAGCCCGTGGCTACTTGATGATGATGATGAATATCTTTTATATATGGACACTGATTAGCTCTAAAAGACTGCCAATCATCAGATGAAACATGAAGCCATGACCCTTTGTATATATTGCCATACCCTGCATACTTTAAAGTATATGCTAGATTGCCTTGATAGGAGACTTCCATCTCTCACCTAACAGTTGCCTGAGTCCCTTTTGCCCCACCCTTTCTGAGCCCTTTTAAACCCTTGACCTCCATTTAGTTCAATGTGTGCAAAAAAAGTCCCACTCAGAGATAGAACAACCCAACCCTCATTCACTTTTTGTGATTAAACTGCACTCTCTGATGGTGATTTTTAATTGTTTGAAGATGTTTATTTAAACAATTTATTCACTTAAATAATATATGGAGCAGTCAATTCATTCACCCTAAGACCATGGCACACATTGATCTTTGGACTGCCACATTCAAGCTGTCTCACTTCATGGAAGTTTAAGAACCCCATATCTGGTAGTTGTGTTTGTTGACTCTTCTGGAAACATATTCATAAAGAAGTTATATGACTGAAAGTACAATTCAGTAAGAAATTATATAATTGAACTTTACTAGTTCATAAAAGAAAATAAATAATGTGCAGTATTGCATAAACTATGTAAAAATAAGGCTAAAGTATATTTTATATTTCAGAGTTATATTTCTCATTGAGATCTATGTTTGGTTTATAGAGCTGATCACGATGATCAAGAGGTTGTGGTATTCAATCGTTGCATGCTTCCTGCTTATTATGGATTGCTTCGTCTTTGTTGCCAGCAGTCGCGTTCATTTACTAGGCAGTTGGCCAGTCATCAAAACATCCAATGGGCTTTCAAAAATATCACTCCCTATACCACCCAGTATACAGCGGTAAGTGCTTTAATTGATTTTGTTTCATTAGTAAATAGTTCACTTAAGTGATCATATTATGCAGGGTGTTTGGGATAAAATCTACCAGTAAAAAAATAACACAATTCACTGTTTAATGCAGCAACGAAATCAAGAGGGGTTAAATCTGGAGATCTTAGCAGGCTATTCTGTGGGACCTCCCTGTCCAATCCAGCAGTCATGAAAATGTTCATCTAGTTGATCACTCACAGCAAAATGCAGAGGAGCTCCATTCTGCCAAAGAAAAATCCCTCGTGAAGTTGGGGCTTAGTATCCAAGTAAATATCACCATTTATTTTATTGTAGATCATGGGGATTTGGGGAACCCCATATCTGGTAGTTGTGTTTGTTAACCCTTCTGGAAACATAAAATGTCAATTCATCTGAATACTACCTTCCAGAGAAATGTATCGTCATTGGCTATCTTGAATAGCATAGTCAATGCAAACCCATACTTTCTAGAGCTGTCTCTTGGCTTCAGTTTCTGTAACATTTGAATTTTGTAGGCACAAAGACACAACTCTGTTAACAACATTGTGAACAATTGACCTTGAAATCCTTTTCTTTTATTCTCTGCTGACACAGCTCTTGTATTTTCTTTGACTGTGCTGGAATGCTTGATGAATGTTATCAACTTGTTGGTTAGACACTTTCTTACCTCTCTTGCTTTTCGTTACAAGTGAGCCAGTTTTAAATAACTTTTTATGCTATGCTGTTATTGTGTTTGTATCTCTGGTGGTTCTTGTTGGTATTTTTGTTTCAATCTTCTCTACACTGTCACTGGAAACTTGAATTCAGTTATCCAATAACAGCACTGCACTGTGAATAGCTCCATTTTTGGAAAAACATGTTTTACGGCCAGCATACAGGACAATATACCACACTTCGATCAACAAAACTAGGTGAATTTCCCTGTCTTTTACCAAAAGCTGCATGTTTGTTACTGCATTAAATAGCAAATTGTGTTGCCTTTTTATTAGTAGATTTTATCTTGGAAACCTGTATAAAATATTTTAATGGATTAATTACAGTTTAATCAGTTATTACTACAGTGGCAGTGAGTGAATTAACCTGTTGTTTCATTCATTAAGCGGAAAAAGCTGCAATTAACAAAATATCGATTTCAGTTCAATTCAGACTAGTGATATGTCAGTTAAGAATGTATTTTGCAGTTAAAATCCCTATAACAGTTCATATTACTCATTTCCACATACAAATGTTTTTACTTTTCATTTAATATCATGGATTCTACTGCTCTGCCTCTTGGTACCCCCAGCTGGGTCAGCGTTGAGATTTATCTCCGCAACATTCCCCGCCCTGCCCACGGTCAATAGGGGACACCGATGGGCTTGGAAAGGCCGCCGTCCGTCGGATGGGACGTTAAGCAGTGGCCCCGTGTGCGGGAGAGCCATACCCTGTGCACGTTAAAGAACACGCTGGATGGCCTTGACGAGAGGCTAACATCTGTCTCCCAACAGCTATTCCAGTGGGTCCCCTCACCCAACCTTCTCTGAGCCTTCGGGGTCCTTGTGACCTGGCCATTTAGCCCATTGTGTGCAAAAAAGTGCCGCTCAGAGGTAAAACAACCCAACCCAACCCTCTTGGTACACTGCTGTACTGCCAGTATTACCACTATTCTTTGGCATATGTTGTAGATAAGCAGGTATGGGTTCCTGTATCTTGCATAACTTATACCAGTTCTTAACTGGACATTCTTTTAATCCTTTTGAATCCACAGAAGAAAGTGATTGTCTTGAATTAACTGTCATTTGATACCACCATTAGATCGACTCATGACTGAATGATTTCTCATTTCCATGTTTGTGCTTTCAAATGGTATGCCTTATTTGTATTTTGTGCATTCTAACACTACCTTAAGAGAAAAGAAACAAGATGCATCTGTGACCTGTATCAGAAAACCATTCTAAAATGCACTGAATGGACAAATTATTATATACACCTACCTAATAACTTGTTACTCCACCTTTTGCACTCACAACAGTAGCCAGATGTCTTGGTAAGAATGCAATGAGGTGTTGAAAACACAGGTGGTATTGTGTGACAGAGGTCCTCTTTCCCCAACCTTCTAACCTTTGTGGTCTGTGCAAAAATGTTGCTCATAAGTAATGCAGTCAAACCTAATCTATTACTTAGTTTATCTTGTTAGAAATACCTGCAAATATTTTTAGCTTTCTAACTAAACCATTTTCATCTAATAAAGAACCTGTCAAATACCTAGTTACAGATTTTGGCCAATATTTAACATGCTTGGACTCAAAAGGATTAATCTTGCTTCACCATTAACACCATACCGGCCTCAAACAGCCGGGATTTTAAATGGACACCTCCAATCTATGCTATTTCTTCCTCTTCACCACCTCCTATCTGCAGTTCGGGCCAGTATGGTAATTAAAAGATTAATTTCTACCAGGGCAAGATCTAAGGGAAATGCACAGTACCCCCTCCCATCTTTTATGGCTCAATCCAGTTGACGCCACAACTAATTCCTATTCTAGATCTTGCCTTGATTTTTACTCACACTGAGCTAGAGTGGCAACAGCAGTTAGAGATTCTGCTATACAAATGGATCGAGTGCTAAGTTAATTACATTATGCCACCAGTAATTAGGTATTTGAATTATTTTACATGAGCAAGAGGTGAGCCTGAGCTTGATCCTTAAAGGTCTCAGAAGCAATGCCTATTCTCCTGTTAATCTCATGTTGTAATCACTGGTATATGTAATAACATATCCAAGATTATTAAAGTGAGAAACCTGCTCCACAGCTATTCAAAAATATTGTAGCATCATTCACCATGCCAATTTTTATCACTTTAGTTTTCTCTGTTAATTATTAAATCTTCTCTATTGTCAGTCTCATCATCATATCTAATGAGAATTCATCTCGTCAACATCATTAGCTAAAAGAGCCAAATCATCAGCATAATCTACATTTGGAAGTTTAAATCTTACCCTTGCATGGAATTCTGCATAACATAATCAGTAACCAAGCTGAGGAGAAAAGGAACCAAAATGCACCTTTGTTGAACTCCAGTAGCAATGCTAAATTAATTGCTACAAGCCTTACCAACTCTTACCCACAACTGTGTTATTATAGAGAACCTTCATTATGTTAAATAACTTATCAACAATGCCATAGGATTTACAATCAACCACAAATCATGGTGATCAACAGAATCAAAAACCCTTTTAAAATCCACAAAGCAGGTAACCATAGGTTTGAAACTAAACATTTCTCAAGAATCTGTTTAAACTTAAAGATTTGGTCTGTGTAGTACCTATCACCTGTGAATCCACTGTTCATCCGAAAGTTGTCCACCAACCAAATTTTGAATTCTGTTAAGGACAACAATGAACAGAACTTTATGGAACAGAGAGTCCCCTATAATCATTAAAAGAAATGTGATCCCATTTCTTGAAAATAGGTATTATAATGCCTCTAGTAAAATCCTTAGGAACACCAGCATATTTAGTGAATAGTAGGAGGAGTTGACGTGCTTAGTCAAATCCTTAGGAACAATCCATGTAATGCTCCAAAGAAATGAATTACTTTTAAAGTTTGGACCCTCTGTCTGATCCAATTACTTTCATACTCTGGATAGCTGAGTCAGGCGCCAGGCAATAATTAACAAATTGCCAAAAATAAAGTTTAATTTGGGTTCGAAATACCAGCGAGCGTTAATGAGTAAGAATTCAAAAATATTAAATGATTGTCAAAATTTTATGCTAATCAAAACAAACTAACGTTGCTCAAGAGAAAAAAATTAGTAAAGTTTCAAAAGGTTTAAATAAAAAACAATTTATTTCCAAAAAGCACTCACCAAAACTTCAATAAAGTAGATACTACATCATTTCTTACTGCAAACATCTTCAACAAACTCCAAACTAAAACTGATCTCTAAACTGTGCTGTGTTCTACTACTCTCTCTACTATGCTCTGTGCTACTGTGACAACATGTCACCAGGTTATAACAAGAGGTACAAAGCCCGCACGTGTCATGTTGCACACCGGGAAATACATTTGCATAAATTGACGAGTGGTGCAAGCTATGACTCAAGAGTGGGCGTGTCCCACGCTTTAGCGGGTGACAATCGGAAGTTCGGAGTTGCGCATGCACAACTCCTAACCCTTGGAAACAAGCGTTGTGATGCCAAAAAGGAAATGAAAATCCCCAAAATAGTAAATATAATGTAAATTAAGCAAAACTGGTTAAGGTAAAGTACAAGTGAATGAGGGGGCATCACAACTCCCCCTTCCAAAGGGAGTTAAAAGATTTGACCTAGCAGATTTTGACGAGCAAATTTTGAATAAAAGGACACATCTCACGTCATTTATAAATGGCTGAACATAAATAAGTAAAAGTATGCTTACGCAAATTCTGATAAGACGATCTATTCTCACTTTGACACAATTTTCCAGCACAACCAAAGATACCTTCTCCCAAATCTCCTAACAAAAGTGTGTTGCAGCTAACCTAGTGTAAATATATACCAATGGCTGTGACAGTTAACTGTATTCTAGCATTATCAGCCTACCTAGTATCACATCCGATACAAACTTGAAATTGGCATAGCTTGAATTTCACAATGAAAACGGGTTAATGCACTCCTATACTGCTTAACTTCTAGAAAGGTTAAAGACAAGAAAATAAAAAAAATATATTCAATTACATACGTTGCTAGCAGGGTGATAACTTCCGCTTATCCCCTAACCACAATAAAAAAATATAAAAAAAAAATAAATACCCCCTCAAGCAGCTGCTTGCCACAGTAGGAGATCTGAGAGGATGGCAGGACCTCGGCAGAAAAACGACACACACATCCATTCCTTACCCGGGGCTCGAACCCAGGTCCCGTAGATCAGTAGCCAAGTGCGCTAACCACTCGGCCACTTCTTCTCCTAAATTACATTAAAAAAACGGGTATTCAAACACCGTTATCTCCTCCTAATTACATCAAACACGCGAAGCTAAGAAAATTCAAAATTTTACAAACAAGTGGGATTGTAATCATCTGCTAATTCTTCACCTATACACAGCAATCACGAGCTAGCTGAAATAAAACATTTATTAAATACCTCCCCTTTCAGAACTAAACGTACACTCAGTCACCAGACTTGGCCATTTGGGGACAGCTCCAAAAAGGTGCCCCCCCCCCCCCCCCCAAAAAAAAAATAAATAAAAATTCTGCAGTCATCATCATGGTCAGCTCATATATATACAAATAAATGCTGCCAATGTCATCCCAAAAATTACGCATCATTGACACATAAATATCGCTGATGACACTGAACAGATTTAAACACATATATATATAACATCATATCAAAGAATAAAGAAAAAAATGTGTAAATAATTTATAATATATGACAATAGCATTTCAGCCAATCACTTTTTACATGAATCTCATTTTTTTCATACATAAATTCACTTTGGAATGCATATTATTTTACAATACAAAATTCTTCTTAAAAATGAAAAAATATTAAATCACTAATTCTCTTTCATTCTCCTCATTCATATCCATAAACATTTTACAATTTCCAAACTTCCCAATATCGACTTACAAATTTTCAGCTATCAGTCAGCTGAAACGGAAAAAATCTACAAAAATACCTTTTAAATCACGTTAATGCAATATAACAACTAGAACTTCGATGAACAAGAATACAAAAAAAATTCTATTCACACAGTATAAACTCGAACTATAGTAAATTCACTTCCGAAAATAAATATCGAAACTCCAAAGTTTCAACAAGAATTTAAACATTGCTAACTATATAAATCACAATAAATCTTCTTCTTCGTCTTCATCTATTCCAGAGAAAAGAGAACATTTATAAATCAATAAGTGCCAAGTGGAAGAATAAAAATATACTTAAAATTTTTCATTGTTGGCACTCCGTTGCGATAAACATCCAGTCGGGTTCCGATGACATCTTTCCATCGTCATTTGCTTGCTTCAACTAAAAGTGTTGCTGAAGATCTCACTCGTGACGTCATCTTGGCTATGTTGACTGCTTCGCTGCCAGTTGTCGCTCTGCAGGATCTGGTTGTTTCGTCGGCTTCTTGTCGTTATGTGCAGATTTTTGAAGAACCTGGTCTTGTACTTTCTAGGCTTATTGGTGTCCGCCTCCAAATGATGCTTCAACAGTTGAGGACTTCCAAACTTGCCAGACTCGTCACGATTACTTGCAGGCGGGACAATTTCTTGGTTGCTTTTTTCTTCATTAAAATTAGTTTTCCTTAAATCAGACTCAAAAATATTTTCATCATTATTAATTTCCATTAAAACTTCTACTTCACAAACCTTTTCATCAACTAAAACGGCTTTCTCATAAGGTTGTTCTACTTCACAAACTTCGTTATCTAAAATTGCATTAATTGCACTAATGGGACATTTTGTAGGTGCTTCTTTAATATTCTGCTTTGGACTACAAGGTAATTCAAAAAGTCCACAGGACCGCAGCTGCACTGTCAATTGACAATTGTCATAATTATCATCTAAAACTTGTTCCTTTGAAAACGGAAGATCGGCTTTTGTATCGTTACGATCTATTAGTTTCATTTCTTTATGACAAGCATTAACAAAAGGTAAAGCTAGTGGCAGGATATAACTCATGAGAGGGATTTTCTTGAGGAACTTTGGCCTCTCGCTTCAAAGATCCTAATTCAAGTTTCCCGAATTTTTATTCCTTCGATAACAATATTGTTCCATGTGTCCCAGTCGGCCACAAAAATCACATCTGAAAGTTTCTCTATTGTTCTTAAAAAAGGTTTTAGGTCTAGTGTCATTGTTCGAAGCTTGACGTGGAACAGATTCTCTGCTTCGTTCGTTCTTTATAGTTCTAGGCGCGTTCGGCACAAATTGTCTGGACCGTGTAACTTCCGGTCGTGCGGGAGTCATTCTACGAGACTCAACCTGATAGCACTGCTTTGTTGGGGATTGCATGGTTTAATGCAGTTGCTTCAGATTATCTTCTTGCAGTATATTGCCGAGCCAATTTGACTAAATCTGAAATTGAGTTCACGTTTTGTACTTCTAGGAATTCTCTAATGGGCAAAAGCAATTGAGACAATATGCAATTTGCAATATCAATTTCAGCGGTATCAGCATCGTACAGCTGGTATAACTCTACTGTACCCAGATAAATTTTTCTATATCATCTCTTTCCCTTTGTCTTCGTGAAAACTACTCTGTAACTAGTTCTGTAAAATCATTATAAACCAGATATATGTCCATGATTCCATTTTTAAACTCTTCCCAATATTCAATTCCATGACAACATCCTACGTTATTCCACCATTGCGTAGCACATCCAATTAGACAAGATACTGCTAAAACCACCTTTTTGTTGTCGGGCACTTCATGTAAACAGAAGTGCTTCTCCATGGACTTGACAAATGTCCACGATGACGGACGTTTCGAACCATCGAACCTTATCTCAGGTAAAGGCCAATTAACATAAGGACTATAGTTAATAGATGGATTGGCAAATCATCGTTGTGGCGGTTGATAGTACTCTGCTCTATCACTTGCTTCTGACAGAACAGAAAATGGAACCTTGCGTTCAAAGTTTCTATGTTGGTGAGCTGACATAGCATTGTCAGCAAATTTAGGGGTTGTTGTTGTTCCCCTTTTCTCCTGAGGATCATCAAGCATATTCATTAGCACTTCTGCTTCCATCATTACATCCTGCAACCTACCCTTTCTTCTTTCTAATTCGGGAGTCGTTATGGCAGAATCGGCCATATTGCTAGCAGACATGTTTAGCAGTCTGCCAAAATTTTGAAACCTTTTTTAATCTTGAGCAGCACTTAAAGGTACTGCTATACAACAATACCAAAGCTACAATTAAGCTTGCAAAAATATAAATTTGCTTATCAAAAAAGTTTTTCTATTGTGCCTATGTATGTGTGTGTCCTGACACTTCTAATCTTTACATACAATAAATATCTTAACTATCAGCAATAACTGCACTGAATCTTCAGTACCTTTGACTAATACACAAAAAAGTTAAGCTTCTTGCTCAACAAAAATTTTTGGCTTAACTGCCGTTAAATCTGTAAATAGTACATACAACTAATGAGCTCAAAAATTACTATCTTTGACAATCACATTAAATAACATACACAATTTATACATATAATACATATATTACAATATACAGTCCCTATTCTTGGACCACTGTCTTTTACTACTGGCATGTCCCTGTTCGTTGCGCCACTTCTTTTAAAGCACCTCTGTAACGCTCCAAAGAAATGAATTACTTTTAAAGTTTGGACCCTTTGTCTGATCCAATTATTTTCATGTTCCAGATAGCTGAGTCGGGTGCCAGGCAATAATTAACAAATTGCCAAAAATAAAGTTTAATTTGGGTTTGAAATGCCAGTGAGCGTTAATGAGTAAGAATTCAAAAATATTAAATGATTGTCAAAATTTTATGTTAATGTTAATGAAAACAAACTAACGTTGCTCAAGAGAAAAAAATTAGTAAAGATTCAAAAGGTTTAAATAACAAACAATTTATTTCCAAAAAGCATTCACCAAAACTTCAGTATAGAAGATACTACATCATTTCTTACTGCAAACATCTTCAACAAACTCCAAACTAAAACTGATCTCTAAACTGTGCTGTGTTCTACTACTCTCTCTACTATGCTCTGTGCTACTGTGATAACATGTCACCAGGTTATAACAAGAGGTACAAAGCCCGCACGTGTCATGTTGCACGCTGGGAAATACATTTGCATAAATTGATGAGTGGTGCAAGCTATGACGCAAGAGTGGGCGTGTCCTTGTGCACACGCTTTAGCGGGTGAAAATCGGAAGTTCGGAGTTGCGCATGCGCAACTCCTAACTCTTGGAAACGAGCACTGTGATGCCAAAAAGGAAATAAAAATCCCCAAAATGATAAATATAACATAAATTAAGCAAAACTGGTTAAGGTAAAGTAAAAGTGAATAATGGGGCATCACATCCCTTTATTATAGAAAATATTCAACACTACTGTCAACCATATGACAGCAGAATCATTACCAGCTCTAAACATTTCAGCTCTATTTCATCTACCCCTGGAAATTTGTGTAGTTTTTAATTTAGAGATAGCCAAAGCAACTTCAGATCATGAAATAGAACCATTATTAAAGCCAGGTAGTAGAGCCATCTCAGTACAAACAATGGGACTAAAACTAACTACATTGTTCAAGACTTCTCAGAAAAGATCTACCTATCTCATCATGACAGAAATCTCACCTTCAATAACCTTTCCATCCTTATCCCTTGATACTTGTATGTTGTTCTGTTTTCTCCTACCTCAGTTTCTGTTATTTGATTTACCAGTTACTAGAATCAAAATAGGGTTTACAAATATGATCACATCGAACAACCCATGCTGTAATATATTCTAAAACGTTTGGTTTTGCAAAAGAGAAAAATCTTTAATGTTTCACATTTTGAAACCAAAAATAGCCATGTTATTTATATTAAAAATACACTATGGTGATCAAATAATGAGCAAATTAAATTTCGATATCTGAGATATGTAATAAAACAGGAGGATTTGACATGCTTAGTCAAATAATAGCTGAATACATGACAAAGTGTAAAACTAAATGTTGGCTACTAACATTTTTTATGAATGCAGTAGATGTGTCAGGGATTGCAGTCTTGAAATGAGCAAAATATTTTTATAAACACTATTAGAGAACAGCTGATGGAGCCTTTATATTAGATTAGAAGAAGAAAACTGAGTCTCCTTTATAAAGATTCCAAATCAGCAATAACAGATTTCGATAATGTTAATTTAGGTGCAAGTGGAAGCTTGACTGATAAAACAGCAATAAAAAGATGTCATTTGTGTGATTACCAGAAACCAAAGATGTAAAAGCAATATTTGTAATAAAAATGTGTGCACTTCAGGGCCAGATATAGGGAAAGCAAAGTGCCCCTTCCTCCATTTTGAAAATTTTAAAGTCAAAATGAAGACAAAAAAGTGTTAAATAAATGAGAAAAGTAATGGTGCATACACACAAGACACAAATATATATATTTTTTCTACATCCAGGCCTAATTCAATTAAAATTCATCATCAATTACCTTATATATAAAAAACACAGGTTGAAAATGCCTATAATTTCATTATTTTGATGTATTATGGATTTGTTTCTTTGCTTGTTTTTATTTATACTATTACTTTATTTTTTAGTTAAATATGTAATATTTGGTGTGTTACATTTCCTCATTATTTATGTTAAAGAGACTCCAGTCTCTATTATGAGTTTTCATTGCAAAAAATAATATTATATTTATGTTTAAATGAAAACTTCTTGTATTGGGAATTCGACATTTAATATATGGGTAATTAGGCAGGCATCAAAAATCACATTTACAGGAGGAACTTCTTATCTGGTTGTCCTAACTTTAGTTAGTATCTTGCATGTGAGATGGTAGAGATTATTATCTATTTTATATGTTTTATATGTATCTATTTTATATGTATTTATGCTCTCTTTTTTTTTTGTTCTATATTTTCAGGCTATCAATGAATTGTTTAAGTTAATGCGCCTTTTTGTGGCCAAATACAGTGATACTACTGAACAAGAATTACGAGAAATTCATCACTTCAAGAGAACTACACTTCGCTTATACCTCACTGTATTGGATGCTCGTGCATGCTGGTCCACTTTAATCAATGCTTTGCGTGTTTTGGTGGAAACTGCTGATGATCGTCTTTTTGTTATTTATAATAATGGATTACCATTACTTTTTCAGGTAAAATACTGTTTAGATCAAGCAGTAATTGCTAGCATTTTACCCAGATATAAATAATAAATTAATCTAGGTAGTTCTTATATTTTATTATCATCATATCTTGTTCTAGAGCCATAATACTTCTGATGTCCCAAAATGCTTATTGATGGTAAGGTGGTCCTACTAAGATTTGTTGTAAAAAGAGGTACTGAAAGAGAATAAATATATATTCTCATAAGTTCAGTTCTCATCAGTACCTGTCTTCCTCAACATTTACAGAAGGAGCCATTTACTCTAAAAATATGTGATGAAATATATATATATGGTGCTGGTGGATCACAATACTCTCAACACATAATCAAGACTAGTGAGAAACTAAAGTATTTTCTTCTTGATAAGGTGTGGAAACTTTTTGGAAGTCTGGAGAAGAGAATTTTAACATGAATGTTACATTATGAATTCAAAAGAAAAGAAAAAGCACTCTGTTGTGAGAGATTAAAATTAGTAAAACTGCTATGCTATTACTCTATAATGACTGAGTTTTTCACCCTTCCAGTATACACAAGACCATTCATTTTTTCACTGTGCGTAGCAAAAACAGTTAACTTTAAAACTTTTATACCAAATAACTAATGAGCAGAAATAGATCACATTATATACCAAAGTAAACAGCATTTAATTCTTGATTTTATGGTAAATAAAACATGCAAGGGGCATTCAAAAGTTCTTCACATGTATCTGCAGAACAAAAACCATTGCACTTACCTCAACAAAACTTTTACTGTCCTTCAAAGTACTCCCCTCCAGCATCTATGCAAAGTTGCAGACATCTATGCCAATTCTGGAATGCTTGGTAGTACTCCTTTTGGGGAATACTCTGCAACTCTGAATGAATGCATTTTGCAAAGTCTTGCACCCTTGAACAAGGCTTTCCAGCAAGTTCGTTTTTAATTTTTGGAAACAACCAAAAATTGCAGAATGGGTTAGCTATTTGATTTTTTTTTCCTAAGATAGCCCAGAACTTGCCAGGATTTGTGAGCACTGGCATTGTCATTAAGAAGGAGAACTCTTGACATGTCTGTTGGATGCTGCTCCTTCATCTCCTTAACCATTTTGGGTAAAACAATGTTTGTGTAGTATTGGTCATTTATAGTCAATTTTTCAGGTAAAGTGCCCTCGGCTACCACATCTTGGGAATTTAAAAATATTTTGAACATCTTCCTTAAGCGAAAGTCTTGTCTGAGGATTTGGGGATGTGGTTCATCTTCCTCAACCCCAAAATAGTTGTCAATCTTCTTGGGAGTTGTATAACAATAAAACCATGTCTCGTCACCTGTGACAATGTCTGTCAACATTTGTAACTACTAGGTTCAAACATTACCAGCATCTTGCATGAGTTGACTCTAACCCAATTTTGTTCTCTCAGTTTGTGGGATACCCATTTGGCACAGATCTTTTGGAACTTTAAATGTTTATGGATAATTTTTCCACACTGTCAATCGATACAGTGACATGTAAGCTGATTACCTGAACAGTGATGTGTGGGTTTTCCTTAACCAGTTCACGAACAGTGGATGGTTCTGTCATTCATGGCCTCCTTCAGTCTTCCTGCATGAGGGACGTCTTCAAAGCTCTGCCATCCTTCTCTGAATTTGCACATCCATCCCGTAATAGTACCATATGAAGAGGCATGATCCCCATATACTTCTGATTAATCAGCATGATTTGTGTGTGTGTGTGTGTGTTGCCCCCAAGCTGCATTATTGTGAAAATTAGCTGCAGTGGAGCATCTTAGTGAGCTAAAACATGAAGTACATGAAAAATGTTCGACTTCAGTTGATGGTGCATTGCTTATGATGGCTATTTCTTTTTCTTGAATATTTAATATTGTATCTGACAGGAATTATATCGATAAATATAAGAAACAATTTCTTCTATTGATAGCAAAATCAGATGTAATATTGATAATAAGAGATAATTTTTGAGATAAATATGTATAAATAAAACTTTCAATGTACATTTTTATTTATAAGAGTTATTTTCATTTGGAAGCAATCTCTAATATTTCCATGCATTGTTGGTCTCTATTTATATGGTTTCAATTTATATGATAATATCCCTGAACCTATCTACAGTGTGAAGAGACTATCCACTGAGGGATAGGTATAATCTTATTTTATTAAATTGTTTTTGTCTCCAAAATAAAAAGAATAGACTGTTTTTCATCCAAAAGACATAGTAAAGTTGAGAAATCCATTTTTTTTTTCTCCAGCGGACCTCTTAATTTGAAAAAGAATGCTACCTCATATTACCCCCCCCCCCCCCCAAAAGATATATTCTGGATCTGCCCCTGGAAAAATATTATATTTCCTTATTATAATATTTTCAAAAGCAAAATCATGGTTAGGAAAAGATACTGTAAATGGGAAAAAAAAAAAACATTTTTGCTGTCAAGGTAACAGTATTATGAATGGGCCTTAAATATATTGTCTACAGATATATGTATACAAAAGCAATATGCGCAATCTTATTAATTGTACTTCTGAGTACCATTGGTATATTAAGACTTATTTTTTTAATGTATTAAAATATCACAGGAACAGTCATCAAATTTAGCAATTTTTTAAATTGTTTAATGAAACACTGATTATTTTGCAAGGGTCACTTACAACATGCGTTTTTTACTATGGCTATGAACTATGTTTTTTGTATTGTAGTTGAGAAGTATGACAACTATAAATAGAAAAATTGCTTATCTTATTTATTATAGAGGGTGACTCAAAGCAGACTGACACATTGCAGAATTCTCTTCAGTCCAAGTGGTGGGGGTTAGGGTGTATAACCATACAGCAAGCAAGAAAAGATTTGATGCCATTTTAAAACCAGTTTAGTCACAAGGAGTAGGAACTTTTGGGATTGTTAGACCATATTTCTTTGATAATGATAATGGTTTAAGCATACAGTTACTGCTGAGCACTATGTAACCATGTTGCAAAACCTCTTACTTCCACAATTGGAAGCACTTGGTGTTGACCCTAACAACCTCTATTTCCAACAAGATGGAGCAGCAGCACACATTGCTAGATGCAATATGAAGAACATGATCCACAATCTCTTCCATAAGGTTATTTCACATTTTGGAGACATTTCATGGCCAGCTGGACCTCAGGGTACCAGATTTTTTTCTGTGGGGATATCTGAAAGAATGAGTACACATAAATCGCCCCCACATAACACAGTACCTGAAACATGCAATTCAAGATGAAATTGCGCTCATAAATGAAGACCAAAATTTATTGCATAAAGTTTTTGATAATTTTGTTGATTGTCTAAGAAAATGCATTGTGAATCAAGGAGACCACCTTCATGATGTTATCTACCATAAATAAAAATTGCATTCTGTGAATAGTGTGTTTCATTTCAATGTTCTCCAGCTATTAAACAAATTATCAAATATTAAAATGTGTCAGTTGGCTTTGCACCACCCTGTACAATTATTGCAATAATGTTTGTAAACAATCATTTATCACATTAGGTAACAATAAATGTTAAGCTAATTTGAAGCAACTATGTAACATTGAAATTGCAAAAACCAGAAGCAGTGGGAAAATTCAAATGATATTCGCTTACAGAGCAGTGTGGAAGACAAGAAAGACATGATTAAGCTTTCAAAACAAATGGGCAATTTTATTACCAAAAAAAAGGCACATCAGTAGGATGTACAACCGCCACTATCAACAATGTATTCAGCGATGCATCGTGATGGAGACTGCTGATAGCTTCCTCCAGCACTGTACACCATGCTTTCTCTAGCTTGTCTTGCAGGGCTGCTGTTGTCTGTGCTGGTGCAGTCTGTGCAGGTGGGTGCTGAGATTGTAACACTCCAAAAGTATGTTAAACTTCTCTTTGGACCTTTCGACTGATCCAAACTAAATTAAAACTTAGGATAGCATATCAGGTGTCAGGCAATATTAACTTGCCAAATAAAGTTAAGTGAGGGTTCTTTAGGTATATAGGCATTACTTATTGAATAAGAAATCAAAAGATTGTCAAATTTTTAAAGTAATAATAATCAAAATAAATTATCGTTGCTCAAGAGAACAAATAGCAAAATCAAAATATTCATATAACAAACAAAATTGATTTCCAAAAAATTCAAGATACACCACAATAACTGATGAATACAAAATAGTCTGAGCAAATAAAAGCTCATTTAAACATCTCCAAAGCTGACAATTCATATTCATTATCTCATACTGACAATCTCCACTATTATTATAGTAACTCCGTGACCTAACATCACTTAGTATACATGTGGCATACAACTGACACACGTGTGTGTTGCAAGCTGGGAAAAACATTTTCATAATCTTACAATTGCGCACTGTGATGCAAGGGGGGGCGTATCCTTAATGCGCGCATTAGCAGCTGCCAATCAAAAGTCGTAGTTGTGCATGTGCTGCTGTTAGTAGGTCAAAAGTCGTAGTTGTGCATGTGCTGCTTTAGTGGATGAGGATAAATGATGGCCAACTAAAAATAATCCCCAAAATGATAAATATAATGTAAGTAAAGTGAAACTGGTTAATGAAAAGTAAAAGTGAATGGTGGACCATCACAACATGACTTTCAACCATGTCTCATATATGTTCTGTTGGAGACAGATCCAAAGAACTTGCTGCCACTCCAGGTGATTGATAGCACATAGACATTTCTTGATGATGTTTGCAGTATATTGGCACATATTATCTTACTGAAACATACTTTCAAGCACCCCTCTTATTAAAGGGATAGCAACAGTATCCAGGATATGTTCCATGCTCTCATAGCTCTTTGGATGTTCCCAGAAGTCTCCATCATCACTTAATAGGCTGAAACAATCAGATTTATTATCTATCAATCTCTTCAAATGTAATCATCAATACCATCATCATATCAACTTTTATTTTCGTATCAAATACCATGGGCATGGCAGGTTGGGTCAAGAGAAGAACCAAACCAATTTTTCCGGGGATCATCCCAGAAAAATTTATGTTGAATAATAGGGTTCCAAAAATTGTTTTTTCATTAACATAAGTAATCTTGGTCTGTGTGTTTTTTATGTTTTGTTTTTGAAAGCATGTCATTAATGTTGAAAAATTTTTTGCATGCATTTTTAATGTCTCCCTTTTTTATTTTGTTTTTGGGCCACCATAGTTGTAATATGGTATGATTATGTATGATTGCTATATTCGCAACTTCTCTCATTCATGAATGGTTCAACCAAATATTTCTATCTTGAAACATTGATTTTTTTTGCCCGACCCTATAAGATTCCTGTCTATGCCCATATTAAACACTACTGTTCCTTATATTGACTTAAAAAACACTTTTGAGCATTTTTAGTGTACAGTAAACATTGCACACTGTCATATGCTTCATAGTGTTGAGAATGTAATATTGTTGATTGTTGAGAATGTAATATTGTTGATTTATAACTCCCCTTTCTACCATTGTGCCTTTAGTCTCACAAATTTGTAATTCACAACAATCTTAAGGAACATAACCCATACAATTTGTGAGGGGCCTACTGATCCATAATATTTTGAGATATTCATTTTGATAAATTAGCACATATAAATTAATGTTGATCATTGTTAAAACTGAAGTATTGTTTTTCCTCAGGCATTCCATACTCTTCATATGATGTATCATGAAGCAACAGCCTGCCATGTTACAGCTGATATGGTGGAATTACTTGCTATTGTTCAGGACTTACTAAAATCTGCTCGAGGATGCCAGGAAACTCCAGAACTGCGTCAGTGGCTAACAAGCTGGAAAGACCATGGTGATATCATAAGGAAACTTCTGACCCTACTCAATTCATATGCACCACAAGAAGTTCGAAATATTTGTATAGGTAGGAATTTCAGCCTGTTTTGACTACTAAACTAGAAAATTTCTTATTTTTTAAGTTGGGGAATTAGCATTTTATTCACAAAAAACAAGCTTCAGGTACTGATACAGTAAAATCAGACTTCTTCCTTTTGCTTTCACAATTGGGACAAACTCTTAGTTGATATACAAACAAATAGATATTTAATTAAAAATATATAGAACTGATTTTTGATAACTTTCAATCACATTCTTGTTTTACAATGGTTTCTTTCTGTCTGTCTATCTGTCTTAAAATATATTATAACTTTGTTAGATTTTTCTCCTTATACATGTACTTTAATCTCTTCAGACCCAGTGTACATTACATTTTTGAAGTTTTGTAAGCAGAGGAATTGGTGTCTGTGGTCTTGCAATGTTTGCAAAGTGTAGTGTAGACCAGTCTTTAATATACAGGAATGGACTGGAATTTGGCATTATATATGTATATAATAGCATTAAAGATCACAAAACTGTGCCTGATATGCAACAAGAACTGTTTTTCTTTATTTCACAATAAACTTCAAGAACTTTTTTGCTCTATTTTCCATATGTCATTCATATAATGTGTTTATTATGGCAAAGTGCATATAAATTAGAATTCTTTTATGTTCCTCCTTTTTACTGCTTTCTGAGATTTTGAAAGTTCTTACATTATAATGTATATGCTAGAGTTCAGTGAAATGATGTTAAAAATAAATATTTTTTGTACATTCTTATTCCTTTGGTCATAAATAAAGCACATTTAAATGAAAACCTTTTTCTTCTATAAACAAAAATTCATGTCTGAAGAGGTTAAGGTAATATTTTTGATGCAAACACTAAAAAATTATTGAAGTTAAATGAAATTAAAATGATTTTGAGGCCTATAATCATTTTCAACCACATGTTAATGGTTGAATGCTAAATTCTCATGCTGAACAATTGCTTTACAATTTCAGAGGTGTTGCAAGAAATGATTTTACTCTATCCAACTGAAAGTTTGTCAACCATAGTGCCCTTACTTGCCAATTGTCATGCCACATTCCAAGAAAATAATGCTCCAGGTAAGATTTTAATTTCAATTTCTATTTTTTTTTCATTCAGTAGTAAGGTTAGCCATTCTTTTTAAAGTAAAACTTAAGGGCATTCTACTTTTTACTGGCATTTTATTCACTTTATCACATTCAATATCATTTTCTTATTTAGTGCAATTTTTTTTTCTGTTCCATTTTGTCATTATCTTTGTTGATGTGCTTGTAGTTCATTCCAGTTACTATATTGTGGTTGGGTTGTTTTACCTCTGAGTAGCACTTTTTGCACACAATGGGCTAAATGGCCAGATCACAAAAACCCCAAGAACTCAGAGAAGGTTGGGAGGAGGAGACCCACTGAACACCTGTAGGAGACTGATGGTAGCCTCTCTTCAAAGACATCCAGCATCTCCTTTAACATGCACATAATATGGCTCTCCTGCACGTGGGGCCACAGCTTAGCACCCCATCTGACTGATGGTGACCTTCCGAAGCCCATCAATGTCCCCTACTGACTGAGAGCAGGGAGGTTTGCAAAGATAAATATATTGGAGAATGCAGGATAATATGTGAAACAACTTTTATTTGGTTGATTAAAGTAGAAAGTTGAATAACAGACCACAATTTGTTAACTCTTCAATGATATATTGAGGAAGGAACTTATTTCCCTGACTGCATCATTACTGGGGATGAAATGCAGAGGCATCACTCTACCCCTGAAGCAAAAAGGTCATCAATATAATGGAAGCATGGCAATTCCCCAAGGCCAGAAAATTTTAGAGTGGCTCACTCTGCAGGAAAGGTGATGGCTGCTATATTCTGGTTTCATGAAGAGTATTGATGGTGGACTTTATGGAGAAGAGGATAACAGTCGGTGCTGACACCTACTTTGAAACACTCCAGCATTTAGATGACAATAAGGTAAAAAAAAATAACTAGAACTTCTCCCAAAGAAAGTTGTCATTGTGTTTGACAATACTAGGTCCCATACATCTCAGCAGATGCAACACTTGTTAAAGAATTTTGGATGGGAACATTACAAGCGCCCATTACCCTATAGCATTAATTTGGCCCCAAGTGATTACTGCCTGTTTGTTCCTCTTAAGAAACATCTCAGAGGCAGCAGATTTGCATCAGATTTTTATTTTCAACAGACAGTTTGAAAATGGCTCTGTGCCGAGAACTCGGATTCTATACTTCTTCTATTGACTCACTGATTCCACATTGCATGTAATGTCTCAGTTGCTTAAGTGATTATTAGGAAAAATAGTTAATATTTATCTAGGGATGTGTAATGGTTGCATTTGAAAATAAAGTTCTATTGATGCAGTATAGACTGCATTTTTACTTTCCAATCAACCCTCTACATGTGTCCTATCACCTTCATAATCAGCTCTAAATTTGTGTAGGATAAAGTACAGGAGATGGATACTATTCATCCCCTCATTATTGATCCTGGAGCACAACTATCAATACTCTGGGGAGAACCTTTTCTTCTAGCTCTTTATCTTCTCCCATCTTCCCACTTTAATGCCTGGGGCTCTACAACAGTCCATTCACAATGGAGGAGCTGCATCTTGCCCTTCTTCTAATGCATCTGTTGTGCCAGACATGTCCATTATATATGCTTCCAACATCACCATTGAATAAGAATTGGCTGCTCCATGTTTTTATCACATTTTCCTTGAAGAACAGTTTGTAGGCTCCTGATGGGATGCTATTGTTTTGACCTTCCCTAAGCCAGGTAAAGTTCTCAAAATTCCTTCCAATTATGGTCAAATTGCATTGAAGAGCAGTATGTTTATACAGTATTGGAAAAAATAGTCAGTGCCTAATTCATCTGGTATTTAGAGATCAATTGCCTCCTTTTTAACACTTTTAAAACTAGTGTACACTGTTTTTGGTAATATTATTTTGGTTACTTGGTAATATTATTATAGAAAATGTAATTTGATTTTCATATATAATTTGAAAAAAAAAAACTTTTAAAAGGGGAATTTCTTTTAACAAAAATATTGTGTCTAGCAAATGTGTTTTAACAAAAGAAAAAATCTTTTAAAAAAATATAAAAGCTTGCAACAAAATTCTCTGGGAATTATAGTGTCTTGTGGCACTTTTAGAATTAAATATATTTATTGGCTGTGGAATAGGTAGTGAAAATGGTCCTTGAAGCTAGATCTACAACATCTATCTATACAAGGTGATTCAAAACTCTTGGGCCAAACGTTAAGGGGTGATAGAACACACCTAAACAAGCACTTTTCTTCATACAATACATGGTCAGAACTCAAGGGGTTAGCAGTTATGTGTCAGGAAATGAGGAAACACAAGAATGACAAAAGAGGTTTGAAACAATTGCAGAAATTGCAGAACAGAAAGTACAGAATTTTATTGAACAAATTACAGAAACTGCTCAAAAGAGTGACCACCAACATTAATGCAGGCTTCACACCTTCGATGTAGTGATCGGCGTACATGGACGAAAACACCAGGCATTTCTCGTACAGTGGCAATAGAAATCCTGGCAACTAGGTCCTCATTGGAATCGATGGGGCTATCGTAGATGAGGCTTTTCATATGGCCCCATAGGAAAAAGTCCAGACATGAGAGATCGGGCGATCATGGCGGCCAAGTGATGGCACCCCGACCAATCCATCATCCTGGAAATGTTGCATCCAATGCGTTCCGCATATTCACACTGAAATGGGGTGGCACTCCGTTGTGTTGGAACCACATACATGTTTGAATGTTTGCTGGAACAGGGTTCAGTAATTCTGGCAAGACTTGTAAAAATACAAAGTACATTATCCCTTTCAGTGGTGCTGGCAGAAGGTATGGGCCAATCAAATGGTCATGGAGGATTCCAGCCCAAACGTTTATAGAGAAACAGTGCTGGTACGAATGTGGACGTATGACATGCGGATTACTGGTGGCCCACACGTGAATTGTGGGTATTAAAAATGCCCTCATGTGCATTCATCAGTGAATAAGATGTGCATCAAAGTCCGGTTGCACTGCAGTCTGCTGCAGGAACCACTGTGCAAAATCCACATGAGGCCGATAATCTGCAGGTGTCAAGGCGTGCATCCTCTGTGCATGGTAGGGGTGTAATCGTTCGTCTTGTATTACTCACCACACTTACAGCATGGGAAATTGCTCATGTGCTACATTCGGGACGATCTCCAATCCTACGTAGAATTTCCTCTGCAACACATGGCGTCCTTGCACGCCCTGTATCCTGCAAGTCACTGACAAAGGAGCCCTTTTTGCACAGATACCAGTGCAATCGCTGAAAGGTTTTACGATCAGGCATGCGTCTCGTCAGAAAACGCTCCCAGTACAGTCTTTGGGCTTCCCTCGCATTCCCGTCTGCAGCTCCGTATGTGAAACGAATGTCTGCCTTCTCCTGATTCGTGAAACAATCCATCCGTTCTGCAATCCATGGTAGAAATGACAATGAGTGCGAAAACCAGCACTTATAAGTGTTCACTGGAAAGCACCCTCAAGCTCTTCACCACTTGAGTTCTGACCTTGCATTGTATGACAAAAAGTGCTTGTTTAGGTGTGTTCTATCACCCCTTAAAGTTTGGCCCAAGAGTTTTGAATCACCCTGTATGTATAAACAGGATAACTTTGCTGTGTAACTGCTAGCACAAAGTTTGGGAAAAGCCAATTAAAAATACCAGCTGTCATCTACAATCTATTTACTGAAACTTATGTACAACACATAGAGAATTTAAGCTTTAAAATCTCTCTACATTTATTAAATTTGCCAATAACTAAAGTTTTAATATATATACCTGCTACATAAACACAAATAAGAATATTTACCCTATCTTTATTAACTAAAGCTTTATTATTGCCAGCCAAGATTTTAACAGATAGACATCGCCATAAAAAACTGGTTTCATCAGCATTATAAATATGTAGTTAGGAGTTAAATTTATGTTAATTAACTAAATCTTTAGGATTTATTAACAAAATCTTAGATAATATTCTTAAAATTATTATTTTATCATATATTACAGTAGCTTCAGCAATCTGATTTTTTTTTCTCAGCTTAGGTATTAAACATGGTGAAGTTTATAATTCCTTGACTATCCACCAGAGAACATACATTCATAAGAAGTCCATTTCAATATGAACGTGTTTACATTTTCCATAAGCATTGGTCTAGATATTAGAACCTTCCAACTAACCACTAAAGAGTACACTGTCTATTTTGATCATTTAAGAGTTTTCTTTTTTTTTCTTTCTCTCCCATCAGTGTTACCTTTAATTGCTTCAGAGTAGTTAGAAATAGTTTTTTTATTATTATTATTATTTATTTTTAATGTTGTACATAATAGTAGAAGGACCATCTTTAAATTCAGCTTGTTACATGCTTCTAACATCTCCATTGAATAAGAATTGGCTGTTCCATGCTTTTAATCACATTTTTCTTCAAGAACAATTTGTAGGTTCCTGGTGGGAATCTTTGAATGTTAATTCATAAACTCTAATTTTGTGATTTTATAAATACTAGATGCTGAATGTATAGCTAAACTAGAGGAGCCATTATAATTGATGGATGGCTTAAAAAATTGTAATTCTTGTAAATCACTGGTAGATTGAGGCGACAATAGCAGACTAGCTTTGGTAGCTTGTAGAAAAGGAAACAAGATGTTTAGTCTGCAGCAGATCCATTCAGATATCATATATTATTAATTATTAGCGTTTTTGGATCATCAGATGCTGGATTTGGATGGTATAGATAATTATGGAGTAAGTAGTGATATTAGTGAAAATCATGTCCCACCTTCACTGCGGGGGTGGCTCAGTCGGTAGCGCGCCAGGTCGTAATCTGTAGTTCCCAGGTTTGAGTCCCAGCTGGGTGAGCGTTGAGATTTATCTCCGCAAAAATTCCCCGCCCTGCCCACGGTCAGTAGGGGACACCGATGGGCTTGGAAAGGCCGTCGTCCGTCGGATGGGACGTTAAGCCGTATCCCCATGTGCAGGAGAGCCATACCTTTTGCACGTTAAAGAACTCGCTGGATGGCCTTGATGGGAGGCTACCATCTATCTGTCTCCCAACAACTGTTCCAGTGGGTCCCCTCCCCCAACCTTCTCTGAGCCTTCGGGGTCCATGTGACCTGGCCATTTAGCCCATGGTGTGCAAAAAAGTGCCACTCAGAGTAAAACAACCCAACCTTCACTGCAGGTCAAAACTTATCACACACACACTCACACCCATCTTTATTATTTCCTGAAAGAAAGATAAAATTAAGATTTGCTGTTCTTATGATTCTTTTAGAGAACAAAGAATTTTATTGGACAATCTTTAAGTGCATTGTGATCAATGATGTTATTTGAATGCTGTTTGTAAAATATGTGAACAACATTTTACTTTTCAGATAAGTTTAACTATGTGAGAATTGATGGACAAATGCTCACTAATTTATTTTGATAAATTGCAGCAAGTCCCGGTCCATTTTTTCCCAGAAGAGGGCAAAAGCTTTTGCCCTCAAAAACCAGTGTCCGTCCTCAGAGACCTGTATTACAAATGTTCCTTCATCCCAGCCAATTGGAAGCAGCCAAGGTATATATATTTATATACATGTATGCAGTATCACTTCTGTTATATTATGAAATGCAGTTTTTGTTTTTAATGTATTTTGCTTTGCTTTTGTAATGATGTAATCATCATCACTGACACTTACTGGGAAAATATTTTACTATACTCATTATCAGTTGGTGAAAATAAGTCTTACAAGCTAGATCTTCTGTTGTCATCTTTCAAATATTTATAGCTAGCTATTGTTAGTACTGCTGCTTGGTAAATTTTTGAGTATATAAACACAGATGCACAGCTAAATGGGTAGCATTTTCCTGAATCAATGCATTTGTGGGCATTGTCTCTTATATTTACACTGAAAACTGTTCCTCATGTTAACACAAAACAATCACACAGTCAATGTTAGTGTGTTGCTTATTGTAGTAAAAGGCTTTGAAGAATGAAGATGAAACTTTAAGTCACTTTCTTTTGTATAAGTTTAAATTTTTCAGCCTTCACAGTGAATGCTATTAAGTTCATGACTTATGTAATAATTATAATGATGAAATGCCTACTGAAGTTGCTATGCTAAATTCAAAATCTAAAAGACTTCTTTTGACAGCTTTAGGTAAATTAAAATGGAGAAATGTCATATATGTTTTATAGGATGTGCAAAGATATTAATTTAGATTTTATCAAAAACTTTTATACCTTTGTATGAACTGAAACTGAATTTAATAA
This sequence comes from Ryuthela nishihirai, assembly GCA_038380435.1. Classification (NCBI taxonomy): domain Eukaryota; kingdom Metazoa; phylum Arthropoda; class Arachnida; order Araneae; family Heptathelidae; genus Ryuthela; species Ryuthela nishihirai. Next base: position 57,830,708 of record JAWZYU010000029.1, on the reverse strand, counting down.
ATGAAAATGTATTAAAGTAGCTGCATCTTAAAATTTGATGCAAAAACAAAACTATCTCATTTTTTTATCTTTGTAAATGCTCTGATACCTAGTAGTTGTCTTAAATTTGTGATTCTGATGAGAAGCAACATAGTAAGCTATATCTCTTATACTTTTTTAGCAATATTTTCTGCTCTTTTGCCAATAGTAGGATAAAAATATATCTACTTTTTCTGTTCTTGCCTAACCCTTAGGTAATGTTTCATGATATTGTAATATATAGGCAAAACTTCCCCACTCATCTCTTTTGATGCCTTGGACACTAGACATGTATTTCTTTCGATTTTTCACTCATACTTTCATCAAGTTATGCATTACATGATGAAGGTCTCACCAGATAAAAAAAAAATATATTCATTATGACAAAAAGAATGGCCGAGCTCAGTGTAAAGTTATTATCATTTACATAACGACTTCAGAAACATGGATGGTTATGTGATTCTGAGAATTCCTCAGTCTCATGTCCCTTTTTGCTGTGTCATTTGGCAGCAATATCCATTCACAAGATTCTGAATTGCTACCAGTGCTAAACTGTACACATAATAAACCTTTATAAGCAACGGGAAGCTGCCAGGCAAAATTAAAATTTCCAGCTTTTCATTTTTATCAGTTACCATTATATTAGGTAAAACCCAGAGCTGTGATTTTTTCCTCTCCGTTTTTGAGATTTTTAAAAAAATTTCTTGAAAAATTCATGAAATACTTACAAGTTTAATAGTTTTTGAGGGGCCCTCTCGGGGGGTGGGGGCATTGTCTCTTATTTTTACATTGAAAATTATTCCTTATGTTAATGTAGAACAGCCATGCTCATTAATAGTTGTTTCAAGTCAATTCACAGTTACATCAAGTATTGTAATTGCATATTCTGAATGCATTGCAAGTGTCAAGGTAAAAATCTATCTGTCATTGCCAGGTACTGTAATTTTTTAGCATTAAAACCATCCTTATCAAGTACACACCACTTTTCATGTACGAACAATAATGATAGGGATGAAGTCTTCAGTGAAGCTTATTTGAAACAGAATGTATTTCTGTTAATCATTGTTCTCTCACTTGTTTTGTTAAAAATTACATTCATGGAGAATTTAACACTTTTTCTGGAAATTTGAATTTTTTGCTTGATTTTTTTAGGGGATTATCACTGTGTTAATAGGTATTATAGATAATAATTTGCCACTGAATGAAATTACTGCTACTCTTAAATGACACTGAGGGAGCAATGAAAACCTATTTTGTGTCAGTTGGACTTAGACCCCACACAATCACAGGTTACATGCTAGTTTTACATACTATTCGAGTTACTAGGCCAAATTGTTTTCTTCCTTTTAGTTGTTGATTTTTATCTCACTCATTCTATAATTATCAGCAGATACTGCTTATTAATTATTAATATTTTGTTAAACTGAAGTTTAAAAAATTAAAATGATAAAAAAATTGGCTGGTTAAGTTAACCAAAGAGTAGGCATCCCTTTTTTTGTCCATGTGACTGGTGCATTTGGTCTTTTCTCCCACAATATATTAAACACTGATGCTCTTTGAAAATTTTTTGCTGTTAATAATAACGTTTTAACTTTTTTCAATTTATATATGTATATGTATTTAAATACCCGAGTATTATCTTTTTATTTTAACAAAAATATAAAAATTACCAATAAGAAATTAGCAGTTTGTCCTTTTCCTATTTTGTGTTTAATTTTATATGCATTTATAATACCCAGTGTAATTTTTACATTCTAAATTTAGCAAAATATGCTTTGAATTTTAAGCTTCCAAAATATAACAGATGAATTAACAAAAATACTAATGTTAATGCTATACGGTCCATACTTTTGCACATTATTTTTCTACACTAGACAATGAAATGTGTTGTTGAAATGGCAAATCTTTTTAAGTCTATGTAACAAGAACATTCAAGGCCAATAAGGGTGGCTCAGTTTATAGTGTGCCAGGCTCATAATTTGAAGCTCTCAGGTTTAAGTCCCATCTGGTCTAGTGTTGAGATTTATCTCTACAAAACACACACTCTCTGCCCTTGGTCAGTAGGGGACACTGAATGCCTTGGAAAGGCTACAGTCATGACCCTATGTTCATGAGAGCCTTAACAGAGGCTACCATCTGTCTCCTAACAGTTGTCCAGTATCACCTCCCCCAACCTTCTCTGAGTCCTCGGGGTCCTTATGACCTGACCATTTAATCCTTTGTATGCAAAATAGTACCTCTCAGAGGTAAAACAACTGAACAACTCAAGGCCAGCTAGAGAGTCAATGTGCAGATGTAATATAATTAATTTGTGGGAATCCAAAAATGCAGATAAGTGAAAAAAAAAAAAGACCTATATACAAGTGCTCCTGGATTAGGAAAACATTCATCTCAGTTAAATACCTACCAAATAATGCAGTGATATTTTTTATGAGTTATGTAATTTAAGTATTTACATATCCTGGTTAACATAATGTTTGATTTTTCAGAATGTTGATGAAGAATATGATCATCAGTTAATGGATTTCTACTTACCCTATCACCAGCTTATTGATATGATGTGCAGAGTTGCAATTTCTAATGACTCTGTAACAACTGATCTTGTCAGTCTCAGTAAGTTGTTTTTAAATAGTGTAACAGTAATATAGATATACATTTCCACTTGTATATTTGAGTAAATCATTAAATAAAGTTTATTATTTGTTAATTATTAAAATGCAGAACTTATCATGCACAGTGTTATTCTATTATTTTAATTGTATCTCTTAAGAAATTTTAAATTGTGTATATGAGGTCTGACTTTTTTTCTTCCAGGGGGAGGGGGTTATCCTGCAGTCCTAAATATATTGTAGTCATGAAAAAGTTTGACTTCTTCCCAAGGTGCTGTAAGAGGTTGCAGCTATACTTGACTTTTTTTTAATTCTGTGGCAATTTTGTCAAAACCTGTTAGTGCATTTGTAATAAAAATAAATAGCAAGTTATTACAACAAAGTTACTTCGTTTTAAACTTAGGAATTGTTCATTCAGAATTTGTTCTTAAGAGAACTTGCTTCAACATGCAAATTTTGATTTGAACTTTTGGGTCAAACCTTGCATAATATAATTTATATTTGTAATACAGATATTGTTATAACTGCCAATGAAATAACATACGTATTTCAGGAGGTCTCAAAAATAGAAAAGTTTGTTGTTGTCTAGATATTTGTCTGAGCAGTGGTAATCAATTATTAAGGTTTTTTTTTTTTAATTAGATGACCACATTTGAAGCTTTTTTCATAAATATAAAAACCAAAGCTGTATATTAATCATCATAAACTCATCTTACAATTTGACAGACAAAAAAAGTAAGTCATGTGGCATTACATTTCTAGCATTATAAATAACATTTTGTGTAGCAATTATTTCATTGCATTAGGGAATGAGTTAATGTGCTTTCCTTTCTGATGTTTTTTAAATCTTCATATCAACATCCATTAAAAAAACACTTGTATCTTCCATACTTTGAGCAAGATACGCTGTATGTGGTTTCCTGTATCTGATTTAATTGAATTCTTCCCATTTTGTATTAGTAATGATTGCATCTTTAGTGTTTGGCAAAATTTTACTGATAGTGGGTCAGATTTATGTAGGCTACTGAGACTAAGCAAGTGTAATAGTTATGAAATTACTATTGCATAAAAATAATTATAAGGTTTTACCATTATTTTATTTTTTTTAAAAACTATACCCAAGTTATGGATAGAGTAGTTTTACTAGTTTGACTAACAATAGCTTGGAGTAGGGCGTCAGCACCCACTAAGAGTACTGAATGTTGTAACTGTATTTCCTCTAATAGTTTGTAACTCTGTTCCAAACGGATCTAAATAAATAAGGCTACTGTACAGCTAGATGCAATTTGTGGCTATAAGTTGCTGATCCATATTTTAGATAAAACTGACTTGCACATTTGAAATATGTGATGTTCTCTATTGTTGCCCATAATAAGAGCTCTGCTTTTATGTTAAGTAAAATTATTTTCTGATATAATTGTAAGGCTCTTATGATTTCTCACTTTTGCAAACTAGTTATAAAATTGATATGACATATTCATAATGGTGGTTGTTATGCAACCACAGAGGCCTTATACTTATTAAAGTAAGCTTTTTTAATGCTGCCAATTAATTAGAGCAAAGCATGTTCACTGCTTAGTTGTCTCTCAACAAATGGGAAAAGACCTTTCAAAATCAATTTTTAAAATTGTACTGATTAGTTGTCTTCTTTGTCACTGCTGGCTATTATTGCTACTGATATGCACATTTGTTTTAAAAACATGTTTCTCATATTGCTCAGGGGGAGGGATGGGCTCAGTTAGCAGTACTCCTGATATATAATCTGCAATTTTCAGGTTCAACTCCCAACTGTGCCAGCATTGAAATTTATCTTTACTAACCCCCACCCTGTCCTCAGTGAAAAAGAGGACACTGATGGGCTTGGAAATGCTGCTGTCCATCAAATGGGATGCTAAGCAGTGTCCCCATATGCACATTGAAGAATACAATTGATGGGAGGCTACCATCTGTCTCCTAATAGCTGTTTATTTGATCCTCTTCCCACAGTCTTCTACGAGTCCTTGAGGTCTTGACCTGGCTGTTTAACTTACTGTGTGCAAAAAAATGCCACTCAAGAGTAAAACAACCCAACTTTATTTCACATTTTTGGTATATAAAATTTCTGTTTAGCATGTATTAATTTCTGTTTTGAGTAAATTTTTAATTCATTTTATTCAACTGTGGATGCTTGCAGAATTTTTTTCAGGGGAGAAAGGAAACCATGGGCATCTTTGTAGTGGTGAAACATTTGCCTCTATCCTCCACCCTCTGGATTTGTAAAAACAAGTTTTATGCTTTAGCATCAAAATCGGTACACCATTAAATGGTAAAAATAATTAGTAAAATTTTCAAACAGAATTTACAATGTTAAATAAATAATATACATAGTTTTAGGAGTTTCAATTTTGCCTTTTTTATACTGCAAAAAAAATTGCTTCCCTCATGGAATAATGTTTGCTGATGTCATGGGACCAAAGCTTTATAACTTTAATGTTACTCAAATAATACTCATAAGTAGAATGACAAGAAATAATCTGCTTTAAAATATCTTCACTAATGTAATTAAAGGAAATATGAGATTTAGAATGAGTTTTTTTTTTTTATAAAATATAGGGAGAGGCAATGCCCCCATCTACTCACCCACAACACCACTACCCCTCATGCTCTTTACTGGTTGGGTTCCATGATCATTAAATTACTGACAAAACAATTATTAATTATTATCAAATTGCTGATAAAACATTCAGTTTCATCAGTAATTTAATCACTGACAAATCATTCATTTTCATTCAGTGAAAACATTAAATTACTGATGAAACAATTTACAAGAGCCAGATATTGATCACATTACCAATGATTAATTTTATTGATTTTACATATGGTTTTAGCATAAATCAGCCATGGGCAACTCTTGACCCATAAATATTGCCACACAAATTATTGCATTTTTTTCTCTTATTCTTAAAGTACATTGTGGAATACTGTTTTTTCTGGGGCAGGGGTGGCTCAGTCGATAGCACGCCAGGCAATCTGCATTTCCCAGGTTTGAGTCCCAGCTGGGTCAACGTTGAGATTTATCTCCACAAAATTCCTTACCCTGCCCACAGTCAGTAGGGGATACCAATGGGCTTGGAAAGGCTGCCATCCGTCGAATGGGATGTTAAGCCGTGGCCCCGTGTGCAGGAAAGTCATACCCTGTGTACGTTAAAGAGCATGCTGGATGGCCTTGATGGGAGGCTACCATCTGTCTCCCAACAGCTGTTGCAGTGGGTTTCCTCCCCCAACCTTCTCTGAGCCTTCGGGGTCCATGTGACCTGGCCATTTAGCCCATAATGTGCAAAAAAGTGCCACTCAGAGGTAAAACAACCCAACTATTCTTTCTTTCCCAATTTACCTTTACACTGTTCTTGAAAGTGTTCTTTATTAGCCTAAATGTATGATGACATCGATCCACATGATAGACTTTGTGCATAAGGGTAGTCAGGTTTTCTGAATGCATTGTTCAGTTTCCAATTAAAGAGCTCAACTCTCAGTCAAATAGACACTAAATGAGTAAACATTCTAATTACGAAGTTATAGCCGACATAGAAAAGAAACATTTAAGAAACTCATGGCTGCATTAATGTGCAAAATATTTGCTTACCCAATGGTCTCAAGACTAATGCTATTGTGCATGCAAGTTTTGTTATTAGTGCAACTGCAAAATATTGCAAAAATTATTCTGATTACAAATTTGTAAAGGATTGACTGCAATCAGTTTTGGTATGTTTTGTCCATAGAGAAAAAAATTATGATAACTAAGTTTATCCCACAGAATTGTAATCAAGTATATTGATGAACATTTTGCCAATATAGAAAATACCTTTACAGAGCTTGCATCAAAATTTTATATTTTTCTTTGGCTGCTGGTGGGAATACCTATGTTTCTAACACTGCTTAATTAGTGGGTTTTGTATGTGGAGTCAATGCTAATTTCCATTATCATGTTTTTTTTAATCTAATTATGCTGTTTACTTTCAATTTCTTGTACAGTTAATTTTAATTTTAATTAAAAATAATAGTTTTTTGTTAAAATTCTAAAAAGTACATGTTCATTTTTGAAATAAATAGGTATGTGTGAAAATTTAACCATTTACTCATATCATCTACTCAGGGCATTGAATTTGGGGGGGGGGGTAAGTTTATAGTGTTTTCTGCAATAAATAAGATGTTTTGACCCACAGCACTCTGAAAAATCCTCATCTGGCCCTCCAATGAAAAAAGGTTGCCCATCCCTGGCATAGATGATACTATAAATATTTTGCCTTTTTCAAATCTTGACTTAAATTGCTCTTGTTTAATGATTTTTTGCTGACTGTATAAGACAAATATTTTTAGTTATGTCTTGATATTTTTTAGCTTGGATGGAATAAATTATTCTGTTTTTCACACATTTTATTGGCAAAGTTTTGTTTATGAATTGTAAATACTACCAATAAAAGATAAATCTCTAACTTTTGATTACACTGAGTGTATTTAAGGATTTTATATCAATTGATAGAGAATATTGCTTTGATCTTTTTTGTACATTAACATCAGTTCCATTTTCCCTCTTCATTGTATTGTCTTTATTGTAACTTGCTTCATATGTCACTTTATAAATAAGAGAAAAGTTTTCGATTTGATTTGGTCATTAAGTTATTGACAAAAAACCAAATTTTTTCATCTCATTATTTCATGAGTTCCATGTTTACAGGACTTATCCTGTGATTCTTTACTACTGATTTATTGATTTAATGCCCTGAGCATGAGTGACAAATATTAATTCCATATCTAATGAGGCAACAGAGTTGTCCACTTCCCGGATAGATGGCGCCACTGTGTGAATCAAATAAATAAATCTGGAAAGTTTATAAGGGTCACTAAGCTGAGAAAAGGTTAGCCATTGATGATGTAGTGGTTAGCATAACAGGCATGTTTCTTGGAAATGGTTCGTATTCCACTCATGGCTAAACCAAATTTTTTTCAGCTCATTATTTCATGAGTTCCATGTCTACAGAACTTATCCTGTGATTCTTTACTACTGATTTATATGGCAGATTATGAATACTAAATTTGAAATTTATTTTTTATTTCTTACAATTACTTTTGGTGAGGCAATGCCCCAGATGGCATAATGGACAATCTGCCATTGCTTTCAGTATTAATACAACCCATCTACTGACAGTTCCTTACCAATTTCCTTTAAATTGCAAGGCAGTGTATAAACTTAATCTGTATGATTAAGTAGTCTTTCATCCAATGATTTTCATATGTGAAATTATTTGCTGAATATTAATTAAATACACCATAATAAAACCCTGTGGTTATAATAAATTACTCTTTTCATTAATAAGCATATTGAAAATGATTTACAGAGAAACAATGGAACTAATTAAAGAAAGTATTGAAGGCCTGGTCTGTATAGTGGGGGGGGGGTTCTTTATTAATAATACATCTGTGTACGTTAACAATATTTTAATTTATTTGCAGGTGCTATGCTTGCCATTGAAGGTATTCCATTACACCTGCCTCTTTTCCCAAAGTTATGGCTAGATATACTTCATTCTAATGTAAGTTACATTGCTTAATTTCAATTTTTTTTTTCATAAAATTTATGAATGTCTAATGAACAAAACACTTGATGGGTCCCAACTGCTCTGAGCTCTTGGAGGCCTTATTACCTGGCCATTTAGCTCATTGTGTGCAAAAAAAAATGCCAATCACAAGTAAAACAACCCAACTCTCATTCTTCAAGATAATTGAGCATCAAATATGAAATAAAGAGAGTTCCCAAGACAGATTGTTTTTATCTGATTGCCTGATTTGAACTTTTCACATACAGTTTAATTTAAATTTGTTTAGAGCATTAGGCAAAGACTTATTTCTTATGCAACTCATTTTTTGTTTATAGTTATATAGTAATAGTTATTTAAAGTTATTAAAATGTTGTTCAAATTTTTCATTGGTCCTTTTGAGCATCAGTGTACATGAATTGCCTTCGATAAAAAAATAACTTTTTTATGTATGGCTTGATCCACTTTTCTAAACATATAAATCAACAGGTTATTTTTTTTTTCTTGAAACTCAGTTTGTTAACTTTCAGATTGAAATTTGAAAAAGGCTAGATGGATTATTTAATTGAGGAGAAAAAAAAGTTCTTAATGATTGGTTTTCACCCTCTTGTAGATATACTGATTTCATGTTAAATAAAATCAGCCTCTTACAAGATTAAGGAATCATGCAAGCTGCAAAATTTAATAGCATCATTGCTAATCAATGATGTGATTGTGGGAAACTAGGCATATGCATCTAAGGATTGAAATTAGGCTGTATAATATTTTGGTCCTTTCTAAAGTTTGCTATGGTAGTGAAACTTGGACCCTTTTACAAGCAATAATATGAAGTGTTAATGTTTGATTCTAGATGCTTATGCAGTATCTTGGATATTGGGTGGTTTGATACTATAAGTAACGATGAGGTTAAGCAGAGGAGTAGATAACCACCCTTGTACAGCATCATGTTAGAGAGACTATTTCACCATTTTCCCACATGTAGTGAATAGTTATGAACAGTGGTACTAAAGGCCTCAGAAAAAGGGGGAGACTTAGGATACAGTAGCAGACTGTTAAATAGGGCCTTATTAGAATTGGCTTGCAATGGCCAAATGCAACAGCTGTAGCTCAGCTAGACATATTTGGAGGGCTAACTTACAGTCAGGCTGGACTTCTGTAGCCCACAGCTGCTTAAAGATTATGTTTTCAAACTTTTTCAAATTGAAAAAGTCTTAGGTACAAATAATTGTTTTATGTAGCCATTTCTAATTGAATGCATGTTCAGCAGTACGTTTTTTTTTACTAAGTTTGAAGAAAATGTTTAGAAGTGATACTACTTTTAAGTATTCTATCTACCAGAATTCTTTTAAATTCTGAAAAATATTGTTAAAAATCAAGCTTAAATTTTAATTAAAACTTTTAAGGTTTTTTTATCCTATTTTTTTTATACAATTCTTAACATTTGTTGTAACATATAATGTAATTCTTAATTGCAAATAATTTACTAATGCAAAAAAGTGAAATTGCATTTTACATGTTTATAAGTCTCCATTCTATTCTTTGCAACTTATGGTGAGTTTATTCTGTTGTTGTTGTTGTTGTTTTTGTGACAGATATTTACTTCAGCTAAAAGTAGATAGGCAGTAGAATGTTTCCTCTAGTTCAACAAAGAATTAGAAAGGGTATATCATTGGATTACTATCCATTTTCTCATAAAAATGTTATTTTAAATGTTAAGGATAGGTTTTCTGTTGATATGTCAAACTGATGGAGGATCAAATTCAACACATAATGGCTGAAATTTTTTTTATTATTATAATTTTATATATTACTCATTGGTCAATGCTGAATTCAAACTTTGGATAATGCTTCGATTTGATAGTTTTATGTAAAACAATTTATTTCATTTTTAAGCTTTGTCTCTTTTATTTTCATTGCTTACACAAGGGCACTGAAACCGATGTTATGGATCGTTCGGTGAGTTGTGTTCCTTATTTCAACCAGAATCCCTAACCCTCTTCCCAGCAGATTTGTTTGAGATTTAAAAACATAAAATTCTCATATTAACAATTGAGTATATTAAATTGTAAGGATGCATCTATTGGGAGCAGGGTGATAGTGTAACAATAATTAGGAAATGCATTATAAACCTTAGGCACTAACCACAGTATTAACCACAGTTTAAGATGCTGATTTTAAGATGCTTTTGTCAGTAAATACATTTGTTTTATTGAATTTTTCTTAGTTTTGAGAGCTAATAAATCTTTTTAAAATTTAGAAACTATTGTGTATTTAATTATTTGATGGAATGATCAGTATTTGAGCTTTAAAAAATTTTATTTTGATACAGTTAGCTGTTACTATCTCTAATTAATGAACTGTTGAATATTATTTTCAATCAAGATCTCCTCTAATTAGCGCTATGAACATTTCTTTTATGTCACATATATGCCCAGAATAGCACATATATGTGACATAAAAGAAATGTTCATAGCGCTAATTAGAGGAGATCTTGATCGGCGGCCGATAGTTCAGTGGTCTAGAGCACCTGACATGTTATCAGGAGGTCGTGGGTTCGTATCCCACCCAGCTCAAGACAACTTTTCCTCTAAAATTTAAACCGATGCTAAAGTGCTGATTTATTAGTTGATAGGGAAAGATATAGTTATTGACCAACAACATTGTACAGCATATGAGACCATATAATGATTATTGTACTGTATATTTCAGCCTCCTTTATACTTAATGGCCTGAAAAGGGTATTTTTAAATAGTTTTTATAGTCAAAATGAAATAATACTTGGTATATTATGATAATAGTACTGGTTAAAGGAGATTAGCAGTTTGAGAGTCTACCGAGAACTTGCAAGGGGCTGCAAAGATATAATAGTGCATGCTTAGGACCAAGACCATTGAGCAATAAAGAAAATAAAAAGCGGGGGGGGGGGGGGGGGAGTCTTTCATTGGCAAGCACATAAATCTCACAAGTTGTTACATTTTACAAAGTTTGACAAGACTTACAGCCTGCATACAAAGGATAATAATATTCAACTATTATTTCTCTTAGATTGTGATTTTTGCTGGTGGTAAATATCTATGTATATTTAATAATGGTAATATTATGTATAGTTGTTAGCTGCACAAACCATCAAAAAAGATTACAAGTTATAGATGATTGATGTTTAAAAGTAAATTTTGCTAGTGTTTTCAGTGAATATTTAAGCCTTTAAAGTAAATCATACGATTTGTTTATTTTTTCATTCAGACATGAGAGTAGTTATTCATAGTGTCATGTTTATTAGTGCATAAAGTGGAAAAGGAATGTTGAGAAATATTATTGCATATAATATTATATAATAGTAAGACACAGCACTTCTCCATCCATTGTTGTAATTGCACAACTAATAATACTGCTTCACTGATTGATAGTAATAGCAGATTTTTTAATGAAAATTTCATGGATAATTTAAAATATGTTAAAGAAAATTTATTCAAGGACTATTTCATGTACAAATGCCTTGGTCATTCTTGAAATAGTTGAGACTATCCTGCAAATAATCATTTATGCTTTGCGGATAGGCAAATCTATACCCTGCAATCAGCAAACCACATCTTAAAATATTTTTGTGCAGACAGTCTAATCCATGAATGAAATACACAGAATTGGTGAGGACCTGCTATATCTGATTTAGCTACACTAAAACCAGAAAAAAAAATGGTTTCAAATGCCCATTTTGCTTGCACTGTGAAAAGCATATGAAAGTAACTGTTCTGAAAAATGTTGTTAATAACTCTTCCAAAACTTATATAATTAACTGCTAGGATTGAACAAAATTTATTAATGTAATTTAATCTAGGAACAGAACTGTTGAATTTATATATTTTGAATATGTGAAAAATTTGACAGCTGCTTCTTCTAGGATTTTAATAGTCACTACCACTATTATCTAATTTATTAATGCATATAAATACAAAAAAGTAATTTGTTATACCTGTATAAAAATCATGTTGTAGTTGCTAGAAAATTAGTCTTTGCTTAGTTATGTTTATTATAATATGGTTAAGGTCCTTTATACAGAGCTTGTTTATAATGAATTTTTGAATATAACGAAAGAACCCTATTACCTTTGACATTTTCTTTCAGGTGTGGGGCACCTGTGAGGGGGGGGGGGGGATATATAACTTGCTTAACCCTTTCAGGACCATAAGGTTTCTAAGAGTAAATATTAGTATGTAACTGTTTATTTTAGTTTGTTTAGACATAAAATAAATAAAAATCATAAGAAAAATACATAACAATGTGTAGTTTTTTTTGGAATTTTATGGGAAATATTTTTCCCAATGGACTATAAAGGTAACACAAATTATAGTTAGGCTTATTATGCAATGTCTTTTATTTATTGGTTTATAACAAAATGTTAACTAAAATAATACAAAATTATGAAATAAAATTACTATACAAAATGATGTGCTAATTATGATATTCTGCGAAGCAATTTCTTTTGGTTGTGAAGCAAAGATGGACATTGCACAGATGCAACATTATTGCAAAGATGGACATGGACTAAACGTTTCCGTTTACGTAATTGCGTTTGGCATACGTTCTATTTTGACATTCTGTATAAAAAACGCAGATAAGGTTATAATTAAATACGACAATCACCAATTTTAAAATGGGGAAAAATGTTTCCCTTAGTCATGAAAAGTTATCCAACTTACAGGTATAAATGCAAAATTGTGAATATAAAATTTCTCAGAAATTATGTTTTCAGAACATGTAATAAAATACATCTTTTTTTTTTTAAATTAACTTTAACCAGAAATAAGGAAAAATCTGCTATGTGCATGCCACATATTTCTCTAATCTCCTGTACATCACCCATTCTTTTGTCATGTCCTCATGTTTCTAACTGCACTTCAGTTTTGTGTAGTTATTGTTGAAAGGTGTCATTCAGTATAACAGAAACAGCAATTTCATAACTATACTGTAGACAGTATCTGATCCAATAGTCATCCCTGGATACTCTCGAGAACTTCCTAATGTCATAAGGAGTATATGGTAAGCAGTGTGTTTCAGAAAAAATGGATTGTAGAGGAATGTTCTTATTGTCATGCTCATAAATAAAGTTCTTATTTTTGATGAACATTATTTTATTCACAGATGGGGAGAGAATTCGTGCAACTCTTGTGTAGCAGCAATTACTTCATTGATTATCTAGAGGCTGTGCTACTGGATGAACGTGCCTGTCTTAATCATCCTCTTATTTATCAACTATTTTCTATTTTACTGCCTAAGGTAAAATAATTGATCTATTTAATATTTTCATTTATGTAATAAAAAAAAGCATTAAACATGTTTGGAAGTACTTAAATATTGTATACACAGAATGGTACATCAGTGTACATTTTACTTTTTGAAAAAAAAATTAAACCTAAATTGAAAAAAAGTTTCCAAATACAAGTAATTATTTTAGCATTATGAAATTTGCAAAAGTGCAATGCAATAAAATATTATTTTTTTAAAGCAGAAACAAAATCTGTTATACTTTCAAACTCTGATGTAGTGAAGTTGAAAGGAGTTTAAAATGTCTTCTATTTATGCAAACTTTTTAATTAACACCAAAAAATTATGTTTATGTACTTTAAACTATAATATAAAGTTGTATTAATATGAGGGAAAAATATGAAATGTTTAATTCATAAATTCGTTTTAAGTTTAATTTAATATTTTATGAATCAACTTCAAACATCAAATTTTTTAAAATATTGTGAACTAAAGGTCACTGGTTTTTAGAGGCCAGGGTTTTTGCCGACCCTGAAACTTACTTCTTCTTTTTGCACTTGGAAGTGTAGCAGTTATACTATAAGACAGTGTTCACTTAGCTTGAAATTTTTGTGAGATAGTTTGTGATGAAAATTCCTGAGAATGTATCGAAGTTCCATGTTTATTTCCATTTTAATTAAATTTTAAGTAAATGACTGGTTCAAGTGAAAACACCTTCATATTGGTGAAGATAATCACTCAAAAATGATTAGTATCAGGGGTCATAGCCGAGAGCTGGAAGTAGGCTAGGATGCAGAAAAAAATGGGGGAGAGAGAGAGATGAATCAGAGAAGACTGAGCCAGAATCCTGTTCTAGGATAAAAAGAAATTCCCTCCAATTTAGTGGTCTTTAAAGAAATTTTATTAAAATATGTGTAAAATATATTTAATAGTTTTTGCCTCTGTTTCAGTTACTGGCATTCTCAGGGGGTCAGGGAATGGAGTGGTAGCAAGAGTCAGGCCCCTCTTGCCATCACTCCAACCCCATTCCCCCGATCCAGCCCTGGCTGGAAGACTTACATGATAAAATTAAAACTGTGATTGTAAAGAGTATTCCCGTTCTCTAATCAGCCCCTTTTCTCCCCACTTTTTAGTCATTTCCCTGACTTCTGAAAGAAGAAAGATGAATCAGTTACTAAGCCTATTATCAACATTGTTTTTAAAAATCTAATATTATACTCTTCACTCTATATAAAATGACTTACATTTAACCACCCCTCCACCATTGCTTCCCATTAGTGCCATCCTAATTTCTTAACAGCTTGTTCTCTTTGATTATAATGTTTTGCTATTATATTTAATGTACAAGGATGCAAAATGCATTTAAGAAAATCTCCTCATTACAGTCAGTTAGCAAAAGAGCAACCATAATGGTTCTCTTTATGTACATAGATTTATTTCCTTGTCAATAATTACTGTTTATACTGTTATTTTTTTTTCTTTTGTATTGCATTAGTAATCAGTAGAATTTTTTAGCAAACACTTTGACCAAACCAGGTGAATGGCAAACTCCAACCCTAACCCATGGAACACTGAAATTTCTTCAAAGTGAATATAAATAGGCATATCACCTCAACCAAAGCCATCTGAAAAGAAAGCCTGATGTCATGTGATGGGCATGGCTAATAATGTCAGAAGTGGGGGCCATGCATCGCATCATAGTTTTAAGTCAGTGGATCTGATTTGTTTCTCATTCAATGTACACATTATTTGAATTATTTCATTTCCTGTACTGAATTGAATCAAATATCAATTATATAGCAAATTATCATAAATGTGGAGAAGAATTTCATTCTTGCAGAAAATATTTTATTTTCACAGACATAAAATAAACCTTATTTCTCGATGTCAAAAATTCAATAAGCATATTATCTAAACATAGTTATATATATTTTTTATTAATTATATTTAATTGTAAAGAGTATTATAAGAAAACAGATATAGATAAAATATAAATTTTAAAGCATTGTTTTATTGATTTAAAAAAAATTTGATGATGAGCTGCATTTGCAAACATATTAAAAGAGATAAATATCTATTCTCAGGCTAGCAAAATATATTTATATTAACTTCAGTTAGGGTTTAACAATATTGATAAATATCACATATACAGTCTGTCACTAAAGGTACAGTTATATTTCATATAAAACTTAAATTTCACATAGTTTATGTTCTAAGAAGAAAGCTACTGAAATCAGAATTCATTCACAGCTGACCAAATCATCAGTGCAATTGTACTATTTTATTAATAAGACTAGAATTATTTCCTTACTAAGATTTAAATAATCAGTATCACATAATTAAAATAAACCCCAATACAAACACCAAAATGAAAGATTTGTTTAACAAACACGATGACATAAAAATTTAATACAAATATTGCTTTGAATTATTTACAGCTAAGTATATTGACTACACATACATCCAAAAAAAGGTAAATATCCGAAATCCACATCAAATATGCCAATGATAACTCAATCATATTTTATGCTTCAAAAAGCATTTTGCAACAATCAATGTCTATCATTGAGTACCAGTAGAGAAGTGAAAATTAATAAGCACAACATGTGACCTCTATGTTATTGCCTTACATAGTTTGTAAAAGACATAAAAATGAAAAAATAAAAACACAGATTTCAGTGCAACATTGAAGAGTGTTCCATAATAACTAGAAATATAACCCATACAGCTTGTTAAGGAAAATGATAACATTGAATACCATGTACCAATGATAGTAACTAAAAGACAAATAAATATTTGAAATCCACATCAAATATACCAATGATAATCATACTGTATGCTTCAAAAAGTAGTTTGTGATAAACAATGTCTATCATTGAAACATATCAATAGACAAGTGAAAATTAATAAGTACACCAATGGGAACCCTATATTATTGCCTTACTGAAGTTTCTAACAGAATACATAGTAATGTAGCAAAAATCCCAGATTTCAGTGCAATAGTGAAGAAAGTTCCATAATAAAAGAAACATAACCCATGTAGCTTGTTAAGGAAGATGACAACATTGAATACCATATACTGATGATAATAACTACAAGACAAATAATTATTTCAAACCCACATCAAATATGTACCATTGTCTATCATTTTAGACATGACTAGTAGACCAGTAAAATTTAACAGATAGACATAGATGGCATATGATTAATCATTTCACCATTCATCATTTCTCTGGTGCATATTTGGATTGGGTGTAATTATGCATATATACATTTCCATATGTTAATGTAATTTTATGTCACAAATAAATTATTTTATTTCCCACATGGACACTGAAAACTCAGTGTTAAACACTGTTTCTCATGCTTTACAATATTAATGTATGTCAACTGATTTTTGCAGTTCAGAAATTGCTGCTCTACATTACTAGATATCAGCGTTTGAAAAACAGCATAGCATAATATTCACACATTTATTGAAACTTCAGTAGGTCTCCATGGTCAGACATATTAATTAATTGCTGAGGTGCATCCAATACGAAATCCGTTTTTGTTGTTCAATGAATGTACGAAATATGTATAAATGAAATACAGTTACATATGGCGATCTACTATAATTACTATTGCAATCAGGAACACTACATTTATGGGACATGGTAACAATAATAATTATTATAAATGCACTTAAATATAAACAATATATAATATATTTTTAATATTTATCTACACAACAGAATGAAGAAATAGCACCTACCTTTAACACAAAGGAACAGTTGCAAACAGCATGGCGTGATACAAAGCATCATACTTCGCACTTCAACTGAGCCTCTGCTCTGATAGGATTCCGGTGGCACAGCCCATATCATGTGACATCAGGCTTTCTCTTCAGATGGCTTTGCCTCAACTAGTAAAGGGTTAAGTGACTTAAGGATTAGACATTTGGAACTCCAACCTCTACTACCTTTTACACTCCTTATTTCCATTTTGCCCATCTTCTCTTCATCCTAACCACCTTTGAGTGTTTAATTTCACTTGGCCTGGTCGTTAAATTAAAATTGCATTGACACAGGGATAGACATGGAACTTCAACCATCTCAGGAATTTTTGTTTTGTTTTTTCTTTGCTAAGAATTGTTGGAAAAATGGTACATAAGCTTTATATGATTAACCAATATATGTTAAATTATCATAATATTAATGTATGATGTCAAAGGAAATCAGGAAAGCTTTGATATATACCAACTTTGATATAATATCTGAACTCATATCTAAGTTTGACTGTACTTTTAAAAGCTAATTTATTTTTCATTTTGTAAATAATAAATCTGACTTTTTTTGGGACTTTAGGTTTCTAGCCAAGTTATCAATGAACAGATGATGTCACTTGTAACATCTTTAATGGCATCACTGATGAGGCTGTTGGAAGGAGCAGATTTAGCTAAGCAAGCATGCAAATTAAATGGGGTAAGCAAGTTGCATATACTACAATATTCTTCAGGGTTAAATGCATTTGCTTTCTTGAAGATTTTTCTTCACTTATTTCTCTGCTTGTTATGCCCACTGATTTTTATGATATTGGTTGGTTTTATTTAAATTATTTCATATGGAATCGATTAAGATAATATGCATGACTGCCAGATAATGTTAAGCACCTATTGCTCTCATTGTGCAGCCACAGGCTTATAATGACATATGGCCCAGAAGGGAGACAAATGCAACCTTAAACTCTCAAACAGGATGTCTCTGATGAATTAACAGTGTTAGAATTAAATCATGTTTTTAACTAATCTTTCTAAAGTATTTTCTGTTAATCTACCCTATACAGACTGTTTCAACTACTAGCTGAATGGATCAAAGTATTGTTCGACTCAGTTAGTAGTTGAAAGAATACCATCTTGGCAACACTGGTATCAACACATCTTTATATCAGCTTGAGAACGTTCTTGTAAGTGAGTCATTTAGTTGAATGTTATACTTAAACTATATATTTTAATATTATATGCTGCATGTTTCTTTCTTATGGACATTTCTGTAAAATTTGTCTAAAAAATATTAAAAATGAAAAATTGAGGGGCAAAGGAATTTCAATATGATTTAGGGAACAGTTTTTCTTTGTGCATAGAGGGGAAATATACAATTTGCTTAAAATGAAAAAATAATAAATATCCCCTCAAGCAGCTGCTTGCCACAATGATCTGACAGTAGCCTGTCAGTTTATATGCCACAGTAGAGAAGGTCTGTGAGAATAGCGGGACCTCAGCAGAAATACAACACAAACATCCATGCCTTACCCAGGGCTCGAACCCACGTCCCTTGGATCAGTAGCAAAGCATGCTAACCACTTGGCTTATTATACTAAAATATTGTGGAAAAACTAAATAGCCACCACAATAGGTAGATTTTATATTCTATAACAATTTTATGTTAAAACTTAAAAAGAGAAAAGGTAAATTGTTGTCTTTGAAAAAATGAGCATCTGTTAAACAAAAATAAAAATTATTGCATGTTGCAGCCAGAAATGAACTCACTACAAAAGCATCCTAAGAAGTAGCTGAAAATGAGCTTGCAGAATGAAACCATTTATAGATATGGAAAAATGAATAAGTATATTGCAACAGTTTGTAAAGCATTATTTTTCAATATTCTGAACAAACAAATCCATGAGGAAATAGGAAATTTGCAGTAATCTGA
The DNA here is from genome assembly GCA_038380435.1 of Ryuthela nishihirai. Taxonomy (NCBI): domain Eukaryota; kingdom Metazoa; phylum Arthropoda; class Arachnida; order Araneae; family Heptathelidae; genus Ryuthela; species Ryuthela nishihirai. The sequence goes on along the minus strand of JAWZYU010000029.1, from coordinate 57,811,556 downwards.
TGCAATGTGCAAGAAATGGATATTTTGATAATATATTTTCTACAATCAGTGAGTAGTTAAGAGAGTGTGAATGTTTTAGAGTGGCACTGGACTCCTCAACAGATACAGTCAATATCATAATTAAACAATCATACCAATGATAAATATAAAATAAAATATAAATACCCCCTCAAGCAGCTGCTTGCCACAGAGGTCTGACAGGAGCCTGTCAGTTTATATGCCACAGTAGGAGATCTGAGAGGTTGATAGGCCCAAAAAAATTGCAAATTGTTATCATGTTTTACAAAAAGTTTCATCTCAACTGGAAAAAATTCTATCTGTGTTTACTGATGGGTGTCAGTAAAAATTTTAGCAAATTGTTGTGCTTTCAGTATAGTATTTATCAAGAAAACTTGTGTATTTTGAAGAATTCATTGATACAATGAAAAAATATATAAATAACTATAGCCATTCAAAAACTTTTTCTCATTGACTATGATATGGGGCAAATTATGTTGAACTTTGGAATGGTGATTTTTGGTTAAAAATTGCATTTCACACAGACTATTACCCAATAGTTAAATAATTAAACTGCTCTTCATGGAGAAAATTAATTAATAATTCAGGATGGCTGGAAAGTTTTTGCATTTGAAAAAAAAACTATTTAAATTTCAAGTATTTCTCAAGTTTTTGATAAGTCTATGCTTTCAAGGTAATCCATGAGCAAGTATTGTTGATATAACAGGTTTTTTTCCCCAAATAGTTAATCCATCTGCAGAAAAAAAGTTATTCCTGTTTTCAAGAGTACAGCAAGTTTTGTCTCATTGTGAATTCATAAGTAATTTCAATTGAAGATGTGTCAGAAATAGACATTCCTTGATTGTGAAACAAGATGCTTGGTCCTTAACCTGAAACATCCAAAATTTCCCACCCCAGAAAATATTACTAGCTGAAGTAATGGTAAAAAAAAAGCAACATAAATCTATATTCTACATGTACTTTAGATGAAAAGTTTTTGAAGACCACTAAAACAGAAGCAAAGGGGAAATTATATATTGGAATGGCATTCCATTCCACTTCAGCTTGATTCAGTCACTTGTCCCACGAATGTTTTTCTAGAATCAGTCTTGTTTCTTAGTTACACAGTGCATTTCATTGTTCATTAATGATATCCTTGTAATGTAATATTTTATATTGCAATTGTTTTAGAAGATTCCTCTGGGATAGCTAATATTGTATTTCTTTTACAGGACTTAAGGGCATTGACACTGGTATTTTCTGTTGAGCAGCCAGTAGAAGTGCCTGAAGGTTTTTTAAAAGTGATGGCCAGTTTAGTAGATCATTGTAATCAGTTAGCTAAAGCAGAAATCTCAGCTGCTTCAGCTGGAAGTGATAAAGGTGAAGATGATGAGGATGAAGAGGATGATGATGAAGAAATGAAAGAACAGCACTCTGGTATGTATATACTTGTTTGCTCTAAAGTAGCAAAGGTTAATCATATGCCAATTAAATAATAGCAAAGTACATTCTGATTCTTATTACAAGCAGTTCCTTAAAAGTTCCACATGTAATTTTTTAATGTAATTAACCCATAACCCAAAAGATGCCTTCAAACATCATAATTAGAAATACCAGTCTCTATGACCAATGCTTTTATTTTTACTAGAAAATGTAAAAAAATACATTCCTTAAATTACCATTTTTGTTTTGCATAATTCCAAAAAATAATTTTTTAAATAAATTTTTTAAAGAGTCTTAAAAAGTTTGAAATAGAAAAACATCATAAAAAAATAATTGAAATGAAATATGTGGAAATCATGATTATTAAGTGTAGTTCAAAGCTTAGAGTCCACATTTTATGAGTAGCAAGTTTTCATAAATTTTTATGCATAAACAGTTAAATTAGGTCTGCACAAGAGATGCATTTTTGTGCTGTTTTACTTTGTGTTTGATATGGGATACCAACAAGACAGCTTCCTAACAGTGAAAAATAAGACCAGCACACATCACTTATAAATTCACAACTGAAGTATAAGAAATGTGCAGAGTGAATTCAAATCTGCAACAGTGTTGCCAACACATCTATTAAAATATTTTCTGATGTTCTATAAGATTACTACTTCAAGTTACTGGTTTAATCTTTTTACAATGTAATCATTTCAAATTGTAAAAATTGTAGTCCTAAATAGCAATGTGTTTTGAATGATATTCACATTATACAGGATTTTATAATAATAGGTTTTTAGTTTAAGTTTTGCTGATAACCACTTAAATTAATAGTTGGGTTGGGTTTTTTTGCCTCTGAGTGGCACTTTTTTGCACACCATGGGCTAAATGGTCAGGTCACATTGACCCCGAAGGCTCAGAGAAGGTTGGGGGAGAGTACCTACTGGAACAGCAGTTGGGAGACAGATGGTAGCCTCCCATCAAGGCCATCTAGCATGTTCTTTAACGTGCACGGGGTATGGCTCTCCTGCACATGGGGCCACAGCTTAATGTCCCATCTGATAGACAGCGGCCTTTCCAAGCCCATCGGTGTCCCCTACTGACCATGGGCAGGGCAGAGAATTTTGCGGAGATAAATCTCAACACTGACCCACCTGGGACTCGAACATGGGAACTGCAGATTACAAGCCTGGCTTGCTACCGATTGAGCCACCCAAAATTAATAGTGTAGTAGTATAATTTATATAGTACTTATATATATAAAAAAACATACCCCCTCAAGCAGCTGCTTGCCACAGAGGTCTGACAGGAGCCTGTCAGTTTATATGCCAGAGTAGAAGGTCTGTGAGGATGGCAGGACCTCAGCAGAAAAACAACACAAACATCCATGCTTTATCCGGGGCTCGAACCCAGGTCCCTTAGATCAGTAGCCAAGCGCACAAACCACTCAGCCACGGGACGGCTCACTTATATATAGTAGTAATTTTTATGAGGTATTTAAAGCTTAACCTTAAAATTATATAAATAATTCTCACCCAGCCATGGATTGTGGAGGTCCAACCAGACAATGCAATTTAGTTCTCCATACACATCTATTCTGAATTACTGCTGTTTCATTTGGCCATTGCATGCCTATTCTATAAAGGTCCTGTTTGGCATTGTCCACTCACTATCTGAGGCCTTGGTGTAGCAATACATATTTTTATAGCTTGTAATAAAAATATAATTGAAAAGGACAGTTTCTGCTTTACCAGTATTTACAAAAGTAATAGGAAAAACTGAACTGATTATCTTTTACAGCAAGTTTAATTTTTTTAACTTGCTAGTATAGTTTTAGGAAAACAAAAATACTGAAAAAGCAATATTTAATATAACAAATAAAATATGCACAGATATTATTTGGGGGGGGGGGGATAGTTGCAATGCTTCTAGATATAAGAAAAGCATTTGATTCTCTGGATTACAGAATTTTAGGGTGTAAATTATATGACATTGGAACTAGAGTTATTGAATTTAAATGGTTCAGAAACTGTTTGGTAGATCACAAGCGAGCAGTTTGTATCAACAATCAATTAATTACTTAAATGTTAAGTAAAAGAGTCCCTCAAATTCTGTCTTAGTATCAATTTATTCGCAATGTTCATAAAAATTTTTGTTCTTTGGATTTATTTGGCTCACTAACACGTTTTGCAGATGCTGCTGCAATTGTGTCTACTGCAGATATCCTAAATGAATAAGAACTAATATGGTAATATGTAATTTGAATTACAGTAGGGTAAAATTGTTTTTGAAATCAAAAATGATTAATTATATTGAAACTTTAAGTTGCAAGTGTTCTGTAATCTAGAGAATAAAAACTATAAATATTTGGGAGGTAAACATAAAAGCAATTTAAATGAATGATTCGTTCTTAGATACTTATTAGCAGATTAAGATGCATATTTATATAAATTTTGTCAGGTAAAAAAAGTGTAACCATAGTTCTTTTCTTTGCACCTTTTATTTTCCTTATGTTTTTTCATGTATACAATTTTTTTCCCCTGTGTGTTGGGGGGGGGGGATTATGAGACAAACATGATTAATATAAATAGGAAAATATGTAAGTTCATGTTTAATGTAAAAAATTATAAAAATATACAAACAACAAAATAATTTCACTTTTAGAAGACAAATTTATATTTTAAAAATTCTGGTTTTGGATTTGAACCAGGAGTACGTTAATACAAATCATCGTTATGGTATGGGAAGAGGGAAATAGTATATACAGTCATCTCTCAATTTACATGGATTTAATTAATATGTTTTTGGAATACCACAGTTTGTACTTAGAACTTTAAGGAAAAGAAAATGAAAGTTCAAACGTCATTGCTTTCCTATCTTAAGAAAACATAAAACTTGAACCCAAAACTTCTACTTTAGTCTAACAGGTGCTAGTAAGTGAGGAGGCATCTACACTTTCACCTACTCGGTCATCTAACCTAGATAATCCTAGCCCTGCTTTTCAAGGTGTGCGAAAATAAGAACTAAGAAGAAACTAAGTAAAAAACGGCATATCTGTTTTGCAAAGAATATTGGAATTTTGATTGATGGTAAATTATAAGCATGAATTATTTGTAATAAAGCTGTCATAGATTATCGAGTTTCTATGCCTAGTGTGTTCTTTCAATCACATTATAAAAGACCTATTGGTTTTCCCAACATATTGATCCTTTGGGGTATATCAAACTATGAGTAATTTATTTGACTAGAGTAAATTTTTCCCAATGGGGGAACACAGTCTTTATTTTTGTTGATGAAATGTTTCTTGAATTTTGTGTCATGATGATGGTAAATTTAGATTGCATTCATTTAAGGTGCTTTTTGTGGGATGTATGGAAAAGACGTAATAATTTTACTATCTTTATTTTCTGCTAGTTAAGTAAGGGGAGTAAAATAACATCTTAATAGTAAAATTTATATTTCATATTTTTCAATAATATTTAATATTGAAATAAATTATGTTTATTCTTTTATGGATGCTTTATAAAAATGGTTTTGTTTTTTTTTTCAAATTTTGATGATTAAACGTGGTTGTATTAGGAAAGAAAATAAATTATTTCAAACATCATATGTATTCTGTTTGTAAGACAGTATTTGAGCTACTTACATTCAAAAAGCGAATTTTTTTTTCTTTTAGGCACTGAGAGACAATGTAAACTAACATTAAAAAATTTATTAATTTAAAGTATGGTTGTTATATTTTGCCTTCTAGATTCTTGAAAACTCTAAATGAATGCATTGTTGCTATCGTAATAAATGATGCACATATGTACATCATTTATAGTAAATAATCATTCTTCATCATAGTCAAACATGAATGGGAGCTTATCTCTCCCCTCTATTGATAACTTTTCCCCTTAAATCACAACTTAGCCAAAGTGACGTCTGAACCCCCAACTGTGGCCAGATCCCCAGCATTCACAAAGGGATTAATCCTGTGGCAGGTAAGAATAAAAAATTTTTCCCAACACAGAACCATACAGGGGGAACCAGCATATGAATTCGGGGTCAAGTGTCTGGGGATGCTGCATCTGGAAGCTGAAATGTGTTAAAACTTTTTCAATAATTTGCATATTTAAGCTAGTGCAACACTGACATCATCACACTGTAGAAGATGAAGCATGTATGTCAGTGTCTGTGCCAGTATGCCTATTATTATTACATATGATTACTCTGGAGGGAGCTGAATTTTGTTGGTCCAAACCTTTGCTTTGTGCTAAGTTACAATGAGATAAAGCTGTATACTATACCAAATTTGGTTGTCCTAACTTTTACCAATTAGCCAATTAGGAGGAGTTCATGAGCAGACAGACAAAGTCTGTAAAATATATAATTAAAAATGTGCGAAATGTAAATTTTACCATTATTTATAATTTTATTTTGTAGAATGAATTTTTACACTATATCTCTTTTTCAGGAGATGGAAATCAGCAACAGTCACCAACGTCAGATAAACCATCAAAGCGAAGACGGTTGTCCTCATCTAACAAACAGAGTTCATCTTCAGAAAAACCTGACAATTCACAAGGAGATTCAATTGACAGTAAATCTGAAGATGCAGCAGAAAGTGAGTCTTCACCAGCTGCTTCCACTACACCTCCTCCCCAACCACAACTGCACTGGGCAGAGATCCTTGGAAAATCTGCCAGTGCTCTAATCAGTACTCTGCAGGGTAACAGCTGAAGATCAAAATTTCTATTGTAATGTACCAATCTCAGGGTGCTGGAAAAGACTTTGGCAACATGTTGTGCTGCTCTGATGACGTGTACATCATTCTAATCTGTGATCTTATAAAGCCATTTGCTTTCAAAGAAGTGTTAGGAATGATTTGCTAAGAAAGGCATGTCTTTCAATGTACAATGCTCTACTTGGTATATCAATTTACAGACAGGACCTATTTCAGATGGCCAAAAAACTTGCCATGAGATTTACAGTCAAACTGATTTTCAATTAGGTATGCATGCATAGAGCAGGACAAGCCTTGCTCTCTTGGTGCCAGGACTCAGTGCATTTGTTAAATCATCATTAGAAGTAGAGCGAGTGTAAAAATTCTATGTAAATTCACATTTGTGTTCTTAAGTGTCTGTTTAAAACACCAGAATATAAAAGGCTTTTATTATGTCTCTGTAATTCATAATGTAAAAACACAGAGTGATGTTAAATATAAAACAATTTTTTAATTTCTGTTTTAGCATTTTAATTATATATAAGAACTGGTTACAGGAAGGTGTACAACATTAATTGTTTTAAATTATATAAAATAGAGTTGCTTGAAGAAATATAAACATGCTATATCCAGTTCACTATGGAATAACGTTTTAGAAAATTAGGTACTTTTTAATACAATGCCAGCCAAATTCAGAGAGTTGCATGTTGAAATAATTCTCCCTCCACAGGATTAGCAAGATGATACTAAGGTAGTATCGTGAGAACCAATGGCCTCTTCCCACCTTTCACTTCATAACCCTCACATTCATCAAATTCTTAGAGTAGGGAAAAAATTATGGTGACGAGAACCTAAAGTAATTCTGCCTAGATGGAGAGAAAAGTGGTTGGCTTGCAGGTAGTCAATTAGAAACTGTAATGTCAGGAAACAAGCTAGAACTGGAAGAGTTTGCTAAAATGGTATTTTGCCTTGTATGACCAAATATTGGCATTGGACAAGAGAGATCATTTGCCTGTAAATAAAAAAATTATATACAAAAAATCCCCACATTTTGTAAGAATATTTTCTCAAAAAGGCAAGCATTATAATGGATGGGAAAAAATACATTTCATTATTCAAAGAGGATATTTCCAGGAGGCATTTGCTGAATCAGACTTTCAATGTGATCTAGTCACTGTTGGAGTGAATGGACGTATTCTCCAACAGTGTTTTTTTTTTTCTGAATTATAGTTACAAATGTATTTTGTAATGTTCTTGCCATTAACATCAGGACTCGTAATGATCAGTATTTTTTATTTTTGAACAAAATGTGTTCTTACAGTATTGACAAATAATTTAATTCTAGCAATAATGAACAAGGGGGTATAAGGTGCCACAACCCGTTTTTATTGAAAAAAATTAATGTTGCTTTATGATTTTTTTAAACAGGATTTACTTTAATTGTCAATAAAGTTCTTGTTCTTCAGCATAAAAAACAATATATTCATTCCATAGATAATTAAAAAAAAAATTGGAGCTAAAGACTTGTCAAACACCCCCTTTGTAGTAGTCATGACAGAATTTTCTGAAAGGGTGCATTTTTTTTCGATGTCGAATATTGGGTTATTATTTAATATTATTTACATCTAAAATATGTACTGTTATTATAAAAAAAATACCCCCTCAAGCAGCTGCTTGCCACAGAGGTCTGACAGGAGCCTGTCGGTTTATATGCCATAGTAGAAGGTCTGAGAGGATGGCAAGACCTCGGCAGAAAAACGACACAACAGCCATGCCTTACCCAGGACTCGAACCCAGGTCCCTTAGATCAGTAGCCAAGCGCGCTAACCACTCGGCCATGGGACGGCTACTAAAACTAAATTTTAAGATATAGAGAAGTGCTTTAAAGGAAATTAATGAGTCTTTGATAGATTTGGTATGTCTATTTTTAATGCAGCTTTTTGTGCAATATGTAATCAGTTATTTAACGAGATCTTTAAATATATGGATGCACTATTGAATATTTTTTTCAAAATTTCACAATTCAATTTTTTTTCAATTGTTATTTGACTTGGCTACATTATTTAAATTAATAAGTAACTAATTATAGCAACATAGTCGCCATCTTGCTCTCAATGATTCATCCATAAATATGTATTGAATTGCTAAGGCCATTGTTTCCAAGTAGACACATTTCTTTTCACCTCCCAGTGGCATGTCATAAGTTTACCATCATTGACTTGGACAGCCCCATAAAAATTTGAGTGTATGATTGTGGGTTGTTTTACCACTGAAAGTCATTTTTAATGCAATGGGTTAAATGGCCAGATCTCAAGTGCTCAGAGAAGGTTGTAGAAATGGACAACTGTTAGGAGATAGATGTAAGCCTCCTAGCCCTGCCCACGGTCAATAGGGGACATCGATGGGCTTGGAAAGGCCATCGTCCGTTGGATGGGATGTTAAGCCATGGCCCTGTGTTTGGGAGAGCCGTACCCTGTGCACGTTAAAGAACATGCTGGATGACCTTGATGGGAGGCTACCATGTGTCTCCCCACAGCTGTTTCAGTGGGTCCCCTCCCCCAACATTCTCTGAGCCTTTGGCTTCCTTGTGTTCTGGCCATTTTGCTCATTATGTGCAAAAAAGTGCTGCTCAGAGGTAAAAAAAACCAATAGATGTAAGCCTCCCATCAAGGCCATCCAGCATGTTCTTTAGCATGCACAGGGTGTGGCTCTTCAGTACATGGGAACCACAGTTTAAGGTCTCATCCGATGGTGACCTTTTCATGTCCATGTCTTCTTTCTCACTGAGGGCAGACAAAGGTTAGCAGTCATCTCAATGCTGGTTTAGTTGGGACTTGAACTTGGGAACTGAAAATTATGAACCTGGCACTCTACCAATTGAGCCATTCTCATCCAGTTGGGTGCTTGATATACCATGCCAAGAACATCATTTGGCTTGTGTGAGACTGATGTGTTTAATCCCGCTAAATAGGTCTTGATATTTCTTTGTACTTTTTTTTTACGAGATGTATTGAAAATTATTGAAACCAATTCCAGTAATTTTAATTAAAAATATATAATAATATTGTTGAGAATGTCATTACAGACTGTGGCATTCAGTTCACAGTTATCCGGACTCTGCCCCCTAGTTCCAGTGAACTAGGGGGGCAGAGCATGCAGGAGGCATCAGCCCAGTGCATGATGCCTCCTGCACCAAACTTCACAGTTGGCACAACACAGGCAGGTAGCATTCACCTGGCATTCTTCATACCCAGACTCATTCATTGGACTGCCAGATGGTGAAGCATGATTCATCACTCCAGAGAACATGGTTCCACTACTCAAAAGTTCACTGGCACCATACATTACACCACTCCAACTGACGCATGGTGTTGATGTTAGGCTTGTGTGTGGCTGCTCAGCCATGGAAACCCATTTCCTGCAGCTCTTAATGAACTGTTATGGTGCTGGTGTTGTTTCCAGAGGCATTTTGGAACTCTGTCAATATTGTCGCACCACCTGCTTCAGCACTCGACAGCCCCACTCTGTCATTTTGCATGGCTTACTGGGTCGTGATTGCTTTGTTGTTGCTCCTAGGCACAGTAAGTGATGATATTGTGAATACCACTTCACAATATCATCACTTACTGTTGGGTCTGTAAATGGTAGCTAGGTAGTCACTGGAAGGAGAGCTATGCCCCTGTAATGATGCATAGAAAGCATCAGTGATGCAGAGTCACTGGAAGGAGAGCTATGCCCCTGTAATGATGCATAGAAAGCATCAGTGATGCAGAGTCACTGGAAGGAGAGCTATGCCCCTGTAATGATGCATAGAAAGCATCAGTGATGCAGAGTCACTGGAAGGAGAACTATGCCCCTGTAATGATGCATAGAAAGCATCAGTGATGCAGAGTCACTGGAAGGAGAGTTATGCCCCTGTAATGATGCACAGAAAGCATCAGTGATGCAGAGTCACTGGAAGGAGAGCTATGCCCCTGTAATGATGCATAGAACCGGCCGGGCCTAGCACCTAATGTCCGACCCCGACCCTGCCTTCTCGTGGTGCAGACCGTTAGTACATTTCAAAAGAGATACTCTCTTGTGGAAGTGAACGGAAGGGGAGGGCTGCCAGATTAGTGTGGCCTACCGATCTGGACAACTATGGCTACTTCTTTTTTCTACCCTGCTGAGGAGTGGTCAACCACACAGGGTCCTGGTGTTGACCATATAAACCCACTGGACTGGACAGATAATGGCTCTGAGCTTGATTATGGATCCTGATTTTGCTGCACTGGTGGGCTTCTGTGGAAGGAAAATCTTCCGCTGTGTTTTCTGTTTATGGGTTGACAGCCCCAAGTGAATAGATTCACAGGATAGTAATAATCCTGAGCAGAGGTCATCGCAGGCACCTGAACTCTTTGCTTCTATTGGCATCGCCAAATTCTACATTGGAGGAAGTCTTCCAGTGTAGATGGCTTCAGCCTTTAGTGGTGAGGGAACGGGTCTTTGCCCCATGTCTGCGATTAGGGGGCTGTTTGATATTGTCGGCATTCCCTCTCTCAATAAACATAGTTTCTTTAAACATCCCACTAACCATTTTCTCTCCATAGGTAGTTGGAATGTGAGGACTCTGCACAGAGCTTTTTCTCTTGATGTCCTCACACAAGAATTCCACCAATATAATTTAGATATTCTCGGCTTGCAAGAAACCAGATGGACAGATAAAGGTCAGATTCGTAAAAATAATCTTAAATTTCTCTTTTTCAGGGGGGAACGACAATAAGCATCACCAAGGCGTGGGTCTGCTTCTCAGCCGACACGCTAATGATGCTCTTCTAGTATATGCGTGCATTAATGAAAGGTTTCTTACAGCAAAATTTCAGACAAGCGTTAAAGACTTGAATGTTATCTGCTGTTATGTCCCACTGAGGATGCCGATGAGGATGAGAAGGATAGGTTTTACGGACAACTTCAGGATATTTTTAATTCTGTCAAGAAAGGAGATATTACCCTTGTTCATGGTGACTTCAATGCCAAAGTTGGTACTGACTCTGTCCTTTGGGGAGGGGTGATTGGCCCTTTTGGTATTGGTAGTGCAATGGCAATGGCAATAGTAGTCTCCTACAGGTAAGTAAACTCAATGGTTTCAGAATAACTAACACTTTTACAAACATTGCGACATACATAAGTACACATGGGTTTCACCCGATGGGTTGCATAAGAATATGATTGATTATATATTAATTAACAGCAAATGGGCTAGTTCTGTTAGGAATACCAGGTCATATAGGGGAGCTGAAATTGGATCTGACCATTACCTTGTTAAAAGTGTCTTGCAAATTAAACTTAAAAAGTATTGTGCTAGGGTTAAAAATTTTACTTTTAATACTGAAGCTCTGAAAGACCCAGTTATAGCCAAAGCTTACCATGATAGGTTACTTAGTCATTATGACAGTCATGGTATGCTTATTACTGAAGTTGAGGAAGAATGGGATCATTTTAAACAGGCTTTTTTGGACACTAACAGTACTCTTTTAGGAAAAAAGGAGCAGAAGAGGCAGAATTATCTGAGTGATAAGGCACTTGAGCTTATTTCAGAAAGAAAGAACTGCAGGAATGTCCTTAATCAATACCCTACTAGTCCTAATAGAAAGCATTACAGAGAACTTAATAAACGTGTAAAAGATCAGTTAGCTGCTGATAAGAATCTTTGACTTGATGGTTTGGCTGATAAAGCCGAGGAAGCAGTTAGACAGCGCAACAGCAGAGAGCTGTACCAGATAGTTAATGTTTTGTGTGGTAGGAAACCGATAGGCATACAAGGATTGAAGGATAAACAAGGTAAGGTTATAGAAGAGGAGGATTCTGTCATGGCTAGGTGGGCAGAGCATTTCACTGGTGTTCTAAACCATATAGATCCCCAACGGGGGCGATATCGCCCCCCCCCCCCCCCCCCCCCCCAGTGGGTGCTGGAGCCTTCCATGGGGGCGGTAGCGGATCCAGAGGCAAATGGGGGCCGTTGAGGCAGTCAAGAGGGGCGGTCAAATAAATAAATAAATTTAATGGAATTTTCTGTAACAACCTTTTTATCTCTTCTATTCTGTGGTGTCTTCCTGGTGATTCTGGTCATCCACTACCTCATCCGTCATGTACAGCTTTTCAACTGCAGCTCGGACAATAAGTTCCCTGCTACCGCCTACTAGCGTACTGGTACGTCTGAAGTCGACTGAGATGCTCTCAAAAGTTCTCTTCAAGACCACAGATTGGATATAAGCTTCAATATGTTTTCCCACTCCAAGTCGCTTTGAGTATGCTTTATGGTACGTAGTTACAATACCATCCCCCGTCAGAACATAAGGTATAATATTAACATTACACTTGTGAATTAGGCTCAACTCATTAGCCAGCAGATCATACTTCCTCTTCTTTTCAACCTCTACTGTCTGCAGGTTATCCTGAGATGTTATTCCTACTTCAATAATTGTAATCTCATTCAATACCTTATAATGCACTACTATATCAGGCTTATTTTGTTGGACATGTGTGTCCGTCCTGATAGGCAAATCAACCTTGATGCAATAATAATAATAAATTTATTATATTTAATATATTTTTTTTAATATAATAAAATACTTTGAAAATACCTGTTTTCATGAATAAATATTTTATCTAGCTATGTAAATTATCTTATTGTTATCGCGTTAATAAGCATTTTTAAATTAGCATTAGGTATACCTATACCTAATTTGTTTTAGTTTAGAATAGATTGACGGTGACAAGTCCTTGCAAATTGGTAGGCAAACACGCGGTTCATGCAATTTAACATGTTTCGACAAGAATATGGGAGCTTGAAATGACTTGTTTACGGAGCAAGTGCGCCAGCATCGCAAACATACAAGTTAATGCGTGCACAAAATCAAATCTATAAAAGCGATAGCTCTAGGAATGTTTTATTATTTTTATGTGCTTCGCCGTGATAAATAGTCGTGAGTGATAAGTGTTAGAAGTCATTATAAACATTATTTTTATAACTATCTATAAATCTGTTGAGAAGTTAATTTGTATTTGAAAATGTCTGAATCTACATCTAAAAAGAAATGTCGGCAGTACAGTATTGAGTATTTGAAATATGGATTTACGTACTCTCCTACAAACCAATCATTACCTATGTGTTTAATTTGCCGAAAAGTTTTTTCAAATGAAGCTGTGAAACCTTCTAGGCTACAAGAGCATTTAAATAAAATGCATGCTGATAAGAAGAACAAAGATTTATCCTATTTTCAAGAACTGGAAAAGCAATATTTAAAACAGCCAACTATGTCAAACCTTTTTGCGTCGTCTTCCAAACAAGATGATGATGGACTACGAGCCTCATATAACGTTTCATTGTTAATCGCAAAAGCAGGAAAACCACACACAATTGGCGAGGAATAAATTTTGCCGGCAGTCAAAGAGATATTAAAAACTGTTCTTCATCATAAGACACCGTCAGATATCATCAAAAAAATTCCTCTCAGTAATAATTCAGTGCAAAGAAGAATAGATGAAATGGCAAAAGACGTTGAAATATCATTATGTGATTACTTAAAGACTTGCAAATTTTCCATTCAACTCGATGAATCAACTCTACCAAATAACGAAGCTCTACTCTTATCATACGTACGATTTATAAAAGAAGAAAAAATTCATGAAGATTTATTATTTGCTAAAAATTTGGAATCTGATACAAAGGGAGAATCTATATTTAATACCATGCAAAAGTTTTTTCAAGAGAAAAATTCCTATTTGCAATATTTTGTCTGCTGCTACTGATGGTGCTCCAGCAATGACAGGGCGTCATAAGGGTTTCATAGCGCATTTGAAACAAGCAGTACCAAATGTACTCGCTGTACATTGTATTATTCATCGTCAGCATTTGGTTGCAAAAAATTTGAATGAACGTCTGCATACGTCGCTCCATTACGTTATTAAAGCAATCAATAAGATTAGAAGCAATTCATTGAATGACCGATTATTTGGTAAGCTTTGTAATGAAAATGATGAAGATTACAATCACTTGCTGCTGCACACAGAAGTACGTTGGCTCTCTAAAGGTGTTTGTCTGAATCGTTTTTTCAATCTATTTGACTCAGTACCGGACTTTCTTGAAGACAGAGACGAAAAATTGCGCGAAAACCTGATTACGTCAAAAAATGACATCGCTTATTTGACAGACCTGATTAAAATATTTAATCAAGTTAATTTACAATTGCAAGGTGATGAGTTGAATTTAATTAAAACAATAAACGTCATAGTTGCTTTTGCGGGAAAACTTCTTCTATTCAAACGAAATCTAGGAGAGGTGAATACAACCACTTTCCCACATTATCAGCAGTCTCTGCAAAACCGGAAGATTTACTTACTTACTGCCAACACTTGGAAGTTCTTCCTGTTGATTTTACGGAGCGTTTCCAAGATATTTTAAACACGAATATGCCGAGTTGGGTTTTAGATCCTTTCTCAAACACATACTGAAGAATCATCAAATTTGGAAGAGGAACTCTTAGAACTCACGACTAACGAAGTACTCAAAGTAAAATTCAAACATGGATACCAAGAGTTCTGGCTTCAAAAATCAATACCAGTACTGGATTGTGGGCAATAGTACAGAAGTTTTTAATCGCATTTCCTTCGTCCTATATGGCTGAGCGTGGATTCAGTGCAGTTACGAATTTACTGTCAAAGAAGAGGAACAGACTACACATCACTGAACGTGGCGATCTGCGATTGATGTTAACGAAATTGGAACCCGACATTAACAAATTGTTAACACTCCACCAGCCTCAACCATCTCATTAATTCTTTTTATTATTAATTTTGTGTTTATCTCATTATTTTTTTATTTCTTATTGATTCTGTGTTTATTTTTAAAATTTTAATAAACAATTTTATTGTACATTTGGTTGTCGTTTTATTAATTTCTGCTTTATGATTTTTAATAGATAAATAAACAGATAAATTAGGCACAGATAATATGCAACAATATTTTAATATTTCATATAAAATTAACTATTATGGACTAGGGGGGGCGTTGAAATTTTTGTTCTCTTCTAAAGGGGGCGATGGTCCAGAAAAGGTTGGGAATCACTGGGCTAAATGGTCAGAACACAAGGACACCAAAGATTCAGAGAAGGTTGGGGGAAAGGGACACACTGGGCAGTTGATGGGAGACAGATGGTAGCCTTCCTTCAAGGCCAGCCAGCATGTTGTTTAATGGGCACAGGGTACGTACACGGGGTCACGACTTAACGTCCCATCCGACGGACGGTGGCCATTCCAAGATCATCGGTGTGCCTTATCTCACGGAGGGTAAGGTAGGAGTTTAGAGGAGATAAATCTCAACGCTGGCAACAATTGAAGACTTCACCATCAGAATTTCAAAATTCTAACTTAAATATGTCGTTCGGAATTTTTTAAAAACTTGGACATTTTATAACATCTTCCGTCGCCAGAGGGCCCTATTAAAAGAGCATATCGAGATATTCGGATTCACTGGATAGCTGCTAATAAACAGACAGAAGCTTCCTGTCAAGGCCATTCAGCGTGTTCTTTAACTTGTATAGGATATGGATCTCCTGTACATGGACCACGGTTTAACGTCCCAGCCGTAGGATGGCGGGATTTGGTTTACTCGGTGGCTCTCCAGGTTCTTAATCTGTATTTCCAAGGTTCGAACCCCAATGGCTCCAACGTTGAGACTTATATCTGCTAATCCTACTTCCTGCCCTCGTGCAACTAGGGAACCCCGATGGGTTTGGAAAGACTGTCCATCCGATGGAATGTTAAGCTGTGTCCTCAGGTGCACGTTAATGAACACACTGGATGGCCTTGACGGAAAAGTTCCCTCAGTTTCCTAAGAGCTAAACAGTGAGTCCCCTACTCCCAAACTTCTCTGAGCCATTGGGGTCCTTCTGACCTGACCATTTAGCCCAGGGTTGTTCAACTCGCGGGCCGCATGTGTACCTGGACAACTGGTAGAGCGGCAAAACAAGGGTCGTTCGGATTTTGCACAATTGTGTGCAAAACAAGGGTCGTTCGGAGATAAAACAACCCAACACAACCCTCACTCAAATGGGGCAAAAATTATTAGGATCTGAATAGAGGTTTTAGCGTAGAATCACAAATTTCGAAGCAAATTATATGAGTGTTTTGTCTTTTTCGATTTAACTAATCTTTCTTGAACCAAAAAACCCAATGTAACGACCTCGCGTTCCACGCACTTGTAGAGAGATTATGATTAGTAGGATTTTTAAAGAAACTTGGTTTATTGAGAGAGGTAGGGCTAACAACCTCAAATAGCCCCCTGATCGTAGGCATGCGTCAAATATCTGTTCCCCCACTGCTACAAGCTGAAGCCACCCATGCTGGTAAGAACTTCAGGCACCACCATTTCAAATGGACCTTTTCAAGAGCCATATGACCTGCCTGAGACATTACTACGGTTTAGGATTGGCGATGCCCAACTAGCTAAGTGAGAGTTCGCGTACCTCTGATGGTACACGAACTCTCGCTTAGCTAGTTGGCTAGCTAGATCATGATTATCCACCAGCTGATATAAGGTATCCCATGTCTCTATTCACTTAGGGCTGGCAACCACAAGCGAACAGAAAGCACAGCGAAAGAATTTCCCTCAATAGAAGTCCACCAGTGCAGCAAGTCCAGGATCCATAATCAATCTCAAAGCCATAAATAAGTCCAATCTAGTGGGTATAAATAATCAGCACCAGAATCTTGTGAAGTTGACCACTCCTCAGCAGGGCAAAAAAAAAGAAAAAAGTGACCATAAGATGATCATTTCAGTAGGCCACACTGATCTGGCAGCCCTCCGCTTCCGTTCCCTTCCAAAAGACAATATCTCTTTTCAAAAGTAGTAACACCATGACAAGGCAGGTCGGACATTAGGTGCTAGACCTGGCCGGTTCTATGCATCATCACTGGGGATTTCTACACAGCTCTCCTTCCAGTTATACCTAGCTACAATTTACAGACCATATGAGATATACTGCTCGAAAATGAATTAGTCATCAATCTTCCATAGAACAAGTATATCTAAAATTGCCATTTGATCGTGAAAGATCCATCGGATCCACATTTTTAGAACATTTCATAGATATAATACCCCGAACACTTATCGGCATCATCATCATCATTATCATCATCAAGTAGCCATGCGCTACCAAGGTCCAACCAGATAATGCAATTTAGTTCTCCAAACACATCTCTCCTGAGCTATATATACTGCATCTCACCACTGTACGCCAATTCTAACAAAGTCCTGTTTGACATTGCGTGCCCACCCCATCCTAAATCTCCCCTTCTTTCCGATGCCTTTAGGAACACTGTCCTAACTCTATTTACTAATCTATAATTATCCTTACGGGCAACATGGCCAAACCAACGGAGTCTCTCTCTGCACAATATGCTGCCTCAAAGGAGGTTGCCGACTCCTTTGCCTAACCTCATCATTAGTTACAAAGTTGAACCACCTAATCCCCAAGATACTGGTAAGCATCTAGAATCAAAAACATCAAGTTTCCTGTTATCTTGTTTACAAAGAGTCCAGGTTTCACTATCATAACTAACCTTAATAAGAACCAAACTATTATAAGTCTAATTTTAGTCTTTAGGTGTATACGCCTATATTTCCACACTCTCTATAGCAGGCATGTCAAACAACGCGGCCAGCCGGGAATTGTTCTGCGGCCCGCCAAAAGTGATAACCAATACGTTTATTTAACTTTTGACAACACTGGATTCTTTAATTAAAATTATAAGTACGTACACGGTACATTGAATGTATACGTACACGGTACATTGTATGTATTGATTTGTTTATAATAAAAGCTATTGCTTCATCTTTATTTCGATTTGTTTTTTTTGTTTTGCGGCCCGCGATTTAATATATAATACTTATTATGGCCCTCGGTGGTTAACGAGTTTGACATGTCTGCTCTAAATAGATATACAGGTGAATATGAAAAGTGGGCAAAACTTTACGGGGTGGTAGAACGCAGCTATACGAGCAATATTCGTCATAGAAAGTATGGGCGGAACGCAAACGGCAAGCCGCTAGGTGGCGTTGAAAATGGTATAAAAGGGTCGGTCCTCGGACCCAACGGCATTTCTACCATGGATTGCCGAGAGGATGGCTGGTTATACTAACCACGAAATGGCGGATATGCACTTTGCGTACGGTGTGGCGGACGGGAATGCAAGTGAGGCACAGAGACGTTACCGCGACCGGGGCGATGGATTGGTCGAGGTGGTCCCATAGCTTGGCCACCAAAATCGCCGGATCTCTCGTGTTTGGACTTTTTCCTGTGGGGCCATATGAAAAGCCTAATCTACGAGTGCCCCATTGAAACCGATATGGATCTAATCGCCAGGATCGCCGTTGTTGCCGGCGATATTCGGGAAATGCCTGGTGTCTTCGCAAATGTGCGTCGGTCCCTATCCCGCAGGTGTGAAGCCTGCATTACAGCTGGCGGCAGCTCTTTTGAGCAATTTCTTTGAGCATGTACCTCAATTACATTCCTGTTAATAAAATGTTTTCTGAAGTATCTCCTCTCCTTCTTGTGTTCATTCTTTAAATGTGACAGTGGAAAACTACCTTTTAACTTCTCACCGCTTGCGTTCCTATCATACATTCTATGACTAATATTGCTCGTATAGCTGCGTTCTACCACCCCGTAAAGTTTTGCCCACTTTTTCAGATTCACCCTGTATATATCAGGAAACACTCCCGCTTTAGAAATAAAAATATTATTTTGCTAAAAGATGAAAGTAACGGAGGAATTCGGATGAAAGGTAAAATTGTTTAATGAAGTTATCTAAAAATTGAAAGTAAAATGCAAAAAAGGGTTTCTTCATACAATAGGGTTTTTCATAAAAGAGGGTTTTTCTTTATACTATACCTGAAATTCTGTTGGTAATTCATTCTGTTGTTCGCAATAGAAATTTTAAAAAGTGTTTCAAAGTATTCTATATAACGATTGTTGCATTTTCTTTCAACGGTTATTGACCTTCCTGAACTAAATGCCTTACTCTTCAAATTTCCTCTGCCACTGACGTTATGGAACCAAAAGTTGATACCATATCTGTCAGTGCCTAGCAACCATGATAAAAGAGGTTGCTATATTCGGATCCGAATCTCTAGAGATAACAAAAACCGACGTGTAGGATTTACAGTTTTAGAATACTGAAATACCCGCGAGGGACAGACCTTAGCTGAATCGACCAATTCATGAGTCACAGTTTAAAAGTAACTGACGATTCAGGACACATCATCATCTCGCTTCGTTTAGTTATGAATGATCCAAAATTCAGACGATTCGTGCAATCCTTTGCCTTTCATTTTTCACAAACACCATCCACTGAGGCCATGCAACCAAAATAAGGTAACACAGCGGTGCCAAAACCCATTGGACAACTACCCTAACGAGGTTGTTTCCCAACTCGCATTTTTCTTAAGGAAAAGAGTTGACAATTCAACTAGCGATAGGTTCATCTAACTTTCAACACAATTAACATTTAAGGCGGTATTTCTTTGTTACTTCTTGGCGAATTTTCTTTTAAATTCAAAGCCTTCAGATATGGGAATCTCCGCCGTCCTGTCGCCTGGAGCCCAATAAAGAGCATCCAAGCTGTGTTTTAATAAAACTCTGGAGAATTTTATTCAGATTAGGTTTGGTACTTTCGGACAAATTACCCATCAGAGATCATAAAAATCCGATTGAGTTTCCCGTTTCCAATATGACTTAAGCGATCTAAGCTTAAGACGGAAAGTGCCAGATCCCTGCAAAGAACCCTTTTTTTAAATGTTTCCGACAATACACAAGTGATTGTTACAAGACTGACTTTTTTTTTTGGCAAAATTCATTGTTAAAAATGTTACTCTGAAACCACTGTTTGGCAGCAAATTGATTGTTATGCGGAAAATGTTAAGACTCAATTATTCAACAAAATGTCTACGACGATTAAAGACCAAACGTTTTTCTTATCGGTAGTGTCTCGCAAACTTTTTTACTCTGCGGCACACTGAATCTAATTTTTTTTCCGCGGCACACTGAATCTAAAATTTTTTTCGCGGCACACCTAAAAAAGAATTTTTGATTGTTACGTAAAAAGAGGAAAATTGAAGTTTCGTTAAATGCGTTTTATTTAAAATAAATATAATTAATCATAACTCGGTGTTTGTTTTAAATATTTGTCCATTCTATGGCTTGAAATAATCAAAAATTAATACCAAAATGTGGAAAAAGCTTGATAAATACTTACAAGATCCCAGTTGATAAAATCTGAAAGATTTTTATTAAAGCACGTCGATAACACAAGTCAAGTCAAAATGAAATCTTTGGAATATTTAGTGGCAATTTGAAAATCTCTCGCGGCACACTTGGAATCTCTCGCAGCACACAGTTTGCGAGACACTGGTTTAGAGTGATTTAATTTGAAACCCTTCCTTGAAATCCCGAATAAGTGGTTTGCATTATTATAAATGCGGCAAATATTCTACAGTAAACTTAGTCTTAGAAATTTTACCTGTACTTAAATTTTTTGGAAAGTAGAAGGGAAAAAAACTGTAGATTATCGATTGTCAATCGAAAACGTGCAACTTAATTTTTAATGACATCAAAATTGCCTCGGAGCAGTGACAACTAGAGAATGCTCCGTTCACTTCCACTGCACTCGTAGGTCTGCATCAGCAGTCTCCCCTTACTCCCCCCCACCCCGATTACCCTACTCCAATTTTAAGGGTAGTCGGGAAGCAGTTTATAAAATTCAGGAAACAGTTTAACAGATTTCGCACGACAAAAGACTGAAGTGTGGTCAAGGCAGAGAGAGACATTGTAACAAGAGCTATTAGCTCGGAAATGTGATCAATTATTTTTTTTGCAAATAAAATCGGTAACGTAGCCAACCACCTTGGATGTTGTTTTCAAAATTTCATGAGAGATGTCTCTCATGAAACTTGTGAAACATTCAGGAACATCTCTCATTGTGAAACATGAAACTTGTGAAACATTCAGGAACATCTCTCATTGTGAAACATGAAACTTGTGAAACATTCAGGAACATCTCTCATTGTGAAACATCTCTCATGAAATTTTGAAAACAAAATCCAAGGTGGTTGGCTACGTTACCGATTTTATTTGCAAAAAAAATAATTGATCACATTTCCGAGCTAATAGCTCTTGTTACAATGTCTCTCTCTGCCTTGACCACACTTCAGTCTTTTGGCATGCGAAATCTGTTAAACTGTTTCCTGAATTTTATAAACTGCTTCCCGACTACCCTTAAAATTGGAGTAGGGTAATTGGGGTGGGGGGGAGTAAGGGGAGACTGCTGATGCAGACCTACGAGTGCAGTGGAAGTGAACGGAGCATTCTCTAGTTGTCACTGCTCCGAGGCAATTTTGATGTCCTTAAAAATTAAGTTGCACGTTTTCGATTGACAATCGATAATCTACAGTTTTTTTCCCTTCTACTTTCCAAAAAATTTAAGTACAGGTAAAATTTCTAAGACTAAGTTTACTGTAGAATATTTGCCGCATTTATAATAATGCAAACCACTTATTCGGGATTTCAAGGAAGGGTTTCAAATTAAATCACTCTAAACCAGTGTCTCGCAAACTGTGTGCCGCGAGAGATTTTCAAATTGCCACTAGATATTCCAAAGATTTCATTTTGACTTGACTTGTGTTATCGACGTGCTTTAATAAAAATCTTTCAGATTTTATCAACTGGGATCTTGTAAGTATTTATCAAGCTTTTTCCACATTTTGGTATTAATTTTTGATTATTTCAAGCCATAGAATGGACAAATATTTAAAACAAACACCGAGTTATGATTAATTATATTTATTTTAAATAAAAGGCATTTAACGAAACTTCAATTTTCCTCTTTTTACGTAACAATCAAAAATTCTTTTTTAGGTGTGCCGCGGAAAAAAATTTAGATTCAGTGTGCCGCGGAAAAAAAATTAGATTCAGTGTGCCGCAGAGTAAAAAAGTTTGCGAGACACTGCTCTAAACCGACTGCATATTTGTTTTTGGTGGAATAGATAATACTTTGCGTCAAGTTTCCTAAAACTAGCTAGTCTAGTTTTTTTACAGGCAGGACCGCCTTTCTCAAAAAACCTGTACAATTCAGCAGGATTCAGACTAAACTGAATCATTTATACCACCAGGTTTTAAGCCGAGATCTGGAGAGGTTCTCGAGGGCAGTATTGATCACCAGACTTAACCCCAATAGATAAAAAATATTTCTTAAATTATAAAATCTATTAGTTGCATCAAAAATGTCTCTACTGCAAGCACGTTCTAAGAATTGTTTAAAACAACAACTTAAGCGACGGAATATTTTGTTGCTAACCGTAATAAAGTTGTGTTGTTCTCGATGGTCCGTAGGCAATTAGTCGTTACATGTTACTCAACAATGTCGTGGGTCAGCCCGAAAACTAAGTTTTGCACGAATATTGCATGATTTTATTGGATAAACATTTTGACGAACTTCTAAAATTTGACGTCTTGTGATGCAGTACCGATATGAGAAACTTCTTAGTATACGTAGCAAACGTAAAGAACAAAAAATGGGTTCCCAAAGTTTATTAAATAGAACTTAAAGAAATATTCTAACTTTCACAGGGTATGGTTTTCACCTCCATAGTTGAACGCCCCATCCGATGGAGGTTTGCATTTCCAAGACCAATCATGTCCAATTTCTAGCGAACAGGATTGGGTTGTTCTACCTACACAATGGGCTAAATGGTCAGGTCACAAGAACCCCCGAAGGCTCTGAGGTTGGGGGGGGGATCCATTGGATAGCTCTTTGGTGACAGATGGTAGACACCCGTCAAGACTATCCAGTATGTAAAATGCCCTGGGTTTGGCTCTCCCCCACATGGAGCCACGCTTAACGTCCCACCCGATGGACGACAGCCTATCCAAACCCAACGCAGTCTCTTACTGATAGAGGGCAGACGGAGATTTGCGGAGAAAAATCTCGACGCTGGCCCAGTTGGGGTTCGAACCTTGTGAACTGCAGATTACGAGCTTGTCGCGCTACCAACTGAGGAGTTCCAGAGGAGAGTAGGGTGAAGGTCTAGTGGAAATAAATCTCAACACTCGCACAGTTGGGACTCGAATCTGGGAACCACGAGTATGGCACGCCACCGACCGAAACAACCCTGCTCCTATTCGTATGTTGAATAGCGGCAAGATTAAAATACTCTGAACTTACTACACATACTAAGAAATGCATGGATTTTCACAACCTTTGTTTAGATGGAAGCTGCCCTCCACTAAAATCCAGGAGAAGATATAATTTTATTAAGAATACTTGCTGAAGGTTAACAGCTGTATGGTCTCCTTCCAACCGACTCTTTGGGGGCGGGGGTGGCTCAGTCGGTAGCGCGCCAGGCTCGTAATCTGTAGTTCCCAGGTTCGAGTCCCAGCTGGGTCAGCGTTGAGATTTATCTCCGCAAAATTTCCCCGCCCTGCCCATGGTCAGTAGGGGACACCGATGGGCTTGGAAAGGCCGCCGTCTGTCGGATGGGACGTTAAGCCGTGGCCCCGTGTGCGGGAGAGCCATACTCTGTGCACGTTAAAGAACACGCTGGATGGCCTTGACGGGAGGCTACCATCTGTCTCCCAACAGCTGTTCCAGTGGGTCCCCTCCCCAAACCTTCTCTGAGCCTTCGGGGTCCATGTGACCCGGCCATTTAGCCCATGGTGTGCAAAAAAGTACCGCTCAGAGGTAAAACAACCCAACCCAACCGACTCTGAAACATCTTCGTGACCTGACCATTTAGCTCACTGTGTATACAAGTGTTACTCAGGAATAAAACAATCCACTGGAAAGAATGTAATGATGACTAGACTTCCATTTTTTACAACAGAAATGAGGTACGGGCTAGATCTAGGAATAGACTAGGGGTTATGATACCCTTGCCCATCCCTATAACTATTCCTGAACGGCGCGAGGGGGGTCTATTAAAGATTGTCTATTAAAGATTACTAATAGGGGGGGGAAATTTTGCGGTGTAAGGATTTCCACGAGGGTAATCCTTATCTCTCGCCCCCCCCCCCTTTTATTTCTGTTAATAGAGGTAGATTACTTACAAGAGATCGATTTCTTTGGGAGGACGCACTTAACCTCTTTCCAAAAAAAAAGCTACGCTACTGTTAGGATGCAAGAATTCACTTTTCCACACAAATCGCAGACTACTAACTGACCTAGCAAAATATACCTGGTCCATCAAGTGACGTATCCAGAAACTTTCAATTTTTTTCACAGGTTTGAGTCTAATTGTGGGAAGGGGATTGACATCTTGAGTCTGATTTCGGTAAACTTCCTTATACGTTATTCAAGCTTTCAAAAGAAGGGGAGGAGAAATATAATCCCAACCCTCCTTTGGTTTGATGTGCCCATTTGTGATATAAACTGCGAGTAGGGGATTGATAACCTCTGACGACAGAGGTGGTACGCAAGAATAGTAACACTTGAATAGTCTACTGACGTCATACGTTCAAACTTGACTGGCTGTGCTACTGAATTTCTGCATAGCAGAATGCATTTCTTAGAATGTCAATAAATTCGTAATGTATTTTAATCTTAGCACTATCCATCATACGAATGGTGTTGGGTGTATCTCAGTCGGTAGCGTGCCAGAAGCGTGGTTCCCAGATTCGAGTCCCAACTGTTGCGAACATTGAGATTTATCTGCTCCAAATCCTAACCCTGCTCTCGTCAGAAATGAGACACCGTTGGGCTTGAAAAAGCAAACATTTGTGGCATGAAAGTCATACCCTTTGAAAGTTAAATACGCTGGATGGCCTTTATGAGATACAGACTTCCACCTGTCCCCTAACAGCTGTCAGTGGATCCTCTTCCCAAATTATCATTAAGCTGTTGTGGCCTTGCAATTTAGCTCATGTAAAAAAAACTGCTGCTCAGAGGTAAAATAATCAAAGATCCTTGCACTCTCCTGGCAGCTGACTACATATCGCAGGATATGGAAATACTGAATTAGAAAGGCGTCACCTCTGGCGAAAGTATGCTCGTTTTCAAAAGAATAATTTCAAAAGAATAATTGTCATTTTCTAACTTCAGTGACATTTAGCGGTGAAAATTCAAATGGAAGATTCTAAAATTGTGAATAACGATATTAGCGTTTATCCAAGTCGAAATAGAAATTTTTATTTACCTCTTGGTGAAAACATCTTTTTTTTTTTATCACCCACAGAGGATGGTCCAATGTTGTCTACCTAAACCCATTCCCTCCAGATAATACGTTAGTGGCTCTGACCACCACAACTATATTGGCTGCGAATTAAGATTTACACTAGCACGAGTCGTAAAGGAATTCAACAGACAAATACATCACGTGGCTTTGTACACTATAAACTATCCTATACACTTATTATGCAATGCATATTGGGGTGCTTCCATTTCATGTAAATGGGGGAAAAAACTAAAAGTTTTCTGAGACAGGGTTTGGCTCACTCAGTGGCACGCCAGAATAGTAATTTACAAGTCTAATCTGAACTAGACCAACATGTCGATTTTTTTCCGTTGTTTCCCACTCTGCCCTCTGTGAAAAAAGAGGATACTGACGGGACTGGATAAACCGCCATTCGTTAGACGGGACGCTAAGTCCCATGTGCAAAAGAGTCTCGTCTTGTAGACGTTAAAGAACAAGCCTAATGGCTTGCACAGGATGCTACCTCTTCTAATAGACGTCCAGTGTTTCCCTACCAAGTTCTGTTCCCATGGGATCCTTGTGACCTAGTCAGGTAGCTCGTTTTGTGCACAAAAGCGTCGCACAGGTACCAAACAATCCATGCAAAGCTTTTAACTATAAAAAATGCGTTTATTTACGAAAAAATATCACTGGTGATAAATTGAAGGTCTCGTTCAAAGCTCTCTAAAGGAATATTGTTGAATATTTTAACTTAATATTTAAAAATTTAATTTATTCAAATGGAACATTAAACAGCAGACTACTGCTGCTGTTAGGCACATCTTAAACACTTTGCTTCTCATCAGTTTAAATCATTACAAGAACTTCTAAAATAAAATTTATTTTTGCAAATGCTCTGTTATAGTTATCACTTTACTTCAGTTTTTGCAGTAAATTTTTGCGATTACCAACAGTGCTATTAAATGTTTCAACTTCCACAACTCTTTAAATAGTAAACGCATATTTTGATAGTAACGCTATATTCTATCAAGATACGAGTGAAATCTATACAATATTTTTCCGCAAAAGGCTTATTTATAAATTTATTTACCTTTGTGGCTTTCTATTCACACAATATTGCAGGGTACTATACGCCAATCAGGTATACTGTAGTGTCAAATTTATTTTTAAACCTCTCCACGAAATCCAGTATCATACGAGATACTTTTTTTGTTGGGAAGGGGGTTGGGTTAGTCGGTCAAACACCAGGCTCGTAATCGGTAGTTCCCAGATTCGAGTCCCAACTACAGTTCCTAAACAAACCCAACCTTCTATTCCCTCAATTTTTTTTCTTCCCATTTCAAAACAGAAAACTCAAAATTTTAAGTTACTTAAATGAAAGAAAATCGCGTGGATACGATCAAGTACACGAGAAGAACTTTAAAGCATTAGAAATCTCCTTAGTTGATCTCGTTACAAACTTATCAATGAAAGCATATCTACATACCTAATAAACTTAAAATTGCAATTTTAAGTCAATCATCGAAAATTATTCGTATTTATTATCAAATATAATAATGCTAATTAATGCAGATTATATGTTATTTAGGAGAAAAATTATTTCATGGAACGTTATTGATAAACATTAATATAAAAATTAGATCAGAATCCACCAGTAATAATAATAAAATTAAAAATAAAAGAAATAGTTATATGGTAGGACAACTTAAGATGACGTCATAAATTTGGTCCTGTGGCTTTCTGTTATAAGAGGTATTGGTTGAGAGTCATAAATATATTTGGACTTTACATCGATACAACCTTCCGATGGAATACATATATTAAAAAGTGAGCAGGGAATTTGGGTCTAAGTGCATCTAAATTTTACAAACTACAATTTGCTGCAAGCACACATACGTGCATTTTGGTTTACAAAGTTATCTGTGAATCTGCATTGACTTATGGTTTGACAATATACGGCTCAACTAACCTCACAAATACAAAAAAAATAGAAAGTATTCAATCATCCATTGTTAAAAATATAATTCCATACAACTTAAATTATTTCATCATAATGAAGAAAGACTACATCCGGTCCTGATCGCAATCACTTGTTTGACACCACTCAGCCAAATGACTACCGATAAGAAAAACGTTTGGTCTTTAATCGTCGTAGACATTTTGTTAAATAATTGAGTCTTAACATTTTCCGCATAACAATCAATTTGCTGCCAAACAGTGGTTTCAGAGTAACATTTTTAACAATGAATTTTGCCAAAAAAAAAAGTCAGTCTTGTAACAATCACTTGTGTATTGTCGGAAACATTTAAAAAAAGGGTTCTTTGCAGGGATCTGGCACTTTCCGTCTTAAGCTTAGATCGCTTAAGTCATATTGGAAACGGGAAACTCAATCGGATTTTTATGATCTCTGATGGGTAATTTGTCCGAAAATACCAAACCTAATCTGAATAAAATTCTCCAGAGTTTTATTAAAACACAGCTTGGATGCTCTTTATTGGGCTCCAGGCGACAGGACGGCGGAGATTCCCATATCTGAAGGCTTTGAATTTAAAAGAAAATTCGCCAAGAAGTAACAAAGAAATACCGCCTTAAATGTTAATTGTGTTGAAAGTTAGATGAACCTATCGCTAGTTGAATTGTCAACTCTTTTCCTTAAGGAAAATGCGAGTTGGGAAACAACCTCGTTAGGGTAGTTGTCCAATGGGTTTTGGCACCGCTGTGTTACCTTATTTTGGTTGCATGGCCTCAGTGGATGGTGTTTGTGAAAAATGAAAGGCAAAGGATTGCACGAATCGTCTGAATTTTGGATCATTCATAACTAAACGAAGCGAGATGATGATGCGTCCTGAATCGTCAGTTACTTTTAAACTGTGACTCATGAATTGGTCGATTCAGCTAAGGTCTGTCCCTCGCGGGTATTTCAGTATTCTAAAACTGTAAATCCTACACGTCGGTTTTTGTTATCTCTAGAGATTCGGATCCGAATATAGCAACCTCTTTTATCATGGTTGCTAGGCACTGACAGATATGGTATCAACTTTTGGTTCCATAACGTCAGTGGCAGAGGAAATTTGAAGAGTAAGGCATTTAGTTCAGGAAGGTCAATAACCGTTGAAAGAAAATGCAACAATCGTTCTATAGAATACTTTGAAACACTTTTTAAAATTTCTATTGCGAACAACAGAATGAATTACCAACAGAATTTCAGGTATAGTATAAAGAAAAACCCTCTTTTATGAAAAACCCTATTGTATGAAGAAACCCTTTTTTGTATTTTACTTTCAATTTTTAGATAACTTCATTAAACAATTTTACCTTTCATCCGAATTCCTCCGTTACTTTCATCTTTTAGCAAAATAATATTTTTATTTCTAAAGCGGGAGTGTTTCCTGATATATACAGGGTGAATCTGAAAAAGTGGGCAAAACTTTAAGGGGTGGTAGAACGCAGCTATACGAGCAATATTAGTCATAGAATGTATGGTAGGAACGCAAGCGGTGAGAAGTTAAAAGGTAGTTTTCCACTGTCACATTTAAAGAATGAACACAAGAAGGAGAGGAGATACTTCAGAAAACATTTTATTAACAGGAATGTAATTGAGGTACATGCTCAAAGAAATTGCTCAAAAGAGCTGACGCCAGCTGTAATGCAGGCTTCACACTTGCGGGATAGGGACCGACGCACATTTGCGAAGACACCAGGCATTTCCCGAATATCGCCGGCAACAACGGCGATCCTGGCGACTAGATCCATATCGGTTTCAATGGGCACTCGTAGATTAGGCTTTTCATATGGCCCCACAGGAAAAAGTCCAAACACGAGAGATCCGGCGATTTTGGTGGCCAAGCTATGGGACCACCTCGACCAATCCATCGCCCCGGTCGCGGTAACGTCTCTGTGCCTCACTTGCATTCCCGTCCGCCACACCGTACGCAAAGTGCATATCCACCATTTCGTGGTTAGTATAACCAGCCATCCTCTCGGCAATCCACGGTAGAAATGCCGTTGGGTGCGAGGACCGACCCTTTTATACCATTTCCAACGCCACCTAGCGGCTCGCCGTTTGCGTTCCGCCCATACTTTCTATGACGAATATTGCTCGTATAGCTGCGTTCTACCACCCCGTAAAGTTTTGCCCACTTTTTCATATTCACCTGTATATCTATTTAGAGCAGACATGTCAAACTCGTTAACCACCGAGGGCCATAATAAGTATTATATATTAAATCGCGGGCCGCAAAACAAAAAAAACAAATGGAAATAAAGATGAAGCAATAGCTTTTATTATAAACAAATCAATACATACAATGTACCGTGTACATATACATTCAATGTACCGTATACATGTACCGTGTACGTACTTATAATTTTAATTAAAGAATCCAGTGTTGTCAAAAGTTAAATAAACGTATTGGTTATCACTTTTGGCGGGCCGCAGAACAATTCCCGGCTGGCCGCGTTGTTTGACATGCCTGCTATAGAGAGTGTGGAAATATAGGCGTATACACCTAAAGACTAAAATTAGACTTATAATAGTTTGGTTCTTATTAAGGTTAGTTATGATAGTGAAACCTGGACTCTTTGTAAACAAGATAACAGGAAACTTGATGTTTTTGATTCTAGATGCTTACCAGTATCTTGGGGATTAGGTGGTTCAACTTTGTAACTAATGATGAGGTTAGGCAAAGGAGTCGGCAACCTCCTTTGAGGCAGCATATTGTGCAGAGAGAGACTCCGTTGGTTTGGCCATGTTGCCCGTAAGGATAATTATAGATTAGTAAATAGAGTTAGGAACAGTGTTTACTGAGTTATAGAGTTAGGAACAGTGTTCCTAAAGGCATCGGAAAGAAGGGGAGATTTAGGATGGGGTGGGCACGCAATGTCAAACAGGACTTTGTTAGAATTGGCGTACAGTGGTGAGATGCAGCATATGTAGCTCAGGAGAGATGTGTTTGGAGAACTAAATTGCATTATCTGGTTGGACCTTGGTAGCGCATGGCTACTTGATGATGATGATGATGATGCCGATAAGTGTTCCGGGTATTATATCTATGAAATGTTCTAAAAATGTGGATCCGATGGATCTTTCACGATCAAATGCCAATTTTAGATATACTTGTTCTATGGAAGATTGATGACTAATTCATTTTCGAGCAGTATATCTCATATGGTCTGTAAATTGTAGCTAGGTATAACTGGAAGGAGAGCTGTGTAGAAATCCCCAGTGATGATGCATAGAACCGGCCAGGTCTAGCACCTAATGTCCGACCTGCCTTTTCATGGTGCAGGCTGTTACTACTTTTGAAAAGAGATATTGTCTTTTGGATGGGAACGGAAGCGGAGGGCTGCCAGATCAGTGTGGCCTACTGAAATGATCATCTTATGGTCACTTTTTTCTTTTTTTTTGCCCTGCTGAGGAGTGGTCAACTTCACAAGATTCTGGTGCTGATTATTTATACCCACTAGATTGGACTGATTTATGGCTTTGAGATTGATTATGGATCCTGAACTTGTTGCACTGGTGGACTTCTATTGACTGAAATTCTTTCGCTGTGCTTTCTGTTTGCTTGTGGTTGCCAGCCCTAAGTGAATAGAGACATGGGATACCTTATATCAGCTGGTGGATAATCATGATCTAGCTAGCCACTAGCTAAGCGAGAGTTCATGTACCATCAGAGGTACGTGAACTCTCACTTAGCTAGTTGGGCATCGCCAATCCTAAACCGTAGTAATGTGTCTCAGGCAGGTCATATGGCTCTTGAAAAGGTCCATTTGAAATGGTGGTGCCTGAAGTTCTTACCAGCATGGGTGGCTTCAGCTTGTAGCAGTGGGGGAACAGATATTTGACCCATGCCTACGATCAGGGGGCTATTTGAGGTTTTTAGCCCTACCTCTCTCAATAAACCAAGTTTCTTTAAAAATCCTACTAATCATAATCTCTCTACAAGTGCGTGGAACGCGAGGTCGTTACATTGGGTTTTTTGGTTCAAGAAAGATTAGTTAAATCGAAAAAGACAAAACACTCATATAATTTGCTTCCAAATTTGTGATTCTACGCTAACACCTCTATTCAGATCCTAATAATTTTTGCCCCATTTGAGTGAGGGTTGTGTTGGGTTGTTTTCTCTCCGAACGACCCTTGTTTTGCACACAATGGGCTAACTCAGGCGTGTCCAACCTTTTGACTTCCCTAGGCCAATTTGAGTGAAGATTTGACTTTCCTGGGCCACACTGAGTGAAGATGAATTGTTTTGGGCCGGACATAAAATATATAATATAGTTAAGGCATGGATGTATGTGTCGTGTTTTCTGCTGAGGTCCTGCCATCCTTTCAGGCCTTCTTCTACTTTGGCATATAAACTGACAGGCTCCTGTCAGACCTCTGTGGCAAGCAGCTGCTTGAGCGGGTATTTATTATTTTTTATTTATTCACAATGTATATGAATAATAAAACTTCATTTATTTTCTTATGTTTTTTATTATAAAATTAAAAAATGGCAGCATAAAACTAGTGGGATATCAAAAACTCGCTGAAAATAACATAATCCTGCTGAAAGCTTATGTCGTAAACTTTACGATTTTGTGGGCCGCTTTACCAGTTGTCCAGGTCCACATGTGGCCCGCGAGTTGAACACCCCTGGGCTAAATGGTCAGGTCAGAAGGACCCCAAAGGCTCAGAGAAGTTTGGGAGTAGGGACTCACTGTTTAGCTCTTAGGAAACTGAGGGAACTTTTCCGTCAAGGCCATCCAGTGTGTTCATTAACGTGCACCTGAGGACACAGCTTAACATTCCATCGGATGGACAGTCTTTCCAAACCCATCGGGGTTCCCTAGTTGCACGAGGGCAGGAAGTAGGATTAGCAGATATAAGTCTCAACGTTGGAGCCATTGGGGTTCGAACCTTGGAAATACAGATTAAGAACCTGGAGAGCCACCGAGTAAACCAAATCCCGCCATCCTACGGCTGGGACGTTAAACCGTGGTCCATGTACAGGAGAGCCATATCCTATACAAGTTAAAGAACACACTGAATGGCCTTGACAGGAAGCTTCCGTCTGTTTATTAGCAGCTATCTAGTGAATCCGAATATCTCGATATGCTCTTTTAATAGGGCCCTCTGGCGACGGAAGATGTTATAAAACGTCCAAGTTTTTAAAAAATTCCGAACGACATATTTATGTTAGAATTTTGAAATTCTGATGCTGAAGTCTTCAATTTTTACCAGCGTTGAGATTAATCTCCTCTAAACTCCTACCTTACCACACCGATGATCTTGGAATGGCCACTGTCCGTCGGATGGGACGTTAAGTCGTGACCCCGTGTACGTACCCTGTGCCCATTAAACAACATGCTGGCTGGCCTTGAAGGGAGGCTACCATCTGTCTCCCATCAACTGCCCAGTGTGTCCCTTTCCCCCCCCCCCTTCCTTCTCTGAATCTTTGGTGTCCTTGTGTTCTGACCATTTAGCCCAGTGATTCCCAACATTTTCTGGACCATCGCCCCCTTTAGAAGGGAACAAAATTTTCAACACCCCCCCTAATCCATAATAGTTAATTTTATATGAAATATTAAAATATTGTTGCATATTATCTGTACCTAATTTATCTGTTTATTTATCTATTAAAAATCATAAAGCAGAAATTAATAAAACGACAACCAAATGTACAATAAAATTGTTTATTAAAATTTTAAAAATAAACACAGAATCAATAAGAAATATAAAATAATGAGATAAACACAAAATTAATAATAAATAAAAAATTTAATGAGATGGTTGAGGCTGGTGGAGTGTTAACAATTTGTTAATGTCGGGTTCCAATTTCGTTAAGATCAATCGCAGATCGCCATGTTCACGCTCAGCCATATAGGACGAAGGAAATGCGATTAAAAATTTCTGTACTATTCCCCACAATCCAGGGTAGATAACTGGTATTGAATTTTTTAAGCCAGAACTCTTGGTATCCATGTTTGAATTTTACTTTGAGTACTTCGTTAGTCGTGAGTTCTAAGAGTTCCTCTTCCAAATTTGATGATTCTTCAGTATCTGTGTTTGCGAAAGGATCTAAAACCCAACTCAGTATATTCATGTTTAAAATATCTTGGAAACACTCCGTAAAATCAACATGAAGAACTTCCAAGTGTTGGCAGTAAGTACCAAATTGTTGAACGCTGCGGTATTGCATCGTTCTAAGTTTCGGTAAATAGCTCTATATCGGTGAACCTGTACAGAATGTTGGTAAAGATGTGCATCTGTTTTTGGATTACTTCTTTCCCCATGATTCTTGTAGCACCTTGTAACTGATGCCTGGAAACAATTGGAACACTGCCCCAACCACCGAAGCACATACTTAACAGTATTTTCACATACGACTTTTCCAGTTGAAGATATTTTTTCTAATTCATACAGGCTTTGTCTGTGAAAACGTATATATTGGTGTCTATTTAAGTTCAGAGTTACTAAAATCATGGGTACTGATGACTTTGATTGGCATTATATTTACTATAGTTTTAATTTTTTTTGTTATGTACACTGTTGACAGATATATTAATAGAAGTTTATTCTTCACATTGGTCTGCTCTGGAAGACTAGGTCTAAGACTGTTTTCCCTGATTGTGCAGATCAGCAGTATAGAGAGCAGATGTGTGGCTGTGTAACATGTAAACAAACTTACATCTGCAATAATGCAGCCATCTGTACCAGATTTGTCATCAACAATAAAGAATGTACTTCACCAAGTTGCACTTGGAACTTTGATACATATCATTGTCTATGTGTTCACTTTCTTTTCAGATTTTTTTCTTCAGACAGAACTTGGTGTATTCTTGTGTTGTAAGTGATAAAATAAGAAGAAACCTGTTGGATCGTACAAAAATTAAAAATATTCTAGATATCAACATTAAGCAATTGAAACAGATATATATAATATGTAGATAGTATTTTATTTCAGCTGAAGCATTTTTTCCAAAAATCAATATCTCCCTACACAACTTCCTTATTCAAGAAATTATGAATGGACATTAACAATTTTAATTTTAACTGTTATTCTTAATAGTTATTGTTAATAATATTTAAACTTTTCATGCCATTGCTCCCATAAATCACAAGTGGTCATTCTTTGAGCTTGTAAATTTCGGTATTATAAAAATTATTTGAAAAAATTAAAAAACAAACCTTTTTCCCCCATTCATAAAAAAATGTACAAAGAGTAAATGAAGCAAGGTGACTGTTAGATACTGTGTGTAATTTAAAGAAAACAATTTTTAAAATATGAATTACTTCTAAAAAGATGGTTTTGAATGAAATTATAAAACAATTGGTTTAAAATTATTTTGCAATCAACTGGTTGGCAATAAAGTATGAAAGTTGGCGATATTAAATATTCACTAAATTGCTTTAAAACTACAATAATTTTACAGCACTGCTTTTGATTACAGATATTCATGATGAAAAGATTAATGTTTAAAATTAATTGACAGCTATATTAAAATCAATAACATTTATTCTTAATATCATTGACCCGCTTGCATGAAATATTTTTCATTTAATTTAATCCCTATGATAACAATTATTCTATCATTTTAGAGTGATCAGTATATATGTAGTATGGAACTACATTTAGATAAAGAGAAGGGAGAATTTCCATGCTATATCAGAAATCAAATTCAATTTTAATACTGAAGCTAAATTAAAGATAGCTAGAAGCAAGGTAGTAAACGGTAATATTTTACAACAAAAATTGCATAATGAGTTTACTTCAAGTTAAAACAATGTATAAAACGGTTAAATAAGTTTTTATTATCTGATAATAGTTTTTGTTAATTTCAAAGAAATGTTTAAAGGATCAACAACACTGCTATTAAATAATC
This sequence comes from Ryuthela nishihirai, assembly GCA_038380435.1. NCBI lineage: Eukaryota > Metazoa > Arthropoda > Arachnida > Araneae > Heptathelidae > Ryuthela > Ryuthela nishihirai. The sequence continues at coordinate 57,776,337 of JAWZYU010000029.1, read as the reverse complement.
CTGCTTACGTAACTGGATACTCAACAAATATTGAAGTTAAAAGATCTAGATTTTCATAAAAAGTTTACTTTAGAAGTCGGCTTTCCATTGGCGTAAAATGGATTTCTTTTTTACTATTAGGTATGGAGCGCCTGGCTACTGATCTACGGGACCTGGGTTCGAGCCCCGGGTAAGGCATGGATGTTCGTGTTGTTTTCTGCTGAGGTCCTGCCATCCTCTCAGATCTTCTACTGTGGCATATAAACTGACAGGCTCCTGTCAGACCTCTGTGGCAAGCAGCTGCTTGAGGGGGTATTTATTTATTATTATGGTATAACATTCTTGTTAAACAGTAATTTTTAATTTGTAATATACATCTTTAAGTCAACATACAAATTGTAAAAAGCTCTTATACCGGCAAACTCGTGAGTGGGTTGTATTAAAGGTAAAACCGACGGATTGTAGAGAAAACCACAGTAGGCAATTTAGGTCTCTTCTGGAATGGTTTGGTCTGTTTTTTAAAGATTATTCTTGTCCTACATTTCAAATTAAGACAGTGATGAAATGACGCACTTGTACAACAATACAGCTTTTTATGAGAAGATTAACTGTGAAAGTATGGCATTTTGGTACATTCCGTACTTAAAATGGAAATATCTTTGATAATCTGAGGTTCAAATTTTTCTGTCCAACCATTACCGTCCATATTGTTTGAAACAACAAATCTAACCTGCACACAGAATACCAAGCATAAGATGCATCAGTCACAAATGTAGGGACCATTTTAATTTGTTCGATACATGCAGAATTAGCCAGGGTCAGATTGGGGGGCACACTTCCCTCCCCCTCCCTCCCTCAGAAGGCTGATAAAATCCGTCTGAAGGCTGACAGGGATGAAAAATTTGCTTATACCAGAATGGCATTCTAGTTCATTCCTACCTAATCGTGCTTCCTTTCCCTTTGGTTCTAGATCCGGACCTGGAATCGACAAAGGTTCTTGTATTAGCTAAGGAGTTAATTTTCTGGTCTGGCCAGAGGGAGTAACTTCATAATCACCCCACACACACATTTTTTTTGTTATTATTTACTATTATACGTAATTTATTAATAAGTTTTCATAAGAATCTGAATTCGTATATTTAACAGACCTTTATAGAAATCTAAGATTTGCTATGTAAGCAGCCAATATATTCAGTGTTGGTAATATTTGACTTTTTGCTTTTATCCAATGGATTTTGAACCCTTTTAATTCACTCGGAATGATCTTAGAGAAATTCTGGGTGTAGACTTTTGTGAAAAGACTTAGTTCGAGCATGATAGCACCCCACAAATAAAAGTAGAGCAGTCCATTGAGAGCTGAGGAAGAGGTGTCATGGTGCCTTTCTGTGAACAGCTTATTTGAATGTACGAGAGGCGTTCAAAAAAGTTCTTCACATCATCTATGTAAAGTTGCAAACATCTACCCCAATTCTGGAATGCTTGGTGGTATTCCTGTTGGGGAATTCTCTGCAACGCTGAATGAAAGCATTTTGCAAATTCTTGCACTCTTGAAAAGGTTTTCCAGCAAGTTCTTTTTGATTTTTGGAAACGATTAAATATCTCGTAGTGCAAGTTTGGATGAATATGCAGGATGAGGTAGCTGTTTGATTTTTTCTTGATCCAAATAGGTCATACCTTGCTGGATTTTGTCAGCACTGGAATTGTATTGAAGGAGACACCTTGGCAAGCCTGTTGCACGCTGCTCCTTCATCTCCTTAACCATTTTGGGCCAAACAATATTGGTGTAATATTTGCCATTTAGAGTCAGTTTTCCAGGTAAAGTGTCACGGTTGCCACTCCTTGGGAATTGAAAAAAATTGTGCATTCTCTTCCTTCAGTTGGTCTTTTTGAAGGATTTAGGGACGAGGTTCTCAGCAACCCAAATATAATTATCGATCTTTCTGGGAGTTATATAGTAATAAAACCACGTATCATCACTTGGCAATGTCAGTTAACTGTTTGGGGCCACTAGGTTCAAACGTTCCAGCATCTCCATGCACAAGCCCTTTTTTGTTCTGTCAGTTTGTGGGGTACCCATTTGGCACAGATCTTTTGTAACTTTAAATGTTGATTGAATAATTGTTCCCAAACTGCCAATCGATGCATTGACATCTAAACTTGTTACCTGAACGGTGATATATGAATTTTCCTTAAAGACTTCACGAAGAGCAGTGATGGATCTTTCGTTTTCAGTCTTCCTGCATGAGGGAGGTCTTTGAAGCTCTGCCTTCCTCTGAATTTGCGCATCCATCCCATAACAGTGCCATTCAGCCTTTAGTGGTGGGGGAACGGGTCTTTGCCCCATGTCTGCGATTAGGGGGCTGTTTGATATTGTCGGCATTCCCTCTCTCAATAAACATAGTTTCTTTAAACATCCCACTAACCGTTTTCTCTCCATAGGTAGTTGGAATGTGAGGACTCTGCACAGAGCTTTTTCTCGATGTCCTCACACAAGAATTCCACCATTATAGTTTAGATATTCTCGGCTTGCAAGAGACCAGATGGACAGATAAAGGTCAGATTCATAAAAATAATCTAAAATTTCTCTTTTCAGGAAGGGACGACGATAAGCATCACCAAGGCATGGGTCTGCTTCTCGGCAGACACGCTAGTGATGCTCTTCTAGGATATGAGTGCATTAATGAAAAGTTTCTTACAGCAAAATTTCAGACAAGCATTAAAGACTTGAATGTTATCTGCTGTTATGCCCCCACTGAGGATGAGAAGGATAGGTTTTATGGACAACTTCAGCATATTTTGAATTCTGTCAAGAAAGGAGATTATTACCCTTGTTCTTGGTGACTTCAATGCCAAAGTTGGTACTGACTCTGACCTTTGGGGAGGAGTAATAGGCCCTTTTGGTATTGGTAGCTGCAATGGCAATGGGCAACGTCTCCTACAGGTAAGTAAACTCAATGGATTCAGAATAACTAACACTTATTACAAACAACGCGACATACATAAGTACACATAGGTTTCACTCGATGGGTTGCATAAGAATATTGATATTAATTAACAGCAAATGGACAAGTTCTGTTAGAAATACCAGGTCATATAGGGGAGCTGAAATTGGATCTGACCATTACCTTGTTAAAAGTGTCTTGCAACTTAAACTTAAAAAGTGTTGTGCTAGGGTTAAAAAATTTACCTTTAATACTGAAGCTCCGAAAGACCCAGTTATAGCTAAACTTACCATGATAGGTTACTTAGTCATTATGACAGTCATGGTATGCTTACTACTGAAGTTGAGGAAGAATGGGATCATTTTAAACAGGCTTTTTTTGGACACTAACTGCTCTTTTAGGAAACAAGGAGCAGAAGAGACAGAATTATCTGGGTGATAAGGCACTTGAGCTTATTTCAGAAAGAAAGAACTGCAGGAATGTCCTTAATCAATACCCTACTAGTCCTAATAGAAAGCATTACAGAGAACTTAATAAACGTGTAAAAGATCAGTTAGCTGCTGCTAAGAATCTTTGGCTTGATGGTTTGGCTGACAAAGCCGAGGAAGCAGTTAGACAGCACAACAGCAGAGAGCTGTACCAGATAGTTAATGTTTCTTGTGGTAGAAAACGGACAGGGATTGATGGATAAACAAGGTAAGGTTATAGAAGATGGGGATTCTGTCATGGCTAGCTAGGTGGGCTGAGCATTTCAGTAATGTTCTAAACAATGTGGTTAGTTCTACTCCCATTGTTTGCAATGATGATAGATGCATTGGTGTCTAATGTTGGCCCTATAACGCAATCTGAAGTTATTTTGGCTGTTTCTAAACTTGAACTCCATAAATCCTGAGGGGTAGATGAAATTACTACGGAAATGCTTAGAGCTGGGAATGTTTCTGTTACCACTTGGATGACTGAAATTTTGAATATCTTTTATGATAATGGCATGGTTCCTAAAGATTTTACCAGAGCTATTATTATCCCTTTTTTCAAAAAAGGTGGTTGCAGTTCTTGTGATAACTATAGTGGTATCAGCCTACTCTCTGTTTCAGAGAAAATTCTTTGCATGATTGTGCTTAGTAGAATTAAGAATCTGGTTGACAGTCAATTGCGTGATGAGCAATGTGGATTCAGAAGTGGTAGGGGATGTGTGGATCAGATATTTTCACTTAGACAGATTCTTCAGAAATGTTTAGAGTTTCAGAAACCTTTGGTTGCTAGCTTTGTTGATTTCAAAATGGCTTTTGACTCTGTTGATCGTCATAATTTGTGGTTGATTGTGAGATCATATGGCATACAGATAAGTTAGTTAACATAATGAAAGCTCTCTATAATAACACTGAGTCGTGTTTGAGAGTTGGTAAGGCTTGTAGCAATTGGTTTAGCATTACTTCTGGTGTTCGACAAGGGTGCATTTTGTCTCCTTTTCTCTTTAGTTTAGTTGTTGATTATGTTATGCGAAATTCACTTCAAGGGAAAGATTTTGGCCTTAAATGGACTGGAGATATGAAAATTTCTGATTTAGATTATGCTGATGATTTAGCCCTTTTGGCAAATGATGATGAGATGAACTCTTTCATTCGAGCTGTTGATGAAACTTGTAGTAGTAGGTTTGGTTATGAACAGAAAGAAAAACTAAAATGATGAAAATTGGTCAGGCAGGCTGTGATTCAGTTAATCTGAATGGTTGCAGTCTTGAGCTGGTGTCACAGTTTAATTATCTTGGGAGCTATGTAACAGATAATGGTGATGTGCGGCATGAGATTAACAGACGAATAGGGATTGCTGCCGGGACTTTTAAGAATCTATGGAGAGTGTGGAGAAATAGGTGTATACATCTAAAGATTAAAATTAAACTGTATAATAGTTTGGTTCTTTCTCGGGTTAGTTATTGTAGTGAAACTTGGACACTTTGTAAACAAGATAACAGGAAACTAGATGCTTACGCAGTATCTTGGGCATTAGGTGGTTCAACTTTGTAACTAATGATGAGGTTAGGCAAAGGAGTTTGCAACCTCCTTTAAGCAGCATATTGTGCAGAGAGAGACTCCGTTGGTTTGGCCATGTTCCCCGTAAGAATAATTATAGATTGGCGAATAGGGTTATGAACAATGTGCCTAAAGGCCTCAGAAAGAAGGGGAGACCTAGGATGCGGTGGGCAGACAATGTATTTGAATTTCAAAAGGTAGCTCCGATTCAAAGAGTTGGAAACAGCTGGTTTATTAGACGTTCTTTGGGTCACAAGCGACCATGGTTAAGAGTGAACAGTTTTAACAAGAAATTAAAAAAACATTTTATATTGAAAGTACTCAATTACATCTCTAAGTGCTCAACAGTAACTTGTTAAATTTAGTTAGCATTGGCTCCCCCCCCCCCCAACATACAGAACAGAGGTTTCTCAAGCTGATTTGTAAAGTCATGTTTCTAAAGAAATATTCCATTAAAACCATGGTCATTTCTGACCACTACCTCAGTGGCTAACAGAACAAAGCCATTCCGATACTCCAACTCGTACCTCGGCAGTTAGTGATTAAGAACCAACGCGATAGCACTGCGGTACAGAGGTGCAATTTCTTTACTGCATGGAAGCATATGACAAGAGGAAAGATATTTTTGCATTCACATCGTGACCGACGTTAAGTATATTTTAAGAACTTAACACCCTACTAGGAATATTTAGGTAGCTAATGACTTGATAGTTTAAGATGAGGCAAAAATATGGATAAGCTAGTTCGCAGAGATTGCCGTTTTTTTAGTGCAAAGTTGGTTCCAATGGGGAAGTGTTTAAGTTGTATTAGAAAGCTTGAAAAGATTTCTAAAGATGGCATATAGCAAAATTTCTGGAACCAGACTTTTTTTTTTTAGAAACTAAACTCTTACACTTCTGAATAAATTTTAAAACAAAAACACCAGATATGATTAAGGAAAAAGCAATTTTTAATCAGGTAGTAACACTACAAACTTTAAATTTTATATTAGTAAAATTCAAATTTCAAAATCTTAGATTTAAAAAAAAAAAATTACCAGTTTGGATATTAGTTTAAAAGTATGAAAAACGTTACTCAAGTAACAAATTTAGAGTTCATATTCCAAAGAAAATATAGTCTTACTCAGTTGACGGCGTGTCTGGTGTTAATACAGACTCAACAGATGGAGTATCGGTCTGCATTCCCTCAGATGAAGACTCTGCATCTTTCTGGACTTCAGTTGAGGCGGGTAAGGGTTTAAAGTTGACAGGAACAATGTGAACTCCATCATCCTTCGTAGATACCCCAGTAGTCTTCTTCTTAGCTTCCACAGTTAGCGCAGCACCTTCATTAATATAGGATGTGACATCAGTTTTCTCAATGTCTTTGGGAAGCAAATAACGACGAGTGAACTGCCGACTCACCAGTCCGGCCTTGTCGTTCGGTTCAGAATGTTTGCAGTTGACGACAATGTAATTATCCACAATACTCACGTGCGTTTCGTCGGGAGAAAACTCAGGAACGTATACCACGATCCGGAAATGTGCGGAGGCATCGATTCGCACTTCTTGACTACCTTAGGTTTCAAGTGAGGGTTGATAAGATCCGTGAGCATTGGTAGCAGTCGATCTTGTCCATCCCGAATTTGGGGCGGGGATGGCTCAGTCGGTAGCGCGCCAGGCTCGTAATCTGTAGTTCCCAGGTTCGAGTCCCAGCTGGGTCAGCGTTGAGATTTATCTCCGCAAAGATTCCCCGCCCTGCCCACGGTTAGTAGGGGACACCAATGGGCTTGGAAAGGCCGCCGTCCGTCGGATGGGACGTTAAGCCGTGCCCCCGTGTGCGGGAGAGACATACCCTGTGCACGTTCCAGTGGGTCCCCTCACCCAAAAACCAAACAGCTGTTCCAGTGGGTCCCCTCACCCAACCTTCTCTGAGCCTTCGGGGTCCATGTGACCTGGCCATTTAGCCCATGGTGTGCAAAAAAGTGCCGCTCAGAGGTAAAACAATCCAACCCATCCCGGATTGCTCGGTAGAAACCTGGTCACCTTGGAATTGCTCGGCAAGCATAGTCATTTCTCCCAACGTGCGGAGAAAAGTAGACCGCTGCACAGTTAAAGCGACATCGTCTATCAGTTTGTTAATGGCTTTGCAATCTTCAGTCAGAAATTTACCAGTTTGTATATTAGTTTAAAAGTATAAATTTGTTATTTGAGTAACGTTTTTCAGAGTTCATATTCCAAAAAAAAATATAGTCTTACTCAGTTGACGGCATGTCTGGTGTTAATACAGATCAACAGATGGAGTATCGGTCTGGATTCCGTCAGATGAAGACTATAATCATAACTTCTTTCGTCGGTACTCATATAATGATTAGGTAACTAACTAGTAATTATTGGACTCACAAGGGAAGTTAAGAAGCGAGTGAGTGAGTGGCCACGTGAAGCGGACCAAAACTGGGATTTGGCCTTTTTGCCTTTTATCCCTAAGTTGGGTTGGATGAGATCTAAGTTGTATAATCTAAGTTGGGTTGGAATTCGGATGGGTTGGGTTGTTTTACTTCTGAGCGGCACTTTTTTGCACACCATGGGCTAAATGGCCAGGTCACATGGACCCTGAAGGCTCAGAGAAGGTTGGGGGAGGGGGCCCACTGGAACAGCTGTTGGGAGACAGATGGTAGCCTCCCGTCAAGGCCATCCAGCGTGTTCTTTAACGTGCACAGGGTATGACTCTCCCGAACAGTTGGGTTGGATGAGATCTAAGTTGTATAATCTAAGTTGGGTTGGAATTCGGATGGGTTGGGTTGTTTTACTTCTGAGCGGCACTTTTTTGCACACCATGGGCTAAATGGCCAGGTCACATGGACCCTGAAGGCTCAGAGAAGGTTGGGGGAGGGGGCCCACTGGAACAGCTGTTGGGAGACAGATGGTAGCCTCCCGTCAAGGCCATCCAGCGTGTTCTTTAACGTGCACAGGGTATGACTCTCCCGAACACAGAGCCACGGCTTAACGTCCCATCCGACGGACGGCGGCCTTTCCAAGCCCATCGGTGTCCCCTACTGACTGTCGGCAGGGCGGGGAATTTTGCGGAGATAAATCTCAACACTGACCCAGCTGGGACTCGAACCTGGAAACTACAGATTACGAGCCTGGCGGGCTACCGACTGAGCCACCCCCACCCCTTTTTCCCTAAGTAAAGACAAATTAAAAAGATGTCTAATGAGGGGAAAAAAGTGAAAATCGTCCAAACGCAAAAATGAAAGTTTCCAGAACAAGGGCATGATTTTGGAGAGCAAGAATATCACTAAGAGACCAGGGAGAAAGAGAAAAATTGAGATTTTTTTTTTCTATAGGAAAGGTACACATTCTGTAGTTCCAGTTCATAATGATTGCATTGAATAATATAGTGAAAAGTTGATTCGATGTCTTGGCAGAATGAATAAACAGGTGTCTCGAAAAGTTTGCTCCTGTCGACGATTTCCTTTTCAGGTGTAACCTCACCTCGAAGATGACAAATGAGTATTCTGAGGAGCGTGAGGTATACATGATCGTCGTTTTGGGTTGAAATTTCTGGAGATGTGATAATCGTGTGCCATAATTTGAAGAATTCCACTCAGATCCTAGAGTTCGGCGAATATATTTGGAAGCAGCTCCTAAAGCATCTTCTAAATAAAAAGGGAAGGACTAGCTGCTTGAGGAATTGAAGCTCCAATTTTAGCTTGTCTGTCTGCCTCTTCATTGATGTCGATACCATGATGTCCAGGAACACAGATAAATTGTATATTAGTAACAATTTTAGATGTTTCCACGATTTGATTATGGAGAGCTAGAATTGCAGAATGAGATTGAGAGAAGATATTAAGCAGTCCGGAGAGAACCGCTTTGCTGTCTGTTAAAATGATGTAGGCTTTAGCCCCGGTTGAGTATTGTTTTAAAGTAATTCGAATATTTTCAGCTTCCTCGCTGAAAGTGGAGAAAATATGATGACGACTGACGATGATAGTCACATTCACTTGTAATTGCTGACATATAATGTCTAATCCAACGCCACTGAGGGATTTGGATGCGCCTGTTCTAATAATTATCCTCTTATGTCATTTATTACATCGGATCAGGTTGAAATCGTAAAAAATGGTACAAAGGAATGTTGAAACGGGAACTTATTAGTTGTAATCAGTATCTGAGGAGTAGACCAAGGAGAGTGATTTAGCATTCTGGAAGAGGGCTTGTCAGAGATCTGAGAGGCTGTCATTAGGTTATTAGATACGAGCAAGGATGGTCTTTGCGAAGAAAAAAAAAATGGGGGGGGGGGCAAGAAACACAATCGAGCAGGAAAAAATATAAAGCTAGGGAGGGTCAAGGAACTGGATTTCCGATGCAGTAAAACATTTCCCTCCCCTTTTTAGAGGTTTAAAATTTTATTAAATGCACGAAATATCAGGGGAAAAATTTTAAAACTTCTAACATTCTGAAAGGGGCGTGGTCCTCTTCCCCGCCCCCTAGATCATGCCCTGGTTCTAAATGTAACTTTTTGCTGCTAAAATAACCATTGTTTGCAATGAAAAAGAATCCGAGGTCCTGAATCTCCAATACTTCAGAGAAATCTAGCTTTTCTGGGGATTAACTTCATATTGGTATTTATAAACGTTAAAATACATTATTGCTTTACTTTTTTAACACTTGTGCATTTTTTTTTGTATTAAAAGTAACTCGTTAATCCGTGCACCTCGGCTACGTATTTTAGGAAAAACTGCTCATAGATCAAGAAAACGAAGGGTTTCCAAATGTCTCTCCCCATGCATCGTCGTACCACCTTGTAATTCGTCACTCCCCAAGTTTGGGAACCCCTTAGGAAAGCTTTCGAATTCAATCGGCATATTCTGCACTTTTTCTAATAGTGCACTGAATACAAATTCTAAACCATTCTTAAATATTGGTACGTTGGAATTGCGGCACGTAAAAGGACTATCTGGCATTGTAGAAATTCCAATACCACTCTTGTTAGTACTGGTCAGAATTTTCCTGAATGTTTCACAAGTGAAAAGTTCCCCCCGAAGAAACGTTCCTCCGAAGAAAAGTTCCTCGCTGTGTAACTGAATTGTATCAGTTCTTGTTAACTTAGTTTTACGACATTCAAATAAGACGTTCTCGATTTGATCAGTTTTTAACTGTCAAATTATTTTATTAAAAGTTTGTGAAACAGTGGCATGGATGAGTTTTAGTATTGAAACAACTTATTACACATAGCAGAAAGAACACAGTAAAAAAGGTTTCTGTAACACTTGAACAAAATGTTGATATTCGTGTTTTAAATAAATGGTCCAATTCATGTCCCTATTGCATTTGTAAATACTGAAAGTCTTCCTGTAATACAGTTTCTAAGTAGTTAATCAAGTAATTGTTTAAATATGGCTAAGTCTTTTCTAATTTTGTCTGCAGGTAAGTCGTCTTCTCGCAGAAAACGAAAGTTGAAAAGAAGGATGCGACGATTTGTCTTACGATGTTTGTGCTGCATACGTTAGTAATTGAGCTAATTGGAGACTTCAAATAAAAGATTTTCACACTACATTTTCAGTTGGAGAAAACAGCCATTCAGTATTCATGGTTACTTGAGTTGTAAATTTTAGCTGTTCAAGTCTTTTATTGTTGGAATGTGTAAATTAACTCTTTCGCCCGAAACCTTGAAGATCAGTTACGTAAGGTATTTCGCGTACGTTAATACAAAATATTATGGTAAAACCAGTTATTTAAATGTAAAATTTTTTTTATCAAAAGTGTTCTATATCGAGTGTAATTTAGCTTTAAGAGGTTATTAATTAACCATACTTCTGCATCTGCGATTGGATTCCTATAAATTGTTTCGACTTTCAAAATCTGATTTTCCTTAAAATTTGTCATCTTCAATTTATGTAATTTGAGTTAATATCTGAACTATTACTGATGACCTAAAAACAGTCTGAGGACTACCAGCTTTACAAGCTAAGCAGAAGAAACAATGCATAACTTATTAAGAACGATTTATTAAAAGTATTAAAAAAAAATCCATTCAAGCTACAAATTAATTGTAGTCATGCATACCGTAGTATTTTTTGGATCAGTGGTAGCCGGAAATTTGCCAAGTCTAAACTTCAGATGGCCATCTTATTAGATCGCCAAAGAAATAGTTTTTGTGCCTATGCAAGCAATTGCTAAATGTTTGAAAGGAGTTAAAAATCGTGACTTGTGAAACATTCAGGAAAATTCTGACCAGTACTAACAAGAGTGGTATTGGAATTTCTATAATGCCAGATAGTCCTTTTACGTGCCGCAATTCCAACGTACCAATATTTAAGAATGGTTTAGAATTTGCATTCAGTGCACTATTAGAAAAAGTGCAGAATATGCCGATTGAATTCGAAAGCTTTCCTAAGGGGTTCCCAAACTTGGGGAGTGACGAATTACAAGGTGGTACGACGATGCATGGGGAGAGACATATGGAAACCCTTCGTTTTCTTGACTATGAGCAGTTTTTCCTAAAATACGTAGCCGAGGTGCACGGATTAACGAGTTACTTTTAATACAAAAAAAAAAATGCACAAGTGTTAAAAAAGTAAAGCAATAATGTATTTTAACGTTTATAAATACCAATATGAAGTTAATCCCCAGAAAAACTAGATTTCTCTGAAGTATTGGAGATTCAGGACCTCGGATTCTTTTTCATTGCAAACAATGGTTATTTTAGCAGCAAAAAGTTACATTTAGAACCAGGGCATGATCTAGGGGGCAGGGAAGAGGACCACGCCCCTTTCAGAATGTTAGAAGTTTTAAAATTTTTCCCCTGATATTTCGTGCATTTAATAAAATTTTAAACCTGTAAAAAGGGGAGGGAAATGTTTTACTGCATCGGAAATCCTGTTCCTTGACCCTCCCTAGCTTTACATTTTTTCCTGCTCGATTGTGTTTCTTGCCCCCCCCCCCATTTTTTTTCTTCGCAAAGACCATCCTTGCTCGTATCTAATAACCTAATGACAGCCTCTCAGATCTCTGACAAGCCCTCTTCCAGAATGCTAAATCACTCTCCTTGGTCTACTCCTCAGATACTGATTACAACTAATAAGTTCCCGTTTCAACATTCCTTTGATAATCCCCTTTGTACCATTTTTCACGATTTCAACCTGATCCGATGTAATAAATGACATAAGAGGATAATTATTAGAACAGGCGCATCCAAATCCCTCAGTGGCGTTGGATTAGACATTATATGTCAGCAATTACAAGTGAATGTGACTATCATCGTCAGTCGTCATCATATTTTCTCCACTTTCAGCGAGGAAGCTGAAGCTATTCGAATTACTTTAAAACAATACTCAACCGAGGCTAAAGCCTACATCATTTTAACAGACAGCAAAGCGGTTCTCTCCGGACTGCTTAATATCTCCTCTCAGTCTGTCTGCAATTCTAGCTCTCCATAATCAAATCGTGGAAACATCTAAAATTGTTACTAATATACAATTTATCTGTGTTCCTGGACATCATGGTATCGACATCAATGAAGAGGCAGACAGACAAGCTAAAATTGGAGCTTCAATTCCTCAAGCAGCTAGTCCTTCCCTTTTTATTTAGAAGATGCTTTAGGAGCTGCTTCCAAATATATTCGCCGAACTCTAGGATCTGAGTGGAATTCTTCAAATTATGGCACACGATTATCACATCTCCAGAAATTTCAACCCAAAACGACGATCATGTATACCTCACGCTCCTCAGAATACTCATTTGTCATCTTCGAGGTGAGGTTACACCTGAAAAGGAAAGCGTCGAGAGGAGCAAACTTTTCGAGACACCTGTTTATTCATTCTGCCAAGACATCGAATCAACTTTTCACTATATTATTCAATGCAATCATTATGAACTGGAACTACAGAATGTGTACCTTTCCTATAGAAAAAAAAAATCGCGATTTTTCTCTTTCTCCCTGGTCTCTTAGTGATATTCTTGCTCTCCAAAATCATGCCCTTGTTCTGGAAACTTTCATTTTTGCGTTTGGACGATTTTCACTTTTTTCCCCTCATTAGACATCTTTTTAATTTGTCTTTACTTAGGGAAAAAGGGGTGGGGTTGGCTCAGTCGGTAGCCCGCCAGGCTCGTAATCTGTAGTTTCCAGGTTCGAGTCCCAGCTGGGTCAGTGTTGAGATTTATCTCCGCAAAATTCCCCGCCCTGCCGACAGTCAGTAGGGGACACCGATGGGCTTGGAAAGGCCGCCGTCCGTCGGATGGGACGTTAAGCCGTGGCTCTGTGTTCGGGAGAGTCATACCCTGTGCACGTTAAAGAACACGCTGGATGGCCTTGACGGGAGGCTACCATCTGTCTCCCAACAGCTGTTCCAGTGGGCCCCCTCCCCCAACCTTCTCTGAGCCTTCGGGGTCCATGTGACCTGGCCATTTAGCCCATGGTGTGCAAAAAAGTGCCGCTCAGAGGTAAAACAACCCAACCCATCCGAATTCCAACCCAACTTAGATTATACAACTTAGATCTCACAACCCAACTTAGGGATAAAAGGCAAAAAGGCCAAATCCCAGTTTTGGTCCGCTTCACGTGGCCACTCACTCACTCGCTTCTTAACTCTTCCCTTGTGCGTCCAATAATTACTAGTTAGTTACCTAATCATTATATGAGTACCGACGAAAGAAGTTATGATTATAGTCTTCATCTGACGGAATCCAGACCGATACTCCATCTGTTGATCTGTATTAATACCAGACATGCCGTCAACTGAGTAAGACTATATTTTTTTTTGGAATATGAACTCTGAAAAACGTTACTCAAATAACTAATTTATACTTTTAAACTAATATCCAAACTGGTAAATATCTGACTGAAGATTGCAAAGCCATTAACAAACTGATAGACGATGTCGCTTTAACTGTGCAGCGGTCTACTTCTTTTCTCCGCACGTTGGCAGAAATGACTATGCTTGCCGAGCAATTCCAAGGTGACCAGGTTTCTACCGAGCAATCCGGGATGGGTTGGATTGTTTTACCTCTGAGCGGCACTTTTTTGCACACCATGGGCTAAATGGCCAGGTCACATGGACCCCGAAGGCTCAGAGAAGGTTGGGTGAGGGGACCCACTGGAACAGCTGTTTGGTTTTTGGGTGAGGGGACCCACTGGAACGTGCACAGGGTATGTCTCTCCCGCACACTGGGGCACGGCTTAACGTCCCATCCGACGCACGGCGGCCTTTCCAAGCCCATCGGTGTCCCCTACTGACCGTGGGCAGGGCGGGGAATCTTTGCGGAGATAAATCTCAACGCTGACCCAGCTGGGACTCGAACCTGGGAACTACAGATTACGAGCCTGGCGCGCTACCGACTGAGCCATCCCCGCCCCAAATTCGGGATGGACAAGATCGACTGCTACCAATGCTCACGGATCTTATCAACCCTCACTTGAAACCTAAGGTAGTCAAGAAGTGCGAATCGATGCCTCCGCACATTTCCGGATCGTGGTATACGTTCCTGAGTTTTCTCCCGACGAAACGCACGTGAGTATTGTGGATAATTACATTGTCGTCAACTGCAAACATTCTGAACCGAACGACAAGGCCAGACTGGTGAGTCGGCAGTTCACTCGTCGTTATTTGCTTCCCAAAGACATTGAGAAAACTGATGTCACATCCTATATTAACGAAGGTGCTGCGCTAACTGTGGAAGCTAAGAAGACTACTGGGGTATCTACGAAGGATGATGGAGTTCACATTGTTCCTGTCAAATTTAAACCCTTATCCGCCTCAACTGAAGTCCAGAAAGATGAAGAGTCTTCATCTGAGGGAATGCAGACAGATACTCCATCTGTTGTCTGTATTAACACCAGACACGCCGTCAACTGAGTAAGACTATATTTTCTTTGGAATATGAACTCTAAATTTGTTACTTGAGTAACGTTTTTCATACTTTTAAACTAATATTCAAACTGGTAATTTTTTTTTAAAAATCTAAGATTTTGAAATTTGAATTTTACTAATATAAAATTTAAAGTTTGTAGTGTTATTAGCTGATTAAAAATTACCTTTTTTTCTTAATCATATCTGGTGGTTTTGTTTGAAAATTTATTCAGAAGTGTAATAGTTCAGTTTCTAAAAAGTCTGGTTCCAGAAATTTTGCTATTTGCAATCTTAAATATTTTTCAAGCTTTCTAATACAACTTAAACATTTCCCCATTGAAACTGACTTTACTAAAAAAAAATGGCGAATTCTCTGCGAATTAGCTTAGCCATATATTTGCCTCATCTTAAACTATCAAGTCATTAGCTACCTAAATATTCCTAGTAGGGTGTTAAGTTCTTAAAATATATTTAACGTCGGTCACGATGTGAATGCAAAAATCTTTCCTCTTGTCATATGCTTTCATGCGGTAAAGAAATTGCACCTCTGTACCTCGCGTTGGTTCTTAATCCTAACTGCCGAGGTACGAGTTAGAGTATCGGAATGGCTTTGTTCTGTTAGCCACTGAGGTAGTGGTCAGAAATGACAATGGTTTTAATGGAATATTTCTTTTGAAACATGACATTTCAAATCAGCTTGAGAAACCTCTGTTCTGTATGTTGGGGGGGGGGGGGGGGAGCCAATGCTAACTAAATTTAACAAGTTAATGTTGAGCATTTAGAGATGTAATTGAGTACTTTCAATATAAAATGTTTTTTTAATTTCTTGTTAAAACTGTTCACTCTTAACCATGGTCGCTTGTGACCCAAACAACGTCTAATAAACCAGCTGTTTCCAACTCTTTGAATCGGCGCTACCTTTTGAAATTCAAATACATTGTCTGCCCACCGCATCCTAGGTCTCTCCTTCTTTCTGAGGCCTTTAGGCACACTGTTCATAACCCTATTCGTCAATCTATAATTATTCTTACGGGGAACATGGCCAAACCAACGGAGTCTCTCTCTGCACAATATGCTGCTTAAAGGAGGTTGCAAACTCCTTTGCCTAACCTCATCATTAGTTACAATGTTGAACCACCTAATGCCCAAGATACTGCGTAAGCATCTGGAATCAAAAACATCTAGTTTCTTGTTATCTTGTTTACAAAGTGTCCAACTTTCACTACCATAACTAACCCTAGAACGAACCAAACTATTATAGTCTAATGTAGGTGTATAGGCCTATTTCTCCACACTCTCCATAGATTCTTAAAAGTCCCGGCAGCAATCCGTATTTGTCTGTTAATCTCATGCCACACATCACCATTATCTGTTACATAGCTCCCAAGATAATTAAACTGTGATACAAGCTCAAGACTGCAACCATTCAGATTAACTGAATCACAGCCTGCCTGACCAATTTTCATCATTTTAGTTTTCTCTCTGTTCATAACCAAACCTACTCTACAAGTTTCATCAACAGCTCGAATGAAAGAGTTCATCTCATCATTTGCCAAAAGGGCTAAATCATCAGCATAATCTAAATCAGAAATTTTCGTATCTCCAGCCCATTTAAGGCCAAAATCTTTCCCTTGAAGTGAATTTTGCATAACGTAATCAATAACCAAGCTAAAGAGAAAAAAAAAACAAAATGCACCCTTGTCGAACACCAGAAGTGATGGTAAACCAATTGCTACAAGCCTTACCAACTCTCGCACACGACTCAGTGTTATTATACAGAGCTTTCATTTTGTTAAGTAACTTGTCAGGTATACCATATAAATACTTCCCAAGAATCTGCTTAAGCGAAAATATCTGATCTGCACATCCCTACCACTTCTGAATCCACATTGCTCATCACGCAATTGACTGTCAACCAGATTCTTAATTCTATTAAGCACAATCAAGCAAAGAATTTTCCCTGGAACAGAGAGTAGGCTGATACCCCTATAGTTATCACAAGAACTGCAATCACCTTTTTTGAAAATAGGGATAATAATAGCTCTGGTAAAATCTTTAGGAACCATGCCATTATCATAAAAGATATTCAAAATTTCAGTCATCCAAGTGGTAACAGAAACATTCCCAGCTCTAAGCATTTCCGTAGTAATTTCATCTACCCCTCAGGATTTATGGAGTTCAAGTTTAGAAACAGCCAAAATAACTTCAGATTGTCTTATAGGGCCAACATTAAAGACACCAATGCATCTATCATTGCAAACAATGGGAGAACTAACCACATTGTTTAGAACATTACTGAAATGCTCAGCCCACCTAGCCATGACAGAATCCCCATCTTCTATAACCTTACCTTGTTTATCCTTCAATCCCTGTATACCTGTCAGTTTTCTACCGCACAAAACATTATCTGGTACAGCTCTCTGCTGTTGTGCTGTCTAACTGCTTCCTCGGCTTTGTCAAAGATTCTTATTAAGTTCTCTGTAATGCTTTCTATTAGGACTAGTGGGGTATTGATTAAGGACATTCCTGCAGTTCTTTCTTTCATAAATAAGCTCAAGTGCTTTATCACTCAGATAATTCTGTCTCTTCTGCTCTTTTTTCCCTAAAAGAGTACTGTTAGTTTCCAAAAAAAGCTTGTTTAAAATGGTCCCATTCTACCTCAACTTCACTAGTTAGCAAACCATGACTGTCATAATGGCAAAGTAACCTATCATGGTAAGTTTAGCTATAACTGGGTCTTTCGGAGTTTCAGTATTAAAGGTAAATTTTTTAACCCTAGCACAACACTTTTTAAGTTTAATTTGCAAGACACTTTTAACAAGGTAATGGTCAGATCCAATTTCAGCTCCCCTACATGACCTGGTATTCCTAACAGAAATTGTCCATTTGCTGTTAATTAATATATATCAATATTCTTATGCAACCCATCGGATGAAATCTATGTGTACGTATGTATGTCGCGTTGTTTGTAATAAGTGTTAGTTATTCTGAATCCATTGAGTTTACTTACCTGTAGGAGACATTGCCCATTGCCATTGCAGCTACCAATACCAAAAGGGCCTATTACTCCTCCCCAAAGGTCAGAGTCAGTACCAACTTTGGCATTGAAGTCACCAAGAACAAGGGTAATAATCTCCTTTCTTGACAGAATTCAAAATATCCTGAAGTTGTTCATAAAACCTATCCTTCTCATCCTCATCGGCATCCTCAGTGGGGGCATAACAGCAGATAACATTCAAGTTTTTAACGCTTGTCTGAAATTTTGCTGTAAGAAACCTTTCATTAATGCACTCGTATCCTAGAAGAGCATCACTAGCGTGTCTGCTGAGAAGCAGACCCATGCCTTGGTGATGCTTATTGTCGTCCCTCCCTGAAAAGAGAAATTTAAGATTATTTTTAAGAATCTGACCTTTATCTGTCCATCTGGTCTCTTGCAAGCCAAGGATATCTAAACTATAATGGTGGAATTCTTGTGTGAGGACATCAAGAGAAAAAGCTCTGTGCAGAGTCCTCACATTCCAACTTCCTATGGGGAGAAAATGGTTACTGGGATGTTTAAAGAAACTATGTTTATTGAGAGAAGGAATGGCAACAATATCAAACAGCCCCCTAATCGCAGACATGGGGCAAAGACCCGTTCCCCCACCACTAAAGGCTGAATGGCACTGTTATGGGATGGATGCGCAAATTCAGAGGAAGGCAGAGCTTCAAAGACCTCCCTCATGCAGGAAGACTGAAAACGAAAGATCCATCACTGCTCTTCGTGAAGTCTTTAAGGAAAATTCATATATCACCGTTCAGGTAACAAGTTTAGATGTCAATGCATCGATTGGCAGTTTGGGAACAATTATTCAATCAACATTTAAAGTTACGAAAGATCTGTGCCAAATGGGTACCCCACAAACTGACAGAACAAAAAAGGGCTTGTGCATGGAGATGCTGGAATGTTTGAACCAAGTGGCCCCAAACAGTTAACTGACATTGCCAATGATACGTGGTTTTATTACTATATAACTCCCAGAAAGATCGATAATTATATTTGGGTTGCTGAGAACCTCGTCCCTAAATCCTTCAAAAAGACCAACTCAAGGAAGAGAATGCACAATTTTTTTCAGTTCCCAAGGAGTGGTAACCGTGACACTTTACCTGGAAAATTGACTCTAAACGGCAAATATTACACCAATATTGTTTGGCCCAAAATGGTTAAGGAGATGAAGGAGCGGCGTGCAACAAGCTTGCCAAGGTGTCTCCTTCAATACAATTCCAGTGCTGACAAATCCAGCAAGGTATGACCTATTTGGATCAAGAAAAAATTAAACAGCTACCTCATCCTGCATATTCACCCAAACTTGCACCAGGAGATATTTAATCGTTTCCAAAAATCAAAAAGAAACTTGCTGGAAAACCTTTTCAAGAGTGCAAGAATTTGCAAAATGCTTTCATTCAGCGTTGCAGAGAATTCCCCAACAGGAATACCACCAAGCATTCCAGAATTGGGGTAGATGTTTGCAACTTTACATAGATGATGTGAAGAACTTTTTTGAACGCCTCTCGTACGTTTAAATAAGCTGTTCACAGAAAGGCACCATGACACCTCTTCCTCAGCTCTCAATGGACTGCTCTACTTTTATTTGTGGGGTGCTATCATGCTCGAACTAAGTCTTTTCACAAAAGTCTACACCCAGAATTTCTCTAAGATCATTCCGAGTGAATTAAAAGGGTTCAAATTCCATTGGATAAAAGCAAAAAGTCAAATATTACCAACACTGAATGTATTGGCTGCTTACATAGCAAATCTTAGATTTCTATAAAGGTCCGTTAAATATACAAATTCAGATTCTTATGAAAACTTATTAATAAATTACGTATAATAGTAAATAATAACAAAAAAAAATGTGTGTGTGGGGTGATTATGAAGTTACTCCCTCTGGCCAGACCAGAAAATTAACTCCTTAGCTGCTACAAGAACCTTTGTCGATTCCAGGTCCGGATCTAGAACCAAAGGGAGGGGAAGCACGATTAGGTTAGGTTGGGTTGTTTTACATCTGAGCGGCACTTTTTTGCACACCATGGGCTAAATGGCCAGGTCACATGGACCGCGAAGGCTCAGAGAAGGTTGGGGTAAAAATAATGGAATAGCTGTTGGGAGACAGATGGTAGCCTCCCGTCAAGGTCATCCAGCGTGTTCTTTAACGTGTACAGGGTATGGCTCTCCCGCACACGGGGACACAGCTTAACGTCCCATCCGACGGACGGCGGCCTTTCCAAGCCCATCGGTGTCCCCTACTGACCGTGGGCAGGGAGGGGAATTTTGCGGAGATAAATCTCAACGCTGACCCAGCTGGGACTCGAACCTGGGAACTACAGATTACGAGCCTGGCGCGCTACCAACTGAGCCACCCCGCCCCCACGATTAGGTAGCAATGAACTAGAATGCCATTCTGGTAGGAACAAATTTTTCATCCCTGTCAGCCTTCTCCGAGCCTTCTGAGGGAGGGAGGGGGAGGGAAGTGTGCCCCCCAATCTGACCCTGGCTAATTCTGCATGTATCGAACAAATTAAAATGGTCCCTACATTTGTGACTGATGCATCTTATGCTTGGTATTCTGTGTGCAGGTTAGATTTGTTGTTTCAAACAATATGGACGGTAATGGTTGGACAGAAAAATTTGAACCTCAGATTATCAAAGATATTTCCATTTTAAGTACGGAATGTACCAAAATGCCATACTTTCACAGTTAATCTTCTCATAAAAAGCTGTATTGTTGTACAAGTGCGTCATTTCATCACTGTCTTAATTTGAAATGTAGGACAAGAATAATCTTTAAAAAACAGACCAAACCATTCCAGAAGAGACCTAAATTGCCTACTGTGGTTTTCTCTACAATCCGTCTGTTTTACCTTTAATACAACCCACTCATGAGTTTGCCGGTATAAGAGCTTTTTACAATTTGTATGTTGACTTAAAGATGTATATTACAAATTAAAAATTACTGTTTAACAAGAATGTTATACCATAATAATAAATAAATACCCCCTCAAGCAGCTGCTTGCCACAGAGGTCTGACAGGAGCCTGTCAGTTTATATGCCACAGTAGAAGATCTGAGAGGATGGCAGGACCTCAGCAGAAAACAACACGAACATCCATGCCTTACCCGGGGCTCGAACCCAGGTCCCGTAGATCAGTAGCCAGGCGCTCCATACCTAATAGTAAAAAAGAAATCCATTTTACGCCAATGGAAAGCCGACTTCTAAAGTAAACTTTTTATGAAAATCTAGATCTTTTAACTTCAATATTTGTTGAGTATCCAGTTACGTAAGCAGGATTATTTAATAGCAGTGTTGTTGATCCTTTAAACATTTCTTTGAAATTAACAAAAACTATTATCAGATAAAAACTTATTTAACCGTTTTATACATTGTTTTAACTTGAAGTAAACTCATTATGCAATTTTTGTTGTAAAATATTACCGTTTACTACCTTGCTTCTAGCTATCTTTAATTTAGCTTCAGTATTAAAATTGAATTTGATTTCTGATATAGCATGGAAATTCTCCCTTCTCTTTATCTAAATGTAGTTCCATACTACATATATACTGATCACTCTAAAATGATAGAATAATTGTTATCATAGGGATTAAATTATATGAAAAATATTTCATGCAAGCGGGTCAATGATATTAAAAATAAATGTTATTGATTTTAATATAGCTGTCAATTAATTTTAAACATTAATCTTTTCATCATGAATATCTGTAATCAAAAGCAGTGCTGTAAAATTATTGTAGTTTTAAAGCAATTTAGTGAATATTTAATATCGCCAACTTTCATACTTTATTGCCAACCAGTTGATTGCAAAATAATTTTAAACCAATTGTTTTATAATTTCATTCAAAACCATCTTTTTAGAAGTAATTCATATTTTAAAAATTGTTTTCTTTAAATTACACACAGTATCTAACAGTCACCTTGCTTCATTTACTCTTTGTACATTTTTTTATGAATGGGGGAAAAAGGTTTGTTTTTTAATTTTTTCAAATAATTTTTATAATACCGAAATTTACAAGCTCAAAGAATGACCACTTGTGATTTATGGGAGCAATGGCATGAAAAGTTTAAATATTATTAACAATAACTATTAAGAATAACAGTTAAAATTAAAATTGTTAATGTCCATTCATAATTTCTTGAATAAGGAAGTTGTGTAGGGAGATATTGATTTTTGGAAAAAATGCTTCAGCTGAAATAAAATACTATCTACATATTATATATATCTGTTTCAATTGCTTAATGTTGATATCTAGAATATTTTTAATTTTTGTACGATCCAACAGGTTTCTCCTTATTTTATCACTTACAACACAAGAATACACCAAGTTCTGTCTGAAGAAAAAAATCTGAAAAGAAAGTGAACACATAGACAATGATATGTATCAAAGTTCCAAGTGCAACTTGGTGAAGTACATTCTTTATTGTTGATGACAAATCTGGTACAGATGGCTGCATTATTGCAGATGTAAGTTTGTTTACATGTTACACAGCCACACATCTGCTCTCTATACTGCTGATCTGCACAATCAGGGAAAACAGTCTTAGACCTAGTCTTCCAGAGCAGACCAATGTGAAGAATAAACTTCTATTAATATATCTGTCAACAGTGTACATAACAAAAAAAATTAAAACTATAGTAAATATAATGCCAATCAAAGTCATCAGTACCCATGATTTTAGTAACTCTGAACTTAAATAGACACCAATATATACGTTTTCACAGACAAAGCCTGTATGAATTAGAAAAAATATCTTCAACTGGAAAAGTCGTATGTGAAAATACTGTTAAGTATGTGCTTCGGTGGTTGGGGCAGTGTTCCAATTGTTTCCAGGCATCAGTTACAAGGTGCTACAAGAATCATGGGGAAAGAAGTAATCCAAAAACAGATGCACATCTTTACCAACATTCTGTACAGGTTCACCGATATAGAGCTATTTACCGAAACTTAGAACGATGCAATACCGCAGCGTTCAACAATTTGGTTTTTGTCATAATAAAAATAAGAAATTCCTAATTATCAGGCTAAAATATGTGCCCTCTACTAATGAAAGGACACTTCTGACTGGTATATGGGCTTTGGCCATGTCGTATTTATCTACATGATGTCTGATACCAAAAGTGGTTTCAAACTTGTCTAAAAACTGCTCTTTAAAAATGGCAATGACAGCTATGTTAGCTAACAGTTTCAAAAACAATGAATAAGGATCTAAATCCCAGCAAATTCTTATTTGGTAGTTTTTTTCTGTATCAACAACTTTTAATTAATTTACACAAACAATATATTCACAAAAATATTCTACAAGTCAATAATCACCAAAAAAAAAACAACAACCACCCTTCCCAGCAGTGGTTGTAAAATATTAATATCTGTTAAAAATTACTAGCAATTTTTTCTCCTTGTATATGAATGATTAGCGTTATTTTATCCAATATTCAAAACAAATATGAATTATCCTCATGATTAGGTTAAAAAAAAAAAATTGCTATAATTGAACTGAGCAGCAATAATAATTTTACCAAAGTATAAAATGCATTTTGTTCATTAGAGCATTTTTGATTAAAAAAAATCTCAATATAGCACAATTTATGAATGATTTACTAATAGTCAAATTATTTATATGCTGGGATTTAGATGGAGCATTTTTGTTTATATGATGACAACACTACCCCATGTTTTTATTCATGTACAGACATCTGAAAAAAAAATGTAAAAAAAACATGAATATGCTAAACATTTGCAAATTATGCAAGTTTTACAGTTTAAAAAAATCTAAAACTGGAGACAGAGTGAGTGGGAGATGCTTTCCTTTAAATAAAGCTGCTGCTGTAGAAAGTCCTAGCCACTGCTGAACTGTTCAGTAGGTAGAGTTCCTACTTCCTCGGTCCATCTGCACCAGTGTGACACCCATGCACTCACACATAGGTATATGCAGCATGGCCAGGACAAAGTTTTAACCAGTCATTGACAGTAAAAAGAGTTCTGTCTTGCTGTTTATTTCTTGAACTGTATCAGATAGCGAATACACACTTGGGAAGGTTTATACACCACATATTCGTTGAAACTGAGGAGGCGGTGCTGAAAAGAGTCAGAGTTGCTCTGATCCAAAGTGTCCACAGGTTCACCCAAAGGTACCGTTACACCTGGAAAGACAGAATATAAATAAGAAAGCAAGTTCTAAGTTTTTTTTAAAATTTTTGTACCATGAAAAGAAATAATTTTTTTATGTACAAAATACTTTACATCAAATCATTTGATTATATTTTGTCAACATGCAGAAAAATGACATTTAAAACTTGATGCCATGTGCTAAAAAGCATTTTTCCCCTGAAAATTGCTTTATTTTATAACAGCAATGATTCTACACACACACACATAAAAAGAAAACCCATCAGAATTAATAACAAATTGCCACCATAAGATTTTCTCTATGTAACTTGCCCTGAGAATATAAATGAATTTAAGCTAACTATAGACATTCTTTTTTGCTACCATTCTAGTGGTTTAGTTATGTGAAGTCTAAGAACATAAAGGAGTCTAAGTGCAATTTCCGGACATGGAATGGATGTTCCATTTTCTGAGGTAATAATGCTCCTATTACGTTTTTATCTTCAATAAAAATGTGAGAAATTCAATAAACACATTTTCTATAATGTAGTGAAGAATACGAAAAAAAAAAAAATCATATCAACACCGAAGAAAGCATGGAATAATAAACTTTGTTTCTTTAATGATTTGGTTCATTTATTGAGAGTATATTTTACATTATTAGATATTCATACATATTCATAAGCAGTTCAACGGCTTTTTTAGTACATCTAACCTTCTACTATGGCATATAAACTGACAGGCTCTTGTCAAACCTCTGTGGCAAGCAGCTGCTTGAGGGGGTATTTTTTTTATATAAATTCAATTCTTTGTGTTCTGGAATTAAACCTTGAACCAAGAATGCACTTGAAACTATTTTCATCTATTTTCAGCACTTTTAAAAGTGTTGAAAAGTTTACAATGTTACCCATGTAATGGGAGGCAATTTGCATATTTCAAGTACATACTTTAGATTTTGCTATATTTTTGCTTTCAAAATTGTTCCACAATTTTGAAATTTATTCCCCTCTCCCAGCTATGATATATATATATATTTAATGTTCCCAATAAAATTTATAAACTTTAATCATCCGTGGCATCATAAAAGTGTAACCTTTTAACACCCAGGAAATTACAGAAATGGGTGGAGGGTATTAAATACAAAGAAGTAGCACTATTTGGATGAGTCCATTTCAAATTTCAGCCGTTTCGGGCCATTTTGGGCATTAAAGGGTTAAAAAAGCATTTCCACTAAAACATGCCTTACAACAGTATACAAAGTTAACAACTATAGTTTCAAGAGAATAACATATACTATTTTGATGAACTGTAGACAACATTATATGCATGATATAGTTCAACATTTTGTAGTAGATAATCATGTAAGAGATGTGATGGTATGTATCTAAAGAAGTTGACTATTTAAGGGTATAGTCTGCTGCGAGTTTCAGGAAGTATACAGTCATGTGGTTGAATCAACATGATTTCTCACTGTTGTAGAGAATCCAAGGGTTGATAAGTTTATTCAAGATGGAAATGGTTGACCATATTATGCTATGGAGATGCTTACTTATAACTGGATGAAGTTGTAATGCTAGTGCTTATTGAAACCATTGCTGACGACAATAATAAAAAAAAAACAATAAGCAGCAAGAAATCATGTTCATTCAACCATGTGACTCATACTTCCTTGAACTCATGAATGAGAGACCCATCTTTAAGTAATCAACTTCCTTACATACTGAATATATATCTTATGTGATTATCTACTAGGTATATCAAGATGCTATTCTTTGTGAACTAGAGTTGTTTAACTTGAAATGCTTTTAAACCTTAACAATGTTACAGATGATTAAAATTTTAACTAATTGCACTGTGATAATCCACTTAACTTTCGTGGTATATATATATATTCTCAAGAGATAGATATTTGTCTGAAATATGCTACATTACCCCTAAAGACAACTTTCATATTGTAATAAACATTAAAATTTAAACAATTGATCATGATTTCTGATGGACTGGATATATCACCATCTAAGTAACTGTTGTTTTTTGTTCTTTTTCAGGAAAACTATGAAGGCTCCATTTTTAGTGAAATATTTTAAATTTTAATGTTTCCTACCAGCAAAGCCTATCAAACCTACTGTATTTTCTATACACTAATGTTATTAATTACAATAATTTTTTACAGATTAAACTATTGAGTAATGTTTTTACCGATACAGTGAAATGCAAAAAAAGAAGAGATACAATTCATAAATGCGACTAAGCTATTACACTCTGCAAAAAGTCATACCTTGCCACGAAACCCACGTTGCAGGATCTGGTTGTTGTCGACCCAAAGCTTTGACACTGTCTGGTTGGTCTGCTGGATCTAGGACTATATTACAGTCTATTTCTTTAACATCACCCAGTGCAGCCTATTAAATAACATTTTAAAATTTTACTGTGTAGGTAACATGACACACAAGGTTAACTGAAATATTCATTATTATATATCAATATGGTCTCATAAAATAATCAATTGAATGGAAGCACATACACAAAAAAAAAACAATTAACTTTTTCTGAATTTAAATGCTGGATTTCTGGTTATTCACAAATTGTTCTACCATTTGAACTAAGATACTGATAAGCATATACACAGTCATATCAGAATAATATGACCACCCACAGAATCACAGTGTACCTGGCCCAGGCGTGTCACAGAGTGCACATGACAAGGTCGATTGCAGGGAGATATAAGCGGCCAGCCAGGACAGATGAATCATAGTGCATAACATGAGCACAATGGGCAGAGGTATTGATTTCATGGACATTCAAAAAGGAATGATCATTGGCTACCGGGCCAAGGGTGGAAGCATCTTGGAAACAGCAGACTTCGTGGGCTGTTCACGAGGCTCTTTAGTAAGGGTGTACCAAGAATGGACCACTGGCACACCGAGTACCTCCAGACATCATAACTATGGAGCCCCAAAGGCCATCGACCCCAGGGGAGAACGTTGACTGGTAAAGGGCATCAATGTGCAACAGTGCAGCAATTGACCACTCAAATGAACGCTGGGGAACCCAGGTAGGTGCCCCCAATAACAGTAGAACGAACCCTGTTACGCATGGGTCTCGGGAGTTGATGCTGCGTAAAGGCGTCCACGTTAACCAAGGTCCATCGGCAATAACGCCTGCAGTTTGCACGGGATTACCATCACTGGACAGTGGAAGAGTGAAAAAAAGTTGCCTTCTCTGACGAATCGAGGTTTCTACTCCACAGAAGTGATGGGCGGTGGCAGATACAGCATCAGACACACAAGAACCAACACCCAGACACACTTGTTGGTCAAGTACAGGCTGTCAGTGGCAGTGTGCATGTCTGGTGGATGTTTTCCTGGTATGAGCTGGGACCACTGGATAGGTCCCTGAATGCCAATGACTACCTATCCATCCTCGTTGACCACATGCATCCCTTCATGTTGGACGTTTACTCTGGTGGTGATGGTGTCTACCAACAGGACAATGCGCCCTGCATGTCACTAAGGTGGTGTATGACTGGTTCCAGGAACACAACAGCTATACGAGCGAATGTCTCCATTTTCCCTTGGCCGGCGAAATCGCCCAACCTCAATCCCATAGAGCACTTGTGGGACCATTTGGATTGACAGGTTTGGCGTGCGGACCCACAACCAAGTCATCTACGGAACCTCCGTGCTCTGCTGGAGTTTGATTGGGTTATTCCCATTATTAAGTAGGTGGTCATGTTATTCTGATATGACTGTGTATTATCAAATTCAAAATTATAAGTTGCTTCCTTCTAGGTTTGTATCTGTGCATTTTTCACAAAAGAATTAATGACTAGTCACTTATTATGCTTGTTAATGTCTTGATTGACTTTGGTTAATGTTATTTAGTTTATCCATGTTTTTTCAACATATATAGCTTGTTTTGTAGTTAAATCACAAGAAATCCTATTATGTTTAATTAATACCAATGTTATTTTAAACCGTTGCCTTTGAATAATATCTACATATTATACTATTTTATATAACTACATAAATTAAGGTTATGAGTTTTTTTGTGCAATTAGGTGAATAACACTATAATTAAGATACTTTTTGATAAATTTCAAATCATTTTAAACTTTTTTGTAGCTTTAGTATTTTTGAGAAAGTAAGTTATACTATTGTTCAAACATATCCAATTATGAAAAAATGATGAAGAGGTGCATGTGGATGGTCTCATGTGACTCAGTAATACAACATTACTACTTCAAAGAAATTAATTCCTAATGATAGATGGTTGTAATTAAAATTGTGACAAACCTACATCTGAAGATATCTTAACATTTTTGTAATATATGATGAAACAATTAAAGAATAGATTTTAAGCTGTTTTTGCTCAGCATTTTTCATATTTAAAACAAACTGAAGTTTTGAAAAATGTGGGTGAAATCTGTACTATTAGGGTGGGGGTTGGCTTAGTCAGTAGTTCATCAGGCTCATAATCTGCAGTTCCCAAGTTCAAGTCCCAAATGGCCAGCATTGAGAGTTATTTTTATTAACCTTTACCCTGCCCTTGGTAAAAAAAAAAGGACACTGATGGGCTTGGAAAGGTCACTATCCATTGAATGAAACATTAAGCAGTGACCCTATGTGCATGTTTAAAGACATGCTGGATAGTCTTGACAGATGTTTCCTCCTGTCTCCTTCACTGGTCCCTTCTCCAGCCTTCTCTAATCCCTTGAGTTCTTGTGACCAAGCCATTTAGACTATTGTGTGAAAAAAAAGTGCTGTTTAGAGGAAAAGAACACAATCTGCACTATTTTAGTCTAGTACTTCTTAGTTTGAACTATAGGTATTTGCACCATTTTAGTCTAGTACTTCTTAGTTTGAAATATAGTAATTAACTATTACAGTTCTTAGAAAATAATATAAATTTTATAAATGAAAATTAATTTAATTAAATGTGAAAATATTAAATTTTTATGTTAACAGTATAATATTGAAGGTTTCATACAGTATATAATTGTGGAAAGTAAATAGAAAGTGATGAAACTGGAAAAAACAAAATAAAACTATCAGAGTTTACACATTCAGAGTTTGTACTATTTTGTGGCAGCTATAGGAACTAATTCGGATTTTTGGGGCATTTGCAACGTTTGCTATGTTATTGATGATGACACACACAACATATTGCATTAAAAATTGATTTTTCCCCCATTTTATGGCACTTTCAGCCTTTTCCATTTATCGTCAACAATTATGTGTTACATTGAACATGGATAAATTGAACGATATGCAGAATGGTCACACTTGTGTTGCACAGTGGCATCTATTGACAACTATGGAACATTCATGGTGATTTTTTATGAGTATGAAGTACTAACACACCTTCAGTAACCATTCAATATGAAGTCTAGAGTTCGCATTCGAACATTATTACTGAAATTTGAGAAATCATCCATCAATGTGGTGGTAAAATTAATTTTTTGGGAAGTGTATTCAACATAAACATGAATCAGATATTTTAAAATAATATTAAAGTGTTACCAAGCAACAAGACTGGACAGTAGAGTATTTTTTCCAGTTAACAGAAACTTACTCTTTATTGATTCATTCTCAACTGCTTCCTGTTATGTTTCCAATAATCAATAGAGTCTTCATGCCTGACATATTAATTTCATGTTTATGTGGATTAGCAATATTTTCAAATGGCCTCCAAGTAAATTTTTTGGTTAAATTAATCCTAAAAGCATCAAATCCCCCCAAAAAACCTATTAATTTTGTTGAGATACATTTAAACTGTATTAAAAATTTCAACAAGATTTCCAGATAAAACTACTCTGTAACTAATCATTGCACTATAAAATAATGCAAGGAAATGGGCTGCCTTGTTTGTAACAGCAGCATTCTCACATCTGTGGAAACAAAATTTAGGAATAAGGAAGCTATGAGAAGTAACTTCCCTTCACCATGATCTTACAACTCCTTGAACCTTGAGTAACCCCAGTTATGTCTATGTTAGTGTGATGCAAAGTAATTGAATTAGTGAAATCTGGATGTTAAATAACAGTATTAAATATTGTATCTCTGATTTTAATAATCAGAGGATGGATAAAACAATTCAAAGTACCAATCATAATTGTGCTCCTGATATATGATCAAAAGCATAGATTAAAGATATAAACAATTAACCCATTGTATTGGAACAGCAAGTCACTTGTGTTGCACAATATCATCCAAATTTGACAACAATGGGACAAACTTGATGACTTTTTAAAGTTTGAAATTTGTATTGGATATTTTTTTTAACTGGGAGTAATAAAAACAAAATTTGATTAAAAAGAAACAACTGCTAGCAAAAATTTCATTATATAAATTAAGTGCAATAGCTTGTTTAGCTCTGTCATAGTTATGCATGGTATTGCAAAGTTAGTACTGAAGATGATTTTTTTTGAAAATTTATTAATTTCTTCTAATAAAAAATGTCATGTAATAGCAAATACGGTATGATGTGAATTTCGGATATTTGTGTGATAATGATTAAAATATTGGCTAGAATGGTAAAAATAACAATAATGTTATTTTTAGAATATGAAAACTAAGAGCATATTCATGTTGGAAGTGCTACCTGAAGATACTAATATATTCTTGCTGGTGCGAAATATGCATGAACATTTAGTTAGTGAAGATTTAGGTTGGGTTGTTTTACCTCTGAACAGACTTTTTTGCACACAATCGGCTAAATGGCCAGGTCACAGGGACCCCAAGGGTTCAGAGAAAGCTGGGGAGGGGATCCATGAACAGCCATTGGGAGACAGATGGTAGCCTCCTGTTAAGGCTATCCAGGGTGTTCTTTAACTTTCCATGTGGCTGGAATGGGTTCTCCCTGCCATAAGTATCTGGTCCAGTAGTTTACTGACACGACAGCACAGCCATTGCTTATGACCCTGTGAAATGTGGAATTTAACCCTTCCAGTGTCCACGTCACCTGTATACGTTCGGAGAATCTGAATTGAGAGGCCAAGGACGTATGTATTCATTTTTAGTAGAACAAAATTGATTTTTTTAAAATAAAAATTGCCATTGTAATTTTATATATATATCTTATAAAAATATATAATTCAGACTTCAAAAATAATATTTTGTTTTTTAATTTAATGCATATTCTATTAAACTATAATATAAATAATTTTATAAAGCCCTCTGATTGCCATTTTTCTGAAGCACTAAACAATATTGCACATTTGCTTGTTAACATTCCTATTTGCTGAAGCAACCTTGTGATTTAAGCTCACAAGTTCGATTTGAACTATTATCAAGAAATTTTTCCTTAAATTTTCGAAAATCTCCTAAAAATTAACAAAAATAACTGCTATTTTAAAAAATGCTAGATTTTGGAAGTAATTACAAAATACGCACTGCTATTTTTTTTTCGTTTCACATTCTTTTCTGTCCCTAAACCCTAAGTTATTTTTATAATTTTCCCCAGCATTCTATGCATCCTTCCTGCCTTCAAATCGAAACTGGAAGTTAAAACATCGTTTTTAGAAATTCTGGTTGCAGCTGCATTTAGTTATGCTTCACTGAGTCAAACGAGGCTGACACATGCAATCTCTGTTGCAAGTGTTTTTTACAGTTTTGATCCAACATACAGTTTTGATCCTCCCTTTGTAAAGTTAGTATTTTTTTTATATTTAAACCTGAGTTTTCATTTCAGTAGTTTATTTTCAGAGATTAGCGATCTTTTGGTCAATCAATAAGCATTGATTTTTTTTTCATAGTTATGCTACATTTTATGCCAGCCTACAACTTGTTGCTGTGGATATTTTAACATCACATTAGGCTATGCGTTAATTTTTATTTTATTATTTATTACTTTTCCAGTAAAACTTTGATTTAGTATCATTTTCTAAAAATAAATGAGGTACTGGATATGGAAACAAATTTAATTTCTGTAGATTTACTTCCATTAGTTAGCGATCTTTCGATCAGCTGATTTATCGATTTTTCTGAGTTATGCTAGATTGGAGGTCGGCTTAAAAGTTGTTGCAAAAATATTTTATTTAACATCCCATTAGGTTATATGTATTTTTTTTTTTAATTATTATTTTTTAGTTAAATTGTTTTGTTTTTTAGTTATATTGAATGATTTTAAAGGCATCTCCCCCCTCAGTACCTTGGCTGTGTCACACAGACGATATAATGCTTTTTTTTTGCTTTTGTGCACAAACCTTTCTGAACTTAGACAAGATCGCCAAACTTCCAAACCTAAAGAAAAAAATTAAATTCATAATGTTTAGCAAAAAAGCTACCAAGGAATTTTTTTTCTATTTCATAACCAGTTCAGAAAATCCCATGAACGCAAGAAGCCCAAGTCACGTTGTATAACACTGGCAGTGTTTAAAATATACAATACTGAAAAGAATCATTAAAAGAAATAAAAATCATATTTCAGGTTTAATATTATATTATTCGGGAGGAAATTTCCTTTTGATAAATATATAATTTAACTATTTTTATTCATCAGGTTTTCCAAAATGAAGCCTGAATTGTATAGTGCGATCTTTTTTTCACCATATTACATTGAAAAAGGCTTATTAAAGTCAATATGCTTGCAAATTTGTTTATATTATTTTCATAAAATTCGTAATTAAATTCTGTTTAATTTGGTATATAACACGACCTATTTCTATTGATTGGTTATTTTATAAAATAATTCTAAAGTTGACTTGTTTATGTAACTCAGCACAATTGGCTAAAAGCCTGGAACCAAGAAATAAATTACAAAAAAATAATTTTTTTGTTATTTACAAATATATAGACATTCTATTCATGCACATTGTAATCATTTCTATTATTTTTTTTTAATAAATTTTCATTTGTGTTACCTAGTGCATTTTTTTACTACATGACTCTAAAAAGGTTCGATTAAAATAAAACAGTCTTTTTCGTTAAATACTTTATATTCAGAAAATCCTGAATTAAATGTTGTTTAATTTGGCATACAATATGCCATAATTCCTTTCATTAGTTATTTGCAAAAAAATACTCTAATTTTTTTTTGGCTGAGCATAGGGAGAAAATAACTTGTCATCTGAATGGAGGAGGGGTTAACATGCAGAGGGTATGACTCTTCCACACACAGGACCATAGCTTAACATCTCATCCAACGGATATGGCTTTTCCAAGCCCAATGGTGTCCCCTACTGAGAGGGCAGGGTGGGGTGTTTTGCAGAGATAAATTTCAACATTGGCCCAGGTGAGACTTAAACCTGGGAACTGCAGATTATGAATCTGGCATGATTGACTGAGCCACCCTCATCATAGCGAAGAAAAATATTACAGTGAAAATTTAGTAGTAATATTGACACCCAAAATGTAAATATGGCAGAATTTAGCATTAGCACATCAGCCCAAATGATATGCAAAAAATTAAAACAAAACATGGAAATACTTTGAAATCCTGAATATAAATGCATCAGTTTTACATCAATTAAGAGAAATACCAATTGTTATGAATGTATTCAATGAAGAACCGAAAAAATCATTTTGGGAAATGTTAGCTACAGAAACTTGGTTGGGTAGTTTTTACCTCTTAGCAACACTTTTTGAACATAATGGGTTAAATGGTCAGGTCACAAAGACCCCAAGGGCTCAGAGAAGGTTGGAGGAAAGCAACCCACTGGACACTATTAGGACACAAACTGTAGCCTCCTGTTAAGACCATCCAGCATCCTCTTTAATGTCCACACAGTATGGCTCTCCTGCAAATGGGGACACAACTTAATGCCCCATCTGACAAATGGTAGCCTTTCTAAGCCCATTAGTGTCTCCTTCCTGACCAATGACAAGCTGGGGGTTTAGCAGAGATAAATCTCAATGCTGGCCTAGGTGGGACTTGAACCTAGGAACTGCAGTTTATGAGCCTGGCATGCTATCAACTGAGCCAACTATCACTACAGAAACCTATTGATGTGCCAGCAAAGTACTTGTCACCTTGCATGCTCCAGAATATTTTGCAATACATATTATTCTCGAATATTAAATATTATATAGAATTTATATAAATATCCATGCCTTTTATTAAAGTTTAATTATGTGAATTTTTTTCATTTCCTATTTTATTTTTTAACTTCTGTTCCTGTAATCTTTTGCTTTCACATCACTGAGTCATTGTATAGTAAGCTAGGACATTTTGTTCTATCCTTTTATCTTAAAACAATGAAAATATACAGTGAAAGAAATATATTTAATTTTTATTTTCATATACATTTATTTTAAATTTTAAATACACTATATTAAGTATTTGAAGCTACTTATTTTCCAAAGCAATGGGTTAAAATTAGAATTATAATAAAAACTGTTGAACATTATTACATAAGCTAGACACATTGTTTTTTTTATCATAGGTTTAAAATCCTTTTGAAGTGAAAATTTGAATAAAAAAAAAAGAGCAAAATTTGTGTATCACAGTTGACAATATCAAATTTGTGATGGATTAGTTGCTTAATGCCTCTGAAGTATTTTTTGAATAGTGAGTCACAAGACTCAGAACAAAGTGGAAAAGAGGACCTGATGGAATACAGCAGCAAAAAATATACCAATTATACCAGCATAAAGTTTCAAAACTGTATAATTGGGATCTTAACCACCAATCCTCAGGTTACTATACTAACCTGACATAGTATTGTGTTACCTAGATTAAAACATTAAATCTGGATAATATAGCTAATCCAAATTCATGGTATATATATATAGCATTTTTAATCTAAATATCTACCAAGATATAAACCACATATTCTTACCTCACAAAGCAGCATATAGTTCACATCAGAGTCACAGTAGCTGACACAGTAGCCCTCACTTTTACCAAACATATCTGCCAAATAAATTCCCTGAAAAAAGCATTATTTTTATTGCTATAGTATTAACAAAATGACTAATTGTTTATTACTTTATACTTGGCAGCCACAGGTGACCAGCTTGTTCACCTGTAGCCAAGACTGGCAATGACCAAAGTAGTTCGATTGTAAAATTATGAGCAGAAAAAAGATTTTTATGAATAAGCAATAAAAATTACTGTAATATCTATATAATTGAGAAAACCATACAGTATAAAAATGGGCACTAGTAGGTAGAGTCAGAAGAGGGGTCTCCTGAACCGAGAATAAGATAAAAATATGTCTGTTTATATGAATCTCTCCTCGTAGAAATATTCAAAATAGGCATGGAAAAAAACCCAACATTACTCTGTATAAGATAAAAATTAATTCACACAGAAAATTTAAAAAGCTCAAGAGATTATCAATTTTAATAAGAATTTAAATATAACTACAATTTGTCTTTCATTTCTTAAATTTAAAAAGTTGCTTTTCTCACACCCCTCTGAGGAAATGGGGCAGATTATTGCTGTCAGTGAACTATCTGTTGACACTCTATCCCTGAAATTTCTACCATAAACAGATCACTTGCAACATTCATTAAGAGTTTTGCCATCTCCATATTTAGTGGATCTCTAACAATATATAGCCATCCGTAGCCAAGTGGTTAGCACACTTGGCTACTGATCTAAGGGACCTGGGTTCGAGTCCCAGGTAAGGCATGGATGTTTTGTGTTGTCTTTCTGCTGAGGTCCTACCATCCTCACAGACCTTCTACTATGGC
This sequence comes from Ryuthela nishihirai, assembly GCA_038380435.1. Taxonomy (NCBI): domain Eukaryota; kingdom Metazoa; phylum Arthropoda; class Arachnida; order Araneae; family Heptathelidae; genus Ryuthela; species Ryuthela nishihirai. The sequence goes on along the minus strand of JAWZYU010000029.1, from coordinate 57,740,753 downwards.
ATATAAACTGACAGGCTCTTGTCAGACCTCTGTGGCAAGCAGCTGCTTGAGGGGATATATTTTTTTTACAGGATTTTATCATTTATGGTGGCTATGTTCCTGGAAACAATCACAAATAAATCTAAAGGACTAATGAAAAAACCAAGGAAGCATGAGAGTTATTTTTAGGTCACAGAGAAAATAAAAAGTTCATGGCTAAGAAGCAAAAATACATGACAAAACCAATATGCTTATTTATTACAAAAATGAGTGCATTATAAATATATTAAATACATTAATAATCAATAAGTCTTTAGATTTAAGAACTTATATTTAGGGGTGATGAAGTGATGGTGCTGAATGCAAGGTTAGAAAACTTCATCCTCCCACATACACCACCCTCCAAAAAGTATCCAGACACCCGTTTCCATAGTCCAATGCACCTCCCTATCAAAATATGTGACTCACACCGGTATATAAGGAAGAAATATGACCCCAATTTAGTAGTTCTTGTCATGATAGTGGAGAGATGACTGATTTTGAGAGAGGTGTTATTGTTGGATGTCACATCACTGGCCTATTGAATGGTGCAATTGCAGACAGCTTGCACCATCCAAGTCAACCATTAGTGATGTGATCATGAAATGAAAGCATGGCAGTACCACCACTGTCCAACAATGCACAGAAATATTATGGAAGCTCATCCCACATGACTGGAGGATACTTGGAAGGGTGGCATGTAAATCTTGCCACACATCCATGCAAAACATCAACCAGAAATTTAAAGCATCAATAGGGGTTGAAGTCTGTACAAATACCCTATATACCAAGCACCACAGCCTCAGCTTTCATGGGAGAGTGGTGGCACATAAGCCAAATTCAATCAGTAGTCTCACCTTGCATGGTGCAAAGGACACTGTAATTAGTCCATAAAAAAATAAATACCCCCTCAAGCAGCTTCTTGCCACAGAGGTCTGACAGGAACCTGTCAGTTTATATGCCAGAGTAAAAGGTCTGAGAGGATGGCAGGACCTCAGCAGAAAAATGACACATACATCCATGCCTTACCCGGGACTCGAACCCAGGTCCCTTGGAAATAGGTTCTATGGAGTGACAAATCTTGCTACACCCTTTCCGATTGGATGAGTTGGTGTGAGAGTGGTGGATGCCAGGAGAACATCCGATTGTGCCAACAATGATGTTTGGAGGAGGTGGCGTTTTGGCATGGAATTGTTTCTTATGGTATGGCCTAGGACCTTTGGTGGTTGTACAGGGAACCATGAACACCAAATCCTACCTCAACATTATGGGCAATTCCATGCTCCCAACAGTATGGCAAACCTTTGGTACAGATACATGCTTGATTCAACAGGATAATGCTCCATGCCATACAGCAGGAGCTGTTACACAACAGTGCATGGATGTGGTATAAGGAGCCCATACTGAAGGCTAATTTCATCATGATCTAACATTAATTTAAACTTTGATGAATGTACAAAAATTGGAATGGTTGGTCCAGAGTTCCAAAACTGAACCCTACTGAACACCTTTTGGATAAACTGGAACTTTAGTTGGTCAGACCAACACAACCCACATTGATAGCTGAACTGCAGGAGGAATGACATACTATACAGGCTGCAGCCTACTGTTCATTCATGGAAAGCCTAACCAGGATGATGGAGTGTGATAGGGGTGAAAGGAGACCAGATATGCTATTAAGGTGGGTGGCAGTGACATCAGTGTGGAATCTATGTGCGTCCAGATACTTTTCGGAGGGTAGTGTATAACAAAACTAATTTCTATTGATTGAGAAAACTATTATGAAGTTGAATTTTTTATTTGACTGAGCACATTTGACAAAAAGTCTGGACATTTCTCTTTAATTTCTCAATGCATATCATTGAGGAAAAAAATTGCAGAAAAAAGGTGATTTTTCTGCTTGAAATAATAAAAAAAAAATTAAATGTTATGCATATCCTACAAGCGAAGCATGACTCAGTCACATGGGAAATATTTGAAAGCATGCCAACAGCCAACCATAAGAATGAAGATCACTCCATGCAGTGGTGAAAAGTCAGCTCTCTACTAGTTAATCACTGAAGGTCTAATGCATACAAGTTGTATGGTTTTATGTTCCTACATTAAGTTACATACTCAAGGAAACAGGATATGCAACAATTATGTCTTTTAAAAACAGTGTAAATAATCTATTTGATAGAATGACTGCTCATTGATGTATAATCATCTTGTTTTACAATACTTCATTAAAAGTGCTCAAATGGATGCTATTTCATTTTATGATTTATTAAACTGTTTCTAATAAGGCTTCATTTTGATTTTATCTCCCTGACATCCCTCCAACAGACATCTAGTTATACAGAAGTCCTTGAAAAATCAAGAACTTCTATATAATTAGATGTCTGTTACAGCAAACTTTTCACAATTCTTTCAATTTCATTATAATGAAGCTTTGCTGTAGTTACAAACTAAACATTTATTATTACATTATGTATCAGACATTTTTTCAGTAATTACATCAAATTATATATATGGTAAAATGAATTCAAAAATTTCCATTAAAGATGCAATTTTGGGAATGAGTGGCTCATGAAATTATTTTTTTTTTAATTTAAAACAACAAAACATTGATCATCATAACTTCAAAATGAAACACCAACCTTCCCAAAAAGACTTCCACTCCTTTGTACACCCAATGGAGTCACTTGCAGACCTCTGCATAATATACTTAAGAGATTAGATGTGCTAGTACCATGCCATAATAAAAAATGATTGGATAAGCCTACTTCTTTAAGTGCTTCTGTCTCTCCCTGACGATATACACGATAGATGCCTTCAACTTTTGGTTTCGAGTATGAAGCTGAAATACATACATTACATATTAGTTTAAGTTTTTCTTTTCTCAACTATCATATACATTATAATTTTGATATTACTCCAATATAGCTTGAAGTGCTCTAAAAATAATACAAATATCTTTGTAATAAAAATCTCATTTAATACAAAACACACTATGAAATTTAAGATAAACATTATTGTAAAACTTCATGCATATTTCCACTTCAATGTGATATGTAAAGGCTTTTCAGAAATTACTTAAAGATTGCATTTTTACCCTGAGCTTCAGTTCTGCCCAATAGGCAGAACTGAAGATTATATTGCTAGAAATTTAATGCTAAATGCAACCTAAATAGATAAGTAATATACTTGCCTGTAACATGAATATACTGAAGTATCATCTGAGCTTCCTGGCTTTCTCTCTCTAATAACTGGAGTTGACATCCTAATGATCGGTACACATAATCTTTGGGATTGATTTCTATAAACAATGAAGTAAAGATTATAAAGAACAATAAACTAAAGTAATTTTTGCATAATCAAATCAATTTACTAATAAAAGTTTATTTATAATGTAGACTTTGCAAAAATATGTCTGAAACAAAAAATTTTAAATCAAAAATTTCAATCAACAAAATGAAAGGTGGTGGTGGTGTGTGTGGGGGTAAGTAAAATTGTTGGGTTTTTACCTCTGAGCAGCACTTTTTTTGCACACAATGGGTTAAACAGCCTGATCATAAGGATCCCAAGGGCTGAGAAGGTTGGGGGAAGGGGACCCATTGGACAGTTATGAGACAGATGATAGCCTCTCGTTAAGGCCATTTCAGCATGTTCTTTAATGTGCACAAGGTATGGCTTTCCTGCCCACAGGACCATGGCAAATAAATGTAAAAATGGTATTTTATAGCATATTGGCAACATGAGAGACATGTTCTGGGGAGACCCACACTGAACTAATTTCAGTGTTATAAAAGGTTTTTTTTTTTACTTGTTTTTTGCATATCACATTGATCTTTCTGATTTCTTATTTTAATAGATGTTTAATTTTAACAAAAATAATATTTCATATATTTTATTAAAAATTATGTAAATTATATAGAGATGCATTTTGCTTTCACCCTTAGGGTAATCATTATGCTTGCAACAGATATTTATTCTCTTCTGTCCTAGAAGAAATGACACCAGCAACTAGTACTACTAATCATGTAAGCAATTAATTAGTTTGTTTAGCTTTTGTGGTTTTCACTTTAAGAAGAGATATTCACCAATGGAATCATACAAAACAAGAAATGTTGAATGCAGCATTCTACATTTCACAGATTGTTTCTCTATGACCTAATATATTTTTTTTATAACATGCCTGACAGATTTATATGAAATGGGAAATCATCACTGACAATTCTACATTTTACTGATGTCACAACAACTGGGCAGAGCAACATGTTAAATAAGTGTGCATTAAATGGGAGAAATTTGCCATTACTTGCCATTTTGTAGAATCTCAACTGCTTTAACCATCTCTTGCATTAAATGATATAAAGTATAATTCAAATAGTATTTCAGGTTTAACAAAAGTCGCATCTTAATATTAAATGTACACTACAGTGGCACAACTCAATTTTGGCTGACAAGTAAGCTTGATGCAAATGATTCTTCATGGTTTGGATAGCAACCATTAAGAGGTTCTCTGAAAAATGTTATAAAAGTTACAGTGGTACAAAATGACATGAATCCACCTTAATATTTTTTTTTTGCAATTTATCAATTTATTAATATATATTTTTGCATACACATCATTCAGAAATAGTCCAGTGCTTCTGTATTAGTAACATTTTACTGGTGATGTTTTGAGCTGTGTTACCAGCACATGCAATGTCCATCAATTATTTACCATTTTGTAGAATCTCAACTGCTTTAGCCATCTCTTGAATTAAATGATATAAAGTATAATTCAAATAGTATTCCAGGTTTAACAAAAGTCACAATGCAGGCATAAAAATGATTTTTATTGATGGCACTTGACTGTTGAAGTTGTCATTTTCATGTGCCAGGTAAAAAAAAACAATTAATACTTATTGCCCTACAAATTTAATTCCATGATTTAGAAGCAGTATCTGCCTAAAAAATAGACAATTCTGCATATATTACAAAAAAGAAATTAATAGCACTGTACTAAGCATTTTAACCCTTTCACTACCATACTAATGAATGCGTTGACATTCAAGATTTTAAATGGACTCATCCAATCAATGCTATTCCTTCCTCTTCACTACCTCTGTAGCTGCAGTTTGGGCCAGTGGTGCAGTGAAAGGGTTAAAGTAAAATACCCTTTTTAAAACAATCAATATTTTGCTGTTATATAAAAGTTATTTTATTTATTCTTTTTAACTTTTCATACCTGTTATTTTTTCACTTGCACCTAATAGCATTTTTCCTGCAATGCCAATGTGAAGAAGATTATGAATAAGAACCATCTTGGCATGTACATCAGGTGCACTGAAGAGAGGCCAAAGCCTTTCATATTGATAACCATAAACAGGAATAAGTTGATAAAATTCTTCACTCAATTTGATTATCTACAGAAAGAATAAACATAGTCAGTCAAGATTATTTTAAATTAAATAAAAAGGAAAGGAATAATCTAACTATAAACTACAATAAAAAAAGGATATACATCAATATGTCATGCAAATTTTAAAGGATTTACTACCACAAAATATTGCAATCTTACTATTTATTTTAAAGATAATTCATTAATAGTTAATACTGCCTTATTAAAAAATTGAACATTACTTTTTCATTTTTGATGGATAACCAGCAAATAATCAACAGTACATCACATTTAAAATATTCCAAGAAATATGAAAGATCTAAGCTAAAATCCCTTTATTGGAATGAAGATTAAAGCATGAACTAGGGATATATTTTATTCCATTTGTGTATACAACTATTAGTTTTTAAATAATAAAAAGACCTAATTTTTTTGTTCCATAAATAGAAAATGCACTAAATGAACTATAAGAAAACATTGAGGGAAGGTGTCCTATTGGACAGTTGTTAGTCTTCTGTCAAGGCCATCCCAGTTTCTAAAATGTTTTCATGTTGTACATTCATTAGATAGGCAGAAGTATATTGATACATATAAACATATTAATACACAAAAAAATCCCCCTTCAGAGCCTTCATCACAATTCCTTTTTATTTTCAAACAATATTTCATAGCGAGAAAAAACACAGTAAACAGACTTTTCACAAAATTCGCTGTTAAATCAGTAAATGTTAAAAACACAAATAAAAAGACCACCTTGCTCAGAAAATAATTAAAAATAGCTTAAAGTTATTGATTGTCAATGAAGATGGAGCTTGCTCCAAAAAGAGATTTTAAGTAACATGTTCTCAGATTATAATATCTTTAAGTGGCTTCAATTTACCAATTTCACTTATAGTAAAAGAACTGAGCTTCTTTTACTCAACCTTTTGTGCTCAATCTTAGTGCTATATGGTTAATATTATTTTCTAAGGACAGAACATTTAGCGGGTTATCACCATGATTAGATTTTGCTTTTGAGGCCCTCACCGTACAATAGCTGGCACACTCCATTGTCTGGGTTGTTGTTTGGTGTCTGGTGCTGACTTGCCATTCACAACTGATTTGCCATAGATGCCTTGGCAGCATTATTACACAGTTGGTATCTTTTTTGGAAAACTCTGTGCATGTTGCTGTATTCTTCTGTGCTAATTGCAGGGAAGTTGCCAATTTTTTGGCATGCAGTTATACTTTTTGGTAGTACAGCATGATTTGGAAGTTTTTAATTATTATAATCATCCTCTGAGAACTCATATCCCTTACTATAATTTTTAACTTCCCTAAAAGAACATATAAGTTTAAAAAAAAAGTGCAAAAGCATTTGACTAGATACATTTCCTCCATCACCCAACAGGTTCATCAGCAGTAACTGCTGATGTTAAGTTCATTATATTTATGGAGATCATCCTCTGTCATTTCTGCAGACACTCTCCTTGATTTTAATATAAGAGGAAGTTTCATGCAGCTGGGAGGGGTGTAATGTCTGCATTACATAATTTATCTATTTGAAGGCTTGTAAAATTCTCTAGATAGTTTAATCGATATTTTGTAGGCAGTGCTAAAATTATTTTTGGTTGAATTTACCTTATAGGTAGTATATGTTTTAATATTACTAAGTTCAGGCTATTTTCCTTTGTTTTCCCTTATTTAATTTTTAAGATCTAATTCATGTTCCTTTCGTCTCTCTTCTAATTGCCTATATGTTTTTTCTATATAATTCTTCTTTTCAATTTGAAAGAAAAAGGTACTTCTTTGCACAAAGGATAGAGATCACCAAGAAGCTATATTAAGCTTGTCATGGTTTCTCATATAACATACAAGCACTTACACAAGCATGCCCACTTGTCTTAATAGTTAGGTATGTAATCACTAGACCAGGTAGGGCTACTCTCTAATTTGTTTTCAGGGTCTTGGATTTCAACTGGATATACTCCTCTCATATGGGGTACTCTATCTTGGTCATATGGTGTAGAATATTTCACTATTTCCTATGTTTTTCGTGCTGGGTCTGTTTGCAATTCTTAGTTATCTTTATGTTTATTTTATAAATTTTTCTGTGTTTTTTGTGTTTAAGTTCAGTTGGGTTGTTTTACCTCTGAGCGGTACTTTTTTGCACACCATGGGCTAAATGGCCAGGTCATTTAGCCCATGGACCCCGAAAACTGAGAAGGTTGGGGGAGGGGACCCACTGGAACAGCTATTGGAAGACAGATGGTAGCCTCCCGTCAAGGCCATCCAGTGTGTTCTTTAACGTTCACAGGGTATGGCTCTCCCGCACACAGGGCCACCGCTTAATGTCCCATCCGATGAATGGCAGCCTTTCCAAGCCCATCGGTGTCCCCTACTGACCGCAGGCAGGGTGGGGAATTTTGCGGAGATAAATCTCAACACTGACCCAGCTGGGACTCTAACCTGAAACTACAGATTACGAGCCTGGAGCGCTACTGACTGAGCCACCCCACCCTTGTTGAAGTTCAGTATCTAGGGCTTATTTAATAGAGCAATTTCTTAATACTCTCATGAAATAAGTATCAAAAGATGCTCTTTTATAATTAGTTGGATGTGTAGAATTTGCTGCTATGATATTAGGTGTATAAGTTTCTTTTTGGTAAACTACCCTGCAATTAGCATGGGAGAATACAGCAATATAAACTGGATTTTCCCAAAAGATAACAACTACATAGCAATGCTGCCAAGTCATTTACAGCAAATCAGTTATGAATGGCAAGTCAGCACCAGACAATAAACCACTTAAACAATCGATTTTGCCAGTCATTGTACAGTGAGGGCTTCAAAAGAAAGAACTAATCATGGTAAAAACTAACTAAATATTCCATCCTTAGTAAATAGAAATAACTGCATTGCACTAAGATGAGCATGAAAGTTTGAATAAAAGAGGCTCAGTTCTTTTTTAAGTAAAATTGGTAAACTAAAACCATTTAAAGATATCATAATCTGAGGATAGTCCATAAATTGCCTAACCCCTCAAGAAAAAGGGGAATTTAATGTGATATTACTTAACACTAAAATAATATATTTCAATATTAGTATTTTTTGTCCATTTCTGATGGAAAATATTAGCTTATATAAATAACTACTAGTAATGTAACACTCATTTGGTATGTTGATTACTATAGAAGAAGTGAAGACAAAAAGAAAAATGTTACATAATACAGAGGGGATGGTGGGGTTTGGTCAAGTGTTATGTGGCGTAAGGGAAAGATGAGTAAAAATAGGGCTACATAATTTATGGGAGAATACAACTAAGCATAAGACAAAAAGTAAACTGTACAGAAATAGGAGAGGAATTTAGTATTAATTCCTGTGGGACAGCCTGATGGACAACAACCAACTTCTGCTGGATGTGTATGTCCCAAAATATTCATATAAATTAACAGTGTGGTACACATTGCACAAACATTCTCATATGCTTTGATTATTAATCAAAGCAAGTCTTCCTAGAATTGTAGGAAGAATAATCAGACATAAGATAGAGAATTAATACAATAGAGGAACAGTATGTTTACTAATGGGAAGTCTTATGTTGACAATATTTTCATAAATAGACAATTATAAGACAGTAGGAAAGAATAAAGAAATACTTATGATTTTGTTGATTTGGAAAAAGTAGCATATGAATGCACTAAAAAAATAGAAATAAAATAATTAATAAAGACTAAAATGTTTATAACAGAGTAATGTCTATCAGAGGAAAGAGGGAAAATAGACTATCACCCACTTTAAGATCTATACTGGAAAAGACAAAAAGAGTGGCTATATTACAGAAGGATTAATCTTTTTTTTTTTGCAGATGAGCAAGTAATAATTGCAAAGGATAAAGATGATAGAATATGCAAATAAATGAAAAAAAAAAAGGAATATGGGAGCAGGAAATAGTGGAAGATCTTAGAGTATAGGGAGAAATGGTGAGAAAGGTGAACACATTCAGGACTCTGGTGTCTATCATTCAGGAGAATGGTGCATCACACAGAAAATGTGAGCAAGAAGAGAAGCAATAAGAATGCTTAATTCAGTTTTACGGGGTAGAAGTGTATCAAGTAAAAAAAATGATTTTCCATTATAGGGATTATTTTAATATATGGAGAACAGACATGGATGCTGGCAGAAATATTAACAATCTGGGATAAAAGCAGTTGAAATGGATTTATAGAAATATGCATGGAAGAGATGAATGGGAAAATAAGAATTGAGGAAATCAAAAGAATTATGGGAGAAGTGGAAGATTTTATAGAAAGCAATGAGAGGTTGGCTGAATAGAAGTGGAAAGAGATGATATCTAGACATAGGCAACTCTATGTCTAAAACGTAGGGAAAAGTTTGGGAAAGTATGAAAAAAAGTAATGTCGTATCATAGTCAAAAATTTCAATCATTCTTTAAACTAGGGGATCAGTAATAGCTGAAAGTATTGTTTGAACTATACTCCCTATAAATAAAATAAGCAAAATTTGATGGAAATTGTTAAGCAATTTTTGAAGAAAAAAACTGTCAGTTCATAAAATTGTTTCATGGCATGTACCCCTAATTATTGCACCACAGATTCATATTTCCAGGGTCATTAGTCTGAAGGGAAAATATGCCTAAATACAAATTTCGACTCAACAGCCTACATGGTGAAACAACTTTTGAGTCTAAGTCCTAAACTGAACTCTTAATTAAAAATCTCAATATTGATCTCCCCCCCACCCCCATCACAATACTTTACCCACATTTCCAATATGAGAAAACAACAAAAAAATTTACAAATTTCAAAGACAGATAGAAAATGAAGTATTGGCACAATATTGATCATCACTAAGTAATATTTAAGATCAGTAATATTGCAGTTTCTACATCGTTCCCATCTACCTAGCTGTTTAACTTTCACTACCAGACTGGCCCAAACTGCAGGTATGAGGTAGTGGAAGGAATAGCACTGATTGGACAAATCCACTTAAAAATTTGGCCATTTTGGGCCAGTATGGTAGTGAAAGGAGTAAACCACATCACACCAATTTGCATACAACTTGATGCAAGTTCCATCAAACACATCTGACTTGAATCTGTTGTAACTTTACTTAAATTTCTAGTCTCATTTAAATTTTAAATCTACATATACAAGCAGAAAAGTCATATACATATAGCCAATGTCTCTAATAATACACTTGATGATAACTCCTGTATAGTACTAATCTGAAACTGCCAAAAAATAATAAAGATGAATGATACATGAACCTTACAACCAGTTATAGAGGTGTTTGAACTTGCACATATATTATCAGAGAGCATTATGATACAGAGGTAAACAGTGACAATAACAATTAACGTTTTCAAAAATACATTGCCATTAGGTGCCATTGAAGATATATAATATATACAGATACCACAATACTTAGTTGATTATACTTGGCCATTGCCATTGGATAAGTCAATGGGAGAATCAAACTTCTTGATATTTAAATATAAATGATTGACAACATTAAATTTCTCACATGAACATTTCTACTAGCAGTAGGCTGGTGATGACTATTATAATACACCATTTCCTCAAACAATAGATGTTTGCTTGTCATGCCAGCTGGGTCCTTCCTTAGGCACCAAGTCACTAATGGAGAAGTAGCTGGCTCACTCAAATAAAGTGCAATGATGTTTTGCCAGTAATCACTCAAGTGAAGCAACATCAACTTGATAGCTGTGATGGGATCAAGTTCTAACATGGATACCAGTCCACAAGAGCAATCCAGTGTAATCAACTAAGCATTGTGGTATATATATACACATACTGTTAACTTCAATGGCATCTATGGATAAAATACTTATTTTTTTTAAAATAGCCTCATTATCTGAGCACAACATATATGTGAAATAGTAAATGTACACAAACAAGGATTCCTTTGGCAGATCTTATGTGTTAAAATATGTGCATAGTAAATGATATTAAATAAACACAAAACTGAAAAGGGATAACCTTTCTTTTTTACATTAATTAATAATAAAAGAATGGCATTCTGTAGTCATAATTTCAAGTATACACAACAGAAACTTACCCTATGCATCAATTCAGCATATTTCTCCTGTGACTTCGCAGTATGCTCAATATTATCCTTCTCAACTATGACATTTCTGTATAAGAAACAAATTATTTTCAATTCTTAATATAAGGAAAAAACTTAATTATTAAAATATAATATAAAATATGATAAAAACTGCATTAGAAAGTTTATGTGGTGCAATCCAAAAGTTCCTGGATTCACAGTGTGTAGTGCCATCTAGGTGTTCCAACTTCTGCCACTAGATATTGCTTAGCCTACTCCTTTGGCAAGCAATCTGGCAATTTTAACATTTGATGGTTGGAACTAAGCTTTCTTTACAAGCATTTGTGCTCTTGCTGCTTTGTAATTTTAACAGAAAAATTGAAGTTGCAAAAAAAAACAGTGCATTTGCATGAAGTTTTATTTCAAATTCGGTAAAACAACTCCAGAGACTAGTGAAATGCTTAAACAAGCATTCAGTGATGATGCCATGGGCAGAACCCAGACTTTAAAGTGATTCTTGCATTTTAAATGTGAGCAAACATCAGTTGAAGATTCCAAACATTCTAGTTGGCTCACAAAAGCTGAACAGATAAGAATGTGAATAAAGTGAATCAGGCCATCCATAAGGACCACCAACAAATAATGACATCTGTGAAGCTGTTGGACTAACATATGGATCATGTCAATGGATCCTATCAACATGGCAGATTGCTGTCAAATTTGTGCCTCAGGACCATAGAGAATATCAGCTCACGGTGTACAGGGACCTTCAGGAGCAAATCGAAAAGGACCAAAACTTCCTTTCTAAAGTCATAACTGGTGATGAAAGCTGAGTTTGTGGGTACAAGTCAGAAACAAAGCAGCAATCATCTCAGTGGAAAAGTCATCCTTCGCCATGACCAAAGAAAGCGAGGTAGGTGAAAAGCATGCTGATTTGTTTCCTTGATGTGGAGGGAATCGTGCAATAAGGAGTTTGTTCCTACAGGCCAGACAGTGAATCAATAATCAAAGTCCTGAAGAATTTGAGGGAGAATGTGAGGCCAAAATGTCCAGGAAAATTACACACACCAGATTGAGTTGTGGCTCATGACAATGCATCAGGCACACCTCTCTCTGTTAAGCAGTTTTTGGTCAAAAATAACATAGTAGTGGTCTCCCACCCACTAACTCACCAGACCTCAACCTCTGCAACTTCTTGTTCCTAAAGATCAAATTCCACCTTTAGATTTGACTCTGTCAAAGTGATTCAGGAAGAATCAAAAGAGATGCTGAGTGATATCTCAAAACAGGAGTTTCAGAGGTGTTATCAGCAGTAGGAAAAGTGAAGGGCTCACTGTATTAAATCCCAAGGAGACTATTTTGGAATTATATTTTAATTATATTTGAATTCCCAAGGAGCCTTTTTCTATCAGTACAGTTTGAAAACTTTTGGACTGCACCTCATACAGTACCTGATGATAACATTAAGATAGGAACGATATCTCATATCGTTTAACATTAGTAAACTGATAGAGACAAGTGAAAGGCAGGGCAACTCTTGTATTTCATACAATATGTATCTCTGCAAGGCATATAAAGGGATCTAGTAACAATTCATTGTGATTATGTTAATTATAGTTTTTAAGGTTTAAAGCAATAACAACAATATTGCTGTAAATTTTAGCTGCTGCAATATTGAGGGATGACTAACAGATAATTTTACAGATTGCAGTGAACTGCTGAATCTGATTATAATGAGTTGTTTTGCTAGGACATTGAATCAGAGTGGTCTCGTCTGCAACAATTGACTGGAGAACTGAAAATTAAAGATTAAGCTCCATGCAGAGAGAGATGGGTAATTTTTTTTCATTACAAACTTTCCTCATTTTCCCCTTTCCTTAGTAATTTATATGCATTCTTACATTTTTCACTACTCTCCTTTTAGCAAAAGTAATAAAAATGCAAAACATAACAGGAGATAAAGCACAAACTAGGAAACTGTAAATTTCCTAACACTCATCTCAAATTAGGCGAAAAATAGCAACCACTTGTTTCCCAAAGAGACTATCTATTTATAGATTCACCCATTAGGAAAGGGGGAGAATACTTGTTTTTCCCAGTGAAGTTTTGGGCTTAGGGTATGTTCCCACTGAAATTAATGCGAACTTACATAGCACAAAAAACACACTGAACATAATTAGGGAAATAAATTTAAATGGTGTACCATTGCCTAACTTTAACTTGATTCTGGATGTGAATCACTAGCTTGATGACAGAATAAGAATTCGTCATACTGATGAATATAATAGATATTATGTGATGTTAAAAAGATAAATTAATAACTTTAAGTCAAATAGTTAAACTGTACATAGGTTTGCACTTTATTTGCATTTAGATTACTTGTATCAAATTTAATTTGGAACATTTAAATGATGAAAGTAGGGCATTTTAAGTAGATTCATTTGAAATTAAACTAAGCTCACCAGAAAAAAATTAGTCATCTCCCACCTTAAGAGGGTTAAGTCCGTTCGACAGCAACAGAGGGTGCACCAGTAATAAACGCATCCTACAAATAGCTATGCTGTGCCCTATGGGGTTCATACAGTGACAAGAAGTGGTTATGCGCCACGTGAGTGTTAGTCACTCCGTGAAACATGGTTGCACCAAAAATGTGTTATTGCGTTTGGCCAAGCCAAAGGGCATAGTGTACAAGAAGTTGCTGCCTTTGCAGGTGTGTTGAAATGTACTGTCCAAAAGGGTATTCCAGAAGTGGTGTACATCGCATTCCACCACTAACTGTCACCAGAAATGTGGCAGAAAGACTGTGCTCACCAATAGGGACTGCTGCAGTGTGTCACACACTGTTAGGGCAAACCGCTTTGCAATGAGGCAGATATTACTCCAGTCAGTCGATGCAGGCCTACAACAAGCTATTTCCAAATGAACACTCCAGAGGGAATTGCATGTCATGAATATCTGGAGCAGAGTACTGTGGTGCCACAAAGACTGGACTGTCAACTCATGGAAGTGTGTGATCTGGTTGGACCAGTCATGTTTTTGCTCATACTGGAATGATGCGAAGCGATGGGTACATTGTAAGCAGCATGAAGCCTTCCATGCAGACTGTGTGCAAGGTTCTGTTCATGCTGGAGGAGACTGTGATGTTCTGGGGGTGTTTCACGCACGAGGAAATGGATTCTTTGGTTGCAGCACACTTGAACCAGAAGGGCTACTGGATGATAACATGTTGCCTTTTGTGCAATATCTCCACAGTGAACACCAGAATGATACCCCAGTCTTCCAAGACAATTGTCATGTGCACAAGGCTCAAAGTGTGTCAGATTGGCACGATGAGCATTCTGAAGCCTTCGAACATCTCGACTGGCCCACCAAATCCCCGGATTTGAATCCCATAGAAAATTTGTGGGACTATTTGGGGCAACGAAATAAGTGTCATCCCAGCCATCTGGCCAAACCACAGCATTTGCTGCTGGAAGAGTGGATGAATATTGATGTGCACTACATCTGCACACTGGTGGTATCCATGTCAGACAGGATTCTGGCTGTTCTTCGGTCGCACGGAGACACTACCGTTATATGATGACATTCAGCCAGGGGCGACTAATTTTTTGTCTGGTGAACTTATAAGTATCATATAGAAAAGTTTATTAGTTTTATATACAGAATGGGAATTTTTGGAGGATGGGTTAAATATTTTTTTGCTGCCTGTCCTCAAGGACAGGAAATGTTTTTCCAAATTTCAAGACCTGGTTAACCCTTTAACATCCATAACAGCCCAAAATGGCCGAATTTTGATATGGACTCATCCAAATAGTGCTATTTATTTTGTCTTTAATACACTCTACTCTTTTCTCAGGGGCAGAGGTGGCTCAGTCGGTAGCGCGCCAGGCTCATAATCTGTAGTTCCCAGGTTTGAGTCCCAGATAGGTCAGCATTGAGATTTATTTCCGCAAAATTCCCTGCCCTGCCCACAGTCAGTAGGGGGACACCAATGGGCTTGGAAAAGTTGCCGTCCGCCAGATGGGATGTTAAGCCATGGCTGTGCACATTAAAGAACACGCTGGATGGCCTTGGTGGGAAGCTAGCATCTGTCTCCCAACAGCTGTTCCAGTGGGTCCCCTCCCCCAATCTTCTCTGAGCCTTTGGGGTCCATGTAACCTGTCTATTTAGCCCATGGTGTGCAAAAAAAGTGCCACTCAAAGGTAAAAAACCCAACCCTTTTCTCAAATTTCCTGAGCATTAAGCATCCCAACTAAATGCATTCACTGTCAGATATACCCAATAAAATGTTTTATAAAATAAAAAAAGCTATGAGTAAAGAGTAGAAAATTCTACGCTTTACATTCTTTATTGAAAAAATAAACTGAATACCCTATCTCTTTCAGAAGATCTTCAGCAGATTTCAAGGTCTCTTCTGTAAGACTCCCAAATGGTAAGACTTCAAATGAAGAATTCACACCTAAATCATTTACTGATCCTTCAAGATTATGAACATCCATCTGTAATACAAGCAATTAAAAAATTTCTAATAATTCCTTGAAATGCAAGAGAAGAAAAAGAAAAACAATATGAATTATTACAATAAAACACTTTTAATGTATTCTATAACACTTGAACATTTCAGTCAGTAGTGTTCCTTTAATACAAAATTTGTAAATCAGCAGTTTAATAAACTGGCATGTGGTAAAGTTGCAAAAAATATGGTATCTGCAAAATCCTTTTCTAGGTTTGAAATGTGGTAAGCCAGTACACTCTTACAGACACCCATTAGATCAGAGGCGTTCTATTGTATGCAGTTTAAATAAAAGTTCAAAGGCTTCACGGAAAATTTAGAACCTTATTTTAGACATTTTTCCTTAAAATAAGGGTATGCAATGATGACGGTAAGAAATAGTTATTGCACTAATTTTCATTCTACCATCATTCATTTAGAGGTGAAATGCAACCTTACCTTAAAGAACATATATGCTGCAGGGGAATGAAAATTTGATATTTTTTTTTTGCAGTTTGCTATAATCTAATAACAAGTAGTTTGTTTGTGAATGAATAATGCAAATTCTCTAACTTGCAATGCAAGTATAATAAATTCACAAAATATAAAACAAGATGTAATCCTTGTTATATTGTAAAAAAAAACTATAAAATTTAATATTCCATAAATATTTCACACACAAATTCAATTAAATATCCACATTTATGCAACATATATATCTGATTGCATCAACTATGAGTTATTCACAAGAAACTCATGACAACTGGGAGATTTTATCCATTTTGTATAATCAAGTTTCAATACAGATAGCCTTAACTGGAATAGTGGTTGGAATAGTAGTTAGCTACGATTTTTTTTCACAGGTTTGCCTTGTGTGTTAGCTCATCTAAATATCTACAGCATACAGATTGTCATTACATTCTTTCATTTATTTTAAAACTATCTGTGGCAAACACAGTCACAAATCATTTACTACTTATTGTATATAAAATTTTTGTCCAAGTATCTCATTGGCACTCTTAATAGGTCAAGTGGCAACAAAGTGCCACTAGATTTTTAACATATTCTGCATGAACTCTGTTCATCATATCATTATGCAGTAAATGCTAGTAGCTTTGCAATCTTTTGGGGATCATTTCAAAGCTTTAGCTTTCCTTAGATGTCAGCAGATAACATGTGGGGCTTGAAAATTTAAATATGTGAATTTTCAATTGCCTAAATAACCACTAGCCCTACCTGATTTAGTGGTTAGTGTACCAGATTACTAAGACCAGTGGGGCATGTCCTTGTGTGTTTGAATGTTGTATGAGAAACCAGGACAAGCCTAACATAGCTTCTGGGTTATCCCTGTCCCTTATGTAGGAAAGCACCTTCTTCCTTTAAAATATATATATAAAAAAAAACCCTGACATCTAAATAGTTAATAAAAACGTGAATTTTTTTTAGCCATTATTTTTGTGGAATCAAATCTTTCATCTTTTACTAGCAAAAATATTCAAAATAGATTTAAAACATTTCCTAAACTTTATATACATTGAAGTGCCATTGGATTAGGGATAGGAGACATTATCCAAATTCAGTACCACAAGTCCCGCATGTGTGGCTGAAAATCTGGTCATATATAGTTGTCAGTTTTGGCTTCCCCAAGCATTCATCATGAGAAGCGTAATGGGAAAGGCACAGTATTTAGATGCATTTGACAGAGGGCAGATCATAGGTGCAAGACAGATGGGACATTCGATATCTGAAATTGTCAACGAACTTGGATTTTCTCATACAACAGTTTCAAGAGAGTTCCGGGAATATGAAAATTCTGGCAAAAAAAAGCACCCAGACAAACTGCAAAGGGCAACCAGCCTTGAATGATCGTATGCTTCACCATTTCACCTGCATCATATGGACCAAATTATCTGAAATCTCCTCCCATATGAACCAGGGTTCCTGCCAGGAAGTTAGTGCATGGACTGTGTAACGCTCACTTCATAGTCTCAGCTTCAGGAGCCGCCGACCTACACAAGTCTCACTTCTAACAGCACAACGTCGGGCTCAATGCCTTGCCTGGGCTAAAGAACATCGAAATTTGGTAACAGATAGCCTGGAGTGATGAATCCCGATTTAAACTTAATCACATCAATCAATGGGAGACTGAAGGTTTGGCACCAATCCCATGAAGCCATGGATCCTGCATGTCAGGTCAGAACAGTACAAGCTGGTGGTGGCTCAGTGATGGCCTGGGGTGTCTTCAGTTGAAAGTCTGTGGGACCTTTGGTACGTGTAATGACAACTCTCAATGCATCCCGGTATGTAGAACTCGTGGCTGACCATTTACATCCATTTATGGCCATATGAATCCCAATAGAGATGGCATCTACCAACAAGACAACTGTTCATCTCACAGGTCCATATTGGCTACTGCATGGTTGCAGAAGCATTCTGCCAACTTTGAAATAATGAATTGGCCACCTAGAAGCCCAGATTTAAATCCCATTGAAAATCTTTGGGATACCATCAAACAGTGTTCAGGACAGTGTCTCATCAGTGATGACCTTGAGAGAATTGTGGACAGCTCTGGAGAATGCATGGGTTGCCATACCTGTGGAACATTTACGCAAGCTTGTGTAGTCCTTGCCTCATTGTGTGGCGACTGTTATCATGGCAAGAGGGGGTCCAACATGTTACTAGGTTGCTATCCCTAATTCAGTGGCACTTTTTTTTTGATTTGCGACATATAGGACAGAGAAGTATCCTAGAAGCTACTCCTAGCTTTTACAGGCCTTCTCATACAAGGACATGCCCTACTAAGACCGAAGTCACTGCTGATCACTGCCTTAGTTAGAGCTAACACAACACAAAGTTTGCCTTGCTGGAACAGTCGCTAGCTGCCTAACCACTATGCCAGTTAAGGCTTCAGTGTATTTAAATTATCACTTTCTAATGATGGATGTGGACCACTAGTCGAAATTCTTTGTATGGCCTCTGCATTCATTGGATCTGTCCCCAATTGAACATGTCTGATCCATGATCTCATGCCGACTAGCACACCAGACACCAGCAGCTGCTACAACAGATTAACTTTGGCTATGTATCGAAACTGCATAGACAGACATTCCCCAAACACACATTCAATGTCTCATCCTCTCAATGCTGGACAGTGTAGCAGCGGTTATTGCCATTCATGGTGGCAACACAAAATACTGATTTCTTTGTATTCCACAAGTCTAACCGAGTAGTATTTGTAATCATTTGACCCTTGTACCATAAGCTATGCATTTACTAAATATGGCTTTGATATCTCTTGTCTTTCCTGGTGTTGCACTTTTAATGGCCAGCAGTGTAGTATAATGATTTCATAATATTTGATGCTTGACAAATGTAAAAACATTTTAGCAGCTTAAAATATGAACATAATAACTAAAAACTCCAATTACTAATGCCAATTAATATTTATGAAACAAAAATAACTTACCAAATCTTCCATTACATTCTGCAAAGGTTTGGATAATTTAGAAGGTAGGTCACTTTTTAAGTTTAACTTAATCTGATTTTTATTCACTTTACGTCTTTTTTCCAATTGAACTAACCGATATTTTTTTGGTTGAGGTTGAAAACTGTAAAAAGAGTAAGAAAAAATACATTTCATCAAGCCAACATTTTGAAATACACATTAATTTTCAGTACAAAAGGACTTCTTTTATAGAGTAAGCAACATCAGTACTGCAAAAAAAATATATATAACTGTATATACCATGAGTCAACCAATCAATGTAATTGAACGATCAGTCTAAATTACATTGATTGTGCATGAAATTATGGCACATTGCTATTCACTAGTAAGTATATATAGAACAGGGCTGGATTTAGAGATGGGAGGAGGGCAATACCCCCTAGATCCAGAAACTGAAAATACTATTTTCTATGATAAATGCATTAAAGCATCAGAAAAAATATTCTTTTTATACCATGTTTTGCTTAACACTGCTGCTATTTGAGTGAAATACTTCTCAAAATTCTTTAGGAGTTTAAACAGCTTTAAAACAAGTGATGATTTATTAGAAAAAATGAGTTTTGAACACCTGGGATATAACATGTACATAGGATTTGCTTATCAGATGGCAGATTTTGTTTTATCTTGTGAGGTATTAGGTTGCCATTTCATTATCCACTAACTAGAGTTATGTAGCTAATTCCCATGACAGATTAAATATGTGCAGCAAGCATGGATTGGTTTCAGATGACCACCAATTTTTCTGCAAACTCTTCACTTTCCAGAAAAACTGAAGGGAAAACAAAGTAATTCAAACAAAATTCATTATTGATATTATGGTGTAGTCCCCATCAATTTAAGTTGAGCTAAGACCATCTTATTTGAAAAATGGCTGTCAGCTTTATCTGCTGATTTACTTTCCTGTAAATAGCTTGGAAACACTTTCTCCTATTGCAAAGTTCAACAATTTAAAAAATTAACAAAAAAAAGTTTGAATGAATTCTTGTCTAAAAACCTTGTTTTCCATGAAAATTGAGATTTTTGAAAGTAATACAGTTACAGTCTTACAAGACCTTTATAAAATGATCTGTTTTAGTGTTTCAGAGCTCTGCGAGTTATAAAACCTGAATATTATAAATTGGGGTGTGGGCTGTTTTACCCCTGAGTAGCACATTTTTGTACACAATGGCCAGGTCACAGAGAAGGTTGGGGGCCCACTGGACAACTGTTAGGAGGCAGATGGTAACTTCCAATTGAGTCCATCTGGTGTGTTCAATGTGCACAAGGTATGGTTCTGCTGCATATGGAGCCACAGCTTAACATCCCTTTTGATAAGAGACAGACTTTCCAAGCACACTGGTGCCTCCTTTGTAATGCATGCATGTTAACTGGACAGAAGAGCAAGGAAGGTCCATGCTCTTCACAGATGAGTCCAGATATTGCTTGCAGAGTGATTCTGGATATTGTTTGATATGGAAAGAATGAGGTGCCCACTATCATCCCAGTAACATCTGTCAAAGAGACAGTAATGGCAAAGGTAGCATGTGTGTTTGGGGTGGCTTTAACTTAGGTGGACGCACAGACCTCTATTTGTTGACGAGTGGGAACCTCAATGCTCAAAGATATAGAGATGACATCCTGGATTCTTATGTACATACTTACGCTGGTGCAATAGGTGAAACATTCATTTTACAAGACTATAATGCTCATCTACACAGAGTTCGACCAGTGGAACAATACCTTCAAGAGGAGACCATTATGCACATGGAGTGGCCAGCTCGATCTCCTGATCTAAATCTGATTGAGCATGTGTGGGATGCTCTAGGGAGACATGTTGCTGCCCTCAACCCACCACCAGCAACAAAGGGGGAGCTTATTACTGCTTTAAAGGAACAATGGTCGTTATTCCCTACTAATATACTAATATATACCCTACTAATAAATGGTCGTTATTCCTATCATAAGCAGCATGGAACATTGCTGCCGTGTCTGCACTGCTGTAAGGGGTGACCACACTCCTTATTAAAGAAATCTGCCCATTGCATTCTGACACCTCATTTTTGGACAAGTTCCTGTAAATGTTGTTTTTTGATGAAAAATGTTTATAATGTAAAATATTTTATGTCATTCTGAAACTAGCATTGTAATTCATGTTTCCATCAAATTTAATTCATATAGTTTTTTGTTTTTCATAATTTTTCTGAGTTTTCCTTAATTTATGGAAACCAGTGTAGCTATTGATTAGGGAGGGGGGTGAGCAGGATAAACATTTCAGTTTAAGATCAAAGGATGACAGAGATCCCTGGAAACCTGTAAGAGGTTGCAAAAGGGTGTACCAGCTCAATGCTAAGCAAGTTTAAACTCAGATCATTGAGCTATAAGGAATTCAAATGTTTTTTCATTGCTTAGCATGAAAATCTCAGGAACAATTATACATAGTCACTAGATAAGTTTTGAGATATGTAAAAAATGGAGGTAGACTAGCTGGAAAGAAATGTTGTGCTAGATAGTTCCATTCATTGTGTATAAACTGGATGCAGGTAGGAGGTTATTTCCTCTCCCACCAGCAGAGTAGCAACATTCCAAGGTGTGTGCCATTATGTTAGTGACCATGAATCTGGAAAGAGAACGTTTTTGTGCAATGATTCTGCATTATTTTAAAATCAGTTTAAATGAGTTCCAGTCACTGAAACACTTAATACACACTTTCAGTGACCTTGATACTTCACATGCAACAGTTTTTCATTGGTTTGTTAAATTTAAGAGAGGTCGAACATCATTGCAACGGTGGAGACAATGATCAAAGAAGACTGGTGACTGACCTTCAAGGGCATCGAAGTTTCCCTGCAGATTAGTTTGCCAAATGTTTCAAACATCTTCTACAGTCATCTTAAAGTGAAACAAATTTCATCTTGATGGATACTGCAGAATTTTACTGAAGCTAAAAAACAGATATGTGGAATGGTGCTGTGAAATGGAATTCTTGTCAGGGTTCTGGCATTGCTATTGTATTATATGCATTTGTTACAGAAACAAGACATGAATCTATCAATTTCACCCAGAAACAAAGCATCAGTTATCGATTTATGTCTTCCCAGATGACAAATTACCTGTCAAGGTGAAGAGACCAAGAAGCATTGGAAAGAAAATGGTTGTAACGTTCTTTGGAACCAGTGGTCATGTGGCAACAGTTCTGATAGAAGGGTTGGGTTGTTTTACCTCTGAGCGGCACTTTTTTGCACACCATGGGCTAAATGGCCAGGTCACATGGACCCCGAAGGCTCAGAGAAGGTTGGGGGAGGGGACCCACTGGAACAGCTGTTGGGAGACAGATGGTAGCCTCCCGTCAAGGCCATCCAGCGTGTTCTTTAACGTGCACAGGGTATGGCTCTCCCGCACACGGGGCCACGGCTTAACGTCCCATCCGACGGACGGCGGCCTTTCCAAGCCCATCAGTGTCCCCTACTGACCGTGGGCAGGGCGGGGAATTTTGCGGAGATAAATCTCAACGCTGACCCAGCTGGGACTCGAACCTGGGAACTACAGATTACAAGCCTGGCGCGCTACCGACTGAGCCACCCCCGCCCCCAGTTTTGATGGAAAATCAATGTACAGTGACTGTTGGCTTAAGGGGCATCCTTTCGATCCTTTTGCACCATGACTCAGCCCACACCACTAATCTGACCATTACACTTTTCTGGAGGGCACACATATCAAGTTGCTTACCCATCCCATCTTCTTCACTTTGGTGAAAGATTGACTCAGTAAACAACGATTTTCTAATACAGATAAAGCTGTCGCAGCATATGAGGAATAGCTGAAAATGGTGCCGGAAAGTGAGTGGCATCATGGCTTCCAGATATGATTCCAGAGGATGAGACATTGCATAGTGTCAAGAGAAGCATTTTGAAAAAATGCAATGGCTGGAATACAGTTTCAATTACCCACTGAGCTGTGTCTGAAAACTTTTCTAGTGACCTTCACATCTGCAAGGTTTAGCAAGAATTGCAGCCTGCATAAAAGAGCAAAAACATTTCATAATTTATTTTCCTGTATCTCTGATTATAGTTCCAATGGTTGCATGAATATCCAGTATTTATTGAATAAAGTAATATAATATGCAGTTTATAACTGTGTAAACCATTAAAAGAAAATACAAGTTAAGAATGATAAATATTGCTTTCAAGTTTTGCATCATAATATCACTGAAATGTTTAAACCTGACTTCTCTGATCTGTAGTTTATTTCTTATCATTTAGATATAAATAGTTGGTTTACATTCATTGATTGTTAATTATGAAACTTCAAATATGACTCCATTGACATAAAATGAGGTTGTAACTTTAATTTCGAACATAAAATATTTAAATCTTTCACTTTAGTACATCATAACAAAAATAAATAACACTTAACTATAATAAAACAAACAGATTATTACAGAAAAGACAAGCTTAAGAATTTTATAATTTTATGAGATGAAAGTTAAAATACATAAGCAATCTATAGCACTGAGAGACTAAACTTGTTTGTTCTTTCACTCCCAAGATGTCAATACATCAGCTCTTGGAGGATTTATCAGAATCTTGGAAGAAAATGGATTAAACAAAACTCAAAATTAATTATGATCAAATTAGGTTCTTACTTTTGTACATCATCCCAATTGTTGCCTGATTTTGCTCGAAATATCCGACAAAATTCTTTTGTACCATCTTGTAAATTTCCAAATGGTGTCTTCTGATACTGCCCTGTATCACCAACTCGACCCCAGCAAGTGAAAACAACAATAAGATCTTTGTGTTTTTGTTTAATGAGCTGTTGAGTAAGAAAGGTATTAAAAAATACAAATATAAATAATTTTACACCACTAGTTATAATTAACTTTCTATGATCAATGACCTGCCAATGACATTAAAAAAAAGATATTCAATTAGCTATTGAATCACTTTGGAAATATTTTCCATCTTTTTTTGTCAGCTTGAAAGTGAGCAATATAAAGGAGAAAATGTAGAACTGACATTTACATTTCTTATTGATAACAATGATATTTATATTTTAAACACTTAATTTTTTTATATGCACTGTCAAAGTAAAAAAAGAGTATGATTTAATATACACAACTCAAAGTTCAATCCACTGCCACACCAAACTTTTACCCCCATTGAGGGTATCTGAATTTCCATCTTTGTTAAAAAGTACAACTTTTTATTCTATTTTAGAGTAATAAACATGCATTATCAGATCAATATAAAAAAATTAAGTGTAAATGAATGAAAAAAAAAATGGCTCTTCCAAATTCTGGATTTTTATTCTTATCTGGTATGTTACTGATAGTGATGCATTTTTTCCCAGAAACTTTAAATGCATTATGACAATATATCATTGTATGAATTACAAGTTCAAAATAGCCATAAAGAGTAACATTAATGCATAAATGTTAAAGAACATTCTGTATATAAAATCACAGGAATTATCTTTCAATTGAAGACAGCAATTGTTTTTCTGTTTCAATAGTAATGTTGAAAAAAGAACTGAAAGAACAAAGGTATAATGAATTTAAAAAATTGTAATTTGGTGACCATTAAAATATAAATGCAGGAAAAATTTTTATTGGAAAATGATGAATTAAGGCCATTTTACATTGAGGGAAGACACTCACTTACACTTTTAACCCACTACAGCACAAAAATTGCTTAAAACTCCATACTTGGGTTGGGTTGTTTTACCTCTGAGCGGCACTTTTTTGCACACCATGGGCTAAATGGCCAGGTCACATGGACCCCGAAGGCTCAGAGAAGGTTGGGGGAGGGGACCCACTGGAACAGCTGTTGGGAGACAGATGGTCGCCTCCCGTCAAGGCCATCCAGCGTGTTCTTTAACGTGCACAGGGTATGGGTCTCCCGCACACGGGGCCACGGCTTAACGTCCCATCCGACGGACGGCGGCCTTTCCAAGCCCATCGGTGTCCCCTACTGACCGCGGGCAGGGCGGGGAATTTTGCGGAGATAAATCTCAACGCTGACCCAGCTGGGACTCGAACCTGGGAACTACAGATTACGAGCCTGGCGCGCTACCGACTGAGCCACCCCCGCCCCCAAAACTCCATACTGGACCAATACTGGATTTTAAAACAAAGTCAATTTAATTTTAAAATAAGTAGTAATATCATTAGTGAAAACTATAAATTTTGTGACTTTCAATGATTGGCAGATATTAGCATTCTTATCCTTTGTTGTCTTGACATTCCATCATGTAACAAACTCTATGGTCTGCATTATGATATCAACATAAAACTTAATATGTCAACTTCAATTAAACATATTACCTCTTCCCAGAGGTTTCATTGATACCAAATCTTTATATTTCAAATTTTTATACTTAGTTAAAGTTATGGCAAATGATCACATTGTCTACTGAACTAGACAAATATTTAAAATTGTATATGAGTTTTCCTATGGAAGTATGATCTATGGGTCTCATGATTAATAAAAACATTCCAAAGAACAATATATTGGAAAAATATTACAAAAGATGACCATTTTGAGAAAAATATATATTTTGCCTGAGATTCACAGTGGTCCATAAAGGATCAAAACCGAAGCTATTGCAATAGATATAATTTTTTTTACTATATTTCTTTACAGCTAAACTAATTTTGTAGCATGTAAACATTATAATGCAAATCCACAAAAAGTTTTCATTTTTAATAAACTTTCAAATCTATGCAAAAATTTATTGTTTCAAATTGCCTCTCTGCAGTAACTAATTATGGCATAATACTGGGTATCCCAGAAGTTTTCAAATTCCCTAAAATAAGAAAAGCAGCTCAATTATTAATAAGAAATTATCTATATAAGTTTTGTCATGCATAACAATATCCAATCCTGCTTCTCTCACCCATATAAAAAGCCTTTTGTATTCTTGTAAGTCAACTGTTCTTTTTTGATAGTCATAATGTTCATAGAATAACTTAGGTGCACAGTGACTTTTGGAACACCATATACACTATGTTGAAAAAAGTGTCCAGGTGCTTCCATGTTATGTGAATGGAAAGCCACTTTCAAAGCTCCTTAACATTGAAAATAAACTTTTTACACAAAAACAGTTATTGGTGTACTGCATTATGATATGAACTGTAGATGTCACTCAAATCTCTCTAAATATATTTTCCGCAATATACATTTAATATTTAAAGAATGAATGGAAGTTCAAGCATTTATCGTCAACTTTTGACACTTGTGAAAAAATACTTCAATAGATAAAACAACTCTTGTAACAATTTGTTCACTAACATAAATTAAATACCTGAATTTGTATGACGATTTTTTAAGATTTCATCAATTTGGAGGCAATATGACAGTGTTAATTCTCAACAATCTTCGATCAACATTTAAAGAGTCATTGAAGCGGGACCATGGTTCAACTTTGTAACTAATGATGAGGTCAGGCAAAGGAGTCTGCAACTTCCTTTAAGCAGCATATTGTGCAGAGAGAGACTCCGTTGGTTTGGCCATGTTGCCCGTATGGATAATTATAGACTAACGAATAGGGTTATAAACAACGTGCCTAAACGCCTCAGAAAGAGGGGGAAACCTAGGATGCAGTGGACAGACAATGTCACACAGGACCTTGTTAGAATTGGTGTGCAGTGGCCAAATGCAGCAGATGTAGCTCAGGACAGATATGCTCGAAAAACTAAATTGCACGGTCTGGTTGAACCTCTGTAGACCATGGCTGCTTGAGGATAATGATGATGATTTAATAGCAGACAACACTGTCACATTTTTTTAAAGATTTCATCAATTTTGAGACAATCATAATATAAACTTCAGATATTTAATTTACATTTGTGAACAAATTGTTACAAGAGTCGAGTTTTATCTATTGAAGAATTTTTTCACAAGTGTCAACAGTTGAAGATAAATGCTTCAGCTTCCATTCATTCTTTAAATATTAAACGAATATTGCGGGAAATATATTTAGAGAAATTTGAGTGGCATCTACAATTTATCACCAATAACTGTTTTTGCATAAAAAGTTTATTTTCAATGTTAGGGAGCTTTGAAAGTGGCTTTTCATTCACATAACATGGAAGCGTCCAGACATTTTTTTTTCAACATAGTGTAGATCAATATTAGTACTATGACTGAACATTAAAAGTGCAAAAAAAAGCAATAAAATCTTACAGCTACTTCAAAAACAGTTAATACTTTTACTTCAATCTAGGAGCAAATTCACACTATTGGTCTTAAAAAAAAAATGAACTTTTATTTTAGAAAAGGGTAGATACAAGAAACTTTGATAACAAGTTACATATTTTGGTTTGAATTCACTGACAGGTTAAGTCAGTGGTTTCCAAAATATGGGGCACCCTCCTTCTGGAGGCCAAAACTAGTTGGTTACATGGTCTAGGTATTTTTAATAGTTGATAAATTTCTTGACTTCTACAATAAGAGTTGTATAAGAGCCATGCTTTATACTTTGAAGTAAAAAAAATTAAAGATTTCTACTTCTTTGCAACTAACAAGTTGTTAATTTTGTGGTATAACCATTGTGCTGTAAGTACAGGCAATATAGATAAAATATAATCATTACTTAGGTTTTGCCTCTTCCACAGGTTTGTTTTTATAATGCACCAATAGGCTCCTGTCAAACCTCTCTGGCAAGAGGACTAAGTAAAAGCATTTAAATAAATGGCTAAGAAATATTCAAGCAATAGCTGCATTTCCTTCTGGGCAGATTTTTGTGTGTTCTGCAACTCCTTTCAGCAATAATATAATACTTGTCCATTTGCACATGGAACAAATACAATAGTGGTGCACACCACTTCACTGGCTGTTAAAATGTATGCTGTGTTATTTTAAATAGATTAGGCTCTCCCCATAATTTCCAAAATACTTGACCATACAATTTCAAATTTTTTATACAGATTTCCTGCATGCTAGTACTGAACTTAAATTTCAAATCCATACTAACAATAAAACCCATTTTTGAAGCTGAGCCCCCTTCATTTTCATTTTTTTTTTTTACAGTTCAAAATTAAAGAACAATTTTTTCCCAGAAAAATGAGAATGATGCATAATGTACTGCACATGTAAATTTTATCATGTGGAAGAAAATATATACAAATTCAATTGACATGACCACAAGCAGGCAAATTAGGTTTGTCACAAAAAAGCACATGATTGCAATTCACTTCCATTCCAGCCAGCCTCATGTTAACCTAAGTAGCAATTTGATTTCACTGTGCCACAGAGACAACATATGGATGATGTATAATGGAGAATAATAGATAGGAGGATGGAAGTAATCTCAAAACTTGATACACTCAAGACTTTAAACATACCAAGATTTTTGGATCAACTCTAAGAAGGAGAGGTTAAAATTCAGAATTATAATTCTAGGGCCACAATTGCTCAAAATGACTGTTGTTAACAGCAAGACAATGAAGAAAAATAACAGCTACGCAACTGTCTCATGAACTGTCAGTGCCAGTTTTAAGACCTACTGTATACAGGAAGCTGTGTGAACAAGGTCTGTATGCATGAAGATCAATGGTTTGTGTTCCCTTCATCCCCTCAAACAGAAGAGAAGTCATTTAGAATAGTGTATGCAACATCACCTTTGGAGTCAAGGCCAGTGGGCAAAAGTGCACTTCTTCAGTGATCCAGATTTAGTATGAACACCAAATCACAATGTATTTCCATCTGGAAATGAGAAACTCAACACAACCTTTGTAATATCAGAGCAGAGAAAGGGAGCACTTTCGTAGTAGTATGATAATTTGGACAGGCATCATGATAACTAGCATATAGAGCTTTACTTCTTTCAAGGATATGCTTTCATGCTCAGCTATACATAGATGTGATTCTTGCACCCTATGCAAATCTTTTCTGGGATGCTCTCATCCTGATTTCAACTTAATGGATGATAATGTCCATCACCATAGAGTTATGTGGTCAATGATTTCCATGAAAGTAAATGTATTCATAAGATGGAGTAGCCAGCCAGAATTCCAAAATAAATACAATTAAGAATGTATGGGATGCCCTGAAGAGGCAAATTGGAGCACCATAATACATACAGTTATCAGCTACTGTATATTATCTAAATTTTCAAAATTATACATACCTGCATTTTATAAAAGTTGTATATTCCATAAGCACCATAATTCAAGTCCACAGCGGTCATTACTACGTCATATGGAATATTTTTTTCAGAATCAAAAATAACTTCCCTGAAAAGGAAAATAAAGAATTAAAATATATGACAATCTGTTTTAAGATTTCTATATTTGTAATAAAATGCCACATACATTTTGTTTTTAAGATGGCACAAAATATTATCTGCAACATCTTATTTAAAAATTAATTCCTGTTTAAGCAACTGCTTGCTACTGAGGTCCGAGAAGAATCTTGTCAGTTTAATATGCCACAAAAAATATGTGAGGAAAGCAAGACCTCAGCATAAGGACAACACAAGAAAGCAAACATTCATGCCTTATCTGGTGCTCAAACCAAGGCCCCTTTGATCAGTAGCCAAACACATTATAACCACTCAGCCACCAGGATGAGCCTTAAGTTACCCATCACAGAAAGTACAAAAAAACCCTGTACTAAAATTATTGTAGTAGAAACAAATTTTTTTAAGATCATAACATAGACTATGTTTTTGCAATATACATTTGTTCATAAAAATTTGACTTGCTAAATTTAAATTCATCAATTTTCAAAATGAGCTATTGTTTTCAGTTTGCCATCCTTCTGTCCATCCATTGCCTGTAGACATTCAGATTTGTTTTAAGAGATAAATGATAAATTCTTTTTGGATTGGACAGGCACTGATTAAATTAAATATTAGGATTCACATTTTTCAATAGCTTTAATTTAGAGAGTGCTAGAGTAAAACTTTAAATGATTGTTGCAAACAATCGATTCATGCTACAAACTTGAACTTTGGGTGGTAGAGTGTAGTTATCTTTTTAGGTTGGATAGTATTAAAAAAATATTATTCACCTTTTTTGAATCATCTATTAGCTGAAATTTTAATGTCTGACGGAGATAAAGTCTGAAAATGAGTATTCCATATTTATTACATGCAATATGTCCTTTCTAGTTTTTTTCTGGTATTCCTCTTTGAGTGAATAGAAATTCCAAGACTGCCCTATGACACCATTCCACCCTTTCATCATAAGTCTCAAAAAGCTTAATTTTCTTCTGTTAATCTAAATAGTTCCATTCTTGAGCAGGTGTCTCAATTTAATTATCTTGGGAGCTATGTAACAGCTACTGGTGATGTGTGGCATGAAATTAACAGACAAATAGGAATTGCTGCTGGGACTTTTAAGAATCTATAGTGTGGAGAAATAGGTGTATACACCTAAAGACTAAAATTAGAATGTAAATAGTTTGGATCTTTCTATAGTTAGTTATGGTAGTGAAACTTGTACACTTTGCAAACAAGATAACAGGAAACTTGACCCTTTTAATTCTAGATCCTTACGCAGTATCTTGGATATTAGGTGGTTCAACTTTGTAACTAATAATGAGGTTAGGTAAAGGAGTCTGCAACCTCCTTTGAGCAGCATATTGTGAAGAGAGATTGCCATGCTAACCTCGGTTTACCATTGGCAGTGCCTACAATGGGCATGCAGGCATCAAAACTGGACCTTGAATAATTGAAAGAGGGTTATCTGGTCTGATGAATCTCATTTCCTGTTGCTCCATGTGGATGGCCAGGTACGTATGTGTTGTTTAACTGGGGAAATGTTAGCACCAGGATGCACCGTGGGGACAAAAAAAAAACGGAGGAAATGTAATGCTTTGGCCAATGTTCTGCTGGGAAACCTTGGATGCAGTCATTCATATACAGGAAACTACAACATCTACCACCTACCTAAATATCATTGCAGACCAGGTACACCCTTTCATAGCAATGGTATACCCCTTTAGTAGTGCCTTCTTTCAGCAGGATAATGCATGCCATACTGTCTGGATTGTTCGAGAATGGTTTGTCGAACATGGGGAAGACTTTCGGGTATTGTTCTGACCTCCAAATTCCCCAGACATAAATCCAATCAAGCATCTGTGGTTTGTGTTGCAACAGCATATCCAATCTGCGGCAGCTCAACCATGTAACTTACAAGAGTTGAAGGATCTGCTGGTAACATGTTGGTACCAGATACAAGATAACCTTAGAAATCTTTTAGCGTCCATGCTTTGCTGGGTAAGAGTTTTTTTGACAACATGAGGAGGACCAACATCATATTAGGCAGATGGTCATAATGTTTTAGTTCTTCGGTGTAAATCTCAACACTGGCCCAGCTGGGACTCTAACTTGGTACACTACCAACTGAGCCAACAGCACCCCAGAACAGAAAGTATAGTGAAGACTATTTAAAAATACAGATTTACCAAAATCAATAACAAACCACAGTGTGTGAGTAAAGCTCTGACTTCTAAGAATGTAAAACTTGCGAAGTTAATTTGACATTTGGAAACAAAACATTTGATTTTAAAAGATAAAGCTCTGAAATATTTTCAAAGCTGAAATGATAGTAAATTTTCATTTTAAAAGTTAGTGTCAATAAGAAAGCACTTGGAACTTCCTATCATGTAGCATTAAGGCTAAAAGTTGTAAGCCATACACTGCTACTGAAAATCTCATACTTATTTCAGCAATAGATATGGTTACAAATGTTTTGCTGATATAAAGACAGAGAATTGTCATTTGCTGAATTCTTCAGTAATTCCTATCCAACTACTTCAGTTAGCCAATTTAGCAGACGTTTTGCTCACTTTAATGACCTGAGCACCAGTTTGAAAGAACAAGCTAAAAACATAATTTATATATAACAAAGTCAATGCCTTTATAAGGATCATTTAATTTATACATGATAATGCTGCTTAAGCTTTAAAAAGGTGTTGAGAAGGTGTTAGTCTGCATTACAAGTTAATTGATTTTTCACTGCTTCTTACAGTCATCAACTCTCTTAAAAATAGTTTGAATTTACTTTTAGATGCTTTTAACTTATAAAAGTTCCAAAGTGAAAGATGGAAGAATATATTACCATACTTTTATCATTTTCCTAAGTACCCTAAGGCTGGTCAGTCAGTCTTGTTGTTGCTGATATTCACCCAGTGTCTTTGAAGTTGGCTGTCAGTCACCTTGATGCCACCACTGCTGATATTGTTGCTAGCATGGGGCAATAACACTGTTGTACTATGATGCTATATACCAATCCTTTTTACTTTCTCAATGGAAGACATTATTTATGGTCTTGGGGTTAAGATTCACTAACACCGCAGTGAAGCATTTCATAATTTTGGTTAAAATTTGCAAATCATGTTACTTATACCCTCTTCATCTGCCATGCCATAGACTACTTCTGGCTCAAGGTACTTTATAACATTTAAACAAAAAATTAACTATTTTAAACATTCCACTAACCAAAATGTTTTAAGTTCAGCAACATGTTTTGCCCTCAAACTTTTGTGGGGGCGTCTTCTGGCAATTACTTTGTGGCTTTAAGGTTTAAACAAGAATCTTCCCTGGTGTTAGTTTTGGCCTTGATGGCTCTGTTCTCACAGCAGAATATTCCATGCCGCCAGAAGGGATGGATCTCACTGTTGCATATGTGATCTTTATGCAGATTAATCATGATATTTTCCATGTACTGCAATTGTAACTTAATTTGGTGTGCTGCTATGAATTTACATATTAAATTATCTACTTTTAATTGATTTTCTAAAAATGTTTGAGATAATGCTGTATAATTTTTTTATGTCTTGATGGTGTTCTACTAATGGTTGTTTGAATGTTTTGCCAATGTACTGATTTTTTCCTTCCAATATGCTTTCAGGAACCTGTATTTCTATGTTTAAACTCCTCTTGTTGGGGGGGGGGGGGGTTTAATCTCTATCATTAATAACTAAATTTTTAAGTATTTGCTTTTGTATATGGTAATGTCCAATTGCATTTAGCTGGGGTGAGATGAAACCACATGACATCATCTCACCTGTAAATTACAAGAAATCTGCAATAAATGCATACTTTATAAGAGCATCCACACTCCTCTAATAAGATAATCCTAAAAAAGGAAAATTTGGTCATGACTTATAATCAATTCCACAAAATCCAACTGATGTCTGCAATTCTAGACTACTTATCATTTAATACAGTGACTGACAAAAGGTAATTACACTAAGTACCTTTTTCACAAGAGCAACAATAAACCAAATACATATCATATATATAAACTGACACATCAAATGGAAATTTCATGTATTAACAGAGCAAACAAAGTTCTCTTAAAAAGTAAATCCATAAAAGGAGAATGTATGCAATGCTATTCATTTCAAAATTGGTGAATAAAGATTTAAAATAAAAAAAAAATTATCCAAGAGGAGTCATTTCCTTAGAAATAGTCCTAACTGGTATAGTGATAAACAAACCCAATATTACCTTTGGTGAAAATATTTGTGAGAAAATAGGACAAGCTACTTGAAGCTTTCAGATTATATTTTAGATAATCTAGAAGTTCTGCTTTTTTTAAAAAATAAATAAATAAATAAAAAAAAAATCTGAAACCTAAATGAAAAAAATGAAGCTATTTAGTGTAAACAAAGAGGAAAGAATATAAGGTAAATGGCTGAAAATGAAGAGTGCTTGTTTTATGCACTTTAATATTTAACCTTCATACTACTAGTCACTAATTACATTTTTATAATAAATTTTTGTTTATAAAAAATTCTCTTTATTAGCATTATTTTTAATGCAATACATTTATTACTCTTTTTAGCAGCATTTGGCATTTTTTTTACCCTGGCAAAAAGCATTTTTATTTGCACCAAGTTGAGTGCTCCACAAAATATAGCTCAATTTTCGTTACCAACATCATTTACTAACTGTGCTTTCAATAGCTAGTCATTATTACCTATTAGTGGCAATACCATCATGGGAGTCCTTGAACTCAATTGAAGGTAAATTTTCTTCATGTTAGATGATGATTAATTTCATTATATTTCAGATTGATACTGAGTATTCTTAAGTTCAGAAAAATCTGTTATACTAAGATTTTACTCATGAACTTCAATGGCAATTTATGTTTATTAAAAGAAAATGCATTATTAACAATAATGGTAATAACAATATAATTATTAATAATAATGGTAATAACAAATTAGTAATAATAAACATCTTACCCTAATTCTTCAAACCCTGATAATGGATCAGGTTTAAATAGCATTTTGTCATCAATAGTACCCATATTTTCTGCTTCCAATTTAGACAACAAAGATTTGCTATCGTCTTT
Organism: Ryuthela nishihirai; assembly: GCA_038380435.1. Classification (NCBI taxonomy): domain Eukaryota; kingdom Metazoa; phylum Arthropoda; class Arachnida; order Araneae; family Heptathelidae; genus Ryuthela; species Ryuthela nishihirai. The sequence goes on along the minus strand of JAWZYU010000029.1, from coordinate 57,706,012 downwards.
GTAATCCCACATAGCTTGCTCCCAATGGATGCCATCAGTGACGGGCAATGGACCAAATGGTTCCACTTTATCCTTTCAAAATTGAATTTATCAAATTAAACCAATTGCATATGAACATATTATTACACATTTTTTGTAGCACAAATGTTTAATTTTTTTAAATTTGCTTTTAACAAATTTTGCACACAGTATGACTTTGATGAATCAAATCAAGAAGCAATCCTTTAAGAACTACATGAGAAAAAACAGAAAGGGAAGGGGACCTAGAAGGACAACAATAAGAAAATTATTATTTAATATATCTTACTCTCTTATCCTCAGGAATATTGAGAAGTTCTTGAAAGGCCTTGACCACTGGTTCTCTTTTAAGTCTTAAAGCCATCTGCAAAGGAGTTTCTCCTGCAGTATTGGATGTTTCCAGTGGTGCTCCCATTTCAGCCAGAAGGTACAACAGAGTAGTATTATGATAACAATAATCTGGTAGTGGAGAAACCAAATGATGAACTACTGTCCATCCATCAGCATCTTGTTTTGTCATTTCCACAGCACTTGTTTTTTGAAAGCTTCCATGGTCAGTATCTTTAAAAAAAAACAGAAACTTATTGCTGAATGTTTTATTTTATCAAAAACAAGACATTATGCACAGCAAAGTTTCTAAAACCACAAAAATAAAAAAACTGAAACACTTACCTGCATAAGGGTTTTTATCTTTCACTGGATCATAAGTGTAATTTAATAATAGCTTTACCATTTTTATATCATTCTGCAAAAATAAGCATATAATTCATTCATTTATGTTATCAGCGAGAATATTCTATAAAAATAATCATAGAATGCATTCATTGTTATCAGCAAGAATATTCTATAAATGTAATATGACAAAGTTTTTTGACATATAAATATACAACTATTTTTTTTAATAAGGAAATCTTACAGTATTGCATGAAAAATATGTCAAGTAGCCTTTCATTAACTATACAGCACCTAGTCATACACTTTTCTGCTTCTATAGAAAGAATATTTTTATATTACCTTTAGATCAGCAAATCTCAGTATACATCTTTACATAAAAATTAAGTCCTAGCAATGGTTAGTGAAATTTACTACTATATATATTGTAGTGCTAGTAGTATTTAGATGCTGTTACCTTAAAGATTTTCTGCATCTATTGCTTGAATCTAGATACATTTCTTTACCTTATATTTATGTACTTTCAACAGCACTTCATAACTTACAACAGATAAGGAAAATGCTTTGAAATCATATAATTATTAATTTACCCATAAAGAAGAATTGTTAGGTAACTGCAAGAGTAACATAAAATATCTTTTATGTTTCATCTGAACCTTGGTGGTTAATTGTAATTTTATTGGTTATCTATAGGAGGGAATTTAAATGATTATTTAACTGATAAACCCTGAACAAAATTTATTTTTACTCAGGCAAATTAATTGAAAAACAAATTAACTGGGGCAAATATGTTATTTCAAAAAGAAAACAAATATGAGAAGGATAAATTTTTTTTATCCTTCTCATCTTTTTTTCATCAATAACAAATTAGCTGCGAGTTTTAATTTGTAGATGAGAAGGACCTGAGCAATTGCTGGGTATAACTGAAAATTTATATTTCCAACTAGATCCTTTTCATTTGTACATAAGAGAAATAATTTAATGATGCTTAGATGCCAAAACTGTTTAGGCAGAAATGAGTTACATAAAAGCCCCATTGAAAGACCCATGGATCAACAAATGTGAGATTAATTTTAAAATACAATTAAGATGTTTATTGAAAAATTTAATTGTCAATTTGCACTGAGGTATTTAAGGCACTCTTCTTTAAGAGATACGTAAATAATAAAAAAAAAGAAACAGGAAAAATTACTGCAGTTAAGAAAATGTTTTCCCCCAAATTAAATTGTCTTTTCCTCAGAACCTGATAGTTAAAAAATCGAAATTCAAAATAAAAAATACTATTATTTTAATTTAATTAGATAATGAAATATGTTAAATCCATGATGAATTTGGTGCAACCATGACAAGCTGACATTACTTTCATTTTCAAAATAACACAGATATTTCAAAATAAAATCAACCTACCCCCAAAAAAATTTCAGCTATTTGTGTGTTAATTGATTGGAACCAGCACATGATAATTATACATCTTTCAGCAAATAAGTAGTTTGGTTTTATCTCTATATTTATTACCTTTTAACTATTTTTTCTAATTAATATTTTTTTTTCATTAAATATGCATTGTTAATTCATAAAATGATATTCTTTATAATCCTGGTGAAACTAAAATTAAAATCACTAAAAGCACTTTGGTTCTGATAATGCATACAATGAAGCAGTGCATTGTGTAGCACTTGGATTAATTGAAAGCAAGAGTGTTTTTTTTTTCATTTTAAACAGCAGCTTTAGTGTTTATGGAGTACTGGATAGATGTGTTTGCTCAGTTAATATTGACTTTACTAACTACAGCCTGCCAAAAGTTTGGAATGAAACAAATTTCTCCTCTAACAAATTATAGCTAGGAAAAAAATCCCAGGTATAAGGAGACTTGGCAGAGCAAAGCCAGATTCACTACAGTTGCAAACCATTTGAGGTTCTAAACTGCATCCCACTATAGAAAGTGACCCGATTTATTACATAACATAAGCGCGGCACAGAGAAAAACCCACATACAAAATATGGGCTCAATCAGTCAAGTATTCAGTGACTTACAGGGGATCAAAATCTGTTGAAACAGAGATGAAACTGTTTCAAACATTTGTGTAGTCATTAGCTATTGCCAACAATGACTGCATGTGCTGATATCAGCATGCTGTAGAACACAAATTCCTTACAGGTGTTTGCACACTTGCCCAGATACCACTATATATTTTTTTTCATTTTGTGATCAGACTTGATCACAAAAAATGCTTAAGAATTTAATAGTCTGAAAATTTTAATATTAACCTTTGAAAAGAGTAGTAATTGTTGTTTTAGAAGTTTTTAACTGTAAGCATCACTAGAAGAAATTACTTCTGGGCTGTAATAATAGAACAATTTTACAAACAGTGTTGTGGCTGGAACACAAGTGGTTAACAGGCCACCAGTTAAAAGCACTGCTATAATTGTTTTTTACTTTTTCCATAAAAATCTATACTTTTTGGAAGAATACACAAGTATATGCTTTATATTTCAGCAAATATATAAAAAATTGCTAAGAAACAAGCTTTTTTTATTTTATATACATTTGCTATAATTAATGTCACTTCTGCATCCGTAAGTTTCCAAAATGTATATTCAGTGTCCACCCACAAAAATTATACTAGATTTAATGGAAAGCAAACCAAATAAGGTGTAAAATGACTGTCAGTGGGTGCAATATGGTTTAAAATATCAAATAAGAATTTTCCTCACCAACACCGTAAATTGCATTACTCAAATAGCACTGTCTGTATAGGGGATCAAAAATACCCCAAATTTCAAAGAGGATTGTTCTGCATGACAATGAGAATCCATAAGCTTGGCAGATGCCAGATTTGTTGCAGAAATTTGGATGGATGATTTCCCCCCCCCCCCAATTTCCTACAGCCCTAACTTAGACCCCAAGTGATTATCACCTTTGGCACCCCTAGGAAACACCTTGGGGGCAGAAGATTCTCATTGGAATTTGATGTTCAGTGAGCTGTTCAAAAATGGCTTCATGCACGTAATCTATAATTCTATGCTTCTAGTAACAACTCTGATTTTGTGCTGCAAGAAATGTCTCGATTGCTAGATGATTATGAGGGAAAACAGTCAACATATGTATGTACCTATGAATCTGTAAACAGTTGCATTTGAATATAAAGTTCTGTTGGGGCAATATAGACTGTGTATTTTTATATTCCTATCAACTCTTTTAGTATATATCTTAATCTTTTACACAAATAGTCAATGTCACATCCATCTTAAATTATCTACATAAATAATCAAATATTTGACACAATCTACCTATTTTATATATTTGTATATACATAAATTATCATTTTTCAAATTATTAATGTGATATTTAAGTAATCTTTTTGTATATTTTTGAAATTAAAACAAATTTAGTTTTTTTATGTTTATTTCTAGATTATTACTTAAAACCCCTGTTTCAATTGCTATTAACTTCATTAAATGAATTTGCCATTTTCTGCCAAATATGCCATTGTGATATCATCAGTATAAGATAAACTTTCTATGTAATCTTAAATTGTAAAAATCGCTAATGCAAACAGTTTCATTCAGAGAATATAATCTTAAGTAACCTCTATTTACAGATAAAATTTTGCTATTTATATTTTTTTATAACATGTAAATAACAGATAAGTTTAATAATCTGTGGAGAACATAATTAGTACCATTAGAACTATACTAAGTTTTGCAATAAAATTGAATTGAAAAATAAAAATAAATGTTACCAATGAAAACTGATAAAAATGTAATACTATTTTATTAGAGATTGTGATACCTGATTTTGGGTTTCAAAAGTGTTACAAGCAGTGGCAAAATTATGAGAAAGTACATCTTGCACTTATGTATTATAGAAAACATTGTGCCCAGTACTTAAAATAGTGATTAAAAAATTTGAATACTACATACCATTTAATGCAAAAATGTCTTCACATTATTAGCACATGAAACATTAAAGGTAATTTTAACAATAATGACTACTTTTGCATTAAAAAAATTAACAAAATTGTGATGCACATAAAGAAAGTTATGAAACCTATTCAAACTTTAAAACATATTAGCACATAAAAAATGTTTATTACATAAAAAAACTCACCAAACGTGCAGCATACATCAGAGGTGTTCGAAGATGATCATCTGGAAAATTTACATCTGCTCCATTACTAAGTAGCAGTTTGACAATAGCATAATTCTCTTTATATATTGCCATTATAAGTGGAGACAATTTTGTTGCTGATGGATCTTCAATGTACACAGATTTTAAAGTTGTACAACGAACTCCCGAGAATGGAGAATCTTTAATTGGATAATTAGTAAGAAAATCAGGAGTTGCTCCAGCTTTAAGCAAGCTAATACACCAATTCCTAAAACACAAAACCTTCATTATACAGTTGCAATCACTTAAGGTTTTATTTATATCACAATTCTTTAACACACTCTACATAACATGGTCAACAATAAATACAATATATATATAAGTCAATGGCTACAAATATAAGAGGTCACTTAACAGTTTCACACAGCTTCAATATCTTAATGAATAGTAACAAAGCTTTCCCCAGCTTTTGTATGTCTGTTGCAGTGTCACTTAAAATAAGGCATAAAAAAAAACAGACAGGAATAATCTGTTATGCAATAGTAAGTGAAATTAAATATCAGTTTTAAATATTCTTTTTTTAGAAACTAGATTCAGTAACCAAAAGCCTTCAGTTCTGTTTGTAAATTGCACATGCTAGTTCTTTACAAACACAAAAAAAGGACCAAAATCAAAAGAATTAAAATCTGATTTGGTGTGCAAAAACTACAACTTATATATTTTGATTTCGTCCACTTCTGTATCATGTCTTCCAGGCCTTGTTTTAGGGGGGGGAAACATTGGGGGGATGGCCCCCCTTAGCCAGTCTTTTACATCTTGTACTGTCTTCAATTACAATAATAACTTTATTAAAGTTACAATAACACACAAGGATGTTCTGCACCCACATAATGAACTTTGTTTTCAGATACTGCTTTAAAATATAATTTTATAACATACAGCTAAGAAATGAATCCTAGGCAATACAACTTAAGCAAACAAGAATTTGATATCTAAGAGCAAGTAACCAGTTAAAAAACGTTTAGATGGGACTCAGCTGACTGAATAATCTGGGTGCAGTATACACAAAATACAGCTTAAATTTAGATTTAAAATATGTGGCATTATCAGATTATCAGTATTTTTCTCTTGTGAAATACAGATGTGTAACCTAAATTCTGAATAGTTTAAAACAAATTAAAATTCTAAAAATATACCCCTCAAATTAAAAATTTTCGAGTACAATAGGGGAATCATGAATTACTGTAATAACAAATTTCTGCAAAACAGTCATTTTTATAAGCATGCCTCAAAACTGTCAGTGTATTAGAAGAAACCATATCACATCTAAATTTACAGTCTTCATGTTAAGAATTATTCATGCTACTTGCTTTTTCTTCCCTTTATAACAAATGCAGCATTTTGCACATAAATGATTGAAATTACAATAATGAAATCACAACTCAAAATACAATAAATTTAGTATCAAATATTTTGCCTTTTGTCAAAGCAAAAATCAGAGTGTGGAAAGAGAAAGGAAAACACAATTTTTTCTGCATTCTCTCCTTAATATTGAATGAACAGCCATCTTATGCCCAAGAATAAAGTGCCATAAATTAGTTTAAAAAAGGGCATTTAGCCTGATGTAGGACAAATTGCATGCTGATTGATCATGGGATAGTTGGGGAAACGTTTTCAATAGCAAAATTAAATGAAGGCCACAGCAGTAAAATCTGAAAGAGGCAGCTTTTTCCCACCCTTCTGTTGAAGATAAAATGTAAGGCTTCGAACTAAGTAACCAAGGTAATGATAGCACCAAAAATCTAATAACTTGAAGCTTGACTGGCCACTACAACATGGACAAAAATTATACGAACTAAATGCAAAGCTAATGACAAGCTAATATGCCCGAGTTTGTTCAACTTTTGATCTAGTTTTCTGGAAATTTCGCAGGTGATAATTTTTTTTTTGTTACAAATGAAATATAACTTTGGAGTATCACATTTTTTTCCACACACCATCCTGAAATTTTCAGCAAATATGGTAAGATATACTACAGAAGGAAGTATTAGCCACTGATCCCTAAATTAGAGCACTGGTTGGCTCAATCAGTAGAACATCAGGCTCATAATCTGCAGTTCCCAGGTTTGAGTCCCAACTCAGCCTTACCCATTTTTATTCATGTGTTCTACTATTTTATCTAAAATATAAAATTGAATCTTAGATAAAAAAATTGAATCTTAGATAACTGAAATATATATAATATATAAAAAAACAAAATATATTAAAAAATTATATAAAAAATATATAAAAAATTGAATCTTAGATAACTGAAATATATACATATACTCAAAGACTAAACAACAACAAATAATGTTTCTAAACAGATATTTAAAAAAAATTATTTATCATGAGTGCATCCGAAGTAAATTACCTCATATCTTCTGGTAGGTCATCCTCATTTAATTTCCAAAATAAGGCAGTTAATGGTGTTCTATTACTTTTATCTCTGTCCACTTGAGCAGCAGCAGCCATGCCCATTTTACCTGTAAGCATGCATCAAAATTTTCTTTGATAGTTTTAAATAACAAAATATGAAAAACATGCCCAAATTACTTCTATGCAGTTCTTTAAAAGAAATAATGTTTGAAAAAGTAAAATTTATTAAAATCTGAATCTTGTTCTTAGCCCCAATAAGGGTTTTGAAGCAAGATCAAATACATACACTGAAAGGACAATTTATTATACACACTCACCTAAAAACTTTTGGGTTTTTTCACACTCATAACAGCAGCAACACATTGTGGCATAGACTACTTGGTGTTCGAAATGTTTGGGTGATATTGCAGCCCATGGTCCCAGGACAGTTGTCAGTAAAGAAACAAAGGTTACTGGTGGTGGGTTTTGGGCTCGAATGCATCATTCCACAGATGCTCAATAGGGTTCAAATCCAGAGAGGAAGAGGGCAATTCGAGGGTTGTAAACTCACTAGAATGCTCCACCAACCAGTCCTTCACCAAATGGGAATGATGAGACTGGGTGTTGTCTTGCTGAAAGAAGGCAACCTGCTGTGGAATATGGATAGCTGTGAATGCTGTAGGTGGGTGACAAAGTACATCAACATAGCCTTATGTGGTGATGGTGGTCTCAGTGAGTACAATGAGACTCAAGATGGCCCACACAAACATGCCCCAGAGCATTATACCACACCCACCAACTTGTAATGCTCTGATGACAGTTGAAATCCATAGTCTTGTGGGGTTTATGCCCCCCCCCCCCACACACACAAACTTCTGTCAGTGTGTTGTAGTTGGAACCTTGATTCATTGGACCAAGCTACCCATTTCATCTTTCATGGTCTATTGGTGATGTTCTTTCACCCACTACAGCCTCATAATCCAGTGAGGTGCTGTTAATAATGGTACTTGATGTAGGCATTGACTGCCACAGCCCGGTCATGCCATAATACATCGAACAGTTTCGAAACAAACCCTCGTAACTGTCCTGTTATTGAAAGCTGACATTATCATATGTTCTGACCTTATGTTACAGGAGATGCAATGCTTACCTCAATTAAACCCTCCTCACACAGCTTATGTAATCATATTAAATATATTTCACGATAAATAGTAATTTTAGACATGAATAATGTACAGCAGTCTCAAAAAATGGGAGTGTAATTACTTTACAAATAACAAACGAGTTAGATCTAACTCGTTTGTTATTTGTAAAGCAATTACATTCCTAATTTTCGAGACTTAGTAATTTTAGACATGAATAATGTACAGCTATTATCGTGAAAAATATTTAATATGCTTACCACAAACATCAATGGCAGAATTATGGCCCCATTTTTACTGGAAGCTGCAGGTTTTGCCAGTTTTGATGCAGTCCTGGTACACATATACGATGTCACATGCGGAAATCCCATATGTTCTGCAGTCGCAAATATGGAGTACTCCATCTTTTTTATACCATCTGCCCACAATCGAACTTGCTTATGTTGCTGTGTTTACTCATCACAACAGTCTTGGGTATGCTACATAGCAGGTAGGTATATGGACCTATTTTGTAGCCTACAAAGTGTTTTGGCTGGCTGTATTATTGTGGCAGAGTAGGGCAGGTTTGTGGATGGGTGCTGCATGTATAATAAATTGTGCTTTCAATGTATAATAATGTAACTAATATAATGTATGAAAATAAAAGGTGGGCCTAACAGCAATGAAAATATGTTTTCAGACTAGTACACTATAGTGCTACTAATACTTCTTATACTTTTATCACATACTTTCTCTTCAAATTTAATTAGCAATTAACTTAAATAATCTCAGAAAAGTCTGAGGGCTTCTGACTTAAATTTGTAACTGGAGTTTTTTTTTATCCTTAAGGTAAAAAATGAATAACATTCATTAGAGAACTTTCTGATAAAAAGCATTGTTTCATTACTATTTTGCAATCTAATTTAATACTCTCCATTTTCAATTTTTTGCTAATTTCCCTATTTAATACTACTAGAAAGCTAGCTTTAAACATTACACTGCCATGACCTGAAAAATCTAGTTCACAAAGCCTTAATATACAGCCACGAACAATAAAGTCTGTTGCCAGTATCATAAAAAAATTAATGCTTGAACTTTTATATATATGTGTGTAAAATAGATATTTCAATGCTCCTAAAAATGCTAATTTTTTCAATCTATCCCTGAAGAATGTTAGGAAATAAAAAGCCCTTTCTTTTGTTCAAACTGCTCACACACACACACTGCTTTACAGTCCAAATTACATCTCTGCAGCTATTGTTCTACATTTAGAATATTCCTTCACTAGTTGGCTGATAACTTTAGCGAGTTAATTGAGTTATTTAGTAACATCCAGCCATCTGTGTTCTCAATAAAATGAAGTCGAATGCCAAGGGAACATGTTTTTTTAACTGGAAGTTTCCAGTGGCTGGAAACAAAAATACAGCTGTATACATTTTTGCGTTATTTTAATATATTTTGCAATTAAAAACTATTTTAGTATTCCTAAATTATTTTCATCTATTATCAGATATCTTTTACAAAAGGAATATGAAGAGAAAAAAAAATCGACATTTCTTTGATCATGTGTGTCATAGGAGCACAATATTGATCAGCAAACATCTGGTTTTGGTTTTGAACTTAGTACGCATGTTAGGTGTAAAGATTGGATATTTAAACTGCATTCAGAAAATATCGAAGTGTTTTTTGTTGTGTTGATGAAATTTAGTTTTTGAAGAATAAAGCCAATGGATATTAAATTAATTTTTATTTGCATTGCCAGATGCATTTTTTTTTCTATATGCCTCTATAAAAGTAGTCTTTTTTTTTGGCTAAATATTCTGTTTTCAAAAAATCCAGATTTAAATGCTGATTAATTTGTCATAAAACGTTCCACAGTCCTTTCACTAAATATGGCAAAAAAAAATCTAAATTTCACTATTTTAAATGAACACAGTTGAAAAAAGCCTGGCCACAGGTTACAATTCAGTTTTACAGGTCTGGCATAATAAGAATCAAACATATAACATATTAAAAGACTTAGATTTTTTTTTTGTATAGCTTACCAGAAAAGAAAGAACATAAAGTATAATTCCAGTTCATTGCAGCATATGTCAGTACCGAACCTCCATGTTCATCTCTTGCCATAGCAGGTACACCTTTTTCAATTAAAAACTGTGCAACCTGAAAATAATAATAAAAAAATGCTCATAAATCAAGCATAAATTTTCTGCCAGAGATACATAGTATGAAAATGAACATATTTTACACATTTCAGTAAATATTGAATTAACTTAGTTAAGTGTGGACTCTTGATTTGTAAGTGTGTTTGTTCCATAATAACTACTTCAGGAAAAACTTTAGTTCATATCAATGAGAATTTAGAGAAAGAACAATAATGTATCAAAAATCAATCACATTGATAGAAGAGCTAATTCCACCACTAGTCGTAAGCTTAAGTTGCCTTTTGTGAGTAAAATGAAGAAACCAAAGGCAAACAAAAGTTACTCCTTTCACATGTCATATAGAACCAATTTAAGAGTAGAGGTGACAAAAGATTTGCTTTTAGAGCAATTCCACTGCTGCAGAAGAAAATGTGAAAATACGTATGTATTCAAAGACTATATAATCAAATTATGAATGGGTTGGATTACTCCTAAGAGGCATTTCTTTTTCACACAATCGACTACCAAAGTCACAAGGACCCCAAGGACTCAAAGAAGGGTGGTGGGAATAGAACCTACTGGACATTTGTCAGGAGACAAATAGAAGCCTCCCATCAAGGCCATCCAGCAGGTTTTTCAATGTACACAGAGTGTGGCTCTGTACTGTAAATGGGACCATAGCTTAACATCCCACCAAAGATGGTGGCCTTCAAAGCTCATTGGTGTCCCCTTTCTGACCGAAGGCAGGGTAAATCATGAATGATAGATTTATTACGTAGTCACACATTTCTTTCCCAATTCAAACCATTAGACTGCAAAGGTTAACATTTACCAGAAAGATGTTACTTTTTGCATTTTATCCAACTTGTACTTAAGACAGTTGGTTTCTTTTATCACTGAGCAGTATGTTTTTCGCTATACAGGGAAAAATATTAGAAGTATTGCAAAGTAATGTCATTTCTTAAGAAATCTAATTTGCATGTTAGTGTTTATTTAAAGCTACCATAAATCAAATGAATATGCTTTCAGATGAACTGAGTGCTATTCTTTAAATTTTGTTAGTAATTTTGCTTTCCTAGTTATCACATACGTAAATTGTAAATAATGTAACAATGTAAATTGCAATAATGTAAATTGTAGCAAGGTGTAATTGGAAGGAGACTATGTACCAATCATCTGTGGTGATTGCACAGAACTGGCTGAGTCTATCATCTTATCTGACCTCTACTTCTTGTGGTGCAGACCATTACTATCTTTTGAAAGAGATACTCTCTTAAGGAAGGGAATGGAAGGGGAGGGCTGTCAGTTCAGTGTGGTTATGGATCTGGACTACTAAGGCTAATTTTAATATTTTTCTACCCTACTGAGGAGTGGTCAACCATACAGGGTCTTGGTGCTGACCACATACCAAATTGAATGAAATTATGGTTCTAAGCTTGATTATGGATCCTGAACTTGCTGCACTGGTGAGCTTCTGTTGTGTGAAAATCTTCCACTGAGTTTTCTGTTTGTGGGTTGACAACCCTGAGTGAATAGATGCACATGATAGCTTATATGAGATGGTGGATAATCCTGATCAGAGGTCATCACAGGTACCTAGACCTTTGCTTCTAAGGGCATTGCTGAGCCTACAATGCAGGAAGTCCTACCAGCACAGGTGGCTTAATCCTTTAGTAGTGAGGGAGAGTGAGGGGGAACAAGTGCAGATTTGATTAGGAGAATGTTTGATATTATCAGCACCTCCTCTCTTAATAAACATAGCTTTTTTAGAGGTGCCAATGATCATTTTCTCTCCATAGGTACATAGAATGTGACAATTCTGAAAAGAGATTATTTTTATGATGTCCTTATACAAGAATTCGAGTGTTATAATCTAGATATTCTGGGCTTGTAAGAGACCAGATGGACAGGTAAAGTCGGATATTTGAAACAATCTCAAATTTCTCTTTTTGGGGAGGGAAGATGGAAAACATATTCAAGGCATAGGTTTGTTTCTCAGAAGACACACTATTGATGATCATCTAGCATTTAACTGCATTAAAAAAAGTTTCTTATAGTTAAATTTAAAACTAAGAATTAAAGACTTGAAATGTTATCTGTTATGTCTCCATCGAGGACTGATGAGGATGAAAAAAGATATGTTTTTATGGACAACTTCAAATTATTAGGTTGTTGCAGATGAAATGGCGAATTGTTAGCAAAATATTCAACAGCTATAACTTCGTTAAAAAATAACTTTAATTAATCAAAATAGGCACCAAAAGATTCAACATACTTCTTCCACCATGAAACAAGTGCATTTATGACTTTGAAAAAAAAAAAAAATCTGAGTTGCTGGAAGGATGAATTCTTCAAAGGTATTTTTAACTGCTACCTCATTGTTGAATGTTTTTCCCAATAAGAAGTGGTAGTCAGTTGGCAATAGGTCTGGTGAATACGCTGGGTGAGCATGAGTCTCATACTGTAACTGAGTTTCTAGACTTATTTGAGAGATATGAGGTTGAGCGTTATCATGGAGCAATATGACACCATGTCTATTGACCAATGAAGGCAGCTTCTTGCATAACTTGTCATTTATTTTTTCAAGTTTTGCACAATATTTCTCTGCATTTATTGTTTTACCTGGTTTTAGCAATGAATAATGGATAACACTGGCTGAAGACCACCAAACAGTCACCATAACTTTCTTCGGGTGAAGATTAGGCTTAGGCATGCGTTTGGCTGTTTTCACGATGTCCAGCCATTGAGAAGAATGGTGATGATAGGCCTTTTGACTTCATGTGAGGAGTGATGTGCACACTTTAAGTCAACATGCCTTATGAGTATCTATTAATTCACGTGGAACCCATTTATCCAACTTCTTCACTTAGCCAATGGCTTCCAGGTGCCAGGAAACTGTTGAATAATGCACTCCTAATTTGCCTGCTATGTCTTGTACAGTTTGAAGTGTCAGAGTCAACTAAAGCCTTTAATCGACTGTCATCAATTGCTTCTTTGGATTGATCACGTGGCTCATTTTGAAGGCTGATGTCGGCCAATTAAAATCCAATCCATTCACTAGTTGTGCCTTCCCTAAATGCTGCATTGATGTTGCAAGTTGCTTCCACAGTGTTGTGTCCCAGTTTAAACTCAAAAGAGTATGAATTTGACTCTGATCCATTGTTCCCTTTAAGCTCTTACAAACTACTTATCACAAAAATAACATTGAAAAGTTCAAGCATCTGCGAATACAGCCATTTGATATGCAACAACCTAATATTTTGAATTCTGTCAAGGAGATATTACTCTTGTTCTAGGAGACTTCAATGCTAAAGTTGGTATGACTCTTGACCTTTGAGAACCGGTGATAGGTCCTTTTGCCATGATATGATTTTGGGCAATGATAATGGGGAAAGTCTCCTACAGGTAAGTAAACTTAATGATTTGTTATTACAAACACCATGACACCTATAAATACATGTGGGTTTCACCAGATAGGTTGCACAAGAATATAATTGATTATATATTAACAACAAATTGGCTAGTTCTGTTAGGAATACCAGATCATATGGGGGAGTTGAAGTTAGATCTGACCATTACCTTGTTAAAAGTGTGTTGCAACTTAAACTTAAGTGTTGCACTAAGGTTGAAAAAGCTACTTTTAACACTGAAGCTCTTATGATAGATCAAGTTAAAACCAAAGTTTACCATGACAGGTTACTTAGTCATCATGACAATTATGGTTTACTTACTACTGAAGTTGAGGGAGAATGGGACGACTTTAAATAGGCTTTTCTTGAAACTAATAGTACTCTGTGGGCAAAAAGGAATAAAGAAGACAAAACTATTTGAGTGATAAGGCACTGGAGCTAATTTTTGAAAGACGCAACTGCAGGAATAATCATAATCAACACCTTACTAGTCCAAATAGACAGCATTATGAAGAGCTTAATAAATGTGTAAATGGTCAGTTAAAGGCTGATAAGAATTTTTGGCTTAATAGCTTGGCTAACAAAGCAGAGGAAGCAGCTAGACAGAACAAAATCAGGGTTGGGTTGCTTTATCTCTGAGCAGCACTTTTTTTGCACACAATGGCAAAATGGCCAGGTCACAAGGACTCCACGGCTCAGAGAAGGTTGGGGGGAGGGGACTCACTAGTCAGCTGTTGGAAGACAGATGGAAGCCTCCCATCAAGGCCATCCAGTGTATTCTTTAATGCTCATTATGGGAGAACCATACAGAGGGGCATGGCTTAACATCCCTCCAATGGATGATGGCCTTTCCAAGCCCATTGGTGTCTCCTATTGATCAAGGCAAGGAGAAAAATTTTGCAAAGATAAATCTTAATGTCCAGCTGGAACTTGAATCTGGAAACTACAGCTTACAAGCCCAGTGCGATAATGACTGAGCCACCCTTGCCCTAAAACATTTAAGACTATGATATACTTATAACCATATAGTTAATGTTTTGTATGGGAAGAAACAACAAGGCAATCAGGGAATAGGGATAAACATGTAAGGTCACTGAAGATGAGGATTCTTTCATGCAAGGTGGGGAGCATTTCAGTGATGCTCTAAACAATGTGGTTAGTTCTACTCCCATTGTTTGTAATGATGATAGGTGCACTACTGGCTTTAATGTTTTCCCTATATCACAGTGTGAATTTATTTTGGTTATCTCTAAAATTAAACTCATTCCCCACAGATAGATGAAATTATTGCTAAAGTGGTTAGAACTGGAAATGCTTCCTTTATCACATGGCTGATGGAAATTTTGATTCTCTTTTATGATAAAGGCATTGTTTCTAAGAATTTTACCAGAGCTATTATTATTCCAATTTTTTAAAAAGGGTGATTGTAGTTCTTATGATAACTATAGGGGTATCAGCCTATTTTCTCCTCAAGGTAAAGTTCTTTGCATGATTGTGCTTAATAGAAGTAAGAATTTGATTGATAGATAACTTCGTGATGAAAGTGTGGATTCAGAAGTGGTAGGTGTGTATAAAAAATAAATACCTCCTCAGTTGCTGCTTGCCACAGAGGTCTG
Organism: Ryuthela nishihirai; assembly: GCA_038380435.1. NCBI lineage: Eukaryota > Metazoa > Arthropoda > Arachnida > Araneae > Heptathelidae > Ryuthela > Ryuthela nishihirai. The sequence goes on along the minus strand of JAWZYU010000029.1, from coordinate 57,690,523 downwards.
ACAGGAGCCTGTCAGTTTATATACCACAGTAGGTCTGTGAGGAAGACGAGACTTCAACAGAAAAACACCACAAGCATCCATGCCCAAACCTTAGTCCCTTTGATTGGTAGCCAAGCATGCTATCCACTTGGCTACCAGGAATGACTGGGGGATGCAGAGATTAGATTTTTTTCACTTAAGCAGATTCTTGAGAAAGGTTGACCTACTCAAAAAGGCTTCTGACTCTGTTGATCGTGAGATCATATGGTGTACCAGACAATTTAGAATAATGAAAGCTTTCCATAATAATACTGAGTCATGTGTAAGGGTTGGTGAAGTTTATAGCAACTGGCTTAGCATTGTTGCTGGAGTTGGACAAGGCTGCATTTTGTCTCCTTTTCTCTTTAGATTGGTTATAGATGATGCATGAGGAATTCACTGCAATGAAAACATCCTGGCTTTAAATGGTCTAAGGATCTGAAAATTTCTGATTTAGATCATGATAATAATTTGGCCCTTTTGACAAAAGATTTTGATAAGACTAGTAGTAGGTTTGTAGAGAAGAGTAGGCTTGGTGATAAACAGAGAAATCCAAAATGATGTAAATTGGTCAAGAAGGTTGTTGTTGTTATTTTGAATGGTTGCACCCTTGAGAAAGTGTCTCAGTTTAATTATCTCAGTAATATCTCATTAGCTTCACGTTTATCCCTATTCCCTGATTAATAAACTGACAGATACTGGTGATGTGTGGCATGAGATAAACAGAATAGGGATTGCTGCTGGACTTACAGAATCTGTGGAGAGTGCAGAAAAATAGGCATAAATGCCTAAAGACTAAAATTAGGCTATACAATAGTTTGGTTCTTTCTAAAGTTAGTTATGGTAGCAAAACATGGACCTTTTGTAAACAAGGCATCAGGAAATTTGATGTCGGATTCTAGATGTTTACGCAATATCTTAGGCATTAGGTCGCTTGACCTCATAGATAACGATGAGGTTAGGTGAAGGAGTCTGCAATCTCCTTTGAACAGCATATTCTGCAGACAGAGAGACTGAGTTGGTTTAGTCATGTTGCCCATATGCATAACTATATATTAGCGAATAGAGTTATGAAAAGTATGCCTAAAGGCCTCAGAAAAAGGATTGAGTTGTTTTACCTCTGAGGGCACTTTTTTCCATATAATGGGCTAAATGGCCAGGACACAAGGAAGTCAAAGGCTCAGAGAAGGTTGGGGGGAGGGGACCCACTGGAAGCTGTTGGGAGACAGATGGTAGCCTCCTGTCAAGGTCATCCAATGTGTTCTTTAATGTGCACAGGGTATGACTCTTCTGCACATGGGGCCATGGCTTAACGTCCCACCCAACGGACAGTAGCCTATCCAAGTCCATCAGTGTTCCCCTACTGACAATGGGCAGGGCGGGGAATTTTGCAGAGATAAATCTCAATGCTGACCAAGCTGGGACTCGAACCTGGGAACTGCAAATTATGAGCCTGGCGAGCTACTGACTGAGCCACCCCCCGCCCCCTCAGAAAAAGGGAGAGACCTAGGAAGCAGTGGCAGACAATGTCAAACAGAATCTCATTAGAATTGGTATATAGTAGTCAAATGCAGCAGCTGTAAATTAGGACAGTCATGTTTGAAGCAACTAAATAGAATGGTTTTAGTGGATCTGTAGCCCATGGCTGCTTAAGGATTCTGTAAGTATGGATGTATGTTGGCATCATCATGCAAAATGAATAACAATACAACTAAGAGTCATTGCATGCTCTACAAATTTCATCGGGGTAACAATGCAAAAACAGCTACAAAAAAGATTTGCTTCTTGCAATTTGTGTTAACTTATTTTTCATCTCCAGTAATGATTTAATGAAGAAATAGTCCCTTTTTTCATTGGCTCAGAAAAAGTTGCAGATTGTTGAATGTTGGACTTTGTTTTAATTTAAAAGTTCATGAGGGGTCAAATCTCTTTGTCTGTTGATCTTCCTGATATGATATATATAAATATAATAGACCATGACGAATGAAGTTTTTTTCATATGCAGCAGCTGTAAATTAGGACAGTCATGTTTGAAGCAACTAAATAGAACAGTTTAGGTGGACCTGTAGCCCATGGCTGATTGAGGATTCTGTAAGTATGGATATATGTTGGCATCATCATGCAAAATGAGTAACAAAACAACTAAGCAGCAGCTGAGACTTGAACCTGGCTGGGACTCGAACATAAGTTCGGATAAGCTGGGACTCAAATATAATTCTTATACAGTTTGACAAGGATCTGCCTTAACAGTATGCAGCAAGTCATTGTGCAGTTCAATTGGCCTTACTGACTTTGGAGAAGTTGAAATTTCCTGATCAGAATTTGTTGAATAAATGTTGGTATTTGCAGACCTCTGGGCATTAGGATAAATGTTTAAAATCTTTTTCATCTCTGTTGTTGCAATGTTATCCTCACAAAATTCATAGAGTATACAGCGATGAATATGGCTCTTTTCTTGCTTCATTACTAATTTTATGGCGATACCTGAAAAAAAGTTACTATCAAAATTTAAGAATAACTCTCACTTTATCTGAAAACATTAATTTTTATCAGTATTAAATGCATTAAAACAACAAAAGATTTTCTTTTTTTACAGTTCTATTTCACTATACTCTCCCATGGTTGAATGATTAGCGAACTTGGTTACTGATCAAAGGGACCTGGTCACAGACCTATTATGGTGCATAAACTAGCAGGCTCCTGTCAGACTTCTGTGGCAAGCAGCTGCTTGAGGTGATTTTTTATACCCCCCCCCCCTCCAAAAAAATTTACCAATGTTTGTTGCCTTGCAAATAAACATACCTTGACTTGCAGATCAGAAAGATTATTTGGTGGTGCTTCACGTGCTAGTACATGCAGCATACTTTGCTTGTCAGTATATAATGTCCATCCATGCTTTATTCTTCCAATAAGTTTCAATGCCACATTATATTTAGCAGTGCGTAATGCAGCCTGAAAACATTAAAAAAAACATTTGAAATTTTTTTGTAAAAAAATTCAATAATTTGCAAATTACAAAACTAAAAACGAATTTTAAAAGATATATATATATACACAGTAAAAGTTCATTAAAATGAAATTGAAGGCATCATAAAAAAAATTCATTCTGATAAACATCTTGTTACATAGGACAAATCTTAAATGATTTCAACTCCTTTCAGCTTTAGGTGGAAATTATTTCAAGCAGGAAGAGTCCGTGACTCAAATTTAAAGAAGGTTTAATAGAACCTTCTAACCAATATGTAAACATTTGCAACATTAAAGTTTAAATTTCAAAATTAAATGTTTAAAAACTGACATCAATGCACAATGCGTTTCACCCATCCTGGACTAGGGCTTCTTCAGGTATTTAATGTGGCTGTGGGCTATTTATATAGGTGTCTCAAGAATTGTGTAACTGTGCAGCACATGTGTTTGGTTTTTTAATTCTTGTTTTAATGATTTAATGCAAGAATTAAAAATAATACATGAAACAGCAGATGACCCCAATAATATTATAAAAAGATTAGATAAAAAAGCCAAATATCAAAAAAATAAAACTTCACAACCTACACCAAATCAACAACTAGACATAAAGCAATATGCTCACAGTTTTCCTTATACAAAAGGAGTATCCAAAACATTAAACAATATTTTAACCAAATACCAATTGAAATTACCATACACAGTACCTAAAACAATCAAAAAACTATAACCACCAGATAGATTATACGGTGCCGAGGCTGAGTGGTTAGCGCACTTGGCTACTGATCTAAGGGACTGGGTTCAAGCCCCTGGTAAGGCATGGACATTTCTGGTGTTTTTCTGCTGAGGTCATGACATCCTCACAGACCTTCTACTATGGCATATAAACTGACAGGCTCCTGTCAGACCTCTGTGGCAAGCAGCTGCTTGAGGGGTATTTTTTAAAAAATTTATATTAGGCCTTAGGCAACATATGAATAATACAGTGGCCTAATTTTAAATTATATACTTTTATTACTATTGCTATGTTTCAATTGAAGTTATAATTTTAACATAGGATTGAATTAATTTAATTTGAAGCACTGTATCAGGTAAGTCTATCTCTGCTGTTGGTCCTATATTGTTTCATAATAAGCATATTGCCCCTTCATGTAGTTTGGTTTGGTTGTTTGGGGTTTAATGGCGCATCGGCACCCTTCATGTAGGCAATACAGTCTGGTGTGTAAGGGTATTTACAGCATTTGCTCTGTTAATCTGCATATCATGATGACTTCATTCTCTAGAAAAAGAGCTGATACCCATGCATGATGAGCCTCCAAGTGGAAGGCAATGGTTGTACTTCCATGTCATAGTATGTGCAAATTTATATGAATTACTCAATTTTTTCATGTAATTACCCAATTTTCCATGTAATCAAGTTAAAATTTATAATGGGAGGGGTCAAAATCATTTAGTGTATTGGAAAGTCTAAGACAGTTATATGATTTAATAATCTGTGCAAGTGTGGCAGTTACATTTTTTTAAAGTCTGTGATGCAGAGTTATATTTTACAAGTAAAAATTTGCATTGAATGTGTTTTGGTTATGATTAAAAAGCAAAAAAATTACAATTCATACCTCAACAGCAATATTAATTCCTTTTCCCATAGCTTCTAACTGGTCTAACATAAGAAACAATATACCTTGCCAGTCTTTTATTAATGTTTCCTAATAAAAAATGAATAAAAAATATATATTTATAGACAGATATTTTACACATAATTCATTTTTGAAGTCATGAATGAAAATTAATATTAATTTCATAATGAACTTATCAAGTTTCAATAACAGGTTTCAAGAATAGTTTCAAAAATTTGGTCAGGTTTTCTAAAACAAATATTACTTGAAAAATATTTTAATATTATTGAGTAACATCTCACAGAATTTGTATGTAAAATTACATGTGGTTTGTGTACATTTTGGCACATCAGACACACAATTTATTGTTTTAACTTTAATTTTATTTCAAGAAAAAATACTTTAAAAACCACAATACAAATTTAATATCTGGGAACTAAACATCATAACAGATAAATCTTCCAGTTCACCCAAGTCATAAATAAATTATGGCAAACTTTCTTAACACACACTGAACTGCTGGATGAGCAAACACTCCATAAACAACAAATTCAAGTTATTATATTTATTTCAATATATATTTCAAGAATATGCACTTTCAAATAATTGAAATATTTTTTATAACAGCTCTGACAAAATAAAATTTTAACTTTGATAGCTCTATCAGAGTTGCCAATCTTGCATAACAAAACTTATGATTTAGAAGAATGAAAATTTGGAGCACTTACAGAAACTAATAAATTCCCATTTTTTGTGGAATTTATGTAATATATCGATTATTAATAAATGCATGATGAACACATATTAATTCTTGATAAATATTAGTGCAAATTTCAAAAAGTTAGAAAGATGTAGATTTCAGCCATGGTTACCACTTTCTGTGCCACATTACTGAGAATAGCAATTGTTGGTGAAGGTACTTTGGCAAAAAATTTCATGCAGTTGGTACTTCCTAATATTCCTTCCTTAGTGTTAATTTCCACAATACTAGTTTAATCAATTACTAATCCTTTGCATATCATGGGTCAGATTAATCTTTTACCAATTCCAGTGATCTGAAAATGAAACATTTCCATAGCACAAGGCTATATTTAGTTTTTTTTTCCAAATGAAAATGGGTAATATTTTTTTTTACTATTTTTAATTAAATGTTGAAAAGAAAATTCAAATCCATATATTTTTTTACCTGTTGAACAGACTGGAAAAAATTATAAATGTTCACAAATAATCTACCTACACTAGTGTTCACTATGAAGTAGATAATCTACATACAATACAACTGAGGAATAATCTATGTACAATACAACAAAGGAATACTCTATGTACAATACAATAGAGGAATCTACATACAATACAACAGAGGAAAGGCATAAGCCTTTCCTCTGTTGTACGTAGATTATTGATTTGTTTGACTTCCACGAATTTGACCTACTTTTCCCATCTAGCAAAGTTATAATGCTTTCTAAACTTTTGAAGTTTGCAGTAATAAAAATCAAATCAGATATTGATTTTTATTAATAAAAAAAATAAAAAAATTTATTAGTATAAATATAATGTAAAGAATAGCTACTACAAGTATAGAACCAGATATTAAAAAAATAATAAGCGATGCAAACCGCCTCACACGTCGCATTAGTTATTATGTTAATTTGTTGTATTGATTTACTTAAAATTATTCATAAACAAATTTCATAATAAAATTTTGTTTACTTAAAGAAATAAGTGTTTTGTTTAACATTTTTCAATTTTAATATTTCGTCCGGCCCGTGAAAATATTTTTTTTTTCCAATCCGGCCCGCGGGCAAAAACAGTTGGCCATGCCTGACCTAAATTATAGTCAATTCATGAAGTTGATTATAATTTCTTGAAAATTTAATTATAATTAATGCAAATTTGTTCAAAATAACAAACCTAAATAGGTGAAATTTTAGTTTTAATGAAGCTCTAAAATGAGACAAATAAAAAATTCTCATAAAGCTGTTTATAAAAACATTTTAAAATATGGACTCTTTATTTTAAAAGTTAAATATATACAGTCATATCAGAATAACATGACCACCTACCATACATATAATATGGTAAGTGCTCATATTATTCTGATATGACTGTGTATATATATTACTGCATGCCGTCCCGTGGCCGAGTGGTTAGCACGCTTGGCTACTGATCTAAGGGACCTGGGTTCGAGCCCCGGATTTAGGCATGGATGTGTGTGTCGTTTTTCTGCTGAGGTCCTGCCATCCTCTCAGATCTCCTACTATGGCATAAAAACTGACAGGCTCCTGTCAGACCTGTGGCAAGCAGCTGCTTGAGGGGGTATTTATTTTTATTATTATTATCAATGCATGGTGAAAGCCTCCCATCAAGGTCATCCAACTTATTTACTAACATGAACAGTATAGCTCTACTGCACATATGATTGCAGCCTAGCATCCTATCTCATGGGTATCAGCATTTCCATGTCCATCAGTAGCTTTTCTTACCAAGGACAAAGTGGAGTTAACAGGGAAAATCTTGATGGAGGCATTGGGATTGAAACTTGGGAACAAACTACAAACCTGGCATACTATTAATTGAGCCAATCCCTTTCCCATGAAGTGAAGCACAGTGCTCTTCATAATTTAAGGGAATTGAACAAAATTGCAAATACTCAACGAATCCTTTTCAGAATTTAATGAAAGTTTCAGGACATTTAGTGTGAAATAACTCATTTTTTCATTAAATTTGCATTTCTCATGCAAAAAGACTACATATTCAAATTAAGCTAGTGATGAGTGCAGTTTCAGGAATGGGTGCTTCTCATTTAGGATTAAGAGCAGCTTTATCAAGCTGCTCTTAACTGGTTAAGGTAAAGTAAAAGTGAATGATTGTGATGCCCCTCATTCACTTTTACTTTACCTTAACCAGTTTTGCTTAATTTACGATATATTTATCATTTTGGGATTTTTATTTCATTTTTGGCATCACAGCGCTCGTTTCCAAGAGTTAGGAGTTGTGCATGCGCAACTCTGAACTTTAGATTGTCACCCACTAAAGTGTGTGCACAAGGACACGCCCACTCTTGCGTCAGCTTGTGCCACTCGTCAATTTATGCAAATGTATTTCACGGCATGCAACATGACACATGCAGGCTTTGTACCTCTCGTTATAACCTGGTGACATGTTGTCACAGTAGCACAGAAGATAGTAGAGAGAGTAGTAGAGCACAGCACAGTTTATAGATCAGTTTTAGAGTTTGTTGAAGATGTTTGTAGTAAGAAATGACGTAGTATCTTCTTTATTGAAGTTTTGGTGAATGCTTTTTGGAAATAAATTGTTTGTTATTTAAACCTTTTGAATCTTTACTAATTTTTTTCTCTTGAGCAACGTTAGTTTGTTTTGATTAGCATTAACATAAAATTTTGACAATCATTTAATATATTTGAATTCTTACTCATTAACGCTCGCTGGTATTTCGAACCCTAATTAAACTTTATTTTTTGGCAATTTGTTAATTATTGCCTGGCGCCCGACTCAGCTATTCAGAGCATGAAAATAATTGTATCAAAGGTTCCAAACTTTGAAAGTATTTCATTTCTTTGGAGCATTACAGTGTTCCAAGATTACAATTTTGGTAAAATGCAAAGGAGGAACCACATGAATGAGAGTTGGAGAGCCATTGGAAATAGACGGTTGGAAATAGGACAGTCACAGAGAGAGGATACCATCTAATAAACTGTTCCATGTATGTTTTCTGCATAGTTATGTGCAAGGGTGGGGAATCCAGCCTGCAGTTTTTACCAACAGCCAGAATAAAACCATACACCAACTCAGGAAATAGAGCAGAAAAAAAATTCCCTGTGCTTTCACTTAGATTAAAAAAAATAATGAAATTAAATTTCCATTTGAAAATATTTTTACTATTGGGTAATGCAATTTTTCAAAAAAGGAAAAAATCAAAGTATTCTGAAATTCTGAAAATATCAGTTCAGAGACAAGCTAATAGTAAAAATAGAAATTTATGAAATTTAGAACTAACCAGTTTAACTTTTACAATTTTTATTATGATTTTGTTTTTTCAAATACTTTTAATTTAATATGTGTTTTTGTTTAATAAATAAACCAAACTTTGAGTTACTATAATAAAGCAAAAATTTTCATTTTTATTACAAGATATGTGTCATAATAAATTCACTATTTTAGAAGTGTATTTATTGTCAAGAGAAAAAAGCTTAAGAAATGCTGATATACAAGTTTATCATCTATAAACTGATAACTAAAGAGTTTTGGGAAAATGTTATAGGCATATTCTGTTACATGCTAAATCACTAAAGCATGTTTTGAAAATTTATAGCAAATTCCAATTTAAGGACAGTTTGCCCTATTATATACTTGTAAAAATGCAAATGAATGAACTTACAAATAAACATTACTTTATAGTTTTTATACATAAGTTTTACTGTATTTGAATGCTAATCTATAGGAAAGTCACCAAATGTATTAAATATTAGAGAAGACACAAGGGTAATAGTTTATAACTGTGTTTATAACTTTATATGCAGATCCATAAATGACACCAAGATTTACTTGTCTTGGTGTCATTTATGGTTGATGGGAGAAAATACTTCAATTTAGGTACTAGATTTCAAGAATACAGTGTTTGTAAATTGCGATGCATTTTTGTTTTTTGTATTCATTTTCATTATCTGCACATTAAGCTGAAGTCAAAATCTGATTTTGGTACATAGCCAACCTCATTGATAGAGATTAAAAAAAAATAGTTTTAAGGTTTATTATAGCAATAGTTTTTCAATGTCAAATCTTTTAAATAAAGGTTTATTTCTGTTCTAACAGTATTTTAAAAAATATATCTAGTCACTTATATTAACCTTTATCAATTCATCAGCATCTTACAACTTCTGAATTGGTTTCACAAAATTCCTTCATGTTTTTCTTCAACTTTCTCCCAAAACATAAAACATATAATACTCTATTCTATATTCTTTCAAAATAGAAACTATAAATTATGTTAAAAATAAAAAAGTTCAAAAATTATTGTTTGGAACAAAGTAGTCGGTAGTAGGGAAATGTGCACAATAAGTATCTCTCCAACTAAAAAAGCACAAAAAAAAACATTCCATAAAATCTTAAAACAGCAACAAAGAGCTATTTGTCCACAAAATAGGGACTGAAAATGCTTTAAAAAGTTAGAACAATGATACATGCCAGATATACTTATTTCTTCACTGCTTTTTTGACAGTGTTACAAACAGCAATCCTTGCTGCAAACTTTGTTTTAACTATTATAAGCTTTCATAAAAAAATTCTAAGTTATTTTGAAAACTTAGGTAGGTCTTACTTGTAAAACTGTATGCTTTCCAGGTGTAGGTATTTCTTTTTGTACATGTTTCCATTCCCAAATATCTGCATTTAACTTTGAATCTTCAACGGTAAGTATTAAATCTGCAATACAGCTGGCACCACGCTGCAGTAGCATCAAAGCACAGCTAAAAAAAAAAACAAACAAAATTTGATTCAGATTTTATATCAACCCATTAATTCCCAAAGGTAGAAATTATAATATTTTTAAGGTAGTACTTTTATTACAGACCAAAAATACATGTAAATAGGCAGTTGTGATAAAAAAGAAAAACAATTTGTGACCACAGAAAAATGTTGCGTATACGCAACTTTGGGATTATCAGAACATGAATACTTAAAGTTAAAACATATGGAGTTGTCTGAAGCAGTCTTCATGAAGATGAACTTGACGTAGATATAAAGTATCTACTTGAACTATCTACTTGAACTAAGTATATACTCGTAATCTGTAGTTCCTAGGTTCAATTAGATAGGGAGAATGACGAAAGTGATAGGGAAGAAAGAATATTGGAAAGGGAGTACAGAAGAGAGAAGGCAGAAAGGGACAGGGAGAATAAAGAAAGTGATAGGGAAGAAAGTATAGAAGAGAGAGAGATTGGAAAGGAAGTATAGAAAAAAGGAAGTATAGAAGAGAGAAAGAGAAAATTTATCATTTACATCTAATTGGTCATTATCTGATAAGTGAATATTTTGTTTGATGGAACAAATCTATTCCTACTCATGCAATTTCTTACCAATGGTATAACTTTGTCCTCATCCTTCGACTAATACATTTTTATAGCTGGTAAGGTATGGTAACCGGTAAAAATCAATATACCACAAAAGCGCTACAGACTTGCCTTGCTTAGTTCAAAAAAAAAAAATGTCGATTATGATTATTCGCATATTTTTTAAATAACCAGCATTTTTTTTCCCCAGACATCATCACCAAAATATAAAGAAAAAATATCGTATGGAGACTTGCCACTAATTTTGTTTTTAATTTCCTCTATCATAATATGTTCTTCCTTTTGTGGTAAACCTTTGTAAGTCGGATTTTCTTTTTTCCACTTCGGAATAACCTTTTTGCTTCTATTTTGACAGCTGTTCTAGTGGAAGTTTTCAGTTTCTTGGAACTTGATGCTGTAAGCTCTTCTTCGACATCTTGAACTTCATCAGGTAAATTTCCATGCACCTCGTAGGTTCGTCTGGCAAAACGTTGTCATTCTCACATATATCATAACTAATATCCTCCTCATCTGTAAGTTCTTCAACTGTTGGTGGTATGTACACCGCATCAATATTTTCAGTTTGTCGCAAATTGTCATCCTCTTCTAATATAGCCATTAGCTCTGCAGTTGACAAAGTCTATTTTTTTCCCACCACTGAGCCCAAGACATATTTAAAAAGAAATATCCTAAGATAGCAAAACAACAATTTATTATTGAATGTATTTACATCATAATAAATACTTACTTGAACTATATATATGTTGTGTAATCCCAATGTTTCGTAAACGCAGCATTACTCTAAATGTTATACTGTGCAAAAACTAAAAGAATATTTTCTAATTATATGAAACTTTGTCTTGAATGAAATATATGTGAAGCTATTTTCATAAATTCTTAGGGCATTTAGTATTTCTACATATCTTTTTTAGATCTGTCAAACTGCAAAAGATTAGATAGACTGTTTAGGCATAGTTTTAATATGAATAATAATTAGGCTTTTATTTTATATTGATAAATATTTATGCTTGGACATAAAAGACTATGTCCTTTATAACATACATTGGCTTAAAATTGGATTAGTAGGCAAATATATATTTTATTATTATTATTATTATTATTATTATTATTATTCGAAGAATGTTTCGTTTACGCAACGTTGGGGATTAATGGGTTAAAGTAATACAGTTACAGTTATACTGACTGTAAAAGTAATATAGTTACAATTGTATTGGCTACTCAAATTGGATCACATCTCTCACTCTTGTTTAACCTTTTGCATGTCCAAGCTGGGTACATTGTTTTCATTTATGTAATTCCATAGCACAAGATAAATTTTAATCCCCCCCCCCAAAAGAAATAGGCTTTTTAACAGTTTTTTAATCAAATGTGGAAAAATAACATTTCAATTTATAATATATTACCAGCTGATTCCACATGAAAAAAAATTAAGCTATAAAAAAAACCCTATTTGAGCCAGAGGTGATCATATGTAATGCCAAGTAACTTTTTAAAAAATAACTAATCAAGAAAAATAGGTCATGTTATATACCAAAATAAACAGAATTTAACTCCAAATTTTATGAAAATAAGAAATTTAAACAAATCTACAGATATATTAATTTTAATGACTTTTCCATAGTGATATAGTGAAAAAAACAAACAAACAATAGATCGGACAATGCAATTAAGGCTTAATTCTAGAAAACCTGATGAATATAAAAGTTATTTATTAAAAAAGAAATTTCTTTCCAAATATTATAATCTTGGTTACAGATATGCATTTCTTTTACTATCATTTTGATTTAATTCTCACGAAAATTGTGATAATTCATTCATTTAAGATTGAGTTGTATGTTGTAAATATGTAACTTTTAACGTATTGCAAAAAAAATTACAATAAATTCAATTAAATTTTTAGTTACCTTTCATGACCATTTCGTACAGCAAGTCCAAGAGCAGTGTTGCCATTCTTATCTCGAACATCTAGGTTTTTCATACGCTGGAAATGGATGAAACAGGTTTATTATTAAATTTTCTATAAGTTAAAAAGGGTTAAAATTTTCAGGGGACCCAAAATTAAGCTCTATTATCATTAAAAAGATAACAAAAAACTTTGAAATTATATTTCAGAATTTTAACTTGGCGTGCTACTGACTGAGCCACAGCTTTCTGGGATTCAGAAAGGATGTGGAACAGAAATAAACTACAATGATTTTTCCCAGTGCATTTTTGTAAAACAAATTTCGCTGATTCAGTTTTATGTTTTATAATTTTTAGTCCCATCAGGACTATTAAAATCTCCAGGAGGAGTGGTATCTCTCTCTCCCTATCCCCCCTCCCACCTAGATCCCACAAAATTTTTATATTGTCAATGCAACAATACAGTTAGAAAGGTGAAGCAAATAAACCTTTTATTTATTTTGGTTTTCTGATAGTTCTAAAAAAACATTTACCTATCAAACACCTGTACAAGCATGTAATTTTGTTTTTAAATAAAAAAAAAAAAACTTTATAATTCTCCCCGGTGTTGAAATTCTTTTTTACCTCTGATACATTATTTTTTTATCATTAGTACCCAGGAAAACAGCATTTTTGGCATCCCGATGCAGTTTCTTGTTTTCAGTTTGTTTTTGAGAAAACATGTTTTTTTGCATATATATATACAATCTAGCACTAGCAGCAGTCAGGATCTTGAAATGGATATTGCTGTTATAGGGCACAGAAAGGATACCTTGGAATAAAAAAAAATAACCCCTCAAGCAGCTGCTTGGCACAGTACCCAGAATAAAAATCCCCAAATTGTTTTTGCAGTAAGAGACAGTATCCTGTATTTGTATTGAAGCTGTCATGAAAATAATAATTTTAAACTGATTTCAGCCCTTCTCTTTCTGGTACTGAATATTTTTTTTTCCTAGATGAAATCCTTCATATGCCTAGATATAGCAATGACATGGCTAGAAGGTTAGAAGGAGTACAACTCTATTCAATTGTATTGTTTGAAAAGGCTTTATTTAGCTGCTGAAAATAAAAATCTTAGAGCAGCTACCAATCACTTAGTTTTTGATTTTGGTCTTAAATTTAACATTTTAACATATTTATTTACATTAATTGCAATTTTTTCACACAGCAACACATGTATTTTCATCAACTGCTGAATTAACCCATAAAATACTAAGGTGTTTTTTTTTTGCATTTCAAAAACCCCTAAAAATGGGCCTGTAACATGCTATTTGTGCTTTTTTTTCTTCCTTTTAACTTTTTATTCTGTTCAGAATTAAATGCTCTTTCGTTTGGCATGCACAATGACCTTTCCTGTTTTTAAATTCAAGATAAAGTTATTGTGTGTAGGATAAGGTGTGAGCTAAGATGCTTTCTTAAAAAAACTGCTCTAATATTATGTTATGCATATTTTTTGATTAATGCACAATATGCCTTCTGTATTGTATTGCAATATCTTCCAATAAATGTTCAAAATATTTTTATTTACTGTAATGGTCCACCCATTTACTTTCACTTTATTTACCTTATATTTATCAATTTGGGAATTATTTTTAGTTGGCCATCACTTTTCCCCCATTCTGATCCACTAAAGGAGATGGGCATGTGCAACTCTGACTTTTGATTGACAGCTGCTAATGGGCACGTTTAGGACACACACTCTCTTGTGTCATAGCTAGTGCAAGCATCAGATTATACAAAGTTTTACCCAGAGTACAACACATGTATACTAAGTGACGTTAGATCATTGGTGTCAGTAGATATCAATAGGAAGATAGAAATGTTAGTAGGCTAATAGTCAGTATGAGATAGTAATGAGAACAATGCTAGCTGAGAAGTTTGTCAGCTTTGGAAATGTTAAAATTAGCTTTTATTTGCTCAGATTATTTTGTATTTATCAGTTTATGAGTCGTGAATTTTTTGGAAATAAATTTTGTTATATGAATATTTTGACTTTGCTATTTTTTCTCTTGAGCAATGATAATTGATTTTCATTAAGTTATAACTTTAATTGACAATCTTTTGATTTCTCACTCAATCAATAATGCCCATATACCTAACGAACCCTCATTTAACTTTATTTGGCAAGTTAATATTGCCTGGTGCCCGATATGCTATCCGGAATTCTGATTTAATTTGGATCAGTCAAAAGATCCAAAAAGAAAAAGTTCAATTAATCTTTTGGAGCATTACACCTCATTGTTTTTGACCCTCTAGCCTATTTTCAAACTCCAAATTTCAAATGTACCAAAGAAACAAATGTGACATCATCCTTTTAAATCTCATACAAACCTCCTCAAATACTCAACAAATCTTCAAATATCTTCTCAAATTGTCAAATCATCATTAAGTACACATGCGTTCTCGGTTGTAACGGCAGACCATTACAATACCACCTTTACCATACATATAATTTTACCAATTACCTGGATATCCAATTATTTAGCCCAGTGGTTTTCAACCTTTTCTAAGTTATGGATCACATTCACTAATTATATAAATAGAATACACCACTATGGTTAACATATGAGAAATACTGAGACCACCCTTGATTCCAGTTAGTCCAGATAATCAGAATTTTAAATCATAATCTTCACACATCTTTAAAAGGTAACAGGCAACTTCATTGTTTTATCAATACAATTTCAAAAATGAATCCAGAGCTACATTATGATAATTGGAAATCTTTTTACACTTAGCCCAGCTATACAGATATTCATATTTTTGACACACTATCATGCTATTTATTACTCATACAATTCACATAATATCCCTTTGATATACACCTGAACATAAAAATAAGTAAGAAATACACTGAAGAGCCAAAACATTATGACTAGTGCATCTGTATGCAAATCGAAGCAGCTGCAGGTAAACAACAGCATGTGTGAAGGTCATGAAATGGTATAATACCTGATGCTGAGCTGTGTTAATCAGTGTCACTCTTGTTTTTCAGATGAGAAAGGCAGCGAACTCAAGTGAGTTTGACAAAGGCCAAATTGTAATGGCCAGATGACTGGGTCAGAGCATTTCTGAGACAGCAAGGCTTGTAAGGTGCTCACAGTCAGCTATGGTTAGTACCTTCAAAAAGTGGTCCAGAAAACCACAAACCACCAGCAAGATGTGGGCTGACCATGGCTCATCGATGCTAGAGGTGAGCGACGGCTATTCTGTATGGTATGAGCCAACAGAAGGGATACTGTGGTGCAACTCACCTGTAATTTGAATGCTGGTGATGGGAGTAATGTATCACAACACACAGTACATCAAACCCTGCTGAAAATGAGGCTACGTAGCCACTCCTAGTGCCCATGCTAACTTTGGTTCACCATCGAAAGCACCTACAATGGGCACGTGTATCAAAACTAGACCTTGAATGATTGGAAGGTCATCTGGTCCGAAGAAACTTGTTTTCTGTTGCACAATGTGGACGGCTGAGTAAGAAAGTGTGTGTCATTTACCTGGGAAAGTGTTGGCATCAGGATGTAACATGGGATGAAAACAAGCCGGTGGAGGAAGTATAATGCTTTGGGCAATGTTCTGTTGAAAAACTTTGGGTCCAGTCCTTCACGTGCAGGAAACTATGACGCCTACTACCTACCTGAACATCATTGCAGACCAGGTACATCCTTTCATGGCAATGGTATACCCCATTAGTAGTGCCTTCTTTCAGCAGGATAATGCACCATGCCACACTGCTCAGATTGTTCGAGAACGGTTTGTGAAACATGAGGAAGACTTCCGGGTATTGCCCTGGCCTCCAAATTCCCCAGACATCAATCCAATTGAGTATGTATGGTTTGTGTTGGAACAGCATATGCTATCTGCAGTGGCTCAACCACATAACTTACAAGAGTTAAAGGATCTGCTGGTAATGTGTTGGTACTAGATACCACAAGACACCTTTAGAAATCTTGTGTCCATGTCTCGCCAGGTAAGAGCTGTTTTGGTGACAAGTGGAGGACAACATCATATTAGGCAGGTGGTCATAATGTTTTGGCTCTTTGGTGTACTTAGTACCTCGTGGTAGACTGTTGTCATAAGCATCTAATAACGTCAGTTTCTGCTGGGGATCTATTCTACTCCAGGGTATTTTAACAAGTTATAGGAAGGTAATTCACTCTAAGTTCACTTATTTCTTTTAGAGCTTCCAGTTATTAATTCCTTCACATGAATCTCCCAGTCATGATGCACTTTCATAGTAATACCAGCTTTGCAGTTCACTGATGTACCTCCTGTCAGCTACCTACTGTATACCACATTCTAAATTCAACATGCATGTGTTTCAATGGAAATGTTACTCTTAGCAGTTCTTTTTGAGAATGGCATTCCCATAAAACACATATGTTGAGTGTACAGTATACAGCAGTCAGCTGATTTGAGAATACATCAGTGAAAAGCAAAACAGGTACTAACTGTGAAAAAGTACCATGAGTGGAGATTCATGTCATGGGATTAATGGCTGAAACATGCAAAGAAGCAAATTTAAGATAAATTCTATGGTTACTACTCACTAAAATGCCCTGGAGTAGAATTGATTTTCAGCAACAGTTGACAATACTGAATGCTAATGATAACCAGTCTAACATGAGGGTCTGCTAAATATTTTTACTATTATTGTTATATGCAAATGGATGGCAAAAGGATATTTATATGTTTTTATGTGAATTGCATAGGTAATAAGCTAAAAAAATATGAGTTGTGAATCTAGTCAGAGTTTCAATAAAAAAAAATTGATATATAATATGCATACTGATATTATATAAGCAATACTTTTACAGGTCCCAACTGGAAATAGAGTTTTTATGGGCCCCAAATGGATTTTGGGATCAATTTAAAAAGTAGGTAAATTTTGATTTTCTTAAAATTCCCAATGACTGAATTAAAATCAAGATTTTTTTTAAGCATTTATCACTGGTTAAAAGAAAATACACACATCACAGATGCAGAGAAATAAATTTTGTGAACCTTCTATAAATTATAGTCAGATATAGTTAACAATTTAGTGAAATAAAAGTCGGATATAGTAAGCAATATAGTACAGATAGAGTTAGCAATAAAAATATGAAATTTAGGTACATTACATATAATAAAATCTAATAATTACCTGAGCTAAATGCATTGTAGATATAGTAGATCCACGATAACCAGCTAAATGTAGTGGTGTTTGACCATAATTGTCAGCAATATCTATTGGAAGATTGCCCATGGCACCAGTCAATAGAACAACCACCTCAATGGGATCAATCTGTGACTTGTTTCTATGCCTAAAAATTTTAACATAAAATGAATATTTTTCACACAAATTTTAAAATAATTATAAAAAAAGGAGGAAAAAAATATAATAAAATGTAATCCATAACATATTTTAGAGAGTTTGTGCCTTTGTCTATCCAAGAACACCAAAATAGTATGAGATAGGACTATCACCACATTCAATGTCTTCCAATCATAATTTAAAGCAACATATGAACTCACAACACCTTGAATTCGGCCTCCCAAACTTTCTACCCCTACAAAAAAAAGAGGAAATGGGTTATATTTCAAAGGAAAGCTTCTGGTGTGAGGCCAACCTCAAATTATGTCCTCTTCCTTCTTCCACCCCCCAAAAAGGGGTCAATTGTAATGAGTTGTATATCAAATGAAAGCTAGCAACATAGGGTGTGGTTATTCAAAATATTTTAGAAAGTTTGATATAATTTAGTTAAAAACCAAGCAATGCAAAGTAAATCCAACTACTAAATAAAGAAACTGAAACACTAAAATGATTGCTTCTTGACTTTCTATAGAAATTTATATCCACAACTAAGCTGGTATTAAAACAGGTAGAGCTTTGTCCCAAGAACATTCATCACAAAAAACATTAACGAATTCACAATGCTGTGAATCACTGTGCATATAATGGTACTCAATGTTGGTTCCCCCCTCATCCATACTCAACAGGCCAGGGTAAACCATTAGTGAATCACTCCATACTTTTTGTTAATCTCAATAGACACTTAATAAGAAATCTGAATCAATGGGTTGATTTTGGGAGTTTTACCTATGAGTGATCACTCTTTTGCACACAAATGGACTAAATGACCAGGTCACAGAACCCTAAAGGCTCAGAGAAGGGGATACACTGGACAGCTGTTACATGACAAATGGAAGCCTCCTGTTCAGGTCATCCAGCAAGTTCTTTATTGTGTACAGGGTGTGGCTCTTCTGCACATCCCATTCAATGGATGGCATCCTTTCCAAACCCATCGGTGTCCCCTTTCTCACTCAGAGAAGAGGGGAGGGGCACAGCTGAAACTTGAACATGTGAAGTGCAGATTATGAGCCTAGTATGCATTCCCATTCTGTGAATCATTTAGATAATCTCCTTTCAATGAAACCATAAATTTTTTTATGAATTCCCATATTTTTAAGCTAATTGTAAAAAAGTATACACAGGCTTAAAGAAATTGATTTTTTAGAAAATTCACTAACCAAAACCAATTACACTGCCATTTTTCACCTCTTCAATGTAAAAAAAGCATGAGGCAGAACAAATGGTAGTGTCTCAAAGCTCCTCAGATCACTAGCTCAGGTCCCAACTTTCCTAATATTGTAATTTTCTCTGCTGATCTATGACCTTCCCTCAAAGGAAAAGGAAACACTGAGTTTGTAAAGACTCAAATTTGTCAGAGGGGTTTATTAAAGTCATGGATTATCATGCAAGTGAGCTATTCCATGTTGTATAAGTGTGTGTGTGTGAGGGGGGAGGATTTGATGACCTGAAAAATGACCAATAAGTTCTTTATAACTATTTTTGTCCTGAGCCTTGGAGTAGAAACAGTCTTGAATAGTCTATTGTGAATCATATGTGTTTCTCAGTGTGTAACAACACAACTCAAAGCAGTGATAGACTGGACAAAACTTTAGACTGCTTTTGGATACATACATAATAAAAATATAAATTTATTACTCAAGCAGTTGCTTGCCACAGAGGTATGAGAGAAGCTTGTTAGAATACATCATAGCAGAGATCTATGAGGTAGGTAAGACTTAAGCAGAAAGACAACCTGGAAAAGAAACACCCATAACCAGGGCTTAAACCCAGGTCCCTTTAATCTCTAGCTAAGCACACTAACCACCACATAACTTTCTAAATAAGAGATACAATTATTAAATAGTTTTTGACACAGGAAAGACAAAGATTTTTATTCACATAATTAATAGGGCTCAGAAAACGAAAACCAAACACCTAAAAATCCTAGAATTTTAATTTAGGCTTCAGACTCTGTTTATTAAGAACTGGAATAGATTATTTTCTTTGTTAAAATATTAGCAAAG
Organism: Ryuthela nishihirai; assembly: GCA_038380435.1. Taxonomy (NCBI): domain Eukaryota; kingdom Metazoa; phylum Arthropoda; class Arachnida; order Araneae; family Heptathelidae; genus Ryuthela; species Ryuthela nishihirai. Next base: position 57,670,536 of record JAWZYU010000029.1, on the reverse strand, counting down.
ATAATTCATATCAAATTAAATTTCCAGAAATCTTCTGGTATAATGTCTTTACATTGAATCAAAAGAAACCTTGAAAATTTCATAAAGTTCCTTTGATATAGTTAAAAAAAAATTCATCTCAGTCAAAAACTTCACCTTAGAAGAAAAGGAAATCTTCTGAAGGAAAATGTAATCTAGTTGAATGGTGTACATATTCTAAAACCTCTCAAACCAGGTAATTTCATTCATTTTCAAAAAAAGGCTGAAATGATACATGGGAATGATACACTTTAGTGCTTTATAAAAAATCTGAATATGCACAATGTCTTGAGCAAAGAAGTACACAGTTGAACAAAAAAAAATACACCAGCTATACAGTGCTTCCCACGATTCCCTCACATCATGTATGGTTCATAACAAAATGAAAAATGCAGAAAGTGAAAAAATCTAAAAAAGAAAATGGACTATATATGAAAACAAAATTTTTTATTGATTATTACTTAGAACAGTGATGACCATCCAGTTTTATTAGACAACTGATGCCCTTAACAGCATTTTAAGAAGTCCACAAAACAGAAAAACGATATGCAGTAATGATGCTGCAACAAATTTAAAAAGTTTTATTTTATAAATGATTTATTACTGCTATATGCCCTTTTATTTGATTAGAGATCCACAAGCCTTTTACACCACGACTATTTTAATCAAAAAAGATTTTTACCCCTATCCCCAAAAATGCTGCCATACTACCAGCTTTATAACAAAAAAAATAGCACCCTCCAATACTTATTTACAACTTAAGGAAAAGGAGGAAGAATAGTTAATAATTCCTAAATTGAAGATAGTTTTAATATTTGTTTTCAATTTTAATCATGCTGCCTAAAACCTACTATAAAAAAATTCTTTTTTTTTATTATATTTCTTATCTAACTATAAACTTTTAAACAAAGGTATTATATATTTCACTTTTTCATGAAAGACATATTTCCAAATTAAAACTTAGGTGATTACAAATTTTAGAAGAAATAAAAAGTAACATTCCACCAAAGTAAATACTTGCTTATAGAGGGAAAAAAATACAGTACATAATACAGAAATAAATGAATATTTCATTTTTTATTATATTTTAATGGTTTACAAATGTGCTTCTTGCAAGCCCTCAGTTTGCAGAACTGTGGGTTAAATAACAAAAAAACTTGTCCATAGTAAATACACAGATTACCTGTATAGACTTCAACCATTTTAAAAACATTTGAAAAAAATTATCGCTGATGTGGTGGGAATCGAACCTGCAACTCTCTAAATACATGCCAGTACACTCTACTGTTAAGCCATGCATCAGATGCTAAAATCTTTCAGAATAAGGCCTATAAATCTTTCACTGAGATATGGCAGGCCTTGTTCTCTGGCATGTATCTAGAGTTGTGGGTTAGATTCTACCACATCAGCAATAATTTTTTTTCAGATGTTTTTAAAATTGCTGAAGTCTATTTCTACAGTTAATCTGTGTATTTACTATGGATGGATTTTTAATAATAAAGGCTTAAGTGTAATTGACCTCCTCATTAACATCTAAATTATTAGGAACAATTGGAAAAGTTGCCTCTCCTGGAATATAGATGGTGGAAGGTCTGCCACATCTCAGTGAAAGATTTATAGGTCTTATTCTGGAAGATTTTAGCATCTGATGAGTGGTTTAACAGTAGAGTGCTCTGGCATATATCTAGAGAGTTGTGGTTTGATTCTCACTTTGTCATTGATAATTTTTTCAGATATTTTTAAAAAATCTTTTGTTCCAAAAGCTTTTCTTTTTCTTTTGGCCGAGTCTTTTGCTGGGGGGGAGGGGGGGAATGCAAAGCAGCTCTCATAACAAAATCTGTTGAACATCACCTTTTCAAGAAAATAAAAGTGACATTATCAAGTTCCTTTCAGGGAAACATTCAAGAGAATACATTGGGAAAAAAAGTTTTCTATACCTTAATCTTAGGTTCATGCATTTAGATTCATAAATGCCAATTATAACAGCATTTTGAGGAAAATGTGTGGAATGCTTACTTTCCAATCTTTACAAAAGCATAATGAAGAGGAATCCTCCCTCTACAGTCATAGGCATCAACCTTTGCACCAAATCCTAGTAAGCATTCTTCAACAGCATAGGATGCATCACTGTCGCTACTAGAAGCATTTACAGCCATATGAAGTGGTGTCCTCTGATGATCATTAACACAATTGACATTTGCTCCTGCTGTTAACAAAGTCTTTGCAGTTTCTAAAGCATCTATTAAATGAAAAATATATATTTAAAATAAAAAAAAGTAATACATATATAAATAGTAGAAAGCTTACCAAAATCAACAAGCAAAACTGAATGCAATATTCCTCAGTATTTTAGGTATTTACATTTTCTGTCTTAATTAAAAAATGGACTTTGTTGTGGTTGTACCTGTGAGCGACACTTTTTTGTGCACAATGGGATAGCCAGGTCACAAGAACCCCAAGAGCTTAGAGACAATTAGGGGGAGGGGACCCACTGGACAGCTGTTGCGAGACAGATGGTAGCCTCCCATCAAATCCATCCAGCATGTTCTTTAACATGCACAGGAGGTGACTCTCTACTACATGGGGCCACAGCTCAAGTCCCATCAGACAAATGGTCAAAAAAATAACAGTGCATTTAGCCAACTAAGATATGCATTGACAGAAAATAGGCTTATATATATAATTGGTTATTGATGGAGAGAATTTTTTGAAGCTCTGCAAATTGTTTTGTCTAGGGCTTTGGCAAAATATCTAGCTGACCTTGGGCATACAATGTACCAAAGGCCAGATAGCAGCTAATTTTACATCTTGTACCATTTACACAAACCAACTATATCTTGTGCTATATTTATACTTCCAGTTCACAGCACTTGTTACATATCTAATATATATTTTAAATTAATTAACAAAATAATAAGACTGTTAACCGATTGTGAGTAGTTGTCAGCATACATATGATGTTACAACTGGTTTTTCGTAATAACAAAATAATAAAATACTAAATTAAGATTCTATTGATGTAAAAGTACCAAACTCGCTAAATATTTTTAATGAAAAATGAAATATTTGGCTGCTTAAACTGTTAGATTATGCTTTAACTTGCTGTTTACTTCTAAAACAAAAATCCACTTGAACATATTCATTTCAGAAATATGGCAATGCCATATTTTTTGCTTCCCAAATATATGTATGCTAAAAATTACACAAAATTCTCATCAGAGCAATGCATGGTTGCTATTTCCAATATAAAATATTTCTAGTCATCATAGCTTTAGTGCATATTCTTATAAAATATATTTCATTCCCTTTTAAACTGTAGTTTGTCAGAAAAAAATTGTGATTCAGGAAAATGTTCTTCGGCTTCTATTTGACATAGAAGTACTTTATTTTCTACTCCAAAGTGCAACATGATCTTCAGTCCAAATTATCAAGACAACAGATCACATCTTCTCTTTCTTTCCACTCTCTCTCCCCAAAAGTATAAATATTTGTAGTAGGATTATATATCCCAGGATTAATATACACAACATCTTTAGACATTTTCACACTAAATGGTATGCAGAGTGTTTCTTCTTGTTGACTATTAAAAATGTGAATTTTATGCAATTGGTGGTTTTCTACACAGATAAGTTAAAATAAATGGCTAAATTTCTTATCTTGTGTGTGTGTGTGTGAAAGAGCTGATAATACAGGTTTTAGCTTTAAAAAGTCAAAGCAGTTCACAACACAAACTATTGCTTACAGCTAATTGATATTATATCATCAAAAATATAAATGATTTGTTTTATGGGATAATCTGCATTAGAGTAGATGGAAAACGATAATTCATGTAAAGAAAATGGCAAGCAAATGTACTTTATCAGGAAATGCAGATCTGAAAGTATAGGTGCATCAAATGTACAAAATGCATAACAGTAATTTAATGCAGAAAAGGGAAATTATTATTTGAACCCCAAGTTGCAAAATTATTTTCAACCCTATTGAGATATCTTAAAATCACAATTTAATTAGTAAAATTTTAAAATACTTATAAAAATCACTTCAGAGCTTCAAATACATATTGGAAACTAAGTTTTCTAAGAAATGTTGACATATAAATTACATAAATGTGCAGATCCCGAACCATAATATCCTTCTGTATGACAGGAGATGGCATTATATTTAGTAAATGTTTTCTTGTTAATTAAAAATTTAATTCACAGTGACACTACAAATAACTATATGTTAGCTACATATAAAGGAAAGCTTCCATTGAACAGTGATTAAAATACATTTAAAATTTTGCAAGATTTACCTAGCCATTGTCAAAAATAATGCTAAGTAATGTAAATACCATGTAAAATACACAGCTAATTTTAGATGTGTCCTGATGAGCATACAATACAGTTGCTTTTCTCTTGTAAAAGGATTGTGAGTAGTTGTCAGCACAAGTATGATGTTACAACTGGTTTTTTGTAACATGAATACATGTTCTTGCTGTTGATCTATCAGCAGCTTATGCATGTGGCTGGTACATTACATCAGATCATACGACACTTGAGTAAGATGGGCATAAAAGCTGATGATCATGTCTTTAAGAGTTGAGCATGAGGATGCCAAAGCTAGGTGAACTGGCGAAACGCGTCACTCCACACGAAGTTATGAAGCCAATATTTTTAATGTTTAACTAGTTGGGCTTGAATGTTTTTTTAAAAGTTAAATGAAATTTTTTAAATAACTTGCATAAGTGTGAGTGTAGTGCATCATTTTTGACTGTCTGTACCAGTTTGTGCATAATGAAATAAAATAATATCAGTAATGGAAGACAGACAATAAGGACTGCCATGTCATATCTACTAACAACTACCAAAAATGTATGACAAAGCTGACACCAAACATCTTGAAATGTTATCTACATATACTACAGCAGAGTGACTTACATCTAATGCTTCAATATTTGTCTATTACTTCAATATTTCAACATCAAGTAGTGCATAACAAAATATCTGGTAAGCTAGGAAACATGAAATGGCCTATGACTGAACATTGAACAACTGATTCCATCATCTAGCAAAAGGTTATTCTTCCTTAGCCACTGTACCAGCCAAGTTTGGACACTGGTAATTATTTTTGCCATTCTCTAAATTTCCTTTATACAATAGTAAAGGATAATAAGAGTTAAGACAATACAAATGTCAAATAACAAAGCAAGGGAAAAACTTAGATTAATGGCCAAGGGGCTAAATACAGTTTGAACTGCAGAACTTTGTTGGCACACCTCATCCTTATGTTGGGTTTTTAATGTACTTTTAGATGTAATACAGCTTTAATCGTGGATTAAATTTATCCTTACTGTAGCTGTGTTTTAATTAATTTATGTACTTATTCCACAATAAGCATATCTCATCAATCCAACTTTTAAACTTTTACTGACTTGATTAATTTGACTAAGTGAGTGATATTACATGTCTATGGTATTCTGGTGGCAGTATCAAACTTTAAAATTACAATCCTGCAGTAGGAGATTCCACGTAAAAGGGGTTTTTTTTAATTAAAAAAAATATTTTTATTTGAATTTTATTTCCCATAGTTAAGGACTTAAATTATGTTCCTTCAAAAAATTTTGTATTTTTAGCTATTATAAAATATATGGAAACCAACTGGATACATACTAAAGTATTGTTGGGCCTAGGGCTTGGTGACCTTCAACCATTTTGATTCACATTACTACACCCAACATGCGTGTTAAGATACAAGGGACATGACATTGATTAAAGGCAATGTGGTGTTCATTGTAATAGTAGTATTAGTTATCAATTCCATACCTCTCACATGTATTATATGATATTTGGAGTTGGTGTAAAATATGGTTTAAAAAAAAAATGGCATGTTCTAAATTATATGTTAGGGAAGAGCGCTTAGTGACTGAAGGTCTCAGTAGATATTTTTCTTTATGCAATTTTTCCTTTACAAAAAGCTATGGAATTGTTGAGTACATGTAGGCCACACACTCTAGCACTCTGATACAAATCTTGTAGCCATATCACTAATTTAATTGTACACCTTAATTATAAATTTAATCACAGTACATAAGTAATTAAAAATTTAATTAACAATGACATTGTAAATAACTACATGTGAACTACACAAAAATGAAAGCTTCCATTGAATGGTACCACTCCAATTACAATACATACCTATAAAAGATTGAAAGACTTGACTTCACATAAGTATTCATCAAATGTTTATTTCTTACACTAAGTTAGTGTGGCCTTCAGGCAGAATATATAAAAATTCCTCTCTGTTCATTTTCAGAACTAATCTTTCTATTTTTCTATCGGTGTAGAAATGGTTACCTCAAATTTACCAGGTCTCCAAAATATTCAGGTTTACTTCTCATTTATCACTGGATCATTCAGCCATGTCCTGCTTACTTATTAGAAAGCTATGTTTCTAGATACCAATAAAACAGTCATATAACCAATATATACATTCAATAGTTAATGCAGCCAGAAAATCATAGTACAAGATTTAACCTGAAGGTAAATTACAGATAACTTACCTGGAGCACGAATACTGACTATGTAATGAAGAGCAGTATTTTTATTCTTTGGATCTATTTCATTTACATCTGCTTTATTATGCACCAAAAGTTGAACAATTTTTCCAAGTCTACGATTTCTAGGGAGATAAAAAAAATTAATTTTCCTATCTATAATAACAAAAAGAGATGTGCATGTCTGTGGTCATCATAACTCTTCACACAAAAAGGCTAGGAACCTGGAATAATTTGACAGGAAAGAGTAATATGAGAATGTGCAGTGCAAAATATTATTTTGATAAGTTCAATAGGTGGCTAGAAACAGTATTTTAGATAAATATTAATATATCTTTATGTTCTAATTTTTATCTGTCCTGATTTTACCCAACCATGCATTATAACGTAACACTTGTGCCTCTTTCAAATATAACATGCCTATTAGTGATGTGCAATTTGATTCAAGTGTTTTAAAATTACTATCCTTTCAGAATTGGCTAACTATTATTACATAAAGTTTGCCATGAGGAAAAGTAATATAGTTGCATAGGTTATGGTGCATTACTTTATTGTTCTTCACTGAATGCTACTCATGAGCAGCATAGCCTGTTATTTAAATACTAAACTCGCATCAAAAGTTTGGCATGAAACATATGTCCATTGACAACTTGATAAGTTCATTCACTGCGTCCCACTGCTAATGTACTACTCCATTCACAAGGAAGGTGATGGCAGCATCCCCAGCAATTTTGGACACTATTTGAGGGATCACTCCCAATCCACAGCAGTTAGGAACCAGATCTGTTACCTCAACAGGGCTAATAAGTTGAACCACCCCACCAAATTTGGGACTGATGGCTGTGGAACCACCCAACCAATTTCTGTTTAATGTCACACATCTGCCCATTCATTTGTTCACCCAGAATTATGGCTATTATATGACAGTATGATATTTTCAGTTCACAGTTCAAATTTATGCATTCTTTCAAAGAATGATTCTTAAATCCAAAATATTGTCCGGCATGTGAACTTCTCTGTGCCACCATTTTAAAAATTCACTTTTTCCCAGCAACACAGGTTACTTATTTTATTGGGTGTCTGCATGCTTTTCTCATCAATATACAGCACAATTTTTACTAAAGATTGCCGGGCACTCCAAGCCTAGCTTTTAATTTCTTCTACTGTATGGAAAAGATCTTCACTGATGATAGCAAGAAAAAACATCCCGAGCAAGGTTCATCTTCCAAAGAAAAATCCTCGGATCAAAATTTCTAAACTATCAGTGACATGTGCTGTCATCAATAGCATCTCTCCACAAAATTCCCAAATACTTCTCCTGGCAGCTGCAGCACTATTTCCTTTGTTGAGATTTATTTAAGGGTGTCTTAAACGAAAGCACAAAGGCTGACTGAACTCTAAATGATAATGGTGTCATGACCTATATTTTTGGTAAAAGTCACAACTCATCTAAGTCAGGTTCAGAAGAATTACTCTGTAAACACTGAACAGACAAAATGTGTCAGTGAAAACATTAACTATATATCTTTTCCAAAAAATTTATACATATTGATGCAAAAAAAAAGGAATATTGTTCATTAATATACCAGTTGTAAAGATTTAATTTTGCATGTGACTTTTGAATACTTCTGTACTTTTGTTACTGTGATGGTTCACCCATTCACTTTTACATTAACTTAACCAGTTCTTTATTTATGTGATAATTATTATTTTGAGGCATTAAATTTCAGTTGGCTCATTCTCTCTGTCCAAACCACAGGAGTTGCGCATGCACAACTGTCGCTAATGCACATGAAAGGACATGCTCCCTCTTGCATCATAGCTAGCGCGAGCATGCAATCATTTTATGCAAATGGACTTTCCCAGCATGCAGCCCACACGTGTCAGTTGCATGTCACATAGAGTGACATTAGGTCATGGGTTGTTTTACCTCTGAGCACTTTTTTTGCACACAATGGACTAAATGGCCAGGTCACAAGGACCCTGAAGGCTCAGAGAAGGTTGGGGGAGGGGACCAAATGGAACAGTTGTTGGTAGACAGATGGTAGCCTCCCATCAAGGCCATCCAGCATATTCTTTAACATGCACAGGGTATGGTTCTCCTGCACACAGTGCCAGCTTAACATCCCATATGATGGACGGTGGCTTTTCCAAGTCCATTGGTGTCCCCTACTGACCGTGGGCAGAGGGGGGAATTTTGCAGAGATAAATCTCAATGCTGACCCAGCTGGGACTTGAACCTGGGAACTGCAGATTACGAGCCTGGCGCACCCGCACCTGTTAGGTCATGGAGACAGTAGTTGGTAAGTAGTCAGAATGTTAGAGCTCAAGTGGAGCAGAGTTGCTCAGGTATTTTTGTAGAAGGAAGTTTCACTTTGGTGAGTCTACATTTTTGGAAATAAACTTTTATTTGTTTTATGAAACAGTTTTTGACTTCCTAATTTTTTCTCTTGAGCAGAGTTTTGAAATTTCGGATAGAATTAAATCAAAATATTGTCAATTATTGAAGTTAAATTCTTTTCTGCTTAATAATGCAAATCATACTAAGAGAAGAACCCTCATTTTGACAAGATTAATTGCCTGAGGCCTGAGCTATCTGGAAACAATTTAACACATGTTTTGAATCAGTTAATAAGGTCCATAAAACACAAAGTGGCATTTTGGAGCATTACAGTAATAATGTTCTTAGTGCTACTTTTAGAAACAGAATTTCATAAACCATCATCTAGACCAGTGGTTCTCAACCTTTTATGCTTCACGTACCCCCTGGAAATGTGTATATAATTGGCGTACCCCTTGTATAGATAGTTTAAACTATAGTTATAGTATAACAATGGGAATAAAACTTGGTTACTAGATCTAGTGACTTTTGAGCTCTCACACTGTACCCCAAAAATTTTTACCATGTACCCCCAAAGGGTATGCATATCCCACATTGAGAACCCCTAATAAGACAATGAATAAAATTATTAGTTTCCACATTTATGTATTATTTCACTTCATGCATTATTTTCATTAACTATCTACATAAAAAGATAAGTCAGTCAATTATAAACTGTAGTTATTAGTTTATTCATTATAATACAATTCATTTTCTTATTGCAATGCTGTTTTAGAATAAAGAAGAGCCACAATAAGCAATTAGGAATAATGTTCTCCTGAATGTAACATTAATAATTATTGCACTTGTGAAAAAAGCTTATTATGAGAAATTATTAGTTTATTTAAAAATACATGTGGCACATCTATATTAATCATATTGAGAAGCAACATTTGTATGCTTAATAGATTTGGGGAAAATCTTAAATGAACATTGTCAAGGATGTTCCCATCCAGGCTTTCACATTTGCCTCTCCACTATATGCTGCATTAAGAGAGAGCCTATGTGACTCAGATGACATGCAGAACTCTGACCAGCACATCATGGAATGCCTTGACTTGGGGTCTGATGCATTCTTCAACCAGGAAAGAAGAGGGGAGTAGAGCCCATCGAAAAAGAAAGGAATTTCTCTCCTGACATAAAAGGGTCTGAAATGAAGTATACTGCTGTGTTCAAGGAGCCAGGATATCTGAAGGACTTTTTAAAAAAATCAGATCAATACTCTGGGAGTGTGTGACTGGATATTTGGATATTCTCTGTGGGAGAGTGAATTAAGGCTGCATCCTTATTAAATATGTATGTAGGTAATGTGAAGTGCAGTTCATTAAATGTAATATTTAATCGAGATACCTAGTTGAAAGTTTTACTATTGAGTATGATAACTGCTGTGTGATTAAGGTTCAGTAAAGACATTTGGCTAACAGATCTTCACAAATATTAAACATGATGTGTAAGTTATGTTAAACATGGTTAACTTGGTGAATATTGTGATTACATCATGCAATTTAGGCAACTCATAAAAGTGCAAGCTAGTTCCTTCGAACATAATTTTTTTTCTCGCAAATTTCACTAATGTAACTATATTATTCACTAAACTCACAAATTGCAATAATTTTTCCAGAAATCTCTTATTGATGGAGCACCTTATTTTAGAAATAAAATATAGTGTGCTTGAATATATATATATAAGAATACACTCCTACAAGAAAAGGTAAACAACACTGATGTCATCTGGCATCAACCATGGAAATCAATCAAAAAATTCCATTACTAAATGTAGTTGTTTTGAGTACATTTATGTAATACTTTGCCTAGTGCTGAAAGAGATGTCACAATGATTGCGAATTCTAATCATTGTTTATATATTCGTGTTGTTTATGTGTGCCATCAGCTGTTCATACTTGCTCAATTGAGAGCAATAATGATTTAACAGGATTAAACATCAAATACACTCTATGCTATATAATACTGTGTGGAGAGTTTGATATGTTTCTTTTCAAGAATGGATCTATCTGACCATGGAGCCAGGTGCAGTTTCTCCCACTCACATACTTTCATGCTGATTCTGAATGTACCTTTGAATCTCAAACTATGGACCACATTCATAAAATATAGCTATTCAACAGCAATTTCTCTGTAATGGAATTATTTATACAAATTATTTTCCATTTGTCAGCCTTTTGCAGAACATTTTAAAGTTAATATTGTGAAAAAATATGTGAAGAAATGGTTGTCTGTGTTCTCAAAGCTTTATATTTAAGCTGGAATACAAGCTGTTTCATGTGTTGAAAAGAAAATGATTTGGGTTGTTTTTACCTCTTCAGAGGCATTTTTTGCCACACAATAGGCTAAATAGTGAGATCATAAGGCTCTCAAGGGCTCAGAAGATGTCTGAGGGGAGCCACTAGACAGCTGTTACGAGAAAAGATGAAAGACTCATCAAGGTAATCCAGGGAAAGGAATCATGTAGGAAAAATACACAGTAACATTTATACTCTTGAAAGTTGAAATGACCATCAATAAATAATGAAAAAAAATTAGGCTTTAAATTAAAGCAATTTATGAGATTATTTGAATGAATGCAACAAATTATGCAATTTAAAAGTAAATCTCTAACAGTAAAAAAAAAAATTCATCTGTAGTATAGCATAACCCAATATTCATTTCATGCTCTTATAATTTTTATGTGAAGTAATACAATGAAAAGTAATAATGAAACTAAAGTTTTCATTAACACCCATCAGTCAATGGGATGTTAAGCTGTGGCCTCCATGTGCAGGAGAACCACACCCTGTTCACATTAAAGAACAGACTGGACAGCTTCCAGTCTCCTAATAGACAGAAGCCTAATCCTTTCTCCGATTCCTTGGGGTCTTTGTGACATGGAATTTAGCCAGTGTGTGTAAAAAAAAAATACCACTTAGATGTAAAACAGCCCAACAAGCAAACACAGACTATTGTTCAAAATGTATTATGCAATGTATATGTTCATAATTTGCTTGATTATATCCAACTGGAGTTCAACTGTATATGTCAAAAAAACAAGAGAGGCTACTTTCTTTTTCCTACATCAGTACTCAAAATTTAAGATAATATCTCAATGTTTTGTCAATGGAAAGCTAAATTTGAAGCTCTGTAATTTACATATAAACTTCTTACAAAACTTATCAAAATCTAATAAACAGTATTTGTTTAGTTATTAAGCCAGCCAGAGCATTTTTCAAAAGTTTAATATAAAAATTATTATTTTGTTTTAATTAACTGTTTACAAAAATAAATTTTTAAAAATTAAAATAATATTTTTACTTTAACCGATTTTGAAGAAAAAAAATAGTGCAAGAAAATCTATCACAGCAGTTGTTTGCTGTTAAATGTTTTCATAAACCTATTAATACTAAAGAAATATTGTTGAAAGTCAAGAATTGGATGGTTTCATTAAGATCTTTAACCCTTTTTTGTTCATAATGGGGCAAATATTGAAATGGAGTAGTCCAAATAGTACTATTCCTTTGTCTGCACTACCTTCTACACTTTTCTCAGATTACTTGGGTGTTAAAAGATTAACATATCTTTAGCCAAATATGACCATAAAAAGTTAATTTTAAAAATACAAAACCTTCAAATGTAGCTTCCCCTTTACGTAATATGAGGTTGTATTTAAATTTTGAATACAAATGTATAAAAATAAATGTCCACCATAATCCTGCAATCGTACATAATTTAACACAGTGTTTTTCTACCTGCAAAAAACACAAGTTGACATTTTTTAAATATTATGTATAAACTACAGGTGAAGGAACTTCTTTATGTAATTTGCCCATATTTTAAAACTACACATATGTTGAATGTAATTCTTTCTACTGTATTGCCTAAAATATCTTAGTAAGTAAAATTTTATTCACTACACTTACTTTGATGATAGTAGCAAAGGAGATAAGTTTCCATTTTTCTTTGATTTCAAGTTCACAGTGGCACCAGCTTTAACCTTCAGAAATAATGTTTTTTTTTTTATTATTACTGAATACGTAAAACAAAATTATACAAAGGCATATTTCTTTAGTAAAAAACCTAAGATGTAAAAAAATATATAATACACAATACTGGAATTTTATTGTGTTAATAACATTCTTCTCAAAATGAAAGATTATATTGAGTTGTCCCACAAATCCACATTTTACTATTTTAAAATGACAACACAATTTGAATTAACATTTAATGAAGAATATATTTCCCCTCATTTTCTATCTCCTCTTGCCATCTTTCAACAAGATTTTCTAATCTGTTCATAATATTTTTAGATTTTGAATTAAAAAATATAAGTTTGTTTTGGCAGCTTCTAAGCTTGTAATGTTTTTCCCATCAAAATGATTTTGTAAATTGTAGAATAAATGGCAGTTTGGTGGTGTTTAAGGTCTGGCAATATTGCAGATGTGACATTTTTTACCATCCAAGCTCCTCAATTTTGGCAATCACAATCTGAGTAGTATGAGGTTTCACATTATTCTAATAAAACAATGCTTTCAAATGAACAAAGAAGAGTGCTTTTGTCGAAAAGCAATCCTCGAACACCAGCTAATAACAGCCATTATTTACGATTGTTCCATTCAGATTTTTTTCAAAATGAACCACACTTTGCATATTCCACTAATAAAACCTTCATGTGGATCTAATGCTTCTCTTGCTACAATGTGGCTGAATCCTTGGAACTAAGTCACCATTAACACCATTTAATGTTATGGTAAAGCATTCATTTCTTGTCCCCAGTAGAAATTCAACTGGAAAATGGTGACTGAAGTTGATAGAAATGAAGTATAAATGTCTGCTCATTGTTGGAGAATTGCTGAAAACAATTCATATAGAACCCATTTTCCAAGTTTGGGCTCTAATAAGGAATCCACTTAGTAAAAGGTTGATTAATTTACCCAGTCATTTTAGGTGGCAGTGAATGGGGGAATGTGTTAAATTGAGTTGCTGAGCAAGTTCTCTAACACAGCTGGATTGGCTTCAACTGTTGAGTTCAGCAGGAACAATAGTGAAACACATATCACCAGCTATGTTGTAGTCACCAGACCTGAACTTCACAAACCATCAGTAACACTTCTTAATGTTTAGAACATCTTCCCCAAAAATATCTTGAATGTTTTTCATCACTACATTCTTGTTCATTCTCTTTTCGAAATTCTTACAGCATAATATGCTCATTTGAAGCCTCCATACGATTTTGATGATTAAAAATAAACACAATACTCTACACTAACTAAAAGTTGCATGTATACTGACAACTTACTACTAACAAATCTACAATACCCAACTTCCGAAGTATGCACAATATAACCATCATGTCTATGCATAAAATGAACATTATTTATGGAACAAGATATAGTTTCATTTGCAATCTGGGCAGAATGACAGAAATTATAAAGATCTACTATAAATAGGAGAAAAATACAATAATTACACTAATAAACTTTTCTGTTATTTTGATGATGGCAATTACTAATGTTTTCACTTTGCCCACCTGCCTCCCACATTCATCTTTTACACTTTTAGAGAGAAAAAAAAATTCTTTATCCATTGGGTTGTGGGTTGGGTTGTTTTACCTCTGAGCGGCACTTTTCTGCACACCAAGGGCTAAATGGCCAGGTCACATGGACCCCGAAGGCTCAGAGAATGTTGGGGGAGGGGACCCACTGGAACAGCTGTTGGGAGACAGATGGTAGCCTCCCGTCAAGGCCATCCAGCGTGTTCTTTAACGTGCACAGGGTATGGCTCTCCCGCACACGGGGCCACGGCTTAACGTCCCATCCGACGGACGGCGGCCTTTCCAAGCCCATCGGTGTCCCCTACTGACCGTGGGCAGGGCGGGGAATTTTGCGGAGATAAATCTCAACGCTGACCCAGCTGGGACTCGAACCTGGGAACTACAGATTACGAGCCTGGCGCGCTACCGACTGAGCCACCCCCGCCCCTTATCCATTGGGTAGCCAATTAACCACTAACACTGTTGCCAAGTATTACACTGGCCAATGAAGGGAGTACTGAATCTTATACACTAGCTCAGATGCATGCAGAGTATTTTCCAATCAGAGCAAAATCATTCTGCTGCAGGGTGAATATCAAAGTGAAGCCCATGGAGGAGAAAGGGACTTCTCTCTCAACCACTGATATATTGTTATATGCATTGATGAAATGTTGGAGATTATAATCAATCCCAACCTCTAATGACAAATGTTTTCTCTTATACCTTTTACTAAGGAGATTCCTTATTTACAACCTCTTCCCTTTTCTCTAGAACTAATTTATGTTTGTCTTATCCTTTATTCATCCCTGTTGATTGCCAGAAATGTGTGCATATGTATGTACAATAAATACACAATGTACATGTTGAAAAATTGCTTTTTTCTTTTAAAAGATTTTGATTTCATGCATTTTTCAAATTTTTGACTGCCTAGTCCCAAATTTCATACAGTTTCCTGCCCATTTCACTCCATATCATGTTAAAAATTCAAGTCCTTACCTAAAGTAGAACTTGATGTAGGTCCTCAACCTCCTTTACCATTTTTTTTATTGTCTGAAGATATTTTTCTTTACAAAAAAAAAAGCTTATTTTCAAAAATATGAAGCTTTGGATGTGGCTTTCTTTTCATAAAATTATGAAGTGTATTTTGTTGAAGGGTGGTATCATACATGAATCTAAGATACACATATTACTAATATAGACTAACAAGTGTTGAGTTCAACAACTGGTAGTTCCAAAAATAAACTTACCAAAGCTTCTATAGCTTCTACATTCTCCTTAATAATTGCCAGAACAAGTGGTGTCTGCCCATTACAATCCAAAGAATTAAGTGGTGCTTTATGAGACAAAAGAAGTTCAGTAACTCTTCCACCAGCACAGCAAGTGGCAAGATGTAGGGCATATGAAATTTCTGAAACGAAAAAAAAAGAGCATCTTGAAATATTCCAAAACAAAATATAAGAAAGCACTTTTGGCTTGAACTGAAACATTTATACAAAACAAGATTTTTAATGAACTAATACTTTAAGTGATAACATTTCTGCAAATATATACAAAGCTGCATCATAAAGATTTAACCCTATTTAAATGCTGTCACAACCAGTCAATGTTCCAAGTGACATACAGATATATTTATGAAACCTTACCCATTTTATCAACTTAAATTATACTGGCCATCAAAAACCAGGCAAAAAATATCTAAATGAAGAAATGAAAGGTAACTTATATAAAAATATAAACAGAGGAAAATATAAATGAAACACAACTGACACTATGCAAATGTTATCTACATGCATGTATATAAATACAAAAATGATGCTTTCTATAAAATATGTAGTGATGAGGTTAAGCTTCCTTCAGAATATTAATACAACCAGAAAATTTTGGAATATCACTATTGGATATGTCTCAAAAATAATAATTTATTCATATTCATAAGGGTGATGATACATTAGATGGCTGGAGTTAAGCTAATCAATAGATGACATAAGTAGAATCTGTAATGTCAATCACAGTATCATATGCAAATTGTAGATTTCTGACCAAAGTGAAAGTTGTTTGGGGAAAAAAAGGGAAAGGAAATCCGTGGTTGATATATTTCAAGAAAATTATCACCTGACATTTTTTGCACAAAATCCAGAACCTCATTCCTTAGAACTGCATTCTGCCAACAAGGCAGCTATAAGATTTTTATACTCTATAGAGCAGCAGTTCCCAACCTTTTTTAAGTCGCGACCCCATTTTATAGAGGCAAAGTGACCCATAACCCCGATACATTAAAAATAGGCTTTTTAATAGGGTAAATGAAAACATCAAAAATAGATTTTTCAGTATAATATAATTCAAAATAATGTTAACTTACGACATATTTAATGCGATGATTGAAATTGTAACTTATTAACAAGCTTAAAAATTCGCGGTTGAGTTTTCATTAATGCCAACCTCATGTCATTCTCTACATTTATTCTTTATTCCCGCATTCCGTAGAGCCAATCACCGAACTGCGCACGAACCTGGACCTCACAACAAGCTAACCCGACGAATGAAAGATTGTTACACGTTTACGCAAACAAATCTCTGTGCAGGACGTGATGTGATTTTTTTGTTTTCCCTTTTTAAAATTTTAATAGCTCTCCACTGTCCAGCGACCCCACAGAAAACCCTTCGCGACCCCAAATGGGGTCGCGACCCATGGGTTGGGAACCACTATTATACAGTCATCAGAAGATATTAATTAATAAATTGTTGGTTTTTCAGAATTAAGTCAAAATAACATTTCTATGAAATTGTTTTAGTTGAGGATTTACTACTCTTTTCTTGATATTTAACATGGGGCTTGAAACGGCCATATATGTGCTCCACACCCCACCAGTGTGCCATAAAGTGCATCGTTCTCCCAAAGAAACAATGTGAATGAGCCATAGATCTGCTTTCACATCTGTACTTCGAAGGAGCCCGACACCACTTCAAGCTGCGGTTCATAGGGCACGATTCCCCATGGGACAGTGCCTGCCAAAACGTCCCCCATTAGTGCACTGGAGAAGCAAGACACTGACTGTCCCCTGGTGTCCAGGTAGTCCCTTAATGGCTTCCCACACTATTGCTAGGAACAATAAGCACAAGAAAGAAAACAAAATTCATGTGAAGAGGCCACGATGCTGGCACCCAAGAATTGCAAGACAATGGGACCCGGGAGCAACCAATAAGAAAAAGGGAGGGCCAACAAAGAACAGACCAGCAAATAATGAACAGTTTTCCTTTTGAAAGAGTCAGATAGGAAGAGAGCGAGCTGGAAGACAGCCAGCTTCAGAGCGGATGAAAACCTCTTCAAAGTTACAGTTAGAATGCTAGCGATAACCTCTCACATTAGAGATGTGGAGCGAGTTCGGAGAAGGTCGATGTTCATCTTGAAAAACTATGTTGGAACGATCTCCAAAAACAGTTACTGAACAACTGTGCTGATCCATAATGGTTGTGCCCTCGAAATAACACCGCCAGAGACATTTTAGTTTGAAAAAACTTTCACTGCTCATCAGCAAGATATTCATCTCACCACCGGTGATCTTTCGTGCCTGCTGTGGTGTGATGTTCGACGTCATCCTTCTCAGTGCCACTGCACGGGACCACGATGCTGCAATCGACGCAAGTCTCTGTTAAAGACAATAGTTTGCCTGTCTCCTGTCTCTGATTTCCACGATGCTGCTTCAATCTGTCGAGAGCGTAGAACATAGATTCCCAACGGGGGCGATACCACCCCCCAGTGGGCGCTGGAGCCTTCCATGGGGGCAGTAGCGGATCCAGAGGCAAATGGGGGCGTTGAGGCAGTCAAGAGGGGCGGTCAAATAAATAAATAAATTTAATGGAATTTTCTGTGACAACCTTTTTATCTCTTCTATTCTGTGGTGTCTTCCTGGTGATTCTGGTCATCCACTACCTCATCCATCATGTACAGCTTTTCAACTGCAGCTTGGACAATAAGTTCCCTGCTACTGCCTACTAGCGTACTGGTACATCTGAAGTCGACTGAGATGCTCTCAAAAGTTCTCTTCAAGACCACAGATTGGATATAAGCTTCAATATGTTTTCCCACTCCAAGTCGCTTTGAGTATGCTTTATGGTACGTAGTTACAATATCATCCCCCGTCAGAACATAGGGTATAATATTAACATTACACTTGTGAATTAGGCTAAACTCATTAGCCAGCAGATCATACTTCCTCTTCTTTTCAACCTCTACTGTCTGCAGGTTATCCTCAGATGTTATTCCTACTTCAATAATTGTAATCTTATTCAATACCTTATTATGCACTATTATATCAGGTTTATTATGTTGGACATGTGTGTCCGTCCTGATAGGCAAATCAACCCTAGATGCAATAATAATATAATAAATTTATTATATTTAATATTTTTTTATAATTTTTTTTAATATAATAAAATACTTTGAAAATACCTGTTTTCATGAATAAATATTTTATCTAGCTATGTAAATTATCTTATTGTTATCGCGTTAATAAGCATTTTTAAATTAGCATTAGGTATACCTATACCTAATTTGTTTTAGTTTAAAATAGATTGACGGTGACAAGTCCTTACAAGTTGGTAAGCAAACACGTGGTCCATGCAATTTGACATGTTTCGACAAGAATATTGGAGCTTGAAATGACTTGTTTACGAAGCAAGTGCGCCGGCATCGCAAACATACACGTTAATGCGTGCACAAAATCAAATCTATAAAAGCGATAGCTATAGGAATGTTTTATTATTTTTATGTGCTTCGCCGTGATAAATAGTCATGAGTGATGATAAGTGTTAGAAGTCATTATAAACATTATTTTTATAACTATCTATAAATCTGTTGAGAAGTTAATTTGTATTTGAAAATGTCTGAATCTATATCTAAAAAGAAATGCCGGCAGTATTGAGTATTTGAAATATGGATTTACATACTCTCCTACAAACCAATCATTACCTATGTGTTTAATTTGCCGAAAAGTTTTTTCAAATGAAGCTATGAAACCTTCTAGGCTACAAGAGCATTTAAATAAAATGCATGCTGATAAGAAGAACAAAGATTTATCCTATTTTCAAGAACTGGAAAAGCAATATTTAAAATAGCCAACTATGTCAAACCTTTTTGCGTCGTCTTCTAAACAAGATGATGATGGACTACGAGCCTCATATAACGTTTCATTGTTAATCGCAAAAGCAGGAAAACCACACACAATTGGCGAGGAATAAATTTTGCCGGCAGTCAAAGATATATTAAAAACTGTTCTTCATCATAAGACACTGTCAGATATCATCAAAAAATTCCTCTCAGTAATAATTCAGTGCAAAGAAGAATAGATGAAATGGCAAAAGACGTTGAAATATCATTATGTGATTACTTAAAGACTTGCAAATTTTCCATTCAACTCGATGAATCAACTCTACCAAATAACGAAGCTCAATTTATAAAAGAAGAAAAAATTCATGAAGAGTTATTATTTGCTAAAAATTTGGAATCTGATACAAAGGGAGAATCTATATTTAATACCATGCAAAAATTTTTTCAAGAGAAAGAAATTCCTATTTGCAATATTTTGTCTGCTGCTACTGATGGTGCTCCAGCAATGACAGGGCGTCATAAGGGTTTCATAGCACATTTGAAACAAGCAGTACCAAATGTACTCGCTGTACATTGTATTATTCATCGTCAGCATTTGGTTGCAAAAAATTTGAATGAACGTCTGCATACGTCGCTCCATTACGTTATTAAAGCAATCAATAAGATTAGAAGCAATTCATTGAATGACCGATTATTTGGTAAGCTTTGTAATGAAAATGATGAAGATTACAATCGCTTGCTGCTGCACACAGAAGTACGTTGGCTCTCTAAAGGTGTTTGTCTGAATCGTTTTTTCAATCTATTTGACTCAGTACTGGATTTTCTTGAAGACAGATGAAAAATTGCACGAAAACCCGATTACATCAAAAAATGACATCGCTTATTTGACAGACCTGTTTAAAATATTTAATCAAGTTAATTTACAATTGCAAGGTGATGAGTAGAATTTAATTAAAACAAAAAACGTCATAGCTGCTTTTGCGGGAAAACTTCTATTCAAACGAAATCTAGGTAGAAGTGAATACAACCACTTTCCCACATTATCAGCAGTCTCTGCAAAACCGGAAGATTTACTTACTTACTGCCAACACTTGGAAGTTCTTCATGTTGATTTTACGGAGCGTTTCCAAGATATTTTAAACATGAATATACCGAGTTGGGTTTTAGATCCTTTCGCAAACACAGATACTGAAGAATCATCAAATTTGGAAGAGGAACTATTAGAACTCACGACTAACGAAGCACTCAAAGTAAAATTCAAACATGGATACCAAGAGTTCTGGCTTCAAAAATCAATACCAGTTCTCTACCCTGGATTGTGGGCAATAGTACAGAAATTTTTAATCACATTTCCTTCGTCCTATATGGCTGAGCGTGGATTCAGTGCAGTAGCTAATTTACTGTCAAAGACGAGGAACAGACTTAACATCACTGAAAGTGGCGATCTGCGATTGATGTTAACGAAATTGGAACCCGACATTAACTAATTGTTAACACTCCACCAACCTCAACCATCTCATTAATTTTTTCTATTTTTTATTAATTTTGTGTTTATCTCATTTTTTATTTCTTATTGATTCTGTGTTTATTTTTAAAATTTTAATAAACAATTTTATTGTACATTTGGTTGTCGTTTTATTAATTTCTGCTTTATGATTTTAATAGATAAATAAACAGATAAATTAGGTACAGAAAATATGCAACAATATTTTAATATTTCATATAAAATTAACTATAATGGACTAGGGGGGGCGTTGAAATTTTTGTTCTCTTCTAAAGGGGGCGATGGTCCAGAAAAGGTTGGGAATCACTGGCATAGAAGTAATAAAAGGCATGAATCAACTATATTTTCTTTCATAAACTATAAAGTTCACGCATCAGTTTAAGTCAGCTCTGTATTTAGAAAGGACAATAGCTGCAATTGCAGATCGTGAAGTCGTACAGCATGGGTTAAATAAAAAGTCCCTAATGACTTTAATCGCTTGTTATGAAAATAATCCATTTAATTTGTAAGAGCAAGCATGAGCTCCAGTTCAGGAGAGAAAGGTGTATCTGTAGTCTTAATACTTCTCCTCAGTATTTTAACAATATTATATCATTAAATTGTTTTTTTATGATATAAAAAAGGGTTGGCTTTATTTTGTCAATATGATCTATTTGTCAATATGATCTATTTGTTCAGTATACAAAGTAAATATCCATGGTCAATAGATCTTTAGAAAGATAATGCAATGTACAATAAAATAATGTGTAAACTTATTTAGAGGGAGAAGAACGATTAATTATTCTTTCCACCCCCTAACAATACACAAACACACACATATATATATCAAAATGGTTTTTTAAAAAACTAATGACATTAATAAAATTAGAAATCTAAATAATTTCCAGCAAACACCAAGAAATAGGAGTTTAAGTTGAGTTGAAGCATTTTCAAAAATGCTAGTTAAATGCAACATCCAAGAATTTATCATTCAAATACTTTACCATTTCATTTAAAAAAAAAAAGATTTACTGCAGGACCAACTAGGAAAAACTGAAATGGTGAGCATTAAATGTTAGCTGTCCTATGGTGCTTAACATAGATTAAAAAAAAACTGCAAAGAAATTCTTCAATTATTTAAATTTCAGTCATGCTAAACAAGCCAATATATGAAGAATTAAATTCTTCCATAACAAAAAACTCAAGTCTTATTATTCTACCATGAAAGGACCAACTTCAGTTGCTGCAATGTTGGCAAAATTAAGTGAAAAATTTGCAACATTCAAAACGAAAAAAGTTTATTATAACAATAGTTTCTATTTCAGACACAATCTTTTGGTAATAGTCAAAACATTACAGTTACTAGTAAGCAACATACAATACCTTTTCCTTCTGAATCTTTACATGGAGCTGAAACATCTGCTCCTAATTCATCTACCAAAAACTATAAAAGAATATTTTAAATTAGTACTTTTTATGTTCACAAATGACTGACAAACTACAAAAAATGTATTGCAAAAAACATGAAATATATACAGACAGTGAATTTTGAAATATCTTAAAAATATTATATTTAAAAAAGTAGGTAAATTGCTGAAGGAAATTCCATGCACAACTGAAGGGCTCAAGATTTTCTAGTGATCAGGCTTCATAATACAAATTAAGAAGAAATATACAATTACAATCACTCCAAGGCTCCCATGTGATGGGATTTGGGTTGTTTTACCTTTGAGCGGCACTTTTTTGCACACAATGGGCTAAATGGCCAGGTCACATGGACCCTGAATGCTCAGAGAAGGTTGGGGGAGGGGACCCACTGGAATAGCTGTTGGGAGACAGATGGTAGCCTCCCGTCAAGGCCATCCAGTGAGTTCTTTAACATGCAAAAGATATGGCTCTCCCACACACAGAGCCACGGCTTAACATCCCAGCTGGCAGATGGTGACCTTTCTAAGCCCATCAATGTCCCCTACTGACCATGGGCAGGGTGCGAAATTTTGCGGAAATAAATCTCAACGCTGACCCAGCTAGGCCTTGCACCAGGGAACTACTGATTACGAGCCTGGCACACTACCGACTGAGCTACCCCTGCCCCCACGTGATGGGAAATATTCTGTATATTGCAAGAACGGAATGGTAACTCACCCACTTGCTTTGTACTGCTCTGCATCATTGTGAAAAATAATGTTACTACACATTACACACTAACTGATGAATGAACTTGAGAATATAAAAGCATATGAACTACTGGCAAAATCATGAAATATCAATTCTGTATGAATATGCCTCAGATAGTCTATGTCTAAAATGATGGCACAAGGAATTTTGTAACCTGTGGAGAATGAATGAAAAATACAAAAAGAACAAGATACTTACTTTTGCAAAAGCAATATGAAAAAAAAAAATGAACAGCTGAAAAATAGGAAATCACTAAATGTGTCCAGAATCTTTACTGGTTTTAAAAATTTATTACAAGCAAGGATGTCTCAAAGGTCATAAGAGCTGATTCCCACCAACATTTTTCTAATACACACTAAAATACTAATAAAACCTCAAATTAAAATGGAAAATAATAAGCATAATTCACATGAATATTTACTGTCTGAAGTACTTTTCCTGCATTATTTTTATTCAATACATATTCAATATTTGTTCAGAACTCCCATGTTTTCCTTTAGGAATCTCAAATGATCAGCCAAGAGTAGGACCAGGTCTGTCCATCTTTCACCATGCAGAAGAAGAGTCAAGGTTATTCAGCTTTTGGCTTTTCTTTTCTATTGCAGCAGTTTGCTGGATAAGATATGGCTTGGGTCATGACTTTGCTAGTCATTAAAAACGACCTACACTAATCATTTATTGGCTGAATATCTAACCACTAATTACTGAGTAATCAGTTGAAAATCTAACCCAGTGTTTTTTAAACTATGTGTCAGGACACACTGGTATGCCACCAATCGAAACTGATGTGTTGCAATTTTCCAACACTATATTATGTTATAGAACTTTTTTTACAAGGTTTCTCACTCAAAGTCATTACTTTAATATCCAAATTCATCAGTTTTGAATTGAATTATTTTGCCATTTCCCAACAATAATAAGGTGAAGTATTCCTGTTTGTGCTGCTTATGTCAACAGAACGAATAGATAGCTTTCAGTATAAAAACATACACTTTAAATAAGTTTTAAGTAGGAATATATTATACATATTACAGTACCTTTGAGTACTTTAACCCTTAACCCTTCCCAGGTCACTGTCAAGCATAAATGTTGGCAAAATAAAATGAGAGGTCAAGGACATAAATAGATGTCTTTTGTACAACACGTGAAACTTCAAATTTTTTAAAATAGAAAGATCTTATTTAAAGTATTTTAATATAGTCTGCAAACATATATTTTAGAGATGTTAAAAAAATACCTTTTTAATTTATGATGAATTTCTATCCTAAATATCCTAAAATATTCTTGGAATGCTTCCAGTTACCATTCAGATGGCTCAATTCACAGTAATACCACACTTACACTTCCCCTTGCAATGTAATTTTCCCACCACTAAATTTCCAGTTTAGGTCAAGGTTTGAGTTGTTGCCAATCACATATTCCTTAAAAGTTTGACAAACTTCCAAAAATAAACCATCATTTTTTTTTGCAGAACAGTTTGGAAGTGTTTACCAATCATGCATAATGGGGCGGGGGTGGCTCAGTCGGTAGCGCGCCAGGCTCGTAATCTGTAGTTCCCAGGTTCGAGTCCCAGCTGGGTCAGCATTGAGATTTATCTCCGCAAAATTCCCTGCCCTGCCCACGGTCAGTAGGGGACACCGATGGGCTTGGAAAGGCCGCCGTCCGTCGGATGGGACGTTAAGCATGGCCCCATGTGCGGGAGAGCCATACCCTGTGCACATTAAAGAACAAGCTGGATGGCCTTGACGGGAGGCTACCATCTGTCTCCCAACAGCTGTTCCAGTGGGTCCCCTCCCCCAACCTTCTGAGCCTTCGGGGTCCATGTGACCTGCCATTTAGCCCATGGTGTGCAAAAAAGTGCCGCTCAGAGGTAAAACAACCCAACCCAATCATGCACTTTTACTATTGGTTTTTATTTTACTCTCTTTTCCTACTTTAAATTTATTTAAATATTCCTATACTTTTTTTTATCACTTAATGAATATATTATGACGCAGGAAAAAAAATTGATATTTTTTGCATAATCATAACTAAGAAAGTTCCGTGGCAGGCAGTTTCGTATGAATAATTATAGATTGGTGAATAGGGTTATGAACAGTGTGCCTAAAGGCCTCAGAAAGAGGGGGAGACCTAGGATGCAGTGGGCAGACAATATCAAACAGGACCTTGTTAGAATTGGTGTGCAGTGGCCACATGCAGTAGAAAATATAGCTCAGGACAGACTTGCTTGGAGAACTAAATTGCACGGTCTGGTTGGACCTCCGTAGCCCTTGGCTGCTTGAGGATGAGGATGATTAAATGTATGGTAGTTTTCTTAGCAATGATTAAGAATGAAAGCATGGGAATTACTACTGAACATTAAAAATGAGTAAAAATCATCTAATACAATAAAAAATGGTATAAAAAAACTTTCTTTTCAATCAATTAATTTTAAGCTCAAATGTAAAAGTAGATTTAGAGCCGATATTTTTTTTTTTTTTGGTTTTAGATCTTATATTGGTTTATCCTGCATGCAACTTGTTTTTTAAATTTTTTTGATAATTATTTAGGATAGTTTATTTGTGTTTCTAAGGGATTTTTGTTAAGTTAGAATTATGATAAATAGCTGCATTTTAGAGAAGTGAATGTGGATAAAGAAGCTCTTGCATAGAATTATGGAAATTTTTTCAATGGACTACTGCAGTACAGTACTGTTAATCTAATGTGAAGTCTATGGATATGCATGTTGCTGGGGTGCAGTGAATCGGTATAGGTGCTTGTATGTGATTAATACAGGATTGTTTAGTGCTACAACTGGTAATATTGCTAAATTCTGCAAATTCATGTTGGTTATTTGTAGTTAATACAGGAGTATTTTTCTTTGCAACACTTTATTTAAGAAAATAGTTAATAAGGCTTATAGATTGGATTATTTGGTATTAGTAATTTTTTAAGTACAAATAGAAGTGCACTGTTCAGGAATTTTCATTGTTTGAACTAGTTATCTTTGGATTATTTAGTTTCGGTAGTTTTTTAAGAGTGGAACAGAGCTGCCTTGTGACATCAGACTAATCCAATCAATACAAATTCCTTACAAAAAAATTCCTTACAAGACAATTTCATATGCATACATTTAAATAAATCTTAACAAGCTCATTGGTCTTCCTTTTCTAAGGTGGGATTGGTACAGAAAATCTCAATGCAGGCACAGTTGAGATTCACACTGAGAATATCAGATTACAAGTCTGGGGCATGACTGACAACCATATCTTTGTCTCTGCAAGTTGGTTTCACATTAAAGTACACAGGCCCTACCTGTTTAGAAACTGATGAGTTGCCACTGATTAAAAGAAAATGAAAAAAGCCAGATGCTGAATCTTTTTGCCTCATGCTGATTAACTAATTAAATTTGAATAAAAGTTGCAATTTGATTACTTATGCAAGGTCAGCAGACGGTTGAATGAAAATATAAACTTTTCAGGAGAAAGCCCAAATTATCATCTAGTTTGCTGAACCAAAATCAGTACAAGCAACCCAGCAGTTACAATAAAGTTTGCGAAATAGGAAGTGTGGTGAATTTGCCCCCAATGTGTACACCCTGTTGCTAACATTTATGCTTCATTCCAATGCAGCTCTAGGAAATCAATTCATTTGGAAATCAAGAGAACTATAGCCACCTATAATAAAGGTTATACAAGAGATTGTATTTTCTTGCATATAAAGGGGAGAGAGTTCATGTACTATAACCAAATGACAAATCTTGGATAAGACAACAAGTATCTAAAATTAGTGAATTTCTCGATGAAACTACTTTTCATGTGTCTGGATATATTAACTGTCATTACATGCAAATATGGGGTTCTGAAAATTCACGAGTTTCATGAATATGTTCATGAAAGTTCAAAATATTCATTTGGGGAAAATGTACGATACGGTGATAGGATCATTTGTTTTCACAAGTTTCAGAGAAAAGGCAATCACAAGAACCATTTATCTTGATATGTTGGGAGAATTACACGGTCCTTCAAATTCTTCAGTAAGATACACAATTCCATGCTAAAGTTTCGATGTGCACAGCTTTCTTGAACAATTTCCTGGCATATGGATTGGGTGTGAAGGATAAATTCCTATACTCTTCCAATATTATGACTTGGACTTCTTTTGAGTCCCAACTATGCCAGTGTTGAGAATTTTCTTTGCTAACTCCCATTCTGTCCTGAGTGAGAAAGGGGACATTGATGGGCTTGGAAAATCCACCATCTGTTAGATGGGATGTTCAGCGTGGCCAGTGTGCATGAGAGGGCCTATTAAAAACATGCTGGATGGACTTGATGGAAGGCTTCCATCTCCTAACAGCTGCTCAGTGGATCCCCTTTGCCAACCTTCTCTGGGCCCTTTGTGACCTGACCATTTAAGCTCACTGTGTGCAAAAACTGCACATTCAGAAATAAAACAACCCAACCTTCTTTCTTGTGGTATACAAAGGATTATGTTTACCAGACACTGTTGATGGCATTGAAATATTATATATATAGAAGGCCACCAGAAGAGTAATAGATGTTGTTAAATAATGGACTGAAGTTGAGTATTTGTGGAATGTACTCAAGGTCACTAGAGGCAGATAAAAAATTTCACTAGCACAAAGTTCACTATGCAAAAAGGTTCATTACTCTGCAGTTGTTCTTTTCTTGTCATACATCTTTAAAAACCCATGTATCTTTAGTTTCAATAACATATTTTTCTTTCTTCACCCCTGGCCCCCCAAATGATAATTGAAAATATAGAAAGAAAAAAAAAAGCTAGCTCATTTGAAAATTTAACTGAATAGCTCTGCTCTAAGGAAATGTATAGCAATGAACTTAGAACATTCTTTTGCAAGAGAGGAATTCACTTTCTTTATTGTTCTGAAACTAGTCAACTCTGGAATATTGGGGGAGGGGGTTCGAGAGAGATCTGAGAACACTTCTTCCAAAAAAAAACAAGTTCCTTTGATCTGCAGCTAACCATGCTAAACACTTGGACACTGAAAAACACTTGGTATTCTTTTTCCTTGTCTTTTATTCAATTTTTATAAACATTTCAATCATGTTAACATTAAAAAAAACATTTAATTGAATATGCAAACTTAAATGCACTATGAAATCGTTTTTTTAATCATGGAAAATCACAAAGGAACAAATTTACTATTTTTCGTAAGGGGAGGGAGAATGTTCAGTTTCATTCAGTTTAAAAAATTAAGAAATACTGACCAACATTTTCTCTGTAACTCTTATACTTATGTGCTATAAACTTATATTACCTATAATCCTGACTGTCCAGTATTAAAACAGTCTGGATGGATTCATTTGAAAATTTGCATGAATGTTGCTCAAGTATAGACATTAAAATGACTAGCCTTTTAAGACAATCAGAGCTGTAACAATGTAGCCAAAGAGGGCTTTTTACACACACTTGTTCAAGAAATCAAGAAATGTGTGTATAACCGAGAGTGCAAAGTTGTTGGTATATATTTTACAAATGTTACATACACCTGATTAAATTTCAGCAAATATGGAAAGTGTCAGTGATACTAGAAAAATAATATTAAACCTAATAATAGCTGGTTTATTTTTATTTCTAAGCCCCCATTCCTGCAAGCTTCAGCTTATAAACTCAGTTAGTTATATTACTTTTACATAAAAGTCAACAAATACAATAAAAACATTTTTACCTTAGCAAATGTTAACAAACGATTCTTTCCCTCTTCATCACACTACAAAAAACAAAATTAGATGAAATGTTAGTATTCATGTATACATATGAAATGTTACAAGCAATTGTTTTTATATGGAATTTTGAAATATACTAACAATCTAGCATAACTATAAAAATATAAATACATGCAAAAGTTATATGACTATACTCTAGATAAAAGATGAAAAATAAATATACTTAATTTTTTCACTTTCTTAAAATTCACATTTAAAGATATGACAAAAATCTGATGGATTTACAAATATGGGGAAACTCAAAATAAGCCCATCATTATGCTTTTCACCCTCTAAATATTAAAATAAAAAAAAGTTGGGTTGTTTTACCTCTGAGCAGTAGCTTTTATTGCACACAATGGACTAAATTACTAGGTCATAAGGACCCTGAAGGCTCAGAGAAGATTGGGAACAGGAGACCCATTTGATAGCTGTTGAGAGACAGATAGTAGTCGCCCATCAAGGCCATCCAATGTGTTCTTTAATGTGCACAGTGTATGGTTCTCCCGCACACAGGACCACAGCTTAACATCCTATCTCGCAAATGGCAACTTTTCCAAAACCATCAGTGTTCCCTACTGACTGTTGGCAGGGCGGGAAGTTTTACAGAGATAAATCTCAACACTGGCCCAGCTGGTATTCAAACCTGGGAACTGCAGATTAGTAGCATGGCACACTACCAACTGAGCCACCCCCACCCCTAATAAAAAAGTGAAATAATTTTTGCTCTCAATTGATCATATGCTATATGTTCAAAAATTTACTTGGAAGTATTATTTGGTTGTAGCTTAATAAGATATAACAGATGATTCCTACTTAACTGAAACAAAAACAGAGTAATCACTATAACAATGCATCCCACCATTCAGAATGAAAGAGTTATGATACATTTGATGATATTTTCTTATTAAAGTCAAATTTGCTTTGCATAATTAAAAGTGCAAGTCAAAGTTACTTGTCTTGGCTTATATCTTCCCCATTAAACCATAATTTGTTACAATTAAGCATAAAAACACTCCTAAGTGACCATTTCTATGAAGTTAGTGTGTTGGCATTTTTGTCATTCACTCAGATATAGCTATTATGCAATATGAAGTTTCAAAATTAATATTTTAATTCATTATATTTTAATATACATGACTATTATACAAATATTACCATTAGTTTAATACACTATAAAAGCATACTTTCTTTTAACTTACATGCTTGCTAAGAGTGTGAAGAGCTTGAAGCAGTGGAGTATGACCTTTCTTGTTATACATTTTTACCATCTGGCACAGTAACTGATGAGGAGTTGACTCACTATTACTACATTTCTATAAGATGAAAGCAAAATTAGAGTTGAATATAATATAATGCATACAAAGTGCTAACATATAAGACTGGTTATATGAAGAATCAACATAAAAAAGTTAACTTTTTTTGTTCAGAAGTCAACTATTTATGCTATATATTGATTCTAAAACATTTTTCATTAGATAACTCATATTGATTTAATAGTTAAAAACACTAAGTATGATATTTTCTATTATTCAGTTAAAGAAAACTTCATAGAAAAGTTGCAAAAAATCACTCCTTGAGTACACTCCTATAATATTTCAGGCTTTTGCTTGGCAATTTTCTTTGATTCTTACAAGAAAAAAAAATTGGATTTGCCTGATTTATATAAACTACCTCTATATTTTTTGATAACTTTAATTAGAAATGTCCAGTGTCCCCACAGAATTTCCAATATTACAGGCTGTATATCTTGCTGCAAGAGGGAAAATGGAAAGTAAATATCATACGAGAAAGCTTTAAGAAAAACTGATAACAAACACAGATATGCAAAAGATTGGTTCTTCAAATAGTATTTCCAAGCAGAGTAACAAAGTTTATTTTCAAATACAGTACTGTATAGAGTTGGGAGTGCCATTGTTTCATACATTACTACTTAGCAAGATGCCAATGATGTTCTTTTAAAACATAACTGCATCAATAAAAAATATTTTATAATTAAATATATATAAAGTAAAGATTAAGAATCTGGATGCATGCTGCTATGTTTAAACTGAAAATGCCATTAAGAGAAAGAAGGACGTTTTATGGGCAATTCATGATCTTTTCAGTTCTCCTAGGAAAGGAGACATTACCAATGGATGCCTTCAGAACATCTATGCCAAAGCTGATACTGCATCTGACCTTTGGGATGAATAATAGGCCTTTTTACCATTGGCAGATGCAATAGGAATGGGATACATTTTAGAGGTAAGTATACTTAATGGTTTGGGAAATCTAATATTTGAACACAAGAGTACTCATAAAACTTCTTGTCAAAAAAATCTGATGAATTATATAGGTTGACCTGTTTTTATCTCTGGCACTTTTTTTTGTACACAATGGTCTAAATTAAGGAATCCACTGGACAGCTATTAGGAGACAAATGGAAGCCTCCCATCAAGGCCATCCAGTGTATTCTTTAACACACACACACACACACATAAGGTATGAAGTTACTTAAGATAATTGATTATACTTAATCAATAGTAAATGGGAAAATTCCATTAGAATGCTAGGTCAGACAAAGAAATTGAGATTAGTTCTGATAATTACCTTGTTAGAAGTGTCTTATGACTGAAGCCTAAGATATGTTGTGCATAGACTCAAGAATACTTTTTTTAAAACTGAGGTTATGGAAGACCTAGAAATAGATTAAGCTTACTCTGATAGAGTGTTTAGTCATTAACACAAATGATATTTTTTATCCCAATAAGTGGTGTCATCAGCCAGTTTGCATCAGATTTGTCAGTTGTAACAAATATCACTGATTGCTCCACTAATTAATTAAAAAAAAAGAATTATCAAGGACACAAATATATGAAAAATTAGCTTTTAAAAAAAAAATGAATTTCCCCTGTGTGGGACTCAAACCAACGTCTCCTGAATACATGACAGGTGATCAACCCGTAAACTATCAGCAGCTAACTCTCTGCCAACTAATTGTGACTATAAATGTTCCCGATATTTTCTGTTTCACTTGTGATGCCATCTATGTTGGGAATGTGAAATAGTCAATCATGATCTCAGTGTTATATCAATAACTCAGTAGTAGAGTATTACAGGAGATATCCTGTAAGGACAAGACTCATAAATAGTTAAAGAAATTGAGTTTTGCTCTGAGTTGCACTCAAACCGACATCTGAATACATGTCAAGTGAATGAGGTTCATGAGTGCCATGTTTATAGGATATCTCCTGTGATATTCTACTATTGAATTATTGAGGTAACATGGAGAGTGTGATTGACTATTTATTTACTACCATTATAACTTGTTTGTTGGTTCTTGATATAAGTGGTAATGAGTGAAACAGAAAATATTGGGAAAGTTTATAGTCACAGTTAGCTGTAAAAGACTTAGTTGCTTACAGTTTTATGATTAGAACACCTGATATGTATTCAGAAAAATGTGGGTTTGAGTCCCATGTTTACAGGATATCTCCTGGGATACTCTACTACTGACAAAGATATGTATACAAAGCAAATCATTGCAGTTATTTCTTTTACAAACATTTAAAAGGTGATTTAATTTGTATCATTATATATATTATTATAAGATAAAAACAATTGCAACTGAAGATAACATTGTTAATAAATTAGGATGACACCACTTTTTACTTCTGAAGTTGAGGGAAAATAGGACCATTTTAAACAGGACATATTGAAATCAACAGTGCTGTTCTCAGTGGAAAATGAGCATAAGAGAAAGAGTGATAATATAACATTAAGTTACTTCTGAAAGAAAGGAGTGCAAGGATAAACTGAATAAACATTATTCTTAACACCATTACAGGGAGTTTAACAGATTAGTTAAACCCACACAAAAAGTTTGGTGCAAAACATGTGCCCATTGATAACTCTTACTTCATTCACAAGCTTTCCACCATGAGTGCCCCCAGAAAATTTGACACTTTTCAAGAGATCACTCCGGACCCATGGAAGCTATGAACCTGATCTGTTACCGCAACAGGACTAGAACTAAGTGGGAATACCCCATCAAATTTGGGACCAATCACTCAAGTACCTGTAGAACCACAGGGAAACTGACAATTTCTGCCACCAATGATGTCACATATAAACAATAAATAACAATCATAGAGTTACCTGTTTACTTTTTAACGTCTATAAATCAATAAATATTTTGTGGAAATTTTTTTCCACAATTTTCTGATGTACGAGATTAAAACCCACATCTCTCCAAAAACACGCCAGAGTATTATACCATGAACTAACACCAGCACTGGCTTTTTCCCAATCAATATGACTTTTCCCTCGTCCTGTGATTTCTGCACCTACACTTGGCACCATCTATGATCTCAGATGACAATTATTTTTTTTTTATTACGCTGAGTAAGATGGAACTAAATAATGAATGCTATTAGAGCTATTAATGATTTTAAACATTAAATAATAATCACAGTGTTTTTTTTTTGTCATTTTGTTTCCATGAGTTTAGAGCTATTTAATAAATAGGAAGCAAAAGGTGAAAATTGGAAAGTATATTAGTGAAGAAACAAATGTACAGGTTGGTGTCCCTCAGGGTTCTGTTTTGGAACCTTTTTTTGCTTTATATAAATGACTTCTGTACATTGGATTTGAATGGTAAAATAATTTCATTTGCAGATGATGCTGCACTAATATATTCTGGAGACAAAAAGCAAATTTTAGAGAATATAAATAGTGACTAGATAAAAATAAGCACATGGCTAAAAGTCAATAAATTCTTTTTAAATAAAAAAAAAGACGAAATATATTATTATTAGACCAAGAGAAAATAAGATTGATTTTTTTCGTGACAAGGTGATTTTCCACTCTGAATTTTGTGCTGAAGAAAATTGCAATTGCGACAAAATTGAGGGGGTTGAATGTTATAAATATTTGGGTATTTTTATTGACAGAAAGATGTCCTGGAAAATACAAATATCTGATGTTGTTTAAAAAAAAATTAACTGCATTATATACCTAAAATTTATTATATCTGGAAATTTATAAATTTATCTTTATTAAAAATTATATGCTTTTCTCGGATTAAATCTTATTTACTATATGGTTTATTATCATGGGGTGGAGTTTATTTGACAACAATCAAGCCATTACACTATGTGCAGAAACACACAATTAGATGCATGATGAAACTGAAAACATTTGAAAGCATTGCAAATGTATACAATGAATAAGGTATTTTACAAATAAGGAAATTATATGTGTTTCAGTACTGAAATATATAAGGATGAATTTTAATGTTCAAACCTTACGGACATTTGAAAAGAATACCAGACTGTCAAAAAAATTTTTCATACTTAAAAACAAACAAAACTATTGTTAAAAAACATTACATTTATTTGGCGCCAAAGTTTTTTATTAGTTTATAAAACATTAAAAGAATAAGAACTGATTGCTTTTTCTTTAAGAAATTAAGAAAATGCATTTTAAATGTGGAAAATATTGAGACTATGTTCTAGAAATAAAGGAGAATTAAATGTAATATAATTTCATTAGATGCAAAGTTGCTATTAAAGTGCTCAACTGAATCATTTAAGTATAGAATTTTTTTTTTCTGTTTTCTACCCAGTCGTTTTATTCTTTTTTATTTTCATTTATTCTTAATGGTAATTTTCGAACTTATAAATTGGTGAATGTTTACTTTGATTTTTATGATCAAGCTACCGAAATGTGAGGAAATGTGAAACGGAAGCATGTTGCCTTTTCATTACAACGTAACTATTAAATTTCTTCTAGAAGCGAGTTTTTACTCTCGTGGGAGATTCAATATTTCTTCTCAGACTTTTACTGAAAAATGTAGGTAAAATTATAAAACACTAATGAAATATAATATCAAGATCGTATTTATATTGGTACGAATGAAAATATGATTTTTTATTAGAGAAATTATGTATAAAGAATGTTAAAAAAAAAAAAAGAATTACGTACCATCCATATGTCTGTCTGTTGACTTTTTAGAGTCTATAAAATCAATAATATTTTATGGAAATTTTTTTTTGTTGATGTATGAGATTCGAACCCACATCTCTCCAGAAGCATGCCAGAGTATTTTACCATTGAACTAATGCATTGTCTTTTTTCCACTCAATATGACTTTTCACTCTTCCCATGACTTCAAAACCCATGTCAGCAAAAAAATTTCCACAAAATATTTATTGATTTTATAGATGCTAAAAAGTCAACAGGCAACTCTGTTATTTATTGTTTAAATCATTAATAATGCTAATAGCATTGATTATTTAGTTCCATCCTACTCAGTGCAATAAAAAAGAAATAGTTACCATCTGAAATCATAGATGGCACCAAGTGTAGGTGTAAAGCCATTGCTCATTTATCAGAACAAGAATCCATGTGCACTTAAGAACACTTTAAAGTCCCTACTTCCAGTAATTTTGATATCCTATCATAAATCTTGGATAACCTGTTGAATGTTACATGAGTAGCATGTTGATTACTTTATGCCTGAAATGAAAGAAAACAGCAGGAAAAATAATTTAACATTTTAAATTCTTCTCACATTAGGCAATGTCAGTGCCCATGACATTAGTTTTGGGAAACAGCTGTTCCAAATCAAAGTTCATTTCAAGCTGCCATGGACCAGGGTGTTATTGCATCATTTGAAGCTTACTATTTGAGGAAGATGTTCTGCAAGTTGAAACTGATGGTGAAAAGAAACACCCACAGCAGCCTTTCCAAACTCTTCAGTATCCCCTTTCTCTCTGAGGGCATGGTGAGGTTAAAAGAGATAAGTCCCAACACTAGCACAATTGATACTCAAACTGGGGATTAGAATAGAAGCCTTGAGTGGTACCAATTGAGCCAACCCTCACTCCTTTTGAGAGAACCAGTTTTATTAATATTTTTGTTAATGTAATCTGATGAAATAATGATTTCTTAAAACTAAAATTCTATAAAAAGAAAGATATAACTCTCCATCCAGAATTTTATTTTTGTACTATTTTCACTCATTCACTCATCAAAAAAATAATGGTTTTAAATTACACACCAGCACATTTTAAACTTACTGCATTAAGTATGGCTTGTAGCATTGGCTCCACTTTTCTATTGCACGCATGAGAAACTAGATAATGAAGGATAGTGTCACCAGACTGACTAACATCCAGTGACAGTTGACAACCTGCATCCAGAAACATCTTTACCAGCAATAAACAACCCTGAAAAATAAATAGATGACAGGTTATGGTGATATGTAATATTTGAGCAATATATGTTTGTGAAAATGCTAATAATAAAGACAGTCTACATTTATTTACTACTGTGTTGTTGCATTTCCATTCTAAAATATGCATTTGCATCAAATATTTCAAAACCATTAGACATTCCAATAATGCCCTTTGCTGATAAAAAGTTTTCAATTTTTTCACTATCAGTAACTTTTGATATTTTAATAAAGATTTATTAAAAAATATTCCTATTTATAAACTGAACATTCCAATATAAAGTGATATATACATATATATATGAAATCAAGGAGCCATAAAATTTTTATGAAAATATTTATACTAATTTTAAAGAATTAAAGTTTTAAAGAATGGTGTCATGCAGTCCTGATATTGTGGCTGTTACATAAAATTTGTCTTTCTTCATTTTCTCCTTCAGAGCAGTAAGGACAAATGTGAACTTTCTTCTTTGTCACTGGATTAATCTATGATTTGGGTTCATAACCAAAAAAAACAAAACCTCAAAAATACATCTAACTGTGCAATCTTGAAATGCACTGGTTTCAATAAATAAAAGAATAACCCAAAAACCTGTTGTGTTTTCTGTATGTGAATTGGAACATAGGTGTACATAAACACTGTATATAAGAATAACAGTTGGGAAATTGAAATAACACTTTTAATTCCCAAAGTTATATATGAATACAGATACATGGTAAAAAGGTAAGATCAAATGAGACAGCCCAAGTGGTTCATATCGAATGTGGTCACCTCTTACCACTAATCAGGTCTCGCAACAATGTCTTATGCTGTTGATAAGATTTGTCCAGCAGCACTGTGGGTAGTAATCTCCATTGCTCCTTCAAAGCCTGTCAAATCTCTGGGAGGCTTGCAGAAGTGAGATTCAGAGGAGCAACATGTTTCTTGGGAGTATCCTATGTGTGTTCTATTGGATTTAGATTGAGGGGCCAGTTACTCCAACGATTAATAGTGCTATTCTCAGATAGTGATTAACAAAGAAACAACAGTGGGTGCAGCCCTATTATCCTGTAGGAGGAAGTATTAACTATTGCACCAACATATGGTTATAACAAAAGGATTCAAGATTTAATTCCCATGCCTGTGATTGGTGATGTAACGTGCTGGAAGTACATGCAGATCTGTTCCCAAAATATCCCTCTCCAAACCATGACATAACTATCAGTGTTCACATGTATTTATGGCATGATAGCATGTTCCTGGTTCAAAATAAACTGATGTCATGAATCACTGTGGATGGCAAATTTCAATTCATGCATGAGGAGCATGAACTACCATGGCTCTGGATCCAGTTGACATGATGTCTGCCTCAGTTTAGATAGTCCCTACTTTATCATCAGACAGGGATACACACACCACTAGCTGCCTATGGTATAGACACATCACATGAAATCTTCAACATAGGGTGGTAGTGACTATTGCCATTTCTTTTGCTGTGCAAGGCCCAATTCCACTTGACATGGTATTGATGTCCTGCTCCTCCAGCTGCATAACATCAGATAGCAGTCCTTCCTCGGGTTGTTGCCTGTCATTGTCCACTACTGAATCATCTGAATGTGCTGTATCCTTGTTGGAATCTTAGAAGTCTATGCACCATTGAATGGGTCATATTAACCCATCTGGCATCATCTGCTTGACTTTAGCCTGCCTCAAGCCAACCTTTAGCTCTCCACGTCATTTTTCCAATAAATGATGTCAGGTTACCCATAAAATCTTATCTCAGAAACTCTACCTTGCACAGGAAATGGAGAAAGCTTTGTAATGTCCACTTGGTGCATTTGCATATATCATCACTATTACAATTCATTTGCATAGCACACCTCAATCCTATATCACAATTTACATACTATTCATGACTTGTATGCATTTCTGTCATGGCGGTTTTTTTTTTTTTTTTTCATTTGTTCCTTAATTTGTGGAAAGCAGTGTAATTTAGGAACACTACAGTATGGTTCTGCTCTCTAGAGGAAGAATTTTAAAACAAACAAGAAAAAAATTACATTAAAGCTGAAAAAACTGTGGATAGTATCACTTAATGTTGCCCGAGTCTAAGAACTGCAGCAGTTTTGGAACAAAATGCTGCCCAAAGTTTTGGGCAAAATGCAGATGTTAGTAAATACCCTACAGATCAGAATTTAATACATTTCCAAAAGTAAAGCTGTTGTTTATTTCACTTCCAGAAACATTTAGAAGTCTTGAGATTGCATTTGTTATAACGGTCTTAAATATAGCCTAGTTGCAGCCAGTGTTCATTTTATTCCATTATTATTATTGATATTAACTTTTAAAAGAGCTTATTTATATAGCATCCAATGGGATACCAGTCTCCAGGTTTCATTGCAATTTCTTTGTGTGAACTGGAATTCGGAACATAAGCACATAGTGTATTAGCTAAACCACTAAAAAAAACTGTAGCTTTTATTGCCACCAAAACTGAATAGAAATCTTACTAGCTGCATTTCAGACACCAATAGAACACATTCTACAATTGATGTATACAGTTATGAAAGTAGTAGTGGTTCCACAGTTTTTAAAAGGTCAGGTTTCTATTATTTTGGCTCAGCAACATAAAATATGATTATTAATGGTGCATGATTACAAGTATGTTCTAATTATGTATGATTTATTACAGCATTAATAATTACAAAAAGTAAAATTTATACTTATTTTTCAATTGGAAGATTGTTAGCTAGAATTGGCATAGCT
The DNA here is from genome assembly GCA_038380435.1 of Ryuthela nishihirai. Taxonomy (NCBI): domain Eukaryota; kingdom Metazoa; phylum Arthropoda; class Arachnida; order Araneae; family Heptathelidae; genus Ryuthela; species Ryuthela nishihirai. The sequence continues at coordinate 57,631,623 of JAWZYU010000029.1, read as the reverse complement.
ATTAACCTGGTTTGATAATTGCCAAAAGTCTAAACATAGAATTTGCAGAATTGGGGATAAACATCACAAGCACCAACTGAATGCAGCATATTTTCTAAATTAATAATAAATAGTTATGCAACATGCACTACAAGATTTGTATTATGAGTAACAAAAAGCACATAATTATTTTGTTGACTTCTTGTTTTGCTGTAGCTATAAAAGAATGATTATAAATCATTCTAATAAAATGCATTTCATTTTCTTATTTCGTTTAAATGCAATGAAAATCATTGAGCCACAAAACATTTTACAATTGAACCTCAAATTTATATTTCAAACCATTGAGGTCCTGCCATCCTCTCAGACCTACTCTGGCATATAAACTGACAGGCTCCTGTCAGACCTCTGTGGCAAGCAGCTGCTTGAGGTTTTTTTTTAATAATAGTCATTACCTGTCAAATCCCAAAAACGTTTTCAGAGCTAAAGGGCTAAAATAAAATTAAATTTGATTATTATGCAGAACAAAATTACATTTGATTGTTATGCAAAATAAAATTGCTTCTGAGTGTTATATTAAAATATTTTTTAATGTTTACAAATTTACTTGAAGATCTAAGAGAATAATAATCTTTACTGGAAGTTTGAAAAAAAAAACAGTAACCAAAAAGAAAGTTTTAAACTTTAAACTTAAACTGAGTTCCAGCATTGGTGTTATCAATAATCCAGTTCAATAATTCTCACCCTTTTTGAGTCCAACTTTTACCAAGTATTATTTTCTAATGCTCTCTTCATGGAAATCAAAATAATTTTTCTGCACAAAACTTCTGTTGAAAACCAGACTTGTCAGTTTGACAACCATAAACCCCCACAAATCTCAAAAACTTCTCTAATGGGAACCACTGATCTAGTCAAGCAAATCATAGCAAAGTTGTCTTTTTGGTATTGCATACATTACAATTAAGCTTTTCACAGTGGCTGGGACAGCATCTGTCCCGACACATTTCCGTGCCTGCTCAGTGGCTGGGACACTTTTAGAGCTCTTCATGGGGGGATGAAAATCAAGGTGTGATGCCTCCTGCTGCTGGCGGCGTAGAAGGAGTGAATTGCGCCATACCACCTGCAGTGCTGCTACAATGTAGACAATATGCCTCGACTAGTTTGTTTCCTGTTACAATGAAAGCATGTAGAGGAGCCACAACTGAGCTTTTAGGTTCAGCTTTTGAGTTTGGTTACTTGTTACTCAGTTCTGTTTAGTTTTTCCGAATATTTATAATATATATTTGCTCCCTTTCGTCAGAGTTACTATTTTGTGCTTTATCATGACAAAGTGTAGAGATTTAATGGAAAAACAAATTCAAGATAAATTAGGACCCCAGAAATTAAATGAAAATTCGCCAATTTTGATTGAAGCTCATAATTGATGGAAACAATTGCTAACTTTATACTTCTAAATAATTAACTTCTTAATTAATGGAACATCATTTAATTATACACTTGTGTTTGTCATAAAAATGCTATTCCATTCTTATTTATTCCAACACTGGAGATTTTTCTTCAATATTCTGCAGATGCAGTGGCGATATAAAAAAATTCCCATTTCCCTGCCCTAGAAAGGGAAAAAATATTTAATTTTTATCTGAGTTGCATGGATTATGCACAGGAGCATAATGGGTTAAAATGAGTCAGAACATTTGTGTGGAAAGGTAAAGTTAAAATGTCTCAGAACAGATAAAGAGAGTGCCTAACGAAGTATATCGAATTATGTTCACCAAATATTAAGAGAATGAAAAATATACATTATTTTTGGAAATATATTGAAAATATCTTTGGAAATATCTTATATTATTTCTCACTATTGCATACGCCTAAAATTAAGTTGTGGGGAAAAATTATCTGCTTCCCACTCTTTGTAGCGTAAGATTTAATAGGAAAATCCTCAGTAAAAAATCTGAACATTTATTATTCTTTTTTGCAATGCATCAGTTTTAATTCAATTTTTGTTTTCAATTCACAAATTTAAATATCAGTGACATGTTCTAAAAAGCTAGTACTAACGAAGACAGCATAACGAAAATAATGTGACAAATATAGACAGGGATATACCAAAGAGTAACATACCAAAGAGACCCCCCCCCCCCCAACCGAAAATTCGTTCATGTACGAAACCTCAAACTTGTCCACCAGGTTTGAAATCCAAAACAATTGTTTTGTATATTTTGTTTTAACCTAATAGTATAAGTCCGACACTAAAAACAGATTAAAAAGAAGACTACAGAATTTTATTCTGTATAGGATATCATTCAAAAATTTCTTGTCATCCGATGGAATATTTTACTCTTATTCACAAAAACCCCTCCCCCTCCCCTGGAAACCAAATCCTGTGCACGTATCTAAATAGAAATACAGGATAGAGAAATGGAAACAGTTTCATGTAATCTCAATAGAATATCACATTCTGAGCTCAATAACTCTCCAATATGATATCATCAACTCTAGCTAATTATCGATTTTAATCAATATTTGTTCAATATTTAAATAGGTATGAACCCTAAAATACCTAATAGGCTACAAAAAATTGACTCTAAAATTTTATTTAAACATTGAAACAGATTAAAAATTAGAGATAATAATTGACGTTAGTAGAATACCGGGAGAGTCAAGTTTGATCTCAGATCTCTTAACCTGTTTTACTGTTTCAATTAAATTTTGGGGTCGTTTTTTCTTTTCGTAGCATGTTACATATTCTAGCTTTTATAATCTTGGAACACTGAACTAATATTGTTCAAAATCGAGATTTAGATAGATTTAACTGAGATTTTAATTTAACTCTAGATCTATTTCTTATTAAAAATCATTTCGAAAAAGCTATTGAGCTCTGAACATTGAGATAACACAGAAATGTTTCCATTTTTTTTGTCCAGTATCTGTATATATTCTGTAAATGCAACTAACTCTTGTTATTGAGGAAGCACAAGAAACAGCACTCACAACATGGTATGCCCAGAAGCAACCAAGGTGGGAGTACTTAAGAGGATTAACAAATGAATGAAGAGGGTCATTGGAAACTGGGAGTTGTGCTTCTCTTCCTACCCCTCTGAAAGAATTTGGTGCAAAATGCACCACTACAGCAGAGAATTGGCCAAAAAATTGCGCCGCCGTCAAAAGGTTAATAGCAATGTGTACTTAATAAATGAATATTTTTGATGAAATGTGGGAAAAAAATAATCCAAATATTCTTTTCCTACCTCTTTCACAGCCAGAGTAAATGGAGACTCTCCTTCCTTATTTCTTGCCATTGGATCACAGCTATGGTCTAGAAGTAATTTAGTTATTTCTTGTATCAATGCATCATGTTCTTGCTGAGCCTATAAATATTACAATGATATTCATGTACAACTAGAAATTCTTACTTCAGTACTTGAAAACTCAGTATAAAGATATTTCAATAAAACAAATCTGATTGCAAAAAAATTCCACTAACCAAATTTAGTCTTTTACAAATATCTATTAATTAGCTTTATTAGAGAAATAAAATATGTACAAATTAACTACCTGAAAACAAGACAAATCTTATATTCTCCTAATGAAGCTTTCAAATCTTTTTTTTTTAATGAGACAGCCTATATATAATATTTGCTGTTTCCATTTGAAATACTTCCTGAACAAACTCCTACTCACACTGACCAATAGACTACAGAAATCATTACAAATCTTAGACCTACTTTACATTCCAAGACAATTTCTATTTCGGCAACTAAGGATGTGCTGAATATACTAATGTTTCAGTTTGACAATAGGTGCAGGAGTCTAACAAATTTTTGTTTCTGGCATCTAAAATTAGCGGGGTTAGCAAAATGACATTGATAAGTAGGGGAGTTACACACTCAGTGGCCACTGAAATGTGTATATCCTAATCATGTTGAATTATGCCTTCCCAATAACAGATGGAAAAGTAGCTGGCAGATCTAGTGGCAATTGTAGATACAAAGAGAAACTATCACAGATATTCACCATGATTGAATTGACTTTGAAATGGTATGATCATGGGTGTACCATGATGACAGGCACTACCATCACTGAAATAATGGGCTGCTCACATAATGTTGCTGCAGAGACTCAAGGATTGGCAAAACAATAAAAAGACAATAAGTTATTAGTGAATGGTGGAAAACAGAAAGTTACTTTACAAGCTGTGAGAAGGGTGGTGCTTACAAGTCAACAGAAATGTTATTACTTGTATTATCTTGGAGTGTTTTTTTTTGTACACTACGGGCTAAATGGCCAGATCACAAGGACTCAGAGAAGGTTGGGGGAAGGAGACCCACACTGAGCAGCTGTTGGGAGATAGATGGTAGCCTTCTATCAAAGCCACCCATCATGTTCTCTAATGTGCACAGGAGGCCATGGCTTAAATAAATATCCCATCTGACAGACAATGGCCTTTCCAAGTCCACTGGTGTCCCCTTTCAAAGTTCAAGGTGTTCAAGGTATTGTAAGAACACGGGAAAATTAGCCTCCAATGAGGGGCTCCCTACACCAGTTACAACAGAAGGGCGAGATAGCAGAAGCAGAAAATACTACATCATTCCTATATCATGTAGATCAGTAGAAAAATATGATAGCAAAAACAGTAGAGACAAAATCAAAGACATTAGACTTTGCAGAAATGGCCAATGTTCTGAAAGAAATCAGTGAGAAGTTGAATCCACATTCTCACTTCTTGGTCTGGTGAGTGCCAAGAAGGAGAGTAATCAAGTAATCCGTGGTTCTGATAGCATGAAGCTCCCAAAACAAAACTTCTCTTTCAGCATTGTAGGGGGAGCAGTTAAGTAGAATGTGAGATACAATCTCAGGTATGCTGCATGTGGCAGTTAGGACTGTAGACTCTGCTGAAAGTGTGAAGAGTAGAATTGCTGTAGGTGACTCCAACTCTGAGACAATATAGGATGGTCTCCTCAGATCGGTTGAGGTTACTGAGGTTAGAAGCGGGGAGTGAGGGATCTACCAGGTACCTAAATGAGGAACAACTGGAGTCCCCTCTGCCACTGGGCAAGACAATATTGGCTCATCAGTTCTGAGACAAAAATCTTGTAGTCACTGAGAGAAAGAGGGAAATTAGCAACATACCTCTGATTCTCAAGCACCTCTTTAGCGGTCTGATCAGCAAGCTCATTGCCACATATCCCAACATGAAAGGGGATCATGATACCAGCAGAAGTGAGCTTGAAGCATGTCTCCATGATCTTCTGAATAAGGAAGGGGTTGCAACGCTTGGAGGGCTTACAGGTCTGACTTGGAGTTGCAGAGGATGACAAAGTTGCCACTCCTGTGGATGTGGATGAAAGCTACAGCCTCAAGGATAGTGCAAAGCTCAGCACTGGTGGAGGAAGTGAGATGTGGGAGACAGAAGCCTCTGATGATGTCAGTATCAATGATGGCAAAAGTAGAGGCAGCACACAGTCTTTTCCAATCAACAGATCCATCAGTGTAGACCTCAGTACACCTCTTATATCATGCAGTGACAAAGGAAGAGGGGAGGAGTATGACAGCCACAGGATCTGAGTCACTCGTTTGGCCTACTGAGGGAACATAGACATTGATCTTAAGATCACTGTTTCTCCAGGGTGGAAGATCAAGAAAGTGTATTGCCAGCAGTGGAGCAAGCAGGAAGGATTCAGCTGTAGAAGTCATTAGCAGACACGGGGATGGCAGAGTCTGGTTCTGTCTTGCAGCTTCCTGAGCAGCTCATGATTGAAATGGAGAGTGTGGAGTCTCGAAAGATGACACAGTAGATTTCTCTTCCAATGTCAGAAAGGAATGTCATCAGCCTCTGCGATGACAGACGCATTACGTGTGTTAGGGCAGAGTCCAAGACAGAGGCATAGAAACATGGTGTGAACAGTAGCAAGCTTGCTCAGAAGAGAAGCATTGCTCAGAAGGTGACCACTGTAGTTGATGCGGACACAGGATCAATTGTCAGTACAAGACCAGGAGGGTCTTGCATGAACTTTTCCAGTTGGTGCCAGCAAGGAAAGACAGGATATTTTGCTGTGCAGTGGCAATTGTCTTAAGATGCTAGATGTGGGTAACCCATGTGAGCCTGTTGTGCAGGACATCAAGTACCGTATTTGCCGGCATATAGGACGCACCCCCTTTTTTAGACACGTTTTTAAGAGAAAAAAAATTTTCCACATTGTTTCATGAATTTCCATAAAGATTTACTGTACTCATTTTATAGTTATTTACGTATACAAAAAATGTAACTAGGGAACATTGTAGTTAGGTACCTTTTAATGTTCATCCTCAAAACCCAGAAATTCATCTCCAGAACTAAATGAAAAACCACTTGAAGCCACTTTTTCAGAAACTGAGTCTTCGTATAACAAATCATCCCCTGTGCCATCAAGTGAGTTACTAATACCACATTTCTTAAATGACTTTACAACTGTCTCATGTTTCACAGCATTCCATGAAGTTTTGACCCATTCACAAATCTGCAAAATGCTAGGCCTCTTCCTTCTTCCTGATGGTGTCACTTCAAAATCTGTAGACTGCATCCAACTGTTCCATTTCTCCTTCATGAATCCTTTAAATGGTTTATTAATGCAGACATCTAAAGGTTGAAGCTGGCTCATTAGTCCACCTGGAATTACAGCTAACCGAGTTTTCAGTTGGTTGATTTTATTTTTTACAGCTTCTGTTCTATGACTCCGAAACTGATCCCATACTAGCAAAGCAGGTTTCTTTAACAGTCCACCAGAACGCCTAGACCACACATTGTCTATCCACAACTTCATCCCCCCTTCATCCATCCAACCCTTAGGATGAATGTGCACAAACACACCTTTAGGCAGTTTTTCCTTGGGCAAGGTTTTCCTTTTGAAAATCAAAAGAAGCGGCAATTTTGTTCCATTGGCACACAAGACAACACGACTGTGTAGTGTGTTTTCTCATGTCCACAAGTTTTAACAATAACACTTCTTACACCTTTGGAATCTATTGTTTAGTTTGAGGGTATATCGAACGTCAGTGGGACCTCATCCATGTTTCCTATTTGTGAAAGTTCAAAATTTCCACTTTTTCTTGCATTAATGACAATTTTATGAAACTCTATAATCTTGTCTTCATCTTCTGTTGGCATCTTTTGTGCTATTTTTGTTTTAGTCCGCATACGTAAGTCATTTCTCTTCATGAATCTAGAACACCTGACATCGATCCTGTAAAATCAGTGATGCCTCTGTTAGTAGCTATCACTCTTGCTTGTTGAATAGTCACTTTTGTGGAAACTGAAAATCCCGAGCTTCGGTGGACTAATAACCAAGTTTTTAATTCTTCTTCTAGTTCCGGCCATTTTGCAATTCCATGTCGTAGATTATGTTTACTACGCATAGCTTTTTTTTAGGTCTTCTTCCCGTCTTCTCCAAGTTCTTATCTTTTCTGTTGGCGGTGATCCGAAATTCCTCTCTGCTGCCCTGTTTCCGTGTTCTTTAGCATACTCCATCACTCGTAGCTTGAATGCAGTATCATAGCAGAATCTGCGTTGTTTTTGAGCCATGTTTCGCAGCAAAAACATGAGAAAGCTTCTTCGGTACTAAAAGTTTACGTTTTGGTTGCCTTGAGGCGCTGTAATCGGTAACGACACGCCATGCTCGCGCTTTTCGAAAAAATATGCCGGTGAAATGTGATCACACATGCGCACATTGGATGAATCGTAACTTGAGGTGTCAGTGGATCTGAACTCTATTTTATTGGAATGTTCCCTCTATCAGTAGTGAAACATAAAATACATCACGCAACTTATTATTTTTACAGAACAAAAAAAAATATGGAAACGATTTATTTGAAACCACTCTTTCACAAAAGGACAAAATGCAAAAGAATACTTATATATGTATATTGATATAAACCAAAAGTTTTAGACTGAAATTTCAACTCATAATTTTGATTACCGGCACATAAGACACACCCCATATTTTAGGCGTATTTTGAGGGTGAAAAAGTGCGTCCTATACGCCGGCAAATACGGTAACTTATGCAGTTTGAAGACCTTGATGTGGTCAGGTCCAAGCATGATGCCAGGGAAGGTGGGCAGAAGGCATCTCCTCATGAGAACCATAGCCACAGTCTTATCAGTGGTTGTGAAGAACTTGACGACCATGGCCACAGCTCGTTTCATCTTGAGCTGAGTGTAGGAGGGGGTCCTGGTAGGGAACCAGAAACAGATGGTGTCTGCATAGGTGGAAATACTCACTCTATTCTCAAGTCAAGAGGGTAAGCCTGACAGCAAGATGCTCAGAAGCATTGAGCTGAGGACAACCCCTTGAGGTACTCCATGATTGATAGTGTGGGAAGCACTGAGCATATTGTTCAGCTTGACACAAACCATCCTGTTGGAGAGGTATGCCATGATTCAGTGCATGATATTTCCTCTGAGACCGAGATCACAGAGTCTGCAGAGAATATTGGAGTGAGAAACGGAGTCAAAAGCCTTCTGGAAGTCAAAGAAGACAGCAATGGTGGTTTGTCCTTCAGACATTGCCTGGTCAGTGGCAGAGGTGAAATCAATAAGATTATGAGATATGCACCTCCCTTTGCAGAAACCAGAGAGGCTGTCAGGGAGATCATTGGACTCTAGATACCATTCTAGGCATCTAAGGACCAGTCTCTCTAGGATCTTGCAGAGGGAAGATGACAGATCATAACTGGCCTCTTAAGACAGCTCAGTGGCAGGTTTTCCCTGCTTCAAGATAGGAACAATATGTGTAGCCTTCCAGGAATCAGGTATCATGGAGGTGGCCCAAGAGTGGATGAAGGCCTTGAGAAGAACAAGCACAGCTTCCAGTGACAGGTTAGATAACAGAGTATAGCTAATGCCATCAGGGCCAGGAGTGGAAGAACACTTGGAAGCCTCAAAGGCAGAAATGAGTTCTTGTAGAGTGAAAGTGTCATTGTAGCTGGGCTCTCTCAGGGCAGGACAGCTGAGGCAGGTAGGTTTTTCTGCCAAGGGCAGAGAGGGGGTATAGTAGAGATAAATCCCAATTTGACACACATGGGATTTGAAATGGGGATTGCAAGTCTGGTGCACTACCGACAGAGCCAACCCCCACCCATAATAAAAATGTGATATATACGATACTTACTATGCAATATGACACTGTCGAGGACCAATTTCAGCAAAACAATGTATCAAACCCTTCTCCAAGTGGCACAACATCACAGAATCCAATGCCTTGCATGATGCAGGGAACACTGGAACTGGACTATCAACAACTGGAGAAAAGGTATTGTGTCAGATATATCATGCTATATTTTGCATCACGATGATAGTAGGTTGCACGTGTGGTAGAAATAACAGACCACAACTGATGCTATGTACAAAGACCAGGCCTGGATCTAGGAAAAATTTGAGGAGGGGAGGGCAAGAGATTGGATTTTCATTGCAGTATAATATTTCTCTCTCCTTTATAAAAGTCTTTAAAAAAATTTCTTGAAAAATGCATGAGATATGCATTCGATTCATAATTTTTTGCCTCTATTATCCTAATTAACATTCTGAAGGGGGGAGGGGGGCATGGCCCCCTAGATCCGGCCCTGGCTGAAGACAATACAGAATATTTTGCCATTATTCAATGGGTTCTCTCTCATACTTGTGTAGCAATATCAGATGACTGTGGACTACTTGAACAATGTTGCAGATTAAGTGCAACCATCAATGATGATATTTAACTGTAGTGGTGTCTGTCTTTCAGCAGGACAATGCAGCAGGCCCAAGCCTATGCAAATATGATTTATTTAATATCCAGACAACTTCGCACTCTTCATTTGACCAGTGAATTCCCTGTATTTCAACCTGATCAAACATTTATGGGATACAGTCAAGAGGGCTGTCTGACACCTGGTACACTTTTTACAGTAACACAAATGTAGGATATTCTGTAGGTATCATGGGCATAATGCAGAATGCATTTCTTCAATTTATGGAGTACATGCCACGAGTTCACGATATTATCTGGACTAGGGGAGACTCTACCGGCTGTTAGGTGTTCTTATTTAATGACAGCTAAAGTGTAGAGAAAAATGACCAGGTGTTTGTTACTCCAGGTCAGACATTGTAAAATACAAGAGTATGTATTCAACCAAGCTTTTAGCTGTCTCTGTCAATTGGGGAAGGGTTTGATGCTTAAGAGAAAATTTTGTTTTGATATTTTAAAAATATGTACACCTCTTAAGAGCCATTCAAACTATATGATACAGTAGAACTCACTTCTGTGATAGTCATGATACATATTCAGTTTTAACTAGGCAAGTGTGAAAAAAAAAACCAATCTGCCTCCCAGATTCTAATATGAGAGTAACTGGTGCATAACCAGGATATCCAACAGTTCAGCTTTGGTGAAAATGCTTCCCACTTGCTTAAGTAAGGTTATGATGGTAGTTTAATGTTATAAAGCACTACCAGGTAGTTCAAATTGTTGGGGCACAACGCTTCATTATTTATACCATTGGAAAACAAAGCATTAATAGACCTTGGATTATTCAGATACAAAGAGCATCAGAGCACTAGATGTTAATAACCTTACTACTTAAGGGCAGCAGCCATTTGATACAATACACCGGAACTAACTTCTGTGGCAGTCATAATAGGCAGATATGAATGTAGGATATCCTGGTTATGACCAGTTAAAGAGGCATAAGAATAACCCGGGTATATTTATAATAGATAAATTGCCATTTATGTTTAGTTCTTCATTGGTATAAATAGCACATGGTTACACCCCTAACTATCATGGTAGTGCTTCATTGCATGAAACTGGTGCATAGCCAGGAAATCCCATGTGAGAATCCAGGAAGATAGTTAGTTTTTATCAGAGAAGTGTAGTCCATTGAATCATATCAAATGGTTGCCACCCATGGGTCAGAAAGGTTATTAGATGGTTAGTTTTTATCAGAGAAGTGCAGTCCATTGAATCATATCAAATGATTGCCACCCATGGGTCAGAAAGGTTATTAGGATCTAATGCTCAAATGCTCTTTGAATCAGAATAACCAAGGTGTATTAATATTTGATACATGGTTATTAGTATTTAGTTCACTATTGGTATAAATAGCACATGGTTGCACCCTGAGAACTTCAACTGCATGGTAGTGTTTCATAGCATAAAAATATTATCATAACCTTACTTAAGTGGGAAGCACTAATGCCTTAGCTCAACTGGTAGAGCAACTGGTGTTAATCAGGAGATCCCGTGTTTGAGTCTGGGAGGTGGAATAGTGATTTTTTTTTCACACTTGTCTAGTTGTTGAGTATTAAAATAGATGCCAAACAAATTTCTTAACCCAAGATCAAAAATGCTTGTGTGATACTTTTAGTTTTATTACAACATGTCATAATTTTATAGTAATTAAAAATTATAATTGGCAAAGATGAACTTTCTGAAACACCCAAACTAGCAATTATGGAAATATAAAAAGATCTGCAATATTTATAAAAAGATCAATAATACAATATGCTGGCCATAATGTTCAATATTTTCTAATAAAATTCATATGACCTAAATAAAAAAATTATGTTAACTTTTGTCAGTATTTTTAACTCAATTGGTACTTTAAGAAAGCCAATTTTAAGCATTATACTAAAACTCGAAAATATTTTTAGTACAATTTGGATACAGCAACTCTGATTGGTTGTTTGACTTTCTGCAATTAGTTATTCGACAAGTGATCTTTAATGTAACTCCATAGAAAAAAATTCCTGTGGTATCAGATTTCGAAATCTTATGGATGAGTAATTGGTGGGCAGCAGTATTATACAAAAAATGTGGGAATACAATTATCAGTACAATGTGGAACTCCCAATGAAAACATCTACGTTGCACATTTTGAATTCTACTATCATTTACATACTGCGTATCATTAACATTATATAATCTGTTGTAATGTTGTGAATTACTGTAGTTGTATGCATCATTATGAATAATCTTATATTACTAAAATGAAAAATATATATATATAAAAGTTAAGATAAAGTGTACTCTGAATTTTGTACTGGGTTCCCAACCATTTTCAGTGAAATTATTAATCAATGCTATTTTTGCAATAATTGACCACAGGTCATACATAATATTGTGTTGTCCTTTAAAAATATTTATACTACTATTTCATTAATATAGAAAGAATTATATACTTCTGCTAACTTCCAACACAGCATAAAACTGATGCTAAATAAAATCTTCAAATTAATGTAATAACATTATAAATATTTCTAAATGTTGAGAACTCAGATATTCATTGTAATACAGCAAATTAAAGTGTAGAAATATTTTTATATAACAATGCTGGGAATAAAATCTGCAAGTCGAATACATAACTGCCATGATAGACTAAATTTTACAATATTCTTAACACACCTAAAAACGAGGACACAAAATGTAGCCAATGTTCAATTTATGTCTAATGATTATACCATTGGATATATGCATGTTTCCCTTTTTATGGCACAAAAATTGTTAAAACTGAAAGGAATACTTGACAGATGAAAGCATTCTGAAAACACTCTCCTGACCAACTTAACACTAAGGAAAAACTGGTTTATTTTAATTAAACTAGCTAAAACACTGAAATGTGTGGGAATGGCCTAGATAGCAGTTCTACTGAAAGAGCCCATGTTTTCAGCCTTCAATTCAGATATTTACTAATAGCACATAAAAGTGATCTATCAGGGGAAAAGTGTGTGCGCACATGTGAGTACACATTTTGTATGCTTGTCTAAAAAAAAGCCATATTATTGATTCACTGCTTGTGACTTTAAAATGGTCTATCTTTCTAACAAAGGGCCATTGAAGTATTGCATAAATTGGTCCAGAGAGAAAAAGCTGGTGTAAGATGGAACTCAGAAAAATTATCAGTTAGCTCAAAAGTGTGTTTAAGTAAATACACAAATTAATCCACAGCACATCATTGGTTTTGAGCCGGGTGGGATCTGAACCCACAATCACTACAAGATACTAGTGATCATACCAAAAGTGAAGCAGATTGAGATTTGCTCAAAAATATAATAATCAGGATCCACTTAGAAGTTGGCTGGCCATGGGCAATTCCTGGAATGGCTTTGAAGGATAGTCTCCCAATGCACAACAAATGACAGCGACTGACTTTATGGTGTATAGCTTACCATCAGCTTGTTCTCTTGACCCATTCACTTTTACTTAACCAGTTTCTTTATTTACTTTATATATATATCATTTTGGGGATTATTATTTCATTTGGATTGATCGCAATTCTTACTTCCAAGCCATAGAAGGAGTTGCGCATGCGCAACTCCAACTTTTGATTGTCAGCTGCTAATGTGCGCATGTAGGACACAACCCTTGCATCATACCTAGTGCGATCATCATATTATGCAAATGTTTTCCCATCGTGCAACAGACATGTCAGATTTGTACACTGCAAGTTATAACTAAGTGATGTTAGGTCACAGAATCAGTAGGAGGAGTATTGTTAGTAGGAGCTACAGAGTGTTGAAGTAGCATATGGAGTATATTGAATCAGTATGTGTAGATAGAAGGAGTTGTTAGTAGAGATTTAGGTAGATGCAAGTTGTTAGTACTCCAACTTTTGTATTCATCAACTGAATTTGGCGAGTCTTTGAATTTTTTGGAAATAAATTTTTGCTATTTTTCTCTTGACCAATGTTGATTGATTTTTACTTACTTACTCGATAAGTAATGCTATAGATGTACAAAATGAATCCTATTTCAACTTAATATTGCCTGGTGCCCGACAAGATATCCGGAATTTTGAATAAATTTGGATCAGACAAAAGATCCAACTTGAAAAGTTAAAAATCTTTGGAATGTTACAATCTTACCATCAGTAGCTGACAGCTCTGTGGGGTCAGAGTACCTAACATGTCATTAGGAGGACTTGGGTTTGGATCCTACCCAGCTGAAGACAAATTTTTTTTATACACATTGTCATCATGATACTCGGACAGCCTAATACTGATTAAATACTTAGTAAACCTAAGATAAGTAATTTTGTGTGGACCATTTTACACTAAGATTTGCATTTAATACAGACATATTTCAAGTTACAAAAAAATATTAAAAATACCTTTCTTCCTACAGGGATCTAAAAAGTAGGAAATAAACCTAAAGTATATCAATGGTGCAATCAGTCACAGCGTTTGTATTCCCTTCAAAGGAAGATACACCTTCGACAATTCTGTTGAGTAGGTAAATCAATGCCCTATCTTCCTTTGAAGCGAACATGAACTCAGTGACCAATTGCACCATCGGTATGCTTTAGGTTTATTTTCTACTTTTTAGGGCCATATAGGAAGATATGCATTTTTTAACTTTTTTAATTTTTTTATCACTAAAAATACATACCTTCAAACACTCATTTGTTATATGACTCAAATATCAGCACCCCCCCCCCCCCCTGCTTCTTTAGGAGTCATGTTTGAGGTAGCCCATGACATTGGAGATGTCACAAGCTTTAATTTGAGATATGACTCGTTAAAGTCAAACTCTGCAAAAATCTGTCCCCTTTATCAGGGGAGAATAGTGTGTGCAAAATTGTTTTTATGAAGGTCATTACATGAGCTCTCATTTGATACCTAACTCGTAAATTGTAGGCCCTCGTGTTCAGAAGATATAGTTGAACGACTTTCACATTTCCTGTTTTTAGGGGGAAGAAAGCATGGGGGGAGGTATATTTTTGACAGCCTATGACACTCCATGCATCATAAGCTTTCATTTGACACATAGGTTGCTACTTTCCACACTCGTATTCAGGAGATATAGGGAACAATAATTTTCATATTTCCCCCTTTTCAGGGGGGAAGAAAGCATGGGATCAATTTTTTATAGCCTATGTCACTCCCCACATCACAAGCTTTCATTTGACACATAGCTTGTTACTTTCTGCACTCACACTGGTTTGGCCATGTTGCCCATAAGCATGGCTACAGATTAGCAAATAGTATTATGGGCAGTGTGACCAAAGGCCTCAGGAAAAGGGGGAGACCTAGAATGCATTGGGCAGACAATATCAAACAGGACCTTGCTAGAATTGGTCTACAGTTGTCAAATGCAGTAGTTGTAGCTCAGAACAGACAGCTGTGGAGAGCAAAATTACGCAGTCTGGTAGGGCCTCCATAGCCCATGGCTGCATGTAGTTTTTTTATGTATGTTCAGGAGATATAGGGGAAACAATAATTTTAGTATTTCCCCCCTTTTTCAGGGGGAGGAGAGCATGAGGGTCAATTTTTTATAGCCTAAGACATTCGCTGCGTCAGAAGCTTTTATTTGACGTACAGCTGGTTACTTTTGACATTTGCATTCTGGAGATGGAATAGAACAATAGTTTTCATATTTCTCCTTATTTAGGTGAAAGAAAGCATTGAGGATCAATTTTTTTTTATAGCCTTTGATACTCTGAGTCACGAGCTTTCATTTGACACATAGCTTGTTACCTTCTGCACTTGTATTCAGGAGATATAGGGAAACAATCATTCTTATATTTCCCCCCCTTAGGCAAGAAAAAAGCATGGGTGGGAATCAATTTTTTGTAGCCTAAAACATTCCCCACGTCAGAAGCTTTCATTTCACGTATTGCTTGTTACTTCCTGCATCCACATTCTGGAGATATAGCAGAAGAATAGTTTCCATATTTCGTCTTTTAGGGGGTAAGACAGCATGGGGGGGGGGTCTTTTTTTATAACCTATGACACTTTCACATCACAAGTTTTTTCATTTGACATAATCATTAAGTTTCTCCATCAAGTTTGAAATATATGGTGGAAAAACATATCTGACAAATATCAAAACCAAAAACAATAGGATGGTAAGTAAATATAAAAATTTTCACAAAAAGAGATTTAATTATTTAGATATATTTGTTATCTGATATAAGCATTATGTATGAGAAAACATAAATAACACCTGTAATAGGCATTTGTATTGATCTTTTTCTGTGACTAGTAACTTTTAAAATTGCACAAATTTTAATTTTTTTTTAAATTTTTTGTCAATTCAGTAACAAAAAGAATGATTCAAAATCATTATTTGAAACAAAACCTAAAAAAAAAAACGATTTTAGTTTCAAATTTGAGAAATTAATGAAACATAACTGCAACAGATTTTGTTTTGATGCAAGTTAAACTGTTTCCACTGATGGAAAATATGCTAATCTGCATTAAAAAAGTTTTATAATTATATTAAAAATCAATGTGCCCACATTATTTATCTAATTTTTGACCAAAAATTTAAAATGTGCTATTTAAAGTGTGTTTTTAAGTGTGCTTTATTACAAAAAATAAAAGGTCCTATGTATTTCATATGCAATTTCTTTTAAAATCGAGAGATGACATGTATAGTTAGACCAGAGTTGAAACCATCATTAACCTCAATAACAATTTCGAAAACCTTGCACAGATAACATGTATCTCAACTTATATCCAAGGAGTTAAGAAATTCAACTTTTTTCAAAATCTTGTGTAATATCATTAAAAGCGAAATTCTTTTTCATTTTATAAGTAATGATATACATTTTGAAAATTGGGGGGGGGGGCGGAAATACATGAAGTTTCTATACAAGGTGCCACAACTGAGGTGATCCCAGTCAGCAATTGCTGATCTGCTAAATCTGGTCAGCTGAGGCAAGCCAAAAGTATTGCACTTAACTATGGTAAAATATGGATTTAAATAAATTAAATGATCTGAGTGATAAAAGTTTGACATGGTTTCTTTGGGGCTCTATGACTGAACTACGATGTAGTTTATTTCAAATAAAAAGAAGTACTTGGTAAGTGCTTTATCAGCATCTAAAGGGATTACTAATCAGATAACGACACAATTAAATGCTAATTTATCTGGCTCTTAAAACCCAACTTATGAAATGGTAGAGAAAATTAAAGTGAAAATTGTAGTTGGTTCCCTACGATATCCTATAACAAAGAATAAGTAAGAACTAAATAGGTTTCAATTTTCAAAGCAAAACTGCATTTTATTGCTTTTTGTATTAACAGGCATTCTAATCATTTCAGACTTTTGTAATAATAACCCAACTTGGCAGCTATGCCCTACATTATGAAGCCTCAGTTTTATTAAAATGGTGTCTTCATAATAAATAATAAGTGGGGACCTTCATAATTTATTTAGTCCAATTTATTAAAATGCTTTAATTACCTATCAGGTATATATTTAAAATGTTATGCTTTGTGATGGAGTTGATGGGATAGTGCTTTATTTCAAATTAAACAATTTAAAATAGTCTTTCATACTTTAGAATTTTCCAAAAAAAATGGAAGAAAAAATAGATCTGCAAAACTGCATTTCCTCTCCTATCACGTTCTGTACAATATATGTTCATATAAAAAAATTAAACTGTTTGTATTAATAGGTATTATAAAAAAATACTACAAATAATAAATAAATACCCCCTCAAGCAGCCACTTGCCACAGAGATCTGAATAAAATTATTAAAATATAATAATTTTACTAAAATACCCCCTCCATCAAATATCTATGCATTCATTGACAAATTTTAATCATCGAATATTTAATATCCATGCATTCCTTTCAGTCTCAAGAGTAATTATTTTACAGACATGTAGAGTATAATTCAAACACATAAAAGCAGATTCCTTTAATGAAAATTAATTTATAGAATATATTAGACCAATGGTATCGACTTTTTATCATAGGAGATAAATGGTTTTTTAAAAGTTAAAGAACTCGTGAGTTAGTTTTGAATATATCTTTAAATATTACCCAATGTTCTCACTGGGGACATTAAAAAAAGGAACAAGTAGTCTCAGTATTGCTATATTAGACTAAATATGACAAGACTGCAATATATGAGCATTAAACAATCTATTTGTGATAAATTTGTTATTAAACAGATTATACATTGAATGATCAATGGATTATGACTACCCCATGTTATGTCAATGGGACACTAACTTTGAAGCTATGTAACTTTTAAACTAAGTTTTATGAGAAAATGTAACTAAAGATCTCAATCATTTCTAAAATATGGATTTGCACCAATATTCCTTCAGTATTTAAAGATTATCATAATCCAACCATCATAATTTAATAACAACCAAGTGTGTATATATATATTGTAGAATTTTCTTTTTTTTTTCTTTCATCTTCCTTCACTCTTTAATTCAGAGCTCATTTTCACATATAAGGGGACAAACACAAAAGCAAAACTTTTACATGCTTAACTGAATAAAAAATAGGTAATATATTTAACTTAGCCATTTATATTAGAAATGCACATATCACAAGGCAAGCAAAAGCACAGACTAACAGATGATGATAATATGAATGAATAAAAATGGGATTAACAGGAAATTCTAAATGACAGTGGAAGGAGGAAAAGGAGGGTAAGGGATAAAATTTTTGTTCAAAACTATCACCTACTTCTTCTTTAAACAACTGCTCCTCCTTGGGCTTTGCTTTAATCTTTACAGCATAATTGTCGTCATCAATGATAGCGTCACATCCCTGGATACTTTCTCTCTCATGATCATCCATCTTTCGTGGACAGGGGAAAAGATGGCAGGGGGGCAGATGGCAGTGCAAGAAGGGGGTGTGGAAAATTATGAATGACTGTGCTATGAAAATGCATCTCTGCTTTGGATTGAAAGGTTCAGTAACACAAATACAACAAAGAAATATAAAGACAACTAATTTTGACACCTTACATACACATATTGTGATTTGGAGAGTGATCATCAAGCCCAAAGATGTTTTAATGAAGAATTAAAAATACTTCATATACTGAACAAAATCCTTCTTCATTAAAGCAATCTTATTTTAGTATCAAATTTATGTTAATATATTAAGCATTAATTATTATAACTTAAGCAGTCATTGAATATTTCAGTATTCTGAACAGCTATTTTTCCCTAGTAATTTTACTTTTAAAAATGCCTGCAATATTTAATATTTGAACTGCACACTATATATGGATTAAGCTGCTCAGCATAAAAGTATATAATAATACACTGAGCAATCAGAAGAATTCCTTCACTAAAGGAATCTTAGTATCTAAATAAGAGATTACATATAAGGAAGCATAAAAAACATAACTAAAGCATTTATAACCAGCTTAATGATATATATTCCCTAATCAGCTTTAAATATAATATATAGGAGTAAGCAAATTCTCACAAAAATTAGTAGTACAGTCTTAGACAGCTAATCAGATTTATAACTTAATGGTCTCAATTACTTTAATGCAAATTTAAACATTGCACACAAAATGAACTTTTAAAATAATATTGATATAATTTAAATGTTGTCAACTTTTAAAACAGAAATATGGAATTTATGCCAAATTTAAGACCTGTATATCATGAGGAAGAAAAGCAAATCACAGTCTCATGTAGCGATTATAACCTATATTTGACATTTAAAAAAAACTATCATCAATTATTCTTCTATTAATTCCCTTAGTTATGACTAATCCAACCATAGCATACTATTTCAGTTCTAACAAAGACTCAACATTGCAAGTATTTTATAACTGCATTCTTTCAAGAATGAAATATATTAATGGAGTAATCTGGTAGAGAGCTGACACTAAGACCATTATGAACTTTGATCCAACAATAATAAACTGCTAACTTTGTATAATACACAACTTGACACTGATCCCACCAAATTGTCCCACCTAGATGAAGTAGATGGATTCATCTCAAAATTTCCATATATCATATGTCAAGTATGCAAATGATCAGCTGTCCAATAAAAATGGTACAGAATCATTAGAACCAGCTTCACAGGACATGTAATGCAAATGTTGCTCATTATACAGTTTACAAGTAAAATATCAGAACATGTTTTAGAAGTAGTGCATAATGCCCAGAGCACATTAGAAAATTCCTGAAAAGCTCTGTGCTTTTGAAAGTTCTCTGTAGAACAGGATGGCCAACATGCCAAATCCAAGCCCATTTTGACTGTGGTCTGTTGCCAACATCCAGAAGGTGTTGGCAACACACCACAGTCAGAATTGCCATTAAAAACCAGAGAACAGCATGGATCATTTGACCATAAGGGATCATCCCATCACTGCCTGCCAAATGAGAAGCTTAATCTCTTCAGCCCTATTACAAAAGACAACCCAAACCATTAATTGAAATGGAAAGATGGCTTGTACTCTCAGCATCCACTCCATAGCCTATCTCTTGCACTAAGCTTCTACTATGGTGACAAGAACTCATTATTGGACAGAATGTCATTGTGTAGCAATCAGAAATGAATGCTTTCAAGATTCAAGAATTACAAAATACATATATGGCAGAAAGCTAAAGAGAGCTCATTCCACCTGCATTTCGAAATATGAACAAATACCAGTGTCCTAGTACGAGTACCATAGTTGTACATTCTGGTATTCATTAATGGGATTATTAATGTATGATTTTTGTAGATAGCCCATACTTTTACCATTCCATCAACAAATATAAGACACCATTTTTCAACTGCTGCCCATACACTATAATTTCTCAAAAGGCTCGTCTCACAGTTGATACTATCTTAACCTTCTATATCATCAGATCTGTCATAAATGGAATACATCTGGGACATGATAGGACTAGCATGCTTCAACAAGCCCTGTTTATCATTGAACTCTGCAGAAGGTTGCATAGAGGGATATTCTCTAGAACTTCAAAACTGATAGTAGTACAACACTTCTTACATTAAAACTTCTGAAATTTGCAGCTTCAAAAATGTTTAATCAAAAATGGTTTAATAAAACTGATGAATCAATTTTTGAAAATATTTGCATCAAAATCATGTTAGTCAAAAACACAGGTCTATATATAATGAATTGTAGCTCTCTAAGTCACCTTTTCTGGTAGACATATGACTACCTTTGGATTTCATATATCAATATGAAGATGACATTTCAGAATCTCATTTTCAATTTTGTAAAACTAAGCTGCAACACCAACTTTTACTCTCTATTTTCCTCAATTTTTAAACATAAGGATGTCAAGGTTAAAAAAATAAATACCCCCCCCCCCTCGCAAGCAGATGCTTGTCACAGGTATGAAAGGAGCCTGTCAGTTTACACTCCATAGTAGAAGGTCTGTGAGGATGGCAGGACCTCAGCAGAAAAACAACACAAACATCCATACTTTACCCAGTCCCTTTGATCAGCTTATATGAATATAAAAATAAAATGCACAATTTGTATTTCCTGTGCTACTGAAAAAAAAAAAATCACAAAGCCTACTGAACCATGCATATCAAGCAAAATCTAACACTAAGCAGTTTAAAAACTTAGACAAGTTCCTTCAACCTTTTTTTTATCGTGGTCTACAAAATATAAATCCTACTTTCAAAAGCAGTTCAATTAGTAGTGTGTGAGATTCATAATCAAAGGTTTAAACTTGAGTCCCAACTATGCAACAATTGAGATTTTCTCTGTCTGGCCATATACTTCCTTTGGCAAATGAAACTGTAATGGACTTTAAAGTCTATTTCAGTCAAATATTTTGCTTCCTATTTATGTGCAGGAAACCTTTTTTACATCAAAGAAACAACAAGATAGCCTTGACAGACTCCCCATCTATAACTAAAAACTGTCCAATAATACTTTTACACTTTACCCTGATATTTGGTATATTTGTGACCTGGTGAATTAGTTCATTGTGAGGGGGGGGGAGAAGATCTCTGAGAAGTCAAATTAAATATTCAAACTTAATACTACTTCTAAAATGAATACACTAAAATTCCTCCACAACAATTTCAGATCTTTACTAATTAATAGCAATACAAAAAGAGTCAAGTTGGATTGTTTTACCTCTGAGCGGTACATTTTTGCACATCATGGGCTAAATGGCCAGGTCAAATGAACCTCGAAAACTCGGAGAAGGTTGAGGGAGGGGACCCACTGGAACAGCTGTTGGGAGACAGATGGTAGCCTCCCAACAAGGCCATCCAGTGTGTTCTTTAACATGCATAGGGTATGGCTCTCCCGCAAACAGGGCCATGTCTTAATGTCCCATCCGATGGATGGCGGCCTTTCCAAGCCCATCGGTGTCTCCTACTCACCGTGGCAGGGCAGGGAATTTTGCGGAGATAAATCTCAACGCTGATGCAGCTGGGACTTGAACCTGGGAACTACAGATTACAAGCCTGGCATGCAAAAAGAGTCAAGAAATGATAATGAGTTAGTGAATAGATGTCAGCCATGAAATAAGATTAATGAAACCAACAATTTGGATTCTACTGCCTCAGTGGCTGCAAGAATAAAAACTTGTTCCAGTACAAACAAGTTTTAATGAGCAGTGAAACAGATTTCTATATTTTTGTGCACATTGTTGAATGTCACAATTATAATACCATCATATTTAAAATGTCAAAAATTAATTTAAGAATGTGCATTAGAGTAATAAAAAACATTAATGATATCAGTAAAAAGCATATATAAAAAGCATGAAAAGTATTTTAAAAGTTACATTTTTCACTTAAGAAATATGAATATCATTCAAAAATTATTGTATTAAACACTATTGTTCTACTTCACTGAAATTGCAGTTTTAAATTTTGCAAGTAGTTCCAATAACTGCTTATTTAAAATCACAAATTTCACAATGTTTAATTTTAAATTAAAAAAAAATAACAATTTGAAATAGGCAACTTTTCTGTTACTGGAAGTTATAAAATTTGAACTTTATTCCTTATTCACTTCTGCAACTCTTTCTGTCATTGCATTTTAAATAATTTTAATATAAGCTTTCCCAGTTGTGTACAGCTATTTTTTCATTTTTCTGCAACAGATTTTGTAGCACACACATTGATTTGCTCCTACCTTTCAAATTTTTTCATAAATATTGACATCAGAAAAACTTAATTCAACAACACTGAATTTTTATTTACATTCACTTCTTTTTAATAGAAATTTTATTCCATGTTATCACAAGTTTATTATTTCCTTATATCATTTTTATTTTCTCCTCCATATTACTTTCTGCATTTTGAACTTCCTCTCAATAATCAAACTATTACATTTCATGGCTAAAAAAACGTTAATAAAAAAAAATCAAAATCAGCATCCATCATACAGTTGTGTATTCAGTAAAGAACTTCAGAGATATAATATCTTCAGAAATTAATAAGGAGTACTCAGTATCCAAACACATGGCATTTCTGGCTGAGGAATATTTTCTCCCAAACATAAGAATCATAGTATAAATAAGTTTTTTTTTCCCTACAATATTTGATAAATGAATTAAAATAATCTCTTGTGTATATCTAAACTTTTTTTTTTTAAGTCACCAGAAAGTTTCCATTACGATTTTTTTCCCTTCAATACTTGATGAATAAATTAAAATAATATTTTGCAGGTTAACACTTTTTTTTTTAAGTCAGTAGAAATTTTTATTATGAACTAAGGTGAAATATGAACCCATAACCTCTTGGTAACAGTCAGGTATTGATTACTGTGCTACTCCTAAAAGAAGTCCTTCATTACTTGTAACTAGCAAATGCCCTTTGGATGCCAATCACAACATGCAGCATCAGCTTTCCTAATAACTACAGTTAGTAGAAAATTTAATTAACCCTTCCAGTGTCCAGCCTGAAAAATAGGTTTCCATCCAGAGGTCAAGCTATTTTCTCCCTATGCTCAACCAAAAAAACTAACTTTAGAACTTTTTGCCAAATAACTAATGAAAGGAATTATGGCATGTTGTATACCAAATTAATCAGCATTTAATTCTGGATTTTCTGAAAATCAAGTATTTAACAAAAAAGACATGTTTCATTTTAATAGGACTTTTTTAGAGTCATATGTAGTAAAAAAGTGCATCTGGCAACACAAATAAAAATTTAAAAAAACTAATATACAGAAATGATTACAATGCACATGAAATGAATGACTATTTCTAAATAACAAAAAAATTACTTTTTTGGTTTTAAGTATATATTTTTCTCATTTTGCAATTTTTTTCTTGGTACTATACTTTGAGAAAATTCCAGGCTTTTAGCCAACTGTGCTGAATCAGATAAACAAGTCAACTTTAGAATTAAAAAAAATAACCAATCAATGGAAATAGGTCATGTCATATACCAAATTAAACATAATTTAATTACAAATTTTATGAAAATAAAAATAATATAGACAAATTTGCAAGCATATTGATTTTAATAAGCCTTTTTCAATGTGATATGGTGAAAAAAAAAAAAGATCGCACTATACAATTAAGGCTTCAGTTTGGAAAACCTGCTAAATATATAATTTAACTATTTTTATTCATCGAAAGGAAATTTTCTCCCAAATAATATACCTTCTACTATGGCATATAAACTGACAAGCTCCTATCAGACCTCTGTGGCAAGCAGTTGCTTGAGAGAGTATTTATTTATTTATTTTTAAATATAATATTCAACCTGAAATATGATTTTCATTTCTCTTAATGATTCTTTTCAGTATCATATATTTTAAACATGGCCAGTGTTATACAATGTGACTTGGCCTTCTCACATTCACGGAATTTTCTGAACTGGACATGAAATAGCAAAAAAACTTGTCTGCTATTTTTTTACTAAACATTATGAATTTTTTTCTTTGAAGAAAATTCGTTGAAGTTTGGTGATCTTGGCTAAGTGAGAAAGGTTTGTGCACCAAAGCAAAAAAAAATAACCCAGTTATATCATCTGTGTGGCACAGTCCAAATACTGATTGGGAGGTGGCTTTAAAATCGTTCAATATAAACTCGTAATTTGTTTTAAAAAAAATAACATTTTTCTAGAGGGGGAGGGATTGAAACTTTCTATCCGAGTTTAGCGGAGGAGACTCCTTCCTGAAATTGCCCTCTCACATCTGCCCTGGCTTCACAACTTTGAGTTTCTAATTTGTAACAAATTCCTCTGGTAGCCAAAAAACTACTCTTATGTCAATATAACATTGCTTGTGAATAGCTGATGTTGCTATTCTTAACCTTATCAGAATCAAACTTTAGCCTTCTCTCTGCACTGCTGTTAGTGGAATGGCAGAAGACAAACTTTTCTTAATAACCTTATTGAAAAATTGACTTGTAATTGACTGTTCCATTAGGTCTACTTCTGTGTAATATTTAACTTGGTGTACATATTTCAAGATTATTTCCTTCAGTATCACATATGTTTTATAAATTTAAATCTGTTCATGCTTTTAAAACTTCCAGATAAAAGATATTTTCATTCAAATAAGCAAATTTGAATAACGATTTTGACAAATAGTTAAGAACTTTCTAGATGAAGCCTAGCCTTATTACCTTTATAGCTTCATACTAAATTTGAAAACTTTCATTCTGGAAATTCTTATAAGTTTCTGATAATATATTCTCATTTTCTGAAGTTACTGTCATGTGATAATAAGGTAAGGATGAGCATCTATATAAAGCTTCATGCTACATTAGCACAAGTCAAAATATGCATATTTTACTACCTTCGTGGAATAAATATCTTAGTGAATAGTTCATGAAAGCATTGTAATTTGAAAACATAAAATAAAGCTTATTTGCATTTTTTGTATCAACCAGACTCCACAGTCCCTCCTGAATTACTTCAGTTAATTAATAAAACTACTTCACCCTATACAAACATATAAAATTCTATGAATGGGAACTAAATAAGCAATTATGAAACTACACACAAAAAGCAGTAAATATCAAGTGTTGTCAAATCATTGGAAAGTAGGTTTGAAAACAAAAATGCTAGAAAAACAAAGAAATGCACAAATGATTCAATACTACTACTTTACATAAAAGAATAAAGAAAACTGAATTTTGCAGTAAATAAAAGTTGTCAAGAAAATGGTAATTGGAGTTTTCAAATGAGAAAAGTTTAGAATTTAACAAATGCTACTTATCCTTTTAGCTTTTATTATAAAGCAAGTTAATATAGGGGAAGGGATAGTTATTTAATGCAATATATACAATTACAGCAATAATTTATATCAAAATATTACAGAAATAATTTTAATAGATAAAAATATATGCCATACTATTTTAGTCATATTTAATACTGATATGTTTTAAAAATAATAGTGTTAGATTGTAGTGCTCTTGTGACATTAATCGCAACATATACTTTATATTTTCAATTTACAATAAATTTAAGCACCAGCTACAGAAATAGTAAAAGAGTAGTAGTCTAACAATTTGAGCTTTTTACATATACTGAACCTTCCAAACCACAGTAATTTCACACAAAACAAGGATGATATTTTCAAACACAAAGACAAAAAAATAAAACAATGCACACACAGCCATGGCAAAAAGCAATGTTCTAGGCTTCAAGAACAGGATATACCTTTTTTAGTTCATTTTGTATTTCTTGTACTTCAGACAACACTAGATGATGTAGCTAGAAATAAAAAAAAATTGAAAACTAAATATTGTGTTAAATTAAATGTTTTTACTGACTCTCAAATTCATTATTTTAATACAAGTGCTACTTTAAATTATCAATTTTAGAGCAAAAAATTAACATAACTTTGTTATTTCTAATCAAACTACTTTATATTAAAAGAAAACACAAATAGATCTACATATTAGAAATAAATGTTTATGCTGCACAATCAATACTTTTTGCAGCTAACTGAAATTATACACTCCTCATAAAAAAAAAATGCCTCAGCCAGAAGGAATATTATGCTACAATATAAAGCAACATGCCAAAAGGTAGTAGTGTAAATAACAAATGATCACATTGCAGCCTGTTTGAGGCAGATACATGGATATTACAGTAATATCAGTAAGAAGTGTGGCCACCTTTCATGGCAATGCAACCACTAATACTGTTAGGATGCAAGTCAAAAAGGTTTCTAATAATATCCTGGTGTAGGGTTCTCCACATCTGCTACACTTGCACCTGAAAATCCATCACATTATGTGCTGGAGTCAGTTTTGTTTTCATACATCATTTCATGATGTCCTATATCTGCTCAATCAGCAATAGATCTGATGACTGGGCTGGCCATGGTAGAATAGGAATGGCTTACAGACACTGTTGCACAATGTGTCTGGCATGTGCCTTGCATTATCATGTGGGAATGTTGGCATGCTCTGCTCTGGAGGAGTGGCAAGACCACAGGATGGAGAATGGTGTCCACATACCTCTGGGTGGTTAAATTACCCTTGATGACTATGAGAGATGGCAACTGTTGTAAGAAATGGTGCCCCACACCCATATCTCAGCCATGGGCACTGTATGGAACTAATGATATACAACATGGAAACTCTTTCTGGTACATTAGTACACGAGTACAGCCAATGTTCTGTCCCAGACATATGCAAGCCTCGTTGCTGAAGACAATATATTATCATTCATCAAGCAACTCAGCTTGCTCATTCATTGCACCACTGCAATCTGACATGCCTGTCGCTCCAAGTGAGAGGTATGCAGAGGAGAGGGTACCTCCCTTGCATACCAGCTTCATGCAGGTGTCAATGAATAGTACGGACAGTACCAGCAGTTTCTGTCAGTACTCATCTCTCTTGTGGACCATTTTTTTTCACATTTTCATGAACAATGTGATAAAATTTTCACAAAAGAGATCTGGAAAGAGTGTTTCTGAAGAAAGATATCTAGGAAGTGTTTAAAGTTGAGAAATCGTGAATCTTTGGGTTTTGAATAATGACATTGTTTAAAAGTTTAATATTTTCTGGAATAGTCACTATTGCCTTTCCTTCCTTCATTAAATAACTGACAATTTGTAACACTTGGTATGTTCACTGCATACCTGCTATAAATTTGCACTAACTCACAATGAATGTCAGCTGGTTTGGCATTTTTTGTACTGAGAAAATTACTACAAGCATTCCCATGCTGGGGGATTTTTAACCAATACTGGCATTTTCTAGGGGCACATTCAATGGAATGATTAGAACTGAGGTGAAAACTGTTACAGAATGTGTTGTACATGCCAACTGCATCTCCTAACTATAATCTGCTTCAACTTGTATGTTGTGAATGGAAATTATGTATTGTATTCTTAATTTTAGTACAATCCTCATACTTTTAGGAATGAACCAATCATTCATTTAATATTTGAATAGAGCTCTGTCCTTAAAATGCAACCCTGTAAAACAGACTACCAAAAAATATCAAAACAAACTGAATAATCAGTTAAGTTTAAAAGTAAGGTGAAATCACAATATGCAAAATGTACAGTATAGATAACATTAAGATCACTAAAAATTTACTAAAAGCTTACAATTAGCAGATGGAACCAATTGTGCAACTTAGATGCAATTTGAGAAATGCCTGCCCTGACATTATTAGACTTCATGTATTGAAAACGAAAAGATATCTTGATTTTAGGTTTATGCTACAAAGTTCCATTAAGCTTAGTGAACATAATACTGCCACCAGTATATTTATGCAGGTTTGTCTAAATTGTCTAGAAATTTTTTTAACTAATTTGGTAACATATTCACTCATTACTTAGTGAAAGGTGTTGCAAAGTTCACAGAGCCTGTCATTTACAAAAGTTTCCGATGACATCATGCAGTATATATATATATAAATCAATGGAACCAAAGCCACATAAAGGTGTTCACTTAATTACTTGACATCATCAGCAGCCTGTGTCATTAAGCACCAAGTTCTGTGAAATTTTTATAACATCCATTTTCAGCTATCACTATCATAGAACTTACAACTAAATCCATATCACCAATTCAGCTAAATAATTTTAAACTGTTCAGGAAAAACTGCATACATGCACTGGCAACAACATTTATGATACCAAGCACACTAGATTCAGCATAACTTAACTACAAAAAAAAAATCTTAAAATCAAAATGGCTTTTTAACTTGAACAGTGTGAAGCCTAACAATGTCAAATTGTATTCATACTGCACTGTTGTACAACCAATTCCATGTGCTGATGTAGACAACTATTTTTAGCACATTTTTAACCAATTTTTTTACACTTTAAAATCAGTTAAAGATTCATAATAGGGCAATGATGTATTTATTATAAATTTAGTCAATGACATGCATTTTATGTAGCTTTTAATGCATCAAAAGCTTGGTTGGATGTTTGGGGTTTTATGGCACAATGGCAGTTCAGACCATATTGTGCCACACCAAAAGGCAAAAGGTGTGAATAAGTTAGCCTACTTCAATGAACAAATAATTATCACTCTTAAAAGTAACTTGTTAATCTTATTGTATGATGGCATATAAAAACTTGAGAGCTATGTGGCTAGTTCAATAAAATCACAAAGAAAAAAGCTTTGCACTTACAGTATTGTTACCCATAAAGTCCACCTTTGTACAATCACAGTTTTGTTTAACAACTAAAAAGTGGATGCGTTCTAACATGGAGTGATTAATATTTGGCCTCAAAGCTTGCATCACCAGTGTCATTCCTTGAACATATTTAAAACAATAGTCAAAAATCACATCTTACTTACAAATAATTAATGAACAACTTATTTTGAATACTCCAATAAATAACCACTCTATTAAGTTGCTTCAAATATTTAGAGGAAAAATTGTCTTGAGCCGGATGGGATACGAACCCCTGATAACATGTCAGGTGCTCTGGACCACTGAGCTACCGGCCACCGATCAAGATCTCCTCTAATTGATGATATGAACTTTCCTCAACCTACCTTACTTAATATGTAGGGAGTGTTCATGCAATATTGCCCTAAGCAGCTTATTAATGCCTTTCAGATGGAATGCATGTATTACGAGTATGCAAATCTACAAATAATTACAATATAATTATTTGTAGTTTTGCACAGGCTCCTGTCAGACCTCTGTGGCAAGCAGCTCCTTGAGGGGGCATTTATTTTTTATTATTATACTCGTAATACATGCATTCCATCCGAAAGGCATTAATAAACCGCGTGGGGCGATATTGCCTGAACACTCCCTAATATTAAGTAAGGTAGGTTGAGGAAAGTTCATATCAATTAGAGGAGATCTTGATCGGCAGCCAGTAGCTCAGTGGTCCAGAGCACCTGACATGTTATCAGGAGGTCGTGGGTTCGTATCCCACCCAGCTCAAGATCACATCTTACTTACTGCTGCGAAATAATAAATTTAAATAATAAATTATAACAACAGATAATACATATTTATTTATAAGAATTTAACTACTATAGAGATAGAGACATACTACTTATCTACAGAGATTGATATATATATAAATTCATATAAACAACAGAACTTCACTTATTCAACTTTTTACAGATCTTTATAATTAAAATTTCAGTTTGGATTAACAGCTAATACTTTTTTTTTTTGTAAAGTTCCAGCATCTATAATATACAGTACAGACAATTCAGGTGTATGTAAAACACCTGAATGAATGGAAGAGATTTAAACAAATTTTCACTTTTCCCAAAACTTCTAAAGGTAAAATGGAGTGATTTACTTTCCTTTGAGTGACATTATTCAATTTCAACACAATAGTCCCCCTTTATCATGGGGGATACATTCCAAGACCCCCAGTGGATGCCTGAAACCAGGGATAGTACCAAACCCTATATATAATTCTTTTTAGAATACTGGCAGATAAATTTTTGTTTTTGAGAGCACGTGGGTTCTTCACTCTATACACTATGCCTGATTATCATATGCCCTGCAGTGTTGCCACACGGTAGAGTTAATACTAATTTAATTTTCATGATATTTAGCTGTACAGCTAAATATCATGAAAATTAAATTAGTAGTAACTAGCTGTGGTCTGTACTTCATTTAATACCAGAGTTAATCTGTCTTTCCATGCTTTATGCCCTGGTGCCTCCTTTGCACTTTTATGAATGAAGGTTCTATTGGGCATCTTCTTCCAGAAGATGCCTGGTTTCATTGCAATTGAAGACTTGCTTTGGATGGTATCCTTTCTCTTTAATCAACTTCAACTTTGGCAAAAATGTGGCAGCAGCTTCTTCATCAGCAGATGCAGCCTCTCCCGTAATTCTTATATTTTTCAGTTCAAAACTATTCCTGAATCAGTGTAACCATCCCTTACTTGCAGTAAATGGCTTGGTGTCACTCATTTCAGGAATCCCTTGCTAAAGTCTTCATATAGGCTCAATGCTTTCTGGTGCAACACATTGGTGTCAATCGAAACACGTTTTCTGTTCATGTCTTCCACCCACAAATTTAATGCCTTTTCCATCTTAACTAAGCACTTATCATGCACTGTGGCCATAACTATTGAAGTTTGAGTTGCGACAGCAAAACTAGCACTAAATTTTTTTTCCCTTCTTCACAACTTCACGGATTGTATAATTAATATCAAAATTGCCAACATCACTACTCTTGCACTTTGGGACCATTATTAAGCAAAATAAGGGTTACTTGAGCACAAGCACTGTGATACCGTGACAGTCAATCAGATAACCAAGATGGCTACTAAGTGACTAATGGGCGGGTACAGTAAACAGCATGGATAATCTGGACAAAGGGATGATTCACGTCTTGTGCAGGGTGGAGTGGCATTATGCTACTCAGAACAATGTGTAATTTAAAACTTATGAATTGTTTATTTCTGGAATTTTCCATTTAATATTTTTGGACAGCTGTTAACCCCAGGTAACTGAAACCACAGAAAGCAAAACCACCGATAAGGAATGATTACTGTCATCTGATACCTCAATTGACATGCCTGCAGCAGAAAACTGAAGCTGTTACTTTGCCTCTCTAGGCAATCCAATAGCAAATCCCACAGATCTCTTGTTTTCAACAAGCACCTTATCTTTCCCCATTTCAAACAGAATACCTATCTTCTTCATCATTGAGGTTTTGATTAATTCTACTACCTTAAAAACCCAGGATTAATAGGATATCTAATTCCAGTCAGACTTCCTGCTTTCAAATGATATAATAATCTCCCATTTTTAAAAATCAATTTCACCTTAAAATTCAAAAACCAACGTTTAAAAACAATTGTGCATCAAGATGATCTTGAAGCTCAGGTGGTAGAAACAGTGAAACTATTTCATCTGCCAGAATCTCCTATGACTTTTAGCTTTATTACTCATTTATGTTTCCCCCATCTCCACCAGTAATTTACCCAAAAAATCAATTAATGAACCATTTTTAGTTTTCATTTTTCTAATCAGAATTCAACAAATTTTCTCTCGGGTCTACCTTCTAAGCTTCTTGGAAACGGGAAAGTGCAGGTTTATAGGAGCCATTTCCTTCCCCCTATAAACAGAGATGGCCAACTGCCAAATTCTATGTCTCTTCTTCTTCCATTAAACTTTCACTTAAAACTTTTGCCTCTTGAAGTTTTTCAGTTTCAAGGTTGTATAATAATAAATAGGCAGGAGATATTTGCATTGTTTTTCTTTGCACTGCCAAAACCATATACACAACGATTCTTCAAAAAACATGTCTTTGCACTTGGTCCATTTCTGTAACTTAATTTCTACAATTCAGCATTTATTTTACAACAGCATCTTTCCAGTTTTCAACTATGACTTGCAAAACTGCACCTAATATTATTTTATGAAGGGTGGAAGTCTATGCAAGTGGTTCAGTGAGTGACAGTGAGTCGTAAAGCCGAATCTCATCATTAACTTACAAAGTCAAACCACCTAAGAATCAACGTTTCACTATGATAACTAACTTTAGAAACAACCAAACTATTGTATAGCCTAATTTTAATCTTAGGTGTATAAGCCTATTTTTCCACACTCTCCCCAGATTCTTAAAAATCCCTATCCTTCTGCTTACCTCATGTCGTATATCACCAGTATCTATCACATAGCTCCTGAGATAATTAAACTGACACTTGCTCAAGGGTGCAACCATTCAAAATAACAACCAGAACCTGTCTAAGCAATTTTCATCACTTTAGTTTTCTCTCTGTTTATCACTAAACATACTTTACTATTAGTTTCTGGGTTGTTTTACCTCTGAGCGGCACTTTTTTGCACACCATGGGGTAAATGGACAGGTCACATGGACCCCGAAGGCTCAGAGGTTGGGGGAGGGGACCCACTGGAACAGCTGTTGGGAGACAGATGATAGCCTCCCATCAAGGCCATCCAATGTGTTCTTTAACATGCACAAGGTATGGCTCTCCTGCACATGGGGCCATGGCTTTGTGTACCATCTGACGGACGGCAGCTTTTCCAAGCCCATCGGTGTCCCCTACTGACCGTGGGCAGGGCGGGGAATTTTTGCGGAGATAAATCTCAACGCTGACCCAGCTGGGACTCTAACCTGGGAACTACAGATCACGAGCCTGGCGCGCTAGCAACTGAGCCACCCCGCCCCACTATTAGTTTCATCCACAGTTTTAATGAAAGTATCTATCTTCATCAACATCATTGCTAAAAGGGCGAAATCATCAGCATAATTTAAACCAGAAATTTTGAAATCTCTAGACCATTTAATGCAAAAATCTTTCCCTTATAGAGAATTCTACATAGCATAATCAATAACCACACTCATAGCATAATCAATAACCACACATAATCAATAACCACACAAGAGAAAATGAGACAAAATGCACCCTTGACAAACTTCAGTAGCAATGTTAAACCTATTCTCACATATGACTCACTTCACTGTTTTTATAGAGAGCTTTCATGCTAACTTGTCTGGTATGCCATACAATCTCATGATTAACTACAAATTATGGTAATCAACAGAGTCGAAAATTTTTTGAAATCTACAAAGCTAATAACTACAGGTTTCTGAAACTCTAAACATTTCAGAACAATCTGCCTAAGTAAAAAATATCAAATCTATACATCCTCTAGCATTTCTCAAACCACACTGCTCATCATGCAGTTGTCCATCAACCAAATTCTTACTTCAATTAATCACAATCATGCAAAGAACTTTACCTAGAACAGAAAAAAGACTGACATCCCTATAGTTATCACAGATGCAACAACTTTTTTTAAAAACATGGATAATAATAGCTCTGGTAAAATCCTTAGGAACAACACCTTTATCATAAAAGATAGCCAAAATTTCAGTCAACTATGTGATAACAGAAACATTCCCAGCTCTAAGAATTTCAGAAATAATTTCATCTACCCCTGAGGATATATGTAAAGTTTAGAGATAGCCAAATTAACTTCAGACTGTGATGTAAGGCCAACATTAAAGCCTGTAATGCATCTATCATTATAAACAATATGAGTAGAATTAACCACACTGTTTAGAGCATCACTGAAATTCTCTACCTCTCTTGCTACGACAGAATCCTCACCTTCAATAACTTTACCATGTTTATTCCTCAATTGCTGTGTACCTTTCTCTGTTTCTTACCACACAGAACATTAACTATCTGGCACAGTTCTCTGCTGTTATGCTATCTAGCTGCTTCCTTTACTCTGACAGCCAAGCTACAAGCCAAAGGTTCTTATCAGCCTTCAACTAATCATAATAATAATAAATGATCATTTTTAAGGTTATTCTCCTACAGGTCTTTCTTTCAAGAATAAGTTTCAGTGTCTTATTAAAATAACTGTCTCCTCTGCCCCTTTTTACTCACAGGACTACTGTTAGCTTCAAGGAAAGCCAGTTTAAAATGGTTCCATTTTTCCTGAATTCAGCAGTAACCATGATTGTCATGATGACTAAGTAACCTATCAAGGTAAGCTTTGGCTATAAATGGGTTTTCAGAGCTTTAGTGTTAAAGTTAATTTTTTTAACCTTAGTACACTTCTTAAGCTAAGTTGCACGATGCTTTTAATAAGGTAAGGTCAGATTCAATTTTCAATGACTAATCTGCTATGGATGGGGTTGCCATATGCATATCATTATGTAACAAAAAGTGACCTTTGTAAGTCCCTCTGATATGGTGTCTGCAGCCACAGATTTACTCAAAGGCAGACTGCTCAATTACTGGGGTAGATAAAATACACCAATATATACTTTTTCCCTCAAAGTGCAAAGGAAATATATTGCTAAAAATGCTATAAGCCTAGCCACTGACATCCCTACTACCCTCACTTGTAAACACAGCAAAGCTATTCATTTGCCACCCTTTCAAT
Organism: Ryuthela nishihirai; assembly: GCA_038380435.1. NCBI lineage: Eukaryota > Metazoa > Arthropoda > Arachnida > Araneae > Heptathelidae > Ryuthela > Ryuthela nishihirai. The sequence continues at coordinate 57,596,645 of JAWZYU010000029.1, read as the reverse complement.
GTATTATTTATAATCTTCAGGCATCACAAACTGTGTATAATGTTTAAATGTCAAAATTGAAAATAATTGCAGTGATAATTGAAAATATTATGCAATTTTACACAGGCACTGTTCAAAGAAGCAACAACCAACACAAAATTAATTTCAGCACGAATTAGTTGCTGACCACAATCAATATCATATTAGCTATTGACACTGATCAGTGTCAATAGCAGAATCTAAAAATAAATCTAAATAAAACAAAAAAAAATTCACTTTTAACAGAAGCATTTTTTTTTTATTTACTTAACTAAAATACTATAAATAATATCTTACGAGTTTTAAAAAAGTGATAGGAAACAAGTAACTAATCAATACAGTTCTGTAGATGAAAGTAATTAAGACATGCATTTTTTTTAAAACAATTACTTGAAATTGCTAAATATTTTACTAGTGAGAACGAATAACTTGATCACTTAATAAAATATGGAGGCATATGTAATATTTTTGGATATGTGCTAATAATAGCAAGTAAATATTAAGAATAAGATATAGCTTTGTAACTGAATGCTACAGAAATATGCATACACACAAAAATCAAGAGGGGGAATGCTGGTCCACTATAAAAATAACTTTAAATGTGTATGTACTGAGGGAGAACATTAATGAAATCATTATTATGCTATTTTACATTTAAATGCTCAAATTTAATATATTACTTACCACTTTCATTATTAATGTCAACATTTATATCAATTCCAGGCTGCTCAACAAGAAAATCTACAAGTCCCATGTGACCTTTCATAAAAGCCAAACTTAAAGGTGTAATCTGAAAGCATAATTTAAGTATATTACTTTACATTCTGTAATATATCTATAAACAACAATACTTTGCAATATAGTTATACATAAACATATTTGAAAATTCAGTTGAAAGTTTTAAAGTTAATAGTGTGGATGACCACATAATACTCTGCAACTGCTTCCAAAATCCTCCAATTATCAAAAAACTGCTTTTGGTTAAATTGCAGATTTTTGAAACTTAAGAAAAATGTGTTGATAAGAGCTTAAATCAAACTTGTAAGTCTACATCAGAGGGTTGCTTCAAGATAGAGGAACTAAATATAGAGAGCTGTATTACTGTATACTGAATCTATGTAATGGTGATTAGAGTGCTAGAAGAAATTATTTATATTCTATAATAATAAAATGTGCACAAAATGGGAAATATATTATTTTTCATGTTTGAATTATATATTAATAAGATACATGCAAAAAAATTCTTTTTTTAAATGAGAATTTCTATGTTTAAAAATTGAAGCTTTATTTGTTGTGCTAGTGATACTGACCAGTGTCTATGCTTCTGATCTGCACAAATTTGAAATATACACCAGAACTGATAGCTCTGAAAGATTGAAAAACAGTTGCACTTGTTTATTTATATTAGTAGAGCAACATTGCTTTCCATCCTTTCCTTTTGTTTTCAGCATCTTGCAATAAATGATATTTCACTATTCACAATTAATTCATAACTCAACATTTCATGACAATCTTGTCCTTCTCTAGTTTCTGCTTCCCACTTAGCCATACTGTTTAAATCAATCGAGCAATAATTTTTTTCTTTCATAGATTCAGATCCACGCTTAATTTTAAGTCTTTCTACATCCTGTGGTAAATATTTTTTTCCTTCTTTAGATTCTATACATCCTGCATTAGTCCTCTGCTAATCTATCAGACCTCTAGTGAACTGCATTCAATGTTTATTCCAGTTATTAGTTAAAATGGATTCCATAGACAGATAATTAGACAGCTTATTAATAAACTAAGCAATCACAGATAATAATTAAGTGATGACAGATGTCACACACTTAACTGCTCTATTTCAACAATGAAAACATCAGGTCCAATTCATTAATAAACTCAAAATATGTGACAAGTTACATCATCTTTAAAAGCTCACAGTTTTGTACAATACTGCAACACAGCTGGTACAAAATAGCAGATTCCTAATATTGTACAAGAATGCATAAGTTAAGGTTGAAACATAGTTGATAGTTATATTAAATATTCTGAAGACTGACAATTTCATAATTTTAAAATAACATTAAATGGTTTTGTGGAAAAATGTTTCGCCAATGTGCAGTATTCAACCCACGTCTTTCCAGAAACATGCCAGAATGTTCCAAGATCACTAATGTTGGCCTCATCTTTTCTCTTAAAACAACATTTACTAATAACTTTAAAAAAATGCATTTATTCTACTGGCCAGAATTCTTTTACTACATAATGGGTGAAAGAGTAGTCCACGGCATGTGCTTGATAAAAGCGTTTTCTAAGTTATTAGTAAATGCTATTCTAAAACAGTAAAATTGTAAAGTTTAGAATATTTAATTGTACAAAAATATGTCTAACAGCTCAAATGTTGTAAAATATTATGAAGGTAACATCTATAAGAACACAGATTGCATAATAGATCTATTGTTACACTTGAAAGATGTCGAAGATGCATAACTTTGCAAAAGGCACAAAAGTAATAAACAAAAAGTGTGACCAATGTGTTAAATCCTTTCCACTCTCATTTTACAGTGTACTGGTTGCAATGGACAATGATCTCAATTCATTTATGTAAAAAGTCCAACCAAATTTTACTCTTTATAATCAGTCTCACAGTTACTTCAACAACTTAATAGTGGATTCCATGTATTTTCTTTGTAAGAGAAATAAATACTCCAGCTAGAAATTGAAATGTCAACTTCAGATTGACAAAGGAGTGGAAAGGGTTAAATATACAGCTATCTTACATAAAATTAAGACAATCATTAAAATTAAATAGAAGTAATTATCTACTGACTTCACACCAAATAGTCATTAAAACAATATGACATCATATTATTTAATACCATAGAAATAGTTGTTTTAAAACTGGAATGCGTTACAAAATAACTGTTCTGTGCCTACTCTTAAAGATTTAAAATGAAAAATATTTGGGAGAATGTAATTGATATCATATTGAAGGGAGTAATAGCAAGGTTTTTGACAGTTTTAAAGCTTAACAATATGTTTGTCTTTAAACATGTAACATGACAGAGAACATGGTTAAAAATCTTGCTGTTACATAAATAAAAATCCAGACCAATGGGACTGAAAATTCACAAAGAATTAAGGCAACACAATGATTAATCTGCAATTTGAAATTTGACCTCCTCAAACAGCTGCTTGCCACAGAGGTCTGACAGGAGGCTGTCAGTTTAATATGCCATACTAGGGAGATCTGTGAGGATGGTGGGTCCTCAGCAGTTTTTTTGCCAACTGCATGTGGTGTTCCCAGATGGTCACCCTCCCAGGTATGGACTGCACCCAAAGCTGCTTAACTTTGGTGATCAGATGAGAACCGGTGTTTTCAGCTTGGTACTGTCATTGGCAGACATACATTAATATATTAACAAATAGTTGGGTGGCTTAAAATCACAGTAATAATAATCTTTATTTATATCACATTTAAAGCAATAATACATACATAATGAATATGATCCTATGAAGCCAGAGACCTATCTGCAGGAAATGTTACATTATATAGATCAGTTCTATTGCATACATTGAAAAAGTTTCTAATCACAAATAGTACATAATTTCACAAAATGTATACGATTATGGTTTGTAAATGGTAGCTAGGTAGTCACTGGACGGAGAGCTATGCACCAATCCCCTGTGATGATGAATAGAACCAGTCAGGCCTAGTACCTAATGTTGGACCCCGCCTTCTCGTGGTGCAAGCCGTTAAGTACCTTTCAAAAGAGATACTCTCTTCTGGAAGTGAAATGAAGGGGAGGGCTGCCAGATTAGTGTGGCCTACTGATCTGGACAACTCTGGTACTTTTCTTTTTTTTCTACCCTGCTGAGGAGTGGCCAACCACACAGAGTCCTGGTGCTGACAATATAAACCTACTTGACTGGACAGATATATGGTTCTGAGCTTGATTATGGATCCTGATTTTGCTGCACTGGTGGGCTTCTGTGGAGGGAAAATCTTCCACTGTGTTTTCTGTTTGTGGGTTGACAGCCCCAAGTGAATAGAGTCACAGGATATGTTTATCAGCTGGTGGATAATCCTGAGCAGAAGTCATCGCAGGCCCCTGAACTCTTTACTTCTATTGGCATCGTCAAATTCTACATTGGAGGAAGTCTTTAAGTGTAGATGGCTTCAGCCTTTAGTGGTGGGGGAACGGGTCTTTGCCCCAAGTCTGCAATTAGAGGGCTGTTTGATATTGTTGGCATTCCCTCTCTCAATAAACATAGTTTCTTTAAACATCCCACTAACCATTTTCTCTCCATAGGTAGTTGGAATGTGAGGACTTTGCACCGAACTTATTCTCTTGATGTCCTCACACAAAAATTCCACCATTATAATTTAGATATTCTTGGCTTGCAAGAGACCAGATGGACAGATAAAGGTCAGATTCTTAAAAATAATTTTAAATTTCTCTTTTCAGGGAGGGACGATAATAAGCATCACCAAGGCATAGGTCTAGGCAGACACACCAGTGATGCTCTTCTAGGATATGAGTGAATTAATGAAATGTTTCTTACAGCAAAATTTCAGATAAGCATTAAAGACTTGAATGTTATCTGCTGTTACGCCCCTACTGGGGATGAGGATAAGAAGGATAGGTTTTACGGACAACTTCAGGATATTTTGAATTCTGTCAAGAAAGGAGTATTACCCTTGTTCTAGGTGACATCAATGCCAAAGTTGGTACTCACTCTGACCTTTGGGGAGAAGTGATAGGCCATTTTGTTATTGGTAGCTGCAATGACAATGGTCAACGTCCCCTACAGGTAAGTAAACTTAATGGTTTAAGAATAACTAACACTTATTACAAACACTGTGACATACATAAATACACATGAGTTTCACCAGATGAGCTGCATAAGAATTTGATTATATATTAACAGCAAATGGGTTAGTTCTGTTAGGAATACCAAGTTATATAGGGGAACTAAAATTGGATCTGATCATTATTAGGTTGCTTAATCATTATTACAGTCATGGTTTGCTTACTACTGAAGTTGAGGAAGAATGGGACAATTTTAAACAGGCTTTTTTGGACACTAACAGTACTCTTTTAGGAAAAAAGGAGCAGAGGAGGCAGAATTATCTGAGTGATAAGGCACTTGAGCTTATTTCAGAAAGAAAGAACTGCAGGAATGTCCTTAATCAATACCCTACTAGTCCTAATAGAAAGCATTACAGAGAACTTAATAAACATGTAAAAGATCAGTTAGCTGCTGATAAGAATCTTTGGCTTGATGGTTTGGCTGACAAAGCCGAGGAAGCAGTTAGACAGCACAACAGCAGAGAGCTGTATCAGATAGTTAATGTTTCGTGTGGTAGAAAACGAACAGGTGTACAGGGATTGAAGGATAAACAAGGTAAAGGTTATAGAAGGTGAGGATTCTGTCATGGCTAGGTGGACTGAGCATTTCAGTGATGTTCTAAACAATGTAGTTAGTCCTACTCCCATTGTTTGCAATGATGATAGATGCATTGGTGGCTTTAATGTTGGCCCTATAACACAATCTGAAGTTATTTTGGCTATTTCTAAATTTAAACTTCATAAATCCCCAGGGTTAAATGAAATTACTATGGAAATGCTTAGAGCTGGGAATGTTTCAGTTACCATTTGGATGACTGAAATTTTGAATATCTTTTATGATAAAGGCATGGTTCCTAAGGATTTTACCAGAGCTATTGTTATTCCTATTTTCAAAAAAGGTGATCGCAGTTCTTGTGATAACTATAGGGGTATCAGCCTACTCTCTGTTCCAGGTAAAGTTCTTTCCATGATTGTGCTTAATAGAATTAAGAATCTGGTTGACAGTCTGGTGACAGTAGCTGCGTGATGAGCATTGTGGATTCAGAAGTGGTAGGGGATGTGTAGATCAGATATTTTTTCTGAGGCAGGTTCTTAAGAAATGTTTAGAGTTTCAGAAACCTTTGGTTGCTAGCTTTGTTGATTTCAAAAAGGCTTTCGACTCTGTTGATTGTCATAATTTGTGGTTGATTGTGAGATCATATGGTATACCAGACAAGTTAGTTAACATAATGAAAGCTCTCTATAATAACAATGAGTCGTGTGTGAGAGTTGGTAAGTCTTGTAGCAATTGGTTTAGCATTACTTCTGGTGTTCGACAAGGGTGCATCTTATCTCCTTTTCTCTTTAGTTTGGTTATTGATTATTTTTATGTAAAATTCACTTCAAGGGAAAGATTTTGGCCTTAATTGGGCTGGAGATATGAAAATTTCTGATTTAGATTATGCTGATGATTTATCCCTTTTGGCAAATGATGTTGATGAGATGAACTCTTTCATTCAAGCTGTTGATGAGACTGGTAGTAGAGTAGGTTTGGTTATAAACAGAGAGAAAACTAAAGTGATGAAAATTGTTCAGGCAGCTGGTGCTTCAGTCATTCTGAATGGTTGCACCCTTGATCAAATCTCAATTTAATTATCTTGGGATTTATGTAACAGATACTGGTGATGTGCGTCGAGATTTACAGGCGAATAGGGATTTCCTCTGGGACTTTTAGGAGGGTGTGGAGAAACAGGCATATACATCTAAAGACTAAAATTAGACTGTATAATAATTTGATTCTTTCTAGAGTTAGTTATGGTGGTGAAACTTGGATGCTTTGTAAACAACGGGAAACTAGCTGCTTTTGATTCTAGATGCTTACGCAGTATCTTGGGCATTAGGTGGTTTAGCTTTGTAATTAATGATGAGGTTAGGCAAAGGAGTCTGCAACCTCCTTTAAGCAGCATACTGTGTAGAGAGAGACTATTGGTTTGGCCATGTTGCCCATACGAATAATTATAGATGGTGAATAGGGTTATGAACAGTATGCCTAAAGGCCTCAGAAAGAAGGGGAGACCTAGGATGCAGTGGGCAAACAATGTTAAACAGTACCTTGTTAGAAATGGTGTGCAGTAGCCAGATGCAGCAGATGTATATAGCTCAGGACAGATATGCTTGGAGAACTAAATTGCACCATCTGGTTGGCCCTCAGTAGCCCATGGCTGCTTGAGGATGATGATATGATTATCAAGTAAAAATAAGTAGAGAAATATAAAACCAAACATTTCATTTGAAGCATATTAAAAGCAAATTATTATTCCACCATGTTTTCAAATAACCAGTTTTTTGTTTTATTTTTGATAGTGGCATATCTTTAAGCTGCAATAGATATTGTGATACTGAATTAAAGATGAATGGTACTTAGTAAGCTCAAGTATTTTTCCCATAGTTGTTAATTTTAGGTAATAAGTAGAATCCATTGTGGTTAAGCTTGTTGTTAAATGTAAAAAGATATTTTCAGTTTTGAGGTCTTTACTAAATTAATATTTTAGAATTATGATATACTTGTATAAATCATCAACTGGTAGCATGGCTAACTTAAAAATATCTTTCCTTCTTGTGGCTGGAGTTTCCAATAGGGTGGGGAAATCAATATTATTTTCAAAATACTGCTTTCTATTCTAAAAATGTAGTCAATAATGTGAGATGAGAAAGTTGAACCATAAACTGATAAGCCATATCAAATAATAGATTCACATAAGATTTGTACCAAGACCCATATATTACTGGGAAATGCACTCCGTAATTATAGATTTTATAAGTACATCTTATAAGCCTATCACATAGATCATTAATATGAATCTTCCATCTGAAATGCTCATCAATAATTACACCTAAATAATTAAATGATACAACCTGTTCTAGAACTGGGCAGACACAATCATCACTTTTCATCAACTGAAAATAAGTTTCATTTATATATATATATTGGAGTGAGTTTTGATCAGATTCTACCGCTGCAATTTTTATACCAGATGAGTGGATATACCTAACTTTGGTCTTATTACTGTTCAAACACAATTTCATATTATTTAAAAAACAGTCATGTTCTTACCATGAAATCAAATTGCATTAAATAAAGATACAAAATTGTTTCAATAAATTACCTTCCAATCATTTGGGAGATTCAAGCTAGCACCAGCTTCTATTAAAAGCTTCATGCAAAAATACCATCCATATGCAGCTGCATAATGAACCAATGTGTTGCCTGAAGAGTCTGTGGAATTTGGATTTGCACCAAGTCGTAATAAATATGATGTTACATGGGCATGACCATTTATTACAGCATGAGCTAAGGCAGTTCGTTGCTTTTTATCTAGGGAGAAAAATAAAAACATTAGATCAAACATACTTTTAATGACATAAGAAAACACATAAAAACTTACTATAAAACTGTGAAAGGAAAAATTTATTCTACCATTTCAACAAATGTACAGAAATTCTTGTATCTAATTCCAATAAAAAAAGGGAGGAGAGGATATTTCTTAACTCTTAGTGTGCCAGAAGTGATATTCTTTTGCTAAAATTGCATTAGACACAGAAGAGCAATATTATTATTATATAGCAATCCCATATTTTTCCCCAAAAAAATTATTTTTTAGCTATTTCAAAGTCATTCCAAGTTCACAAATCATAATTCAAATAAAAATCTGCATGTTGATCTAACCAAAAATGAAATATCTGTAATAATCCAATAAAACTATAATTGCCATGGAAGACAATTCATTATCAAGAGCTAACTTGAACTGTTTGCTTACAAATCAAGATATGCCAGGATTAAATGGCTAAAAGCATTTTCTGAACAGCTGCCATTGATTTCTAATATATTTGAAATGTTCCAACAAATTTAATGGAAGGAATTTATTTTATTTTTAATGACAGGTATTCCATGCATTTCAAGTATTATGTACTTTAGATTTTACCTAAATATTTTTGGCTTTAAAAACTGTCACTATTTTTAGATTAATACCAATATTAGATTATACATCTATGTAATTCTGAAGCAATCTTTTTTATATAATGGCAGCTTTCAAAAAATTTAATTTTGCTTGTTAGATGTATTACATGAGTGGCTGAACTGTAACCCTTTGCACTTCAGAGAACATGCTGGATGACTTTGATAAGTGACATTCATCTCTTTCCTCATAGATGCCAAGTGGATTTACATTCTCCTACCCAGCTCTAGGAGTCATTGTGACTTGGCCAATTTAACCTATTGTGCACAAAAAACTGTGTGTACCGATACAAATAAAGTTTCAGAGGTAAAATAACTCAACCTAATATGTATGAATCATAACCTTTATATTCAAGTCAGAGAGTAAAAATAAATCTTACTTGGTAAAACTAACTGTTTAAATAAAAACCAATATGATGAAAATTGGTCAGGCAGGCGTGGTTCAATTAATAGAATGGTTGCACCCTTAAGCAACTGTCTCAGTTTAATTATCTTGGAAGCTATGTAACAGATACTGGTGACATGTGGCACAAGATTAACAGATGAATAGGGATTAATGCTGGGACTTTTAAGAATCTATGAAGATTGTGGAGAAATAGACATATACATCTAAAGACTAAAATTAGACTGCATAATAGTTTAGCTCTTTCCAGCGTTAGTTCTAGTATTGAAACTTGATGCTTTGAGTCTAGATGCTTATGCAGTATCTTGGGCATTAGGTGGTTTGACTTTATAAATAATAATGAGGTTGGGCAAAGGAGTCAGCAACCTCCTTTGAGCAGCATATTGTGAAGAGAGAAACTCTGTTGGTTTGGCATGTTGCCTCTATGCATAACTACAGATTAAGCAAATAGGGTTATGAACAGAATGCCTAAAGGCCTCGGAAAGAGGGTGAGACCTAGGATGCAGTGGGCAGACAATGTCATACAGGACTTTGTTAGAATTGGTCTACAGTGGTGTGATGCAGCTCAGGAGAGATGTGTTTGGAGAACTAAATTGTGCAATCTGGTTGAACCTCCATAGCCCATGGCTGCTTGAGGAGGAGGATAATTATGATGGAATATAAACTTGATTCAGAAGTGATATTAATTTTAACTTCAGTTATTAGTTTTATTTACAAAATATATATTTGTTTTAAATTCTTTACCCTTTCAATATATGATTTTAAAGCAAAGTAGATTTTATGTAGATTATGCAGCCAAGTCTACTTTGCTGATCACTACTGTCTGATAAATTCATATCACTTGAAAATAAAAAAAAATATATCCCCTCAAGCAGCTGCTTGCCACAGAGGTCTGACAGCAGCCTGTCAGATTATATGCCACATTAGAATATTTGTGAGAATGGCAGGACCTCAGCAGAAAAACAACACAAACATCCATGCCTAATCCAGGGCTCAAACCCAGATCACATACATTTAATAATAGAAATATGAAGGGCATTCAATTGGAAAACGAACAACTTATTACACTACATTCTTCTGTTAAATTCACTTTTATTTGAATTATGAGATATTCATAATGATAAAATAATTTCATTATCCCATCGTTCACAAACCTTTTTTTCACTAATGTTAAAATGAAAAGAAAAATAGTAAAAATTCACATCTATTAAAAAACATTCAAATAAGTTAACTCTTATTTTGCTATAGATTACTACTATTATTTAGAATCAATGCTCTTTCTTTTGATATATGGCCTATTTCTATTTGCTAGTCACTTCAGGTTGAGATGCTCCACCCATTCACTTTTACTTTTCCTTAACCAGTTTTGCTTTACGTTATATTTATCATTTTGGGGCTTTTTTCCAGTTGATCACCACTTTCTCCACAAAAAAACCACAAAAGGAGTTGTGCACGTGCAACTCCAATTTTTTTATTGCCAGCTGATAATGCACGGAAGGACACACCCCTCTTGTATCATAGCTAGCATGATCATAATATTATGAAAATGTGTTTTCCCAGAATGCAACACCCACGTCTCATGTATAGTAAATGACCATATGTCACAGAGACAATAGTCAGAATATAGAGAGGGGAGCTCAGTATGTTTAGAGCTCAGTGAAGCAATTTTTGTTGGGTGAGCTGTGAGTTGCTCAGATTTTGTGTATAAGAGTCACTTTGGTGAATCTAGATTTTTGGAAATAAACTATTTGTTTTATGAAATAGTTTTTGATTTGCTAATTTTCTCTTGAGCAGGGAATTTGATTTTGACTATATTTAACTTTAATAATTGAGTCTTTCCGATTTGAATTCTTTTCTAATAAGTAACACAACTGATACTCCGAAGAGAACCCTCATTTAACTTCACTGGCAAAATTAATTGCCTGGCACTCGAGTTATCTGGTAACTTTGCATTTTCTGGATCAGTTACATAGTCCATAATAAAAAATTTAACATAAGTGTTACAAGGTAAAGTACTAAAATTATTTTTCTCGCAAAAACACTTCAAAATCAAGTTAATCACCACCCAAATTCGTTAAGAATTCTAATGCTAAGAATAAACTAAAGCTAAACTTGAAATGTGAAAGCTAAACCTTCTAAAGTGCAAAATACAATAGACAGTCATAAGTATGAATTCCAAGTAATAAATGTTTTTATAGTAAAATGAGAAATAATTTTATCCACAGGAAGTATATACAGGGATTTATCAAAATAATGGAAACACTGATGGCAACTGGAGTACAAGCAAAGTGCTGTATACATATCAAAGACAATATATACCTCACATTGCGGGTAACAAAGGGGAGAAGTACGATGTCTGCTATCATGCAGCAGTGCCACAGGTGCAGGTGAAAAAGCTGTTGTGGTGTACTTGTCAACAATGTCCGATCTCAGTGATCTCCAAAAAGCTATGGATCATTGGTGTGTCTCTTGCAGGAGCTTCAGTAACCAGAATGGCGGAAATTGTAGGTGTAACAAGAGGAACTGTATCGAAGATTATTACTACCTATCAAAAAGGACAGGGTGTTGCCTCCAAATGTGCAAATTATGGACACCATACGAAGTTGTCAGATAGGGATAGGCGAATGTTGGTACAGATTGTACAATGGAAGCACAAGACCACGGCATAACAAATAGCAGCAGAGTTGGACACCAGTCAGAATGATCCCATTTCCATCATAGCAGTTTGTTGGGAACTTCATCATGCTGGTATTTATGATTGTGCTGAAATCCACAAACCTCTGATTACCAACATGAATGCAACAAAACATGTAAGGTGGTGCAAAACACACAAAAACTGGGATGTTAAAGACTGGCAACATGCCATCTGGTCTGATAAATCATGCTACACATTGTTTCCCACCACTGGTAGAGTGTATGTCTGGCGAAAACCTGCAGAAGCATTTCAAAAGTCCAATTTTTAAGGCAAAGGTTAAATGAATTAAATAGTAGACATTTCACAACCTTTGTAAGACCAGTTTTGAAAATTCTAGTAAAAAACAGTAAGAATCAAACACACTGACTGTTTGGTTCCGACTGTGAAGCATGGAGGTGGATCCCTGATGCTGTGGGGTGCCATATCATGGTATTCCTGAGGGCTATTAGTTATTCTGCAGGGTAATGTCACATCGGCAACATATAAATCCATTCTTGGGGACCACCTGCACCAAATGTTGCAGGCATTGTTCCCTGGTTTCAAGCAGATAATGCATCCATGCATTGTGTGAAATTTGAAGCTGTGGTTTGCAGAGCATGAGGATGAGGTAAGCAGCAACCCTGGCGACCTCAATATTATTGAATATTTGTGGGAATATCTGGAGCACGAGGTCAGATCCCACTTTCCACCTCCAGCAATCACTGGCACAGTTGGGCCATATTTTACAAGAATATGTCCCATTAGTGTATATGCATAACTTGGATAAGTATATCTGTTCTGAATGCCTGAGGTGGGCCTACAGCTTATTAATAAAATATTCTCCACAAACAGTATGTGTTTCCATTATTTTGATAAACCCTAAGTAGCAATACAATAAATACTAACTGCAAACATTATTACTATATTACAATATTTAACCTTTTAACTAAAAATTTAACTTAATTAAAATTTTTTAAGGCAAAAGTTAAGTGAATCAAATAGACATTTCACAACCTTTGTAAGACCAGTTTTGAAAATCCTAGTCAGTGACCAGCTTGTTTAAATTTTTTTTTTTGCTTATTTCTCTCTCATGTTGGTTGTCTGTCAAACAATTTTGGCAATCACAAAATGTCAATCATCTGTGCAAACAGATTTATGAATGCTTCCTTCAATACATTCTCTCATGCTTCACAGAATCATCTAACATCTGCCAATGTTGGTGGAGAATTGGAAAAACAATAAAAGAAACTGAACTGTTTAACCAATGTTCAAGTGTTGCAAAATTGCATCAGTTTTGATTTTACACTCTTTCCTGTTTCTAGGAATTTTTTTTTTTGTGAGATTTTATTATGGACTATGCACAATGGGTCAAAGCTTTGTCCTCAATAGTCAGTGATCCATATTAAATGAACCCATGTTAACAATGGTGTTACTGAAGAGATACCAAATGGGAGAAACAAATTGTGTCATAACAGACTCTTCAGTCTACATAATGCTGTACTAATGAAAGTCTACTGTATGCACAATTTTGACGTGATATTTTATGGTTTATTAAAATGCAATACACATTTATACACAGAAGCAAAAAAATCACTGTCCTTCCCATATAACAAGATGTCTGTTAGACCCAACTTTTTTTTTACTCTCATTGTAATGAACTATAATTACCTTTATATCCTTCCCAAAGAAAATATAACATGTTGCTTTTCAATTATAAAGTAGTGTTTACTTTGAATTCATTCCTCCCATTTTCTTTTACATCCATCTTGCTGGAAAGGTATGGATTCAACACTGTTTTAACCCTCATCTACAGTATTTTTTTACATTGTTATCACACCAAACTCTGACATGACTATATATGTATTAATTACAGTGTTACCCATAAGATTTCTACATTTGCTTGCCTTTAATTTCCCAATTGCTGTAGATGTGAACTACTTTTAAGTTTATGTTTTGTCACTTGTTTTCAGGCTTACAATGGAAATCTCCTCATAATATGAACCAAAACTTATCCATATCGATCCTGTCATTTGGTATAATTAAAATTTACATTTATAACAGACTCATAAGCCTTAATACAATCAGATTTCTAATTATTTGATAATTACTCCAGTACTCAAATTACTAACCATGCCAAAATCTGATTCACCTGTGAACTAAGTTATGAACTAAGCTATGCAATATTGTGCATTGTTGTTCAGTGTAATCATTTGTTCAACTAACATTCATTTCCCAATGCACGAATGCACACACACATACATTTAGCTTGCTTAATTTTGACAGGATTAACTTATATAATTAATCATAGATTCCCACCCTGAAAGTTACAAAAATTTGAGATATGCACAGGTGGAAAAAAAGTGATCAGTCAAATTATGACAAGAACTTAAAAATTCTGTACCATGGGGATTAAATCACTCATACTGGGACAAATGCATCAATGTAAAGGCATGCTGAGAAATATTTTAATATGTAGAGAAATATATGAAATTGACATTTGTGCCTTTATTAAATGCTTTTGGTTTTCCTCCCCTCTAAAGTGAGATATTTGGTGAACTGTACTCTTGTTTTTAAGCTACCTTCATTACTAATATTTATTCATTATTATATCATTATATGTTTATTTTAAAGCATAGATTCAATTTTAAATTTTTGAAAATCTTTATGTGTCGTTTTTCTGCTGAGGTCCTGCCATCCTCTCAGATCTTCTACTGTGGCATATAAACTGATAGGCTCCTGTCAGACCTCTGTGGCAAGCAGCTGCTTGAGGGGGTATTTATTTATTTTATTTTAATTTTTGTAATTGTGTACTGCAAATTAATTCCTCTATTAAGGGGGCATAAGAGTTTCTCGGGTTCAAAAAATCAAATTTTTTTTTGCATTTTCTGATATTTTACCCCTAAGAATGAGAATCCAAAACCGTTTTTAAAATATTACAGAAGATATAACACTTTATGTCGAGCGCCGCACATGGGCCTCGGAGAGCCCGTTTCACAGCAGCGCATAGGTAGAAACGTTGGACCCATCGAATAATGGTTTCTTTTGTCCTTATTCGAAGAGCAAGTTATCCATGGGTAAAGCATTCATATTTTTCTCAACAGATGGCGTCGTAATCATTTTACTTTCGTCAATGCAGTTTCTAAACTAAGTTCACAGTTCTTTTAGAGTATGCTGATGGAATGTCATTGTGTTATTGTGGCGTGTAATTTTCAAATAAAAAAAGTAAAATATGAGTAAAGCTAAAGGTTCTTGTGAGGAAAAATACGTTTTTCAGTCAATCGTTGGGACACTTTAAAAAAAAATATTTATTATTTTATCATAGATATCTTTTTAATGACTGAAGAAAAGCAGTTTCTTGTAATAAAGAGATGCAATATCTTTTTAATGACTGAAGAAAAGCATTTTCTTGTAATAAGGAGATGCAATATCTTTTTAATGATTGAAGAAAAGCACTTTAAAAACTCGTGCAAGTTGAAAAAAAGCAGATTTATATTGGTGTAAACTTATTCCAAGCTTTCAAATGCGTTTTTTCTCGAAACTAGGTTTTCAAAGTCGCTACTGGTGATAACTCAATAACAAATCACTCAATTAACTTGTTTCTTTTTTCTACTTATAGCTTATAAAATTCCCTAGTCCTTATCAGATGTTTTTTCAAAAATTTTAACTTTTTATATTTTTTTATAGTTAAAACTGGAAAAAGAGAGCTAAAAATTGACACTTTATTTTAAAAGGTCGCCATTTTGTTAAATTCGAAATTTAAAACTCCCATCCGATACAGACTTCAAAATTTAACATACTTTAAGAATTTCTTTTGTTTGTTTCAGATGAACGTGCAGGGCGATTTTACCGGTACCGCAGATCTCTGTATGGTATGCAGGCCAGTATTGGCAGAGCTGTGGTGGAGGTTTTTTTTTTTTGAAAATTTGAATGAATGAAATTTTTTTTTTATAACTATATGAGATGTACTTTCATTTTAAAAAAAGTCGTTATTATACCTTTTTCATTTGTGCCGGAAAAAAAAATTATGAAAATTGCCTTTTTTTATGGCCAAGAAACTCCTATGCCCCTTTAATTTCCAGCAACAATTTCTATTTATTTAGATTTTATCCAGTATAAGCAGAATATCTTTACATCTAAATCTAACTACCTTTTGCTTCTACTCGAGCAGTATTGTCAATTAACAGACTAACAATACTCAGATGTCCTTTTTGTGCTGATATCATTAATGGTGTCAGTTTGTCATGTTGAGCATTTGTTGCTTTGTCCACAGTTGCTTTATGTCTCAGCAGTACTCGTACAACATCCTACAAAAAAGAATTAAAATTAGTCAAGCTTAATAATTTCCACTATTAGCCATATTAAAACAAGCACTAAATCCTTCCTTAACTCAATGGTTGGTTGGTTGTTTGAGGTTTATTGGCGTATCGGCAACTGAGGCCATAATGCGCCAGACAAAGACAAATAGTAAATAAGAGATAAAAATCATGTAAACCTACAACCAATGTTAAAAGCAACATCTAAATGTGATAAAATACAATACAAAAATAGCAACAAGTGTAAAACAAGGAAAGACGAAACCAACAAATATATATAACAAAAAACCATGATAAAAATTTGTGTAAAAGAACAAATATTTATATATATATACAGTATATACAATGGATAAAACTAACCCAGGTGTAAATGACCTAGGTCAGATGGTGAATAAATAAGAAATCCATAAAATCATAACCTGTTAAAATAACCTGTAAACTGCAAAAAAGCAAAAATTGGAGGTAAAAAGCAATAATCAGTTAAAAGATGTCCGAGTGTAAGAGGCTCGGATGCAAAATCATGAAAGTTAAAATACAATTTCCGTTCAATATTAAAAGCTTCGCATTCAATTAAAACATGTTTAACGGTTAAAACGGTGTCACAAAACTCGCACTTAGGTATGTCGTCCGCCCGTAGAAGAAACGAATGAGTAAGAAACGAATGACCTAATCGGAGCCGAGCAAGCACAACTTCCTCTTTGCAATTCCTGCGATAACAAGACTATCATGATTTGATGATAGGTTTGATCTCAAAGAGCTTGTTCGTAAGCTTTCTGACCAAAATATCTGCCACTGTGCCCGGAGCTTGATGGTAAAACGTTGCCAGAAATCCAGATAGGGAATGGGCAACTGAGAGTCTGCCAGGGGTGTGGCTGACTTGGCAGCAGCGTCTGCCACATCATTGCCCCTAATCCCAACAAAATGGAATGTGACCAGGCACCCAACAGAAATGGATGGTGGTGGTGGTGGCTGCCAAACGATGTAGTTGTTGGCGGATCTTAGTAAGAACTGGGTGAGGCTGATGCCTCACCGAGATCAAAGCCTGTAGCAAGCTAAGCAAGTCAGTGTAAAGCACACACCGACAATAATGCTTAGTCGCCATGTGGTCCAAGGCGAGGTTGATAGCATGCAACTCTGCAGTGAAGATGGAACACTGCAGTGGGATCTGGTCTGCAATGATTACATCACAGCAGACCATGACCGATCCCACTGATGTGCTGGACTTCGAGCCATCTGTGAAGACAGGCAAGAAGTCTGGGTACTCAGTACGATGACTGGCAAAGAGTTGCCGGTGCACACAGTCGGGTGTAAAGGCCTTCCCCGTCCTGCACAAAGAAAAATCGCAGGAAGGGGAAACAACAAGCCATGGTGGAAGTGGCTCAGCTGTCGACTGTGCGATGCTATCGAGACTGATGTTAATGTCTCTGAGGTAGCCTCGGACACGCAAACCAAAAGGACGAATGGCAGTCGGCCACTTCCCACTTCAGACTGAAGACGCAGTCCCAAGTGGGATGGCCAGGCAGGGATCGCAATTTAGATGCATATTGTAGGGACGACTGCTGACGGCGAAGAGATAAAGATAGTTAATTGGTCTCAACGTAAAGACTCTGGACCGGTGAAGTGCGGAAGGCTCCCATGCAAACACAGAGAGCCTGGTGATGGAGGGAGTCCAACACCTTCACCACTGAATCCCGGGTGGAGTTGTACACCTGGGATCCATAGTCCAGTTTCGATCAGACAAGTGCACGGTAGAGGCGGAGCAAAGAATATCGGTCCGCCCCCCAAGAAAGGGAGGAGAGGACCTTAACGATGTTCAATGCCTGCGTGCACTTGGACCTGAGATGACGTATGTGAGGTAAAAAGGTCAATTTCTGATCGAATATGAGACCGAGAAACTTGGTCTCCGCCACAACTGGAATGATGTTACCCCCGAGCCACAGCTCGGGATCCAGGTGAAGATTACGCTTGTGGCAAAAGCGCACACAAGCGGTCTTCTGTGGGGAGAACCGAAACCCGTTTGCCGTCGCCCAAACCGAAAGATTGTTCAGGGCAATTTGCAGTTGTCTTTCAATGACCCTCATGCTGGACGAAGAGCAAAAGATGCTAAAATCATCAACATAGAGGGCATTGCCTACTGATGGAGGAAGTTGTCTAGTAATTGAATTAATCTTGACAGCAAAAAGCATAACACTCAGAACGCAGCTTTGTGGCACCCCTGTTCTTGGGGGTACGGCCACGACAGAGTATTACCAACACAGACACGAAAAGAACATGTTAATAAGAAGTTGGAGATGAAGATCGCCATGCGACCTCTCAAGCCGAAGCTGTGAAGGTCACGAAGAATGACAAATCTCCAAGCCGTGTCATACGCCTTTTCGATGTCGAAGAAAATTGACACCAGGTGCTCTCTTCATAAAAATGAATTTCTGATAGCCAATTCGAGGCATATCAGATGGTCAAGAGTTGACCATTGCCTGCAAAAGCCACACTGGGTGTTGGAAAGAAGGTTGCGATGTTCTAAATACCAGATGAGTCTTGCATTTACCATTCTTACCAACACCTTGCACACGCAGCTCGTCAATGCAATGGGACGATAATTTGAAGGTATCTTGGAATCCTTTCCCGGCTTTGGGAAGGCCAAGACGATAGCCTCCCACCAGGAGTCCGGAAACTGCTCCTCGAGAAAAATGCGATTGAAAAGTCGGAGCAGCCGATCCTTACTCGATGGCGACAGATGTTGGAACATGTCATAATGGACATTGTCCGGCCCTTCAGCAGAGGCATGAGAAGAGTGCAGAGCAAGGCGAAGCTCCTCCGCTGTGAATGGCCTGTTGTACGACTCCAGGCCATTCGAGTGGAAAGACAGCGGAGAGCACTCCGCCCTGCCCTTCTGGGCCAGAAACTCGGGGGAATAAGAGGAAGATGAAGAGATGGAGGAGAAGGACTCCCCCAGAGTGTCGGCAATTGCTTTGGGATCAGCAATTGCCTGTCCATTGTGCTCCAGGATCGATAATGAGTGGGACGTGTAGTTCTCACCCATCTTCCGGACTTTATCACACACAACCTTAGAACTGGTCGTGCAGGTGATTGAAGACTTATACTTGATCCAAGATTCCTTCTGGTTCTGGCGTCGGACGAAACAAGCTTTCGCCCTGGCGCGTTTGAACTTTTCGAGGTTGGGGGACGTCAGATATCTCCAAAACACCCCCCAAGCCTTGTTCTGAGTCTTTCGAGCTGCAGTGCAATCTGGATTCCACCACGGTTTCGGAAAGCGAGGAAACCGTGTAGAAGTTTGAGGAATTGTTGATGCAGCTGCATCTACAATACAGTCCATTATCTCCGCTACTGCCACATTGATTGGCTCCTGGCTGACAGAGTGGTCATCGAGCTCAGAGAGCAGCTCAAAACCACCCCAGTCAGCCCAATCGAGCCTCCACCGTGAGACGTGTGAAGGGCTGCAAGGCCCCCCACGGGAGATGGTGCACACCACGGGGAGGTGATCGCTTCCATAAGGGTTGTCCTCGACCTCCCATGTAAAGAGTGGAAGAATCGAGGAGGAGCAGATGGTAAGGTCAATGGCAGGGAAAGTGCGGGTTGGGGAGTGAAAGTAAGTACTGACACCGGTGTTCAACAGGGAGAGAGAAAGATCCAGGAGCCACTGCTCTAGGACTCCAACCCTCCCGTTGGTGTCAGCACTGCCCCAAAATGGACTGTGTCCGTTGAGGTCCCCCATAATGAGGACGGGGGACGGCAGCTGCGAGACGAGATCATCAAGGTCTTCCTGGACGACGATGCTCCCAGGTGGAAGATATACAGAGCAGACAGTCAGCGAGAACCCCACGAAGAGACGGATGGCTACCGCCTCCAAGTTGGTGGTGAGGGGTATGACCCGGAATGGAGAATGGTTGCTCACGAGGATGGCGACACCCCCGCGAGCTGGACCATCTCCATCCCGGTCCCGGCAAACTAGTGAAAAGTGACGGATTGTGGGATCTGTGACTGGCTGCAAGTACACACAGATGGGCTGGTGCGCCTGAAGGAGTGCCTTGATGTCGTCAAGATTCCTCTGGAATCCACAACAATTCCATTGTAGGAGTGTGGCCATCTCAGGACTTGGAAGAGTGGGTAGACGACGAATTCCTATTCAGCTTAACCGCCGCAGAGGTCCAAATTCTAACTCAAAACTTAGGTATTACTGAATCATTATTCATTTATGAGTAAATCCAAAAAACAAAATGACTCAATTACGATATTCTATTACCCCATTTCAAGGAAGATTTTGTTTAATAAGTTGATATATAAATTGATAACTTGATTAATAGCAATAATGAAAATAAAAATAGATTTGCATATCCTAACTCTGCAATCAAATCTACATACTACCATTCAACAAAAATGGAAGCCCATGGTGGAACCATTCAACAAAAATGGAACCCCGTGGTGTGTCTGCCATATATTGCACATATGACAAATCAAACTGCAACTTCATAACAATGATTATTATTCAATTGTACATAACCTTTGTTTACATAAAACTAATTTAGTTCTAATACTTAATGACAGATTGAATGTCAAGCCAAAATTTTATTATTTTGGAGTTATTTAGTTGTTCAGAATTTTCTTATATACATCAATAACTTTAAAGATTTAGATCATACCAATAATAAAAATAAAGATTATGGTTTCCAGAATTACCACCTAAGTGCTTTTATTTAAACCAGTTTCTAATATTTTTATTGAATATTAACAACTCATTACATGGTACATAATAAGGATAATATTTGATTTCTCTCATATCAGCTTCTACACACTTTTTGCAAGCCTTTAAAACCTTTTTTTGCATTACTGAGTTTTAGTCTATTTCTTTAATTTAAGGGATTGTTTTTCTTAGTATTCTTGTATGGGATTGTGAATTTTGGTCCTAAATTTAGCATTTCTTTATTCGTGAATTTGTACCTGGATGGATTTATTATTGGTTTGGGTCTTTCTTAGATGTTTTACATTTACTAATTATAATTATTTTACATTTTATTAACATGGTTTTCTTTTTTAGCTTTATTACCCTAATTTCCTTCCTTTTAGCTCTATTACTCTAATTTCCTTCCTTTTAGCTCAATGTTTACTATATAAATATGTTGGTGCTCTTTTGCTATTTCTAAATATTTATCGTATGTTTCATAATCTATCGCATTTGCTTTCTACAGTTTTCTACAGTTGCATTCAACAATAAATCTCAGATATTCAAACTAAAATTAAAACGAAGGAAGTTTCAGATTCCTTATTTCAGAAGAGGAGAAGCATTTAATTATTAATTAAACATATTCTAGAAAACAGAGATGAGGTCTAAAAGTCAAATAATAATAGCATCAAACTGATAAATACTTATACATCTCACAATCCACCCTAATATTTATCTCATTAAAGGGAATATTTCATAAGGTAAAGTTTTCTGTCATATATAATATATGCATCATTTGGTTTAACAAAATATGTATATATAATGAAGCCAAATTTGAAAATAAAAAAATAAATAAATAAAAAACACTGGTGAAAATGTAAAGTTTATTTTAAACAGAATGTAAAGCTTGTCATTTTCCCAATTTAGCATGCTCTAATGATGAAAATTCAAACTTACTGATGACTGGAAAATACTAATACTATTTTATTAATAGCTATCACATCCAAAAAAAGCTGGATTTTCTAATCCCCCTGTGGGTAAGGTGACAAACTGATGCCATCAGTGCAAAACTCTTGACTCCACAACCCAAGTTTCAAATTTCTAGGATGAATAGATAGTTTATTTTTCTTTTAAAGTTTCCCAATTTTCCATATTTAGTCTCATTTAACAATGGAATTTAGAATATCAGGATATTTGTAAAATGTGAATCCTAATATTTCATTATTAACTACCCACCCAAACAGAATTTTCCAGTTATTTCTAAAAGCTGAAAAGCAAAATATCTACAGATGGATGGATGACAATGTAAAAAAAAAAAGCAGCTTTTGTTTTTTGGAAAACAAGGTCTCGAATTTTTTTATGGACTGCAAACTGTTGCATTCATTCGATAAAGCAAGAAAATGTTACGTCTTCTTGCTTGTCACATTTGAACATGATCACTTATTTTTTCACAAAGATTTATCACTAATATGAGACTCTGAGACAACAATTACAACAAGTACAGTCAAGCAATAACAAATCAGTAAAGTCAATATTGTAACTAAACAGGGTGGGTTAATTGTAAGAATTAATGATAAACTTAAGCAAACATCTGGTGCACACGAGAAGTCAGTTGCTACATGGGCATTCAGGAATGTAACTGACTAAAGGGGAAAAAGACTTGTAGCCAGCCACAATTATAAAGCTATGAATTTTACAGCCTAATTATTGATAAAAAAATAAAAAAAACACTGCCTCATAATCAGCCAATATAGTGGTGGGATGTCATTCATTTTCACTTCAATGAGAATCAGAGTTTAGTTCTTTTTACATCACTGAAGAAAAAAGTAAGTACTCACAGTATGACCATATTGGCAGGCCAAATGTAAAGGAGTAAAACATTTTTTATTTCCCCTATCAATTCCTGCAACTCCATGTTTATCTTGAACTGTAACAGCAGAATTAACTTCTTTCTTTCCATGATCTAAAAATAACAGAAATACTTTTAAGTAGAAGTAAAAAGATTACATTTCCAAAAATTAAAAATTATGTTTAAAATACAACAAGAGGAAAAATATAGCAGAGAAATAACTGGCTTTCTTTAAAATTATAAACTATGCAGAACTATCTCACTCTTTGCTAAAATATTATCCTCAATAGAATTTGCAATTTGTTTAACAAAATTTTATATTTGAGGAAGCAGCTTTTATAACAGTGTCTTAAAATTATAAAAAGAAATCTGAAGCAGGTAGTATAAAAAAAATTTCTTTAGCTTCACTGAGCTTGACAGATTTTAGAATAGTGGCTCTTTTTAAAACAGAATTTTTTTCAGACTGAAATGTTCCTTTAAGATACATTTTGAGATTTTCAAACACTTGCAACATTCTTCATCAGTTGGGTTTTTTAGCTTTGAGTGGCACTTTTTTGCACACTACGGGCTAAATGACCAGGTCATAAGGACCCTGAAGGTTCAGAGAAGGTTGGGGGAGGGGACCCACTGTAACAGCTGTTGGGAGACAGATGATAGCCTCCCATCAAGGCCATCCAATGTGTTCTTTAACATGCACAAGGTATGGCTCTCCTGCAGATGTGGTCATGGCTTTGTGTACCATCTGATGGACAGTGGCCTTTACAAGCCCATTTGCTTCCCTACTAACCATGGGTGGGGTGTTTTTCAGAGATAAATCTCAATGCTGACCCAGCTGGGACTCTAACCTAGGAACTGCAGATTATGAGCCTGCCACACTGACTAAGCCAACCCCTCTTCATCAGTGAAACTGGTGTTCATCCATTATAAAATGTTGCAAAGATTGCTAGATTTTCCTACAGTTGCTTCCAAGCAAATCAGTTATTGTTGCAAAATAAAAAAAAACCTTACATTTGCATAGCTGACTAATGAAGCACTAATAAAAATCAAATCTCAGAATAAAGACATCTAAAAACAATGAAAAATTAGTACATCAGTTTAAAACTTTAGTAAAAACTGTAACACTACTGTACATGACTTAAAGTAAGCATGATGTTTCAGTAATTATTAACTATGACTAATGCACTATGCATAAACTTTGTAACATACCACATATGTAGTTTGGCTGCTACATTCTCTTCGAAGTTCAACTATAGAATATTAGTTATAAATTAGATATTAACAATTACTACAATATCTTGCTGTCTTTTAAGCCGTGACCCGTCAAAATAGCTCAAGACAAAACAGCCCCGACAAAATAGCCTGACCTAAAATAGCCCAAGATTAAATAGCCCCGACAAAATAGCCCCGGAGAAATAGCTTAGCCTATTTAAATTCTAAATTTCGCATTTTAAAAATTGTATACAGACATATAAATAAAAATTCTAAATATGGTTTGGTAATTCTTTACTACAAGTCTTTAAGGTTTGTGTTCCTTGCCACATTCTTTACAAAAATTACATTTCAAGGTTATGTGAAATGCCACGAAGAAAGTCCATATGTTCCATAGTTGCATAATTTTCCACTAATGCTTCCAGGCGTCGATTCAGTTGCACATATTTAGTGTTGCTAGCATCTAGGTTGCGAATACCTGAAGCAAGACGGGTTAAGCGGATTTCTACCATATCCTGCTCTTTTCGGAAATGGTCGACGAGTTTGTAGACGGATGGATGATGGCAATCTACAGTTTGCTGGAATGCCCTATGCCACCCTTCTACCGAATTATTTGTCCTCGGAAGACCATTGACAACGCGCTCATGAACATTCCATATATGTATTGCAAATGTTCCAAATGAAACAAACATCCAACAACTTCTGTGTTATTAAAAACTTGTTGCACGGCGTTTTGAATCGCTTTCTCGTAATCACTTAACACACTTGTTGGATTTAAAGTTTCCTTCAACTGTAATAGTTTCTGAAATACGTCTGTGGCTATTTTAGTCTTGGGCTATTTTAGAATAGGCTATTTTGTCGGGGCTATTTAGTCTTGGGCTATTTTAGAATAGGCTATTTTGTCGGGGCTTTTTTTTCGGGGCTATTTAGTCTTGGGCTATTTTGACGGGGTACCCTTTTAAGCATATACAGTAACAGAGCTTTTATTAATGCTACACATTGTGCTAGTTTTCAAATTAGTACATCAGAGTGATGTATGAAATTCAAATGAAATAATTCATAAGTCTAGGACTCAATCTGCTAAGTTTCAGCTTTAAAAAGATTTTTTAACTAAAAATATAAATTAGAAATTTTAAAAAATACTTATCTTCCTATATGGCCCTAAAAAGTAGAAAATAAATCTAAAGCATATCATAGTGCAATCAGTCACTGAGTTTGTATTCACTTCAAAGGAAAATAGGGTGCCAGCAATTTTGCTGTGTAGGTAATTGCCACCCTATCTTACTTTGAAGTGAATACAAACTCAGTGAATAATTGACCCATTGATATGCTTTAAGTTTATTTTCTACTTTTTAGGACCATATATGTATTTTTTTTTGTAACTAAAAGCACTTACCTTCAAGCACTTTTCATTTGATATATGAATCATAAACATCAACCACATATTTCCTCCCTTTTGGAATCTTGTTTGAGGTAGCCCATGACATTGGAGACATCACAAGCTTTAATTTGAGATGACTCGTTAAAGTTGAACCCCGTGAAAATTGCCCCCCCCCTTATCAGGGGGTAATGGGGGGCAAAATTCAAAATAGTTTATGATGGTCATTATATGAGCTTCCATTTGACACCTAACTTGTAACAGTAAGCCCTCATTGTTAATAAGATTGGATGCATATAAATAAAAAAATTAACTCTAATGTACATGTGTTTATATAAATTTAAAGAACTTACCAGAAGCAGCATAATGCCTTAAAATTAAATCAACATTATGTGCTCGACCAGCAGTGCAAGCTACGTGTAAAGCTGTGTTGGCTTCTGAGTCACCATCTTCTACAGAAATACCTCTGAAATTACATATATAAAAATACATGTCAGTAGTTTTCAAGATATAAAACAAGAAAAAAAATGCAAAAACTATTTTAAAAAGCAATCTATTAATTCAGCTTCTTGTATATTAGTGACATGAAGCCTTAACTCAAAATCACAAGTCTCAAGGTGACAATTAGAGGCCTATCAGAATTTACATCTAATTATCATCACTAATCACAGTGGGCAAATAGTTAGCATATTTGTCTATGCCATGGATGTTTCTTATTTTTGTCTTTCTATTGAAATCTCTTCTTCCTCATAGATTTTTTTTTCTGTGGTATACTGTATTGATCTGTGGCAAGCAGCTGGCTTGAGATGTAATCTATCTTTATTTTTCAAAAATCATTCTTCTAAGTCCTAAGCAGGAAAACATTTCAAGTACTATCAGAAATTGCATCTAAACATAATCCGTATCAGAGTATTTACAGAAATTCACAAACTTTAAACCTAAAGGTTTGTGATTCAAACAGAAAAAAAAAAAGCCAAACAATTGTTGGTTCAGCTTTTACCATCTTCCTCTTACTTATCATTAGTTGGTCTCTACATTTAAACCCTCTTCACAGACAAGGGACTTATCACTCTTACATCGAATCAATTTTTAGAGGAAAAATTATCTTGAGCTGGGTGGAATACAAACCCATGACTTCCTGATAACGTATCAGGTGCTCTGGACCACTGAGCTACCAGCTGCTGATCAAGAGCTCCTCTAATTGATAGTATGAATATTTCTACCTACAGTACACAATCACTGTGTCACATGAAGGTGCTGTTCCAGCAAACCCGGCTCAAGACAATTTTTCCTCTAAAAATTGGATAGAGTAAAAGTGATATTTCCCTTGTGTGTGAACCAGAGGCATCATGAATATTCAAATTTAATTAAACCCTCTTCATTAACTTTTAAGTTGTCTCTTTGTGTACACATATTAAAAACACTTTGTTAATCATTTGAGGAATAATTTTAGATAACATTCTTATCTTGAGTTGGTCCTTTCACTAATCCTTTGCATGTCTTGTTATTAGATTAAGCTGGTCAACACTCTATAAACTACTTTAAGCATTAGTTTATTTGTTATAAAGTAGCAAAATAAAATTAATTATAAAAATATTTTAAGATTCTCTATATGTATCATATCAATTCCCTCTTGGTCCATCATCAGATGCTTCTGTATTTACTCTGTGCTTTAAGCTTACAAGATTCAGTCACTGTTTCTATCCTTATATTCTGCTTCTTTACCCAGGTTGTTAGTCTTATTAATTTTTATAGTGGGTTCATCAGGATTCTTGCACATTTTCTAAATAAACATTTTTTGTTAGGGGAGTCAAGGGGGCTGGAACTATAAAAAGGAGGATAGCTATGAACGGGGTAAGGGGTTAAAATAACCCCTCACTCCTTTCATATCCATGAAATGTGATGGGATATCAATTCCAAATATAATAAACAAGAATATTTTAATCTTAACCACTTTCTTATGACAACCTTGGTAACAAAAATTTTAAAGTCACATTAAAAAAAGAATCCACTAGTAGTCATTATAATAAAGTAATAAAAATTACACCAAGACTAACAAGGGCAAGGTTTCAAATCAGAAAAAGTAAAATATGCAACCAAGGAGATGCTTTGGTTGTTTGGGGTTTAATGACACATTGGCAGCTGAGGCCATAATGCACCAAAAAGATGAATAAAAAGGGTAAAAGAAGCAGAAACCCACAACCAAAGTTAAAATTTACGATAGTAAAGGGCAAAACCAATAAATAGGTATAAAGACATAGAAACAAAATTAGAAATGGTAAAATCAACCCAGGTTGTATATGTATAGGGTGTAAAAAAAAAATCCATAAAATTACAATCTGTAAAAATAACAGCAAAACATAAAAAAGTAAAGACAGGAGGTAAAAAAGAGTCATCAGATAAAAGATGTCCAAGTGTAAGGGACTCGGACCCAAGGAGAAGCCCAAATAACAAAATCTTGCAAAACTAAGAAATGCAAACGAATAAAGAATGTCTCTGATGATGGACCAAAAAGAGATTGGCTTGAAACATATAATAAACTTTTAAAACATGTAGTGAACTTTTTAGTTCTTTTCAATTAAGTTTCATTTTACTAATAAATAAACCAATGTTTCAAGTTGTCTTAAAATATGCAAACCTGAAATCTAAATGCAAAAGAAGAAAGTGGATTAGATTAGCAAAAGGACCATCTTCAGGCAAGACATTGTTTAGAATTTTGCCTCAAGTGATAGTTGAATATTTTAGTAATAAAATATTGCTAAAAACAAACTTTTTATGAAGTAGAAACTTTTTATGGTATTTAGTTTTTCCAACTTTATGGGGGGGAACTTATTTAAAGAAACAAATACACTAAAAGGTAGTTCAATGTGGTTGAAGGGATTGTGAAAAGTTTTCTCTAATGGGTCTCATCATGCAGGACAAATTTTTGATTTCTACTTGTGAATAAAAACATTCAAAAAAAAAATTGTATTATGAGTATGAATAAATTATAAAATGAAAGATCACCTAGTCGAGTGCATTTAATGTTATAAACTGCAGCAAGAAAACCATTGCAGATTTAATGACAGTGAGTGCACCTTGACGTCATACTGACCTGTACTGTGAAATATTAGCATTTACTAACTGTTTTTAAGTGCATTTACTAATTGTTCAAGATTGTGTTTGCTGACAATCAATGTTTTAAAAAATCTAATCTTTTTTGATACCTTTAAAACTCAACATGAAGACTAAATCACATTTAAAAAAACACCTATTGATTTATTCATTTTACTGATGTCTGTTCAGTAATCCATCACTTTGTCATCTGTCTGTCCATCTGTAAACATTCAACTTTTTCTTTTTGCTTTAAAAGATAAATGAAAATTCTTTTTTGGTTGGATAGGCGATAATGAAATATTACAATTTGCATTTTCCAAATCTTCCAATACTTTGAATTTCCCCTATCATTAAAAAATCACTAAATTTGGGAAACAGCAAAACCTTATACAAATATCATAAAAAGTCAATTCATGCTATATATATTTGAAATTCAGTTGGCATAGCGTGGGTGGTCATGAAGTTTACATTGACAGTAGCAACTTGATTTGTGGAAGTAACCATTAGAGGGTGTGAAATTGCAAACTTGCAAACATTTTTAATCTTTGAAAACGAAATTCCATATTCAATACAGGTGATTGGCCCTTCCAATTAGATATGTATTGTGGGGTTGACAAAATGATATTACTCCAATTGTAATCACAAAAACTAACTTTTGGTCCTGGGAACATCATTGTGTTTCAACCCAGAACATGTAGCATGTGTGGCTTAATTAGAAGTATGTATGCAGTAAATGAAAACCTCCAAGCTACAAAACCACTTGAAGTAGCTTGACATTGCAGTAGCTTCATGTTAATAAAATGTTGGATTCATGTGTATTTTATTTGTTCAGTTAGTACAATTTTACTAGCAGATTTTCCATTGGAATTCAGTGGATACTTCAGGTGGAGAAATTGGAATGGTTTTTAACTTGAATTCAAGTTCTATTAGAGATCGATTTTTTTTTCCCCCATGTAACGCAAAATTGGGACAAGGCAGTCATGTATCTGGGAAATTACAGAGAAAACACAAATTCAATAAAAAATGAGATAAAAAAAACTCAAACTCAGCACATGTGTATTGGAAAAGTGTTTAGTCACATGCACTGTCAGGGAATGTGAAATTCAGAAGGCTTATGAGGGGTATTCAAAAAGTTTTTGAGATGCATCTGCAGAACAAAAACAATTGCACTTACCTCAACAAAACTTTTACTACCCTTCAAAGTACTCTACTCTAAATGCAAAGTTGCATATGTCTACACCAATTCTGGAATGCTTGGTGGTACTCCTGTTGAGGAATAACTCCATAACTAAGAATGAATGCATTTCACAAGGTCTTGCACCCTTCAAAAAGGCTTACCAGCAAGTTCCTTCTTAATTTTTGCCATTTCAAACATTGCCAGCATCATGCACAAGTTTACTCTAGCCTTTTTCTTCTCTTCTATCAGTTTGTGGGTACCCATTTGGCACAGATCTTCTGGACCTTTAAATGTTGATGAATAATTGTTTCCACACTGACATTGAAACTTATTACCTGAACAGTAAATGTGTGGGTTTTCCTTAACGAGTTCATGAACAGGAATGATGAAACTTTGTTTACTGCCTCCTTCAGTCTCCTGCACGAGAGGTGTTCAAAGCTCTGCTGTCCTTCTCTGAATTTGTACATCCATCCCATAACAGTGCCATGTGAACAAGCATGAACAATTCCCAATACTTGTGATAAATTGGCATGTTTTCTTTTTTTGCATCATCCACAAGTTGCATCTTTGTGAAAATGTAAAATTAAATTAAATTAGTGCAAATTCATCAACACATGTCAAGAACTTTTTGAACCCTACCTTATAGATCATGGAATGACTTACCAGTATTATTTATAAAGATCTTTTAATTTGTGGCTTTTCAGTTTTCATAGAGTTATGATACAGCTTTGTCAAATGTTTCCACCAAAAACAACTTATTTTTCTTTAAACTGTTCTATAGAATTTGACAATAGGAATTTCTTGATTTTCCATATTAAGAAATGCTGGTCTTTCATCAACTCCCAAATTGAATGAAATTTTAGGAAACCTAAAGTGTTTACTTGCCTTGGAAAACCAACCCTATTCCCTATTCTACTGCCAATTCTTTTGAGCAAAATAGTCTACTTATCCTCTCTGAAGAAGCCAATGAACTACAGCTTTATCCACTTCTTGGTGGTTAGCTGCTCTGAGGTATTTGTGATCACTTCGAACATTGTTTTTCTTAAAATAGGATTTGATTTGTGTATTCTGCTTCAGAATTACCGATGATCATTTGATGAAATCAGGTTATGTATCTTAGATAAAAACATCTTAAAAGTCATTTTCAATGTTTTGCAGTTACATCTTTAATTCAATGGAGAAATTTCTTTTTTGTCACATTTGGCAATTGCAGACCATAATGAAATGACTGGTAAACTACCTTAAAGTTCAAAGTGACTGGATTTTACTCTTGAACACAGAAGTTGAAGCTGATAGTGTATGGGCTCAGCAATCTCTGTAGGCAATCAGAAGAAAACACAGCAACTCTAACCACTTCAGTCTACAAGCTATATCCCCTCAATCATTAGATATGATTAATGCTCCCCTTCATCGCAAAATTTCAGCACTTAAAACCTTCAAAGAGAATTGTCTATTGTATTTAAATGAAACAGTTTTAAAAATATAATGAACACCCAAGAAATTTAAGGAGCACAAAACCAACATTATACAAAAAGGAGTACGACAGTGATAGCCGAGCTAACACAGAGCAGTTACTGAATGGAAATTAGTCACAATAATTGTAACTGTGATGTCATCATAGAATTAATGTTCAAAACGGTATTGAAAAAATGTCATTTGCCATAACCACCAGGTTGTTGAATTCACTCTCCCACTTGTGGGTAAACACCTTATAATGACTTCCCGACATTTTCCTTATTCAGTTTATTCACTGATGACAGTATTGGTTTGTGCCAAAGAGAGTTTCATCCAAATATAATTTTTTTAAAATGTGTTTTTCAAGGTCACCTTCAAATAACATTGCCATAGGCAGAAGCTTGACATGAAAACATTTCCAATTGCCTTTGAGCAAGGTCTAGTTTCAAATTAGTTAATATTACAACTTCCTGAAATATCAAACATTCTATACATATATTTTTTAATTGTTGTCATTGCTATTGTCACCTACTTACAGCATATTAAATAAAATACTATTACATTGCATAAAAAACCCTTTTTTAATCCAATCAGAAATATTTAACATAGATTAAAATAGTTTTGTTTTGAGAAAGATTTGTTTCTAAAAATACCTTATGGACCAAAGAACATTGTGCAAACATACCTTGATAGAAGTAATTCTAAAGGTCCAGTAGTCTTACATACAGATGCATAATGAATTGGTCGCCAACCATTTTCATCAGGAAGGCTATAATCTGGAGCAATTCCTAGCAATGAAGCTAAATACTGTGGATTAGGATTAATTGCAGAACAATGCAGTGGTGTGACCTGAAAGTAAAATAATTTACTCTAATAAAACATTGCTATGAAATATATATTATTGCTAAATTTTTCTGAATAATGTAAAAATCTAACAAAAAAAAAAGAAAAATTTAATCATTTCATCACAAATGGCAGGCAAGAATACATATCTCATTCCTATATATTCTGTAACATTCCCCTTTTCATTTCAATTTGTGATCAGATCTGCAAAACAACTAGACTGCAAGTTATGACAGAATAAATGACCATGCCAGAATTCAGGCCTCAAACCCAGACCCCAGCAGTCACAGTGTCACCATGAACCAATATACCACTTCACCACCGAAGCGGCAACATATTATCTTAAACAACATATTATCTTAAAGCAACATATCAGCTATATCAATTACAAAAAAATACTTGAAACCATTGGTTTATCTCTGAGTGGCACTTTTTTTTTTGCACACAATGGGCTAAATGGCCAGGTCACAAGGACCCTGAAGGCTCAGAGAAGGTTGGGAAACTGATGGTAGCCTCTCGCCAAGCCATCCAATGTGTTCTTTAATGTGCACAGGATATGGCTCTCCTGCATATGGGCCACAGCTTTGTGTCCCATCTTATGGACAGTCCTTTTCAAGCCCATTGGTTCCCCTACTGACCATGGGCAGGGTGGGGAGTTTTGCAGAGAAAATCTCAATGTTGACCCAGCTGGGACTCAAACCTAGGAACTGCAGATTACAAGCCTGGTGCACTACCAACTGAGACAACCCCACCCTACCTGAAACCATAGTAGGTTAAAAGGATTATGCCACAAATAAATGATTCTGTTTCCAGCTTACTTTCAGCATTAAATTTTAGAAAATACTTACTGCAACACAGTAACAACCTGAAGTGCATTTTCTAATTTCAAAATTTCATTTCTTATAATGTGGTTTTTAAAGCACTCTTACCTATTTTTAAATATTCTACCTTGGTGGAAAGATTTCCAGATACCTAAAAGTTTACATAAATCTAAGATTTTGATTATTTTATCCTGCTCAGTGAGCAGTTTTGCATAATGGGCTAAAATAAAAGATTGGTTTTTAAGATTTGAATACCATGTCTTAGAAAACCCAGTAAGGATATATTTACCTCTCATTATGGTATAGAAATTTTCAACAAATTTTACAATTTAAGATTTACATTATACATTTGCAATTCACAGATTAACTGAACATTTTATTAAGGAAAACATATGCCAAAAAGATTTTTCCCAAATTCAAAGTACCTCATCGTAGTGTAAGAATATTTTGCTCAGCTGGGTTCCTTTCACTGTAATAAAAATACCACCATTAAATAGCTGTAACTCAGTACATTGCCATTACCCAAATTTTGAGTATACAGCAAGAGAATATACCTATCTACTGGGCTACAGCTTCAACAAATGAACAATACATGAATACTTGGGAAGCTATAGAGTTATCAATTAAGTTGCCACTGCAAAACTATTCTTAGTTTCCTTCACAAATTCTAAAATTTTAGTAGTATTCAAGTGTTTTTTCAATAATTATATACTTTATATCAGTATGGCTGGAACTGAAGTAGTAATCTTACTTTGAGTATTAATCTTAAAGTTAGAATATTAGTTCAAATTCTCAATCTTGGAACCTCTTGTTCCAAATTTCAACATTTTAGAAAACCTTCTGGATGAAGGAAACTAACCACCATTACCCACTGAGATCAACACTCAAGATAACAATTTACTTACAATCCAGACATGATATAAATATATACTTAAACCTATTAAATAAGTTGAGAATTAATGCTTAATATTCCTTAATACTATTATTTAAAAATAAATATCTTACCCTAGCATTACCAATTGCTTTCTTGGTAACAGAAACAGGCTTAAAACTGGACAGAGGTTGTCTGTCCTTTGTAAGAACCTGCAAACAAACATTTCAAAATTATGTTGTTTTTTTAAAAAAAATTCTCCATGGACAGCAACTTCAGAAAAAATGATATAAAGGGGAAAATTCTCAAAGCATATAAAATGAGTTACATACAATATCTGTCATATATTAATCAGAAAAATACCAATTCGTTTATACATTAGCTGGGGAAAAAGGAAAATTCACTCACCAATATTGAGCAAATTATCCAAACAGTTTTTCCAAATTTCACCACACTTGCTTTCACACAATACAAAAGGTGTGTAACATCCATTTATGAAATTATTGATTTTTTTCTGCCATTCATTTATTCTCAGTAGCATCAAAATATAACTCAGTGATTCAGTTAATTAATATAATAAAGTACACTTTTTAAACACTGATGAAACTGTAGAGCTGAAAAACAATTTGCAATTGTATGGCAATAATGTTACAAAAGAATACATGCATACTTGAAAACAGTCACTTCTTCAGCTTAGATATTATAAAAACATTTATCCTGCAATGCATCCTTGAAAAACTATCAACCATCATAGAAAAACAAAAACTAACATTGCAGATAAAAAGACCAACTCACTATAACAAAAGTGAAATTACAAATAACCACAATTTCAGATTAAAAGTCAGTCATCATATTAAAATACAAAAAAAAATTAAATTAACTATTTTGACATTAAATACTTGTGAGAGTATTACTAGGGAAATCAATTTGTGAATAATAATGAGGTTTAACAAAAGAATTAACTTTTAAATAGCCACTTGTGTAGGGAGAGACCGTAGTAGCTTGGCCATATTGTTTGTATGCAGGACAAAAGACTAGCATTGGTAAACAAGACTAGCATTGTTATTGGTAAACAAGATTGAAGAGGTTGTCAAACAATACGCTGACAATGTCATAGAAGACCTTATTAATACAACCTTCAACTGCCACTCAGAATAGAAGAGTTTAAAGAATAAAATTAATTTCTATCCATCCATAGTCTTTGGTAGCTTGAGAATTTCATTTTACTGTACTTTAGTTAGTAGAGCAATACACGCATTGACAATACATAGCATTATTTGTTGAGCCATAAGAGTTACAAAAGATACATCATGTATACTCTATTGTAGGGCTTTCAGCTAAAAGTTCATGTCAATGCTAATTGTGACTCTGATGTTGAATGTGCTTTAAAGGTTGCATAATTTATAAACAATACTCTCAAAATCAATCTAACATAAAATAGCAATATCTTTATACAAGTTTCAATACAGAACTTCAAGATCAAATCTTAAAGCCTAGTTACTCAAGAACATAGCTCAAATTAAATTAGTATAACAATTCCCTAATTAACTCACTTCTTTGTGCAGAGTACCAAATCCATATCCACCCCTGTCAGCTGCTTCACTAACTAGCTGACCAGCTAATTTACGATGCCCATTCCTCAATGCTATTACAATATGCTTCAATACTTCATCTTTCTATGAAAAAAAAAGATGTTTTAAAATTATATGAAATTACTATTTCACATGAGATAAAATGTAAGAAATATTCAGCTTATAATAATATGCAAAAAAAAATACCAAAGTATTCTTTAAAAGTTAAATCAGAGACACATCTAGGAGGGATACGTTTTTTTTTAAAACTTTATTTTGCTTAGCTAATACTCTTTTTGTATTTGTAGCTCTAAACAACTACCATTATATTATCAGTCTACAAAAATTAACTTACTTCCCAACTATAAACATTTTTTTCTGCCTTCTTTTCAGCACATAACAAGTTCAAGGTATCAAATGACACACCAACACGAAGAGCTTCTTTTATGACATTGGTTTCTACACTTGGGTAAGTTGTATCATAATATGATAAGTCCTGAAAATTAAGAGACATTTAAAGTTGCAGCATTCTTTTCATTCCAAACTGATTCAAAATTTTTACATGAATTTACATGAAATTTACTTCACATTTCCATGCAAAAATATTTGGAAGAACAAAAATAATAATGATTAGAATATAAGCTTATAAGTCATATTTGGGGTGAAGACCACACAAAGTAATTCACATACACTAAGAATAGTATATTATTCTACATGGAATTATCGTTGAATTATGGACCACTCCATATTGCGTCAGTGGGATACTAATTTTGAAGCTCTAAAACTATTAAAATAATAGTTTTATGTTTTATTTCAACCATTGTACTTCAGTATTTAAAAAATTATAGAAGTTTGAACATTTACCAACAGCAATGCTGGACAAAACAATTTACCTTTGAAGTTAATTGAAACTGAAATAGAAGTATTTCAAACCATTCCATAAATAACTACATATTTTAAAAGTGTGCATAAATAATTTCTTCAATATTCACTTAATATTTTGATAAATTTTGTAGAACATATTGATGTTCTGAAATGTTTAACCCTTCCATACCTGTTTAAATACTGAAAGAATATTATTGAAAATTGATATTTAGATAAAATAAATTAGGTTTCAATCAATTCTGTCACATTTTCTATAAAATACCTATTTTAAAAATTATAGAGCTCTGAAATTAGCATCCCATTGGCATAACAGATTAGGGTCTCAATGATCACTCGGTATATATGACCCATTATGAAAAAAAGGCCTAGAAACATTTCGCAATACAGATCCCAGTGATGAATAAAACGGCATTTCAACTGTGTCTAAATGGAAACTTGATTAACCTATACCAATATGCAGCCTAATGACTTATATAAGTTCTCCTTGAACTAAACATTATCAGGAACATGAAGCATGCCAAGCATGTTCTCTTTTAACTGAAACTTATTGAACCTGCATGAAATATTCTAAAGACGTTGGGTTGTTTTACCTCTGAGCAGCACTTTTTTGCACACCATGGGCTAAATGGCCAAGTCACAAGGATCTCGAAGGTTCAGAGAAGGTTGAGGGAGGGGGCCCACTGTAACAGCTGTTGGGAGACAGATGGTAGTCTCCCATCAAGGCCATCCAATCCAGCATGTTCTTTAATGTGCACAGGGTATGGCTCTCCTGCACATGGGCCAAGTCTTAACATTCCATCTGATGGACAGTGGTCTTTCCAAGCCTATCAGTGTCCCCTATTGGCTTTGGGCAGGGTGGGAAGTTTTGTGGAGATAAATCTCAATGCTGATGAACACACTACTGAATGAGCCATCCCCACCCACTTTCTAAGGATGCATTCATCCATTAATTCAGTGGAAACTTTTGAGTCCTATACACTTCAACATGTAAAAGCTGCTCTAGTACATCAGATACTTCTAAGATATTGATGTCTTAATGTGGTGGTTCTCAAACTTTTTAATACTGTGATCCTCTAGAATTGTAATAAATTTTTAATAAATTTAAGTGACCCCCTAAGAATCGTAGATACTCATGTGACCTCTTCCATAAGAAGTAGGAACCACATAGTTAAATCTAATGATTTCAATAGATTCAGTAAGATAAAATGACTTTTTTTTTGCATTCAACCCAATACATTTGTCACAAAACATTTTTTTTATAAATGCAATGTCGAATATTATTACAAAAAAATTCACTAAAAATACTAGCAAATATAAACTATCAGAACTTTGCGACCCCTTCTAAGCTGCTCATGACCCACAGTTTGAGAACCGTGTCTTAATGAACACTAGGCATCATCAGTATGAGGCATACTATAGTCCTAGTGACCACACACTGTATTAAGCAGTTTCACAAATCTTTCAGGTCATTACATACAGGTTCTTTTAATAAAATTACTTTTAGCCGAGGTATATTTCACTAGCCGTCCCATGGCCGAGTGGTTAGCGTGCTTGGCTACCATGGCTACTGATCCAAGGACCTGGATTCGAGCCCCGGATTAAGGCATGGTTGTATGTGTTGTTTTTCTGCTGAGGTCCTGCCATCCTCTCAGATCTTCTACTTTGGCATATAAACTGACAGACTCCTGTCAGACCTCTGTGGCAAGCAGCTGCTTGAAGGGGTATTTATTTATTATTATTATATTTCACTAACACTTTGTGTGTCTATTAATAAAATCATACAACATATTCATGTTTCAAGGAGCTACTCCACCAGTTTTTAAAATACAGATTTTTTTCTACATACTTCCTGACCCAAGTACATATAGATTGACACAAGTACATATAGATAGCCAATAAAATTATCTCTATCTAATTATCTAATGCAATAAGCTTACTGTAAATTTAACTTTCATTCATTATTTGCATCATTCTATATTATACCATTAATATAATGTATCACAAGTGAGAATCTAAAACCATTTTCAGCACTGCTGTAATGGTAACTTATATTCTAATGTTACAGAAGTGAAGGAAATATAACAAATTCTTAGATATTTTTCTTTTCTTCAAAGCAGAATTCAGCCTCATTTCTATGACTATTTGTTATTCTGTAATTAATATCACAAAAAGAAAAAATTTTATTTTGCAATTACATTTTCTAAGTAATGGTTTCCTAAATTATATTTGTCTAATGATTACCTAATGTTTATGTCATTTTCTTCAAATGTTAGTTCAGAAATCCTAGCAATAGTTATGCTAACCAATTAGTTTATGCCCTGATATTTTTTATTCTCATTTCATGAATTATTAAAGTGTCAATTACAAGTTTGTTTGTTTTTTTCATACATGTTATTCTATCTATTATCCACAAGGTTTTAGTCTATGAACAATTACAAGTAAATTCCTCTAATCTGCAAACTAGCATCTTTGATCAAGTTGTAAAATCCTCTTGATTATTTTCCCACTATTATCCAAGGCTATCTAGCAACAATTAAATTCAGTAGTGTTAATAAGCATGTACATTTAATGTTTGCATTTAAATTGAACTAGTTTTCTAACATGAAAAGACTAAACATACAAGTCTGTGTTAAAAGGCTAGCTGCTATATGACTTTTTTTCCTTATTTGCATATTTTTTTCACCTCAGATTTGTTTTATTTTATATGCATTAAATTATGATAAAAATTCTAATGATAAAAGTCAGAGAAAAATTGGAACTCTTAGCAAAGTAATGCAATTGGATCTAATCAGCAGTTATACCTAACATTCACAAATGCTACATTTTATTCATAAGATTATGGTGTATGAACTTTTAAAACAGACAGATAACAAAACATGCAAAACATGAATGAAATAAAAGCTAGAGAAACAAATTTACAATTGAAATTATGAACATACTTTTAAAAAGGCATTATTTCCTTCTCTTCCACCCCGAGACACATTTATTGGCTTAACCATGTGTCCAAGCATGGCCATGTTATATCTGCAATTACATTAGTTTTACTCAGAATATTATGAACATAAAAATGAAATAAAGAAATAATAAATATTAAATTGCATAACCTTTTCAATCATTTATAATTTTTGTTAATTTACAACTGAGTGCATGAAGGCACCATTATCCATGACCTTTATGAAGGAAAATGTGTACTGCTACCTGTTTGCA
Organism: Ryuthela nishihirai; assembly: GCA_038380435.1. Lineage (NCBI taxonomy): Eukaryota > Metazoa > Arthropoda > Arachnida > Araneae > Heptathelidae > Ryuthela > Ryuthela nishihirai. The sequence goes on along the minus strand of JAWZYU010000029.1, from coordinate 57,557,368 downwards.
ACACATGGTATTTGCTCCATATAGCACTTCTGAACATATATTGATGGGAAATAAAGTTTTTTTTTTACCTGATAATGCTCAAGTTTTTCAGTGTGGGGCAGAGTGGTTGCCATGCTTGGCAATGAATTAGGAGATCTAAGTTTGGGCCCTGAATATGGTATAGATATTATTTATGTTATCTTTCAGCTAAGGTGTCACACTCCTCACAGATCTTTTCTGTGGAGTATTATAATGATAGGCTCCTGTCAGACCTCTGTGAAAAGCAGCTGCTAGAATATTTTATTTATATAGAATAACTGAAATCAGGAATTTTTTTTTGGTTAAAAGATACTTTTATTATTTCAGTCCAGGCAGATCTTTTAACAATCTGAAACTCAGCACTGAAAGGGTAAAATAATATTTAGCTCTTACACTCTTACAATGTCAGGTTTCTGAAACTGAACTCACTGTGGTAGCTGAGTTTATTTTAAAGTGATTTCAGAAAATAAACAACTTTAGAACCTTATCCTTACGCATCTAACAGACAGATATAGGTCATGCTACATGGAAAAATCAAAGAAAATTTATGCTGAATATTAATAAAATATATAATGAAAATGAGAAGCAATTAATTTAAATAGGTTTTTAAAATAATGCAATCAAAATATCATTATTAATTTGCACCAAATTATGAAATATCCAAAGAACAGAACTATGGTTCAGTATATATATTAAAAGACAACGAAATTAATTCTGAACAAAATGATACATTTCATCATTGTTAAGATTTATCCAAAACAGGGTAGTTATTCTTTTCCATGGCATTTTTTGGTACAATAATCTACAGAGCATGATCTCTGAATGCACAAAGTTACCTTAAATCTTAATAGTCTAAAAATCAATATATTGTTTTTTGGAAATGATCCTATACACTTTCCATTAGGCTATTGTTTCTGTTGCATCTGGGAGATTGTGGTGGGAACATGGCTGACAGCTAAGTATAAAATGGTTGAACTGGATGGGTGTTTGGATTTTTATGGTACATGGGCAACCAATAGCTATGATGCATTAGTGGACGATGCTTGGCCTACCAGTCTGCAGTGTTTGATATGGTAAGGTCACCATCCCTAGCAACTCCTTCATGAGCCAATTCTAAATTTGTAGTGAAGTACACATGAATAAGAGATTCATTTACAACAGCTGTATTCAATAGGTGCAAATATATTTTTTTTCTACTATTTCATGTTTTCTTTTTGCTTCAAAGGGTAGTACTGAAGAAATGATCTAAACAATCAACTCACCCCATCTCACTGTTGCAGTTCTGCTGCTTTTTTTCTTTCTGTCATTTCAGTATTGTGAAAGGATCCAAGCATTATCACATCTTTCATATATCCTTTTTGGAACTAAAAGGGGACTTTATACCATTATTTTACTCTTACCATTAAATCACATACCTCTGTACTTTTTACCATTAAATCACATTCCTCTGTTTTAAGATTTTTTTTTTCCCATATAATGTCCACTGAAGAATGCTAGCAGTCCATATACACTGCTGGCTATTAAAAGTGCAACACCAGGAAGAACTCATCATATTGTCCCAAAACATGCAAGATGGGTAGCCCATGGTAGCACATGTAAATGATTCAAAGCGTGGCACATATGTACACCATGAGTGACAGTAACGCCCTCTGGAAGTGGTATAAGAGGAGATTACAAAGAGCCAGTGTAAAACACTGTAATTGTGTTTGCTCACAGTTCTTGTGCACTAAAGGATCAAATATGTCCCATCGAAGAACACATCATCCATATGATCAGGTTTCAGACTCTGATCAAGGGAGAATTGTGGGATTACGGGAAGGCGGATTATTGTACCAAGACATGGTGCTAGTGTTGGACGGAATGCTACCACAGTGATGAGAATATGGCGTAAGGGGGTTGAGGAGGAACGAACTAGCCAATGTGAGGGATCAACGGCCCTGTCACACAAATGAACAAGAGGACAGACATCTCGTGCACAAGGCTTTGAATGATCATACAACCACATCAAACACCTTAGTTCAAAAGTTAGGGTGTGTTGAACATCAACCAGTGTCCACACATACGGTTCAACACCATCTGCAGCATTGGGGCATCTTTGCCAGGCAGCCATTGCTTTGGCTACCATTAACTCTACAACACAGGTGTATGCGACTGCAATGGTGCCAAGAACGTTGCGCATGGATGTGCAAATGGCATTGCATCGTCTTTTCAAATCCCACTTCAGTATGCAGCACCATGATGGACTAATCCATATCAGGCAGTACCGTGGCGACAGGCACGATGCAGCGCCATACACGTCTGACCCCTGGTATTATGGTATGGGTGTCAATTGGACTCCACTCACGCATGCGCCTCGTACGCATTACCGGTACTTTGAACAGCCAGCGTTATATCACTGAGGTGTTGGAGCCTGTAGTCGTACCTTCAGGGGCTATCTGATGCCATTTACCAACAGGACAATGCCCGACTACATGTGGCATGTATCTTCCAACAATTCCTGGATAGCCACACCATGTGACACTTCTCCCTTGGCTTGTGTTCACTGGATCTGTCCCCAATTTAACATGTCTGGTCCATGATCTCGGGATGACTAGCACACCAGCAGCTGCGACAACAGATGAACTTTGGCTATGTATCGAAGCTGCATGGACTGACATTCCCCAAACACACATCTGACATTATTAACAGTGAATAAGAATCTCACCCTCTCAATGCTGGACTGTGTAGCAGTGGTTATTGTTGCTCTTGGTGGCTACACAAGATACTGATTTCTTTATATTCCACTAGTCTAACCGAATTGTATTTGTAATCATTTGATCCTTGTAACATAAGCTACGTATTCACTAATTATGGCTTCGATATCTCTTGTCTTTCCTGGTTTTGCACTTTTAATGGCCAGCAGTGTATGTATGTGGTAGCCTTGGGTGATTTTCATACAAGAAATGTGACTATTTATTGCTTTTGGGTACCTTTCAAAACACTTAAAATAATGTATTTCCTTCCTACTTGTCCTCTTATAGAATACTATTACATTTCCAAAAAAATATTAACTGATCATTTTAAAAGACTGAGTCTTTGCTGCTAACTTTTACTTGAATGAAAGTTGGCTTAACCCTGTGTTGCATTTCACAATCCATACCCAAAAATATTACTAGTTGTCTCTGCATGCTGTTAAGAATAAATCCAAGACACCATGGGAATAATGGAATCATTTCAATACGAAATGTTGGGTTGTTTTATCTCTGAGCAGCACTTTTTTTTGCACACAATGGACCTAATGACCAGGTCACAAGGACCCCACAGGCTCAGAGAACATTGAAGAAGTAGCCTCCCATAAGTAGTAGCTTCCCACAAGACCATCCAACATTTCTTTAAACAGGCATAGAGTATGGCTCCCCTGGACATGGGACCACAGCTTTATATCCCATTAGACAGACAGTGGCCTTTCCAAGCACCTCAGTGTTCCCTTTCTGACTGAGGTCAAGGTCCAGCAGAGATAAATCTCCATATATGAAATAAATATGGTAGCCTTGGTTGATTTTAATACTCAAGAAATGTGACTATTTCTTGTTTTTGGGTACCGCTCATAAGCACTTAAAATAATTTATTTCCTACTGCTTGTCCAAGTGGGACTGGAACCTGGGAATTACAGTTACAAGCCTTGCACCCTATTAAATTAGAGAACCTCCATCCCCCTATACAAAACAGTACAATGTGCAAATTAAACCAAGCTGTAAGCAGTCAATTTGTTTGTCTACAAAACAAAATATTGAGTCAAGGAAACCAAATTTAGCATAATGATGTTCTGTTAAAAATGATTTCTTCTTTTTGTTCTCTAAAATTTTATAATATTTTATATACTAACCATTGATGTAGTTATATCAGAAAAAAAATAAGAATTATGTAATGCATTATAAATTTTCAAAAAAAAACTAGAGGGAAAATTTTTTATCCATCATCAAAAAGCAACCTGCTAAATTCAATTCACAGAATTCAAATATATATATATTCTTCTACCTCAGAGATAGAATATTAAATAGGTATGAAACATGTGTAAATGGTTCAATAAATAAAATATGGCTCATAAATATCAAATTAGTTTCAATACCTAAGCTACATAATGTTAGCCACATTGTTTGCTTAAAGCTACATACAACATAACTAGACATTTAGAACTTCACAAAAACATAATGTACAATTACCGTCCTGTTCCCTGATGTTCAAGTAAAGTTTCAGGAGGGTTGGCATATTTTTTCTTATTCACTGTTAATAATGTTCTAATTGCTCTATGATCTTCTTCTAAAGTAGCATACATCAGTGGAGTCAACTGCACATCAACACTACGAAACACATCAAGCTGAAACAAAATTAAGAAATAAGAATAGGAAAAACATATTACTGTAACTGTTATAAAGCAATTTTTTTTAAATTAAAATAAAATAAATAAAAATAATAAATACCCCCTCAAGCAGCTGGCTTGCCACAGAGGTCTGACAGGAGCCTGCCATTTATATGCCACAGTAGAAGGTCTGAGAGGGTGGCGGGACCTCAGCAGAAAAACATTACTACATCCATGCTTTACCTGGGGCTCGAACCCAGGTCCCTTAGATCAGTAGCCCAGCATGCTAACCATGCGGCCATGGGACGAATTACTCTACATGAATTAAGTTTTTTTTACTGTATATGATTAAGATTTATCTATTAATTACTGTATATGATAAGGACTTTTATTTATTAATTACTGCCTATGATTGGGACCTACTTTGCATCTATTGCACAGCAACACAAAATAAAATAAAAAAATGTCCACTTTTGAGTGAAAAGCCCTATACATTCTTTAGTTGTTTGGGGTTTTATGGTGCAAAAGCAGCAAGGTTGTCATGACAAACAAGGTTAAATAAAAAGGTAAAAACATGGCACCTAACCAAAGTTAAAAGTAACACACAAATGACACTAAAAGAACACAAGAAAGAAAGAAAAGTATATAACAAACAATCAGTATAAAAACTGAGGTTAAAACAGAAGTAACAATGGCAAAATAGAAAAATCATCATGGGGATTTTAGGACCCATGCAAAAGTATAAACAAGAGTAAATTCCAAAAAAAAAAAGACTGTAAACATATAAAATATCCAATAAAATGTAACAATTCGAAAACAGGGGTTAAAAAGGAGTCTCAGATAAAAGATGTCAGAGAGTAAGGGGCTCAAACGTAAAATCATGAAAGCTAAAATAAAAACGACGGTCAAGATTAAAAGCACGACATTCGATTAAACTATGTTTTATGGATAAAATGTTGTCACAGAGCTTGCACTTAGGTTTGTCATCTGGTGTAATAAAATAAATGACCTAAGCAGAGTTGTGTAAGTAAAACAGTTTGTTACCAAACTGTTCCACCTAAAGTCATTGCCATTGTGCTCAGATCTTGATGGGAAAACATTGCCAGAAATCCAAGTATGGACCTGGCAGTGGCATCTGCCAAGTCCATCAAGTCAATGCCTTAATCCTGATGCGACTGGGAAGAAGAATGGTGGTTGTGGCTGCCAGCCAATGGAGCTACTGGCAGATCAGAGATATTATTATTTGCAATATAAGGGTAAAGCCAATGCCTCACCAAGATCAAAGCCTATAGTGAGCTAAGGGAGTCAGTGTAGCAGACACCCTCGTGATACTTAGCTGTTATGTGGTCTAATATATGTTCTTTGGAAACTGAAGTGCATGCAAAAACTTGCAAGTGAATCATCTGTACTAATGGTGCTAACAATCTGCATTGTTTACACACAAACTGAAGAGTGCATTAAAAACGTCAAAAAATCATTGTTCAGAGGACTAGTTAATGTGGTGTGCCATTGTAAGAATGAAGGCTGGCCAGTCTCAAGATAATGCAACCAGATGGTTGAATGTGTCAAGTGAGGTCACACACTCTGGAGACAATTTCAGGATACATGTAATTTCACTAGAAGAACCAGTGCAAAAGTTGACAAAGAATAACACTTAAAGATGGCCAGTATCTGGCTTTAATTGCTAGCATCACAGAGCACTTACAGCTCCCACAACTTGCTATTAATTCACAGTAATGAGAATTTCAAGGTAGGTGGTTCCAAAAGGCTCTAGAAGGGGCTCTGTGAAGATGACTAGTGGTTGTGTCCTCTTAACTTTCTCCCATAGAAAAGCCTATCTGAATTAGTCTCTGCAACATGTGCACAATACTCAAGTACATGGGCAAGAGTTCTCATAGATGAATAGAGATTCAACTTACACACTGATCGATTCTTGATGAAGATTCATCTGGAAAAAACATGGCACACTGTATAATCTCAACATCAAAGACCAATTTGGAGGTGGTTTAGTGTGGACAGACATCAACCTAAATAACTGCACTTACCTCCACATGTGTGAAAGAGAACCCCAGAGTGCACAGAGGTACTAAGATGAAATTTTTGAACTCATTTATGCAGTGAGCTAGGGGTTCATTTTAATGAGCAATAATGTGTGTACATAGAGCTCACCTGTTCAACTATCTTGAATGTGAGTATTGAACACATGGTGTAGCCTGCAAGATCCCATCACTTCAATCTTATTAAGCATAATCTGGGATACCTTGGGGAGATACATTGCCATCTCGGTACTCCTCCCAGAAGCCTACAGATCTTAGGAAAAAACCATTGCACTAGTGGACGACTGCTTTCGGAATTCATTGGGAACCTTCTTGGCAGCAAGAGGCAGCGGTATTGCGAGTCTTGCACTGCTTTCAGATATGCCTATTCCTTCTTAACTAAGTTTTCAGTCACTTTCTTGATCTTACTTTCATACTTCACACATACATGATAATTAATCATAGAATTGTTCATCTTATAATCTTTATTTTTATGAAACTGAAATCATAACAATGCACCTATATAAACATTTTTATTAAAATCCACAGAAATCTGCTTGGACAATTTGAAATTTAGTGTTTGTAACTTTAACTTCTGCACTTGAGTGTAGTATGCATATATAAATTTACTTCAGAATAGAAAAAATAATTAAATACTATTATTTGCAATATAAGCTAAGATAGGCAAGATCACTTGGAGTAGTCTACTCAATTACATTTATCAAACAGGCACATTTTTTCATTTTTTTTTTTGTGAATCAGGTGAATACAAAAAACATAATTTTACACACAGTTTTCCTCTACTTTTCATATTTCTTTTGAAAAAATTTTTTTTGCTTTGTTTATTTTGTATATTTGCAGCTGGCCCCTATTCTTTTATGGGCTGCCATTTGAGTAGCTCTAATCTAGATATATAACAGTCCTTTCTAAAAGCACTATTAATAAGGAAGCTACTTGTTAAAACCTAACCAACCAAGTCATAAATCACAATTCTACCTACCAACACCCCACACACACAAATTCTCAAGCAGGCATAGACTATTGAATACAACAGCATATGACTGCTTGAGTAAAGACATGGGCTTTTATAGTGCATTATTGCACAGGCGGTTCAATTTAGTTCTCAATACATCTATCCAACAGCTGTTGCATTTGGCCAGTGATGGCAATTTTCTTATCTGTTTTACATTGTCTGCCAACTACATTTAAATCTTTTTCCAGTCTAAATATATGTCTTTTTCTAGTCTAATATATAGTTTTTTCTGAAGCCTTTAAAAGCACACTGTTTGTAACTCTATTCACCAATCCATAGTTCTGAATGAGGACAAACAGCCAAATCAGTGAGTCACTCTCTACATAAGATGCAGCTTAAAGGTGGTTGTTGGCTCCTTCATCTAATTTACATTCTTATGTGCTGAAATCATCTATTTCCTGATATTGAATAATTATCTACAATCAAAAGCATTAAATTTTCTTGTAATCCTCTTTGCAATTTTACTACTACAACAGGGGCGGGGGTGGCTCAGTCGGTAGCGCACCAGGCTCGTAATCTGTAGTTCCCAGGTTCGAGTCCCAGCTGGGTCAGCGTTGAGATTTATCTCCGCAAAATTCCCCACCCTGCCCACGGTCAGTAGGGGACACCCATGGGCTTGGAAAGACCGCCGTCCATCAGATGGGACATTAAGCCGTGGCCTCATGTGCGGGAGAGCCATACCCTGTGCACGTTAAAGAACACACTGGATGGCCTTGACGGGAGGCTACCATCTGTCTCCCAACAGCTGTTCCAGTGGGTCCCCTCCCCCAACCTTCTCTGAGCCTTCAGGGTCCATGTGACCTGGCCATTTAGCCCATGGTGTGCAAAAAAGTGCCGCTCAGAGGTAAAACAACCCAACCCAACTACTACAGCAAAAATTGAGAAACAACCACACTATCATATAGTCTAATTTGGGTGTATAGATATATATACACATTTTTCTACTTTCCATTTGCACAATTTCCTTGGTCCCAGCAGCAGCTTCTATTCTTCTGCTATCTCACATTGTACATCACCAGTAATTCTTAATGATAAAAGAAATTAATGTGTTATTAACACTATTTTAACATTAAAGATAATCCAGGCATCTTTTAATGTATTCTAATAAAATAATCATATTTTTGCACCATTGCATGACAAAAAAACATTTTAAATTAAATTTTTTCTTTGTGCATAACTTTAAAAATCTACAACTTCCATTAGAAAGTTTAAAAATAATTATCATTTACTTAAACATTTTGCAATACTAATTTGACACTCAAAATCATTAATGTCATAATACTGTCAGAAATACTTACTGAACATATCTTCTGTGTATCATTTATTAATGACTGTAACATTTTTATATCTTTTAAAAGAACAGCTCGAATGAGCAGTTTACTGTGAGCTGCTGATGAAACATATGGAATAGGGATACTGTATGTAAAAAAAAAAGAATTACCAAAAAATAAATCAGTAAAACAAATCATTTTGCAAACTTTAAAAAAAGAGAGAGAAATAGAAATGTTATCAAAATCTTAATTATGACAATGAAACAAAATACAAAGCACCCAAAGTTCTATACAAGAGTAAATCAAAAAGTAAAGACAATTTTTGTGTAAAACTAACACCCCACACACTTCCATCATGCCTACTACATTGTTAGACAAGTCTACATTTGTTTATCCAGTTGACTGTACTCAGTCTGCTTTGTATTGTATAGTCAAGTCAGTTTAATAGTTCAATCATGCCAACTCCACTCCAATTGCAGCATTTGCAGCATTAGTGAACATGTTGCAAACAAATTTTTCTAGTCAGAATAAAATCCTCCCAGATTATCATCAGGAACTTGGAGAGAGTATTAATAGTGCATGATAAAGTGACACATTGGAAGAAAAACTTGATTTCACAATAACAGAATTTTTCTACAACACTTGTGCTACAACATGCAAATATAAAACTTCATTCAGCCACTGCAACCACTGGAATAATCCAAAAACTTCCTTTTGAACTTTTCCCTTATCCAACATACAGTCTGGACCTTACCCTTTTAACTATCACCTTTTTCACCATCTTAAAAAAACATTACATAGATGTTGATTTTTCAAATGACAATGAAGTTAAAGAAGCAGTGCTCAAATGGCTTCATGAACGACTGAAATTGTGTTTCTCAACTCTTTCACTGCCATAATGGCCCAAAATGGCAGACTTTAAATGGACATCCAAACAATATCATTCCTTCTTCTTCACTACTTCCTACCTGCAGTTTGGTTGTTATAGTAGTGGGTTATTTTGAATGCAGCATTATGAAGCTTGTGGATTATTGTGAGAAGTGTTTGGGGAAGCAAATATTCTAAAGAGTTTTCCTATTTTCCTTTCTTGATTTAATAAGAAATAAATTGCCTTTACTCTTTGATTTACTTTTTATATATATCGTTATGTATCACTATATACACACACACACACACTTTATACGATATAGTCCCATGTTATTTCAATAGTAACTTGCATACAGAACTCAGCAACTTGTTAAATAAGCTTTTTTATAAAAAAAAAATGTGACTAAAGATTTCAATATCTATTCAAACCTTGATTTCCACCAATATGCATTCATGATTTATACAGATGGAAGTAAAAAAATTAGTAAACTATCTTGTTGTGCAAAAAAACTTCAAAATTGGCAAAAACTTAATTATTATTATTATATGAAGTTTAAAAAATACTCTTACATATCTTTTATGAGCTTAGGATTCACTTAAAATGTGTTAGTAAAGTTTATTATAACAGTTACTGCTTTCATTTTAAGCCATTTTAATTAACGTTTCAGAGCAATCATTCAAACTAGCACTGTTGCTGTTAAAAATTCCAATTTCCATAACGATCTAGATGTGAAATAAATATTGTTGAAAATCGAGACTGGAATAGATCTGATTAAAATCTTTAAATTATCTTCAGTCACAATTTTTCATAAAAAGCTAATTTTCGTAATAAACATAAAAAGCTAAACTGCAGGTAGGAAGTAGTGAAAAAGAAGGAATGGTATTGTTTGGATGTACATTTAAAGTCTGCCATTTTGGGCCATTATGGCAGTGAAAGAGTTGAGAAACACAATTTCAGTCGTTCATGAAGCCATTTGAGCACTGCTTCTTTAACTTCATTGTCATTTGAAAAATCAACATCTATGTAATGTTTTTTTAAGATGGTGAAAAAGGTGATAGTTAAAAGGGTAAGGTCCAGACTGTTTTTGGATAAGGGAAAAGTTCAAAAGGAAGTTTTTGGATTATTCCAGATGTTACTGAATTCTGGATCCAAGTTACTATAATATAAAATTTAAGGACATGGTACTAATTTTAATTAAAATTTACTCCACAAATTTAAAAAAATAAAATAAAGTAAATACCCCCTCAAGCAGCTGCTTGCCACAGAGGTCTGACAGGAGCCTGTCAGTTTATATGCCATAGTAGAGGATCTGTTTACTGTATAAAAATTTAAAAACAATCACTCTGAGAATTCGATCATTATAGAATCGTATATGTACATGGAGGAAGAAGTTTCAAAACACACTTGTGACTGTATGCATTTCTTCCATCTACCCAATGGCTTCATTAGCGGTGAACGTCGTTGGTAATTCAGCTGTAGTTATATCACTTGCCCTCTTGGTAGTGTTGCTGTGGCTCTGCATGTCTCTGATGTAGTAGGAGGTTCCATGCTGATGGAAAGGGGGTTATGCTGTGTTGCATACGTTTTGTCTTTGTATATTGATGGGTAGATTTGCCATAAAATTAAGTTGGAATTAAGATGTTGGGAATTCCAACTTAATTATATGGAAAATCTACTCATCAATATACAAAGACAAAACGTATATAACACTGACATAACCCCCTTCTACATCAGACATGCAGAGCCGCAGCAACACCACCAGAGGGCAAATGATATAACTACAGTCGAAGTACCAACGACATTCACCATTGATGAAGCCTTTAGGTAGACAGAAGAAATGCATGTGGTCACAAGTGTTTTTAAACTTCTTCCATGTGTGTATGTTTTAAGAACGAACATCTTAAGTTGGGGGAAGGAATTTTAAGAAATAAGTGCTCTCAGAAGATGAGAGAATATCATCTAAGTAAATAACTGAACATCAAGCAGTGCAAACCACCAAGCTGACCACCAATAGCAAAGAATAACAAGACCTGGTATCTCTGATATAATAAAAGAACCCAATGTACTATCAGAAAATAGTGACATAACAGCTGATAGTGGTAAATGACAATGCCAAGTGATAGTACAAGGCAGAGTGCACCAGCCTCTTGCAAAACACAGGACAGCAGTTACAGTGAGAAATTACTTATTTATAGCTAAATAACTGTCACTTAAGGTAGAAAGTTATAAGAAAAAAGCTCAGAACTTTTGCTGGATGGCAAAAATGAAGTAGCTTCTCAACTTCTGTATCACTAAAATATATCATGTTATGTTTAAATAATACTAGTTCATATTCTAAGCTCATAGCTACTTTTAAGCAATTTGACTTTGTGCATCCTCCCTTGCTGTATAAATTTCACAATAAACTATTCAAATGCAAAATTCAAACCAAAAACAATATATATATATCACAAATTTTCATTTTGATGAATCTCCAGAGATCTTAGTTTTTGCTGGTTAATCTGAGCATTTAGTATTATAAAAGTGTCTCAATTTAGCTGAAAAATATATAAAAAAAAAAACTCTGAATTATTGTAAAATATTTCATTTCATATATCTTTTTAATGTTGGATCACTTTGCAATTTTCATCTAAAACAAGTTTGAGGAAACTAAATATATAAAGCTCTATAATTAAAAATACTTCTTGAAAAAGTCAATTCCCCTTTGTTTAGCCCCCTTAAATGTCAATAAGCTTTTAATGTAAACTATTGAACACAATATTCTGTCACAAAAAATCCAAGCAGTTTTAATTCATGCATACAAATGCTTTCATACTAGATATTGCACTAATCATGTGTAATATCTAGTATGTCACACATTTCAATATCAACCATCATAATTTCATTGTTGTGTGCCTACTAGCTTTAAGATGGAAAAAAATTCTCCTTAGGTTCATGTGTTTTTTTTTTTTTTCATAAAAGTCCAATCAGACCTTACTACTATAGCATACCATAGAAAAGACAAGGATGTAATGACTTCAGCAAAAGAATAACACAGACATACAACCCTGCTCACTGGTCACAGATTCAAGCTTTAATCCTTTTATTCTGTACTAAAACACTACTCATGCACTGGGGCAGCTTCTTAGCTCTAGTTACATCATTATTTCATTTTAATATTATTCGCATTCATTCAAAATCATTATTCATAATAAAGCTAGTCCTAAAAGGAGACAGTAGTCGTGACATAGCAAACAATTATTGTCATTCCATAGGTTAGCATCAATACTGTTCTCTGACCTTTAATAATAATACTTTGCTTCAACAGTTCACAATTTTAGCATGTTTTGCACTCTACCATGACTTGTAACAATTTCAAGTGCTTGTCCCTTGAAAAGGGCATTATTAACACAAATGTCTAAAATAGAAGCATTTTGCAGTACACAATATTTGATACAAATGTTAATAGAGTGAATTATTCCCAGATTCATGGGCTGGAAAACTGCTGTACAGTTTGGAGACAAATATTATTAGAGAACATTATTTAGAAGTATGTCATCCATAAGTGTAGAACAGTTGTCAACAATTAAAACACTTCCCTCTTCCTTCATCATATTAGTTAATTTAGAGAAGTCATTTCAAAAATGATTCATTTGTTATCATTTGGATATTATTTGACCAGTCACACTGCAATGATACATCAACTTAAAACAATTGCCATTAGCAGATTTGCTAATCTCTGATGTAAGATTTTAATAGTCTTATGATGATATACTAAAGTGACTAAAGTCATCAAGACTATTAAAATTTACAAATTCATTCCCTTGGTTCTGGTAAAACTGCAGCAAAACACAAAACTATATACTATTGACTCTTTCTGGCCTTCATAATTTTCTCCTTTACATATCCCTTTGCAAATAAGAAAAAATTAGTGAAATAAACAAATTCAGTAGTATTAAATATATCCTACATAATATACTCAGGCAATACTTCTTAGTTTTGCTTCTCACCATGTTTTTGCAGTACTCAATCTACAATATATCATATTCATTTCTTCCTCAAAGTGAAAGATCCACCTACTGTTAGCTTCAAAACCCAAAGACTAAATGTCAAGAAAAATTCATGGCTTCTTACTGGAACATCAGCCCACTAGATTCAGCAATAAGACACTATTATGTTTTTAACATATTCAAGTACTTAAGCCATGCGATCACATCAATCTATCACCGGAAAGTGAGCTGGAAGAAGGCTTTACCTACTGGGACACTTGAAATTGTTTGGTAAACTTTATTTCTCATGTTATATTTTTTCACATTTCTGTGGTGATCGATCTGTTGAACATTTATCACTTTAGTATATCATCATAACAAATACTAATGCCCCTTTTTTACAAGAATTCTTCCAAGTATGGCAAGACTATTAAAATTTACAAATTCATTTGATAAAATATATATATATGTAAAAGCTATTCTTTACCTGCAAGAATATCAAATACCAATAGTGGTCTTCCACAAAAGAAATAAATAATATTACTTATGTGACTTACTTTAACTCAAAAGTAGGATCCTTTTCAAAAACTGCCACCTTTGGATTTGGGTGCAACCTTTCTACTATTTTTTGTAGTTTTGGAACTGGTTTCCCCATTCTGTTTGTGACCATTATTCTTCCCCCTAAATAGAAAAGGAGACAAATACAACTTCTATTGAATAAACCAAATTATAAAATTACTCTTTGGTATAGCAGTCAGTATGCAATCCTTTACTAATGCTATTTACCGAATAGTAAAATATATATTTTTACACATTTCACCGATATTTATCACTCAAAATACTCAGATACAGATACATATACAAATTGAACAAATACATTAATACAGTATCTTAAACTAAGAATTGATATATTGTCAATTCCTTCATAATGGAAAAGTTCAAAATTCATTGAAAAAACAAAAGGTTAGTTTCAGGTTAACAAATCCAGCTGCAAATAACTATCACTATGTTGTATTCTGTCCTCAAGTCAGTATTCTTCTCATTCACAATGCATATTTCTAAACTATTTTCTTTTGCTTTTTATGGTGTACTATAATATTTATCAACCTTTTGGGACATCAAAATACCACTTTACAACTTCTTAATAATATACACAACCTGATATTTTAAAATGGTGAAACACCATACCAATTGTTACTTAACCTGTACAATTCATTTGAACCATGCACCTAATAACAAAAACAAGCTTTTGAGTTAAATATGCTAAAGACATGTGTTTTTAGAACAATTAGATGTAGTGGACTAGTCCACATTTCACTAACCATGTGTGGTGATTATAGCCAAGACATATGGTTAATTAATGCTCTACTGTACATTTAAAAATTATGATGCAGAAATAAACTGTTTAATGTAACCATATTTCTGCACTAAACCAAACTACTTCATTAATTATATTATCAGATTTCTGAAACTGAACTCACTGTGGTGGCTGGATTTATTTTAAAATGTTTTCAGAAAATAAACAGTTTTAAAATCTCATCTTGAAGTAATGAATGAACAGAAATAAGTAATGTTATATACAAAAAAATTTAATTGTGATTAATAAAATAGCAAAATTCTATAAAAAAAACAGTAAGCAATTTTTTAGCATTATTTTAACACTTACAAAATTTTACTATATTTTTTTCCACTTTTAACTTTAGCAAAAGTTTCAAGAAAATTTTTTTCCTAAACTATTTTATTATTCTGATATATATAATTTATAAAATTTTCTTATTAATGCTTAAATCTTTCATTTATTTAGTTTCTTCTAATTTATACAAGTTTTTACTAATTTATGTTTTTACTAATTCAAGTTTTTACTAATTTATACAAACATACTGAACAGCACAGCAGAACAAACTGTTCAACTGACAAAAAGAACTTGACTGTTCAACTGAACCAAGTGACAAAAAGAATTTTGTCACTTGGCAAACTAAGCCTAAGGAAAGTTGTCATAAAAATCCATTTTGTTAAAAACAATTTTAATAAACACTGAAAAATGTATCTAAAAAGTAATAAAGAACTGTGAAAAAAAATTGAATATAATGCTCAAAGCATTTAAAGCTTAACTGAAACATTCAAATTGAGAACCTCATTTTACTATATGAAGCTGTGTAACTGGCTGCAGAAAAGTTATTCTTAAAATTGCTGCAACATTTATTTCAATTTCTTAATATTAATTAGTGCATTTTGTTAAAATGAAATTAAAATTATTACTAAAACAAGTCCTACCTTTTAAAACTCTCATGCTTGTAGGTTAATTGTTTAATCCTACAATTCTTTCGATATCTACCATTAAAGATCACTAGCAGTTCCGTTTTTAATCATTTTAAATTAACAACTCTTTACAATAACGGTATATATTTGAGAAGAATTAAAAAATACTTCTTTGAGTAAGTCTTTAGAATTGAAAGTCTGCTAAAATAATGACTGAAAGCAATGTGCATAGCTTCAACAATGACAACTTCTGGTAATAATAAAATCAATATCTTACATTAAAGGTTTAGAAAAGTTTACAACTCTGTTAGAACAATGAGTAGGTCAGAATACTGGAAAACAGACCAAATTATAATCTACATATGGTACAGCAAATAAATACATAAACTAAAGTGTTGCTTTTTGATGCTATTTACAGTGACTGAGCATATGCATACGGACACTGCAGGCTCAAACTGATTTATTTTTAAATTTTATCATTAGATTTTTTCAAGTGGAATCGACAGATTTAAATATTAAATCAGAAACAGTTAAAAAAACTGCCAATTTCTACAGAGGAAATTGTTTTTATTACCTTGTACTATGGGAATGTTTACTTCCTAGGGTCACTAGAATTCGAAACAGGAATATGATTAATCCTGCTCCAATACAGAAAAGGTTAATAATCATTAATTTTAATTGTCTCCAATTAAGTCCTGCTGACAAAAACATATCAGTTGGGCAAAATATAAAGGAAACTACTGTCGTTGATGCCATGGCAATGAATCATTTTCTGTTTGAAAGCATTGATTACTGAAAAAGGTTTCTCAAATAAGGTGTAGATATGGGGGGAGGAAGGAGGGGTGTTCCCCTTCCAAAGGAAATCAGAGTTGACCAAATCTAGGCGAGTTGGAAAAAATCAAAACGATTTGGTAAAATTCAGGCAGGTTGCAAAAATTTAGGGGTTTTTTTGTAAAAATAAGGAGAGTTCACAAAATCGAGGCAATTTGGCAAAATTTGAAGTGGCTTGGTAAAATACAAGCGAGTAGTGATTTTTTTTTTTGTAAAATTAAGGGAAGTTGAAAAAAAATTTGAAGCAACTTGCTAAAATACAGCAAGTTGTTAAAAACTGAACTTTTTTTTTTAATCAAGGGGAATTCGCAAAATTTATTTTACTCAGCACAATCCTTTGTCCTCTCATGCCATAAGTTCAAAAACACCACTTTGGTCAATCATCAACTTGTCATTTTTGTAGCTGAGCAGTTATATAATTGCCCACGAAGCCAATCCTTATTTCTCACTTCAGGCAACCCATGTTTGCTTCATGGAAACTGGGCAAATGCTAGGGGCCAAAAATAAGAGTGGTCCTAAATTACAGAAATTAGGAAGACACATTTTGCAGAAAAAGAGGAAAGATGTTTAAATGATGCAATAGTCTTTGATTATATTTACACCTAGCTGACAAGGGGAGGGGGTGGCTCATTTGGTAGGGTGCCAAGCTCATAATCCACAGTTCCCAGGTTAGAGTCCCAGCACTGAGATTTATCTCCGCAAAACTATTCGCCCTGCAATCAGTCAGTAGGGGACACCGATGGGCTTGGAAAGGCTACCATCCATTGGATGGGAAATTAAGCTGTGTGTAGGATAGCCATTAAAGATCACGTTGGATGGTCTTGATGGGAGACTACGATCTGTCTCCCAATAGCTGCCCAATGGGTCCCTCCTCCCAAATTCTCTGAGCCTCTTTGTGACCTGGTCATTTAAACCATTGTGTGCAAAAAAAGTGCCACTCAGAGTTAAAACAACCCAACCCAAGTTAATAATTTATCTATCATTTTGTCAGAGATTTCACAATTATAAATTAGTTGTTTTTACAAATTGACCAGTCTGGAAAAACAAATATTCACATAAATAGCCAATGCACACATCAGAGGTTGGGTTGTTTTACCTCTGAGCAGCACTTTTTTGCAAATCATGGGCTAAATAGCCAGGTCACAAGGACCTCGAAGGCTCAGAGAAGGTTGGGGGAGGGGACCCACTGTAACAGCTGCTGGGAGACAGAAGGTAGCCTCCCCGTCAAAGCCATCCAGAGTGTTCTTTAAAGTGCACAGGGTATGGCTCTCCCGCACACAGGGCCACTGCTTAATGACCCTTCTGACGGATGGCTGCCTTTCCAAGCCCATCGGTATCCCCTACTGATTGTGGGCAGGGGGTTTTGCCACACATCAGAGGACCTATAGCCAAGTCAAAATACATGTATGCCATCCATATACGTTCTCATTTAGTGAACTTTAACTTAAAGGGCTGCATTTAGACATTTTTGTGCCCTAGGAACAAAGTTGCATCCGAGGGCCCTGGCAACATAAATTACTTAATGTATAAGTATAAAAAAAAAATACATATAAAATTTGAAACCCATAATTAATATTTTCTGTGTCAAAATACCTTTATTAAACTTAAAACTTTTCTTATGAACTGTATTTAATTTGTAATTTTTGACTCACTAAAATCGTTAATTCATCATAATTTAATTTTTATATATTTCTTTTTCTATGTACAGAATTTCCAGGGGATTTGATTTTTGCTCAATGAATGCACTTTGCGAATAATTTTTAACAATTTTCAGCATGAAAATGAATGCTCTCCTTTGGTATTTTTCATTGGAAAAATTAATCTTGATTTCAAAACTAATCTCAATTTCAACATTTGCAGATAAAGAAATGATTTCATTCTCAAGAATAGGTCAAGTTTCTATACAGCAGTTTTTAGACCCGATTTTAACAAAATATCATATTGTTCAATTTCTGTTTCCCATTCATTGACATTTAAAATCACAAGATTCTGCAACATTTTTAATATAATTTTTATGCATTTCTTTATGATACATAAAAAAAAATGCAGCAAATTTCTTTTATACTATCTTATAAACTTAGCTTCTTCTGTTAATATCAAAAACTATTTTATCACAACAAAAAATATTCACTTTGAAATCTTTTGCCTTCTAATTTTACATATTTTACAAAATTTTAATCAAAGAATAGTATCTAGTAATTCGCTTTCTCTATTTAC
Organism: Ryuthela nishihirai; assembly: GCA_038380435.1. NCBI lineage: Eukaryota > Metazoa > Arthropoda > Arachnida > Araneae > Heptathelidae > Ryuthela > Ryuthela nishihirai. The sequence continues at coordinate 57,538,528 of JAWZYU010000029.1, read as the reverse complement.
TTTTATAGGTCATATTGGATATAATTTTTACAACCTCACTTTTAATGTGGTTGAAGCTATTGCAGATATTTTCAATAAACACAATTACTCAATGACAAAGGTATTGGAAATGTTTTTGTATAGCAAGTATACTGTATCAATGCGACTTTTAGGATTAGGTTGTTTTTACCTCTGAGTGACACTTTTTGCACACAATGGGCTAAATGGCCAGTTCACAAGGACATCAAAGACAAGAAGGTTAGAAGAGGACCCACTGGGCAGCTTTAGGAGCATGACAACCTTTGCATTTTTAGTTCTAGCAATAAAAGTGCATATAGATCACATATGATTCAGCCAACTCTCCTGTTCCTAAAGTTTGTTAAAAAATATCTTTCCAGTGAGTGATACTTTGAGTCAGTTGTGTTTTTTGCAGAAAAATAGTTTACATGTATAGCAATAAGCAATCTTATTAGTTTTGCATACATTTTCATTGAAATTTCTCTCTACATTTATTAATTATTGCTTGGATTCATAGAAAGGTTTATTGTCCTTGACCTATATTTGAAATCCTCTTTAAAAATTTCAAAAGCTCCAAAAACTGGCTCAAGTCTAATTATTACTCAATTTACTTTAATTTTGAATTAATTTTGCATTCAGCATATGAAAGGTTTGCAAAGGAAAACTAACAATTGGTAATGCTACAAGTATACTTGAACAGTAACAACAGAAATTAATAGCAATATTTTAAGTATGACTCTACAGTTTTTTTTTTTTAATGTCAAGTTCTTGAATATGTAAATTATGGTTTCAGGCCATAAAGAAATTATCTTTTTACAATAAATTATTAAAAAAAAAACATAATTACCCCTCAAGCAACTGCTTGCCACAGAGGTCTGATAGGAGTCTTTTCAGTTTAATATACAACTGATAAGATCTGAGGAAGGAGAGTCATACAACAGAAAGACAAGAACAGCCATGCCTTACCTGAGGATTCAACCCAGGTCCCTTTGATCAGTAGCCAACCACATTAACCACTCATTCAGTTTTATTAGTGTGATTGAGATTTAATATTTTCATTAGACTGGAGCTGTGGTTTAGACTGAATTTATGAGTAATCTTCAAGAGCTTCAAGGATGAATTCAGATTAAATATTTGCAGTGAGACTGCCTTGCCAATGAAAGATATTGAGAGAATTCTTTGTCAGATTACAGTGGATTATATCTAGGAAATTAATCCCTTTTTTTTTCACTAAATAAGAACTACTGCAAAAGATGTTTTAAAATTTTCTCCAAACATTCTTTTTTTTCTTTTTCAGCTTCCACTTAAGGATTTATAAAAAGCCATATTTTAATATGGGTAAATAAATGTAAAAATTTAAAGTGGTGGTACATTAGATATTTAATAGTCAAAATTGCCACAATGCCTTATGCTCATTTATGTAATGGGAGATTTATGCAGAGACAGTGCTGAAGAAGTAGAAATAATTAATAAAGAATTATAAATCTGTAAGATTGTATAGGCAAGAAGGTTTGTAGGATGCTATATACAGTGGGAAAATGACAATGTTAGTCGACATTTTGGAAAAATTTGCAGTTACCATCTGAGGAAAAGTGTGGCCAGTAATTGAAGTCAAGGCAATGAACATTCCCATTTTCATATGGCATAACATCCCACAAACCAACTTATCTATGGAAATAATATTTTCTTTGTTTTCATATTATAAACTTACAAGTAGGTACTTATTCAATTAATAAAAAATATTTTTGATAAGAAAATATGGTACTCATATTTTTCGATATAATTAAAGAAGTTATTATGCCAGGTCAATGTTCAAACTTAACTTATATTTCTGGCACCAAAAAAGTTTAAACTTAGCAATTTTTAACCTTCTACTTCCAAATTTTGCAAGCCACCTGAACCTCTAAAGCTAAACAAACATACACAGAATATTTTTAGTTGATATTCATTTGATAGACTTTAGCAGGGTGAAGCAAGAAAATATGACAATTTTCAATTCACTTTTAAATCTGTATTAAAAGTTACAATAGGGAAAAAAAACTATAGCTGACAAAACGATCGAGGAGAAACATTTGATTCAAAATGATTTTGAGAGGATCACGTTGCTTCATTGCCATGACAATGATATTATGAATACATCCCTGGGCAGACAGCAGAAGTTCTATCCCTATCCACAAGTCTTTAGCAGCATCTGCTATACTGGCTGCTTAACAACCATCATGATTTTACAAATGTTTGCATTCCAGTGTATGTTTGATAGAAAAAGAAATCATCTGAAGTTTATTATCAATTGAAAATTAACTGGGGGAAAAAACTGATAAAAAAAAAAGCCTATATTTCAGAGAACTACGACTTACTAAATTTTACACAAAAATTTGCATAAATTTTGCAAATTTTTCTGATTTAATTTTTTATTTAAATGCAGTTATCCTCAATTATGAGAAGACATTTTTTGTTACCCAGAAAATCCCCTTTGAATTTCCTTATATAACCTTCATGGTTTCAATGACAAAAATTTTCGTATTTAATTCAAGTTTTCTATGCAACACTCCAGTAATTTTTGGAACTTATACTCTGCTTTTTCAGCAAAAAAACTGCTTCTTAGGATAAGTTTTTTTTTGTTTTTGTTTTTTTTTTTCCCCCAATTTGTGGCCAAATGAATTTCTTTCATTTTACCCTAGAAACTGCATCTGTTAAATATTTAGTACACTTCAGTCTTGAATAGGTACCAACAATTCAAAGAACTGCCACTTCTAAAGTTAAAGTATATATCATCATTGAATTTTCAAATTGGGCGTTTCTTTTTCCCTTCATGTCAGTAATCAAGAAATGTAGTAATAATGTTTGCCCATGTTCCTCTGCTATCCGCATTAACATTTTTTAATCCATAAATAAAAACACAAATATCTTCATCCATGCAGGACTCTAGTTTTAAGTTTAAAAAATTATGATTCATAAGCATATGGAATAAATATATGCATAATTTTTTTTTTCAATAGAAAAAAAGATCTTTGTAAAGTAATGCATTATTAATTACCAGTCACATTTGTCTGCAAAGCAGCATGCCATTGTCAACTAAATTTCTTATTTGCTCTCAGCTGCCAGAGTACACATATCTGATATTTAGAGAGTACAGAGAGACATTAAGTATATTATTTTGTTTGGTAATATGACTGATTCGGTTCTTGCACATGCAGTTTTGAGTATTACAGTTTCAAATTAGCTTATCATAAAAAAATTACCACTATTCTTCATGGTTCTCTGGGACCATTCCAGGCCCCTCAGATTTATGGGCCCTAGAAACTAGTTTGCCTTTGCAAAGATGCAGCCCTGTCTGTAAGTTATAAAAGATTTGGGATGGCCATACAAAGGGAAAACTGAGAATACAGGGAAAAATTAGAATTTGCCTACTAAGGAAGTATCAGAAATCATCTTGATTACCAAAACCCTAATTGTACTGGTGGTCCCACAAAGGGATTGGTTGGTTGAGGTTTTATGGCACATTAGCAACAATTTCTATTAGGCACAAAACAAGGTCTACAAAGTGGCCTTTGGAACATTGGACAATATAGGTTTTGCCTGAGCCAGTAACTGATAGTCTTATTGTTTTTCTCCTAAAGTTGCAAAAGTGCTGTAATGCAGCCTGAGGTAAAAGCATTTTTTTAGTAGTATACATTTTTAGCATTCCTGCATATTTTGTTGATTCACCACTGGCACCTTCCACATTGGGAATAGAACCACCAAGCTCTTCATATAATGGAAGTAATATTTTCTCACCCATGCTCACAGCATTATATAAATAATTCAGTAATAAAGTATCAGAGGAAATGTCCTGTAGATAAGAAACACTTAAAATAATTAGCTGGGAAAAAATTAGTTTTGCTCTGAATGGACCACTTAGGACAATTTTTTTAAGCTAAAATTTTTTCCAGCTAATTATTTCTTGTCTACAGGACATTTTCCTGTGATACTTTACTACTGAATACAGTGAATAAAATATATTGCATTAAGTTTAAAAATATGTATATTGCTTAAAACATATATTAATAAAATGTATACAGGTAAGGTTCATAAACAGTACTTTGCTATACGAAATTTCACCTATCTAATAGACTCAATAATCAATTATTAAATTCATGAGATACTTAATACAATTAGCAGTATTTTCAGGTCATGCAGTAACATACTAGCAGAGTTGTGTAAAATCTACATATAATCTGAATGATTATTTCTCTTTAAAACATAAAAATATGAATGGTAAAAAAAAAGAGTTAAAACATTTCCTTATGCTTCAGCTAGCAAATATTGAATTATCTTATGTAATTCAGAATAAGAATTTGCTATAAAGCATATTCACTTTTGATATCAAATTTTATATACTTTATAAGCTTTGAATTAACAAAAATCCTTAAATTAAACCTTGATTCATCAAAAGGATAAACTGTATGCAATAACAATAATAAAATTTATATCAATGTCTTAAACTTGATTTAAATTGAAATATTAAAAATTAGTAAGGTTAAATTATTATTATTGTTGTTAATAAATTGATATAAATTCTCACATTTTATTATTACATTCATTATTTATGTTGTAGTAATAGAGACAAAATTAAATATATGTATAAGTACCAATTTTCTTAGTAGGCAAAATTTTAATTCCAAGTTTGAAAATTTTCATTCTCCCCTGCCTAACCAGTCCATTTGTTTACTCGCCTGTTCTCGGGTAAACATATTCAGTCCTACTTGGACAATTGTATGTGGTAGGAAAATACTTGAAGTTATTATCTGTTAACCCTTTGCACTCCAATAGCAATTAACCCTTTGCACTCCAATTTTGCACTCCATAGGTGCCATAGCAGCACCTATGGAGTGCAAAAGGGTTAGGAACAGGCATACATAATACACTGAAGAGCCAAAACATTATGTTCAGCACATCTTTATGCAAATTGAAGCAACTGCAAGTAAACAACACGTGTGAAGATCATGAAATGGTGTAAATAACACCCAATAATGAACTCAGTTAATCAGTGTTATTCTTTTTCTTCAGATGGGAAAGACAGCAGACATAAGAGTTTGACAAAGGCCAAATTGTAATGGTCAGAGCATTTCTGAGATGGCAAGGCTTGTGGGGTGCTCTGTCAGCTGTGGTTAGTACCTTCAAAAAGTAGTATGAGAAGGGAAAAACCACAAATCGCCAGCAAGGTGTAGATCAACCACGGCTCATCGATGCTAGAGGTGAGCGAAGGCTATCCCGTAAGGCACAAGCTAACAGAAAAGATACTGTGGCACAACTCACCAGTAATTTCAATATTGGTAATGGGAGTAATGTGTCACAGCACACAATACATCGAACACTGCTGAAAATGGAGCTGTGTAGCCACAGGCCACTGCAAGTGCCCATGCTAACCTCTGTGCACCGCTGAAAGTGCCTACAATGGGCATGCAAGCATCAAAATTGGACCTTGAATAATTGGAAAAGGTCATCTAATTCGATGAATCTCGTTTCCTGTTGCACCGTGAGGATGGCCGGGTGCATGTGCGTCGTTTACCTGAGAAAGGTAGCACCAGGATGCACTGTGGGACAAAAACAAGCCAGTGGAGGAAGTGTAATGCTTTGGGCAATGTTCTGCTTGGAAACCCTGGGTCCAGTCATTCATGTGCAGGAAACTATGACATCTACCACCTACCTAAACATCATTGCAGACCAGATACATCCTTTCATGGTAATGGTATTTCCCTCTAGTAATACCTTCTTTCAGCAGGATAATGTGCCATGCCACACTGCCAGATTGTTTGAGAATGGTTTGCAGAACATGAGGAAGACTTCTGGGTATTGTCCTGGCCTCCAAATTTCCCAGACATCAATTCAATCATCTGTGGTTTGTGTTGGAACAGCATATCCAATCTGCAGTGGTTCAACCACCTAACTTAGAAGAGTTAAAGGATTTGCTGATAACATGTTGGTACCACAGATACCAGAAGACACCTTTAGAGATTTTGTAGCATCCATGCCTTGCCAGGTAAGGACTGTTTTGATGGCATGTGGAGAACTAACATCATATCAGGCAGGTGGTCATAAAGTTTTGGCTCATCAGTGTATATACATAGCATGATTACGGAGTAGAAATTGAGTACAGAAGTTGGAAGTATCCTAATTTGCTTTGAGAGGTTTCTTCCCATCACAAAACTTTAGTTACTGTTTTCAGAGCTGTTTTTATTTTCCTCTACAAAATTTAATTCTTTTTGGTGCTTTGCTTTGACAAAACTTTCAATTAAATGTATACATCAAAATCATTCAAAGTGCCAAATGACTAATGAAATAACAATTCTTTACTATTACTAATTGACAATGTTACCAGCAAAAAAAAGCATCTTCATATATCTATTATAAATCATGTTTTCCTATAAAGATAAAAAATTAGTCACTTCAAACATAGATTTTTGAAATCAATGTAAGAACTTTTTAATAAAAATAAACTTTGGTTACTATAAATAGATAGGTCTTACAGCTGGTAAATACTGATATTTGTCCAGACTGTTATTTAACATTACATACTGGAACTGCAACTTTATAGTGCTTTTTACACACCAAAAAGGTTCTCCTAGATATATAATGCATATAATGTTACAATTACCTTCCTTTTTCAGTTTAACTTTCACTGTCTCTCTTGATCGAAGTTTGACTCTGGCAGACAATGTTTTTGGTTTCTTCAGAGCTATAATGAAAGTTTCACACTCATAAGCCAAGCTTCATCATGCCATAATCAAAAATAGTATTATTAGATTAAGTATAAGAGTTGAATGGGGGTAAAAAGAAGCTTTTGTTTTCATGCAATTTTTTTAAATCTGTTTATAATAACAGAGTATAAAAAAGGTAGAACTGTATTAAAATGCTTCAACTGAATAGTTTACAATCTTTAAGATATGTACTGCAATTTTGAAGTACTGACCTACTAGTAGATTAATATTCATATGTCAAACCATTTGGTAGATGAACACTCATATGGTAAAACTGCTTGATGGCTTTTGTATGACACACCACCAGGTTTTATTATCAAAATGGTACACCAAAATTGCTGTTTTTTTAGCTCTGTCAATCAAGATATCTAAAATACTTGACTTAACAGCAAATATAAATCAGCTCAAGAAAAAAAAAATGTGAGTAGGTCAATAAATAATGTGAATTTTCATTTTTCACAGACATGTGTACCCATTATATAATCTTTCTTACATACCCTCATTAGTGCACAGGTATACACTTCTACCTAAGTTCAGTTGGGCTGTTTTACCTCTGAGTGACACACTTTTGCATAAAACAGGCTAAATGGCCAAGTCAGAAGCACTCTGAGGGTTCAGAGAAGATTTGTGGGGGACCCACTGGACAGCTATTAGGAGACAGATGGTAGGCATCCCATCAAGACCATACATTCTGTTCTTTAATGTGTATAGAATATGGCTCTCCCACACATGGAGTCCCATCTCAAGGATTGCAACCTTTCCAAGACCATAAATTTTTCCCTATTGACCAAGGACAGGGTGGGAGTTTTGTTGAGATAAATCTCAACACTGGCCTAGGTGGGACTCAAACCTGGAACTGCTTACAATTCTGGCAATGCTACCAACTAAGACACTTCCACCCCCTAAGACCTAATGAAATAAACTATATGACACAAGCCAGTCTTTCCTAGTACAATGAAATCACTGAAGTAACAGCTGTTAATTACATTTTGAGACTTCCTTTTGAAGCACATCAAACATGTGGAAATAAAATGCAGTACCAGAGATGTATGACCTTGTATCTTCAGCGCTAAATAAATTTCAGTGTTCAATTATGTAAATATTTATGAACAAATATTAAATAGTAAAAATGTTATCAATGGACCTATTTGAAAAAATTTAACTTTAAAACGAAAATGGTATTTCAGTCTGCAATTGGTTAGAAATAAATAAATGCCCCCCCCTCAAGCAGCTGCTTGCAGAGGTTTGACAGGAGCTTGTCAGTTTATATGCAATAGTAGAAGGCCCGAGAGGATGGCAGGACCTCAGCAGAAAAATTACACATACATCCATGCCTTACCCGGGGCTCGAACCCAGGTCACTTAGATCAGTAGCCAAGCACGCTAACCACTCGGCTAGCTGTTGTCTAATACACTGCATATGGTTATCATCACTACTTCTGCTAAGTAAACAAGCACATTTTCAAAATCTTGTCCACTTTATTATACTGACTGACATGCTTTAGAAACTGTGGACTGAATTTACCAAAGTTTCATCTAAACAGTAAATATTTCTTTTACTTCCACAATATGCTTTATAAAAAAAATAAAAAAATAAATACCCCCTCAAGCAGCTGCTTCCCACAGAGGTCTGACAGGAGCCTGTCAGTTTATATGCCATAGTAGAAGGTCTGTGAGGATGGCAGGACCTCAGCAGAAAAACGACACGAACAATGTAAATAAGCTTGTCTCCATATTATTATATCATATTGTTCAGTTAAAGCTTCTTTGCATTTGCAAGTGGAAAATCTAAGCCGCATCTATATTTTAGAATGAAACTAGGTAAACTGAGATACAGTTTACTGATACTAATACTTCATTTAAATTCAGATGTTTATTTCTCATGAATTCTTGAACTTCCCCCCCCCCCCCAATAGCTGTCAAGGTAAACTGATCATAGCTTTGTAATGATTTAATTACTTTCTGTTGCTTACCTTGAGTAAGGAATATCCAATTTGAATCAAATTGTAAATATGGAACATTTAGAAATCCAATATTTTAAGATATTCCATTTATTGGCACCACAATTTAAACTTTATTTATAATGAGCTTCCCTAATCTTTGCCATTTTGACTGTGACACAACTGTAGTCATCTTGTCTTCTTCAAGAGCTGCTTTTAGTTTTGTTTTGTTTTTGAAATTTATAAATCTTCCGATTATAAGTGCTAACAAAGTTGGAGTAGGTCATCTAGCAATCAAAGTATATTAAATCTATTTTTCATGGGTTCGGTTGTGATGTTTTACCTCTCAGTGGCAATTTTTTCCACACAATGGTCTAAACAGTCGTCACAAGGACCCTGAGGGCTCAGAGGTTGGGGGAAGGGGACCCACTGGACAGCTGTTGGGAGACAGATGGAAGCCTCCCATCAAGGTTATCCAGCATGTCTTTAACATGCACAATGTATGGCTCTCCCATACACAGGGCCGCAACTTAATGTCCTATCCAACAGACAACATCCTTTCCAAGCCCATCAGTATCCACTACTGACTAAGGACAGGGCGAGGAGTTTTGTGGAGGAAATCTCCACAAAACTCCTCCAATTTATGGGCCAGCATAAAAATGCTGGCCCATAAAGGACTCAAACTTGTGAAATGCAGATTAAGAGCCTGGAGTGCTATTGACTGAGCCATCCCTGCCCATATTTCATGCCTACTGCTTTGTTAAAACCAATGTCTCAGAAACCTGTGCATTTTTTTTTTATCTGGACAAGTATACTTATAAGTGGTGATGAGGTCTTTAGCCAATATGCAAAGAGCTGTTTGTTTAAATCAGGTCAAGTTAGGTGAAACAGAATCTAGTTACTTGTAATTTCCATATAAAATTGGCAATACTTAATCAGATTGTCAGTTATTAAAATGGTGGACTCCTCTGTAGGAATGTGCTGCAGTTGAAGAACAAAGTGTCATTTGATTGTCAGAAAAAAATCAAACAAGTGAAATTTATTGTAGAGTGTGTGCACAATATTAGGACAGTTGTTTATGATAAAAAAAATGGTCAAGTAGTGCAAATAGTTACACAAGTTTAATGGATAACCATCATTGCACAAGTATAGTGGATGAACATTGTCACACAAGTATAATGGATGAACATCGACCTGGTAGACCAGTTAAAGCAGCAACACCTGATATAGTGAGAGGGGCAGTGGTGGCTCAATCAGTAGCATGCCAGGCTCGTAATCTGCAGTTACTAGGTTCAAGTCCCAGATGGGTCAGCATTGAGATTTATCTCCGCAAAATTCCCTGCCCTGCCCATGGTCAATAGGGGACACCAATGGGCTTGGAAAGGCCGCTGTCCGTCAGATGGGATGTTAAGCAGTGGCCCCGTTGTGGAGTGTGCACGTTAAAGAAAATGCTGGATGGCCTTGACGAGAGGCTATCATCTGTCTCCCAACAGCTGTTCCAGTGGGTCCCCTCCCCCAACCTTCTCTGAGCTTTTGGGATCCTTGTGACCTGGCCATTTAGCCCAATGTATGCAAAAAAAGTACTGCTCAGAGGTAAAACAACCCAACCCTGATATAGTGCAATTTATTAATAAACTTGTTCAGGAGAACCAGTGCATTACTTTAGAAGAAATTTGTGATAAACTGAATGTTAACCATGGTACAGCTTATGCCAAAATGCATGACAAGCTACTGTACCACAAAGTTCAGGGGTGATATAGACTTTCATAATGTGATATAATTTACTACACTCTTTTATCAAACTTTTTTTTTTTCTGATGGAATCAGAAAATGTGTAAGCTGTTGGACTAAATGTATCGAGAGAGGAAGTGATTACATTGAAAAATAGTGTCTGTACACATTTCTGGAATAAATAATTTTGATGCTGTACTGAAATTCACCTTTTTACTGACTTACTCTCATATTTTTCATGCATTTCCGTTTTAGTTATATATTATGGGTTATATACTATAATTTAGGGGCCCAAAATTTGGCAATTTTTGAAAATATTCCTAAAAAAACTACATTATTATTATTTCCAAAATACTGTTTCTTTCCTAATTTAATTTCTTTTTTCTCTTATTCCATTCAATAACGAATTAATGGTAAATTATGCTTTGTTTCCAAGAAAGAACTCTCAAGCAAAAGGTTACACTTTAGTATTCATTTTTATCATTTTAAATTACATTACTATACTAAATTAACTGACTGTTCAAAGAAGAGGAATATCTGTTTTATGAATCTGTACTTCATTTAAATGCAATGGAACACTTGAAAGTTCAAACAAACTTCTAAAAAAAATGTAACATGGTCAATAAGGTTGGATGGCAACTGAGATGATGTGACAACTTGGGAGGGGTTGCAACAACTGGGGAGGAAAAGAAATTGTCATATATAATTTGCAATTATTAACTAATTCTAAGCAAAAAAAAAGCCATTTGTCTGAAGTCTGTGCAAAGATGAATTTACAAACAAATCTATTTCTTCCAAATAAAACAATACAAAATCGATCACAGTACAGGAAACCAGTGGGGTCACTATTGGACTCAATCTCTTTAATTCTTAATTCAATAAGAGTTTGCATCTACTCTCTGTAATAAAACTATTCACTATAATGGATTTTTTTTCCTCTTTCTACATTTTTTTGAGTATATCCATTCTAACTAAATCAAATGGAAATGAAAGAATGCACTATGGGAAACAAAAATATATAGGGTTTTATGACAGGTTCACTATGACTCATTTGGAAGAAAGAATTTAAAAAAACCTATTGTACTGAAATGTTTGATTAAGGATAATATATATAAATGTTTTACTGCATATTGGATGGTTTAACATAAATAAAAACATAAAACTCCATTTTATTTAGAGTCTGATTATCCAGAATAGATGAAAACATTAGCTATTTCATTTTCCTGTATGCCTTCCTTTAATTTCCAATTGTTTCCTACAGAAGGGGAAAATTCCATTTTAGCAAGAGCCAGATTTTAGGGAGCATATGATAATATAGGATGTTTCACTTTCCTGAATAGCTTTTTTATATTATTTCTGTTTACATCCTTTAACCTTTCCAGTGTCTATGTCATCTGTATACATTCAGAGAATCTGAATTGAGAGGCCAAGGATGTATGTATCTGTTTGTAGAACAACAAAAAAATATCAATTTCTTAAAAATAAAAATATACAATTCAGGCTTCAAAAGTAATATTTTGCCTTTTAATTTGATACATATTGTAAATATATAATATATAGTATTTGTAAGTAGAATAAAGAGAAAGATTCTGAAAAAAAAGAGGATTGAACCTTTATGATTAGGGTGTGTTAATAATTTAAATTCATTATGAAGGGATTGAATTATTTTTATATGTATGATAAGTGACATAGGAGTAATGTAAAAGAAATACGATGGAATGAAAATAATAAATATTAGAATTGCTATTCAGTTTAGCGATAGGTTAAATGAAGCGATTGGATCGAAGATAGAGAATAAATTAGTACAATATTAACTACAATATAAATAATTTTATAAAGCCATCTGATTGCCATTTCTTAGAACACTAAACAGTATTGCCGATTTGCTTGTTAACGTTCCTATTTGCTGAAGCAATCTTCTGATTTAAGCTCACAAGTTTAATTTTAACTACTATCAACAAATTTTTTCTTAAATTTTCGAAAATCTAAAAAAATAAAAAAAAAACTGCTATTTTTATAAACGATAGATTTTTGAAGTAACTACAAAATACGTACCACCGTTGTTTTTTTTGTTTCACAGTCTTTTCTGTCCTAAACTTATTTCAGTGTTCAAGTTATTTTTATCATTTTTTCTAGCATTCTATGCATCTTTCCAACTCTTAAAATCAAAACTTGAAGTAAATACATCCTTCTTAGAAATTCTGGTTGCACTGCATTTAATTAGTTATGCTTCACTGAGGCAAACAAGACCCAGATGGCTGACACAAGCTATCTCCGTTCTGTGTGCTATATAGAGTTTTGGACCTGCATATTGGATACCCTTTGTAGAGTTAGTATTTATTACTTATAACTCCATCTAGCAACCCCTGCCATTTTAAGTGCATTTGGGAACTCCATCTCCACATAGCCTTACTTAGCCAAAGGCACATGATGACACACCACAGAGCTTCCTGGCTGATGTTTTTTCCTGCCTGATATTTTGGCCACCCAGCCCAAGACAATTTTTTCCTCAGCACCCATCTTTGCTCTGTGGATTAAGTACAGCTTAATAGTGGTTAAAATACTTGATGAAACCAACTTGTCTGTCATTGAATACACAAAAAAATTATTGATGCTCAAAAACTTATTTCTATGTGCAATAAAACTTTCCAATGTTTTTACCTGCTTCTGTAGCAGACCTAGTAATTTTTTGAGGCTGCTGCACCTCAATCTTGCGTGGACGACCTCTATTTCGTAATTGCGCAATTCTGCTCCTTTGCTCTGTTTTTAATGTTTGCTGTTGCTTTCTCAAAACTTCTTCTTCTTCTTTTCCAACTATAGATACATCAACTGCAAAAAAAAAAGCATTCTATAGGCAGAAAAAATTTTTTGAAAATAAAACCGTCAATTAAAAAAAACTGTTCAAAATGTAAAAGGTAAATACACAAACTTATAAAACAATTGTAAAAACTGACTACAAATATCCACAAACCCTTTTAACAGCTCTACAAAAACACTTACCTGGTGCTATATAGAGTTTGTTTACCTGGTGCTACCTGGTGCTATATAGATGTAGAGATTGTTTTGCTTCTGAATGGCACTTTTGTGCACACAATGTGCTATATGTGCCAGGTAAAAAAGGCCCTAAGAAGATTGGGAAGGAGATTCACTAGACAGTTGTTAGGAGATAGCTGCAAGCCTCACATCAATGCAATCCAATTGCTTGTTTTTGTAACAATATAGCAAAGGAAGGAATTTCACTACAACGATAATCATTCGTAGTAATTTCGAGCCCCGGATTAAGGCATGGCTGTTTGTGTCGTTTTTCTGCTGAGGGCCTGCCATCCTCTCAGCTCTTGTCAGACCTCTGTGGCAAGCAGCTGCTTGAGAGGGTATTTATTTTATTATTTAATTAGGCAAATGTCTCACACTTGCCTAATTAATAGCAAAGCAATTTTAACATCTAATAATGTGATAGGAATATCACCAAGTGCTGAAAAACAAAAAAAAAGTAGATTTTATATGCATTAAAAAATAACTATGCAATAACTTGCAAATACAAACCATTGTGAAAATTTGAATTACAATAAAAATAAGGTATTTTTAACGCTGAACATTTGGCATCTCTTTTTTTTTAATTCAAAATGGTAGGTAAGCTATTAACATTTAATATCAGTTGATTTATAATAAAAAATAACATGGTTGGTTACACTGGTTACAATGCACTCTGCAGTATGTAATCCATATCACATAAAAGTGTCCAATGTTATGACAGAAAATTTTGCTTTTGGTAATCATTTAGAGATATCCCTTCTAATGAGCTGAATTTAGTTTGCATTGCTTTACTCAATAAGTGTTTCATTTTTGTTTCTGCTATTCTATTTCTGAATGCAATTGATTAGAAATTTCATATTTTAGAACTTAATTTTAAATATAGTGCATCATAAGCCCCTTCATATAAATAATTATACATCCTTAGTGTCAATGAAGTTACTTATGTCACAGCCTATATGCTTAAACTACAACTTTTATCTCACAAAAACTTTGTACCTAAACATAGAATTTTTTTCTGCAAAAAACAAAAAAGCACGAGAAAATTTGTTGTTAAAAGCTAATAAGTATATTAAGGGTAAATATAATTGTGAATATCAATCTAATACCAATGCAAATTTGAAAACAAAAATGAGGAAAGTTAATCCAAATTGAAAATACAATTAATCCTATTCAAAATACAATTTAATAATATAAGCAGTAAAGATTGCCAATAAGTATTTTGTTTTATTTAGAATGCAGCTTTCAGCAATGATAACAAACAGTTTATCATATCCTCTTGTAACAAAGTATAGTGGTTATGAAAAAAAAACTTAAGTTTTTTGAAAACTTAAAGACACAAAGTTGAAAAAAAGGAATTTCTCAATTACTCTCAACGTGGCTGCTTCACAGTCTTCCTTTTAAATTGCAAATCCTATTGTGAAAGCACCAATTTTCATCACAGAAACAACAAGGCCCTTGACTTGAATACAGATGCATGTCTGGTAATACTAGGTAAAAATGTGTAAAAAAAATCAAACTCCTTTATCTACTGAAATTGAAAAAGGGAATTAAAATATTGGTTGACATTTAAGTCTCAAAATACTCTCTTTGATTTATTACTTAATTAAATGAATCAACATATCCAATTCAGAGATTTTTTTGATAAGTGCAAGAAAAAATATGTCAGAATCAGAACATGAGTTAATATATTTCATATCAATAATGACCGCTTTTCAAACATTAGTCGGAATTGGATAAAAAAACAATGGGTGTTAGGAGAACCTTTTGGGGTTATCTGGAATCAAACATATACACTCAAAGTAAGCTCATTTTTTACTGATTAAAAAATTCTTGCATCAAAACAGATGACTCCTGAACTTCATCTTAATGAATAAGATTGCAAATTATAATGCAACCAATTCACACTTATTTTCATTTTCACGTGTAGAGACAGTAATGAACCCTCAATTTTATTTCTAAATGTGAAAGTGAAGTGGCATACAAGAGTAAAATTTTGAGGAACAAATTTAGCAATACAAAGGTTGATAATTAGGGTGAGCAGATTATCGATTATAAAACATTGGGTCAGTTTAATAAAGGTTCCAATTTTAGTTTACTGAAACTGGGACATTTCTTCTTGAAAATGAAATCAGATAGAAAATTTAAGACAGTTGTACAGTGGCACAATAGGCATGACAGACAATTCATGTAGATGGAAGAAACAATTTATTTACTCTAAGTGGCTTTTCAAAGATGCATTTAAGGTATTTCTTGCTGGAAATGAAAACTAACTTAAAGAAGAAAACTGATGATATTTGTTAGATAAAAGCTGTTTGCTTCCCCCATAACTTTTTTTTTGTAATAAACAGCTGCTGAGATTGTTCTGTGATTGTTATTCCTTTGGTTTGCTTTCTTGTGTGCTACATGCATCCAACTTCAAATATGCTGATTTCTTTAGTTAAAACATGAAAGAATAATTATTTCCATAAATGGTGTCACTGAGGAAGTGCAGAAGGTGGAAAATCTCACTGCACTTGTTGCTATGATAATCATTTTGTTTCCAATTCTACTTCATCAGAAAACATTCTATAATAAGAAGATATTAATCTTAATTTTCCATTCCTGCAATACAAAGACAATGTAACAGAGAACTTCAGCTAAAAGACTACACACATCTTGAAATACTTTCTAGAAAAACTGTACATTTTCCTTTGGTTGTGGTGTGTGAGTAGCAGTTGAATGGTAGTTACTTATGATGGATATGTACATGCAGTGTAGTTTACTGGCTAGGTTCTAGAAACTCTAATGGCATTTCATCAGGGTGATCCACTAACTAGCATTTGATTCATGAGTAGCAGATTATATCCAGGGTTGAGAGGACATATGATGCATGAAAGACAGTAGCACCAGTGGTATCTGGGAGAACTACCATGAGAATTGAAATTTGTCATACCAGTTCAAAAATGTTAAATTTCTAATTTATGATGGTTGCATAAGAATTCCAGATGCTTTGAATACCAGATAACTGAAAGTTTACTGTAAGCTTAGTCCTTTGTAAAGTTTACTATGGTAGTGAAATTTTAACCCTTTGTAAACAAGGTAATAGAAGTTTTATTTCTTATTCGCATATGCTATCTTACGATCTATCCCAAAAAAAATGGGAGGAGTTATCGCTTTATTTTCATCATTATTAATTCTTTTTATCTTTCCTGTCACATTCTTACATAAATTTCAATCTACACACTTCTATCCTATGAGAAAACTAATATTTTGAATATTTTTTTGTTTTATTTATCCTTTTAACCTGAATGGGCTCCCAACCAGTAGAATACCCATTTGATACCTTAGTATTTCAAATAACTTTATAAATATAGGAAAAAATGTGAAATATAATAATCTCTTTTAAACTTCATGATACACTTTAAGCCAATTCGGCAATTGTTTTGAAAGCAATATTTAGGTTACCCTAAGAGTTTCAAGTAATTATCACTCTTAACGTACAATTCAGTATAAAAATAATTAAACAGCTTGATAGTAAAGGTTTTCAGGCTAATAACATCAACCTATCATAACGAAAGCGAGGAAAACTTCCTCAAACTCATAATAATATTATAAATCCTAATCCTAATAATATAGTCCTTAGTTTCACCCCGCCAAAAAATAAAATAATACTAAAAATTCTAAGTATTATAATTCTAGAAGTGATTTATCAAAATTTCTAATTAGCCCTAATGGGTTATTGAACCCCTTTTGATGAAGGAATATTAAATGTAAGATGACTAGAGCTACTAAAATAAAAGAAAATGTAAAGCAAAAAATCGTGTTAAAGTGGGATTATTTACTGAAAATCCACCTCTCCCCCCCCCCCCCGAGATTCATTGTACCAATATTTCACCAAAAATCGGGTTGGGTTACCTCTGAGCGGCACTTTTTTTGCACACCATGGGCTAAATGGCCAGGTCACATGGACCCCGAAGGCTCAGAGAAGGTTGGGGGAGGGGACCCACTGGAACAGCTGTTGGGATACAGGTGGTAGCCTCCCGTCAAGGCCATCCAGCGTGTTCTTTAACGTGCACAGGGTATGGCTCTCCCGCACACGGGGCCACGGCTTAACGTCCCATCCGACGGACGGCGGCCTTTCCAAGCCCATCGGTGTCCCCTACTGACCGTGGGCAGGGCAGAGAATTTTGCGGAGATAAATCTCAACGCTGACCCAGCTGGGACTCGAACCTGGGAACTACAGATCACGAGCCTGGCGCACTACCGACTGAGCCACCCCCGCCCCTCCAAAAATCGGGATTGCAGATAGAAGATTAGTAATTACTGTAGCAGCTCAAAAGGATATTTGACCCCATGGAAGGACGTAGCCTAAAAATGTGGTGGCTATTATTGTGATAAGAATAATAACTCCTACATTTCAGGTTATAGAATTTCAATAGCCTCCATAATAGATTCTATGCCCAATATGGAGAATATATATATATATGGAGAATATATACAATATGGAGGTATACTAAAAGGAAAAAGGCGCTTGCCCCATTAGCATGGAGCGACCGAATTATTCATCCATAATTTACATCTTGTGAGATGTGAATAACATTTGAAAATGAAATATTGATGTCTGAAGAGAAGTGTATTGTTAATAAAACCCCCGTAAGTAATTGAGCTGAGAGTATTAAGCCTAGCAGGGATCCTAATTTCATAGGTAGGAGAGATTTGATGGGGAGGGTAAATCAAATAAGGATGAGTTGATAATTTTTATGATTGGGTGTGTTTTACAAATTAGCACTTAGAAGACATGGGCCCTTGACGTCAAAAGGTAATTTTTGTTATTGTTACTATTATTATAGTTTGATGCCTTTGACTCTAAATGTTTTCTGCAGCATCTTGATCATTAAATGGTTTCCTATGTAAGTAATGATAAGGTCAGATGGAGTCATCAACCATCACTGAACAGCATCTTGTATAGCGAGTGACTGCATTCGTTTATGTATTGCTTGCATGAAGCACTACTAATTAGTAAATACACTGCTCAAAGTGGAAATTGCAACACCAAGAAGGAATGGAAGAAGAGATATGTAAATCAGGGGATGTAATCTGCCATCAGAGATATACAAATGATCAAAGTTCTGCAGCAAATGGACATATGACACCCAGCCCAAGCTGTGGATAAATACCAGAAACCCACAAGCCCGTATCATAGCATGACCAACAGTGAGGTTAGAATGCATGCTGCAAAAATGTTCAGAACATGTCTTGGAGATGCCAGCAGACCCTTATACACAACTGATGCCTTCTGAGAGAGATAATCATCGATATGCAAGAGCACAGATTAAGCCTTCAAGCGATCGCCACACGCATGGGGTGCAATGTGAGCACAGTGCATCTCGCACATCGTGGAGCACCAAATGACATGAAGGATAGGTACAACCAGCATGCTACACCACAGGACATGAAGATCACATGCTCCATAGGTGATATGCGATCTTTTCACCAAATCAACCCTTTCACCACAATGACTGTGCTGCAGAGTGATTTCAGACCACTACAAACCATGTGGTCTCCATGCAAACCATTAGAAAACATTTGCATGACGCAGGAATGAGGGCAAGTGTCCAATCTGGCATCTGCTGTTGCAGCGACATCATTGGTTATGCTGCCACTACTGGGGTTGTGTGAGGCAACGTTGGACTACGGAATGGAGGAGAGTGTTAACAGTTGAGTCCCGATTCTGTTTCGGCATGCCAGATGGCCACTTGTCCGAGTGGTGTCAGAGTCATCAATGACATAAGAAAGCCTATTCCATTAGCTGCCATATGGCTCCACATCATGATACAATAGTATGGGGTTGGCATCAAATATAGCAGCCAGACATCTCTGCTCCATGTTTCTGGTGCACTAATGACGAGACAATACACCAATGACATTGTTAAACCTGACCCTTCCTTACCACCATGCCTAGGATGATTCTGTAGCAGAACAATACCACCCCACACATTGCATGTGTAATGATGGACAGTCTCCAAGATGTGGACATTCTCCCAAGACTTCCATACTCCCTGGACTTGTCACCCATTGAGCATGTGTGTGAGCTTATGGGTCACTGCCTTCACCAACTCCCTCTGGTGGCAAACCTGGTACAGTTGCATGCCTCATTGGATGCTGTTTGGAATGCCATACCTCAAGACACCATTAACCATCCGATTGATGGAATGCCATGATGTCTACAGGCTTGTATAATCATCTGAGGTAGGAAAACTATACCGAGAAATGTGCAGTGAACTCCTGTATCTTGTGTTCTCATGTTCCATTTTTTTCAATCATTTGCACATCTACTCTCACAGCTTCCCATCCTGTCAGTTTAGGTTGGGTTGTTTTACCTCTGAGCGGCACTTTTTTGCACACAATGGGCTAAATGGCCAGGTCACATGGACCCAAAGGCTCAGAGAAGGCTGGGAGAGGGGACCCACTGGAATAGCTGTTGGGAGACAGATGGTAGCCTCCTGTCAAGGCCATCCAGCGTGTTCTTTAACGCGCACAGGGTATGGCTCTCCCGCACACGGGGCCACGGCTTAACGTCCCATCCAACGGACGGCAGCCTTTACAAGCCCATCAGTGTCCCCTACTGACCGTAGGCAGGGCAGGGAATTTTGCGGAGATAAATCTCAACGCTGACCCAGCTGGGACTCGAACCTGGGAACTACAGATTACGAGCCTGACACGCTACCGACTGAGCCACCCCCGCCCCTCCTGTCAGTTTAGGGCATAGATATATATCTCATTTCCTTTGCAGTGTTGCTATCTCCACTTTCAGCAATGTAGTTATGAGTGATGTGACTAAAGGCTTTAAAAAGGGGGGGGAGACCTAGAATGTGATGGATGGGCAACATTAAACAGGACCTCGTTAGAATTGTCATACAGGGCCAAGTATAACAGTAAGGTAGATACATATGGAGAACTAAATTGCATGTTCTGGCTTTACCTTCCAGGCTGCTTGAGGATTAAATATGTATGGGTATTAATGTTTATCATATAGAGAAAGGTGGTTTGAGTCAAATTTTTGGTGGGACACTTGGTCAAAAATATAACTTAAAATGTGTAGAAAAACTCTGGTTTCATCCCACAGCAAACAAGTCATTAGTTTACCAAAAAAAAAAACAATTTTTGTCTTCAGCAGTATTACAAATGTGGCAGTTTAGATGAGAAAGTACACCAAGAACTGCCACTTATGAACTGTCTACCTTTGATCATAGATGAAAAGCAATGTTCTTTCTAAAACACAATATAGCATAACTATACTAAAATAATTAACTTACCACCATCTGTTGTAACTTGGTGAAGATCTGGAATATCCATTCCATTTTCCACATTCAATGCTCTCTGAAGAATATTTAATGTTCGCTGTCTTTCATCGCTTGGCAACATGTATTTGTTTTTATCAATCCTTTTTAACCTCAAATTTGTCAAAACACATTCGAAATCTGAAATATTTTCAAATTTCCAACTCAATCTTAAAAGAAACTATCAGTTTGCTAAAAAGCATGATGAAATATTAAAACAATATGGAGAATTATTATTAAGATGTGCAAAGGCAAAATAACAGTACTCAACATACTATATGCATTTAGAGAATCTATAAAAGAAAAAGCAGATCTTTCTGTAAAAACATTTTTGCAGAACATTGTAAATAACATAATTTAAAACTGCTTAATGATGATTCCAATACATATTTTAAATTTGATACTGATTTTAGTTAAGTGATCATGTGATTTTTTTGTGTGTGTGCATGAACTAAGGTTTAACCAGAATTCAGATATGATGCTTTCAATGATAATGTTTGAGGGTTTTTATTTGTTTTATGACATGTGATAATATGAATTAATGTACAGGCACAAGACTAGGTCCCAGAGTACATAGTAGCACTTATCAGGGTGCAACTTTTGCCAACACATTGAGATAATGATACTTCCTTGTCCTAATAAGTGAAGAACATTCCTTTCTGTTCTAAGTATGGGAAGGGTTGTGTCTCAAAACAGTCTAGATACTTTAGAGCTGCTATAAACAGAGAGTATGTTCATGAATAAAATTAATAATGAGAATATTATCAATGATTTCACTCTGTAATCAAAACACAACTTTTAAACTATGGTACAAACATAAATGTTTTGAGAATATTTTTGTTGCAGTTGATATAAAAAATTTTATACCACAAAATAAATGTTAATTACATCTCTTTATGTTGGAGTTTTAATCCTTATTCATTCTAAAAATAAAGGAGTCAATCTCTTTTGGCCAGAGCCCCATAAAATCTTAGTCTGGTCCTGCATATGAACAACTAAGGTATTCTAAACCTAATTACCTAAAAGAAACTAATTGACCTGAGATAGGTTAATTCATATCTTAGTAATACTTTGGTACTTTGATGTTAATTGTCTGGTTACAAATTTATGGAGGATAAGCAACTAAAGTTATTATACCAACTAGACAAAAAAAAACAATAAAGATTCGAAGAAAAAAAGAAAATGGACAACTGTATGAATAAAAACGAAAGATAGATATGAAAAACTGCCATTTAAAAATCATATATAAACATGCAATTATAATATTAAAAAATTCATCTTCTTATATGTGACCTAAAATATATGGAAATAAAACATATTACCAATGATGAAATAATTTACTCAATTCATATTAATTTCAAAGAAAAATAAGATGTTGGCTACATTTTACCTTTGAAATTAATATGAACTGAGTAAGTGAGCTCATCACTGCTAATATGTTTATTGCTTTGGGGCACATAATTTCTATATTTTGTTTTTAATTTGGGTATATTATATTTTGCTGACAACTTTATGTGGACATTGTCTACTAAGAACATCTGTCTTCTGTTTTGGAGGGGAAATTTATATTCCTCATGTTAGTCTGCAGAGTGTAAGCTTTCATTTGATACATACTTTACTTGGACTGCCCATGGCTGGGGAGATAACAGTGGGAAAATAGTTTCCAAACTACCCTCTTTTGAGTATATGATGGAGAGGGAGAGAGGACAAAAATGGTAAAGAGCAAATGTTTGTGGGCTATGGTATTCACAAAATCATAAACTTTCATTTGACATACAACTTATTAAAATCAGTCCCTGTGGAACTTCCCACCTTTGGATGAAAGAGGTTCAATTTCTTTGATGGCAAGAAAGTTCAGCATGCTATTGGAAAGTTGAATCTCTGCTAGTGTATATTATCTACTAGAATATTCAAATGAAATATGGAGATCAAGAAGAAAAAAGCAATGTGACAAGTACTGCCTGAAATATCAGTGGGAAGCTCCAAGAACACAAACAGTTGCAATCAATTAGCATCAAAGATGAAAGAATACATCACAAAGCTTTTGTGCAACATGTAAGCGATTTCAGTTTTCATAGCTTCTGTATAAAAAGTAAAACCTGATTACTAGCTCAGTGAACAGCTTTCACCATGCACATACTTTATTGCATAGATATTATATAACAAGTTCTTTGACAATGAATTCCTTTCACTTAAATTAAAAGGCACAATTAGCATTTCTGGGAGAATGAACAACACTAGTGGGAGTGTATTTTGATATACTTGAAAATTTTTCTATACCTTAATAACCCTTTATTTTAACCTAATAATATGGGCTTCTATTAAATTTCAGTAACAATGTCCAGTGTTTTCTTACTTTGCATGTTTCATCATTTATGCATTTGGATGAGATGGTCTCATTACTTGGTCTTCAATATTATTGGACACCATTTGAGTTCTTATGTAAATATGCTAAAAAAAACCTGAGCATATAGAATTTTTTAAAACTTATTGTTCACATTATGTTTAGTACCTTTATTTTTTCATTTCCTGAAATAAAATTTTATTACTTTCTTACAATTTTGTATATTTTTTTTTATATGTCAAGTTTTGTAGGTTTTTACAACTTAATATGCCCATATTTGTCAGCTAGAGATAACAATGTACAATACTAAAATATCTGATGTGAATCACATCAGATATTTTATTTTTCTTACAATATTTATAAATTTTATATTATTTCTATAAGTTATTTTGAGTTTGCCAATTTTTCGTCTCCAGTTTTCTCTTCCTCTCTTGAAACAATTTTCAAGAAACATATTTTTTTTCATGAAAAGAACAATATTTTTTCATGCTTTTGCCAATCCCTTATTATAACAATGAGAGTTATATGGATGAAAAAATTCTACTGATTACTACAGAGTGAAGAACAGAGGGTTTGTAAAATACCAACCCACCTCCTAACGATATATTTTCATCTCGCATCAAATTGTGTTGCATCAATATTGTGTTCAGTCTGTCAACATGGCTTTGAGGATTCAATGCATTTATTTTAAAATAACACTGGAGACTATGATCCCATACATGTAATAGATAATGTATTGATCACAGTCCTCTACAGCTAAATATTACATGCATTTGAAAAGAACTCTATCAGTATAGAAACTTAATACATATTAGGTATTTTTAAATAATTGCTGCTAAAAATACTATATTAATGCGAAGAAAATAAAAAATTATCCCTCAAGCAGTTGTTTCCTATAGAAGTCTGGCAGGAGCCTATCAGTTTAATACACTACACAGATCTGTGAGGAAGGTAAAACATCAGCAGAGAGAACACAAACATATACACCTTATCTAGGTTCCTTTGATTAGTAGCCAAGCACACTAACCATTCAGCTACAAAGATCCAGAAATTGCTTTAGTAATTTACCAGAAAAAAGAATCTCTGAAACAGAGAGCCTCACTGTATAGTGCACAAGCCACATGTGGTTATCAAATGTGGATTGCAATCAGAATCATATTTCCTCATATTCCAAAATGTGAGAAATTTGCTGATATCAGCATCAAACATTGCAATAAACTTTTAGTACATATATGTGCAATTTTTCAATTGTACTGCTCCAAATTTGAAAGGTTATTTTAGGGCAAATAATTAGCAATTATTTAGCTTTTGCATATTTTCAATGCATACACCTTAGGTATATTTTGTTATGTAGTTCACCAGATAATTTGAATTTTATATGTGGCTCACACTGGCAAAAACGTTGGATTCTTGCTTTCAAATTTTTTTTTTTCATGCATGAAAAGCCAAATTCCATAGTCTGATCAAACCTCCACAGCCCATGGTAACTTGAGGATTATGTATTATTGTGCTTTTATCCATCATAGAAATTTTTATTTACATATTTTTGCTATCAAAAACAATGCTACAATTTTTAAAACTTTTGTTAGTTAGAGAAAATAAATTTTCATGATGCTGAATTCATATAAACAATCAAAATCAATTTTAGAACAGAAATGTCTTGATCTAACTGGTATATGTGTAAAAGTAATTATTATTTTATATATACTGTTTTACTAAAGGCAACTATTACTGCAATTAACACTTACCTGTCTGATCATAGAAATCTGGGATATACATATTTGGTTCCTTATCACTCATCCACTGTATTTTAAATCTTTTACTACTTTTGTATACATTTTGGGCAGTCCTACATACAAAGAAACTTCCTAGAGGAGACAAAAAATACCTTATAAGTTTGAATTTTAAATCAGATATACACTGTAAATTTATGAAAAATGGTGAAAGAATTATTTCATAATTGCAAATATTAATATATTTTATGTTATGTGATTTTCAAAGATTTTAGATTTGTTAGCTTTTGAGATATATCAAAATTTATAAGAATGCATGGCTACTAAAAAAGACCATCAAATTATCTACAATGTAGAAAATAAAGGAAAAGAGTTACTGCAGCAAGCAATTATGAGAATGAAATGGAAAGAAATAGTATATCTTGACCACAGTCCATGTCACTGCTATAAGTTGTCAAGAAATGAAAAATTAACCTGTCATTAAGTGTTGTTTTGCATTTGAATAGCACTTTTTTTCACACAATGGGCAAAATGATCAGATCACAAGAACCCTAAGGGCTCAGAGAAGGTTGGGGAAGGGGATCCACTGAACAGCTGTTAGGAGAAAGATGGAAGCCTGTCGAGACCATCCGGGGTGCTCTTTACCATGCACACTGAGCCATGGCTTATAGCATCCCATCTGACAGAGTATTGCCTTTCCAAGCCCAATGGTATATCTTTTCTTACCAAGGGCAGAATGGGAATTAATGGAGAAAATTCTAAATGATGGTGCAGTTGGAACTTGAATCTGTGAACTGCAGATTACAAATCTGGAACACTACTCACTGAGTCAACACTACATGTAGTTAAGACCAAGTAATTTGTGATTACAAACAGAAATTACACACTCGAGCAAACAACGATGAATATTTAAGCTTTTAACTGCACAATATGTAAAGCAAACTACTGCCATTGAATCATTTTAGCATCTCAAGCTGCAACACAGGAGATATTAATTCTTCTAACAGTGATATTGTGGAAATAAATCATTTATAATGCATTCTTTAACATATAAAGGCTATGTCTCTTCTACACCTGGAACGTAAAAGTGCCCTACAACAACAGCTGCATTTGTAAGTCAAATGGTCTTTTTTTTCTTCTTAAGGTCAGGATATAGATTAAGAAAATCTCAATGCTGTAAATATTAAAAGATCAAATCCACAAATCTCACTGCTGCAAATCTACTATGCTACCAGAGTGTAAATCAATCAAGCACCTCCTCCATCTGTTGGGCAGTGTGCTATTAGAAAAATAAACAAAAAAGTCTAAAGACTAAATATTAGTCTGTGCCTCAGAGGAATGAGCTTACTGACCAAAATTATTTCTTCTGATGTTGACACTACCATAAAATCAGCTTCATATATCATAAAATGTAATAATTTATTAACCTTTACATGTAGGTTTTTTTTCTCTAAAAATGCTACTCAACTTCTGAGCATCATTAGGAAACAACTAATGAATGAAATAGTTTACATTAGATACTAAAAGAAAAAGCATTTAATTCTGAACAAAAAATATAAAAATTCAGATGAAAAAAATGACAGATAAACATAAAAAAAAGTTGCAAATTCATTCGCAGTGATTTTTGAAAACAATCAGTTTTTTACTGTTGTAACCATTATGGATTAGTTATTATGAAAAAGATCTAGAGTGAAGAAATATATGGGAAAAAAACTACTGAAAGGATCTATACTGTAATTTAGCATTTGTAATATAACCAAATGGAAAACAAATACATTATAATAATTATTATAATGAAACTACAGGAAGTTCCAGTTGAAATTTAAAAAACAAAACACCATAAAATTTAGTTTCCAATATATTGCCAATAAATACATAATTATTCCTAAAACTCAAAAATTTATAAAGAAAAACTTATTTTGGCAAATGATGTTGATGAGATGAACTCTTTCATTCGAGCTGTTGATGAGACTGGTAGTAGAGTAGGTTTGGTTATAAACAGAGAGAAAACTAAAGTGATGAAAATTGGTCAGGCAGGTTGTGATTCAGTTAATTTGAATGGTTGCAGTCTTGAGCAGGTGTCACAGTTAATTATCTTGGGAGCTATGTAACTGATACTGGTGATGTGCGGCATGAGATTAACAGACGAATAGGTATTGCTGCCGGGACTTTTAAGAATCTATGGAGATTGTGGAGAAATAGGCGTATACACCTAAAGACTAAAATTAGGCTGTATAATAGTTTGGTTCTTTCTAGGGTTAGTTATGGTAGTGAAACTTGGATGCTGTGTAAACAAGATAACAGGAAACTAGATGCTTTCGATTCTAGATGCTTACGCAGTATCTTGGGTATTAGGTGGTTTAACTTTGTAACTAATGATGAGGTTAGGCAAAGGAGTCTGCAACCTCCTTTAAGCAGCATATTGTGCAGAGAGAGACTCCGCTAGTTTGGCCATGTTGCCCGTATGGATAATTATAGATTGGCGAATAGGGTTATGAACAGTGTGCCTAGAGGCCTCAGAAGGAGGGGGAGACCTAGGATGCGGTGGGGAGACAATGTCAAGCAGGACCTTGTTAGAATTGGTGTGCAGTGGCCGGATGCAGCAGATGTAGCTCAGGACAGATATGCTTGGAGAATTAAACTGCGTGGTCTGGTTGGACCTCCGTAGCCCATGGCTGCTTGAGGATGATGATGATGATGAGAAGCACTTAATGCATTTTAGTTATTCATGTTTCTTTTAGCTGTTATCAGTGTTGTGAATCGAGCTTTTGCTTACTTCACTTGGATTTGCCAGTGAAGAAGCTTTACAATTCATAAGCTTTCCATCAAAAATAGATCTTATCCTGATCATTCTGCAACACATTATTCATTCAATAACAATACTATATCTACTATAACTTTAGTGTTTACAAAGTTCTAGTACTGTTTAATTAAAGCAAATTAATTTCTATCAATTAAAGAAAACTACTTATCAACTTTTATTACACTGGAAGAACAGACAATACTGATATATAATTATTTTGTCAGTATAAATCCACATTCGAAGTTCTGTAACTCCTAAAATAATCTTTTTTTTTGTTAAAAATGAAAGTGAACATTAATTAAAGAATCAACAATAGGAATCTACACAGATAATATCTCATTGCCTTATAACAACTGAAGAATTGGTGAAAAAAATTAGAGATTTGGTAATGACACAACCTATAGAAAACATGCTAGATGCTCTACTACTTGAGCTAATCCACTATAAGCATCAAGTTTACTTCCATGATTATGGCTCATGATCACATGTATCAATTTTGTTCATGGAAGGAATGAAACACAATTGTTCACAAATATGTTTTTAGTCAAGCAAGCATATTGTTGCGGATCACAAAAATATGGTAGCCACTGAGCGTGAGTATTAAAAGCTATATTTCAAAACCAAATTCAATACAAGGTAAATTGTTACAAAGGAAATATGGATGAAGTATCTTATTAACAAATCAACTATTAACATGCACAAGTCATCAATCTTCCTGCGTAGAGCACACAATATCAGCTCTGTGTATTTTACTAAAATACTACCTTTTACTTGATTTACCAGGTCACCCGAAGATCTTCACTCGTAAACCAATTCTCGTCCTGTGCTAATAACTTTTCACACACTAGCCGAACAAAAAGACAGTCCGTGTAGACATTCGAAGTTAGCCATAAAAGTTCCCACTTTTATACTTCCGCGTATACACAACACATCAAGTTACTTCTTGATACTTAACGATAAAAGATCCCACTTTTATCCTTCCGCGTATACACAACACATCAAGTTACTTCTTGATACTTACGCGCATTGTCTCAGAACAGCTCACCGTCCATTTTCGAACTCTCCGACCGTTACAACACAACAACCGTTACAATACAAAAATGACCGTTAACGCTCCACTCTTCTTCTCCAAATTCTCCCAACGTTCTTATTCGTTGGCTGAAACTTTTTGCTTTCGGTTGCCAGATTCCTTCTGTCGTAACACTGCCCCCTCCCTAGGTCTTGTTCGTCCCGAACAATTCTGGATTCCAAAGTTTCTTCAGTTCTTCGATGAAACGGGGCCAAACGATCCACGTGAACCACCTTGCACTTTGTAGCTGGACGTCGACGAATGCGATATACCACGTCTGTGTCAAAATGAAAGCGAATCTCATTATGACGTAGATTTCTTTTCTGACTGAAGCCTCGTCCACAAACATAATACGTGTAAGGCCTATAGCCCTTGTGAACACGTTTATGTCTCTGCAGGGAGAAGAATCGACTAAGAGTTTTCGTGCAAAACCTGTAAAAAGTTTTCTTCTTTGTCGGAAGTTTTCTTCTTTGGATTTTTACTTCTATCAACAGTAACAAGGAATGAAAGTCATTAGTGACATAAAATCTAGGGAGAATTTTCATCCTGCAATCTGACCCTTTTGTCAGTTGACTTTCACTTAATTCAGAGCTGTCGTGATGAACCTTCAGCCATATTTCACCTGATTCGATTTGATCCCCAAGGTGCTTCACAAATATAATATCAGCTCCATAATTCTTTTTAGCGCTTCGGTCCATCTCCTCCTTCCATACTCTTGCTAGAACTGCAGCTTCTAATCCGACAACCTTACCTGTTTCTTCTGTATAAGTGAAATCAGTGATGTGTCGGGCTGCTAGCAATATTTTTTCTGTTTTACCTTCACATAGCCAGCTTGCAACATCTTCAGATACTCCTTGTTCTATTAACATGTTACGGAACTTGTTCAAAGCATTGCAGTTATGCAGAACCTTGCGGACACGTGATGCTTCATCTACCCTATTATCCACAATGTTCACCAAACGCAGAAGTTCTCCTCCTAACTCTTCGACGAGCTCTTGCAGTTCCAAGGATCCGTTACCAAGGAAACACTGAACAGCTTCCATCACTTCCAGAGAGTTGTCAACAGAGTTTTCAAGAGGTGAATCCATGTTGCTGATAACAGCTGAACTCTTCATTCCACGAGTTTGTGATGCTGCAACCATTTTCTTAACTAAATCAACAGCAACATCTTCTGTACTGATGAGATCAATAGCTCCTTTTCCGAATTCAACATCATAAACCAAAGCGCACACTCCTTCAGCCAGCTCCACTGTCTGTCCTACGATGCAGCATCCGACGTCTTCCATCATCTGCTCGATTTTATCTTTAGTGCAGTCGACTGTGAAGCTAGGGATGGATTCCAATTTGTCCAGAGTATCTCCCGTCAATTGGAGAGCACGACCGGAGATCATAGGGACCTGGAGACCCAAAGCAGCAAGTGCAGGAGCCAAGACAAGACTCACTTTGTTGCCGACACCTCCTGTGCTGTTTTTATCTACCATCCGATGGCACCACTCGGGTCTCCAGCAAAACACATGACCCGAGGAGGTCATATTTGCTGTTTCTTCCGAATTCACTTTCTTGGAGCTCTCATTGTAATTAGCCAGGGAAATATCAGTCATGATTGCCAAATTGTTCATTCTGGAGATCAGAGACGAGTTCTGTAACATGATATTGTCCACTTTAGAGCTCTTGTAGTCGTGATAAAACTTTTCTATATCCTTATAATCTAAATGGTTATAATGTCCAAATCTGCACATTGACTGTTCAGAAAAGAAATTCAGCGTGGCTACGTTGAAATTATCTGAGGGATTCACTTCTCTCTGATCGTAACTCTGAGGCTTAGTTTCATCCAGAAAGTTAGTCTTTGAAGTACTGTCTCTGCCTGAAGCTCTTTTACTAGCATCACCTGTTACGCTTCTAAGCCATCCTTCGGAATTCCTCTTCCTTAAATCCCCACTTTCTATAAACGATTCAAGTGTGGCTATATGCTTCGGAAAAATCTCTCCGACTTCCCCGGTAACGACGAAGGGCACTTTGTATCTATGATGAATGGACGCCTCTTCTTTACTCGGACCACTCTGCGAAACGTAAACTCTGTTTCGTTCCCCCTCATTACCACTCGTTACTCTGCCTTTGCGATAAATGTCCATGACACATTTTGCTGACGGCGAGGAATAGAATACCTTTCGTGTGGATCTCTCTTCAGATCGTGCCAGACTTGTATACCTAGGTATTTTGAAGTGCAAAGCGTACTGTTTAGTCTCACAGCTCTCTAATCTGTGTGATTGTTCTTCACAGTTCCTAGACATGTCACCAGCGACATAGACACTCTGCCATGCATTACCAGTAGTTGCGTGGTCAAAGGCATTATCTGTGCTATCTCTACAATTCTTGATTTCCAGTAGCAGATCCACATTTTTATATGCGTTGCCTTTCTCTTTTCCATGTTTACAATCTAACTTAACACTATCAAGATCATCTTTTTCACTGACAAATTCAACATTTAAACTATTGCATTGTCTATTGAGTTCGGTTTTATGATCCTTGAAGTGATCAATAATCTTACCAACTCGAGAAGCCACTTCAGCTCTCATCTCAGTATTTTGTGCGGCTATTTCGGCTTTCAAATCATCTTTTTGAGAAACTATCTCCGTTCTCAACTCATTATTTTGTGCGGCCATTTCGGCTTTCAAATCACCTATTTTATCGCTTTGGGCAGCTATATCACCTTTAATCTCAGTATTTTGTGCGGCCAGATCACCTCTTTTATTCCTCAACTCATTATTTCGTGCGGCCATTTCGGCTATCATTTCATCTAATGTACTATTTTGTGTCGCTATTTCGGCTTTCATATCAGTCATCAGCTTTATTAACTCATCCATACTTCTAGTGAAAGGCATTCAATTAAATTATTATCATCCCACTTCTGACACCAAATGTTGCGGATCACAAAAATATGGTAGCCACTGAGCGTGAGTATTAAAAGCTATATTTCAAAACCAAATTCAATACAAGGTAAATTGTTACAAAGGAAATATGGATGAAGTATCTTATTAACAAATCAACTATTAACATGCACAAGTCATCAATCTTCCTGCGTAGAGCACACAATATCAGCTCTGTGTATTTTACTAAAATACTACCTTTTACTTGATTTACCAGGTCACCCGAAGATCTTCACTCGTAAACCAATTCTCGTCCTGTGCTAATAACTTTTCACACACTAGCCGAACAAAAAGACAGTCCGTGTAGACATTCGAAGTTAGCCATAAAAGTTCCCACTTTTATACTTCCGCGTATACACAACACATCAAGTTACTTCTTGATACTTAACGATAAAAGATCCCACTTTTATCCTTCCGCGTATACACAACACATCAAGTTACTTCTTGATACTTACGCGCATTGTCTCAGAACAGCTCACCGTCCATTTTC
This sequence comes from Ryuthela nishihirai, assembly GCA_038380435.1. Taxonomy (NCBI): domain Eukaryota; kingdom Metazoa; phylum Arthropoda; class Arachnida; order Araneae; family Heptathelidae; genus Ryuthela; species Ryuthela nishihirai. The sequence goes on along the minus strand of JAWZYU010000029.1, from coordinate 57,506,403 downwards.
GAACTCTCCGACCGTTACAACACAACAACCGTTACAATACAAAAATGACCGTTAACGCTCCACTCTTCTTCTCCAAATTCTCCCAACGTTCTTATTCGTTGGCTGAAACTTTTTGCTTTCGGTTGCCAGATTCCTTCTGTCGTAACAATATATAACATTATTCAAAATTCAACAATTGACTCATAAATATCCTGTTGCCTTATAACAACTGAAGAGCTAGCTGTAAAACAGTATCATTTCTTTTGCTTCAGTTATCAAAAGCCAAAAGAATCATTAGTCAAACTTAAAAAACATAATTTAATAATCAGTGAATATAAAAGTTATTATTTATGTTTAAATTTTTTATTTTTGCAAAAATTCTTATGACTAGCACCAGTCTGATTGTTACTGTACAGAGGACAAATTTACTGGATTAGATGGAATCAAAGATTCAAAACAAAGTTGGAGAAAGGAACACCACTAGGCAGCTGTTACAAAATGGAGCCTCCGTGAAACCATTAATGTACTCATGTACAGGATTTTCTACATATGGGATAATCTCTCAGCTTTTCTAAGCTGAATAATGTCAGTTTTTTGCTGAGAACAAAGTCCAAATGAAAGCTACTAAAAGTTATGGTAGCATTTTTATTCTGCAGGTTAATTAATAAACAAGTATTCTTGCAAAAATTAGATTTCAAAAGATAATTTTATTTTGATCATATTTCCATTTGATAATTTTCATGGTTATTACTTTTGGAAAAATATCTACCATATAATTAACAGTAGAATTTTTATACATTTCTCTACATAGAAAAAACTTTTGCTTCCAAAAAGATGCTTATGACACTGCAAGATATGGGTTCGAGTCCAACTCATTGGCAAAACTCATTTTTTCCACAACTGTATTTATTGCATAATTTCTGAATTTGGCTTGTTTTTATATTATATTAATATTTCTATTATAATTATACTAATGCTAAAACTTTGCTATATACAATTACAGGGTTAAAATCTGTTTGAAAAGGCTGGGAAATGTCAACTCCATCTTCCAACAAACTATTGGTAATCACTCATTAATAAAATCAAAGTATTTTTTAAAAATTCATAATCATATGCTTGAACTAATATTTCAAACAGTTAAAACAGAAAATTAGAAGCATGAAAAAATGCCTAAGTCATTCATTGGAATGTAAATTTAGTTTCCTGAAAATGGCCCATGGTTATTTTAACATTTTATTACTTTTTTCTTGTTAACCACTTTAAAACAATACTCTTAACACACATTTACAAATTATTGTCACAAGACCAATTCAGATAATAGCATCATACATCCCTGATAATAAACTCTAGTTTATTATGTTTCTGTGGGAGATTAAAAGTGCAAAGCACGTGATATCCTTTTCATTTTCAAGCCAACATATGATTCTTACTTACACATGCTTGAATACATTAGCTCAACTAGCAAAATTTACCAGGAAATTCAGTGTCAAAGTCCAAGAAACAACCATGCATAGTTTTTCATTATATTTCCAACTTTTTTTTGCATTTTAAACACACTAGCTTTTGCGTGTTCATTACCATATAAACCTTTCATTCTATTGATTCATTTCTATTTTTTATTCTTAATGGGAAATGCAATTAAAACAATGATATAATTGAATATTTGCAATAGATTCAGTAAATATTCTATATTTCTACCATATTTATCTAGCACTAAAAGAATGTGAATATACTATTATAATGAATGTTATTAACTAGAGTCCATAACTAGGTTTTATATAATTTAATATTCATTTTATGGCACAAGTCATGAAAATTTACACTGCTTTACTAGTCCTTACAAATTCAAAATTTTTTTAAAAATACTTTCATGAAAACTGGTAACTAAAATAGTTTAACTGATAATACTATTAAAAATTACTGATTTTAATAATTTACTTTGGGAGAAAATAATTCAATTTAATGGTCAAATTCAATGTAATTTCGATATGATTCTACAAAATGTTACTTTTTATCCTCCCTCTTTGGTGTTTAGAAGCTTTCCGAAATAAAATGGATGCAATAGAGGCATTAATGTGCTGTGGAGTAGAGGCATTAATATGCCAGTACGTGACAATTGGGTGATAGTCAAGTGGGCAACAGAAACAAAAATTTTTGCACGCTTAGCAGGCATACGATTCCCCAGGTTTTTTTTGTAAATATTGGTAAAATATAAATATAAATATGGTTGACTTAATGAGGTACGAGTTATAAGTTATGAACTACGAGTTATTTCTACATAATTCAAAAAAACTAAAATTAATCCACACCTAACAACCTAATCTGACCTAAGCTCACCTGCTTAAATTTGCCTCCGATATTCTAATTTTCGATAAATTATAAAAAAATTATTTTTCGAAGAACTGATCATTAGTTTGAATCTTTGTATCTAGTCTTTATGCTTTCTGGTCTATTTTAGGTATCTGATGAATCTGTCGTCTGCATTATAAAAAATGCTCCAAATGAGCTGACACCCTGTGAGAACGAATCAGTAGAGTGCAGAATAACAGAAGTTGCCAAATTGAAATCAGGATATTAGAATTTGCTTTAGAATTGTCAAATCCACTTTAGTCAAGTCTGTTTACGAAAGAACAATAAATGGAAGTGATAGGACAAATAATTTTGCGGAAGCCTATCATCGAAAATTGCAATTGAGCTTTGGCAGCAGCACAAGTCATCCAAATTTATGTATTTTTTATAAATGGACTACGAAAAATTCAAAAAACATATAATGTTGATTATGAAAGAGATGATCTAGCATCTTCGCATTGCATATTTGATCTTTTGTCACCCAGATGACCATGGCCATTAATATGCTGCTCTCCTGGAACATAAACTGTTAATGATTTTTCATACTTTACAACCAAAACATGCATGCTTACTCATAAAATGTAATTTGTTCTAAAAACTAGTTTGTCCTAAGATAAATATCACAATGTTGAAGTTACTGAAAAAAATGCAAATAGTAAAGGATTAAAACAAATGCAAATGGGAAAAGAACTTACCATTTTCATTACGAACTGCTAAGAACTCCCCTTTATTAAATACAACTATTTTGTCCTCGGGGGTCTTAACTGTATGATGTCTTAAAATGGCTGGGATGATGCTTGGTGGTGGTGGAGACTGAAAAGGTTGATGCTGAAGACGAATGCGTTTACTTGCTCTTGGAGAGGATAAATCTGATTCTAAAGATGCAGCAGTACTTTTTAAATGTCTTTTCTGTGATGATGACAATGGTGGTGATGAGTGACTTGGAGAATGTTTGGCATGTTTGGCATTAGCTGTGGTAGTAGTTGTGGTCTCGTGTGATGGCAATGATGCATTTACTGAAACAGGTAGATGTGCTACCTGTGCACTAAGGTTTGGAGGGTGTGATGATGTTTTTTTATTAGACTGGATATGAGTGGCAGGAATGGGATGAGAGTTTTTTAATGATCGCCGTTCACCTGTGGCAACAGGTGGAGAGGCTTGTACTGGTAAAGATGGTAAATGGCGAGTAGCTCGCCTTTCTGAAGAAGGTGAAATAGGAATGGGATGAGAAGTCACTGCAGGTGTGTTTCTTCGAGCACGGCCACTCATTGAGCCACCAGAAGTATGCCGTGTTATTCTGCTTTCTTGATTTGACAGAGCTTTGACAACCTGACGTTCAATTTTATTATTCTGTAAACAAAAAAAAAACTAAAATTGTAAAATCCAATACTAAAAACAAATGCAAAAAGGAAATATTACCATTATAAATTATGCTACTCTAGTCATTTGAGTATTCAGTTTAATCAAATATGGTTTAACTAATTACATCCTGCCAAATGTTTGGTGTGAAACTTCAGTCCATTGACAACTTCAACCTCTCCATAGATAATGAAATACCCCATTCATAATTTTCAAGGTAGCTGAGGTGATGGAAGTGCTTCCAGAGATTTTGGGTATTTCCAACAGGATCAATCACGACCCCATGGTAGCTAGAAATCCAATCTCTTTATCCAACACAGGGTGATACAACAGGGACCACCAATCAGAAGAACCAATCAGTTAAGCATCTGTGAAATTACAGGGCACCAAAAACTTCTCCCACCTATGATACCTATGATGTATCATTGGACATATCAGAAATGTATCCATGCACTGATTTGCCTGTTGGAAATATGTTTATTATTATATATAGTAATAGGCAAAATAAACTAGAAAATCTACAATGCATCCATTAAACAAATTTACCGAATTTTCATTATTTTACCACTCTAGGTTGAAATCTAAACTAAAATCTACTACTTCCTGAAGGCTGGATTATATGCCATTAATATGCGTTGTAACATTTTGTTTAAGAGTCCAATTTATTATTGTAGTTTCGAATAAAAGCACGATTTTTTTTCAATTAAAATACACAACATTAAAGAAGGTGCTCAAAATGTTCTTGACATGCATTTGTAGATATGCCCTCATTCCTCAGAAGTTAAAGAACTACAACTTGTGTCAAAGCTTGTCATTATGTGTTTGAAACAAAGGCTGTATTATCATTTCTCTCTTCACTGGCGACACAAAGTTTGGTCTGTGAAATCTGTGCATTGTTGCTATGGAATCTACTAAAGATGGAAAAAGGTTTTACATTTTCACAAGGATGTAGTTTGGGGATGACGCAAAAAACATTCATGCTGATTTATCACAAGTATATGGAGATCTTGCCTGATCATATAGCACTATTATGGGATTGATGTGCAAATTCAGAGGGCGATAGAGCTTTGAAGATCTCACTTGTGCAGGAAGGACTTCAGGAGGCCATGAACAAGAGAACCATCACTGCTGTTCTTGAACTAATTAAAGAAAAATGCATACATCACCATTCAGGTTAACAAGTTTAGATGTCAGTGTATCGATTGGCAAAGTGGAAACAATTATTCATCAACATTTAAAGTTCCAAAAGATCTGTGCCAAATGGGTACTCTACAAACTGAAAGAACAGCAAAAATCGCTAGAGAGTATCGACTTGTGCAAGGAGATGCTGGCAATGTTTGAACCTAATGGTCCTAAATGGTTAACAGACATTGCCACAGGTTAAGAGAGTGGACAACTCCCAGAAAAATCAACTATGTTTGAGTTGGGAAAGATGAAGCGTTTTCTCAATTCCTCCGACCTTTTGCTCAAGGAATAGGATGTTCACAATTATTTTCAATTCCCAAGGAGTGGTAGACATGTACACCTTATCTGAAAAACCATTAAATGACTAATACTACACCAATGTTACTTGGCCCAAAATGGTTAAGGAGATGAAGGAGCAGTGTCCAACAACATGTGTGTCAAGGGCTTCATGACAATGCCAGTGCTCATAAAACCCAACAAATTACGACTTATCTGGAGCAGGAAAAAATCAAACAGCTATCCCATCCTGCATATTCACACGATCTTGCACTATGTAATCTTTGGCTGTTTCCAAAAATTAAAAAGAAACTTGCTGGGAAGCCTTTTTCAACTGTGTTTAAAGACCTTACAAAATGTGCTCATTCAGAGTTGCAGAGTATTCCCAATAGGAGTACCACCAGTGTTCCAGAATTGGCATAGATGTCTGCAACCTTGCATAGATTCTGGAGGGGAGTACTTTGAAGGACAGTAAAAGTTTTGTTGAGGTAAGTGCAATGGTTTTTGTTCTGCAGATGCATGTCAAGAACTTTTTGAGTGCCCCTTGTAATTTTCTGTTACTTTGATTCATCATTTTATTTATCATTATTAACATAACTATAAGGGTCCCAGAAAAATCTTTGCCTAGAGCCCCTAAATATAATGGCTCAGTCCTGGCCTACTTCATTAATAGATGTTGGGGCAAATATGAATGGGCAAACAATTCAGTTACACAATGCCATATGACATACAAGTCTGTTTTAGGGTTAATATTGTTTTTGCAATTGCTCTATACTAAATTTTGTAATTATAATAATACTTATACTTTTATCATGTTCAACTCTTATTTTCCAGTGTAGTTTACTGTCAAATACTGCATATCGTATCATTAAACATCTAAATTTACTATTTAATTTTAAATTGTGTTATTCTAATTTGTAAAGGATTACTAAGAGTATGGCATGCATGCAACTACACTGCCTTGCAATTTAAAGAAAATTTTGCAATATTTCAAGAAATCCAAAATGCATCAATAAAATGTTAACAAAATAGGCTGTAATCTAATATATAAAGAAGAACGTTTGTGTGTTTGTGGGTCTGTCAGCTTATGCACTCAGTTCCCAGGGAAGCTAGAAGCTTCAAACTTTGAATGAACATTCCCTTCACCCAGGGAAAAAATAGTTATTTGCAAACCCACTGGGGTCAACCAAAATTGGGTGAGCATGTTTGAATATCTCAACAAACTTAACATTAATGGTTGAAAGCTATTCAAATTAACTGCTGCCACCAATAAATTTGAAATAAGGAATGCATTGAACTAATTTCTTTCTGATTTCACATGATAAGCACATTGTTCAGTTTGATGGGTAATGAGCTTCTGTGAATATTGAAGTCATTCTAATTAAGCATGAGCGGAACACTAGATTCTTTGTTGAAATGAAAGTTTCGAAAACTAAATTCGTATCAGAAGTCAAAATCATTAACTTAATTTGAAAAATATACAAAGGCTAATAAAAGTATATAAAAATAATTAACAAATGTTCTAAATATTATGCTAAGTAATAAATAATTTTATTTAATAATAATTTTTAGTACCGTTACATTTTTTTATGCACCTCAAACCATAGTTAATTTTCTTTTGCTATAAAGTTACATATGCTGGCAAAATGTATCCGAGGAACTCTAGAGATTTGAAAAGTTTGTTACCTGAGCGAGGAAATTCTGGTTTTTGGTTTAAAAACTTCTGACATGAGGAGGATAATGCTCAAACTATGCGCATTTCTTTCCTCCCCTAAAAGAGAGGGAGAAAATTTTAACCGGAGGGGAGTTGGGTTGGGTTGTTTTACCTCTGAGCGGCACTTTTTTGCACACCATGGGCTAAATGGCCAGGTCACATGGACCCCGAAGGCTCAGAGAAGGTTGGGGGAGGGGACCCACTGGAACAGCTGTTGGGAGACGGATGGTAGCCTCCCGTCAAGGCCATCCAGCGTGTTCTTTAACGTGCACAAGGTATGGCTCTCCCGCACATGGGGCCACGGCTTAACGCAACATCCGACGGACGGTGGCCTTTCCAAGCCCATCGGTGTCCCCTACTGACCGTGGGCAGGGCGGGGAATTTTGTGGAGATAAATTTCAACACTGACCCTGCTGGGACTCGAACCTGGGAACTGCAGATTACGAGCCTGGCGTGCTACCGACTGAGCCACCCCCGCCCTGCGGAGGGGAAGGAGATCGATTGTAACGATATTTATGCCAAATGAGAGCGGGCTAACTGGGGAGTACCATCTACTCTGTATTCTAAAGAGTTTCAGACCCAAGCAACGCCACGTAAATCTGCTAGTCGTATATAAAATTATTGAATACAACTACATGTAAATGAATGCTCTGTGTATGTACATGTAAATGAATGCTCTGTGTATGTGCAGAGGCATATAATCTTATTTTGATAACTGGTGCTGCCACCTTTAACTAAATTGCAAGTATATTAGATTATATGTAGTAATGGAGAGAACTGGCATAAATAATATAAAATTGTCACTAATTGTAAGTACAATTAAAACTTCTTTCAAAGTTTCATTTTCAATTTTAAAATGCAACAGATTATGTTTAATGGAAATCTTTTGAAACATTTCATAAGTATTCAATACAAATAAGCCATTTTCTGAAAACAAAAAGCAAAATTTACGGCACACTTTGCACTGGTTTTTTTATAATCTTATGATAGAATCAACATTTGCAGATAAAATTTTACTAGTCCTACTCTTCCAAACAATGGCATTCTCAGAAAATTGCAATTTAACCCTTTGCACTCCAGATGTTTTTTTAGTATGAGTTGTTAAATAATATTAGTATGTCACCTTAGCAGGCCTATGGAGTGCAAAGGGTTAAAGTTGGGGATATGTGAATGTTATGCTAGGAACTCCAGTTTCAGAGATTGTCTTAGGTATTACATATTATCCTGACATTAAGAGGGTCAGATATTTTAACTCCTTATACACATGATTTGGGCACACTGCTGCTTTTCACTATGTCTAATTACAATGATCCTGAAAATGAATTATGTTGAATGGCAAAAAGAGATAGTATGTACAAGGGGGGTTCAAATATAAACTAGATTTTTGTTCTGTAGCACACATCTTCCTGCATAAAACAAAACCAATTTATTGATAGTAGGAGGGGTGTATTTGTATTTTTTATAATATGTCACTGCATGTTTACCACATTTTGTCAGTCAATTATGATGAGTGAACACATGGTTCCTTCAGCTGGTGTGTAGCACATTATAGTGAAATTTCTAACCAATGAAAACATGAAACCTACTGAAATTCTTATCAGACTCAGAGCACAGTTTGGTGATGAATTGCCCTCCAGACCCAGGTGTTTGAATGGTACAAGTCATTTAAGAAGGCTGGCCAAAAGTTAAAACCATGCAAGGCTTTTCCAAGAATGTTGGTTTTTTTTTACTTCTGAGCAGCACTTTTTTGCACACAATGGGCTAAATGGCCAGATCACAAGGAGCCCCCCCCCCCAGCCCCCAAGGTCCAGAGAAGGTTGGGGGATGCGAACCACTGGAACAGCTGTTGGGAGACAGATAGTAGCCTCCTATCAAGGCCATCCAGCATGTTCTTTAACATGCACAGGGTTCTCCTGCACACGAGGCCATGGCTTAATGTTCCATCCAACGGACAGTGCCCTTTCCAAAGCCCATCGGTGTCCCCTACTGACCATGGGCAGGGTGGAGAGTTTTGAGGAGATAAATCTCAATGCTGATTCAGCTGAGACTCGAATCTGGAAACTACAGATTACAATTTGGAATGCTACTGGACTGAGTCACCCCCTGCCTCTCCAAACACATACTTACACTTCTACTGCAATAACAACATTAGAGAAAATTCATTGAGAAGTACTATCACATTTCACTTACAGTCCTGATCTAACACCAAGTGATGTTCACTTGTTTGGTCCTCTCAAAAAGGTCTAGGAGGAAAAAGATTTAGAACTGATGATGAAGTTTAACTTTATACAACAATGGCTGGACTAACAACCATAAACCTTCTTTGAAAGGGGTATAATGAAGTTATATGAGCAACAGTGATGGTATATAAAGTGCAAAGAAAATATGCTGAAAAATATATTTTGTCTAAAAATTTTGATAAATAAATTATTTTTGAGAAAATCTGGCTTATATTTGAACCACCTATCTATATCCACTGCTTGGTCGAAATATAAGGTGATTGAAAAGTTGTGCAATCCATTACAAATAAAGGCTTCAGTCATTACAGTGTGGCAAAGTACAAAATAAAATCAAAATTCTGACAAATATTGGAAAATACCGGAAAATACCTTTCTTTTCAGCATATTTCAAGATACACCATGAAGTTTGAGGTTTTGAGATTTGAAACAAGAAACTTTTGGATGATTACATAAATGCATCCTTTTAGTCTATGTATGAAAAAGATATTATGTGATGTTCAACAATAAACATGGCTTGCATTCGTGAAATATACTTGCTTCAATTATTCTAAAATAACAGACATTAGTAAGAGAAAGTAAAGGTTGAATCAATTATAAGCTGCACTAATGAGGTGCAGTATCAACATATTTTGTGCTAATTGGGAAACAGCATCGACTCCGACTTTTTGGTCACCTTGTATACATTTTGGACTTTATGAATTTAAACTTAAAAACGGTAGAAATATATATAGGAATATGACACTCAGTGACCACTTTATTGGGAACAGACTCATGGTTTAATAGTCACAGGGACATTTTTGGCTTGTTTTTTAAAATGTGGTAAAAGCAGCTAAGATGGTAAAAACATTCCAAATTGGTTAAAATTGAAAACAAAAATTCGTGTTCTGCTTAAAATACGCTTACATAGTTCACTGTAGTTTAATACAATTAATAATGCTTGCATTTTAACTTATTAATGTTTCAGGCTAATTTAACTGACATTACTGCTATTAAATATCCTAGCTTCTCTATCTCTAAACACCAAATGAATACTATTGATAATCAAGACAGATCTGAATAAAATATTTAATTATCTGCAGCCTCATTTTTTGATAAAAAAATTTATTTGGGAAGGGTTTTTGAATCTTAACTGATGAATTTCAATTAAAATCATGTGGGTCTGTTCTAAATAAAATGACTACTGAATATTAATCCACCTTATTCAGAAGCAGTAAGGAAGCCATATTTTTAAAAGGTGGAGGTTAAAGATTTTCTTAATATTTTTACTATAAATTGATAAAATCAAAATCAGTATCATATCCAAAAGTTCCAACTGCTTTGGGTGGGGGTCTGATACACGATTTTGTAGTCATATATGATAATTGGGGAATATTCATAAAAGCTTTTTGATTAAAAGCAAAGCATACCAAAAACTGTAAAGTTAATTGGATACATAAGCAGTAATAAAGTAAGCTAACACAAACTATTTAATACAAAAGAATTGTCTATTTTTAATAAGGCAATAGAAATCAATATTTTTTTTTTTAACTAATGATAACAATTTTTCTGCACTGGAATTACTTGCCTATTTATTAAAGAAAATTTAATTTATTTGAATCCTTTTAAATGAATGGGAGACAAATAATTTTTGCAGCAAAATAAAGAATGGTTTAAAAACAAAAATAACTTATTTGATAAACTCTTCAAAAGTTCTGTTTATTACCAGAATATATAAATAAATACAGAATTTTGCCTAATGGTAAGTTTGAAGTTAAAAACACACTGTCATTATGAACATTTCTGAGATTACAACAAAAAACCAAATGCAACACACAAGAAGGCTGATGAAGGATTCATCTTAATAACATTTGATGTTGAATTATTTTACATACATCAAATATTTAATATTTAATTTATTAATGGCAATTTCCTTGAAATTCCTATCACAATTGCATGAATTCTAAGAAGTAGTATGTCCTACTGAGAGTAAACTTTGCAGTCAAAATGAGAGCGATGCTAGCACTATATTCTCATGCCACTAATAAACAGCTAATATGATCGTTTTATTAGTAATTTGAAACATTGAAACTAATCCCCCAAGAATTAAAAATTTGTGGTTCATTTGAACTAACACAGTACTGTTTAATAATTACAAAAGTTTTATTAATATTGTACAAGTATTTACTGTGTAATAGTAATAACACAATGCAACATGTTACCAACTGACTTGAAATTAATAGAAAGGTCAGGGAAATTGGCCACATGATAATAAAGGTAGATTCAAATTAAAACTGATGGGGGTTTTCCATTTAGCTTCCAGGCATATATTTTACATAGCATTGTTTTCATTATTATTTTTGCATATATATTACTACAGTATTTTTACAAATTCTGAAGACAGTGTGAAATATTTTATACAAATAGAAGAAAATACCTGTGTTGAATCAGTGTGATTAGAGACAGCCAATGCAACAGGTCCATCCTCACATCCATTAGTTTCTGCATTCTGTTCCATGATCAGCTGCCTTCTCACAACCCTCAAATCCTGTGGCTCCGTCTCCACTGCAGGAGAATGCCTTGCTCGTTTCGGCCACTTTTCCCTGCTAAAACATACACAAACAAATAAGTAAACTACTTAGCTATAAAGGATTTTTTAGTTTTAACAGAAGAGAATGTAAATGAAGTATAAAAACTTATCTAAAACATCTAATTTATATAGTGAACCTGACTACTATGGCATTCCTCAGGTCATAAGGTCCTTAAAGTGTATGAGAATCTTGTATAAGGTTAGAGAAATTTTTTAAAAATAGGATGCAAACAACTGAAAAACTACCTGTAAAATTGTTTTGGATACAATGCAGGCAAAAAAATATGAAGACATGAAGAAACAGAAACATATATCAGCATCATAACAAGAGTGAGGCAACCAAGCCAAGGTATTTTTTTATGAAAATTTTTAATTATTTAAAAACTACATGTCTTTTCAAACTATCTGTAACATATAGGAAGCATGGCCAGATAGGGGGTGCAACATTTAGGAAGGTGAATTTCAGGACACCCCCCCCCCCCTTCCCCTAGAACTCTCCATAAGCTCAGATCTGCTCTTGTGGAAGAGTGGGCTTTACTATTACAAAGCCTCATCAACAATATGAGAATGTGTTGCATGAGTTGTAATGGATGTCAGTGATGATCAAATGCCTTATTAACGTATCATCCCCTAATTCTGGCATTTTCATTTTGGAAATTCATGCTATCATAAGCAGCACTCATGCATATTATACGATTTCATCATTATTCCACTTGCTGTTATTCAGTTACATCACATACCTTTTTCAATACAGAATTTACTTGTATTTGCATAAAACCATTTTGAGTTATATCAAATGGACTTTTTTTTTGGGGGGGGGGGGGAGGGGTTCAAATTCTCTGTGGGCAACAAAAAATTTTCACAAGCTGCTATTTGAATACCAGTGATTAAATCACAGTTACTCAAATAGCAACTTATTATTATATTCTATTAATCTAGTCTTTTATTGGGTACAATAAAAATATGAAAAAAAAAATTCATGTTTTACATGAAAAAATATTTGTAAATTTCGGTTTGGATTTTCTTTTATTATTTTGTTAGCGCGCTTGGCTACTGATCTAAGGGACCTGGACCAGGGTAAGGCATGGATGTTTGTGTTGTTTTTCTGCTGAGGTCCTGCCATCCTCTCAGACCTTCTACTCTGGCATATAAACTGACAGGCTCCTGTCAGACCTCTGTGGCAAGCAGCTGCTTGAGGGGGTATTTATTTCTTATTTTTTTATGTATTATACTTTTTCTACACACAAAATAAATCAATAAAAAGCTATTTGTGTACAAAACAGAACTAAATCTCAACTTTTGATAAAATTCATGTAACACAATTTAACAATAATAACCTAACAGTGTCAGAAACTAATCACTTTTCAAAAATCACTACAAAATGAGCTTGTAACTTTTTTTATGCTTACTAACATTTTTTATCTTTCAATTTATATATATATTTTTGTTCAGAATTAAATGCTCTTTCTTTTAGTATGTATACTATTTCATTCATTAGCTATTTCATAATGAGACTCAGAAGGTGGGTTGCATTTTATGAGAGAAAAAAACCCAACACTCTAATGGTTAAAAGTTTTAATTTGAGCTAACTGATGATGGGGAAAATGCAAATAGTATTTTATTAGTAATTATACAACAAAAAGTATTTGTCTTTTATTTCTTAAATTTAAGAAGTTGCATTTCCGACACTCCTCTGAGAAAAGTGGGTAGATTATTGCTCTCAGTTGAATATCTCTTGTGAAGCTACCACCAAAATTTTGAATTTCTTGCAAAATTCTTTAACTGTTTTGCTATTTCCATATTTAGTCATCTACAACAATTATATGTGCGGTCCCATGGCTGAATGGTTAGCATGCTTGGCTACTGATCTAAGGGACCTGGGTTTGAGCCCAGGGTAAGGCATGGATGTATATGTCATTTTTCTGCTGAGATCCTGCCATCCTCTCAGATCTACTATATTCTACTACCTATAAGCTGACAGGCTCCTGCCAGACTTCTGTGACAAGCAGCTGCTTGAGGAGGTATTTTTTTTTTTAACGATTACAAATTAAAACTACCTAAGTATTTGAAAATTGTGAATTATATAATATTTCATTAGTACCAATTCAACTAAAAGAGGAGGTTTCACCACTCTGGGGGTAAGGGACCAAGTCGCTCTCATTTAAAAACAAAAAGATTCGAATTGATTAAAATTAAACCAATTCATTTTAATTTTGAAACTTTCTTTAAAATGAATCAATTTGTTTTAAAGTTTGGAATTTAACTATTTCCACTGTTAAAGGGTGCATTTACAGCTTTTGGGAAAATCAGAAAGGTCAATCGTAATATTTTATCAATACCTATCCAACCTAAAAAGAATTTTTAATTTATCTCTATAAACAAAACAATTATCTTTTAAAACAAAAAAGTTGCATTTTCCCATCCACCCTGGGTCTAAGGCAGGCATGGCCAACTGTTTTTGCTCCCGGGCCGGATTGGAAAAAAAAAATATTTTCACGGGCCGGATTGGAAAAAAAATATTTTCACGGGCCGGACGAAATATTAAAATTGAAAAATGTTAAGCAAAACACTTATTTCTTTAAGTAAACAAAATTTTATTATGAAATTTGTTTATGAATAATTGTAAGTAAATCAATACAACAAATTAACATAATAACTAATGCGACGTGTTGAGGCGACGTGTTGAGGCGATTTGCATCGCTTATTATTTTTTTAATATCTGGTTCTATACTTGTAGTAGCTATTCTTAACACAGCCTCCAAATGTAAATCATTCAATCTTGATCTTGTTGTACTTTTATTTAGATTCATTAAAGAAAAGGTTTGTTCACAAATATAAGTTGAGCTAAAGATTACTAAATACGTCTTGGCAAGTTTTTTTAAATTTCCATATTTTTCATTATTCAATTGCTTATAAAAATTACACAAATTTTCTTGCTCTTCTCGATATTTCTCATGTAATAATTCATCACATTGTAAATTAATTATTTCTAATTGTATATCAACAGGAACGTCATCAACTTGTACAGAAAATGGATTTCGGATAATAGATAAAATTTTATCAATTTTTTTGAAGCAATCGAATCTCTGCTCGAAATCTGTCATTAGTGCAAGGATGTTTTTATTAAATGTTTTAACCTTTTCTTTTAAAATATTTAAAGATATGGTCTGTAACGTTGGAAAATGATCAAATTTACATTCAGCCAGAATTGTAGAAAAAAGGCTAAGCTTCATTTTAAAAGCTCTTAATTTCTGTATTAAATCATGAGCAAATAAATTTTTTCCTTGTATACATGTGTTAAATTCGTTCAAATGTGTGAGAATATCCAAAGAAAATGCTAAATCACAAATCCAATTTGGATCTAATAATTCAGGAAAATCCTCATTTTCTTTAAGCATTAAAAATATTTTTATTTCCTCTTGAAGGTCCCACACACGTCTTAAAACTTTTCCCAAACTTAACCAACAGATTTTATTGTGATATAGTACATCTAAATGACTGGTATTTAGTTCAAGGAGATCAATAAATTGCCTGTGATTTAATCCTTTTGATCGTAGGAAATTCACTAATTTCACAACTACATTTGTAACATGATCGTTTTTTAAAATATTTTTGCACTATGCAAAAATATTTTACTCGCCTGCTGGCAACGTCGCTTGAACATCGAGTGCAGATGAGTATAAAAGTTTTAATTCTTTATAACGGAATCTTTTTTAAAAAATATAGAAGTATCGAGAATTCATTCAATTAATTACTAGAAGTTATATGTTAATATTGAAAAATTGTTCGCGGGCCACATAAATTCATTACGCGGGCCGTATGTTGGCCATGCCTGGTCTAAGGGGTTGATTTATTATTGCCAATGGAAACTTCGTGACATTCACCACCAAAATTTCAATTTTCTAACTTAACTACATTTGTAACTATTCGTTCAAAAATTTGGAATTTTTAAAATCTTTCCACCATTAGAGGCTGCAATTATAATTTTTGGAATATTTCAAAAGTGTGAAACTTAATATTTCATCAATTCCTATCTAACCCAAAAAGAAATTTTCATTTACCTCACCATTATTTAAAGACAATTATCTGCTAAAACCAAAAGGTTGTGTTTTCCAACCACCCCCTGGATCTAATGGGGTCAATTCATTGCTGGCAATGGAAACTTCGTAACCTTTCACATTCTACCAACAAAATTTCACATTTCTAGTATAAATGCACCATTTGCAATATTCATTTGAAATTTAACTTTTTTCACCATTAGAGGGTGCAATTATAGTTTTAAGGAGATTCAGAAAGTGTCAATCATATTTCATCACCACCTATCTAACACAAAGAATTTTTAATTTATCTCTATAAACAAAAAAGACCAATGTCTACAGATGGACAGATATACAACAAAGCAAAACTCCTATTTTTTTTTTGAGATAAAAGGTGAGAGTACCATGGGGCTCTGTTTTAGGTCCAACTTCGTTTTTGATTTTTATATATGATTTATGTGAATTTCAGAACAAAGGTGAGCCTGTAATTTTTGCAGATGATATGGAATTCATTTATACTGGAGAAGTTGAAGATTTAATAAAAGATATGAATTTTGATTTAAAAAGAATAAATTGTTGTTTTAAAGCAAGTAAAATGTGTCTAAATGTCAGTAAAACAGAGTAAAGTTTTAAAGGTTGAGAAAAAAAAAAAAAATCAGGCTTATTTATTAAAGGATAAAATTATTTACCATGATTCAAACTGTAATAGTGTGACTTGTCAGTGTTCAGAAATGAAAGTGTTAATACTTTTAAATATTTAGGTTTACTATTGGACATGGTTCACATGGAACGATCACATAAATTATGTTATAAAGTTATTCATTTATTTATTGTCAAGTTTTTATCCAATTAGAAACTTTGCATATCTTTCATTGCTTAAAATCTTGTATATGCCTGGGGTAAATCTCATTTATTACATGGTATTACATGGGAAGGTTTTAGTACTCTAAAACTTGAATACTGTTCAAAAACAAAATTATAAGATGTATAGCTTTTGCAGATATCAAAACATGAATGCACTTTATAAGGATTTACAAATATATATTTATATGGATATTAAAATATTAATTATTAGACATTTACAATATTTTGCTACATATTTATAGAGCATGGGAGAGAAGTTTCAAAAGTTAGGTTTTGTCCCTATTTTACAAGTGATTTTAATCAGCTTGTATTGCAAACATTTTTGCTGAAAAAGGATAAAATCAAAAGGCATTATATATATTTAGCTTCAAAGTTATTTAATGAATTACCATTAGAAACCAAAGTGCAGATTTTTTTAAGTGATTTCAAAAGGGAATTGAAAAACTGTCTATTTCAATTAGTGAATACTGAATTATTTCTTCGATATTTATACTGACAAAAATTACTAAACAAATATTAAGACTACTGAATCAAGTCAGCTTGTTGGCTCTATGAGTTGACCAAAAGCTGTCTATATTTGTTACAAATAATATGTGGATAAGTTTATATCCAGGAGATGAGTTCACATGTGGATAGTTAATTTCTAATTGATATAAGCATTAACCTGCATTAAAATAGGGAAATAAATTTGACTTCACATAACACTGTGGTTTAATGGAAACTAATAGAATCTATGGGTTGGGTTGTTTTACCTCTGAGCGGCACTTTTTTGCACACCATGGGCTAAATGGCCAGGTCACAAGGACCCCGAAGGCTCAGAGAAGGTTGGGGGAGGGGACCCACTGGAACAGCTGTTGGGAGACAGATGGTAGACTCCCGTCAAGGCCATCCAGCGTGTTCTTTAACGTGCACAGGGTATGGCTCTCCCGCACACGGGGCCACGGCTTAACGTCCCATCCGACGGACGGCGGCCTTTCCAAGCCCATCGGTGTCCCCTACTGACCGTGGGCAGGGCGGGGAATTTTGCGGAGATAAATCTCAACGCTGACCCAGCTGGGACTCGAACCTGGGAACTACAGATTACGAGCCTGGCGCGCTACCGACTGAGCCACCCCCGCCCCAATAGAATCTATGACTACAGATGCTATTTTTTATTGGTCACTATAGAGTACTTTGAATTCCAACTAATCTGTCATTATATATGTGATAGTTTGTTAATTAAATTGTTATTGACGAGATATTTTGTTTCAAGGGCAGCTTAAAATGTATTAACCTATAAATTACCACTTTGAAGTCGATTTAATTTTTAAAGGAAAAATTGTCTTGAGTCGGGTGGGATAAGAACCCATGACCTCCTGACAACATGTCAGGTGCTTTGGACCACTGAGCTACCAGTTGCTGATCAAGATCTCCTCTAATTGATATGAACCATTTCAACCTACATTACATCATATGTAGGAAGTGTTCTGGCAATTTTCGCCACAAGTGCCATATATATGGAATTATTTCCTTACAAGTAATACAGTTGGTAAGTAATAAATAAACTTAACATATATTTGGTAATAACCTTTAAATTACCACTTTGAAGTCTATTTAAATTTTAAAGGAAAAATTGTCTTGAGCCAGGTGGGATACGAACCCATGATAGCATTACTTATCAGAACCCATGATTTATTACTTATCAGCTTAAAAAGTCTTTAAATAATCAAGTACGATATCATTTCTGGATTCAATATAAATAACAAAGCATGGTTCATATTATACCTCTTTACTAATGGTTTGTTTAATCATTCAGCTTTACATACAACAATCCATAGGTTCAACAAAATTCTACATTATTTTAGGAAATTAAAGGGAAGAATGCAAAAGACACTACAGAACACACTCTATACTGCATTTTCATCTGTCCTTTATAGATAAAAAAAAACACTGCAAGGGGATTGTGTTGTTTTACCTCTGAGCATTTTTTGCACACAATGGGTTAAATGACCAGGTCACAAGGACTCCATAGTTTCAGAGGTGTGGGGTACGGGATATACTGGAAAGCTGTTAGGAGACAGATGATAGCCTCCTGTCAAGGCTATCCAGCATGTTCTTAAATGTGCACAGGTTATGGATCACTGCTGTACAAAGGACCACAGCTTAACATTCCAACAGACAGTGGTCTTTTCAAGCCTATCAGTGTCGCTTTTCTGGCCAAAGGCAGGGTAAGGGATTTGCAGAGATAACTATCACAGGTGGGACTTGAATCTGGAAACCGCAGATTACAAGCCTGGCATGCTACCAACTGTGCCAACTTCTTGCAAAGTGGTACAAATACTTTTTGGTTTGTGATTGGTTTTTTCACTTAAGAGTGCACAAAAGCAGAATGGCAAACAACAGGAAAATGCTACTTATTGAATAATGCCAAAAGTTACAAAAATTGATGGCAGAAATAGCCATTTCTGAAGTATTCTTTCCACAAACTATTATTAGATGCAATGACTCATAAATACAGGCACAATATGATTAAAAAAACTAGGATTCCACATATATCTAAGAATTATGTGTGGAGATTATTATAATGTGCACAAGTACTTTAATGAATATTTTTGGAATTTTATTAAAACAATTCTTCAGATTGTATTTTATTACAAATTTTTATCTATAATGAATATATTTCATCAATCCTATCAGCTTTGCTATGATCAAATTCAACTAAATTTTTAATCAGCAATATTTTGCAGTCATAAGGGGAAAAAGACAAAATTAAAAATTTTGGTTATTTGGAATCTGATGTTAATTTCTTTCAAGCAATAATTAATAGTATAAATCTGAGTAAATAGTGAAAATATTAAAGAGGCAATAATTGAATCTGAAGTCCTTAACTGCAATATTGCATAAAGATTTCATACTGATATTAATTTTGAATATGTAACTTTTATTCTTGCACTATATTTTTACATGTATAAAACTTAACTAGTCTGTTTTAAATGAAGTATCCACTATGTGAATAAAGAGTAAGATTCACAATCAGTGTAAGTTCTATGAATTCTTTGAGAAAATGGGACAGAAGATCAAATAGAACTTGTTTTTCAACAATATTTATAGAATTATTGAAATTGAAGCATTTAAAAACTTTGCTTGTTTCATTAAAACACTTAAAATTGGCAAAAATATAATTTCAAAAACACTCTTACATATTTTAATAAAATTTAATAGTCATTTATATGCATTTTTAAGTTCTTTCAATTAACTTTCAGGTCAATGCTTTAGCTAAAGTTGCTGATGTTAAATATTCCAGTTTCCATATCTCTTTCAAATACCAAATGAATATTGTTGAATCATGATTTAGATCAATTCAAATGCAATATTTAGTCACATTTTCCCATCAAAACTTATTTCTTAAATAACTGAACTCTGAATAAAACTCTACTGGCAGAACAAGGGCATGTTCCTAATAAATAAAGCAGTTGGTGTGTACATTATATAAGTCCATTCACTTCTTTGCAGTTATGAAATCTTTACATAATATTGCAATGTCAGCTTGAAACACCATAAATTCTTTTTACAGGGAAATGAAACCAATATTAAAGGTCATAGTGAAATATACATATAATTTAAATTTAAAAAGTAGTTTCAATATTTAATGAATTACAAAGGCAAATTCTTAGCAGCAAGTCTTCAAAAAGTGCAAAACTCTTATCAAAAGTCATTTTACATGAGTAATTATTAAGCTTAAATTCTTAAAAACATCTACTCCTCTTGCATGAAGGTCTGATAGCTTATTTGAATATATAAATGAAGTTATATAAATCAAGAGTTAAATATATTCAAATGAGCTATCAGACCTCCACACAAAAGGAGTATTTTGATTACCTTGAATATTGGTCTCAATTGTAATGACAATCAGTTCTCATTCTTGTAGGATTTTTTTTTTCTTTTCAAAACGAAAAAGGCTGCAAATGATCACAGCGAATTTTGTTGGAAAAATTTTTTTACAGATTGTCCATGAAGTATTCTAAAATTATCTTCACAAAACTATCACTGCAATTTCATCTATTGAGAAAAAAAAATCTTAAGATGAAGTACTGAATGACATTACAGCAGATATATCCAGGAAGTTTTCTTGGGGTTGGGTTGTTTTACTTCTAAGTGGCACTTTTTTGCACACCATGGGCTAAATGGCCAGGTCACAAGGACCCCAAAGGCTTAGAGAAGGTTGGGGGAGGGAACCTACCTGAACAGCTGTTGGGAGACAGATGGTAGCCTTCCATCAAGGCCATCCAGCATGTTCTTTAACGTGAACAAGGTATGTCTCATCCGACAGACAGCAGCCTTTCCAAGCCCATCAGTTTCCCCTACTGTGGCAAGTGGGGAGTTTCGCGGAAATAGTTTTCTTAGGGATGAATATAGAAAGATTTTCTTTCCATATTTTGTTTGAATCTGGCAATAATTTGAGCCCAAGCTACAAATTAAAACTAGCTGAAACCAGCACAATTATTGTACAATTCTTAAATTTATAAGCATGTGATTATATCAGAAAAATGTACACAAAACTTTTTTTTATATACATATACAAATTTTAGAAATCTTTACGTCAAATCTAATAGTTTCCTAAAGTATCTATACAATTTTGATTTTCAGGAAAGGGTAATCTGCACATCCAAACTAAGGTCTAGAATTGCTGTCCGAGATTAGGCCATTATTTAAAAATTATGTGCTATTAGCTGGCACAATTCAAGCATAGGTTACTATTATATGCCCAGCATTTATGTCAGATATGATATATACTAAAATATTTATAAAGGTTTTGGGCTATATGGTTTATGATTTACATGAACTGGCTCTTGGGAGGTGGGGTAAGGGATGGTAGGCCTACATTCCCCACTTTAGTACATTGCCAATCATTCCATTGAGATCAAACATTCAAAGTAATTAATTCACTTCAGTTCCAAACATAGCAAAATAAATTTATCCCTATATATTAGTTTATTTTTACTTTCAAAAGAATGATTTTTTTTTTACCTAATATGAACTATTTGTCTTTGAGTGCCAAGCTCTCAAGAATGGAATAAATCTGATCACTTCAGGAATTTTGGATAATAACTACTCATTCCAAATAAGTTTATCAGATATATATATTATTTTAACACTTCAAGATATACCTTTGAAGAATATTAAAAACCAGAAATTTAACTGATCCAGTGTTGGAATTAATTTTTCAATCCACCATCTCATTTTCAACCTAAATAAACTTATGGCATCACTTACATACAGTAGCAGGTATAAATAGTAAAGATTTTATTGGTTTTTAAAATGCCGATTATTGGTAAATTAAAACATCCATTAATAATATGGGCAATTTATCTGCTATTTTTATCATTAGTGTTGCCATCTATGAACATTTATGATGCTCTATGCAAGATTGAAATTTTTTGTTGGCTTTGAAGCATAGTTTTGTGCATGCACAACTGGCAACTAACTTACTCCATGTTTTTTCCCTGCTATACGAAACAAAACGCACAATGCGAGAATTTCTTTTTTTGCCCAAACCTAACTACACCATTGCAGTAAGACATATTGGCAATTCATGAAGTTTCTACAAATTATATTAAAAAGTAAAATTTTCATTCTCTTAAATTCAAAACTTCTTGCATAATAAATTTAAGGCTGTTTCAACTTTTCTATATATTATTTTAGAGCAAAAAAAACATTTTTACTAAAGACTTTTTTTTATGAGAGTTGAAAAATAATTAAAGGAATGGCTTTATAAGTCGTTTTTTTCTTTAACCAAAAACGTCTCATGTGAACATTAATAATCGATTTCCCAATGTTTAATAACATTTAAAAGTCTGCTTTAAGTGCTAAAAAATATTTATCTCTATAACAGAAAAAAAAATATTTTTACACAAAAATTTTATTTTTTCTTGATGAATTTTTCCATATTAATAAGGAATGTACAAGCAACCATAAAACGTTCCGATAAGAAAACCTCATCTAAATAGATATCAAGAATATCAGTAACATAACGTGTTACATAACAGCACACTATATTTTATGAGTTAATATTACGTTAATCATGTTAATATTCCACAGATCTGTTTAAAATCCATACTTCCAATCTCACGATTTCACGAACTATTTATAGAAGATACGCAATCTCAGATTTGTCTTTTCCTTACCATAACATGGAAATAGATATACATTTTTTTTTTTGTCTGTACAGATATTAGTATAGATAGTCTTTTTCGACTATATTTAGTTTGTACAAAAATTCTTCGGAGAAAAACTTTGTTTTTCCTCATGAATGGCAGAATATAAGCGATTTCCTGAAATAAAGCGAAAAAAATTTTGCTTCTTTTGAAATGTAAAACAAATAAAAAAAAAATCCATTATTATTTTCCGTACTATTTAATTCCCACACATATATTTTGTATTTTATGACATATCCATTCAGTTCAGAAAAATACAGTATATCAAAATGGAAAGCAGATTATGGTACCTAAAAGTATTACATAACCATGATAAAGTATAACGTATTATCCCTTTACTTGTGAATTTAGATATACTCAATGCCACCAAATAGTTTTTCGTGATTTCACTATCAATTTTCTCCTCCTAACGGAAGTCCTTTTCAATTAAGTCCTGTCAAATATCTTTTACTTTACAGTGAATTGACCGTGCCAAAATATTAAATGCTATGTGCACAAATGCATACGTTGGAAGCAAAGGGTGGATCTATGATAAAAACTTACATTTTCACTCGACGTGTAGATGGCATTTTTCATCTCCCAATCCAAAATGCCGGAAATATTGATACGGTGCCGGCACAAATTTTCCGCAATACGGAAAGCAAGTAGAAGAAGCTTGCAGTAATGCCGTAAGAGAAAAATCCGAATCTGGTTGTAGGAAAAACACTTTATTTTCAAGGAAAGATTAACAAGATATAGTTTGCACGTAAATCACCCGTACAGTTCGAAATACATATGGTAAAGGTATTACATGCAACAAAGAAATATTAGAGCCACGTCTGCAAATAGTGGGTGTGTAGACTATGGCGGCGGCTCATCAGCTCGGTGCTCAGCCTGGCTCAGCAGTACGGAAGAGGCAAATGGTACGACGTCCATCATTGGCTGGCTCCGGCTCCTGCATTGATTGGGGACTCTGTCACGTCACGCACGCACGTGCGATAACCAAGAGCAGCCACCTCCGACAATGTCGGTAAATGAGTGAGACTGAGCAGTTGCGCAGAGAGAGGAGCACAGCCACTCATCATCACGCAGAGCACCATAAAGGCGATAACAGCTGACAGGCATTCTTCTTACTTAAATACAGTTTCGACATGAGCAGCAACGTGAATGCCTTCATCACAGTGATACAGATGATTACATCCAGAGCTTTTGATGCTACAAAATACACATGAGAATCTTTAAATGAAACGGGAAACATTTGTTTAGAAGAAATGAACTGTAACGAAATTAAAATTACTGATGAATCTCGGTAATAACAGTTCATAAATACTCCAAAACAGACACAAACCCAACCAATCCGAAATCTATTATCTACGAAACATAAGATGTTCAACAACTAGATATTTTTTTTGTGACATTCAAAAAAAAGCATTGGTTAAATGATCATCCGGTATATTTGGTTTATAAATGCAATCCTATTTTCTCCACGATTATATATTAATAAACAGCAATTTGGGCTAGTTCTGTTAGGAATACCAGGTCATATAGGGGAGCTGAAATTGGATCTGACCATTATCTTGTTATAAGTGTCTTGCAACTTAAACTTAAAAAGTGTTGTGCTAGGGTTAAAAAATTTACTTTTAATACTGAAGCTCTGAAAGACCCAGTTATAGCCAAAGCTTACCATGATAGGTTACTTAGTCATTATGACAGTCATGGTGTGCTTACTACTGAAGTTGAGGAAGAATGGGATCATTTTAAACAGGCTTTTTTGGACACTTAACAGTACTCTTTTAGGAAAAAAGGAGCAGAAGAGACAGAATTATTTAAGTGATAAGGCACTTGAGCTTATTTCAGAAAGAAGGAACTGCAGGAATGTCCTTAATCAATACCCTACTAGTTCTAATAGAAAGCATTACAGAGAACTTAATAAACGTGTAAAAGATCAGTTAGCTACTGATAAGAATCTTTGCCTTCATGGTTTGGCTGACAAAGCCGAGGAAGCAGTTAGCAGCACAACAGCAGAGAGCTGTACCAGATAGTTAATGTTTCGTGTGGTAGAAAACGAACAGGTATACAGGGATTGAAGGATAAACAAGGTAAGGTTATAGAAGGTGAGGATTCTGTCATGGCTAGGTGTGCTGAGCATTTCAGTGATGTTCTAAACAATGCGGTTAGTTCTATTCCCATTGTTTGCAATAATGATAGATGCACTGGTGGCTTTAATGTTGGCCCTATAACACAATCTGAAGTTATTTTGGCTGTTTCTAAACTTAAACTTCATAAATCCCCAGGGTAGATGAAATTACTACAGAAATTCTTAGAGCTGGGAATGTTTCAGTTACCACTTGGATGATTGAAATTCTGAATATCTTTTATGATAAAGGCATGGTTCCTAAGGATTTTACCAGAGCTATTATTGTCCCTATTTTCAAAAAAGATGATCGCAGTTCTTGTGATAACTATAGAGGTATCAGCCTACTCTCTGTTCCAGGGAAAGTTCTTTGCATGATTGTGCTTAATAGAATTAAGAATCTGGTTGATAGGCAATTGCATGACGAGCAATGTGGGTTCAGAAGTGGTAGGGGATGTGTGGATCAGATATTTTCACTTAGGCAGATTCTTGAGAAATGTTTAGAGTTTCAGAAACCTTTGGTTGCTAGCTTTGTTGATTTCAAAAAGGCTTTCGACTCTGTTGATCGTCATAATTTGTGGTTGATTGTGAGATCGTATGGTATACCAGACAAGTTAGTGTTATTATAGAGAGCTTTCATAATGTTAACTGAGTCGTGTGTGAGAGTTGGTAAGTCTTGTAGCAATTGGTTTAGCATTACTTCCGGTGTTCAACAAGGGTGCATTTTGTCTCCTTTTCTCTTTAGCTTAGTTATTGATTATGTTATGCGAAATTCACTTCAAGGGAAAGATTTTGGCCTTAAATGTACTGGAGATACGAAAATTTCTGATTTAGATTATGCCGATGATTTAGCCCTTTTGGCAAATGATGCTGATGAGATGAACTCTTTCATTCGATCTGTTGATGAGACTGGTAGTAGAGTAGGTTTGGTTATAAACAGAGAGAAAACTAAAGTGATGAAAATTGGTCAGGCAGGCTGTGATTCAGTTAATCTGAATGGTTGCAGTCTTGAGCAGGTGTCACAGTTTAATTATCTTGGGAGCTATGTAACAGATAATGGTGATGTGCGGCATGAGATTAACAGACGAATAGGGATTGCTGCCGGGACTTTTAAGAATCTATGGAGAGTGTGGAGAAATAGGCGTATACACCTAAAGACTAAAATTAGACTGTATAATAGTTTGGTTCTTTCTGGGGTTAGTTATGGTAGTGAAATTTGGACACTATGTAAACAAGATAACAGGAAACTAGATGCTTTTGATTCCAGATGCTTATGCAGCATCTTGGGCATTAGGTGGTTCAACTTTGTAACTAATGATGAGGTTAGGCAAAGGAGTTTGCAACCTCCTTTAAGCAGCATATTGTGCAGAGAGAGACTCCGTTGGTTTGGCCATGTTGCCCGTATGAATAATTATAGATTGGTGAATAGGGTTATGAACAATGTGCCTAAAGGCTTCAGAAAGAGGGGAAGACCTAGGATGCAGTGGGCAGACAATGTCAAACAGGGCCTTGTTAGAATTGGTGTGCAGTGGAGAACTAAATTGCACGATCTGGTTGGACCTCCGTAGCCCTTGGCTGCTTGAGGATGATAATGATGATGATGACGATTTTCTCCATTACATAGCGGCACCTAAGAGTGTAAAATACGGCGTGATTCGTTTAATAAAAGGAGAGTGTGCCTTGGGATGAATGGTTTACTGGCAACGATAAATTTATAAAGAGTGCATGAGATCGTCTATTTACAGTTAGTGCTGATAATTAATATTTATTTGTGAAGTATACACCAATCTTTTTCGAGAAATACGAAAAGCACGAAACTGCGCATACATTAAACTCGACTTCTAATACAAAAATACTATTTCTACGAATGTGATTGAAACTGAGGCACTCAGGGTCGGACATAAGCTAGAGCTTAGAACTCGTAATATATGGGGCCTCAAAAAATTCAATTTTACAGCAGTTGTGAATTTATGTTAATTAAGAATTGTAGCAGTCAACAGCATTTTTCAACATTCTCTTTAATCAAAATAATAAACATCTATTTCAACTCAAATTTTTCAAGGATCTGTGGGCAGTGTCCCCACAACCTAAATAAGTAAACAGGGGCAGGTTTATCAAATTACTGTGCTCAAGAATTTTCTCCAACGGATAAAAAATCTAAACAGAAAAACAATGAACATCTCCAATCTCTTCTTCGTCTGACACTATTCAATTTACGAAAAATATTAATAAAGTGAAAAAAACTACTTTTATTACAAATAGCACTTAGGACTTACAGAAATTACAGTTGTTTTCTTACACAAACTCTTGGAGGAAATTCATAATGAATTATTGATCCTAACAGTACTTTTTTTTAATTTCTATTGTTACAAATTAATGCTTAAAAAAAGACCAAGATTTTATTGCTACTCGGTGATGGTACTTGCAGTGGGTACCAAGAAGTTCTAATAGAAGTTGGGGGGCCCCTAGGTGACAAGCTTGAGTCCTATTTTCAGGGCGTATCTCATAAAATATGCGTTATTAAGTCCTCGACTGATTTCTTATAGGGAACCTACCTCTACTTCCAACTTGGATAGTAACTTTCTTAGATGAATTGAATCGGATTGCTTTTGATTTTGCTGAGGGGAATCTGAATTAGTATCAGGATTTAAGCAGAGTTTGCTATTAACTTTATGCCTAAATATTCTAGACTGATATTAAGCGTATTAAGAGTAATTTTATTTTTAGGAGGGTTAAAAGTATTTATGACATGATTAAAAGTGTTATTAATATTTATTCTTTGGGTTCGAGGGACTTATAGTTCAAAACTAACCCCAACCCTTGAGTACGCCAGTGGGTAAGTGTTCCCTAAGAAATTTCCTTACAATGAAGCAGCGAATAGAACGGTTCCAATATTCTTTTTACTTTATATCTCTTTTATACAGATAAAGATCTAAAAAAATTGGGGATGGGGAGATCAAATAACAGGACTGAGCAGGAAAGAACAGAATTTACCTCCATTTCAGTTGTTCATTTCAGTTTTCCTCTTCTCCGGTTATTAAAATTATAAAAGAGAGAAAGCACAAATGCTTTAGTTACCCCTCCTAGATCCGATCCTTCTTTCATCTCCCAACCAAAATATAAGGCAAAAAAAAGTTATGCGATCGGGTAAATCTTACCAGAAGATGAATGAATCTATTCGAATGACCTTGCAGAAAATGAGGGAAATTTCATTTTGACATAAATTATAATTATTAGATAATCTGATTACTATGCTGGGCATTGCATTATATGAATGTATTCGTACAAAGCTTCTTGGTTTCGAACTATTCGTAAACAAAAGAAATTACCTCAATTTGCAATATCTAACTACAGTAGAGTATAAAATCAACAGCTCTGCATTTTGCAATTGAAAATGTCAAGATGGTCACCTGCAGTTTCTCTAAAAAGGTTCATTTCACCTATACAGCTTCTCGGATAACAATAGTTTTATTACAATTTCATAAGAACGCAGTAGCCTTCGACAAGTGGTCAACTAACAGGTTTCACAGCATGTAAATAATGTAGGTTCTGTGTCTACGAAGAATAAATGGTATCCTTAATATACATATTTATTGTAACTATCTTCACTACAAACAGTTTTCAGAAAAACTCATCCTTCGGAAAGGTTTTCATTTTGCTCAAAAAGCAGCAGCTGCATCCAGGGCTGGGGCTGGACTAAATGGCCAGATCATAAAGACGGAAGTTACAGAAGGGCAGTGGTGAAAGTAGGCCGGTACGCGGTACCGGCAAGAAATTATTTGCCGGTACAACGTACCGGTAAGACAATTTTCAGTTGTGATTGGATTGTTTTACCTCTGAGCGGCACTTTTTTGCACACCATGAGCTAAATGGCCAGGTCACATGGACCCCGAAGGCTCAGAGAAGGTTGGGGGAGGGGACCCACTGGAACAGCTGTTGGGAGACAGATGGTAGCCTCCCGTCAAGGCCATCCAGCGTGTTCTTTAACGTGCACAGGGTATGTCTCTCCCGCACACGGGGCCACGGCTTAACGTCCCATCCGACGGACGACGGCCTTTTCAAGCCCATCGGTGTCCCCTACTGACCGTGGGCAGGGCGGGGAAGTTTTCCGGAGATAAATCTCAACGCTGACCCAGCTGGGACTCGAACCTGGGAACTACAGATTACGAGCCTGGCGCGCTACCGACTGAGCCACCCCTGCCCCTCTTTTTCAGTTGTGACTCCGTTAACGATTTCCTTTTCACCTTAATGCTTTTTCAACCGAAATTTTTATTTTTAAAGCGGATCATTCCTTTTAAGAAACACTCGTCGTTTTTTAATTACATTACTACAGTTTAACCCTTTAAATATCAAGCTGTTTAGAAACAGGATACTTGAGATTCCATTTCTGCCGACAGGGAGTGCTAGAAACTGAAAGTAGAGTTTTCTCTCTTTGAACGATTAGCAAGACAGAACTAGACAGACAAAGGCGAGTTCAACCAAAGCTGTCTGGGTTCGTTCTTAATCACTACCGGAGGCATAACTGGGAAAATGGGGTGGTAAATCAAAGAAAGGATAGGAACTCACTTAGACGTTAAAAATCCATTGCAAAGCAGCGCGTGTACTTGTGGTTTTAAAATTTTTGTTTTCAAAATATATATTTTTTTTATATTTTGCTGAATTGAAAATTCTAAACATTTCTGGGAATAATGGAAGGCAGTTTGATGGGCCATATGCTTCCCCAAATTTAAGTAATGAGTTTGAAGGTGGGGGGATTTTTAATGTAAAATCATGGAAACACAGATTTTTAAAAATTAGTTTTATCAATTAATCACCTTATATTACGCTACTGGAGTAACTATAATAGGAAAATTAATACACGTTCTTTTAATTTTATTGTCCCACGAAAGTTGGCACATCATTTTTTTTTAAACATAATTTTCGCTTAGCACACCTCCCTTAATTTTAAGGCAGGAAATATTTGCTACGAATTTTAAATATTAAGTTGTCCTTCCTAGTCATTTCAAAAACTGGTGGTCTGTTTCGTCATCTCCTAAACATCTGCGAGTTCTAAACAGACATATATTCAGAGTATACACACACACAGTAAGAGAATATGCACACTCCTAAACTCTACAACTGAAATTATTTGGAAGATTAAAAAAAATAATTTTGGCGTATATTAATTTAAATTTTTTTATTTGTATCTAATTATAAACTTTAGCAAAAGAAAGTAAATATATTTATTTACTCTGGATAAGTTTATTTGAATATTAAATAAAAGGTATTATACCTCTATCGAATTTTTACTTTCTCCCTCGTCACTCCTCATAAAGGTTAGCTTTAGGCCCTTCAAAAAATATTTTCCACCTGAGTCTTGTCGCTAATACACTACTGGGGAAAACGATTTTTATTTCAGTGCAGTTAATTTGTTTATAGAGTTTGAAGAGAAAACTTCAGATTGCTGTAAATTTTCTCTTTGTAAGTAAAAATATTTCATTTTTTTTTGTTTGTTTGATGTTAAATATTAATAATGAATGCTTTTGAAAAATCTCTGACTCTTAATACGTACCTGTAGTCTAAGATTTTCGACATTCAAAAAAGACCCATACTCAATGGCAATTGCAATGATGAATCTTCCTATTTCATCAGTAGTTTATACTGAACTACCAGTTTCGACTTTTATAACCACTATCATTTTCACTGAATCCAGCATATTTATTAGCATTGACCCGCAGCATGTCAACATTGTCGACTGTAAAAAGGAAGTTTAAAATAATGGATAGCTAATGATAAAGAAGATAGTTCAAGAATAAGGTCCACAGAAGATTCAAAATGATTATTAAAAATTGCGTCGTTGATAACTGGCATTTGTCAAATTTATTGAGCTTGACATCGTCCTTGTGATCAAATGGTTTACACGCTTCGCTTCAAGTTTATGGTACCTGAATTCGAGACCCTATAGGTATGGCTATTTCTTTCTGCTGAGATCTCGCCTTCATAATTGGTCATCTGACGTCTTAAATCGACAGGCTCTTATCAGACAAGTGATAAACAGCTGTTTGAGAGGTGTAAAAAAAATTATCAACCAAGAATTTACTTTTATAATGCTTTTTCATCATTTGCATCCCCTGGAATTTAACCTTCAGTATTAGAATTTATAGTATTTGTATGCATACTAGATACGTCGCGCCATTTGAAATCCCCAAATATCAGAATCTTTTGGGTTGGGTTGTTTTACCTCTGAGCGGCACTTTTTTGCACACCATGGGCTAAATGGCTGTGTTGTTGTTTTACCTCTGAGCGGCACTTTTTTGCACACCATGGGCTAAATGGCCAGGTCACATGAACCCCGAAGGCTCAGAGAAGGTTGGGGGAGGGGACCCACTGGAACAGCTGTTGGGAGACAGATGGTAGTCTCCCGTCAAGGCTTCAGCGTGTTCTTTAACGTGCACAGGATATGGCTCTCCCGCACACGGGGCCACGGCTTAACGTCCCATCCGACGGACGGCGGTCTTTCCAAGCCCATCGGTGTCCCCTACTGACCGTGGGCAGGGCGGGGAATTTTGCGGAGATAAATCTCAACGCTGACCCAGCTGGGACTCGAACCTGGGAACTACAGATTACGAGCCTGGCGTGCTACCGACTGAGCCACCCCCGCCCCCAATATCAGAATCATTATAATAAAAAGAAATTATGATTATTTATGATAAAGATGATTTTCCTTAGAAACATTGATAAAATTATTATCAACTTTTTAATTACACCAAACAATAAATTTGATATAAAAATAATGCTATAGCATGTTTTGGGTTCTGCTTTAATGAACAATGCTATGGAACTGAAAGAAAAAGCCCAGCAGTTTTGCATTATACAAAAGCGAGGTTACTTTTCTTGGAACCTTTTATCAGAGTGGATTAAGGTTAGGAGAGAACAGAAAGAATACTGCCAGGTCAACAAGAAGAGTGGCGTTGTAGTTTACAATTAGCGTCTACCTCTAAGGGGAAAAGGAAGCAAGCATGACAGATGAGGAGAGTTTGGGATGCAATTGTCTTCTGCATATCGGGTTGCGATGGTATCCAAATGGTAAAAGCATACACGCACAGCCAACCTAATAGTTGCCATTTTCACTCTGTGCTATAAGTGTTGCTGAATCGCTAAACATTTCTCATTAAGGTGAAGACAAGGTCTACATTGCGGTTAAATCATATGTAAAGTTAAGCGTGCCAACAAATACGTATATTAAGTGTAAAAGTGAATGAAATGATTAATTTTCCTATTGCAGGATTGGGTTGGGTTGTTTTACCCTCTGAGCGACACTTTTTTGCACACCATGGGACACAAGGACCCCGAAGGCTCAGAGAAGGTTGGGGGAGGGTACCCACTGGAACAGCTGTTGGGAGACAAATGGTAGCCTCCCGTCAAGGCCATCCAGCGTGTTCTTTAACGTGCACAGGGTATGGCTCTCCCACACACGGGGCCACGGCTTAACGTCCCATCCGACGGACGGCGGCCTTTCCAAGCCCATCGGTGTCCCCTACTGACCGTGGGCAGGACGGGGAATTTTGAGGAGATAATCTCAACGCTGACCCAGCTGGGACTCGAACCTGGGAACTGCAGATTACGAGCATGGCGCGCTACCGACTGAGCCACCCCCGCCCCTCCTATAGGTTGGTCATACCTGCAATAGGTATAGGTACTCGTGACAAGAGTGGAAAGCTATATGGTTTTGCTTGGCACACAAGAGAGCTCAACAAAATAATCTCGCAACTTATTTTTTTTTGACAAAAGTAACTTTTTTCCTACCTCATTTTGAATGCGGAAACTCGGCAATGTCGCATCTATTATCGGTGATAAGTCAGAGGCGAGATTTCCGTATATCATGTAATCATTGATTAAGCTTTATAATTTTTTAAAGGCTATTCCAAATCTCCGATAAATGTTATTCTAAAAAAAATGCTATATTTGGCTTCCTAGTTTAAAATATGTATATTGAGTATTCAAAATTACAATACGAATGAAACGTTCATTTTCCTTTCTAAAAAAAATCTCTAAGTACTAAAATAATTTAAAAACATCTAAATCATATTTTTTTCAATAAGACTGAAAAAAAATCCAAGAATACAACGGAATCAGAAAGTATTTAAATATATTAATATTTCTTTCACATTAAAAATCCCTAAATCATTCAGTATTTGCGGAAAACATATGAAAAATGAGAAATTCTAAGCACTATACCACTTTCGTCGCCACACACTTCAATTTATTAACCCCTGTAAGTCGACTTCAGTGGAGTGATCGCCTATGTGTGATTTTCCACACATAGCTATGCTTTGAAGCGCACCGGTAAGACGTAAAATCTACTTTCACCCCTTCTGAGAAGGGGGATCCACTAGACAGATGTTGGGAGACAGATGGAAACCTTTCGTCAAGGCTATCCAGCGTACTTTTATCGTGCACAGGTTACAGCTCTCCGGCAGATGATGACATGGCTTAACGTCCCATCCCAATGATAGCGGCCTTTCCAATCCCAAAGGTATCCCGTTTCTCTCCGAGGGCAGGAAGGAGTTATCAGAAAGATTTTCAGCGCATGCGCAGTTGGGCGCAACTTCCACTTTGTTGTTTAAAATAAATCATTATATTTTCCGTGGTCCGTGGTCATAAGTTGGGATCCACTAACATAGCTACTGCTTTAGGCATGGGCCATCCATCCCCTTGCCCTTTTCCTCTCTGTTTCTTTCCTGTACATGGTCTTTATCAGAATTCATGACCCTTGGCCCTCCCTTATTTGTACATCTTATCCCAAATCCCCATCCATCGAAAAAATTCATTAGTACTCTTTGTTTCGGGTCTGGCCGATTTAGTATATTATAAATAATTCACGAAGTATTTATCATCCAAGTTAATCTTTACAGTCCAGGTAAATATGAAACACTTGAGTAGATTAGTTGAAATAGGTATGAGCTAATTGCCTAGTATTGTACATTGTCATTCAGGATCCTTTCAGGTCTTCACATATTTTTATATCCAAATGCTGTACACAATTTAAAGTCATGAGGAAACAGAAGTCCTTTCATCCTGGAGCGGCAGAGAGTCTAGCGTGTTTGATCACTGATCTTGGGTTCGATCCTTGTACATATAGCGTATGAGTTTTTATTTTTAACTCGATTTCACCCAGTTTTCATCCCCCCCCCCCTCTCCACCCGTAAAAACAGATAAAATTCTCAGGTATAAAAATAGGTATAAAATAAAAAGATGTGCAGTTCATAATAGGTTGGTGCTTTTTTCTTATAAAAAAAAAGATTTAATTAGTATACTGATTTGTTTTAATTTCCTATTTGTAAAATTTTCTTTATAACGTATTACTAGTGAAAACAATATTACAAGTGAAAACTTATTACTAGTGAAAACAATATTACAAGTGAAAACGTATTACAAGTGAAAACAGTATTACAAGTGAAAAGAACAAACTTGGTCAAAGAGGTTCTGTCTTCTAAATGGGTAGGTACATTTAATAGAAACCTTAATATATCTGTTACGGACTTCTGGAGAAAGGCATCTGATCTAGACTAATTTAGTAAATCTGCACATAATAAAAATGCATGTCATTATGTAAACCTATTCAGATAATTCGTCGACGTGGACGTTGACTTGATTATTTCAGAATTTTCTGCTTTTTTTTTTGATCTTCCACCAAAAACTATGATTTGAAAATTCTTAAATTTTGGATTGAGATCATCAAGTAAGCAAGGTGGCATTAGCACTGCTTACTTTGCAACAGATGTGATGTAGAGTGATCATTTAGCTAACTAAATAATCTGCCACCGCCTGCCGCAAGTAATTTTGCCAAAGAATTCGTCTCTTTTATATCTTGTAAATGGTAGCTAGGCGTAAACTGGAAGGAGAGCTGTGTACCAATCCCCAGTGATGATGCACAGAACCGGCCAGGTCTAGCACCTAATGTCCGACCCCGCGTTCTCGTGGTGCAGGCCGTTAGTACCTTTCAAAAGAGATAATCTCTCTTTTGGAAGGGAACGGAAGGGGAGGGCTGCCAGTTCGGTATGGCCTACTGATCTGGTCACCTATGGCCACTTTTTTCCTTTTTTTTCAACCTTGCTGAGGAGTGGTCAACTTCACAGGGTCCTGGTGCTGACCATTTATACCTACTAGACTGGACTTGTTTATGGATTTGAGCTTGATTATGGATCCTGGACTTGCTGCACTGGTGGGCCTCTGTTGAGGGAGAGTCTGCCGCTGTGTTTTCTGTTTGCTTCTGGGTTGCCAGCTCTAAGTGAACAGAGGCATGGGATACCTTATATCAGCTAATGGATAATCCTAATCAGAGGCCATCGCAGGTACCTGAACCTTACTTAGCTAGTTGGGCATCGTCAAGCCTAAACTGGAGTAATGTGTCTCAGGCAGGCCATATGGTTCTTGAAAAAGTCCACTTCAAAAGGTGGTGCCTGAAGTTCCTACCAGCATCGGTGACTTCAGCCTTTAGCGGAGGAGGAACAGGTCTTTGCCCCATGCCTGCGATCAGGGGGCTGTTTGATATTGTTGGCCCTACCAATCTCAATAAACCTAATTTCTTTAAAAATCCTACTAATCATTTTCTCTCTGCAGGAACGTGGAACGTGAGGACATTACATAGAGATTATTCTCTTGATGTCCTCATGCAGGAATTCCAGCGCTATAACCTAGATATTCTAGGCTTGCAAGAGACCAGATGGACAGGTAAAGGTGAGATACTTAAAAATAACTTTAAATTTCTCTTTACAGGGAGGGAGGATGGAAAGCATCACCAAGGCGTGGGTCTGCTGCTCAGCAGACATGCTAGTGATGCTCTTCTAGGATATGAGTGCATTAATGAAAGGTTTCTTACAGCAAAATTTCAGACAAGCATTAAAGACTTGAATGTTATCTGCTGTTATGCCCCCACTGAGGATTCTGATGAGGATGAGAAGGATAGGTTTTACAGACAACTTCAGGATATTTTGAATTCTGTCAAGAAAGGAGATATTACCCTTGTTCTAGGTGACTTCAGTGCCAAAGTTGGTACCGACTCTGACCTTTGGGGAGGAGTAATAGGCCCTTTTGGTATTGGTAGCTGCAATGGCAATGGGCAACGTCTCCTACAGGTAAGTAAACTAAATGGTTTCAGAATAACTAACACATATTACAAACACCGCGACATACATAAATACACATGGGTTTCACCTGATGGGCTGCATAAGAATATGATTGATTATATATTAATTAACAGCAAATGGGCTAGTTCTGTTAGAAATACCAGGGCATATAGGGGAGCTGAAATTGGATCTGACCATTACCTTGTTTAAAAGTGTCTTGCAACTTAAACTTAAAAAGTGTTGTGCTAGGGTTAAAAAATTTACCTTTAATACTGAAGCTCTGAAAGACCCAGTTATAGCTAAAGCTTACCATGATAGGTTACTTAGTCATTATGGCAGTCATGGTTTGCTTAATACTGAAGTTGAGGAAGAATGGGGCCATTTTAAACAGGCTTTTTTGGTAACTAACAGTACTCTTTTAGGGAAAAAGGAGCAGAGGAGGCAGAATTATTTAAGTGATAAGGCACTTGAGCTTATTTCAGAAAGAAGGAACTGCAGGAATGTATTTAATCAGTACCCTACTAGTCCTAATAGAAAGCATTACAAAGAACTTAATAAACGTGTAAAGGATCAGTAGATAGCTACTGATAAGAATCTTTGGCTTGATGGCCTTGCTGACAAAGCTGAGGAAGCAGTTAGACAGCACAACAGCAGAGAGCTGTACCAGATAGTTAATGTTTTGTGTGGTAGAAAACGAACAGGTATACAGGGATTGAAGGATAAAAAAGGCAAGGTTATAGAAGGTGAGGATTCTGTCATGGCTAGGTGGGCTGAGCATTTCAGTGATGTTCTAAACAATGTGGTTAGTTCTACTCCCATTGTTTGCAATGATGATAGATGCATTGATGGCTTTAATGTTGGCCCTATAACACAATCTGAAGTTAGTTTGGCTATTTCTAAACTTAAGCTTCATAAATCCCCAGGGGTGGATGAAATTACTACGGAAATGCTTAGAGCTGGGAATGTTTCAGTTACCATTTGGATGACTGAAATTTTGAATAACTTTTTTGATAAAGGCATGGTTCCTAAAGATTTTACCAGAGCTATTATTATCCCTATTTTCAAAAAAGGTGATCGCAGTTCTTGTGATAACTATAGGGGTATCAGCCTACTCTCCGTTCCAGGTAAAGTTCTTTCCATGATTGTGCTTAATAGAATTAAGAATCCGGTTGACAGGCAATTGCGTGATGAGCAATGTGGATTCAGAAGTGGTAGGGGATGTGTGGATCAGATATTTTCACTTAGGCAGATTCTTGAGAAATGTTTAGAGTTTCAGAAACCTTTGGTTGCTAGCTTTGTTGATTTCAAAAAGGCTTTCGACTCTGTTGATCGTCATAATTTGTGGTTGATTGTGAAATCATATGGTATACCAGACAAGTTAGTTAACATAATGAAAGCTCTCTATAATAACACTGAGTCATGTGTGAGAGTTGGTAAGTCTTGTAGCAATTGGTTTAGCATTACTTCTGGTGTTCGACAAGGGTGCATTTTGTCTCCTTTTCTCTTTAGTTTGGTTGTTGATTATGTTATGCGAAATTCACTTCAAGGGAAAGCTTTTGGCCTTAAATGGGCTGGAGATACGAAAATTTCTGATTCAGATTATGCTGATGATTTAGCCCTTTTGGAAAATGATGTTGATGAAATGAACTCTTTCATTCGAACTGTTGATGAGACTGGTAGTACAGTAGGTTTGGTTATAAACAGAGAGAAAACTAAAGTGATGAAAATTGGTCAGGCAGGTTGTGATTCAGTTAATCTGAATGGTTGCAGTCTTGAGCAGGTGTCACAGTTTAATTACCTTGGGAGCTGCGTACCTGATACTGGTGATGTGCGGCATGAGATTAACAGACGAATAGGTATTGCTGCCGGGACTTAAGAATCTATGGAGATTGTGGAGAAATAGGCGTATACACCTAAAGACTAAAATTAGACTGTATAATAGTTTGGTTCTTTCTAGGGTTAGTTATGGTAGTGAAACTTGGACGCTGTGTAAGCAAGATAACAGGAAACTAGATGCTTTTGATTCTAGATGTTTACGCAGTATTTTGGGTATTAGGTGGTTCAACTTTGTAACTAATGATGAGGTTAGGCAAAGGAGTCTGCAACCTCCTTTAAGCAGCATATTGTGCAGAGAGAGACTCCGCTGGTTTGGCCATGTTGCCCGTATGGATAATTATAGATTGGCGAATAGGGTTATGAACAGTGTGCCTAGAGGCCTCAGAAGGAGAGGGAGACCTAGGATGCGGTGGGCAGACAATGTCAAACAGGACCTTGTTAGAATTGGTGTACAGTGGCCGGATGCAGCAGATGTAGCTCAGGACAGATATGCTTGGAGAATTAAACTGTGCGGTCTGGTTGGACCTCCGTAGCCCATGGCTGCTTGAGGATGATGATGATGATGATGATGATCTCTTAGCGGCACTTTTTTTGCACACAGCAGACTAAATGACGTAGTAACAAGTACCCCTATGGTTCAAGAAGGTTGGGAAAGGGGATCCACTGGACAGAGGAGACAGATGGCCCGCACAAGGGCCCCGGCTTAACGTCCCATCCGGTGGATGGATGCCTATCCAAGCCCATCGATGCCCCTTACTGACAGTGGGCAGGGCGGGAGAGTTTTTGCGGAGATAAATCTTAAAACTGGTTCAGTTGGGGCTCCAACCTGGGACGACTAAGCCACCCCCGACCCTCTCGCCGAAGAAACAATGGATATGCACATGTTATCATATGTCAATAATAAAATTTATACCTAATGTCTAAATAGTTCAATTTTTTTGAATTCAACACAAATTGAAAAAAAAAAGTTTCCCCCGGTAATTATCCCCCAAATGGGGTTATTTTTAACCTAAAAAAAGTCGTACCCCTGTATAGATGTGTCTTTCTGCTGCGGTCTCTCCTTCCTCAAAATATATTCTCTACAGCGTATTATATTGACAGGTTCCTGTCAGACTTCTCTGAGAAGGAGATGTTTGAGAAATAATTTATTTTCATTTTCATTTCATTCCATAAACTGATTTTTTCCTAGGAAACGGAATTCAGTTTGGAGAAATGAAACAAATATTTGGTCTTAGTGAAAATTTTAGAGTCGAAAAGCCATTTTACTAAACTGACTTCTCTAGAAACCGCGTTTCAGATTGTCACTAGAAAGCAACTAGTTAATGAGAATGTGACCTTCAGCTACGAGAAAACAACTGAGGTGTGACTTTGGCTGACATTGTGCATGGAGTGAATATCTGTGAACATTCTTTCTAACTCACCCTAACCTGCAAGGCTCTGCTGCAGGAAGAGGTGAGACCTTCCTGCAGGTGCGGTATCTCTGCTGCAGGAAGCGGCTCTCACCGCTTCCTGCAGCAGAGCCCTACAGGTAGGTAGTGCAATAAAAGGGAACGAAAGGCTTGTCTTCCACATTTGCCTTGATTCAGCAGCGAACGCTGAAAAGGAAATAAGTCGGAAAAAAAATGATTTAAATAGAGAAGATGAAATAAAGCAGCTTTCAGAAATACATTTTCGAAGAAGAAACTATTGCATGAAATTTAAATACAAAAATTTAAACTATATAGTATCGAACTAATATTAATTAATTAATTAATTAGTTAAATTTAACTATATATTATCGAATTTTTGGAAGAAATTATTTCTAGTAAACTTTTATATTCTTCAAGAGAGAATTGTGTTCGAAATAATTCCGTGAGCATAGTGAAACGTCAGTAGTGAAAATTATGACGGAAAATAAAATATTCCACAAGCAATTACTTGCTACCGAGATGTTTGGCAGGAGCCTGTTCATATAGTATTCTATAGAGAAATGAGAAAAACCAGACCTCGCAAAATAACAAAACAAAAAGAATGGCGATATTCAAATTTTTCAGATAACTATTCATGAGTTCCGGGTTTACAGGATATTTCCTGTGATACTCAATTACAGAAAAGAAATTTTTATACCTAGCCAATGTTATAACATTTTGCAATATTTTACAAAATTAATTATTTCTTTTCCAAAGTTTTTAATAAATATTTCTCATGAGTTATGCTTAATTGGAAAAAGAAACCTGTCAGTGAGTGGTATCCATGGGCATCGACCGAGGGGAGGAGGGCAGTCTCCCCTCTTCTGGTAAAATAGATCGAAATATTAATTTGTAGCGAATAATACTGGTTTACCATATATTAATGCTTTTTTTCCCTTACGAAATGAAATATTAATTATTTTAATATTTTCTTTCGTTTTCATAAACATATCACTTATATTTACTAATGTGAAGAAACATTTTTACATGAATATTTCCGTTTTACTCCCATTTTTCCGTTGTACTTTTTATAATAATAATAATCTTTATTCACATTCATGCTAGTTATACAAAAGTTTCAACAAATACCCAAAAACATCTGCTTATCTGCATCAGAGATGAATAATAAATAACATTACATGAAAATGCATAAATATTGTATAAAACAATGCCATCAACACTTAAATGTATCGATGTGAAATTTCAGTGGAAGCTCCATTGTAATAATTCAGTTTTTTTTTTTCATTAATTTTTCAGCCTTGAAAAACATTCCTAACATTATTTTTGATTTCTTTAAATTTGTTTAATGAAATAATTTCTCTTGGTAATTGATTATACCCGTAGGTACTGTAAATGCCTCGTACATTTCCCATAGATATTTAATATTTTTGAAAGATGAAAATTATTATTGGATTGTAACCTTGTGTATTTTTCATGAGAGATTTCAGACTTGAATTGACTGTCAAACAATTTTTTGGAAGTGATCCTCTATTTGAAAAGGTTATTATGAAAGGAAAGTATGACGAAAATATCTTTTTCCATTATAAGCAAGGACGTATCCAGGGAGACCGGTGAGGTTTAGGTCCGACCCCTCCGAAAATCCTGTTATCTCATATAAATCTGAAACTTGTGTACCTACTTTGAAATCCCTAACAGGTGTCTTTGTATAATTTTCGCCTCATATGACATTCCCGACACTAAAAGTAGATATAAAAAAACCTATATAATTTTATCTTATCTAGAATATCATTTTATCATTTCCTGTAGAATATTTCAGTAATTAGGAACCCCACTTTACCATTTATACCTTTGGACCTAAATCATGAACATTTGACAGATATTTTTTATGTATTCTGTAATCAACCATAGTGTTCGGATATATATTTGAGCGACTGTAAATAACTCTACTAAACTAAAGGCATGTGCTGTAGAGTGATTTTATAAAATGGATTTTAAAATAACACTTCTGCTAAGATTTTCATCAAATTTTGCTATTTTTTCGAACCGTAATCTGAAACTACTGTACAAAACTTATATACTCCTCCCCCACGAAAAACTATCATGTTCACTGGAAAAACCCAACGTTTTAATTTTATTGTTTTTTTTCCTTTTTAAGTACTAGTAAAGTATTATTATTTAAATTTTCCAAATCATCTGCTAGTTCGAATTATCACTATTAAAGAGTACAAAATTTGGAAAATGATAAATTTCGTTCTCTTTGAAAAGGAACATCCTGTATTCTTCAGAGGCGATATATGTTCTTCCAGTGTTTTGACAGAAATTATTCTTGCCGAAAAAGGCAACGTATGATTTTTCTCTCTTTGAAGTGATCTTTCAAGAAGTATTATTACAAAATATGTATATGGTACATGAAAATCTATATGGTCCCCTTTCAGCTCTCCCCAGAACTACCAGGGCCATAACAACGGTGAGGCAAGTAAAGCACTAGCCTCGGGCGCACAAGATGTGGTGGCGTATAAAAATACAAAATGAGGGGTTCAGAAAAATACAAGATGAGGAGGCTCAGAAAAAGACTGCTATGAAACTATATAGGGGTGCAATTTTCTATTCTTGCCTCTGGCACAAATATAGCTAGTTGATAGAGCTCCAGACTCACAATTTTATTTTCCCAATTTCTACTCCCAAATGCGATTGCATTCAGATTTTCTTCCGTTAACCCCCGTGAGAAGGGGGTCACGGTGGGTTTCTGAAGATTGCCGTCCGTCAGATGGGACATTAACCTGTGGGTAAAACACCATACCCTATATAAGTAAAAGAATGCACTGAATTCTCTTGATGGGAGATTACCAGATGTCTCCTAATAGCTGTCCAGTGGATCTCCTACACCAACTTTCTCCAAGCCCTTTTGATTTGGCCACTTAACCTGTTGTGTGCAAAAGTGTGCAGTTTAGAAGTTAAACCTAAGACTTAACCACCACCCAGTGCTGAGTAAAATAACTTTGTCTCTTTACTATTAACTAGGTTCCTAATCAGAGATAAACGAATTTGCACATCGTACAATCATTTATGAGGGTATAATAATATTTCATCCCTGAATTTTCATTAGCTAATAACTAACCGGACGTGGGTCCGAATCCCTGATAAGGCATGGATATTTCTTTTTCTGTGTTTTCTTTCTACTGATGTTTCGCCTTCATCCCAGTTCTTCTCGATAGCGTATTATGCGTACTAACAGGCTTCTCTCACATCTCTGTGACAGGCTGCTCTAATAATTTAATATTTTATTTATTTTTAGTGTGCTATAAATAATACTAACTACCTATGCTTTATCAGAGAATTTTCTTGGAGCACGTTTTCGGCATGTCCGCACAAAACTTATGTTATATATAACATATTTCCATATGCCTTGGTTAGCATTGAATAAAAAGTGGGTTAGAACTTTTCGGAATGTTGCAATTTGCAGTAATATATCCATTGCCGATTTAGAGAGAGCATTTCGTGACATGAAAGGAAAGCATATTCGTAGGTAAATGAAAATTTTCGTGTAAAGTGTTTTATTGAAGATAAATTAGTCATCATAACACGTGACTCTTTAATTCTATATTTTCAACATAATTCACTCAATTTTTAAAGGGTTATAGAAATTTAAATATTTAACAAGCTCATTTTATCAGAAATCTATTCCAGAAGTACATTAAAACTATGTAATAGTTTTATATAAGTCGGATCTAGAAAAAAAATTATGGGAAGAGCAATTAACTGGATCGAACCGGAAAAGAAATAAACGAAAGATTGAAAATACCTGAATTGGTGTTTCAGTATAATATTGCCACTCCATTGTAGTGTTGGTCTTAAATTTGTTTTGAAAAATCGTGTTGCGCATTTGTTTCATATTATTTATATCTCCAATCCGGTTACTAACATTCTGAAGATGAGGGAAAGAGGGACATGCCGTCCCCTCCACCCCAATAATAAATGAAAAAAAAAAATAAATACCCCCTCAAGCAGCCCCTTGCCACAGAGAGTTTATATGCCAGAGTAGAAGGTCTGTGAGGATGGCAGGACCTCAGCAGAAAAACAACACAAACGTCCATGCCTTATTCGGGGCTCGAACCCAGGTCCCTTAGATCAGTAGTGAAGCGCGCTAACCACTCGGCCATGGGACGGCTAAATAATAAATGAAAATGAATGAAAAATAATATGAAACAAAAAAACCCTCAAGCAGCTGCTTGCCACAGAGATCTGACAGGAGACTGTCAGTTTATATGCCAAAGTAGAAGGTCTGAGAGGATGAATCTCTTTTGTTGCGATCTTATGCAACCACGGCAATTCCCGGTTCCGCTTGTACAGCACTACCTGGTTATGAAAAGCCATGACCATCTAGAGCCGGGGCCAAGGAATACGCCCTATAGGCGCACCTCAACCCCAGCCTCACATGGCAGCAGTCCTATAGAAGGAAAGCTGACCACTGGAAGAAACCTTACTTTAATCTATTCCCCGGTTTGCAAATGGGCAGGTCTGAGAGGATGGCAGGACCTCAGCAGAAAAACGACACAAACATCCATGCCTTACCCGGGACTCGAACCCAGGTCCCTTCGATCAGTAGCCAAGCGCGCTAACCACTCGGCCATGGGTTAGCCAATGAAACAAATATGTAACCAATTTTATCAAATAATTGTTTATTTTGGAAGTTTGTATAAATAATTATTGCTCTGTTAGTAAAGATTATATAAGTTCCTTACGCATTGCTTCTGTTAAATATTCCAGCATATGCAACTCCTTAAATAATAAGAGAATATTATTGAAATTTAATAATTAGCTGCACTAAATGTAGATCTTCATTTTTGTTTTGTTATAGCATTTTAGCATAAAGTCTTATATTTTAAGTTAGAAAGCTCCAAAAGTTAGCATTCTGTTAAAAAAAATGGGGAAATTCTTTTATATTGTTGTCTAAGCATTATATCTATACGTAGGTACTGAACAGAAAAAACGTTTCATGTTATTTGAATATGGAGTCATATTCAGATATCAGTAACTTCTTAAGTAATATTAATATGGACAAAATATGACTAAAGTTATATTTGAGGTCTCTATCAA
Source organism: Ryuthela nishihirai (assembly GCA_038380435.1). Classification (NCBI taxonomy): domain Eukaryota; kingdom Metazoa; phylum Arthropoda; class Arachnida; order Araneae; family Heptathelidae; genus Ryuthela; species Ryuthela nishihirai. The sequence continues at coordinate 57,462,077 of JAWZYU010000029.1, read as the reverse complement.
ATCTCTTTAAATGTAAAATTATTCACAAATAATTGTTCAGTATCCAAATATTTTTGTAAGCTGGAAAATGTACTCAATCAAAACCTGAAAAATTATTGTAACATATTAAAATGAAAAAGAAACATTCTGTAAACTTTAATAAAATGTATATTTTAGCTGCATATGTAATGATTGAACAGTATATGAATTTTGAATGATTTTTGGTTAACAAGGTAAGCTAATGTTAAATATTCCAGATTCTATAACTCATTAAATATTAAAAATATCAAAAGTAGGTATTTAGGCAGACCGCAGTCAGATCTTCAAAAGTGATTGTCAATAATCACATTTTTCCATAAAAAGCTCTTTTAAGAAATTGTAAAGTTGTGAATTTGATTCCCTCTTGATCAAACATTTAACAATTTCAACTGTTTCTACTTTCTGTTGAGAACCTATCAATGCATGAATATATTATTCAGTCCTAAGACGTTTTTCTCTTCCCTTCAAATCCAAAAAAATTATTCAATGTTTCCTTTGCTCTTTGCTGAAATGTAAGTTTCAAGAAGCAATAAACAACCCACATTCTGCAGTCGACTCTTAGAGTCCCCCTGTTGCCTGGAGGGATGCAGGCAGTTTGTCAATTAGACGTTAATTGATGGTCGTTTGAACCTTCTGAGCGGGAGATGCACAAAGAGGGGAGGGAGAGTTCACCCGTTCTACCTACCTTCTCCCCGGCCGACGGGCCGGTATGGTAGCGAAAGGGATTCGGCCGGAACGGTAGTGAAAGGGTTAAACACGTCCGCCCCAAGAATGTGAATATGGTGGAAATAGTTCACTAGTAAGTAGGGTGGGGTCATTATCAAGATAATAAAAGTTTAAAGAGTTACCGAAGGATTTCTGCTGCGTGTAATGTCACTGAGAAAAATTAAACAAATCAACAAAATTTTCAAATATTTATATGACCCTGCCATTCTTTGCCTGCAAACTAATGAAACGTGGCAACTAGAACGATCGTAGAGATAAAGCTATATCTCAATGGCAAAGGTATCTTTTGATACACGGCTGGATCAGGGGAGGGGCAAGCCCCCGATAAAAAAAATTGGACATAGTAACATGGCAACTATTAAAAAAAAAAAATAGAAAACTGGGGAAAACGAATGTACAGATTTAAAGTTTATTAACATTATTCCAGAGTTTACCCAAACTTTTTCCTGGGGTCCGAAAACAAAGAATGTCATTTTTCAAGGTTCTTAAAGCTATGAAAAATTCAGAACAGCAGCGTAGATATACTAATTAAGAAACAATATTTTAGTATTCATACATTTTAATTTAGTATATTTGTTACTTAACGCAATAAATTTTGATTTAAATGAAGTATTTTCAATGACGAGTGAATGAGCCTGTGACGTAAAAAAAAAGACATGGATTTTAACATTGGGAGAAAAATTTTGGTTTCTTTCAACTTTCATTAAGTCGAGCTATCTAATTATTCATTTACTATAATTCTTTCATGACATGAGTGCGTTTCAAAACGTAAATTTTTATTCTTTTACCTAGAATAAGAAACTCCGTTGATTTGGCAATGTTGCCCATAGACATAACTATAGATTAGCCTCAGAAAGGTGGGGAGACTTAGGTAACGGTGAGCAGACAATGTCAAATAGGACCTCGTTAGAATTGGTCTACGGGGGGCAGATGTAGCTCAGGAGAATTAAATTGCACAATCTGGTTGAACCTTCGAAGCCCATGGCTGCTTGAGAATGGTGGTGATGAAGAAAATACAAATTTACATTTAACTGCGCTGCGGCCCTTTCGTAGCCCACACTTTGAAAAACTGTCATATTTTATAACTTAACAATAGTGTTACAGTTTTTTGAAGACAAAGTAGCCCTCCTGAAGGGGAGATTAAGAGAACTTAAAACAAAATTTCAATTGAGCTTAAATTGCTAAAATAGGATACTACATATTTTTAAAAGTGAATTTCAAATGATAATAACCTCTATTAATTGGAAGGTATTGAATAAATTAATCAGTGATACATATAAAAGTTATTAATTTGAAATGCTATTTGTCATTATTATTATAAAACTAAACATATTAACTCGAATACGGCATATTTTGAATTCATGGAGGATATGATATGCCACTGCTTGTCCTTTTTTGTGTTGCCGTCAGCAATCCGTTCTTCTTGTGCTAAAACGTCGATGACTAAATAGTATTAAACATAAAATTCACTTTGTGCTGTAGAGGACTGTGAATTAGTAGTTTGACAGAAGTGCTCCTTCAAATACAGGACCCTTCTTACCGCAGGATAGGGTGCGGCTGCTCCGCTCGCACCATCATCACACTGGCTCTACTAAAAAATTTATATATTATACAGGGAAATATACTGAGTGTAGATTGTTGGGCTGTTTTACTTCCGAGCGGCACTTTTTGCACATAATGGGATAAATGGCCAGGCCACAAGGACCCCGAAGGCTCAGAGAAGGTTGGGGAGTGACCCACTAGACAGCTGTAGGGAGACAGATGGTAGTCTCCTGTCAAGACCATCCAGTATGTTCTTTAACGTGCACAGGGTATGATTCTACCGCACACAGAGCCACGGTTTAATGTCCCACCCTATTGACGACGGCCTTTCCAAGCCCATCGGTGCCCCTACTTACTGTGGGCAGGGTGAGAAGTTTTGCGGAGATTTTTATAAATCTCAACGCTTGCCCAGATGGGACTCGAACCTGGGAACTGCAGATTATTAGTCTGGCATGCTACCGACTGAGCCATCCCCGTCCCTCCATTGTGTAAAAATTAACTAACTGTGGTGCTGGTGATGACTCAAGGTCGGGCACGACCGATACACGATTGTACAGCGCACGTATGGCAATCAGTTTTCGCGTTACTTCGAAAAATAATGGATCAGCATCTTGATCTTTCTGACTTCGAAAGTGGTATGATTATGGGGGCACGACATTCAGGTGCCAGTATCTCGACAACAGCTGCCATGGTGAACTGCTTCCGTTCTGTGGTGTCACGAGTCTATCGTGAATGGCTCAACAGTGATCGAACAGCCACGTGTGGTTGACGGCCGTGGTGAGCAACATGTGTCTCATCTCGTAACCCAGAAGTGATGCAGCACAGTCACTCAGCTAGCCACCCAATACAACATTGGAATGGCAAGACCAATATCCACATAAACAATAGCTCGTATGTGCTACGCATACGAGTTGCTACGCAGTTGACGGCCGTCGCAGTTACCCATGCTCAATGTGAGACACAATAAATTGAATTTTGTATGGGCACGTCAGCACCAACACCGGACCACCGATATAATGGAAATGTGTCGCCTAGTCAGATGAATCCCGTTTCCAACTCCATCAAGCTGATGGGTGTGTTTGCTTTTGGAGAAAGCAACATGAGGCCATGGCACCAAGATGCACTGTTGGTGTTCGGCAGGCTGGAGGAGGTGGTGTTATGGTTTTGGGACTGTTTTCGTGGCCTGTCCTGAATCCACTGATAAGAGTGAATCAATGGCTTGACAGGATCGACTATCTTTCTATCGTTGTCGGTCAATTATACAACTTACATGATGACAGCATATCCAGTCCACTCCAACATCTAGCAACAAGATAATGTTCCATGTCACATGGCCTGACAGGTTGCAAACTGGCTTCAGGAACATGACAATGGATTCTCATCTCCCCATGAAAGTTAAACTCACTGGATCTCAACCCAATTGAGCATGTTTGGTACTGGATATGCGATTCGATGCTACGACTGTTCACCTGGCAATATTCAGGCATTTCAGGGCACAATGCATTGGTATCACAGGACACAATGCAGAACGCATGGGGTAACACTATCACAGGACCATACCTTGTCCCGACATGTGTGGTGGACTGTATTATAGGCAAAAGGTGACTCAACAAAAAGTATTAAACAGGTTTTGCAAATTCAAAGCCAACTCGGTGTACTTATTAACGGTGGCATGTAGGCAAGAAAACTGTGAAAGAACGCTTTCGAAACTCAAAATTAGACTGTTTTCACAATGATCCAAGAACTGCTGGACTCACTATTAATCAATGAGGTTGGCAGAAGTTCGATGGAATTGGAGAAAAAAACTATTTTAAGAGGCAAGTAGGAACAATCAGCAGAATAAGTATTGAAATCTTTATAAAAAAAAAAACACGAAATCGAGTTCGGTTTTTTTTTTCTTAATATCTTGGACTAGGCCCTTCTGCTATTGCCGAGTGTGAAAAAAAGGTGGCACTCTACCGTGACCGAACTCTCGTGGAGATATGTACGATGACAAGGCGTTTCCAAGTAATGTAACAACCTTTATCCACATCTTATGTCATTCAGTTGATGTTCTTTGTTCTGCATCAAAACCTACTGATGGTGCTTTGAGACGCCTCCTCATACAATATCAACTTCCCTGCCACCTACCATTTTATAGCTTCTCAACTGCCCTGAATATTTCTAAAGTTTAATAATGTTTCATGTCTAAATAGTACTAAGCAATCCAGACAATCGCACAACTATGATACAGATGATAGAAATGTTTCCTCTGGTGGCCTACTGTTGTCTTTTTACAGTAGTCGTTGCTTAGTTTCATCAGCTCCAGTAGAAATCTCTGCTGCTGCTTTGTAATGTCATTTTCCAAGCAAATTCGAATCGATAGGTAACACGAAGTACAAAAATCAATGGCTGTGCTGCACACGAAGTACAAATATCAAAAAAAAACTAAGTACACACAATCCACAGCTGAAGAAATGCAGGATACTGGAATACACATCAAACATACAGACGATTCTGAGGGGGGGGGGGGGGGATAATAGGGTTTTTTTACCTCTGTGCAGCGCTTTTTTGTGCACACAAAAAGGATTAATGAGCCAGGTCACTAGGACTCAGAAGAGGTTAGGGAAAGGGATTCACTGGACAGCTGTTAGGAGACAGATTGAAGTTTTTCGTCAAGGCCCTCCATTGTTCTTCAACATGCACATGGTATGGCTCTCCTACACATGGAGCCATAACTTAACGTCCCAGCCAATGGACGGCGGCTCACCCAAGCTGATTGATGTCCCCTTTCTGATCAAGCCAGTGAAAGTTAGTGGAGATAAATTTCAATGTTAGCACAGTTGAATTTGAACCTGGAAAATGCACATTATGAGTCAGGAGCACTATCGACTAAGCCAACCCACGCTCCGGTAAGGGCTAATTGTAACTATGATGCATAAGTGGTAGAGATGAGAAAATTTGCACCTTTAGGTAATCCGAGTCGTACATTTTGGGTAAAATCCGAAATCTGACCTGCGGCGCGACCTTCAAGATGCAATTGAGGTCGTGTACAAGTCAAACCTTTACTTACAAGTCGGGTCCTCCGTTTCAGAAACGTAACGAAATCCCGGATCTGACTAGCCGGCCGAGATCAGAGATTAATTTGCGATCTACGTGTGCAAAGAACTCGAAATTTGGTGCCTGGGGAATTTCTGTTTCTACATCTTAGAAACGTTTTATCAGATAGATCCCTCAAGGCTTTGAAGGAGGGCGGGATCTTGGGGGTTGGGGGCATGCCCCTCCACTTTGAAAATGCTAGTAAAATTAATGGAAGCAAAAAGTTATTAAATATGAATATTTCACGCATTTTTTATTTTTTTTCTAAAACCGAGCCTGCATGTATGCATATACATATATGTATGTATAAGAGAAATCTATTTTTGACTTAAGAATTTTCCGTTTTAGGCAGGATTTCTTTCCATTCCTTTTTTGGAACATGTTTCATTGCATAATGTTTAACGAATGCTTTTCGAATGAATTACTCTTATTACAAAACGCATAATCCCAAATATAATGTGTAATATTCACGTGTTCTTAAAGTTGAGAAATTTATTTGTATATTAGCATTGATTACACTGCACAATACTGAAAATGTTTCAGAAATGAAAACAGCCGTTTTTTTACTAATTTCGAGGCGCTAAACACTACTACGAGATTAAAAATTGGTGATTGGTTCTTGTTTTGAAAATGCACGAGGCTGCATCAGTGAATACTGATATGAGTTTTTCGCACGCTGTACGAAGTGCCGAGGTTACAGAATACAAGGGCGCTATTGTATCATTTGAGGCAATGCAATACCTGGAGGCTATTGCATCATTCGGGAGTTACCCTTCCTCAGTTATCGTCTGTTCATGAGTGTATACTGGTGCTGTATGTGGGCGATATACCTCGTTCTTGAGGGGCGGGGGTGGCTCAGCCGGTAGCGCGCCAGGCTCGTAATCTGCAGTTCCCAGGTTTGAGTCCCAGCTGGGTCAGCGCAAAACTACCCACCCTGCCCACGGTCAGTAGGGGACACCGATGGGCTTGGAAAGGCGACCGTCCGTCGGATGTGACGTTAAACCGTAGCCCTGTGTGTGGGAGAGCCATACCATGTGCACGTTAAAGAACATGGTGGATTGCCTTGACTGGAGCCTACCATCTGTCTTCCAACAGCTGTTCCAGTGGGTTTCCTCCCCCAACCTTCTCTGAGCCTACGGGGTCCTTGTAACCTGGCCATGGTGTGCAAAAAATTGCCGCTCAGAGGTAAAACAACCCAACCCTCGTTCTTGTGTGAACAATGCAGACCGTTTTTTGTTACATTTGTGGTGAATTTACTTTTGCGTCACAGAAGCGTGAAATAACGCCTGTCATCAAAAAGGCCTACCACCTTTATTTCGGGTGTAAGATTGGAGATCAACAGAGGAGCTGGGCTCAGCATATAATGTGTAAAACTTGTACATTACGTCTTCGCAGCTGGCTAAATGGCAAGAGACGATCGATGTCATTTGCCATTCCTGTGATATGGTGGGAACCGTCCAACCACGTGAGTGACTTACTTTTGTATGACACCTCCACTGGGAAGCGGATTGCTAAAAAGAAAAAGCAGGCAAACTACCTCAACGTCTGCCATCCGCCCAGTGCCACATGAGGAAAACCTGCCCACTGCCTCCCCCGTCACTCAGCACCTGTTTATATAACACACTCTGCTATAATTTTAAAATCCGAAGTTTAAATAGATATACTAAAATGCATTAAATGTTACTTTTCTTCCCTAATTGTGAAACTTAATCTATTACATTTTCGTATTTTTAGTAGTCACAATTTCAATGGTGGAATGGCAAGATTAAGTAGAGGTTCTCGGGGAAATATTATAATAGGGATATTATATAAAATATCCCTAAAAAATAATTTTTTGTTTTCCTGGAGTAGTCAAAAAAATGAGTGCCACAAATGAACTGCATTTACCTAATGTGTCACAACATATAATGAGTGTGGGTTAATAATATTTTGATATATAAAAAAAAAATTGTGTTCTTTCAATAAAAATAGGGTTGGGTTGTTTAATCTCTGAGCGGCACTTTTTGCACACAACGGGCTAAATGGCCAGGTCACAAGGCCCTCGAAGGCTCAGAGAAGGTTGGGGGAGGGGACCCACTGGAACAGCTGTTGGGAGACAGATGGTAGCCTCCCGTCAAGGCCATCCAGCGTGTTATTCAACGTGCACAGGGTATGGCTCTCCGCACACGGGGCCACGGCTTAACATCCTATTCGACTGACAGCTGCCTTTCCAAGCCCATCGCTATCCCCTATCGACCGTGGCACGGCGGGGAATTTTGTGGAGATAAATCTCAACGCTGACCCAGCTGGGACTCGAACCTGGTAACTGCAGATTACAAGCCTGGCGCGTAACCGACTGAGCCACCCCCACCCCAATAAATGTAGGATTTGCTGATATTGCAGTTATAGTTTCGATGTAATATTAAAATCGTTATATTCGTTTGCAATTACCCGGTATATATAAATACCTGCACATTAGAAAACGTAATATCTTTTAGAAGATGGTAATATGCTGAGCTCCTGTAAGGTATATTTCAAATACAGGCCAAATTGGTATCACTTGTCATGATTATAAAAAAAATGAGCCATACAAATGACTAAACAGGCAGGGCTGCGAGTTTGAGACCCCTTTTCATTTTAATAAAATACCTCCTGAAGGAGCTGCTTGCCACAGAAGTCTGACAGAAACCTGTCAGTTTATATGCCATAGAAGGTCTGTGAGGATAGCAGGACCTCAGCACAAAAACAATACAAACATCCATGGCTTAACCGAGGCTCGAACCCAGGTCCCTTAGATCAGTAGACAATGGTGGTATAATAAACCATAGAAATGATTGTTACAACAATTATGCATACACGAATGTTATACAGGGTGTTTATAAAGTAACTATCCATTTTCCTGCAAACGCACTCTGATCATTTTCTGTTCTAGGTTTTGTGAATCATGCTGACGACTGAAAAAAGAACAGCAGCAAATTGAGGCACGTCTGCGAAGTGTGTCCTTCGAAGGGGTGAGACAAGAGTTCACTCGCAATTCCATAAACCACCGCTAACAAGGGCAGCAATCAGATCCCTGGCAAACGAATTTCGGAAGACAGGGAGAGTTCAAGATAAGAAACATTCTGGTCAACCTCCAGTATCACCAGAAACTGTGGAACGCATCGAGGTGCAGTTCATCACAGCTGCAGTGGCTACGATTACACCTGATATCTTGGAAAGGGTTTACCGTGCTACCACTGAAAGTTGGGATTTGTGCAAGAGGGTCATGTTGAATCGTACTAATGTTTTGTTTTCATGTTGAATCGTATTAATGTTTTGTTGTTTTCATGTTGAATCGTGCTAATGTTTTGTTGTTTTCATGTTTTTGATTCATTTGTAACACAAAGTGAGTTATTAAAAGGTTTGTTCACAGAAATGGATAGTTACTTTATAAACACCTTGTATTAATAATGCACAATCAGTATTCAGTATTAACATTCCTAATTGTCAAGTCAGTGTTGATATATAAATAGAATTGCAGTGCAGTTCTAACTGAAATAAAAGGCAGTTTCTCTTAAAACACCAAATTCACTGGCTGACAGCAAGGGTCGGATCTAAGGGGTGGAATGATAATATGGCAATAAAGGCCAAGCTGGGACTCGAACTTGGGAACTGCAGATTACGATCCTGGCGCGCTACAGACTGAGCCACCCTCGCCCCTTCATAGAAACAGAAAGTTTACCTTGTGCAATAGCAGATAATTAACCTTATACCACTTGCAATCAAGTAACTTATTAACTTGTTTATCAAATAGGAATAAGAAACATTAAATATATTTTAAAATATATGATTGACAAGTATTATGCCTTTTTCTGACTCAACTGTTAGTCGGTACCTGAAACAAAACAGTGGGAAAAAACATTTCACAAACTGAAAGCATGTCCTCCACTTCTACATTTTTGTCCTCCTTTTAGAACACTGGCATCTGGTAACCTTACCCCTATTACTTCTTCTAGACGAAATAATTTTTCTATTTTGCCGCAGAAAAAAAAAACAATTTTGTCTTTTCCACCTAGCAAAAATTACGAGGAAAACTGTAGACAAATTTTGGCGAGTAGCTACGATGTTTTTATGCAGTAAAAAAATATTCAGATAGAACTATTAGGTTGTTTCGCAGATGCATGAAATTTTCGATGTTTTGAGCACTGAAAATGTTATCAGATGGCGCTTGTGATAAGTTACTTTAAATCATGAAGCCTGCTTACGATAACACTGTAGCCATTTCGCCAGCAGATTTTGTGAGTTGGGTTGGGTTGTTTTACCTCTGAGCGGCACTTTTTTGCACACCATGAGCTAAATGGCCAGGTCACATGGACCCCGAAGGCTCAGAGAAGGTTGGGGGGAGGGGACCCACTGGAACAGCTGTTGGGACAGATGCTAGCCTCCCGTCAAGGCCATCCAGCGTGTTCTTTAACGTGCACAGGCTATGGCTCTCCCGCACACGGGACCACGGCTTAACTTCCCATCCGACGGACGACGACCTTTCCAAGCCCATCGGTGTCCCCTACTGACCGTGGGCAAGGGGGGGGGGAATTTTGCGGAGATAAATCTCAACGCTGACCCAGCTGGGACTCGAACCTGGGAACTACAGATTACGAGCCTGGCGCGCTACCGACTGAGCCACCCCCGCCCCAGATTTTGTGATAAGTGGTTTGTAAGAGCTTAAAGGAAACAATGGATCAGATTCAAATTCGTGTTCTTTTCTTATACGAGTTTAAACTGGGACAAACGCAGCGGGGGCAATTCGCAACGTCAATGCAGCATTTAGGGAAGGCACAGTTAGCGAACGGACAACATGACGCTGGTTTAAAAAATTTTAATCAGGAGACATCGGCCTTCAATATAAGCCACGTGGTCGACCCGAAGAAGCAATTGATAACGATCCATTGAAGGCTTTAAACGTAATGAAGACAGAACGAAGGTGTAAAATATTATGATGTCAATGTATTATTTTCTCCTGGATAAGCCTGTTAGCTTTGTGAGACATTTGTAAATAGAAATGATTTATTTGAAATCGTTTGAATAAATGAATTAAAAAAAATCCAATCCACGCCAAATTGTACTACGGGACATCACAAGCAAAATTTGGCGTGCATTATTCAACTGTTCCCTGGCACCTGGAAGACATTGGGAAAGTGAAGAAGTTAGATAAATGGTTTCCGCGTGAATTAACGGACACTCATAAGTACACTTTTTTACAACGGCATAACTGCACTTGTTTCGCGGTGGAAGAAGTGTATTGAATCGGTTGATGCGTATTTTTTTGGTAAAGATTTTGTATTAAGTTATTTTTAACAACGTTATAGCTGTTGAATGTTTCACTAACAATGCGGCCATTTCATTTGCAACAACCTAATACATTTTATGTTTTAAACTAGGTATGTGATAAAATCGCAAATCTTTAAATTGGAAGTCGACTTGTAAACTGATAGGCGATTTTGTAACCATATACGGTAATTAAGGAATATTCGGAAATGCTTTTTGATTATAAGCGAAACACACTAAAAAAACACTAACTGTAGGCAAGCATTTAGAAAAAAACTAACATTGAAACTATTCAATATAAAAGATTATATATTTTTAAAAAGATAATAGAAGCTGAAAGTTTTTTTTTAACTAATGGCAGCATTTTATCTGCATTGGAATTATTCGTATATTCGTTAAAAGGGGAGAGAGGGTAGCTCAGCCAGTAGCGCGCCACGCTCGTAATCTTCAGTTTCCAGATTCGAGTCCCAGCTGAGTCAGCTCTGAGATTTATCTCCGCAAAACTCCCCGCCATGCCCACGGTCAGTAGGGTGCATCGATGTTCTTGAAAAGTCCGCCGTCCGTCGGATGGGACGTTAAGTCTTAGTACCGTGTGCGAGAGAACCATACCCTGTGCATGTAAAGAACATGCTTGACGGGAGGCTACCATCTGTCCCCAACAGCTATTCCAGTTGGTCCCCTCCCCCCACCTGAGCTTTCGGGATACTTGTAACCTGACCATTTAAGCCCATTGTGTGAAATAAAGTGCGCTCAGATTTAAAACAACCCAAGGTAAAAGAAATTATTTGAATCCTTCTAAATGAATGGGAGACAAAATAATTTCTACATCAAAATAAAGAGAGATTTAAAATAAATTATAGCAATTATCGTTGAATTCCAGTTACAAATTGCTATAACGTGCACCCTCCAAAAAGGTTAACAGCAGAGATTCATGCTTCTCTTGCGTAAGGAGCCATGCTAAATCTCCCATAAGACGGATGACAGCTTTTTCAAGCCCATCGGTGTTTCCCTTCCCTTCAACGGCAGAGCAAGAGCTAGCGGGTTGGGTTGTTTGGTCTCTGAATGATACTTTTTTTTTGCACAGTATACTAAATGGCCAAGACAAAAGGACCCCATGTCACCTTGAACATCACCTTAACGGAAAACCTTTGAATTTGGCAGGACTTACATTTTGCGTTGAGCATTGTGTTGAATCTCAACCAGTCTGCTTTAATAGACCAGTGTCTTTTGGTGTTTGAATTTAGGGCACATGCCAATTTTAAAGCACACTTTCGTTATTCATGGAATCGTCTATTCTTGACCAAATTTTTCATGGTATTTTCCGTCTCTAAAAATTAAGGTCAGATTTACATTAAAAATGAAGTTTGTAATTTTCCGTGCAACAACTGCTTGTTCTTTCGACAGTGAAATCTATTTTTGCAATACACGTGATCCTCTCGAACTATATTTTTGCCCCCTACGAAAAAAGTGTTATTACTAGGCACGTAATAGTTTTTAGTAAGATAATGTATCTGATGCGTGCACAAAATGCAATTGTTAATAATGGTTATAATGTAAATAATGGTAACGATTTTCATTCCTCCAGCTATTTATTTCTAATAAATTTCTCAAATTAAGGAATTTATTTGAAAACCATAAAAATTCCGTTGTCTCTAGTAATGGAATTATTTTAAAGTGACAATTAAGATGCCAACTAAATAGGTATTCTTTGAAAAGGGAAGAAGTTACAAATTCATTTGTTCCCACCACTGATCACTTTCACATCAGCGACATTTTCCTACGTGTCAAAGGTGTAAGCGTTTTCATAGTCATTTTCAATTAGAATATTTTTCAGCAATAGAATGTATGAAGATATTTGTTAAATGTGCAACTTTTTAATTTACAATGCACAAGGTGTAATAAATATACTGAGCTATGCTCATTAATTTTACTCTACCTTTAAGAACATATTTTAAAAGAAATCACCCTTAAAAAAAATTAGTTCTTAACTATTGTTTCAACTATGTACTTTCACTTCCTTTTCAATTTATTTCAATGTGTACTTCAAAAAACGTCAAAAACATCTTACCATAAATAAGTATCAAAGTTACTATTTTCAAAGGGACCTGGGTTCGAGCCCCGGATTAGGCATGGATGTGTGTGTAGTTTTTCTGCTGAGGTCCTGCCATCCTCTCAGATCTCCTACTGTGGCATATAAACTGACAGGCTCCTGTCAGACCTCTGTGGCAAGCAGCTGCTTGAGGGGGTATTTATTATTTTTTTTTATGGAAGTTGACGAAAATAGCTAAACAGAAGAATGCCTCAAAAGCAAAAAAAAATAATTTCAATTTTTATTAAGTGTATTATTATATAAATTGTCCGCACTTTAAAAGTATTCGAACAGAATGAAAAATAACATTTCTGCCACAAATAACGATTTGATTCATTCATTAATAAAAAAAAAAATACCACCTCAAGCAGCTGCTTGCCACAGATATATGACAGAAGCCTGCCAATTTAATATGCATAGTACGTCTGTAAGGATGGCGGGACCTCAAATGAAAAACACAAACATCCATGCATTACCCGGGGCTCGAATCCTTTCATCAGAAGACAAGAGCTTAAACAAGATCAGAAGACAAGAGCTTAAACAAGATCAGAAGACAAGATTAATTAAAAAATCACTCGGCCATGGGACGGCAAGGCTGTATACAAAACGATTATAAAATAAAATGAACAATGTTACATTAGCGGAAAGACAAAATTCTAAAATCTACACAACTGTACACTTTACCATAAAAGTTTTACAGTTAATTTGACTTCAATAATTGTTCCCTTCATCGTTCCTATGACTACCTAAAAGTTAGCTGCATAGAAAATTTCGCAGAAAATGGCATTCCTTTTGCCCAGACAAAGGAGTTCATCGTATACCACTGTGATGCGTAACAGACACAACAGTGGGAGAGAACACTCAAAAGAGAGATTTCGAACACTTTATGATCATAATTAAAACAAATGAGCAATAAATTCAAAATGTTAGATGGCTTTCATTGAGTTTCAATTGAATCAACGTCTTGAATATCAAACTCAAACCTATAAAAAAAAATTGCCTGGAGGATATGCACCCACGACCTGGTGACAACCTGGAAAATGCTCTATCACTAAGCTACCTGCCGTCGATCAAGATTTTTCTCTAACAATGATATGAACCTTCCGCTAACAGACAATCAAATAAGAGTCTTGGGTTCCCTACCCCACCACGGATCAAGAAAATTTTCCCTCAAACTCTGAAAGAATGCTATCATCAAAAATCAATAAATTCATTTCAGAACATAATAGTTTAAATATTAAAAAATGTCACGGCTTATTTCACAAACGTAAACTATAAAGAATATAATTTTAAATGGTAACTGAAATAAGTATCAAATAGGAAAGAGTCTGCTATTCAACTTTCTACTATTCAACTCTGAGCTTTATACGTCGTATATCCAGTTTCGAAAGTTGGGTTGTTTTACCTCTGAGCGACACTTTTTTGCACACCATGGGCTAAATGGCCAGGTCACATGGACCCCGAAGGCTCAGAGAAGGTTGGGGGAGGGGACCCACTGGAACAGCTGTTGGGAGACAGATGGTAGCCTCCCGTCAAGGCCATCCAGCGTGTTCTTTAACGTGCACAGGGTATGGCTCTCCCGCACACGGGGCCACGGCTTAACGTCCCATCCGACGGACGGCGGCCTTTCCAAGCCCATCGGTGTCCCCTACTGACCGTGGGCAGGGCGGAGAATTTTTGCGGAGATAAATCTCAACGCTGACCCAGCTGGGACTCGAACCTGGGAACTACAGATTACGAGCCTGGCGCGCTACCGACTGAGCCACCCCCGTTTCGAAAGCACGGATACTTAGGTAATGATAATTCCTATTGTAACAAGGGTAAAATAGGGCTTGTGTACTAGAAAACACTAGGCGTCTCACATGAAAATTAAAAGAAATTCTTTCCAGTCTCTCAATAAAATATGCAAACGTCAAACACAGTTTAACCATGTTAACTGAAAAACATTTTGTTCCCTTAAATTAAACAATGCCTGAAATTAAATTGGCAGCACGCTATTTTAATCGATAAATTTAACGTAAAGCAAATAATGTTCTTTTCCGCATTCAAAGCATAAAAATTGGAACTGTCGCATCTCATACAGCGAAGGAAAACAACAGCAAAGCTTGATATCAGTAGAGAAATATTGATCCTGGAACAACAGGTTATTATTACTGGAGGATTAAAACTCGCCGCTGTGTGTAACTACTACACAGCAAGAAAGCCTGCTTCTGCCCACGAACCAACAGATAGCGGCACTGCAGCGCAGCATTTTCCAAAGGCAAATTCAAATGCGACATCGCAGCGATTCTCGGAAATACGAGTATATGAACATCTTTTAAGCTACTTTTACCACGTTAAGTTGTAATCATATTTGGTAAACGTAGTGATGTCAAGACTCGTGAAATACCCATTTCAGTACATTTCTGATACGCCAAATGTAATTGCGGTAATGATCAATAACAATGGCTATTTAATGTCAAATAATTTTACTAAGGTGTGGAGAATGCACTTCTACATGAAGAACACAAATAGTAACATATAAAAAGGCACGCTTACGAAATTACGCTATAATTTACTTCACTGCTTACCAATGCTAAAAACAAAAATTTTTTAGAGATACTGAACGAAGCCATTTCTTGACACGAATATTAAAACACGCTTTCCTCATACATGGTCAAAACAGTTTTATTTGCGGTCATGTGATCTTATACAGCACAGAATCATCCAAATAATCATTACACAATTATAAAACTATTTGTTGACAGGCAAATATCAAAATTAAGAGATTAACAGATCCTAATTATTAAAACAAATGATTTAATACTTAGGTTTGACCTAATACAAAATTAAAAAACCTCTTCATTTTTCAAAAATAAATTTTTTTTCAAAAATTATTCACACATTATTAATAACTTTCCCCTTTTTCCCCGGTGTTTATTTAACAACTATTCTAAAACGTAAGCAACATTTCTTACATGTATTTATTGATCTGTAATACACATTATTTTGCATTACATTAGTCGTGGCGTAATTAATAATTACAGACTCTTCGATGATAGATTAAATATCAGAAGTTAATAACAGTTCAGTTTCTGCCTACTGAAATGTTCCAGTTTATTTTTATAGCGAATGAACATAGGATGCATTGAAAGTTTTTCTCCATATATCAATTTTCCTACAGGCAGAACCTAGTATTTGCTTACAAAGCATCAGCTGTGTGCTTTTAGGTGAAATGAGCCAAGTTTCATTTATCTGCGTCCATAGTGACTATTAGTGAATCCCGAGTATCATTCATCTTTATAATAATAGAGAACGCATGGCAACCTCTATCGATTTTCCGTGTAAAGGTCATTATGAGATCTGTATAGTGCTTGAAACCTCAACTATTCTATTGTACAGCCCTGTGTATTAAATAGAAATACCTTTACATGTGACCTAATCGAGAAGCTTTGCTACTATGCTGATTGTCTTCAAAGTGCAGTTCTTACATACCAATACAATTTCACTGGAATAGGGTTTTCTATATTTTATGTTACACTTATTCTCTTTCCTTACCTTGTTTTTTTTCCCCTTTTTAGGAAACTAAGCGAGGACATTATAAAAGATGCAACATGGAGAAATTTTCCTCTGTCAATATTCCGCCGTCAATAAAACATGAACGATTCAGTGAGGCGAATCTCATTAAAAATAAAGTGAAATCATTATTATAAGTGATTATATCAACGCCTAAACTCAACTTAAATCACACCAACAAGAAGGCATTAATGTTTGGTCTGTTTTACCTTTGAGTGGCGCTTTTTTACTAGGGCGGGATGGCTCAGTCGGTAGCGCACCACGCTCGTAATCTGCAGTTCCCTAATGTAATCCCAGGGTCCAGTCCCACCTGGAACAACGTTTAGATCTATCCCCGCAAAACCTCACTCTGCCCTCGGTCAGTAGGGGGTACCGCTGGGCTTTGAAAGGCCGCAGTCCATTGGATGGGATGTTAAACCGTGGCACCGTGTGGGGGAGTCATACTCTGTGCCCTTTAAAGAACACGCTGGATGACCTTGATGGGAGGTTACCAGCTGTCTCCCAACAGCTGCACAATGGGTCCCGTTCCCCCCATCCTTCTCTAAGACATTGTGACCTGGTCATTTAGACCACTGTGTGTAAAAATGTGCCGCTAGGATGTAAAACAACCCAACTTTTTTGCATGGGCAGGGCAAGTGGATCTACTGCACAGCTATTGGGAGACATGGAAGTCCCTTTTAAGACCACCAGCGTGTCCTTTAAGATGCACAAGCTATGGCTCTCCTGCACACGGAGTCAACGTGGGAACCAATTTAACGTGCCATCTGACGAACAGCAGCCTTTTCAAACCCATCGGTGACCCTTTTCTCACCAACGGCAAATGGGAGTTTAGCGGAGAAAATCTCAATAAAGGCAAAAAAAAATTAACCCTCAAGGCAGCCGCTTGCTAAGAAGTCTGAGAGAAGCTTATCAGTTTTAATAAAGCGATAGATAAGAACCTGAAGGAAATTAAGAACTCAGAAAAAAAAAAACAGAAAAGAAACATCCGTATCTTATCCAGGATCGAACCCAGGTTCCTTTTAGCAGTAGAAAAACGTGCTAACCACTCGCCTGATGTGATACAGGTTGAACTATTACAAGTATTGGATGATACTTCTCAAGCAGCAACTGTCAAAAAATAAATGCATGTTGTTTTCTTTAAGACTAATATAGTCAGGAGGTAATTTTTTTTTCTTTTAGATACTTGTTTTCGTTCCTATTTTGAATGTGGCGATTACTTAGAAGTTAAAATCCCTAATTATAGAGAACCCATTAAGTCGAACATTCAAATCTGTCATGGAACTTTCCATTCGATTTATTCAATTAACAAATTCACATATATAATCTGTTCTAATTTCTAGTAGGTGCACACAATGGAAAGAAAAGCCCTTTTGCAAGGATAACCAAGTTTTGCTCTTTGCATGGATAAATGTGTTTTCAGATAATGTTTCAATGAATACAGAGAATTTAGATTTGACGATAGAAAATTGATGCAAGAGTGGCAAAAGTATAAAGAAATAAGGAGTTTTTCACAAAGGTTAATAAAACTGCTTCCTCACTTGAAACGTTACTGCCATGGAAAAGGGCCTTCAAAAATAGAATCACTTCGTGATACTTGGAAAGCTTGTGCCCACCATCATCATCACGTTACAAGATACATGGGATGTCCTTGTTCAGGCTTTCCCAATAAAATGTTGAGAAAAGTGATTGTAATCACTATAAAGAAATTTTTTATAACTCTTTTTTCTCTTTATAGCTCTTTTCTTCTTTTTTTAGATCTTTTTTTTATTTTGTATACGAAGTCTTTTATAAAATAGTAGTTGCAAATTTATATAGATCTCCAGTGACTGGAGTTTCAACAAGGTTACCACGAGTTTTTTTTCCTTTTCTCCACACCGTATGTTTTCGGCAATTCCTTCTCTTATAAACTGTGGAAAAAAATAAATCACATGAAGGAAAACTGACCTTCAGATTTTGGATAAAGAGTATGTTCTAAGAGACCCTGAACTCGAGAAGTGGTTTAAGCAATGCCGTCTGTCGTTGTGAGCCTGAGGCGCTCGAATGATCCAAGTTATTGCAATGAAATCTAATATATATGGTGGCTAGTGAGTGTTTGTTTGTTTGTCTGTCTGTCTGTCAGCTTTATGAACTCAGTCCCCTACAGAGCTCCCTCCACCGAGGGAAAGATTATATGCTATGTGCGAACTGGATGGCATCAACCAAAACCAATGTAGAAACCGAATCTCAAAATTTTCATAGACTTAACATTAGCGGTATTGAAAATAATTTATTACCATGCATAAATTTAAAAGAAGGAATAGTTAATTTCTTTCTGCTTTCGCGTCATTGTTTCAGAAATGTCTAAATAAATATTTTAAGTCGTGCGTTTTTTTTTTTGTTGAAAGGATTTGAAAACTGAGAAGTGACAGAGGTGCTTGGTTTTTGAAACATTCTGATTCCTTTGTTTTTTTAATTTAAAACTTCTATTTTTCAATTTTGAATTATTTTAAATTTGTGTATCCGATTTTCTGATAGAGGAAATAACGTTTTTCAGTTTAGAAAGGGAATAAATTTTGTTTCCTATATTTAAATAACTTTTGGCCATTTAATTTTTAATTCACTAATTAACATTTGGCCATTTATTTCAGAATTTTGAAGTGTGAGCTAACATATGGAGGCAAAATCCCAATGATGTTTCGAAAAACGCCGGGTTTTTCTGCTAGTTTTATATTTGGGCTTATTTCCATCCATATTAGCAACTCTACAAATATGAATAAACTTTGTGAAGCAACAATTGCATATGATGAACGATTTTCGAAGGAAAAAAAACAAGCAAAATGCCAGTTTTGTTAATTAACGTGATACTTTGGAAGACAATTATACAGGTCCGTTCCATCACAAATCAATCCTCGATTATATGCCTAGATCCAGGATAAGCCACGGTAAGAACTTTTATAAATACCAATGTAGGTGCGTATTTGTTAACTGAAAGAAGCAAAAATTAACATTTTCGTAGAAGCCAAATCTGTAATATACCAATGAAAAAAGGCATTGATGCAATTCTACCTTTCATGTGACTGGCTCAAAAGGTCAATTTAGAATTCTCAATATGACCTTTTAATTTAAAAGAACTCCACATTAATGCAAGAACTTACGCAAGCAAGAAGTGAATACAACTGATTTAATTAACTGGAATAGTGAAGTTTCTTATATCCAACAAATATGAGACTTGTTTAAGACCGATAAAATCCGGAATCCCCACACGAAATAAGTAATTGCTTTTTTATGGGCGGTATAACATACATTAAAAGATACAACTTTGCTAGATGGTATTAGGGGTAAAATAAAATATAATTTTCATACCTTTTGATAGTTAGTTCTCAAAACTAGATTTCAATGCAGAAACATATATAAGTTATACATGCAACTGACTATCACATTCTCATTAGAACTACTTACTGGTGATTTAAAATAAGTACTGCGTTTTGAAATTGAACTGTTTCATGAGAACTAGATTTTAAATCCATAGGACAAGAGCAAACCATATTCTACATCTTTTTTATTTCTTTTAAATGGTAGCTAGAACTTTCCACGTGAAGCTCCGCTTTGCACTCAGTGAGAAAAGAGACACCTATGGGCCTGAAAAGGTTACCGTCAGTAGAATGAGACATTAAGCATGGGTTTCCATGTGCAGGGTTGGGTTGTTTTACCTCTGAGCGGCACTTTTTTTGCACACCATGGGATAAATAGGTCACAAGAACCCCGAAGGCTCAGAGAAGGTTGGGAGAGGGAATCCACTGGAACAGCTATTGGGAGACAGATGGTAGCCTCCCGTCAAGGCCATCCAGCGTGCACAGGGGTGGTGCACATCTTTAACGTGCACAGGGTATGGCTCTCCCGCACACGGAGCCACGGCTTAACGTCCCATCCGACGGACAGCGGCCTTTCCAAGCCCATCGGTGTCCCCTACTGACCGTGGGCAGGGCGGAGAATTTTGCGGAGATAAATCTCAACGCTGACCCAGCTGGGACTCGAACCTGAGAACTACAGATTACGAGCTTGGAGCGCTACCAACTGAGCCACTCCCGCCCCTCCGTGTGCAGGAGGGCCATAATCTGCGCACATTAGAGAACAAGCTAGATGGCCTTGACAGAAAGCTTTCATCTGTCTCCTAACAGAGTCAATGAATATTTAAACTCTTTTCACTTCTAAACTGAAAATATAAAACTGGCTTTTATGACCTCAGAGTCCTTGTGACCTGGCCATTTAGTCCAATGTGGGTTGGGTTGTTTTACCTCTGAGCGGCACTTTTTTGCACACCTGGGCTAAATGGCCAGGTCACAAGGATTGGGGGAGGGGACCCACTGAAACAGCTGTTGGGAGACAAATGGTAACCTCCCGTCAAGGCCATCCAGCGTGTTCTTTAACGTGAACAGGGTATGGTTCTCCCGCACACGGAGCCACGGTTTAACGTCCCATCCGACGGACGGAGGCCTTTCCAAGCCCATCGGTGTCCCCTACTGACCGCGGGCAGGGAATTTTGCGGAAATAAATATCAACGCTGCTGGGACTCGAACCTGGGAACTACAGATTACGAGTCTGGCGCGCTACCGACTGAGCCCCCCCCCTAGTCCAATGTGCAAAATAGTGTCACTCAGAGGTAACCCAACTCTTTCCACACGATGTTACAGCACTACGCAAATGTAAACAAACATGGGCGAACTCACATCGGTTCTAATTAGGATTACCCTACATCCTCGAAAAGGAGGACATGTTCTCCGTTTTTATATCACGTCCTCCCGGCATTTTTAAAAAACATGCACGTTATGTCCTTTTTGTATAAAACTCATAAGAAATATTAGTTTAAAACAGGTTCTTTTTTTAAATTTCTTGAACTCGTGACTGTCATATAATTTACTGTTAATTGTTATATAATATACTGTAAATGGAAATCATGAATGCTCAAATCATTCTTTTATCGTTGTGAAAGTTACTATTTTCTGTAATACTAAATATCCGCGATGTACATACCAATTGAAAAAAAAGTACGCGTTTTAGAAAATTAGGTTAAATTTTGCCACCGCACACAGATAGATCATGTCATATATTTTGAAGTGGACGGAATAATTAGCATTATGACTTATTATTGAACTGTTAGTCGGTATTTGAGATAAAATACACAGTGGTATCAGAATAATATGACAGGTGGTCATATTATCAGAATATGACAGGTGGTATATATATATATATCAGAATAATATGACAGCTGTCCAGTGAATTCCTTTCCCCTTCACATCACCGAGCCCTAGGGGTCCTTATGAGCATCTTTAACGCGAACAGGGTATGGTTCTCCCGCACACGGAGACACGGTTTAACGTCCCATCCGACGGACGGAGGCCTTTCCAAGCCCATCAGTGTCCCCTACTGACCGCGGGCAGGGAATTTTGACAGGTGGTCATATTATTCTGATAACAGGTGGTCATATTATTCTGACATATAATATGACAGGTAGTCATATTATTCTGATAAGACTGTATGTATTTTATTACTAAGTTTATTTCATAAATTGAAAACATGCCCACCTTTGACCCCATTTCTATCTTTTTTGTCCTCCTTTAGAACAATGGCATCTGATAACTAATTCTAATGGATATTTGTTACATACGGTGTACAGTCCAACTTCGTTTTTAGATAATATTTTCGTGATGCATAGGCAAAGCAGCGTTTATATATACGCCATGCAAAAGGAATTAAGAAGTGTTCATACAATTCCCGTGTAATAAAAACGCTGCTTTAATTTGAATGCCAGTTTCCAACCATGGCGAAAATATTAATATCTATTAAGTTAGCATATGATATTACTGTATTAAAAAAAATTAATATCCACATATATTCATGTTAGAACAGTTAGCCTGATTTGCTACAGAGCAATGGGGCTTAGGTTTGAATAGAGTTGGGTTGTTTTTACACACAATGGGCTAAATGGCCAGGTCACAAGGACCCAGAGGCATCAGAGAAGGTTGCGGAAAAGGACCCACTGAACAGTTGTTGGGAGATATATGGTAGCCTCCTGTTAATGCCATCCAGAGCATTACTTTAACGTGCACAGGTTATGGCTCTCCCACACAAGGGGGCCATGGCTTAATATCCCATCCGATGGACGGTAGCATTTCCAAGCCCATCGGTGTCCCCTACTGACCAAGAGCAGGGTGGGGGTTTTGAGGGAGACAAATCTCAACACTGGCGCAGGTGGGGCTCGAATCTGGGAACTGCAGATTACAAGCCTGACGATATACCGACTGAGGCACTCCCGCCCTGTTTGAATACAGGACTATAGATGTTTACTTTCTTATATATGTTTACTTCTACTGAAGTCTAGCATTCCTTACAGATCTTTTTTATGGCATATTGACAGGTTGTGTGCGAAAAAGGGTTGTTCAGAGTTAACCCAATGAGCTAAATGGTCAGGTCATAAGAACTCCAAGGGCTCAGAGAAGGTTGGGGAAAGGTGACCCACTGAACATCATTTAGGAAACACATGGAAGCTTCTCTTCAAGGCCATCCAACGTGTTCCTTAACGTACACAGAATATGGCGTTTAAAGTTTCATCCAACAGACGGCGGCCGTTTCAAGCCTATTGGTGTCCCCTTTCTGACAGAGGGAAGAGTGGGAATTTAGCAGAGATAAATATCAAAGCTGATGTGGGTGAGACTCGAACCTGGGAATTACATATTACGAGCCTAACACGCTACCGACTGAGCCAGCCCCCGCGCCTTACACTGACAGATTCCTGTCGGATTTCCGTGGAAAGTTGGTTACTTGTGGAATAATTTTTAAAAACATTCACTCGGCGATTCCGATAAACCTGTTTCGCAGGTAGTAATTACATGTCCCTACGACATCTAAGCCGTCCCGTGGCCGAGTGGTTAGCACGCTTGGCTACTAATCTAAGGGACCTGGGTTCGAGCCCCGGAATTAGGCATGGATGTGTGTGTCGTTTTTCTGCTGAGGTCCTGCCATCCTCTCAGATCTCCTACTGTGGCATATAAACTGACAGACTCCTGTCAGACCTCTGTGGCAAGCAGCTGCTTGAGGGGTATTTATTATTATTATTTTTTACGACATCTAAAGTGTGATCATTCCGACAAACTTTCTTCTTCAAAGTAAATTCACAAATTTTTGTTTAAGACAACTAACAAACTAAAGAACAATTTGCATAATTTGTTTACTGCTTATTGATATATCGCTCAAAAATAATTAACTGTTTAACCCCGAAGTGAGAAAGAATACGACAAAATTCTGTTTTTTACACACAGAAAGCAAAGCGGCGTTTAATTTTGAAATACTGAATTTGCATATAGACAACCTAGGAACGTTTTTGTCTATGACCAGCAATTTCGTGCGCAAAATCGATTAAATGGCCAGCTCACAAGGACCCCTAGGGCTCGGTGATGGGTAGGGGAAAGGAATTCACTGGACAGCTGTAAGGCGAGAGACATAAGTTTGTCGTGAAAGCATCTATCGTGTTCTTTAATTGCACGGGTTATGGCTTTCCAGCGTAGGGAAACACAGTTTAACGTCCCAACCGACGGACGGCGGTCTTTCCAAGCCCAACGTTATTCTTTATAGATAACTTATATTTGGAATTTTTGTAGTCGTTTACTTCTTAACCGTTCAGAAAATTAAAGTAATAATTAGTACTCTTGGTTTAGATATAACAATCGTAATTTATACTGTACATTATTCTGGTAGTATAAGGATTGACGGTAACAAAACTGGACTGAGCTTAAATATATGTATTTTGCTGCATTTCGCTGCATGTTAACAATTAACAAAAGAAAAATAACTTTTGACATACAATGCTGATATGTTTGTAACTTACAAATTCAGTTTTGCTTATAATTGCAAAACAAAATCTCAACTTTAAATCAGCATTTAGTAGTTTAAATTAATAAGCACGTCAGCTTTTGATTTTACTCAAGAACTTTCAGTGTCTACGAAATCACGGCTCGAAAAGTTGGGCCCTAAACTCAGCCCCATCAATGCATAGGTGTAACATACACTATATTTTAAGCGCACTTTTACGTATAGAAGTACTAGTTTACGAAGCAAGAGGAAAAAATAAAACAATTACAGTACACTCTCTTATTAGTTCTCAGTTCAACCAGTCTCCGCTTTAACCGGTCGTTCCGAGAAGCGAAAGAAAGTCGCCGCTTGTTTATTTGCTTCAGTTCCAAGAAGCGGAAGCAAGTCGCCGCGTATTTTGTTTATAGTACAGTACATATTTGCTTCAGTTCCTCTTTGTGAATATTACAGTGTACAGTACGTATACAGGAGTGTGTGTTGTGATCTATTAATTATTGTGCGATACAAAATGAGTGGGTGCAAATGTAAGCGTGATGTCGTTACAATGGAGATGAAATTAAAAGCATTAGAACATATTGACAAAAGTGATCCAAGTAAAGCATATTTGTGATGAACTAGGTTTTGGTAAAAGTAAGGTAAATGACTGGAGAAGGAATAGAAAAATCTTTACAAGATTTTTGCACTCAAGTCGAGTCTGAAAAAACGCTTTCTTTTCGGTGCACTCTTAAAAAGCCGAAAAATGAAATTGTTGATGATGCACTTTGGTTGGGGTTCATGCAAGAGCGTCGAATAGGAACACCAATCAGTGGGCATTAAGGCAAGAAAAAGCATTAATCCTTCATTCTAAAATCGATAATACTGAAGATTTTTCAGCAAGCGAGGGATGGCTTTCTCACTGGGAAAAAAAAAATGACATGGTGTTCACTACTTTGCTGTTTGTGGTGAGAAATTGTCAGCTGATCCTTTAAGCAGCAAATGAATTTTCAGAAAAACTTTTAGTGCTTATTGAAGAAGGCCTATGCCCAGAACAAATCTACAATGTAGAATGAGACTGGGTAAAATTTTAAACTTCTTCCAACGAAAACGTTTGTGACAGCGCAAGAAAGCTCAGCATCAGGTTTTAAAACAAAGAAAGAACACAGCTGTGTGTACAAATGCTGCAGGTACGCTCAAGCTTCCTCTTTTTGTAATTAGGAAATCAGCAAAACCCGAGCATTCAAGCATTTAAATTTAGCTGTTCTGCCAGTTTACTACAAAGCTCAAAAGTCTGCTTAGATAGAATCGTATTTATTTAGGGTGGTTCTTTACAGAATTTGTTCCAAAAGTTAAAAAAACAACTTGACAAGTCTTAAAATGCCTGTAAAGGCCCTACTCATTCTCGACAATGCACCAACACACCCAAACGAACTCATTTCTGACAACATAAAAGCCATGTTTTTGCCACCTAATGTAACATCTTTAGTGCAACCAATGGATCAAGGCGTGCTTGTAAGTTTAAAAAGGCAATACAGGAGAAAGCTTCTTTCAGAAATTTTACAGCAAACCGAAAATGACGGAATAGGACTTCCAATTGCTTTGAAAACAATAAATATTAAGGATGTGATCTACATGTTGGCAAGAGCTTTTGAAAAAATGCCTCGTACATTTGTGAAGTCATGGAAAAAACTTTGGCCCGAAGTTGAAAACTGTGTAGGAAGTATCAAAGACAACACTAAAGTATCGAATGGGCCTACGCCTGCCGAAGATATGACGGATAATGACAATATTTCGCTGCTTAATGACTTTAAATTGCTGCCTGGATGTTACACACTTGAAGATGACATTGAAAAATGGTTAAAAGGTGATGAACAGTTGGAAAATGAAACACTGAATGATGAAGAAATTATCAATGCAGTCTGCCAAGAAGGGAAAGGAGAAGAAGCGGAGAATGAAGAGGAGGAAGGGAAAGTCAGCCATATTGAAGGCAAAGAAGCTTCTGATGTTGCAGTAAGATATATTGAACAACAACAGGCCTCATCTGCGATTGGTGTGATGTTTATTAAAAAATGCAGGTAAAAAAGTGTTAAGTTCACAGAAACAAAAGAAAATCACGGACTTTTTCAAGTAAGTGTGAGTAAATTGTTAATGTCGTACAACAAATTATTAATTAAAATACAGTGCAGTTAGTATTTTTGTCATTTGCTATTTTTATTTATTTTCTGACACAATTTTCGGATTAACCGACCTTTCGTTCATCCGGCCAGGGGTCGGGTCCAGTAAGGCCAGGAGAAGAGGGAGTCTACTCTATATCCATGAATTTATGGCTGTATTATCACGATTTCGTTTTGAAAAATATTTTCTTGCAATAGAAACATGGGTAAACTTAACACATTCGAAGACAAAATATCCTACGCTTACTTCAATATTGTAGACATTCAAAACAATTCTGAAGTTTGAGTGTTGATGACTGCTTGAATTCTGGGTACATACAGTACTGTGCGAATTAGTTGGGAAAAGCGAAGGAATGCTAAGTCCCTTCCGCTGCAGAGTCTAAACTGCTGCAAGTCTAAGCTTGTTCGTAACCTTCTGCTGCAAGTCTAAACTAATCTAACAGACTCTTCACCCCATTAAAGGAATGATGGACAGCAAAAAGCACATACATAGGCTTTCTGGAGGCGAAAATGGTCCCAACACTGCAGAAGCTGTTTCCAAACGGCGATGGGGTATTTCAACAGGATCTGCCTCCATGTCACAATTCTAAACTTGCTAAGAGCTTCTTTACCCAGCAACATTTGAAGGTATTGGAGTGGCCAGGAAATTCACCCTATCTAAACCCCATTGAAAATTTGTGGGCCATTATTAAAGCGCACATATCTAAGATGGATTGCAAGACGAAAACCAAAATGATAGAAAGTGTCATGAAAGTGTGGTACCACGACCCTGAAGTGAAGGAGATGTGTGGAAATATTGGGCATAAATGGTTGAGAGGGTGAAAGAAGTAATTAAAGCTAAGGGGGATAACATTCACTATTAACTACACTATTAAACAAATAAATATTTTAGTTGTGTCTTTGTTATTGCATTTTCCTATTGTCCCAACTAATTTGCACAGTACTGTATACCATGCAGCAGTAGATGATACGTGCTACCACTAGTGTTTTACCAAGAGTGGGCCGAATAATCAATAAAAGGCATACACTGAATCAGCTGCGAGATGCAAAACCTGATCGATTACCTTGGATTAATTTGGAGATTACAAAATGAAGAGTATCGGGCAACGCACCCAGTTGTTGCGATTGTGGCAAGAAAAACAACTTATAAACTACGGTTCTCCAAACTGGTTTGCGTGGATACGACGCCAAACGTTCGTGATGCTGGATGACCCTTAAGGAATGTTTTCCGAAGCTTCTACAGTATTTCTACTACAACCACATCCGGTGACTTTCATCCTCGCTGATGGCTACTTTGAGTTCGGTATAACACTCCCGATTTCCAGAAGATTATACGTTAAGAATACCGCAACATTTCTTTGAAGAATCATCGCATCAGTTTTATTTTTTACATACGGAGTACAAAATATATTAATCTTAAAGCAGCTGCTTGCCGCATAGGTCTGACAGAATTCTGTCGGTATAATACGACACTGAGAAAGTGAGGAATGTAAGACCTCAGCAGAAGAATAACGCACAAAAACATCCATGCTATCTCCTGGGTTCGAATCAGTCCCTCTGATCAGAAGCCATGCTTGCTAACAACTTGTCCATATACTAGTCATGATAAATTAGAAAGAGTAAAAATTGCAATTGAAATGATTTTTAGTGGAAATGTGTATTGGTGTTTTGAGTAACATTCCAGAAGTCACCATCGATCCGCTTGAGCTTATGAGTAATCTTTGAAAAATGGCTCCCGTCTCCTTTCCTTGACTCATTTCTTTGAAAATATCTCTGAAACAGTTGCTCTTACCGTAAGGTTTCAAATATATGCAAAAAGAAAAAGTCCAATTAATCTTCCTCTGGCAGCCTTACATTCTATTAAGACTGGAATTGTGACTTGCAAATTTGGTTGGTTGGTTGTTTTACCTCTGAGCGGCACTTTTTTGCACACCATGTGCTAAATGGCCAGGTCACATGGACCCCAGAAGGCTCAGAGAAGGTTGGGGGAGGGGATCCACTGGAACAGCTGTTAGGAGACAGATGGTAACCTCCCGTAAAGACCATCCAGCGTGTTCTTTAACGTGAGCAGGGTATGGCTCTCCCTCACACGGGGCCACGGCTTAACGTACCATCCGACGGATGGCGGCCTTTCCAAGCCTATCGGTGTCCCCTACTGACCGTGGGCAGGACGGGGAGTTTTGCAGAGATAAATCTCAACCCTGACCTCAGCTGGGACTCGAACCTGGGAACTGCAGATCATGAGCCTGGCGCGCTACCAACTGAGCCCCCCCCCCCCCACCCTGACCTGCAAAGTCTAGCAAGAACTCTTCAAAAGAGCGATTTTGTTTCAGAGTGGTAAAAAATCAGTTCTAATACGCAAAACTATATATGTATATTCTGAATGAAAACATGCTAAATTACAAATCGTTTTACAAATTCCAAATATGATGATTTGATCTCCAGTTATACATAATTTTTTTTCTGAAAGGGATAAGTGATAGCCAAAGGATTGGGCAGTTTTGCGAATAAAATGTCTTTTTCTCTGTTTCCTAACCTTTATCAGCACGATTCTTAACCATTAGGAAGGGTATTCAAACAGTTCTTGACATGCATCTGCAGAATAAAAACCGTTGCACTCAACAAAACTTCTACTGTCCTTCAAAGTAGTCTCCTCCAGAATCTATGCAAAGTGGCAGATATCTATGCCAATTGTGAAACACTTGGTGGTATTCCTGTTGGGAATACTCCGCAACTCTGAATAAACACATTTTGCAAGGTCTTACACCCTTTGAAAAAGACTTTCCAGCAAGTTACTTTTTATTTTTTTGAAACAACCAAAAATCGCATGATGCAAGATCTGGTGAATATGCAGGATGGGGCAGCTGTTTGATTTTTTCCTAACAAATTGCAAAACAACATTGATGTAATATTGGCCATTTATAGTCATTTCTTCAGAAGTTGTCCACGACTACCACTCCATGGGAACTGAAAATAATTGTGAACATCCTCTTCCTTGAGCGAAAGTCTTGGAGGATTTCAGGGCTCGGTTCATCTTCCTCAACCCAAACATAGTGGATTTTTCTGGGAGATGTATGGTAATAAATTGTTTCTTCACCTGTAACAATGTCTGTTAACCGTTTGGGGCCATTAGGTTGAAACATTGCCAGCATCTTCTTGCACGAGTCGATACTATCTAGCGATTTTTGCTGTTCAGTTTGTAGGGTCCCCATTTGGCACAGATATTTCGGAACTTTAAATGTTGATTAATAATTGTTTCCACACTGCCAATCGATACACTGACATCTAAACTTATTACCTGAACGGTGATGTATGGATTTTCCTTAACGAGATCACGAACAGCAGCGATAGTTCTCTCGTTCACGGCCTCCTCCGGTCTTCCCGCACGAGGGAGGTCTTCGAAGTTCTACAGTCCTTCTCTGAATTTGCGCATCCATCCCGTAATAGTGCCATTTAAACAGGCATGATCCCCATGTACTTTTGATAAATCGGCATGAATTTTTTTCGCATCGTCCCCCAAACTGCATCCTTGTGAAAATGTAAAATCTTTTCCCCTCTTCAGTAGGCACCATAGCAACAATGCACATATTTCGCAGACCGAACTTTACGTGCCGCCAGCGAAATGATGGTTACAGCCTGTGTTTTTAAGATGTAGCACGCTTGGCTACTGATCTACGGGACCTGGGTTCGAGCCCCGGGTAAGGCATGGATGTTCGTGTTGTTTTCTGTTGAGGTCCTGCCATCCTCTCAGATCTTCTACTGTGGCATATAAACTGACAGGCTCCCGTCAGACCTCTGTGGCAAGCAGCTGCTTGAGGGGGTATTTATTTATTTATTTAATGAAAACTTTAGACAAGCTTTCGAACAAGTCGTAGTTCGTTAACTTCGGAAGAACGAGTGCAAATCTACAGAAACGTGCCTAACTTTTTGAACGCCTTCCGTATATGCAAAATTATAAGCCATACAGAATTTGATGCTGAATTTTATTGGGGATAAATACGCAATATATTCGAAGGATCACAGTTCAAGTGTGCCTATAAATGAAATTTCAATACAATAGCTTTAACCGTTGAAAGGTTGTAGGCCGACTGATGGCAAGGCAAAACCAATTCAATTTCAAGAAAAACCTTTAAAAGGTGCACCTATTCGGAAATTTCGATATCTTTTTCTTCCCTCCCTTTCTATTTTGTATGAGTCAGTAAAATGCTAAGTGCAGGTGGGGGGGAAGAAACCTCTTAGCTTCTAGAACAAGTGTCATCCATCAGCCAATCACATTTCAAACTGATTTTGTCTTCGAATAGGAACATAGCGACCAGCGGAAAAAGTGTTTGCAATACTAGAGAATTCACCGAAACTTTTTAATCAGACACTATTGGTTAGTAATGTTCGATATTTTTTATTTACTTTCAGTTATTTTTGTTATTCTTTGTTTTCACTGCCTTAAATTTTTGTTGCAAAATATGCAATTGAATTAATTTTAATACTAATCATTGTAGTCTTTTATGAAACCTAATTTTCTTGCTTTTGTAGAAATAATTCCGTTATGTTTCACACTTCACTAAAAATTTAACGACAAAATCTATGAGGATGATACCTTGCTCATAGGGGCGGGGGTGGCTCAGTCGGTAGCGCGCCAGGCTCGTAATCTGCAGTTCCCAGGTTCGAGTCCCAGCTGGGTCAGCGTTGAGTTTTTCTCCGCAAAATTCCCGCCCTACCCACGGTCAATAGGGGACACCGATGGGCTTGGAAAGGCCGCCGTCCGTCGGATGGGACGTTAAGCCGTGGCCCCGTGTGCGGGAGAGCCATACCCTGTGCACGTTAAAGAACACGCTGGATGGCCTTGACGGGAGGCTACCATCTGTCTCCCAACAGCTGTTCCAGTGGGTCCCCTCCCCCAACCTTCTCTGAGCCTTCGGGGTCCATGTGACCTGGCCATTTAGCCCATGGTGTGCAAAAAAGTGCCGCTCAGAGGTAAAACAATCCAATACAATCCTTGCTCATATGCGTTTGTTTATATCAACTTCATGTGATTTAAGTAAATTGGAAGATACCTTTAATCTGAAACAATTGGTAGGGACCGGTAGATGACTCCAATGGGCACAGGTGATGCAGTGACCGTCTGCATCACCGGGCCCATTGGAGTCATCAACATTAACACATGCCATTTTATCGCAGTATTCCGCATTATGAAATAATTCGAGAACCCTATTCACCAGGTTAATCATAATATTTAGATTTGACCTTACTGTTGGATTTGGTTAAAACTCCGTGTCATATGCCAACACGAAACGAGGAGCACCGATTTATTTCTCAGAAACAAAATTGCAGTAGTTTTGAAATCTCGCTGCTGGTCACTGTATACATGTAATCTGTTTAGTACCCATTATAGCGAGTCGTGTTAAAAAGTTTTCACTGTTATGGAAATTTTAAAGAATCATCCTGTGGTACGAAACATAAGACGAATAATCAAGCAGGCCAATCTCTTTAAAAAGCAAAAAAAATTGCATTTTTCATGATGTATTTTGAATGTGAAAGTTTGTTTTCGACAGTAAAAGGCGTGTCTGTGTATGATTACTTTGAAAACCAACTGTTGCAACAAACAAGAAAGGAATTATCATAGTTCTCTGTTGATTGACCTGAAGATGCAACACTCTTTGATATAGAGGAGGACAAGACATGCTTTTAATGAACAACCGTTATTAATAATGAAAGCTGTTGTTGTTGTTTTACCTCTGAGCGGCACTTTTTTGCACACCATGAGCTAAATGGCCAGGTCACATGGACCCCGAAGGCTCAGAAGGTTGGGGAAGGGGACCCACTGGAACAGCTGTTGGGAGACAGATGGTATCCTCCCGTCAAGGCCATCCAGCGTGTTCTTTAACGTGCCCAGGGTATGGCTCTCCCGCACACGGAGCCACGGCTTAACGTCCCATCCGACGGACGGCGGCCTTTCCAAGCCCATCGGTGTCCTCTACTGACCACGGGCAGAGCGAGGATTTTTGCGGAGATAAATCTCAACGCTGACCCAGCTGGGACTCGAACCTGGAAACTACAGATTACGAGCCTGGCGCGCTACCGACTGAGCCACCCCCGCCCCAATAATGAAAGCAACAAAGGAACATTCGTTACGGAAGATTCAAGTAGATCACATATACCAACGAAACATAAGAAATATAAATAACCCTCAAGCACTGTGTGCCACAGAAGTCTTGACAGGAGGCTGTCAGTTTATACGTCAAAGTAGATCTGTGAGGATAGCGGGACCTCAGCAGAAAAAGAACACAACATCCATACCTTACCCGAGACACGAACCCTAGGTTCCCTAGATCGGTAGCTTAGCATGCTAACCACTCGAAACCTTAAGAAAATAAATCTTAATTATTTGAGATATGTGGAAATACTGTTGTGCCAGGAAAAAAAAAGGTAGCATTGTTAATGAATATGGGTACGCAAATAACAGGTTTCGTTGTAAATATGGTTAAGACAGATGAACGTGCTACAATGAATTTATGATAAACGTGTCATGAATCTCGCGTATGCTTCTGTGAGAATTACGTAACTAACGAATTGGAACGAAGAACCTATCTGAAAAATAAGAATTGTTTGGAAATGTAGAATTGGAAAGGGGACATATCGTGTAGACTGACTGAGACTAGCTAAGTGGTTTTAAAAAAAAAGTATTTTTTGTGGTGAGTGCGAGGGAGGTTAATTAGTTTATTAGTGTAAATTCTACTAGTGAATTAACAAGGAAAATAAGAATGGTTTATGCTAAAGTGAAAGTTATACAAGGGACATTGACAATAAAACGAAGAGGTAAACGTTAGTCGAATAGACAGAGCTAGTCTTAACTTTTCTGTAGGAAGAGATTATTATTTAATGTACGATAGCATTTAGTTTGTTTATAAGAATTGGTAAGATTATTCTCAATAGATTGCATATTTGTTTACAAACATGATTTTCCTGTTCATCGAATGATATTAGCCTTGCTTTGTGATTTGGGTGTGAATAGAAATAAGATAATGGATTCTTCTGAAAGTTTATCTTTATATTAATATAGATTTTCGTGCCGGTTGACTTAGTTTGTATAAATAATTTCATACATGTTTTTGTAATAAATTCCATTGTTTTGTAATTATCGTTGTCATATGTTTACTTGAACTCACGCTCAGTGCTCCATCCATTTAAACTGTAACAATATTTTCATTTCCAGTTTTATTTTAGCATAATGGAGAAATGCAAATGTTATTGCAAAGTATGAAGTGTAAGAGATGAACACAAATACAGATAACCTCCATTTTACGCAAGGGATGAGCTCTTTATGCAAGGATACCTTTAAGCAAGGTACCATGTTCCCAAAGAAATACATGTAAGAGGGGACGAGATTCATTCCGGATGTTGCTTGGTTGAGGTTTTATGCCGTATTGGTTACTGAGACCATAACGCATCATAGGATGCATTCCGGGAAAACTGAAACATCGAATAATATATAAAACCATTCCTATGCGCCAATCGGACTTCCTTCTCTGAGTTTTGGTTATCTCCAGGTCCACAATCACAAGTCTTCCAGTTTTCAAGCAGAAAATCACTAGACATTAAAAAGTTTTTTTTACATTTTTCGATTAAATTTTCTTCTTTTCACACAATGAAAAATTAAGTGCCATAACGTTTATGGATTAATCTTTGTCAATCTGGTTACATTAAGTTTCCCCCCATTAATTGCATGAGTGAATCATGATGGATACTCTGTGCGTGTTATAACAAACTTAATGCGAAAAAAATACGATTTTCGAATGATACTGAATACGAGAATACACGTATGTAGTTTGTATAAAGACTGTTTTAAAATAATGGTAGTAGTATAGGAAATGAGAGTTCTGGGACAATGTTAAAGTATAGGGGATCCCATGTTAACCTATGGGACACTTTTGGGGAGATGAGCGTTGACGTGGTTTTTGGGCGAGACGTTTTGTCTGAAAGACAGGATATGAGGGGTTTTGTTGAGAAAATGTTGCAGTTATCGACACTTCACTGAATTATTGGGTTGTTGGGGTGTAAAAATTGGTAAAATAGGAGAAATCGATAAAAGCAAGAAAGTTTGGGAAATTAGTTTAAAAAATATGACAGTTGAAAATCAATAGGTAAAATGAGGTTTTCGAGGGTTGCGGGAGAAAAATATGACGGAAAAAATAGATTTTCGGGTGCTATCTGT
The DNA here is from genome assembly GCA_038380435.1 of Ryuthela nishihirai. Lineage (NCBI taxonomy): Eukaryota > Metazoa > Arthropoda > Arachnida > Araneae > Heptathelidae > Ryuthela > Ryuthela nishihirai. Next base: position 57,427,582 of record JAWZYU010000029.1, on the reverse strand, counting down.
GAATGTATGGATTTTTTACGTTCCAGTAAGGATGAGTACTAATTACACTTTTTAAGTTAATTAGACATTAGTAGGAAAAAGCCGGTCAAGGTTTTCGGTCAAGAGGGTCCATCTCATTTTTTTTCCATCCACAGGGTCTATTGCTGCATCGATGTAGGCTGTTTTCAGTATACACTGCAGAGGGGGGTCACCGACTACAAGCATGAGGTCTGCAGAAAATATTATTAATAAGCTCTGCTGATAATCTCTTCGTGGGGAAGGCTACCAAGACGGATGATATATCTATTGCTCCAAATGTGTTTGCGTTGCCGTGACATTGGGTGCTGACTGAAGCTCTGTTAGATACCTCTTTGTATCAATTAATAAAAACAAAAAAATCACTCAGGCGTTGAGGGGGGGAAACTGAATTCATAGGGGGGAGTTTTTAAACTCTTCATTTCTTTTTCCCCTTGCTTCTCTCCAATTGTATCTAGTCCCTTTATATACACTTATTTCCTGCGCAGAACTGTGAAAGCTATGCTTCCTGTTCAAATCTGCAATATGACGTAATGAATGTATTCTGAGAGACTTCTTGTTGATGCTAACGGAAATGCCATCTTGTTTGGCGCTGAGCAATGGCTGGCTCATTCGGTTCAAAAAGGAGATAAAGATATGAAAGTAATATTGGGATGTATCTCTTCGCAATGCAACTCCATTCCTGATTCCTCAATTGTGGGTTATTGCCATCATAAGCGTGATTCTTGCTTAGTATTCGTCCGAATCATTTTTACCAGTCGCCCCGAAATAACACAACGACCCGACCTCTTCCAGTGTAGAAAAAAGGATCTCGGTTAGCTTAACATTCATTTCTAAAAAAAAATATTGTTGGATAAACTGTTGGAGAACTTTTGTTTTTTGGTAGAAAGTCTACTATTAGTGGTAAGTTTTCTTATTAATTTTGCTATTTCTATAATGGCAGATTTATTATATGGATAGAACTGGACTGCAAATATTCAAGGTTTCTAAAAAGCAACAGTATTATTGAATAATATTTTATGTTTTTTTTTTCAATGATATCGTTTCTAACAAAATATCCAAAATTTCAACAATTTCGTTTACAACTTCTGTACTGGTATTTCCAGCTCGTTTACTGGCAACCAAAACTGATAATTTTTCACAAATATCGTCGAAATTCTGGTATAATCCCGAATCGGATTTTTGACTTTCTATTACTGTTAGAAAACATTTAAAAATGATTAAAATGATACTAAGTGCGTCAATGTGATTTTCGATAATTTGATATTTCTCAGTAGTACTACCAGAACGTTTCGTTTCAGTAGCTATATTGCCCCCTAGTTTCTGAAGATGGCCGATTGTTTTATAAATCATTTCTTTCAGTTCAGGAGTGGGATTGCTCGCATGTAAAATTTCACTCGGAAGTTTTAATTTATATTGGTTTAATATTTCATCTTGGAAGTTGGAATCTGGATTATACACGAACGATTTTTCGTGCATCTCGGTTTGCTCCTCCGGTTCTAAAGTTTTTACGGTTTCTTGTATGTTTTCCATGGTTTTCTCACGGACTGTTTTCAAATTTTTTAATTTTTCTACCACCGGTTTTTGAAATTCTTCGAGCGTTTCCTTAACTTACTCTTCTTCCAAAATATTGCCTTCAATTTTTGATTTTGTAATGGCTCTCGATTTCAATATTTCGCCTATAATATTATGTAATTGTTTAATATTTTTCATCTTTATTCATATGAAATAAAAACGTATACTCAGTGATGAAAGTCGGAAACAAGACCTCCAGGTACCTTTCTTCTTTTGGATCTGGATAGTGTCTAGCAAGTGAAACACTAATCTTGCTGCCCGTCAAATTTCTTGTTTACTGGAATAACAGAAAAAAATTGCTGACGTTGTGGTCTTATTACTTCAATGAATTTTTGGTCGTCCAGGTTGATACTATAATTTATACTAAAAGAGGGATTTGTTGTGTAGCAGATTACTTTGCTTATATATCCATTAGATATGCATAAATGGTAATTATCTTTGAAAATAGGTGGCGTTAGTAGTTCGAATTTTGTGTTTATCTGTATAATTAGACGAGACCACTTCTTTCACTTCATCGCCATAGGTTAGGCAAATTAGAGTAATTTTATTAACGTATAATTTTGTGGCAACGTCACTCTGATAAACTGGAGTGCCAACATTCGTAATTCATTGTCCTATTGCATCACCATTGAATCTGCTTTCATTTGGTACGAAAAGTCCATGTTCGTTTCGCAATAAGGCATTGGTTGGGTTAGTATCTAACTTTTATTATTACAATATTTTATTACAATATGGTATATTTACAATATGGTGTTTGATCACATGTTACTAGAACGGATTCAGATCAGAGTGAATAGCAAACAGTTTCCCGAACAAGAATTCGAGTGCAACTTTGAACCCAACAGTTTAGATTATGCGCGTGTTTACAACAGCTTACTAGCAGCAAAAAAATGGATATCGAATTGGGTACACAAATCAGTTACCAAGATTTTATGAAACTGTATCCGATATTCCACTTCAATGTCAGCAAATACGAATCACGTCTATATGAATTATCAGCAACTGCTGACATCGAAATACGATTTAAATTAAATAGGGTGCCAAATGAATTATATCACGTATATTGTGTAATTGTCTCAGAACGCAAAGCAACCCTGCAACCATTAGAGGGAAAACTGTTAGTCATCGGCTAAAAATTCTACAGCCAAAGTTCGGAATAACAGATGTTTACCAATACTTTTCCGGTCGATATTCAGAGATATGTAGGAAAAATTAAACTTTGACTGCTTCGATTTCTAAAAACTTTGCTACATATCACATAATATTCGGTGTCTCAAATAATTCTGCTTTTGTAATTTTAGCTATGAAGCATTAAATGAACGTTGTAAGAAAGCATAATAAAAACGTTGTTAGCAAAATGTCGCTGACGGTTTAAGAAAAAGTTCACACAATCTCCACAGAACGTCTATAAGATGAGCAGTACATATGCATGGGTGATCTTGGATATCTTATAGACGTTAGGTAGAGATTGTAGTTTGTGTTGACAGTACGATTGTAGTTTCATAGATTTGTCTCCTTCGCTACAGTAATCGTGATCGAATGTAAGCAATAGTTCTGAATACGGAAAGTCCCCTGACAGACTCCCGTGAAAGGTAGGATTTTCCTTTAAAGCTCCGTAGATGTGTGGGAAATGAAATATTCGTGATATTCCGAAATATTCGTGTTTTCAAAATGTCGCTGACGGTTTCTTTTTAAAAAAAGTTCACACAATCTCCACAGAACGCTAATAAGATATCTAAGATGAGCAGTAGATATGCATGGGTCATCTTCGATATCTTATAGATGTTACGTAGAGAATGTAATTTGCGTTGGGTTTAAAGAAAATAGGTAGTACTCAAATAATTCTGCTTTTGTAAATTTTAGTTATGCTATTTTCTGTACATATAGCAATAGACAAATGATCTTAGTACCGACTTAGCTAGTGTTACGAGATTCCGAAATTTGTTTTAAATCCTTTTTGCCTATAAATACGGTGGTTATTCTAGCATAATAAAGTGTGAACTCTAAGGATGAGCACTAAAGAAAAATGCGTTAACCGAGGCAAATTTGTTCGTAAATCTAACCTTTCACGTCATAAGGAAACTGCGTGTATTTCTCGTCTATTTAAGAAATGTGAATATTGCGACTCCAGCTTTGATAGAAATGACAATTATAGAAGTCATCTGAAAGATTATCAAATAAAAACAGATAATGTTTTTAGAAAAACTTTTCGTATATACAAAATAGATAACATAGACGTGCGGCAAGATATAAAAAGTTTTCTGGTGAAAAATAACAATAAGTGGAAATGTATTATCGGTAAAAAAAAACTCAGCCAACCTCTAAAATTAGAATCATATTGCAAGTAAAATTTAAAAATGTCACGAATCCCGAAAGGCAGGAAGAAAGAGTTTCAGGATATTTTTCAACACGTAACGAAATAATCACTTTGGCTGATAAGTTTATTTCTGAAATATTCGTATGAAAAAATAGATGAAGATATAGAAAGTTAGTAAAACAGGGAAGCAGATGGGTGTTCGACAATATTATTTCACTGGAAATTCAAATGTCACAATACAATGCAGTTGGAGCATCTTTCATAGATTTGCCAAATCATTTAAAATTTACCAAAAGAGTAATCAATGTTCAAAACTCATACAATAAATGCTTTCTGTGGTCAATATTATCTGCTTTACATCCAGCTAATGATCATCTTCACCGTGTGGAAAATTATAGACATTATGAAAATGATTTGGACACATCGCTGACTTATCCAGTAACCAATGAAATTCCAAAATTCGAGGAATTAAACAAACTCTCTATCAACGTAATGGTTTCTAAAAAAAATGGCATAGAAACGTTACATATTTTAAAGAATCGTGCAAAAAAAACATATACTACTGTTACTTTTAAAGAAAGGTATCGATTCCCACTATTGTTGGATAAAAAATTTCAGCAGAGTTACAGCATATCTTTCTATATCTTTATCTCCTTTTTGAACCGAGTGAGCCAGCCATTGCTCAGCGCCAAACAAGATTTCCTTTAGCGTCAAGAAGAAGTCTCTCAGAATACATTCATTAAGTCATATTGCAGATTTGAACACAAAGCATAGCTATCATAAGCAAAGCATCGCTTTCACAGTTCTGTACACGAAATAAGTGTATATAAAGGGACTAAATACAATTGGAGAGAAGCAAGGAGAAAAAGAAATGAAGAGTTTAAAAACTCCCCCCTATGAATTCAGTTTTTTTTTCTTCAACGCCCGAGTTATTTTTTAAGTCTTTATTAATTGATATAAAGAGGTATCTAACAGAGCTTCAGTCAGCACCCGTCACGGCAACGCAAACATATTTGGAGCAATAGATGTATCATTTGTCTTGGTAGCCTTCCCCACGAAGAGATTATCAGCAGAGCTTATTAATAATATTTTCTGCAGACCTCATGCTTGTAGTCGGTGACCCCCCTCTGCAATGTATACTGAAAACAGCCTACATCGATGCTGCAATAGACCCTGTGGATGGGAAAAAATGAGATGGACCCTCTTGACCGAAAACCTTGACCGGCTTTTTCCTACTAATGTCTAATTAACTTAAAAAGTGTAATTAGTCCTCATCCTTACTGGAACGTAAAAAATCCATACATTCACAGATAGCACCCAAAAATCTATTTTTTCCGTCATATTTTTCTCCCGCAGCCCTCGAAAACCTCATTTTACCTATTGATTTTGAACTGTCATATTTTTTAAACTAATTTCCCAAACTTTCTTGCTTTTATCGATTTCTCCTATTTTACCAATTTTTACACCTCAACAGCCCAATAATTCAGTGAAGTGTTGATAACTGCAACATTTTCTCAACAAAACCCCTCATATCCTGTCTTTCAGACAAAACGTCTCGCCCAAAAACCACGTCAACGCTCATCTCCCCAAAAGTGTCCCATAGGTTAACATGGTATCCCCTATACTTTAGCATTGGCCCAGAATTCTCATTTTCTATACTACTAATGGTATCCCCAGACTTACACGAAAACACACTAAAGCTAATATAAAGAATCATCACCCTCAACAGGACAACACAAACATCCATGCCTTATCCGGTCTCGAATCCAGATTCCGTTTATCAGTAGCTAAGCGCACTAAATATTCGGCCACTGGAACGGTTCAAAAATAATGAAATTATTTGTCTGAAACTAAAAAAAGTAGGTTTCGTAAAATATTAAAAATAAATACCTCCTCAAGCAGCTGTTTGCCACAGAGATCAGACAGGAGCCTGTCAATTTATATGTAGAAGGTCTGTGAGGATGGCAGGACCTCAGCAGAAAAACGACGCATACATTCATGCCTTACCCGGGGCTCGAACCCAGGTCCCTTAGATCAGTAGCTAAGCACGTTAACCATTCGGCCACGGGACGGCGTAAATAACATTAAAATTAATTCATTTACATATTTTGCAATAAAAATTTAAGGAGTGGAACCAAAGGAATAAAAAAAATAAAGAATAAAAATTTCGAATCAATTATTAATTGAAATATCATTAGAACAGGATATCCAAGATACTTAAATGAGTATAAAAATTAACACGTGAAGACTTGATAAACTTGTTCTCTTTCATCAGCTTTATTCCCACCCGATCAGCAAAGAAGAAGCAAAGTTAACAATAAATAAAAAAAATACCCCCTCAAGCAGCTGCTTGCCACAGAGGTCTGACAGGAGCATGTCAGTTTATATGCCACAGTACAAGGTCTGTGAGGATGGCACGACCTCAACAGGAAAAACAACACAAACATCCATGCTTTACCCGGGCTCGAACTCAGGTCCCTTAAATCAGTAGCCAAACGCGCTAATCATCGGCCACGGGACGGCACAATAAATAATATTTGTCAAAAATAAATAGAAATAAGATAATTTCTTGAGGAAAAATGAATTTAAACAAAATGTTCGGGTAAGCAAACTTCGTTAATAAAATTATTGCTAGTGGGGGGAAAAAATCGAGTTCGTAACCACAATTGGGAACGCAACTACCCATGATATTAGTTAGCGTATTTATCGCTTCTACATCCATGATAAAGGGTAGTTTTTAACTCTTAGGAAAATCAATTCTTATCTACGAAGCATAAAGTCGGACACACGTTTAGCAGAACCGAGACCTTTCGCTAGACAGCGATATTGCTGTAAGTGATGATCAAGTCATCGATAAACCGGCAAACCCTGGGAATTACTAACGTATCAATTTCATTTTGCAAATGCTGCTTATGCAAATTACTACTACAAATGCAACATCTAGATGATTTTCATCTCGTTTTAAAAACAAACGAGATGTTTCAACTTTCTCATCTGTCAGTCTGTAGATATCCAATTTTTTTGTGTTTAGAGATAAATTAAAAATTCTCCTTGGATTGATGAAATAATACAATTCACACTTTCCAAATTGCTCACAAGTTATAACTACGCCCTCTAACGGAAGAAAAGGTTGAAAATTGCGTAATTTTAAACTTACTATTACCTAAACGATGTATTTATGCCAGAAATTTTAGTGGTGGAATGTAAAGGTCAAAGTCAGTCTTAACTGGCATAGTGGTTAGGCAGCTAGCGACTGTTCCAGCAAGGCAAACTTCGTAACAGTGTTAGCTCTAACTAAGGCAGTGGTCAGCAGTGACTTCGGTCGTAGTAGGGCATGTCCTTGTATGAGAAGGCCTGTATTAAGCTAGGAGTAGCTTCTAGGTTCTTCTCTGTCCTATATGTCGCAAATCAAAAAAAAAAAGTTCCACTGGCAACAGTGAGTTTGACCCCTTACCCCCAGAGAGGGTGGGGAAACGCATATTTCTTTAAAGAGAATTGTTTCTTTTAAGAAATAATTTTTAAAAAAATTTTGGGGTGGGATAGATATTGATGAAATACAATTTACACTTTAAGAATCTCTCAAAAGCTATAATTTCGCCCTCTAACAGTGAGAAAAGTTGCAAATTGCAAAATTTAAACGAATATTGCAAACTATGTACTTACGCTGGAAATTACATTTCGTCACCAAAATATCTTAAAGGTCATGAGGTTGCACTTTTTTATGCAATAATTTGAAAATTCTTTTTAGTTCAACTGATGCCAATGAAATATAATTTGCATTTTTCAAATCTTCAGGTAGTTTTAATTTACATTGTTAGAGTTGCTAAATATGGAAAAGACAAAATTTTTAACGAATATTATTTCAAGCGATCTGTTTATGGTAGAAATTTATAATTTCGGTGGTAGTCAACTGCAACGTTTTACCTCCTTTTCTCAGAGGGGTGTGAGAAAAACTTTTTAACTGAAGGTATAAAAGACAAGCCGTCCCATGGCCGAGTGGTTAGCGCGCTTGGCTACTGATCTAAGGGACCTGGGTTCGGCCCCGGGTAAGGCATGGATGTATGTGTCGTTTCACTGCTGAGGTCCTGCCATCCTCTCAGACCTTCTACTATGGCATATAAACTGACATGCTCCTGTCAGACGTCTGTGGCAAGCAGCTGCTTGAGGGGGTATTATAAAAGACAAATACTTTCAAAAGTTGTATAAGTACTAATAAAAAAAAAACTACTGTTTGCATTTTCCCCATCACCCATTATTTAGTACAAAATTGTTAACAGTGAAAAATTTCATTCTTTTTGAAAACAGATTCCCATATTCGCCAGAAGCTATATGCGTTCTTCTAGTTGATTTTATAACAATAATATTCAGATTACCTAAAACAATTTTCCCAGTGTTGTTTTGCTCCAGTTTTGTGTGCTTATGGATAATAAGAATTTTAGTAACAAATCACGTTTTACCAGATTATTTACACTGCTGTTTTTGCTAATTTAGTAATTTCGCATTTTTTCAGCCTAGGGGGCAGAATGGTTAGCGTGCTTGATTACGGAATAAAAAAAGAAATTTTGAAAATGAAAAATGTGGGTCTAAGTAATTTTAAACTTTCAACCTGCACTAAATTCGTAGACAAATTTCACGGCATTACAAAAAAAAAAAGTAGTTTTTGTCTGTGTCATTACATAAGTTAAAACAACGTATCCAGTATAATTTCTGGAAGGTGTGCTGAACCTATTTTTCAGGAAGCAGGAAGTGCGTTGAATTAAAGAAATTAATTTTTTTTATGAAAAATACTTTCTGACTCAAACTTTTCTTATAGTTTCTTATAGTAGTAAAAACTGGGATGCAAAAGAAAAACTTCTGAATTTATCAGAAATAATTGCAATTACTTAGCACACGGAATGTTTTATTATTCGAATACCAAACTGAAATGTGGTAAAAGTACAAAATAAAAATTTAGCGTAAGTAGTCTAATCCTAAAGACTGGCTATTCTTGTAAAAAAAAACGTGTGCACGAGAGCCTGTGCGCGTTTAAAAACTAGCTGGATGGTCTTCACGGAGGTTAAATACGCTTTCCTTTCATCTGTTTCCTAACCGCTGCCCAGTGAATACTCTTCCCAACCTTCTCCGAGCTTTGGGGTACTTGTGTTGTGTTGTTTTACCTCTGAGCGGCACTTTTTTGCACACCATGGGCTAAATGGCCAGGTCACAAGGACCCCGAAGGCTCAGAGAAGGTTGGGGGAGGGGACCCACTGGAACAGCTGTTGGGAGACAGATGGTAGCCTCCCGTCAAGGCCATCCAGCGTGTTCTTTAACGTGCTCAGGGTATGGCTCTCCCGCACACGGGGCCACGGCTTAACGTCCCATCCGACGGACGGCGGCCTTTCCAAGCCCATCGGTGTCCCCTACTGACCGTGGGCAGGGCGGGGAATTTTTGCGGAGATAAATCTCAACGCTGACCCAGCTGGAGGGTACTTGTGACTTGGTGATTTAAACCCATTGCGATTGTGTGCACAAAAGTGCCACTCAAAAGTAAAAAAAAACCTCAGCAGTGAAAACATGACCTACCAGGGATTCTAATCCAGATCTTTTAAATTACAGTTATAAAACTTAAACCCTCTTAAATACACCATCTGATAGATTACCATGAATTCACTTACAATTACAATAAATTTTGATAATATTCAATGATTCTTAACAGAAAGTTATTATCAACCCTAAGAGCAATGATAATAAACAGGTTTTGCATGCAACTATAAACTAAAATAAAGTATACATATCCTATTATGCTAACTTTGACAGGCCACTGATAAAAATACTTTTGCTATTTTAAAATGATGAAAACCATGCAATTAGCTACGGGACACTTTCTAATAAAAATCATCCTGTGTTGAAAAAGAGGATAAATCTTGTTTAAAACTGGTGTCCCAAGAAAAGTAAGTTACATTTGGTATTATTTTGGGTGTCTGTGTGCTAGATAAATGAGCTTTTACTGTACCAAGTACAGTAAAACTCATTTATCCAGCATACAGACTGTACACGAATTTTTTCTGATTTGTTGTACAACTGTTATTTATTACTATGTTTGCTGCTGCCATTACACTCTTTGTAAATAGGTGTATTGAAACCTTGGAGGGCCTCCATTATCTACATACATTGATAAATTATGAAACCATCGACCAGAAATGGACAGACTTTTTCTGCAACACACACAAAACTTCGTTTCTTTAAAAAAAAACACCTCTGGTTTAAATTTCATATACACTGAATGATCACTGAATTATTACCAGCCCACCCCATGTTGTCAATGGGACGCTAACTTCGAAGCTCTAACTTAAAATACGCGTTTTGTGGGAAAATGTGATTAAAGGAAATTTAAAGATCTCAATCAGTTCTTTATAAATATTGATTTTCAATAATATTCGTCCGGTATTTAAAGAGATATTGTTAAATATTCAAACTTCCATAACAATGCCAGTCACAAAAATCGACTTCAGAAGTTAAAACTTAGTAATATATTATCAAATGTTTAAGAAAATAAATGTGTATTTTAGAAGTTTGTATAAGTTTCTAACACTGCCATTTTTATTGTTCAATATTCAAACTTCCATAACTCATTAAATACTTAACGAATATGGTTGAAAATCGAGATATTTGATTGATATCTTTATCTGCATCACATTCTTCAAAACAAGAAATTTTATTTTAGAAGTTACTGAGATTCGACGTTAGCGTTCCATTGATATAACATGGGGATGAGTGGTCATAATTCAATGATCACTCAATGTATATATACACACACACACACACACATATTCAGAAGCCATACATAGTTACATTTTAAAGTTAGTCATAATTGTATTAGTTTATTCAATAAGTTCTGCAATAAAATTGCAGTTGAGAAATAAAAAGTAATCTCAATACAGAACAGTAGTCTGCAGTCATCAATAGTAAGCTGCGTCTGATAGCAAAAGCATTTTCATCGGTGGATCAGTGTTTTATCGGCTTCGTAGCATAATAGGATATGCACGCTTTATTTATAAGTTGGATGCAAAACCTCTTTATCATCATTGCTTTTAGGCTTGAAAATAACTTTGTTAAGAATCATTGAATATTATCAAAAAATCTTATATTTGATATTATACTGGAAAAATAACATTAAAGATAAAATGTTATTTTTCCCAATTATCCTGGGGAGAAGAAACACTAGTTTCCACATTCAAAGAGGTCACTCAAGTCGTCAACTTGTTAAAACAGATAATGATAAAAGTACTCAAAAAAAAACAATAAGCAGTATAAGGTTATTTTTTTAATTTGTGTAACAGATACGATAAAGTTTGCCCTTGATGGCAAAGTTCACATTTGCAGTGGCTGGAAATATGCTGCATAACACAACTGCATCTTGTGGAGTCGCAATGCATACTTTTGCAAATCATGACTCAAGATATTGAATGCGACAATTGTAACCCAAAATATACAAATATCATTAAAACGAGAATTCACATAATATTAATAACGATTTTAAGCCCAAGTTACTGAATTATTATACGTAAATTAAGCTGTCCGTTTCAGACAGATACAAAAAACGATTTTTAAATAACATATTACGAAAAACTGAAGTTTTTAAAGTCGCTATTAACATAGATTGTGCTAGGCATATTTTACAACATATTTTTCCTATGCAAGTTGTTAGTTTCCAGAAACGCTATACGAAATTTTAATATATTTAGAAAAACAACATTCGATTTAATCTACATTTATACAAGGTTTTAAAAGAAAAGGGGGCTACTGACACAACGAATACAACATTTTTACCAAATTCTTTCTAAAAGAACATTTCAACGTTGGAGTTAAACAGAATCAGCCAACTCCTCAACAATGGCGAACGGTTAGCAGGGACGGTAACAAAGGGTCCATTAGAGCAAGCTCTGTGGCTCAGTTGGCTGGCTTTGGCCCCCGCCACAAGAACCACTCTCGGTCAAGGTCTAACCGGCGCCCATTAGGGTGGGGCCGGTAGTTGGCCAGCAATTCGCATTCCCCGTATCTCACCGCGTCATTAACTCATCCGATCGTAAAAGTTGAAAATCCTCAATGATTCACAAGTTTGCAAAGCCTAACACTCTAAATCAGTGGTTCTCAACCTTTTATGCTCCACGTACACCCTGGAAATGTGTATGTAACTGGCGTACCCTTGTATAGATAGATCAAACTATAGTTATAGTATAACAATGGGAATAAAATAAAACATGTATATCAGTGGTTCTCAACCTTTTATGCTTCACGTACTCCCTGGAAATGTGTATGTAACTGGCGTACCCCTTGTATAGATAGATACAACTATAGTTATAGTATAACAATGGGAATAAAATAAAACATATATCAGTGGTTCTCAGCGTTTTATGCTTCACGTACTCCCTGGAAATGTGTATGTAACTGGCGTACCCCTTGTATAGATAGATAAAACTATAGTTATAGTATAACAATGGGAATAAAATAAAACATATATATCAGTGATTCTCTACCTTTTAATGCTTCATGTACCCCCTAGAAATGTGTATGTAACTGGCGTACCCCTTGTATAGATAGATAAAACTATAGTTATAGTATAACAATGGGAATAAAATAAAACATATATATCAGTGGTTCTCAACCTTTTATGCTTCACGTACCCCCTGGAAATGGGTATGTAACTGGCGTACCCCTTGTACAGATAGATCAAACTATAGTTATAGTATAACAATGGGAATAAAATAAAACATGTATATATACACCCATTAAATTTTGTATTCATAAATTACATATATTGATAAACACAAAAAAATGACAAACAATTTAACAAATCTTATAAAATTATAAACATTTTACTGGATAATCAGTGAAATGGTTGCGTTTGTTTACACTTGCACAGTTCATCAATGGCATCCAGCCTGTAGTTAAAGATGAAAAACTAGTTTCGCATAAAAAAGTTGTTGTGAAAGGTAAACAAATATTTGACTGCAATTGTTGACAAAGTCGAATATTCCTTCTCCATTCCAAAAACTAATCAATGGCTTTTTGGAGTGAATGCTTTTTAAACTATTGTCACAAGATATCTCAATCAACTCTTTTTTTATTGAACAATGGAAGCTTACATTTTTCCATATCAAATATGAAGGAGTCTCGAATCCATTCTTACGTTTCATCAGGGGGTAGAAAATACTGCCTTATAAGAGTTTTAAGAGTGCTTAAGTGAAATTTGTTGTCTGATGTCTTCAAAGTCTGCAATCGTTTGCTCATTTCTTTAAGAAATTAAACTAGTCACTGAAATTGGTCACAGCTGTTCTTTTTAGTTTCGTTTTCCCAGAGAATTTTTTTTTATCATGGCCTGTTTTCTTCTCAACATAGAACACATCAACATTGTCTCCTTGCAAAGATAAGTTCAAAATATTCATTCTTTTCAAAAATATCAGCTACATATGCTAACCGTAGAAACCATTCTAAGTCTTGTAGTCTCAAAGAAAGTCGAAACTCGTGGTCCATGAAAAAAAAGGCGTACTTCATTGTCGAGTTCAAATAAACAGCAAAGAACATTTCCTCGTGACAACCAACGTACTTCTGGGTAAAGCAATAATCTCTTCTTCACACATAATTGAAAAATTTTTTGTGACGTTATGTGTATATTATTATATATTAATAAGCCCATTTCTTCGTTAGCGCGCTTAGCTACTGATCTAAGGGACCTGGGTTCGAGCCCCGGATAAGGCATGGTTGTATGTGTTATTTTTCTGCTGAGGTCCTGCCATCCTCTCAGATCTTCTATTTTGGTACATAAACTGACAGGCTCCTGTCAGACCTCTGTGGCATGCAGCTGCTTGAGGGGGTATTTATTATTATTCATTTCTTCACACATAATTGAAAAAAGTCGAGACTTCAATGGTCGAGTTTTGATAAAATTAACCATTTGTACACTTTCATCCAGAACTCTTTTCAAATCAAAAGGGAGAAATTTAACTATGAGCGCTTCACGGTGAAGACAACAATGAGTGAACTTGCATTCTGGTGCAACTGTTTTATACGACCTGCTAGTCCTGTGATATAACTACTCATTGCTTTTGCTCCTTCAGTACATACAATTTTTCCATTCAAGGTTGTTTTCGGCAAAACATGAATCAATCATATTAAAAATATCCTCACCCGTAGTATAAGTTTTGAGAGGCTTAAAAAATAAAATATCTTCAAATATTGCATCCTGGAATTTTCCACGCACAAAAACTAGTAATTGAACTAGTCCAGCTACGTCTGTCGACTCATCCACTTGTATGGGTTGTTGTGGGTTGTTTTACCTCTGAGCGGCACTTTTTTGCACACAATGGGCTAAATGGCCAGGTCACATGGACCCCGAAGGCTCAGAGAAGGTTGGGGGAGGGGACCCACTGGAACAGCTGTTGGGAGACAGATGGTAACCTCCCGTCAAGCCCATCCAGCGTGTTCTTTAACATGCACAGGGTATGGCTCTCCCGTACATGGGGCCACGGCTTAATGTCCCATCCAACGAATGGCGGCCTTTCCAAGCCCATCAGGTCCCCTGTGGACCCTGTTCCAGTGGTCCCCTGTTGTGTGTTCCAGTGGTACCCTGTTCCAGTGGTCCCTGTTGTCTGGTCCCCTGTTCCAGTGGGTCCCCTCCAGGGGAGGGGACCCACTGGAACAGCTGTTGGGAGACAGATGGTAGCCTCCTGTCAAGGCCATCCAGCGTGTTCTTTAACGTGCACAGGGTATGGCTCTCCCGCACACGGGGCCACGGCTTAATGTCCCATCCGACGGACGGTGGCCTTTCCAAGCCCATCGGTGTCCCCTACTGACCATGGGCAGGGCGGGGAATTTTGCGGAGATAAATCTCAACGCTGAACCAGCTGGGACTCGAACCTGGGAACTACAGATTACGAGCCTGGCGCGCTACCGACTGAGCCACCCCCACTTGTATGGCAAACTACGGGCTATACTGAATAGCTTGAATGGGTTGGTCCTTAATATTACAGGCCATATCTTTAATTCTCCTGGAAACTGTGTTGTTTGACAAAAGAATGGTTCTGACAAGGTTTGCCTCTTTTTGACCAAACATACAAGAAGCTATTTCTTCCGCTGCTGGAAGAATGAGTGACTCGCCTATTGTGAGAGCCTTTCCGGCTTTCCAATTTGAAGGCTTACTTTGTAAGACGCTTTAAGTGCATTTTCTTATACACCATGAAAATGCTTAATTACGGTTTTTCTACTACTCAAGTCTTCCAAAAGACGTTCAAAATAGTTTAAGGGCTTATTTTTTTAAATGCTCATGTTTTGTTTCAAAGTGTAGCCGTAAAAGAGACGGTTTCATAGAATTTTTTGACAGGACTTCAGAGCAAACAAAGCACTGTGGATTTCGTTCTACTAAATTTCCTGCCCATGTAAAGCCAAATTGTAAATAATGATTCATATTATAAAAATACCCCTTCAAGCAGCTGCTTGCCACAGAGGTCTGACAGGAGCCTGTCAATTTATATGCCACAGTAGAAGGTCTGAGAGGATACGTTTTTTTTTTAAATTTTTTAATCACTTGATTGTTTAACATTTAACGTTCTTTTAGTTACTGCTGAATCCACCTCTTTACTCGCATGGGATGATGACTTAGTCGTAGATGTGGAAACAATCGGCTCCACGTTTACTTTTCTTCTTAATTATCCCTTTATCCATGTTTCAAGGCACTTTAGAAACACGTTCATTTATCTTCACAGTAAACTGAAGACTAAAAATAACTTTAAGCACAGCAAGTGAAATAAATCACAACAAATACATAGAGCAGTAAGAAGGCACATTCACTCACTTAGAATGGATGTTTTGACTGGGCGATCAGCTGTTCGGGGTAGGTTCGGCTCTCAGGTAGGGTTGTTAGGTTATTTTACCTCTGAGCGGCACTTTTTTGCACACCATGGGCTAAATGGCCAGGTCACATGGACCCCGAAGGCTCAGAGAATGTTGGTGGAGGGGACCCACTGGAACAGCTGTTGGGAGACAGATGGTAGCCTCCCGTCAAGGCCATCCAGCGTGTTCTTTAACGTGCACAGGGTATGGCTCTCCCGCACACGGAGCCACGGCTTAACGTCCCATCCGACGGACGGCGGCCTTTCCAAGCCCATCGGTGTCCCCTACTGACAGTGGGCAGGGCGGGGAATTTTGCGGAGATAAATCTCAACGCTGACCCAGCTGGGACTCGAACCTGGGAACTACAGATTACGAGCCTGGCGCGCTACCGACTGCGCCACCCCCGCCCCTCTCAGGTAGGGAAAGGAGAATTGACAAACGTGTACATACATGAACAACAGCGCCGCGCTTCGTCACTCAGTTCTCAGAAATTAATCAGTAGCGGTGTTGCCAACTTAGCGACTCACGGCGTACCCCAAAAAATTTTACCGCGTACACTTTGTGAACCCTACTCTAGACAAAAGTAACAAATGCGGAGAACTAATTCTTGCATAGAACACTAAAAGAATTATTTCTGACAAAAAATCTTTTTAACACGCAGTGCTTTTACAGCAATGTCATGTGATATATTCTAATGAAAAATATTTCCTTTTTTAATGGCCAATTATAATTTAGGGATATTTAGGGATATACAAGTTAAAAACGTTTGAAAATCAATCTTGACCAATGAATCGAAATGCTAAATTACAGTTAAGATTCAAAGCAGGAGCAAAGAGCAAAAAATACCTAAAAAAGAATTTTTTTCCCAACAGTTTTTACACGTTGTCTAATAAGGCATGATGACCAGCCATGCAATTAACGAATATTGATTAAAAAAATATATTTTTTTACAAAGACAGGAAAAAAAGAGATAGAAAGACAGTTTAATGCCTCATGCTAATGACAATTTATTAAAAATTAATTTGGTCGCTTAATGAGTTTTGTTATATGCATTTGACTGTGAAGCGTGAAAGCGTCAACGACAATGAGCTTTTTCGACCTAGCAATACTTCCTTACTTGCTTTGCAGAGATCGTTTACAGATCATAGCCCACTGAGCCTCCGTGTGAAAATATATGCTCCAGAAAACTATATATATTTTAGCTTTGTTTAACCCATATTGATATAAGAGCTCACGGTATGATGTTAAGTATTTTTTTAGAGAGGGCAGCAAGGCATCCGCAGACGATCTTGGCGAGCAAGACGGAGATGGCTCACCGGTCCATCTGCAGTTCCCAGGTTCAAGTCCCACTTGAACCAACGTAGAAATTTATCTCCGCAAAACTCTCTGCCCTCGGTCAGTAAGGGACACCGGTGGGCTTGACTGATGCCGTCCGTTTGATGGGACGTAAAGCTGTGGTATGTGTGCGAGAGAGTCATACACTGTGCAAGTTAAAGAACACACTGGATGGTCTTGACGGGAGGCTACCATCTGTCTCCTAATAACTGTCCAGTGGGTCCCCCTAACCTTCTCTGAGCCCTCGGGGTTCTTTCGACCAGGACACAGCCTATTGTGTGCAAAAAAAGTGCCGCTCAGAGATAAAACAATCCAACCGTTGTCGAACACCAAATATTTTCGACGAACAATAGCATATGTTATCAGATTTTTTTTTCCCCATTTTAACTCTTTGTTACAGTGGTTATCAACTGGGATACCCCAATATTTAAAAATCGTTTTTCTGCATTTTTAAACATCATTACAGAAGTGTGGAAAGTAAGCCGCAATGTTTTAATAAATAAATTTTCGTAAACAAAGTCGGTTGTAAGAAATTCTTTTAAGTGCCAAATTTTGCATTCAAGTTGTGCTCGCGATAACTTATAAGGAATGCACCAACGAACATTTGCTAGTTTCAGGGTAAGTATACCTGATGTATAAAGACAATTTTTTTCTAAATATGTGTTCATCAACAAATATAAACGCAGAATTTTTGTGTATACGTATGTGAAAAGGAATGTTAGTTAAATCAGAATTTTTGCTAACATTCTGCCCTAATTTTCTGCCTCACAAGTTGAAACCAGAGAATAACAACTCAAACCATGTTAAAGAATTTAAAAGTTTAAATCCGAGTGATGCACATCGTAAAAAAACATGTCTCAAAGTACCAAGGGATTTGGAACTAAATTTTTCATTCCCATCTCCAACATGAAGCGATATTGAAGTAAGCTTCTTTCAACGCGTCCATGTTACAGTGTACATACTGTAAGCAAAGTTCGATTTTTTTTTTATCTTGCACGCCAAGCAACCATTTGTAAGGATAGAAAGCGACGAATCATTTTTCCCATCCGTTGCCAACGTGAAAAGTAATCAATAGTTGCATTCCTTTTTCTTTTCCTTCGTTATGACTTGCAATGGCCTAATGGTTGGCAAGACGAGCTTCAAAGCCAGAGAGAAGCTTGAATCCTATATAATAAAGTTTGACCTTTGTACCTTCAATAGCGGACTTATTACAACAGAGGCTTCAATTTCATCTGTTCATTGGGGGCAAAAAAACTTTCTTTTCGGCGGTTGAGTTATTTCGCTCTAAGCGGCACTATTTTATTGCATAATAGTTAGGTCATAAGGGCTCCAAGGCTCAGAACACAAAGAATAAAAGAGAATTTCTTAACCGCCGTTAACAGTTATGTAGGAGACGCCGGTTAAGGCCACCTCATTGTGTTTCAATATGCTCTTCTGTATGGGCTTGTCGAATCAATATCGATTAAATCCAAATTTTTATATTTCGTTGCGTCTCAGAACCTATATATTATTAGAATATTAGAGTACATTTCTGTAAATGATTCTACCATTTAATAATTCAACTGTTAATGATAATTTTTTTAGAGGTTTTTAAAGAATTTGTGTTATGGATGCAGTTGGTTTAGCTTATGACGCATTTCCGCTTAACCCTTGGCATAATTCTTAAATGCCAACGCTGTTACTACTCTGGGCTGGAAAGTTCGCTTTTAAAGTCACATTGCCATCATTTTCCACCCGTCTCAAAAGTCTCATCAAATCAACGTGGTGCAATTTGTTCAATTAAAATCTACCGCAAACAGAACAGCTGGACCGCGGCAATGTCAAAGAATTAAAAAAAAATTGCCACTCCGATAATGATAAACAGAGCGCTTTACGCTGCTTAAAGCCTGCACTCTGCAGATACTTCATCACGAGTCTTTCTTAAAAGAGAACATTCGTGTATTGCATAAAACAGGCTGAAATTTCCGACCATCGAAGAATAGCGATTATTGAATGCGGTGGTCCGCAAAAGGCGCATTTTCTTCCTGGGCGATTTCGCAACAAATTTTGCTCTTATAACCACTGCCAATTTTACTCAACGTGGTACATTACACGGCAAGAGATGTACTCTTATAAATATTAAGTTAAATCTTACTCTCGGGTGATTTTTTTTCTGTCCTGCGTAAATTCACAGTTTTCGCATTTAAACAATCTATATATAAGGTGTCCTAATATAGTTACTTCTGATTTATTTGGTTCTCTTTTCGTCATCACATTCAAATTCTCTAAGCAGAAACATGTGTTGCCTTATGGTTACGCAGATTGGGTCTGACAGCGTGGTGCTTTTTTGAAATGTTACATACGGCAAAATGATTTAACAACATGCGTAAAAAGCTGAATTGTATGCATTCTCTCTATGCTCAGTGAAGGCGTGATTAAGAGCTAAGGTCGTGCTACTTGGCAATGGGCACATGTATCAGTAACTTGTAATGTTATTATCCGGTGTTACCTCTACCGTGTCCAAGAAGGCTTTATTAAGAAAATTATATCAAAACAAGATTCGACAGTAAAACTACTATTCTTTTTAACCCTTTGAGCTGTAACTCGTGACACAGTCGCTGTATTCCAGACAGATCAACTACGTCTCCCTCACGTTTGTACATTTCAAGGTCGGATTTGGATATTATTTCATTATTTCATACTCTCACCAACAGATGGCAGTAGAGGTATAATCTTTGAATCCTTCAGTGAGTAAGGAGTGTATTTCATGTTTCGATACATATCCGAGATGCCATAATTAAATTTTTATATAATCTTGTACTCGCCAAGGAAAAGCACCGTAACTAGATGGCGGATCTGGAACATAAGCGAGTCTGATGAAAATTCAATTGCATTTGTACAAAAGGGAGGACAATGATTATTCCTGTAGGAAATTTTCTTGCCGCAGTGTGTCATTTATAACAGTATTCTCGGCCAAACCAGCCATTTAAATCAGAGTTTAAATAACTAGGTATATCGAATATACTTCACTATGATGCAAACAAAAGCGAGCTACAACAGTAAAGCGATTGTTTTGGTAGAGAAGTTTCATTTTAACAGCATTTTTTCCCACTCTTTAGCTAACGAATTCAGGACAAATGTGGGATCATTCGACAGTCCTGGGTTGTTTTACCTCTGAGCGGCACTTTTTTGCACACCATGGGCTAAATGGCCAGGTCACATGGACCCCGAAGGCTCAGAGAAGGTTGGGGGAGGGGACCCACTGGAACAGCTGTTGGGAGACAGATGGTAGCCTCCCGTCAAGGCCATCCAGCGTGTTCTTTAACGTGCACAGGGTATGGCTCTCCCGCACACGGGGCCACGGCTTAACGTCCCATCCGACGGACGGCGGCCTTTCCAAGCCCATCGGTGTCCCCTACTGACCGTGGGCAGGGCGGGGAATTTTGCGGAGATAAATCTCAACGCTGACCCAGCTGGGACTCGAACCTGGGAACTACAGATTACGAACCTGGCGCGCTACCGACTGAGCCACCCCCGCCAGTCCTGATTTCATGCCAAGTTTGATAAGCATTAAAGGTAAACAGTTTAGCACCATTTAAAGCAGTTGGGTTGTTTACCTCTGAGCGGCATTTTTTTGCACACCATGGGCTAAATGGCAGGTCACAAGGACCCTGAAAGCTCAGAGAAGGTTGGGGGAGGAGACCAGCTGGAACAGCTGTTGGGAGACAGATGGTAGTCTCCCGTCAAGGCCATCCAGCGTGTTCTTTAACGTGCACAGGGGTATGGCTCTCCCGCACACGGGGCCCCGGTTCAACGTCCCATCCGACGGACGGCGGCCTTTCCAAGCCCATCGGTGTCCCCTACTGACCGTGGGCAGGGCATAGAATTTTGCGGAGATAAATCTCAACGCTGACCCAGCTGGGACTCGAACCTGGGAACTGCAGATTACGAGCCTGGCATTTAAACCAGTCATACGTAATCCGTCTTTAGCGAGATTTCCGGTGATCTCCAACGCATCTTTCACTAGTCTTCACAAACACGATCATACGCAAAAAAATTCATTTGATATTACCGCGTATATATTTGCCATTTAAATAATGATGAATTTCTTACAACCTAGTACTGAAAATTGGCCTGTAAACCCTTAAAAGGTCATACCCGGTAACAAAGTTTTACAGCCTTAGGTGAGAACCCATTTGTATAAAATAAAAAAATAAATACTTCCTCAAGCAGCTGCTTGCCACAGGTCTAACAGTAGCCTGTCAGTTTATATGCCATAGTAGAAGGTCTGTCAGAAAGGCAGGACCTCTGTAGAAAAACGAGAACAGTCATGCCTTACAAGGGGATCGAACCCAAGTCACTTTGGATTAGTCCGAGTGGTGAGTGCGCTTGGCTACTGATCTAAAGGACCCGAGTTCGAGCCCCGGATAAGGCATGGATGTTCGTTTTTTCTGCTTACGTCCTGCCATCTTCACAACCTTCTATACTATGGCGTATTAACTGACAGGCTTCTGTCAGACCTCTGTGGCAAGCAGCTGCTTGAGGGGGTATTTATTTATTAAGGAACTCTAATCACTCGGTCACGGGACGGTTTCGTGTTTCTATAGTAAAAATGCACGTCTACACTTAAGGGTAAATTTATAAACTATAGTTCAATGTTTCTATTAAAATGTAATATACTATATTATGAAATTTAAAAACACGAGAGAGTATCATTTTCTTTGTAAGTATTTCATAATTTTTTTTATATCGTTTCCGTGTTTCAATAGCGCATTTAACATCCTGTAAATTGGTGGTAAAAAAAAGAGTCGTTCCCGACATTTCTCATCTTGAAGAACCCCTCTTGCACGTTAAAAGCTCTAATAGCATTCGTGAAAAGTTATTGCATTCACACTATTATATTTGAAAAGCAAATAAACAAACAATAGTTCATATTCTATATTAAAATTTAGTTTACATTTGACGTAAAGGCGTTTAAAAAACAGTAGAATATAATATTTTAAAATTAAAATATTATTAAATCCCAGTCGCTAGGGGGAGGGGTTGGTTCAGCCGGTGGCACGCCAGGTTCATAATCTGCAGTTCTCAGGTTGAGTCCTAGATGGGCCAGTGTTGAGATTTATCTCCGCAAAACTTCCCGCCCTTGCCCACGGTTAGTAGAACACACTGATGGGCTTGGAAAGGCCTTCGTCCGTCTGATGGGACGTTAAGCCGTGGCTCCGTGCGCGGGAGTGCCATACCCGGAGCACGTTAAATAACACGCTGGATGGCCTTGACGGGAAGCTACCATTTGTATCCCGTCCCCCTTCTCCAACCTTCTCTGAGCCTTCGGGGTCCTCGTGACCTGGCCATTTAACCCATTGTGTGCAAAAAAAGTGCCCCTCACAGGTAAAACAACCCAACCCAATTGGTAGCCTCGGGGACAAAGAGACCAGGAATTCTCACGTGGGGTACGCGGTAAAATATTTTGGGGTACGACGTGAGAGCTCAAAAGTCGCTAGATCAAGTAACAAAGTCGCTAAGTTGGCAACACTGCTGTGCAAAAATGTCATTTTTTGTGTTTATCGATATATATAATTTAAATATACACATTAAATTTGTATTCATATGTTTTATTTTATTCCCATTGTTATACTATAACTATAGTTTTATCTATCTATACAAGGGGTACGCCAGTTACATACACATTTCCAGGGGGTACGTGAAGCATAAAAGATTGAAAATCACTGAGTTAAACTACAAAAAATTTAGATTGCCATTAGTCTATGTTTCGAGAAAAAGTTAAAAATATTAATGAAATTTTTGGCAAAAAAAATAACAAATTTATTTACTATTTTACTAGGGTGGGGATTGTGTTGGGTTGTTTTACCTCTGAGTGGCACTTTTTTTTCCCCCCACACAACAGACTAAAATGGTCAGGTCACAAGGATTACAAAGCTCAGAAACGGTTGGGTGAGGGGACCCAGTGGACAGCTGTTAGGAGACATATGGTAGCCTCCCGTAGAGGCCATTCGAACTAGACTGCCACCTAGCTTAATTACTATTATTATCTTGGTGGCCGAATTGGAGCCTGTTCGGTTGCGGAACACAGGCACCTGGATTCGAGCCATGCAAGGTGTTGCTTTTCTTACGTTCTTCTTGCTGAGATCTCGCATTCCTCATAGACTTTCTGTATGGCATATTACACCGGTAGTCTGCTATCAGACTTCTGTGAAAGCTGCTCGAGGGATAATTATAATTTAAATTTTACATACGCAACGAATTAAAACAGTAATACGTATATTACAATTTAAGATGCTTATACATAAATTATACTAAATTACAGATATTTACTGCATAAAAAAGTTTTTTGGTACACAGTGGACTAAATGGCCCGAAGGGTTCAGAGAAGTGGATCCCCTTGACAGGCACTAGGATACATATGGGAATCTCCCTACATCCCTAGCATGTTGTTTAACCCTTCCCGGGTCAAGAAGTCTATGGATTTTTTTTTTGTATAACACGTGAAACTTCGATTTTTTTTTTTTAAATTGCCGTTTGAAAATTTTCTTACAAATACCTTTTAAAAATACGCAATTCAAGCTTGAAAAATAATATTTTCTTTTTTCATTTGATAAATATTTTATTCTTTTAATTTTATAATTTTTGATACACATTTCATTAAACTAAAATATAAATAATTCGATAAAGCCATCCGATTGCTTCAATACAGAGTGGAGCTTCTAAAATATGGCAATCAACCGATTTAACCTCAGAAGTTTGATTTGAACTATTATCAACATATTTTTCCTTAAATTTTCGAAAATCAAAAAATTAACAAAAAAAAAAATCAACAAAAAAATTCGAGCTTGAAAAATATTCTTTTTCATTTGATAAATATCTTATTCTTTTAATTTTATAATTTTTGATACATATTTCATTAAACTAAAATATAAATAATTCGATTGCCGTTTTTAAAAATGGAAGAATTTGGAAGTGATTATGAAACATGTACCTATTTTTTCGGTATACCATTGATAAAAGTGTCATTACAATTAATATGCTACTACAATGTTCATATTTTTTACTTCAATAAAATTTAGAATTAAATTCTCTTTAATTTGGTATATAACATGACCTTTTTTTGCTACTTTGTTATTTATTAAAAACATTCTAAAGTTGACTTGTTTATTGGACTCTGTAACAAGCCTGGACTTTTAGAAAAGTATGGTTAGCGAGAAAAAAAATTACAATACGGAAGAAATATTTACTTTAAACCAAGAAAATTATTTTTCTTTTGTTATTCAGAAATAAATAGTCTTTCCATTCATGTGCATAAGCATTTCTGTCTATTAGTGTTTAAAAAAAAATGTGTTGCCAGATGCATTTTTTTACTATATGACTCTAGAAAGTCCTATTAAAATAAAACTAGTTTTTTTTTGCTAACTAATTTTCAGAAAATCCAGAATTAAATGCCGATTAATTTGGCATTACATGTCATAATTCCTTTCATTAGTTATTTGGCAAAAAAAGTTCTAAAGTTAATTTTTTTGACTGATCAGAATGAAAAAATAGCTGGACCAGGGAAGGGTTAACGAGCACAGGGTATTGCCTCCCTGCAAACAGAGCCACGCTTTAACGTTCCATCGATCTCATCTTACGGTTCACTGTTCAAGGCCATCAATGTTCCCTTTCCTACCGAGGGCAACGGGTTAAAGAAGAAATCTCTCAACGATGGCCACATACAAATAAGAATTTTAAATATATATCCCTTGTCTTTTTTCTATAGATCACAGTTAAACTAATGTAATGTACATACCAAATCCATGATATACACACACCATTTTTGCAAATAGCACCACTGCCGAGTAGTCCTTTTAGGTTCAAAACATAAAAACAAAAATGTAGTTACTGTCATAAGAACAATCGCAATACATACCAATAAACTGCTCTTAAGAAATTTCAACTCCATAGTAACTTTACGGTGTACCATTAACTAAATGGTTTTATGCAGATCATTGATGAAGGATTAATTATTGCATAATTATGGCATTAATCGTTTTTACATTGTTGTTACCATAGATTTGCATTTATTTACAGTTCTTTTACTCACGAACTCGAATTATCGAAAACATAGATCGAAGACCGAACTTTCTGACAAAAAAAATTCTGAAAATCATTCTCACAAATATTACCATGATGCTCAAAAAATTAGATGCTACTTTAATATTATAATTTATAAATACACTTTGATATCAACAATTATGGCAACAAATACTTTGGCTGGCATGAAAATAAAATTTATAAGAATAATGTTTTTATATTGGCGTTTAAAGGCAAATCCGAATAATGGAAAGTGCCGGTATATTATTTCGATATAATTGGCTTAAAAATCAATATTTAATTTCGACATTAATGGGTAATAAAAAAAAATACTTTAGTACGATTTCAATAATTTTTGGTAATATTTTTAAAGATTAGGCATATATAACACGGAGTAAAAGAAGCAATCAGTCATATGCATATCATCATCGTCCATAACAAAACGCTTTTTTCAAATTAGACTAAAATCCTTAAGAACGCAAGTTATGGCGGCCAAATTCTAGTAACAAAGAGTGGAGGAGGAAACGCGAATACGGCATGATTTTGCAGACTGGTGATTTGGTGTACAATAAACGCATGAAACAGCGGAGTGAAGATTTTATCGATTCCCGTTGAGAATCCGCCTCCATCTGCGCGGCTGACGGGAATCATCATACAGCGCCCCCATGCAAAGTACTGCACTCGAAAACGCAGAACGAGAGCGCCGTTACAGGTGCCATTTCCACCTACACACTATTCGCAGGAGTGTACTTCGTGAAGGTATTTGTTAAAGTACAGCTTCACGCAGTAAGAATCTATCACAATGCATTTTCTTCACGCACGCTTATTTGAAAAAAAAGCATTGATGAATCAAATGATATCAATCAGAATTAAAAAATCTGTTTGTTAGCAACAGTTTTTCGCCGCTGCAATTGAATTTTATGCACATAAATATTCAATGCCAAAAAAGTTTTCAGCAAAAATTAGAAAAATCAAATTTTTCTTCAAGCAGTTCATTTCAGTATACTGACAGTCTGTATACCACACTATATAAACAGCCCAGTCAGAAAGGAGAAATCTCAAAAAAAAAAAAAGAAATTTTAGATAATATAAAAAATATTTAAAAAAACTTCTTGCATGTGCTCTGAAAAGTAAAAAAAATAAAAGGAAAACATATTGTCCATTGGTTATGGCTGGTAAAATCCACTTGCTAACTGCAAGTATATTTTATGGCATTTGCCTGTTACTTTTACAGCTAAGATCCCGTGGCCGATTGGTTAGAAAGCTTGACTATTGATCTAAGATCTGGGCTCGAGCCACGGGTTAAGGCATGGATGTGTGTGTTGTTTTTCTGCTGAGGTCCTGCCATCTTATCAGACCCTCTGCTATGGCATATAAACTGACAGGCTCCTGTCAGATCTCTGTGAAAAGCAGCTGCTTGAGGGGGTATTTATTTTTTTACAGCTAGGAAATATAACAGTAAAATAACAGGAACTGACTAGACTTTTCAACATATCAAACCGTGACTTTCAATACACACACTATAATTCACCAACTCTTTACCATTTTATATCATATATCAGTGCAAAAGTGTCTTAACAACTTATTCTGGTAGTATCACTGAGTTATTGCTGTATATTTTTTAACAGTAAAATATTTTCAGGAGAAAGAATCAACTTTCACCTGTGAATGCAGTATCTTTAAATACATTTTATTATTTTTATCAGCCAATTAGATTAATATTATGCTAGTGAAGCCCCCCCCCATCTCCCATTAAAATCTCTGATCTAATTTTTAGTGCACATAAGACTTTGTTTGCTCTATTTTACCATTTTGGTAATCTTGAGCATTTATGGGACTAAATGTTACTTTCATGCTATTACCTATATCCTAGCCTAGAGCAGTTGTTCTCAAAGGGTGTGCCGCGAAATTTCGGATGATATTGCTGATAAAATGAAATTTATAAACCATTTGTTGCTACTTTCTGCCACTGATTCTTCGTTTAACTTTTTCCGTTTAATTAAAAACTTATTCCTATTAAATCTTGACGTTAAAACCAAACGACACCACCGAAATGGCTATTATTGAAGGCAAACTGCGCATGAGTCTTGTAATGTTACCAACTTAAAATTTCAGTGTGTCGCGAATATTCACGGGCGAAAAATAGTGCCCGTGAGCGAAAAAAGTTTGAGAATCACTGGCCTAGAATAAGATTTTAAAATGAAAACAGGGCATTTTAAGTTAACCCTTAAAAAAAACGGGGGGATGGGGGTGACAAGGCTTATAGAACAAAAAGCTCAGTTCAGATTATAAAGTTAATTCTTTCTATGTCGCATATTAAACTAAAATTTTTATATGAAAATTAGCTATTTCCACAACTTTTCTTCGCTTTTTGAAAAGCAATTTCTCTTATCGTATTAAGCTAGAAACACTTTTCATCTAAACATTTTTTAAAATCATTAGACTTGGCCTTTAAAATGTCATATTTAACTCAAAATTTCTGGTTCTGAAATTATTGTTAAAAACAATACTGTCTTTGATTAACATGGGAACTTGTTCATACAAACTAACGCTTATTTTAATAATCATCCCCCACCCAAAAAAAATATGTTTGAGATAAGTAAGTTTAAATGAGCACTAATATCATTTCCTTTTCTACATAGTATGCTCAAGAAACGCTCTCCTGAACACAGGAACATGGCTTAATGTCTCATCCGGTGGACAGCCGCCTTTCTATTACAAAAGAGCCCGGTGATTTTATTCCAAGACCTTTTGACAAGGTGTCTCCCTTTTTGACAAAGGGCAAGGTGGGGTATAGCGTAGATAAACTTCAATGCTGCAACAGCTGGAACCTTGAATTTGATAACAACAGATTACGAGACTGGCGAGTTACCGACTTAACCATCCTCTTTTCCACTGCTTCGAATAATCTTCCCACTTCCTAATCATATTGCATGAGCACCACACCTCGTAGGCAGAAAAATATACAAAATAAATTTCATAAAATTAAAAAATCTATGAAAAAAATTTTTAGTCGTCCTGATGGCAGAGTAGTTAGTGCGCTTTGCTGCAGATCAACGGGGCCTAGGTTCGAGCCCCAGGTAGCGCATGGATGTTCGTGTTGTCTTATAGCTAGCCTTTCTCACACATCTTCTCTATGGAGTATTAAAATGACAGGCTCCTGACCTCTGTGGCATGCAGCTGCTTGAGGGGCGATTCTTTTTTTTTTTGTAAAAATTTTGTGATGAGGGCTGACAACGCTTTATGGTACAGGATGCATCTCAGACCTTTCCCGAATACTAATGACTACCAATATGTCAAATGCAATTCGATTGTTTCCATTAGCTTCATTAAGTTCAATCTCAAATCCTTCCATTCAATGAGAGTTCACAAGAATTGCTTTTGGCAAAGAGACAAAAAATTACCACTTATCACCTATTTCGAGAAATTTTCAAAAATATTTAAAAGTATTTACAATTATAATATTTTGCACACTGCATAATACTACCTAGTGTATGTGTGAAACAGCAATAATGCTTCTTCATTCTGTTTTTTACTTCAGTGAATCAGAAAATTCGGGGCTGAATGACAAGGAGATTTATTTTCAACTTGAATATTTTGCAAACTGGTGATAGCTAGACCTAACAAAAAGTGATAAAAATACATCTCCTACAACTCAACGGCCATGTTGCTGCTAACAACGACAAAGCAATTATTAAAAAGGCCAGTGGGCGTAGTAGTACCACTGCCTAGGCCATAATCAATGGCTCACCATGGAGCGCACGCTAGATTTCTACTAGCAAATGTGCGTAGGAAACTGGGTTGTTGTAGAAACGAATGCTACAACAGACACGTTATGTGGTTGCTTTGCGTGATCAACGTATATATATATACACGAATTATTTACCATACAGTAAAATGTCAGGGAATGATATATATTCTTCTGAGAGTAAAATAGTTGCTTATTCGCAAATGATATTTACATACACTGAAAAAAAACAGTTAATAGAAAATGATCACATACAGAGACGTGACAGAATAAAACGAACACTTTCAATGAGAAAGCAAATTCTAAATTCTGTACCTCCTAAAAGAATTACGAAAAAAATATAATTAGGAAAAAAGTTTCAGAAATACATTAAAAAATGCATTTTATTTTTAAATATTCGTCCAATAGTAAAGTTATGGTTACTGGTTTTAATCAGTCATGCTTAATGCGCTAAGAAAACTAAATGTTCGTTATAAAAATGCACTAATAAACTAAATAGTTTGATATTAGATTAATTTAATCAGCTTCGCAGAAAATTTCTTATAACGAACGAAGATTTAGATGTTCCAGCTTCCATAAATACGCGACTAGGCAACGAATATTATTTAAAAAAAAAATCAATATTTTGAAAGTTTTTATAGTGTTTTTTTAATGAGCAATTATTTCCACTTTGTCAGTCGATATTTAACTCTTTCGCTTGAAAAAAATGAAATTCTTTTTGGGTTGAACAAGTATTAATAAGATACTACGATTCGTATTTTTGGACTCTTCCTACAGTTCTATTTTTTCACTTCTTACATTTCACTACAGTTCTATTTTTTCGTTAGAGGAGTGCCTTTAAATAAATACAATAAAGATCTATTCAATGCTAGAGATTTGAAATTTTGGCAAAAAAAAAAATTGGATTAAAGATTTAACACTAATAACAGCGATTGCCTCCTCACCGCTAAGTGGCAGGAAAATGCAACTTTTCGTTTTAACAAATAAAAAAATTATTTCATTACTTCCTGTTCAATCCAAAAACAATGACAGTAATTTTTTAATTATCCACTCGTTCGAATTTTCACAATTAAAAAACGTTAAAATCAAAAAGTGACGAGCTTCATTCATTCCCTTTAAAAACGAGGGAGCCATATTCCGGACGGAAAATGCTATTCTTCCAATTTTACCCACATTTGTAAAACATTTCTCGCGTGAAAATTTCAGTTAATTTTTTTACAAGTTATATTTGGCTTTCTATTAGCATAACATGGAAGGGTTTATTTCATTTTGCATATCTTTGTATACATCATACAGAAAAAAAAAAGCACAATGAAATGTTAGTATAACGAAACCGAGGATGACCAAAATATATTCGTTATATTGAAAAGCAATGAAAAACATGCTATGATAATTACAACGCTACAAAATAATCAATATGAAGGAAATTTACCGTGTACTGTATTAAGAGTTCACTTCTTAAAAAAAGAGTAATCTTTTAACTATCTGTTCCAACAAGCAGCAGCTCTCTGAATTCTTAAATGATTTCGCACTCCAACACATTATCCAGAACATCTTTCCGTATCATTATGAAAGGGCGAAGATTTTGCGCCATATTAGCTGCTAATAATGAAACTAAACTAATTAACGAACTTAATTCGAATAATGATAACTTAAATTTAAATAATAATAAAGCATGGCCGAGTGGTTAGCGCGCTTGGCTACTGATCTAATGGACCTGGGTTCGAGCCCCGGGTAAGGCATGGATGTATGTGTCGTTTTTCTGCTGAGGTCCTGCCATCCTCTCAGACCTACTATGGCATATAAACTGACAGGCTCCTGTCAGACCTCTGTGGCAAGCAGCTGCTTGAGAGGGTATTTATTTTTTATATGTATTAAAACTTCTTTGAAAGAACTTTTCGCTGACGCTACCGTTACTTTAAATGCAATCAATCTCGTAGATCTCCAAGTTTGAAAATCCCTTATGTTAGGAAAATGTGGTAACGCCGCTTTAAAAGCATTATACGAGCATGTGTAGGCAGTATCTATGCCACGATGGGCAAAATGCATCGACATCGAGCAAAAATGAGTGCGAGCGATATACAATAGTTACGCGATTCCTAGTGCTGCGATTGGTTAGATTTTTAACAGCGTGTAAATTATTGCAGCGTTGCCATATGCTAAAATATACATTTTACATATTTTCAAGGGTTTTGTTTTTAAAAATTTCGTTATGCAGATCGTATTTATTTGTATAGGGATAGATTTTTATTTCGTTAAACTGATATTTTCGTTATACTGGCATTAATTAAAATGAATTTTACGTAGAGATACATAATAAAATGGCCGTGGTCGGAAAAAATTTCGCTATACTGATATCTCGTTATTCTGGCATTTCGTTATATTAACATTTCACTGTAGTAGTAATAATGAAAATAAATTTTCTAAATATATTCCAAGAAATAAAAAGCAGAAAGTTACTACGTAATGATATAAAATATAACAATCGAATTTAAAAAGTCCTAAATATGATAGCAATCAAAATGCCTTTTAACTTACTGGAGATACATTTTACCCTTGCAAATGCTGTTTCAAAAAAAAAAACATTTCAGAAACATAAGACAAAGTATCAAATTTAAAAGAAAATCGCATATACAGGAGTTTATCAAAATAATGGAAAGACCGACGGCGACTGGAGTACACGCAATGGGCCGTACACCTATCACAGGGACGATGTCACCCGCGATGTGAGGTATATAAAAGGGGGAAGTACGATGTCGGCTATCACGTAGCAGTGCCGCAGGTGAAACAGCTGTTGTGGTGTAATTGTCGATAATGTCAGATCTCAGTATCCTCCAAAAAGGCATGATCATTGGTGCGCGTCTTGCAGGAGCTTCAAGTGCTTTCAAACGTGCAAATGGTGGACGTCATAGAATGTTAGATAGGAAGAGGCGAACGTTGGCACGGATTGTACAACGGAAGCACAAGACCAACTCTGCTGCTATTTGCGGTGCCGTGAACACCAGTCGGAATGATCCTGTTTCCGTCATAACAGTTCGCACAACTTCATCGTGCTGGTATTTATGGCCGTGCTGCAATCCATAAACCTCCGATTACCAACATCAATGCAAAAAAACGTGTAAGGTGGTGCAAAACACATAAAAACTGGGATGCTAAAGACTGGCAACGTGTCATCTGGCCTGATGAATCGTACTACCCATTGTTTCCCCCATCACTGGTAGAGTACGTCTGGAGAAAACCTGCAGAAGCGTACTACCCCGACTGTTTGGTTCTGACTGTGAAGCATGGAGGTGGATCCCTGATGCTGTGGGGATGCCATATGATGGCAATCCTTAGGGCCATTAGTTATTCTGCAGGGTCGTGTCACATTCGCAATGTACGAATCCATTCTCGGGGACCACCTGCACCCAATATTGCGGGCACTGTTCCCTAATGACCGTCCCTGGTTTCAAGCGGATAATGCACCCATACATTGCGCGAAATGTGTCAAGTTGTGGTTTGCAGAGCATGAGGATGAGGTGCAGCTGCTACCTGGCCACCTCAATCTCCAGACCTCAATATTATTGAACATTTGTGGGAATACCTGGAAAGCAAGATCAGATCACACTTTTCATCTCCAGCATCACTAGCACAGTTGGGCCATATTTTACAGGAAGAATGGTCCTGCATTCCATTACCGTATGTGCATGACTTGTACAAGTATATTCCACGTCGAATTGAGTCTCTTCTGAAAGCCCGTGATGGGCTACAGCTTATTAACTTTTGTTTATTTTCTTCACAAACAGTACATGTTTTCATTCTTTTGAAAAAAAAACTCTATAACTGCTAATTATTTACACACAAAAAAAGACGGGTACTTTCAATCAACAATGTTTAATCGATATATACTGAACTAAGTTTTTTTTTTTACACAGACAGGAAACTAAACAATAATGGCAGGCATGACGAAAATTATAAATGTGCATACGAGCTAATACAGTCAAAATACATGTGAAATCTAATGAGAGTTTTACTGAAAGCTCTAGCATACAGTAAATCATTATATTAATCCTAATCCCTATGTCAAAGTACGTGAAATTACTAACTAGGAATGTGCAAAAAAAAGTTATGCACGCTGCAGCCCATTTGGCAAGCTGACAAAAGCAGTGGCAAAAGCGAAACTTAAACAACAGTATCGATGGTGATGAGGGCTATAGATATAAAAACTGCAATCTTAGCAACAACAGTAACCGTATCAATGGATACAAAAGAATATAATGAGGGAGGTAAAATATATAAATGGTTTTTACATATTAATAAAAAATTACAAAATAGTATTATTGCTAATTGACAATTATAAAAATGACTGCAGGCATCTCAAAAAATAAGGAGAATAATTTGATTAAAGAAAACAGACAATGTGATTAAATATCTGCAATAATGGAGTGAAAGAATATATTTCGTTTTCTCCTTAGCGTTTTGGGCCACGAGGGCCAATTGGCTGAAGACAGGGTGTTTGTGTTGTTTTTACCTCTGAGCAGCACTTTTGCTCACATAATAGGCAAAATGTTTAAACACAAGGTCTCCGAGATGGATAGGAGATCTACTGAACAGCTGTAAGAAGACAAATGAAAGCCTCCGTCAAAGCCATCCAACTTTCTTTATACATAAAAAAAAACATTGACAAGATATGTATAATTATCATGCATATGGAATCGCAGCTTCAAGTTTCATCTGACAGACGGCACCTTTACCAAGCTCATCGGAGTTACTTTTTCAGGACGACAGAGTATATACATTATACTTTCGACTGCGAATTTTAGGCAACTTCAGTATCCTCTTTCTGTTACGTTACAGTAATCATTTACGCAAACTTCTAAAATGTATATTTATTTTATTAAATGGTTTGTAACAATACTTACTATTTAGGCTTTGATCAATTTCTGAGGCAAATTTTTATGAATCATTACAGTTGTGAAATATTCCAGTTTCCACAACTCTTTAAATTATAAACGAATATTGTTGAAAAAAAATTGTAATTAAAATAGATTTCATTATGATATTTAATTTACTTCAGTCACATCTTCCTATTAAATGCATATTTTTCGAAGTTATATTCTTACTGACATATGTGAATTCTCCCATATTTTTTGTAGGGTAATGTATATTCGACAGCTCGAATTTGTCAACAACTGAGGTATATCCGATAATGTGGGTCTAAAAGCACCAAGTTTGATATCTGTAATATCCTATAAACAAAACTAACAAAACAATAAACCTGCCGAGATTTTAATAGAGATATTCTTTGTTAAAAATATAGAGTTCCAAAAAAAAAGTTTGAGGGATGCTTGGTTGTTAGCCTCGTTTTGACCCAAAACTAGTTCGCACACCATGATATCGAATATTACGGGTAAATGGAATTAAGCTATTACCTTTTTTCGTATAAAACAATTCTTGTATTATGGGTTCTTTTTTACATTTCCCTTATCAGCAAATAAAAAATATACTGTACAATGCGATATTTCAATAATTTGTTGTTTTCTTACTTATTTAGCTACTTAAAAATCTATTAGTAAAGTACCTGCACCATTTTTCTCATTGACTATTTCAAGCATATTTTGGTGTTATAGTATTTTAATGTTGTTTTCATATGAAACTTTTTTTTTGCGTAAAATTGTTTGAAAAAATATATAATCTACAGAACTGAATACATTTATAGAAATATATTTCAAAATTTGAATTGGATAACTTATCGCCGCAGGTGAGTAAAGGATGATCGTTTTCAGAGAAAATTAAGTTTTTCATTTTCCGAATTTTACACCTTTTAACAGTAGTAATTCATACTAATGGGTGAATGGAAGATTTAAATAATAATATATTATGCTTTTTACATTTTATAGGAATAATATCTCATTGATCCCTTAAAAAGTTGCATTTTCTTATTTCCTAACGTTAAGGGGCAAATCATCCAATGTATAAAATTTATTACTACTATATTCAAATATTGAACGTTTTAAAATTAAATACTAAATTTACAAAAATAAAGAGCAATCAGGTTGAATTTTAACCAATTGTAATTTAAAACATATGACTAATCAATTATTCCAGCTTAGCAGAGTTAAATCAAACGCCATTTGATATTGCTGAGAGGAAATCTGAGCTTATGTTTGAATACATTCTATCACCAGAATTTCTATTATAAATATATCGTTAGCAATATTACTTGAAGTTTTACATTTTCTACATTTAGCGCCTTCTAACGACAGTGTAAATTAAAGTCATTTCGATGTTTCGAAAACTATAAATAATCGCTTTTAACTGGATAATTTACACTATTATGCTGTATTTATAGTGTTATTATGCTGTGTATAATCGATATATACTTTATCCTCTGACATTCACAATAATACATAAATAATAATACATAATAACAAATAAGCAAAAATAAGAAAACAAAGGAAATAATGTTTCCAATCTTGAAACCAAGGGGCAGATTATCTGCCCATCCAGGAATCCAAAAGATTCGACCACTGAACATTTTCTCTAGTGACGGTGGCTACACTGTGGTATGGCTTAAAAAACTCGTGAGAAACAAACGCTAACTAGCATTTTATATATTCTTCAAAATTCTGAATGTTAAAAACATTCCTTTAAACTTTTTTTTAGACAATGAGACTTTCCCCCCCCCCCATTATAATTAAGCAAATTAAAAGTTTTTGGTGCGACGTAAAGGAAATGATGCTTCATAATACTTTTATGAGGCAAAGGCACAACAAACATTAATCCAACTCTTCTTGAATTATAAGGGAAAATTAAATGCGAAATCCATTGCTCATTAATAAACAGAAATAACAGAATCTTATAATAATAGATTTGTCCAATGTAATAGAAGTGATTGGTATTTAACATTTATAGAAGAAAAAAAAAGACTTAAAAAATTATAATCTTTAATAAGTAGTGTGTTCGCAACCTGGGACCCCCCCCCCCACTAGTGCTTCCCCATATGACGTAACCGACAACACCCACTTCTGGCCACACCCTCTATTAATATTCATAATTAATAATTCATAATGAATTAAAACTTAATCCCCCTTATTAAAAACCCATTTATTAAATATTCCTCCCCTTTATTAAAACCCCTTTAACCCATGGCGCCATCTGGTGACTGAGTACTTAGAAAAACCCCTATTTTTGCTCTAATTTCCAGATTTTGACTCCCCTTTATTAAAAAGCCCCTTATCAAAAGTTCTACCCCTTTATTAAACACCCCCTTTATTAAAATTCCCTCCCCTTATCAAAAGTTCCCTTTATTAAACCTCACAAACTCCCTTGGTATCCCCGTTCGTTTTCCAAGTCCAACTAAACTTTGGGGTGGCAACGATCGGATGATGCAAGCCTCAGAATAGTTGCAAGGGTGGCAACCTCGCGCAGAATGGGATGTTGGTAAATTCAGTACCTTGATCCGTATTGAAATTCATGGGAGATCGTCCCTTGGAAAGGATTTTTTTTTGAAAGCCAACACCATTTCTTTCGCTGTTTTTGCCTTCATAGGCACCGCCCACCCATACCTCGAGAACACATCGATGACTGTTAAAATGTTGCGATAACCGTCATTGCCTGTAATCAACACCTGTAACTGTAGGGATGTCTCCTATAAACTGTCTGATGTCCACTGTTAAGTTGCACACTCGAATTTTGTATTCACTGTCTAAGGCTTTTGACTCCCCACACTGAATATTTTTACTAGGAGCCACAAGTTCTAATACAAGCACCACTATCTTTAACACTGTTATGATTACGCTTCCGACACTAGCTAACATCTTCTTTCTCCTATCCATACCAAGACTAAAATGCCACGGGATGAAAAGACAGACACATTATATGGGTTACAATTAAATAATTTATACATTTCATTTTTTGCATCGTCAACAATAGCATTATATTTCAGAGTACACACAAATCCAGAATCTACAAAATTCAACAGACCTCGTTTCCAGGCCGTATCCACAAATACCTGTGCCAAGGCGTTAATGTCCAAGTCACCAGACCACCCTACGATAGTCACTATTTTTCCTCCAGGTTGAAGTCCATCTAACGGAATCAAACGTGTTAGGTCTTGTCGGAAAATGTCCACCAACAGCGGATAAACACTCAGGGCCGTCGAAAACAGGACCCAACAGGAAGGGTAGAATGGATTCTGAATGTTCTATAATAGCAGTACGGAGATGGTGATCTTTGAGAGTTCCACACACGTTATGCACAACACGCATCACTTCGTCTACGTGGATAGCCAGTGTGAACCACTGCAAAGCGTTCAGCGTTATACAGCGTCTCGCAACAAGGAACTGTAGAGTTCTTTGGTCAGCTGATTCTTTGATGAAGTCGATACAGTGTTCACCACCTACATTGCAATACATGTAGGCACATAAACCAGGCATCACGTGCCATGTCTGTTGATCGGGACCAATTTTCACTTGGTCCTCTATGTGGTGCACCATAGTACACAAAGCCTCCCATTCAGGTATGGAGAGGGTAACCCCCACAGGTGTAGGATAGATGAGTTCACCATTTTCATATTTCTTGTAGCGACGTACATGCACAGAAAACTTATTTTTGAACAGCGAAGGCACGACGTAAACATCTTCACCGAGACACCACACATCTGGATTGCTAGCCTGCATCGTGAACAATGACGCACTCGAGGGTTGCCACCTATTTAATGTGGGAAAGCAGCGCCACCTAGGACAACCAATCAGGACCAGTAGTTTTATCAGGAAATATAAGCCAATAGGAGACGATTGGACTTTGTAATTATTTATGAACATTGCATCATCCCTTTTCTGTGTGAGGTTGCCACCCAAAGCAATTATTTTGAGGCTTGCATCATCCGATCGTTGCCATCCCAAAGTTTAGCTGGACTTGGAAAATTACGACTAAAATCGAGGGTTTTTCCGAAAATAGTGATCATCATAGTCACCAGATGGCGCCAGGGGTTAAGGGGGAGAAGGGGGTTTAATAAAGGGGGAGTCAAAAATCGGGAAATTAGAGCTAAAATAGGGTTTTTCTAAGTACTCCTCATAGTCACCAGATGGCGCCACAGGTTAAAGGGGCGGAAGGGTTTTTAATAAGGGGGATTAGTTAATTTTTAATTATATTAATAAGGGGGTGTGACCGGAAGTGGGCGTGGTCGGTGAGGTCATAGGGGGAAGCACTAGTGTGGGTCCCAGGTTGCAAACACACTACTTTAATGTAAAAAACATAAATTTTTCAAATTGTGCCCATAATCACCCCCCCCCCCCCGGCTACATATACCATATTGAATAATCGAATATACCCAAGCATAATACAGTAAAATCAGTAATTTTCTTGGCATAATTTTCTTTAAATAGTATAATCTATACAAGATAATCCTGTTTCTCAGTTAAAACATTTGCATGCGATTTCCATTTCAAATCCTGATCTATAATTACACCCAGATATTTGAAATTGGTCACTCTTTCTAATATGGACAATCGCAATGTTGATGGTTACCACAGATAGTGTTATGATACCTTAAACTAAAATGAACATTATCCCCAACGAGATTAAATAATACAAATTCAGTTTTTTGAGCATTTAATGATAATTTATTTAAGTGGAACCAGCAATTAATTTGCGTTAAATCCTGCTCAACTATAAACTTTTAATGTTATACTGTTGGCTGAGTAAACAACGGCTGCATCATCCTGCACAACAAGTAAGTGATCCATTAAGGTTAAGATTACAAAAACGATAATAAATTAAAAACATCATAGGACATAAAACCGAGCCTTGCGGTATACCTGCATCAATTGTCTTAAAATCACTAATCTGAGATTCAATACAGACAGCTTGTTTTCTATTTTTCAAATAGCTTTTAAATCTGTAGATTCTTATACGGTTAATATTATATACTCTACGAGATCTGTCATATCATCAAATGTGTGCAAAGTCACTGTAGAGATTTTAAGTCTTCCTCACATTTTATTCTGTGCACCTTTGAAGTTCGATTTTTTCTTAAAAAGATCTTTCCTTCGTTAATCCATGCATAATCATAATTATGGGAAATTTTAAATTGTTTTGCTATATAGAATAACCTTTTGGTAAACCTAATAAGATGCTCATTTAGAAATACCTTGTGATCCTGAAATTTATCACTTATATCGGCTGTTAAGTTACCTTTCTTTTTTGCACTTTGGATCCATTTACTCCTTACATTAATAAAAAAAAATAAATACCCCCTCAAGCAGCTGCTTGCCACAGAGGTCTGACAGGAGCCTGTCAGTTTATATGCCATAGTAGAAGGTCCGAGAGGATGGCAGGACCTCAGCAGAAAAACGACACATACATCCATGCCTTAACCCTGGGCTCGAACCCATCCCTCAGATCAGTAGCCAAGCGCGCTAACCACTCAGCCACGGGACAGTATTTTTTAATTTAACAATAATGGGTTTAATTTTATTCTGTCTCATAGTTGGAACTCTATGGGCTACATCAACTTCATCCAACCCATGAAGATCAAGAAATTTGAGACTTTTTCAACAATCTCAAGTACATTTTCTTGTGGCTGTTCTGGAATTCCTACATCTCAATGTTTGTGCTTTTTGACCTCAATTCCAAGTCATTCAAATCATTCCTGAGTTCACTAAGTTCTTGTTTCATAACACTATTTTATTTAACTAAAACAAAATTTTCTTGGCTCAGTTGTTTGATTTCTGTCCTTCACTGTTTTAGAGATTTCATAAATTCTTCTATTTGACTATTATTAAACTGTAAAGAATCCTTAATTTCCTTGATATTACTATTAATATTTGTTATATCTTGCTTTATAGTATTTCTAATATCTGTTATGAAGTTTCCCAGTTCAATACCAAGAGTTTTTATTTCCTCCTTTAACAAATTGAACTCACTTTTTGTTTCCTTAGTAACATATTCATCTGTACTTCCAAGTCCAGACATCTCCAGTTTCTGATCTAGCTCAGTTATTAAAGTTGATGATTTTGAAGACATGGTGCATCCTGTGCACCTCCAGTTCTTTTTCTTATCCTTATTAAGCTTTCTAAAGTTTGAGTCAATAGTTCCAATGCACTTGGGATGGAAGAAATCTTTACATCCAACTTTGCACTGAAAAACTTCCTGATATCAAACACTTCGAAGTAAGCAATGTGCACAAAAAGTCTTACTATAACTTTATTTAAAGTTCTCTATTTCCAATTAAACAATAATAGAATTAATTATAGTGACAAGCTCCTGTCAGACCTCTGTGGCAAGCAGCTGCTTGAGGGATATTTATTATTATTTATAGTTTAAGAGTTTCATATCCAGATAATAGATGGCGCTATTAGCCGAAACTTTATTTTCTCATTAGGATATTTATACCTCAATATTATGCATGTTTTGTTCAAAATGAAGTTTTTTATGTTGCCTAAATTTATATTTTAAGAAAATGTAAAAGAATAAGATAATAAACAATACTTAATTTCGATATATAATCACAGCTCCTAGTAGACAAACCACATTGCAACCACAGAAGTGTTGCCACCCATACAGTATAATAGTATCCATACTGCATAATAGTGTAAATCATCTAGTAAAAACTGTGGATATAATTAATATGAATTATCATATTTCGTTGGTACCTAGTCAACACAAAAGAAATTTTTCATTAATCTCTCAAAACAAAAAAGCTGCGTTTTCCTACCCACCCTGGGTGTGAAGGAACAAATTGTTGCTGCCAATGTAAATCCCTTGATCATCATATATTCCACCACTAAAAATATAAATTTTCTAGCGCAAATATATCTTTTGCAATATTCATTTAAAATTTTCAAACTCAGAAGGTCGCAATTCAAGTTTTTGGGAGATTCTAAAAGGTGTGAATCATAATAGTTGACAAATATTTATCCAAACCAAAAAATAATTTCTCTAAAACCAAACGTCGCTCAAAGCACAAAAACTGCGCTTTTCGGCCCCCTCTGTGGTTCAAGACGAAAATCATTGTTGCCAACATCATGATAATCACAACCAAAATTTCCAATTTCTAACGCAATTACATCTCTTACAATATTAGTTTGAAAATTTGCAAATTTTTAAACTTTTTCCACCGTTAGAGGGCGCAATTATTGCTATAGGAAGGTTCCGAAAGAGATAATTGTAATATTTCGTCAATACCTATCCAACACAAAAATAATTTTTATCTCTAACAAGAGAAAAGTTAGATATCTAGACAAAGTGGAAACAAAACATTAATTTTTTTCTGAAATCCAGCTTAAAACATTACAACCCCTAAAGCGGCTGCTTGCCACATAAGTCTGACAGTATAATTACGCCACAGAGATGTTGTGTGAAAAGCGAAACCTCAGCAGGACAACACAGAAGTGAACTATCTCCATACCTTATCCAGGGTTCGAACCCAGGTACCTTTGATTATTCAAGCATGCTAATCACTCGACCACCAGGATGGTTAGAAAAGACCTCTGTGGAAAAGACTGCTTGAGGAGACATCTATTTTATAAATAAATACCCAAGTCAAAAAATTCACAAAAACTTTCCACTGACGGCATAAATTTTTCAATACATATTGTAACTTTTAAATTTTTCTAAATCTCTTAAAAAGTATCGATACAAGAATGCTCCCGGATCACGATTACCGAAATAAAGATACTCGAATGTATTTGCAATGTTATATTCTTCATATTTTAATGGTTTAGTTATATGCAGTTAAATTCTAAAATTAATTATTTAATAAAATAAAGCAAAGCATTTAGGTATATTCTTAAAAAACCCATCTCCAAATTAGATAAATGAAGGAACCACTTAGAATATTTCGTGCGTAATATACATTATGTAATATACATTATTAGTATACCCAATTCATGAATTCGTATTTTGGATTGACTGTTATTGCAAACATGTATACTAAACATTAACACAACTGAATAAACGAGAATAATTTAACAAGAATTCTTTATTCTTTCCAGCGATCAAACACGATTCCTGACAATTCACACAAAGGATATAAAATCTAAAATAACTTCTCTGTTTAATTCGGAAACTAGTCTACTAACTACATTACAGTTTAAAGCCCTCTGGTGTTAAATTGTTCCATGAATATGGCGCTGTATTGCAAACGGAAGGTTGAAAGCAACAGTTCCATAAATGACACAATTTATCTTCCCACAGTCCCTGCAAACTGAAATGGGAAAGCGCCAACCCAAGGGATCCGTAGCGCCGAACTGCGACGCCGGGGGTGTTCACCTCCCGCGGCAGGTTGAATTACTACTGCAACCTCCTGGAAGGCTCTTTAGGATGTTAAATGTACAATAAATACGTTCAACTGTTGACAGCAAGGAGCGGCAGCAACCGATGAACGAAGCGGTCTAGTTCAGTCTGGCTAAATGCCACTGGCCATTTATTGCAAGCTTTGATTTTGATGTTTTTTCACCATTCTCTAATGAAATAAAAGAGTACTACACTGCTTACTAAATTTGACGCTTTTTATTAACATACTCCTCCTTGAAGCAAAAAGAAACACAAAAATGGCATCCTGTTCTTCGAACTGCAACAAGAGCACTAAATGTTCCATTTATTATATATATAACTCACAATGAGGCATTTAAACTGTAATGCAATTAGCAGAATTTTTTTTGTCAGATTTGTAAACACATTGAAGTTGGTAGTAAAGAATCACAAGTCCTGTAGACATGGAACTCGTGAAATAATGAGCTGAGAAACAAGCATTGAAGTTGTTTCGGCCTTTACATTCCGTTTTATGCTACCATATTACAATACAGCTATTGCTAGGTATAAAGCAATCAGTTCATATACTTTACCACTAAAATAGTTAACATTTGGCAGTGTGCATATTCCTTGCACTATGAAATGTAAATTTAAATATATATTTTGGTTAAGTTGTTTGCCTTCTGATTATAATGCATTTGGTGAACTCTCAAGATATTGTAACCAAATGCCGAGAAGAAGGCAAAGTTTTTTGCCTGTGTTAGACAACTATCTTTTCGGCCCAAAAAACACCGGAAGAAATCCTACTAAATAGTAAGTGCTAGGACCAACAAATTCCTTATACAGCCTCCTCTTAAAACAGCTGAAATCAATGTTAAGCATTTGGCTCCAAATATGATCTCACCCCTTGTCAAAAAGAGAAATGCGTAAACAGCTGCCGCGCTAACGAGTTGTCACAAATGAAAACTTCTGGCGTATATTATGGGCTACGCTATTTTATATACTCTGCTTTCTTGTGCCCACAGCATCCTTAAAGAGAAATGGAGTGGAATTTTCACAGGATCGATCACACCGAGTGGTATATCAAATGAAAACTGGGGAGTGATGCTGGGGATCAATGAAGCATGGGAAGTATTCTACTACAGATTTAGAAAGTTTAATTGTGTTAAGGACTGAACAGTACACCGAATAAATCGGTTTTAGTCCCGATGGCAGAGTTCTGAACGTGCTTCGTTACTGATCAAAGAGACACGGGTTCGGGCATGGATGTTTTCTTGGGTTATCCTTCTGCTGAAGTCGCGCATTCTTCATTGGTTTTTTCATGGCGTATTATACTGAAAGACTCCTGTCAGACTGTGCAAGCAGCAGCTTGTAAGATTATTATACA
Organism: Ryuthela nishihirai; assembly: GCA_038380435.1. NCBI lineage: Eukaryota > Metazoa > Arthropoda > Arachnida > Araneae > Heptathelidae > Ryuthela > Ryuthela nishihirai. The sequence continues at coordinate 57,384,040 of JAWZYU010000029.1, read as the reverse complement.
TTATGATATAAAGAAGTTATACAAAATATGATTTTGACAATTATTTATGAAAAATATAACAAATCAAATTTTTTTGAAACTAGAAGTCATCTAACTGATGTCTCATATTTTAATTTTAAATCCCATAAAAAAAGTTCGTCAGCAATAATTTTTTTCAGATGAGTAATTGTTGAATTAAAATGATTTAAATTAGTAATTTTTAAACCTTTAATAATTTTTAATAACATGGAAAAATACTTTTTTTTAACTTCTGCTCAATTCACTTTGTACTTAAAGTATCTCGTTAAAAAAATAGAGACAACGCTTTCACTTTGTTGTCTGCAGACATTACTTTCTTTTAAGCTTTTAAGAGATAAAAATGTTTGGGGTTGGATATGTATCAATGAAATATTACAAACGGTGAAAACGACAAAATTTTAAACAAATATTGCAAATGATTATTTATGGTAGAGTGATGTCAAAAGCTTCATTTACATCAGCAGCAATGATTTTGCCACCTTATATACGGGGGGGTGGGAGGTAGCTTTTTTAAGAGATAAGTAAAAAATTAATTTTATGTTGTATAGATACTAATATTACTATTTACATTTTAATAATCATTCAGTAGTTCGATTTCCACTGTTAGTATGCTAAAAGCTGAAAATAAACTTCAATACGCCTCTAATGGGATAATATGTTGGAAATGCAAAAACTTGAGCTTTGTAGCAAACAACTTATATATAACAGAAATTTGGTTTTAAAGTCATGGATAAGAGGTCTGCACAGCACTAATTTATTCACTTACCCTTAAATGGTAGTGGGATTGAGGCGCAACATATAAGTTTTTACGAGATAAATAAAAAAATTCCTTTATAGGTACTAACCTATTACTATATACATATTTCCAATTATCCACTAGTTGCAATTTTCTCTGTTATAAGATACTAAAGGGTGAAAATAAACTTCATTCTCCTTGAAGTTGGAGAATCCCCTATTTGCCATTGACAATAGGTTATTCTTACATGAGAGAGCCAGTTTAGTTCTATTTTCCCTTTTAAAATAATAACAGACTTTCACGATAAACAGCTATTGGTTGTTGGGTGTTACGAAGTCCTGTCAATGTGATCCCGACGGTTAAAAGCAAAGAAACAAGTGTTCCACTCTTCTCACTGGCAGTGCTTTCGCAATATCTCTCCATAACTGTGGTGTACAGTACCCTACGAAGCTTCAACAATTAATGAATTTTTGCTGTGGCAAAATGAGTAAAAACATCTGTTTTGTGTCAAATAAATTTTCTTTCATATCGTTCTAATATTGTGAGCAGTATTGTCAAAATTCTTATCAGCACGATCTAATATGCAAGTTGAACCTAGGTCTACATAACATTGGCATCTGAATCTACGCACGTTTTATCGTATATTTTTGCTCTCGGAATTTATTTAATAAAGATTTTAAAAAGGTTCTGAAGGGCAAGATTCAGGTTCAGAAGGTAGCGCGACAGAATCGTTATCTTTAACTCCCAGCTTTGAGTCCCAATTGTGTCAGCCTTGAGATTTATCTCTGCTAACCCTCACTCTGTCATCGGTAAGAAATGGGACACCAATGGACTTGGAAAGGTTGCCGTCCGTCGGATGGAAAGCTAAGCCCTGAATCTTGTGCTGAAGTGCCATACCCTGTACAAATTAAATAACACGCCGAGTGGTTCTGATGGGTGGTTTCCATCTGTATCTTAACAGCTGTCCAGTCCTTACTGTCTACTTACTTACTATTACCTTGTGACCTGGCCATTGTGTGCACGGAAATGACGCTCAAGATAAAATAACCGAATGGTTTTGGTGTAAAATTAATACCATAATACTTACTTTTACTGTAAATATAAAATAATAGTAGACATGTAGCTATTATTTCTAAAAAAAAATAATTTTACGTTTGCGCTTTAAATTGTTCAAAATTTTAAATACGATTTAGGTTAAATATACACAATTCATATATATTTAGTTTTTGACCTATGTTATTTTAACCTTGATAGTCCTCTTATTATATTGAAAACCATAGAATTCCACTTTAAAAAATATTCAACGTTGTTGTGTTAATGAGGAAAAAAATATGTTTTTATAGGACAAATGTTTGGGGAAAACTTAATTTCTTCACATACGTACCATACTTCTATGGATTACACCAAACCTTAACATCTATTTTTTTTTTCAATTGTTTCATTTCTACATGTGACTGACCCATTCCTCGATTTACACGGTCGACAGACGGAAGAATTTCAGTTCAGCAGTAATAATAAACATTAATTTGCACGTTTCTTTTTGCTAATTATGATATGTAACTTGTAATTCGCTTCTATTAACATCAACATGTATGGTAAATAGAAAATAATGTTTCAGTTTTTTTTAGCAATATTTTAATTTGACGACCGTGCGTGAATTCGCAATAAACAGACTGTAAATGAACAGATTTAATAAATGAAGCAATTAATTTACGTCAATAAAATAAAAATTTAGGTATTATTACTTGAAATAATACTTAAATTATACCCAATAGGATAACTAACGATTTTAATTAATACCCAATAAACTAACTAATGACCAATTTTTTTGACATTCATCAAATACCAAAATAACAAAAAGACATTCGAAAACCGAATCATACAATTCATGTCATCATATTTTTCTACGGTTAGCAAAATGTATGAAGGTAATAACACTCTTTACAGTTACTAAAGATGCACTATTGTCCATAAGAACTTCTATTACACAAATATCGGCAATATTAGTTGTTACCGGGCACACATTTTCACTACTCCAACTCTCTTACTATATTCCTATATTTTTAAATTAAGAGTGTTTACATGACGTAATCCACACTAAGTGCTATATCTCACGTATCACCTAGTAAAACAGTCACGCTTTCATTGTTGTACGTGCGTATTTCGCTTCAGAAACACAGTATTAAAGGGTTTACATACAAAGAAACAAAAATTTCACTATAAATTAACAAAACGGTCATAATCAGTGGGTTAATAGATTAACAATTATTTTTTTCTCTTTCATCGGTCAAAAGTCCGCCACTTTATCACTGTAAAACTTTTTCTAATTCATTCCCGTTAAGAGATTATTTTTACCTATTTCTATAAATTCCTGGGAAACAGTCTAATTAGTTGTTGACACTATGCCATTGATACTTCCTAATATATATGTTATCCATATATATATATACGAAAAAAAAAACTAAATCCCTACGGTGTAAAACACAAACCGTGTAAATAAAGGGATGTGTGTGCTTATTTTATTACTACAGTACTATTTTTAAAACACTGCCCTGGTATCCGGAGGGAAGAAAATGAAGCCATCAAAAGAATATTTTTTGAACATAATTTAATGAGAATTTAATTTGGAAACGAATAGAAAAAAAACTGCTCGGCACATTTAGTAGTTTAATTTTCTGCATTAATCGCTTTCGACCCATCCTTCTACTTTTCAGTGGGTTAGAAAAACTAGAGATTAAAACTAACAATCAGTTTAAGAAGTACAAGTGGCACAAAGTAAACCAGAAAAGGTGCAACAGATAAAAAGAGAATTTATTAAAAGCAGAAATTGATCTGTTTATTATTTATTCCTAGATGTTAATATTTCTTTATTGATTTTTAGTCACCATATCTAAGCACAACGGAGTAAAAGGAAAGTTCAAAACGACTGAAACACTAAACGCATTTTTTAATACACAAGTGGACAGAAAAGTATTCCATGTCGATATAGCGTCAGATTCACACAGCTGCTTGAAGGGGTATTTTTTTTTATTTAAACCTAAAACAACCAACTATAGAAAAGACCTAACTTTTAAACATTCTGTTATATTTGTAAATAATGTATCTTAGAAGAGCCATACACAGTCATCTCAGAATAATATGACCACCCATGGAATCACAGAATACCCACCCAGGCACGTCAGAGTGCACATGACAAGGTCAACTACACAGAGATAAGCGGCCAGCCAGGACAGTGAGCCACAGTGCATAACGAGAGCACAATAGGCAGAGGTATTGATTTGATGGATGTTTAAAAAGGAATGATCATTGGCTACCGTGCCAAGGGTGGAAACAGCAGACTTTGTGGGCTGTTCGTGAGGTGCTGTAGTAAGGGTGTATCAAGAATGGACTGCTGGCATATCGAGTACCTGCAAACGTCATAACTGTGGAACCCCAAAAGCCATCGACCCCAGAGGAGAACATCACCTCCGTCGACTGGTAAAGGGCAATCAACATGCAATAGTGCAGCAATTAACCACTCAAATGAATGCTGGGGCACCCAGGTACGTGTCCCCGATAACAGTAGAGTGAACCCTGTTATACATTGGGTCTCCAGAGTCAACGCTGTGTAAAGGGCACCCATGTTAACCAAGGTCCATTGGCAATGACGTCTCCAGTTTGAATGGGACTACCATCATTGAAAAATGGAAGAGTGGAAAAAGGTTGCCTTCTTCGACGAATCGAGGTTTCTACTCCACAGAAGTAACGGGTAGTGGCAGATATGGCGTCAGACACACGAGAACCAACACCTGGACATGCTTGTTGGTCAAGTACAGGCCAGCGGTGGCAGTTTGCATGTCTGGGGGATGTTTTCCTGATATAACCTGGGACCACTGGATGGGTTCCTGAATGTCAATGGCTACCTGTCCATCCTCACTGACCACATGCATCCCTTCATGTTGGACATTTACCCTGATGGGGATGGTATCTACCAACAGGGCAATGCACCCTGCCATGTTGTTAAGGTGGTGAGCGACTGGTTTCAGGAACACGATAACGATGTCTCCGTTCTCCCTTGGCCAGTGAAATCGCCCGACCTCAATCCCATAGAGCACTTGTGGGACCATTTGGATCGACAGGTTCGGTGTGTGGACCCACAACCATGTCATCTCCAGAACCTCCATGCTCTGCTGGAGTCCGAATGGGCACGTGTCTCTGGCAACCTTCCAGGGCCTCATTGTATCCATATCACACCATCGTCATCCGGGCCAAGGGTGGTTATTCCCATTCTTAGGTAGGTGGTCATATTATTCTGATACGACTGTGTATTGTCTTTCACCAATGTAGGCTATATTGCTTTCATTTTTGCATAATTTTTTTAAAATTGCATATTCCTACTTTTAAAAAAAAACACTTTATGTTTATTTGCAGTTGGCTATAAGTGAGCTAATTTTAATAGTGTCGTTCACAATTTATTTTTAACATGAGTAAAAATTTTAACGTCGGGCATTGTTCAGCATCATTGCTGAAATAATTGCATTGAATACAAACAATAACATTTTACGAATATTATCACGTTACTTAAATCTAAATACATTCTATCATCTTATGTTAACATTAAATAATCGAATTGAGAGATGAACTAATTCGTAATATGAAATAATTTTACTTTATCGTTCTCAACATCTGATAAGTGCATTAATAAAGCACTGATTTAGTTGGCTATAACTGCATTAATATACAAACGAAACAATATACTATAGGTTACTACAAGGTTTAATTATTTGGGATTTTATGGCTATGAATTTTATTTTTATGAATCAACAAGGAACAAGTATAGAAATAATATTTAAAACAATGATATAGATAATAAAAAATAAATACCCCCTCAAGCAGCTGCTTGCCACAGAGGTCTGACAGGAGCCTGTCAGTTTAATATGCCATAGAGAAGGTCTGAGAGGATGGCAGGACCTCAGCAGAAAGACAACACAAACGTCCATGCCTTATCTGGGGCTCGAACCCAGGTCCCTTAGATCAGTAGCAAATTAAATCAACTGGGTGAGTGTAAAAGATCCAGGTAAAAATTATGGGAAAATATATGATGTAAAATTAAGTCTATTAAATAAAGTGTATTAAAGAAACCAGTATATCGTAAAAAGTCAAAAACTGGTGGTAAAAGCAAATGATCGGATAAAGATGTCCATGTATCCCAAGCTCGGATGTACACGCGTAAAAGTTAAAAATACATACGACGTTCAAGGTTAAAACAAGGACATTCAATTAAAATGATTTCACAAATCTCGCACAAATTCACGCCCAGTTACTGACTGAGTGACATTCACCAAAGCAATATCGCTTTTAAGATCAATCAAATAAGTAGAGGAAATAGAAATAGCTAGGGGAAAAAAAAAAAATCAATATTTTGACTGCGTTTTAAGCGTTACAAAAAAGTATTGACGTTAAGTAGTTATCTTCTACTAAAGAAATATATTACACTAGTGAACTTAATGCTAAAATTCTAACTGAGAAATTAGGTTAACTTCGCTTTCTCCGTAACACCCATAAACTAGGAGGAAAAATAAAATCAGAAATCACGCAACTAAACAAGAACCGATCGGTTATAAACAATTTCATGTCCTTTAATAATTGTGGAATTTGGAAGAAAACATCGTTATATTTAAAGTTTTCAATTGATATTATATATTATCTATGCTTAGTAATTCTTTGGAGTGAAAAACCCTATTAAATAAAGGGGTTAAGTCCACCAGATGGCACCACACGCTCATGTTTTCTGAAAACATGGATTATTGTGTGTAACGATTATTTTCATTACGATTTAGAAAAATCTTATTTTAGGCGACTATGATGGCTATTATACAAACTCTAGTATTTAATGAAACAATGAGGACTCTTATTTTACTACATATTATTATTAAAAGACGAATTTTGGATTCCCTTGATTACTCATTTAAAATTGATTAAAAGGACGCTTTATTGTATTTTATCAACTACAGTTCTTTGTTCCATGCTGCCACATAATTATACGAAGCTATATACACGAGACTATAAAAGATGAAATGTCAGTTAAACGTCTGTATAGAGCCCCATGGCCGAGTGGTTAGCACGCTTGGCTTCTGATCTAAGGGACCTGGGTTCGAGCCCCGGGAAAGGCATGGTTGTGTGTGTTGTTTTTCTGCTGAGGTCCTGCCATCCTCTCAGACCTTCTACTATGGCATATAAACTAGCAGGCTCCTGTCAGACCTCTGTGGCAAGCAGCTGCTTGAGGGGGTATTTATTTTATTTATAGAGTAAATTGTTCATAAAAATATTTAAACGAGAAAATTTAAATTATGTGCGGAATTTAAAAATAATGACATGTCAATATTTATAGGAAAGTAGGTTATACTAAAGGAAGAAAGTTAAAATAGTGAACTAAACAAAAAGTTATACTTCTTCATTACAATTTCATTCTTGACATGTTTCAAATTTTAAGAGTAATGATTAAACAGCATTATTATGCCAAACTATAGCTTAAAAATATGCAGTGAATAATACGGGTACATTTTAAGGAAAGAAGTCCCAAATATTTTTCCCGGGAAAATTACGATATCAGCAAATTTTCTTTAAAAACTGCCGTATACAAAATTTGAAAGCAGGTAAATGAACAAAATGAATGACCCTGTAATCTATAATGGTCAAAGGTATTTTATCGTTCCCGAAGTACACTCAAAGTAGGGCTTTTTTTTCCCTTTAAAATATTCTTTTCAACCTTTACATGCAAATGATGCTGTAAAAGCGCTATAAAAGTAGGGCCCTGGAAACAGACCAGTTTACCAGTGTCACGAGCCGGCAATGCCCTCTAAACAGATAATATCAAGCCCGAAAAATCCCACAAGTTCACAAGAAAAATGGAGTATTTTTCGAGATAAGTTTGGTTTACCTCTGTGCGGCACCTTTTAGCACAATATGAGCTAAATGGCCAGATCACAAGGACTGAGTATCTATCTCGAAAAATACCCCATTTTACTAGTGAACATGTGGGATTTTTCGGCTCGTGATACTGGCAAACTCTGATTAGTAAGCAGTAGGCAATCAGACCTTAAAATTTTGGATTGGGTTGTTTTACCTCTGAACGGCTTTTTTTGCACACCATGGGCTAAATGGCCAGGTCACATGGACCCGAAGGCTCAGAGAAGGTTGGGGGAGGGGACCCACTGGAACAGCTGTTGGGAGACAGATGGTAGCCTCCCGTCAAGGCCATCCAGCGTGTTCTTTCAGGGTATGGCTCTCCCGCACATGGGGCCACGGCTTAACGTCCCATCCGACGGACGGCGGCCATTTCCAAGCCCATCGGTGTCCCCTACTGACCGTGGGCAGGGCGGGGAATTTTGCGGAGATAAATCTCAACGCTGACCCAGCTGGGACTCGAACCTGGGAACTACAAATTACGAGCCTGGCGCGCTACCGACTGAGCCACCCCCGCCCTTTAAAATTTTGGTATTTAAAGTGAGTGATGTTTCAAGCCCATCGGTGTCCCCTACTGACCGTGGGCAGGGCGGGGAATTTTGCGGAGATAAATCTCAATGCTGACCCAGCTGGGACTCGAACCTGGGAACTACAGATTACGAGCCTGGCGCGCTACCGAGCCACCCCCGCCCTTTAAAATTTTGGTATTTAAAGTGAGTGATGTTTTACTAAACAATCTATTAAGTACAGTAGTGTAATTTAATGCAAAGTTATTACTTTTTATCACGCAAATCAATATTCAACAGTAAAAATCATTGTTATTTGCTCACCAATTGTCAAAATTTGAAATGTTGTGTTACGATTTAAAATAAAAATACCGTACAATTCAAAACAAGATTTCTTCCAACCTTAATCACTTCGAAAATCAAGTGTAACTCTTATAATCGTGCTGGAAAATTAAATATTACTTACTCTTTGCGGATATACTTGGAGTGTAAATTCAGTAGATTGTTTTGCACCTACCTATAAACAAAAAAAGTAAATTACTTCGTTGCAATATTTCTTTACAACCATTAACCTTCATTATTCGTAATTCATTACTCCAATGTCATGATGAAAACAGCTTATGTGCAGAATCGATTGCACTCGTAACAAAATGGCGAGTTCTGACAAGTGTGTGTACAAGTTCGTTTACATTGCCTTCATACTGTGGATTAACAATTCATAAACGGTTTGGCAATTTAGTTGGGATTTTCATTTACTCACGTATGGAAAAAGTTGCAATTAGAAACGTAGCAATTTAGTTGAAATTTCTTCATAAACATCATTCTGCTATTATGATTGGAAAAACCAAATGAGTGAATATGATTCTGCAGTTCTGTTGTTGGTGCCATGTTGAAATTTTGTGTGCATCTTAATAATAATAATCTTTATTTTATTCCACCAGTCAGAACAATTTACATAGCATAATTATCTAATAACAATTGATACAAACATGAGAAAAATCAAGAAGTGAAAGAGCTGAGAAATATCAATTGCATCAGAAAAGGGAAATAATCATTAAAATATCAGTGATTAATAGGAAAACGAAACAAGAAAGGAGATCATAGTAAGCTGACGCTTATTTTTAGTTAATGCTCCTTATTTCCTTTAAAGTTCAATTATGACAACAGTAATGTATACAATAGTAAAATATCAAATAGTTACGAGACATATTACACTGATACATAGAAGGTTCCATTGCTTTGCAAGAAACATTCTACATTTGATTTTAAATAATTTTAAAGATTTTGCACTTTTAACATCATCTGGGAGTTCAGACCAAATGATTAACTGTTTGGAGTTTAATGGCGCACGAGTAACTGAGCCTACAGTGCGACAAGTTTTAACTCATAGAAGCATTTACATTTATACAAAATGGGTTCTGCAAAACGGGTTCAAAGACACAATCCGAATTAGGTATTGGAAGGAGATCCACTGGACAACTGTTAGGAAACAAATGAAAGTGTCTCCTTAAGGCCATTCTGTATGCTTTTGAACGTGCATGTCTCTCCTACACACGGGGCCATGACTTAATATTCTGTATTCCCTACTGACCGAGGGCAGGACGGCGAGTTTTGCGGAGATAAAAATCTCGCGGCTGGTTCACCTGGGACTCGAACCTGGGAACTGCTGAACCTAGCGCGCTCCTGACCGAGTCATCCCCGTCCCAATGAATATTTGTAAAATAGTAATTATTAAATAAAAATAAATACCCCCTCAAGCAGCTGCTTGCTACAGAGGTCTGACAGGAGCCCGTCAGTTTATATGCCATAGTAGGTCTGAGAGGACGGCAAGAACCTCAGCAGAAAAACCACTGTCATGGGACGGCTAGTTATTATTAGGAAATTTCAACTACCACATGTTAATAAAGGCTAAAATAGCAGAGATATTAAGCGTTATGTACCAGTGACAGACAACAATGCTGTTAAAATGAGCCTTCCTTTCGTGTTGAATATATATATTCAGGTAAATCGATGGTGGTTTTCTTTATTCTTGCAAATTTGTATTGGTAACTATATGACAATACACATTAAATTACTTATGTTGGGTTTAGATTTTTATGAAAAAAAATATAGAAATTCTTGTTACAAGATGTAGAAATTCTTGAGTTACAAGATGTATGCTTTAGCAAAGAAGTGCTGTTGCAAGGAATACTCTGAATAATAATTAAGGATTCTTTAAACAAGAGTTATTTAAATGTAGCCAGCGAACAATACTGGAAAAGTTAAAAACTAGAAGAATGCATATCACCTCTGGCGTACATGGAAATCTTGTTTTAAAAGAAAATAAAGTTTTTCGTTTACCTACTTTTTCACTCCTTACAAATTTTATACGAAATAATGGATGAATGGAAAAATGCAAATAGCAGTATTTTACTACTTCTTTTACAACACGTAAAGTATTTCTTTTTATTCCTTAAAATTAGAAAGCTGCTTTTCTCAAAACCCTCCGAGAAAAGGGAGAGTTATTTTACCTCTGAGCGTCTGAGAAAAGGAGGCAGTGTTGCTGTCATTGGAATTTCTTAACATGTAGCACGATTAGTTCAAAATTTTATCATAACATATCAATTGCAATATTCGTTAAAAGCTTCGTCTTTCCATATTTAGTGACCTCTAACGATGTAAATTAAAACTATCTAAGGCGATGAAAAAGTGAATAATATTCCCTTAGTACCAATGGACTAAAAAGTGAATTTTCCCATTACTGCTAGAACAAAAAGGTGGATATATAGACGGATTGAGAGACCATAAAGTGAAAACATTTTTTTTTTCCTTTGAAAACGAGGTAAACAAAAAATTAAACGTACTATGTGACAATTCCTTTAAATTTGGCAAAAGTTCGAAGAATCTTTCAGAAGTCTTGTAGTTTTCTGAGAATCTGTAAGAGGTGCTGCAATTTTATCTCCACAATTACGCTCATAAGTCAATAATTCTTCTTGGCGACAAGTATTTCAACACCATCATAGCCTAGGTATCGAGAAAACAATGTAGTTTTTTTTATAAACAGCTATGGCGTTTCCTTCTTCTATAAACTGACCCCCCCCCCCCCCCCCCATCTTACATTATCAGCATATCTCCATTAGCTCTTTTCTTACAGAATTACTATTTTTGAAATTTTAAAAAATTCGGATATTTAAGATATTAGACGTTGCGCTTCTGGACATTTCATATTTGCTGATATGAAAAACATTGTATTATTTACTAACATTGCTACGAACAAGCAGCATTACCTACTATTGCGTATATCTTGAAATTCTGGTTCCTACAAAATATTTTCCAACGCAATCTCACACCAAGATATGAAACTAGAGCATTCTAAATTTACTCTTGTTTCAAAATATCTAAGACGTTATTCTTCTAATCTAGTTTGCCATACTAAAAATTTAACTGCAACCCGAGGTCGACAACCTACTTCATCTTTTACTTTCACCATCTCCCAACTGCTTTTCACTTGACATTTGCGACTCGGTTTATGAATCTGTTAAAATGGTTATTCACCAATCTTCCCAACCCAGTTGGGTTGTTTCACTTCTGAGTGGCATTTTTTTTTATATATAATGGGCTAAATGGCCAGGTCACACGAACCCTAAGGGCTCAGAATGTTAGGGAAGGGAACCCATTGGACAATTGTTAGGAGATAGTTGGTAGCTTCCGGTCATGGCCACCCAGAGTGTTTTTTTCATAACGTGCACAAGGTATGGCTTTCCTGCATATATTGGGGCGGGGGCGGCTCAGTCGGTAGCGTGCCAGGCTCGTAATCTGCAGTTCCCAGGCTAGAGTTCCAGCTGGGTCAGCGTCGAGATTTATCTCCGCAAAATTCTCCGCCCTGCCCACGGTCAGTAGGGGACACCGATGGGCTTGGAAAGGCCACCGTTAGTCGGATGGGACGTTAAGCCGTGGCCCCATTGTGGGAGAGCCACACCCTGTACACGTTAAAGAACACGCTGGATGGCCTTGACGGGAGGCTACCATCCGTCTCCCAACAGCTGTTCCAGTGGGTCCCCTCCCCTCAACCTTCTGAGCCTTCGGGGTCCTTGTGACCTGGTCATTTAGCCCATAGTGTGCAAAAAAGTACCGCTCAGAAGTAAAACAACCCAACTTGCATATATTGGTTTTTATAACGTGCATAAAGGTTGGGTTGTTTTACCTCTGAGCGGCACTCTTTTGCACACTATGGGCTAAATGGCCAGGTCACATGGACCCCGAAGGCTCAGAGAAGGTTGGGGGAGGGGACCCATTGGAATAGCTGTTGGGAGACAGATGGTAGCCTCCCGTCAAGGCCATCCAGCGTGTTCTTTAACGTGCACAGGGCATGGCTCTCCCGCACACGGGGCCACGGCTTAACGTCCCATCCGACGGACGGTGGCCTTTCCAAGCCCATCGGTGTCTCCTACTGACCGTGAGCAGGGCGAGGAATTTTGCGGAGATACATCTCCACGTTGACCCAGCTGGGACTCGAACCTGTGAACTACAGATTACGAGCCTGACTCGCTACCCACTGAGCCACCCCCGCCCCACGTGCATAAGGTACGGCTTTCCTGCATATATTGGTAATTATATGCAACCCCTCCAAAGGACTTTCAAAACCCATCTGTCTCTGACCGAGGACACAGTGGGAGTTAGTAGATATACAGTTAGGACTCGAACCTGGGAACTTCAAATTATAAGCCTGGAGCATAAGTATGTCGCACTACTTAATCATGGATTAGGTTGTTTTACCTCTGAGCTGCAATTTTTTGCACACAATATGCTAAATGGTACGGACCTTGAGGGAGTGGGGGTGGCTCAGTCGGTAGCACGCCAGGCTCGTAATTTGCAGTTCCGAGTCCCAGCTGGGTCAGCTTTGATTTATCTCCGCAAAACTCCCTGCCCATGGTCAGTAGGGGACCCCGATGGGCTTGGAAAAGCCGCCGTCAGTCGGATGGGGCGTTAAGCAATGGACCCGTGTGCGAGAGAGAACGTTAAAGAACACTCTGGATGGCCTTGACGGGAAGCTACCATCTGTCTCCCAATAGCTATTCCTGTGAGTCCCCTCCCCAACCTTCTCTGAGCCTTCGGGGTCCTTGTGACCTAGCCATTTAGCCCATTCTTGTACAAAAAAGTGCCACTCAGAGGTAAAATAACCCAACGGACCCGTGATGCAGATTACAAGCCAAGCAAGCTACCGACTGCCACTCCTATGGCTGATCATAACTAGTTATGCACCATATTAACGTTGGTGACGTGGGAGTATCACAGGGCATAAAAAATTTACCCCCCCCCCATTCTTTTTTCTCTCTAAAAAAAGCGAAAATGTGTAAACGATTCTTTTATATCTTCCGAATACGGTCAATTGTAACGAGTCACATGTCAAATATAAATGTGGCCTATGAAAAACAACAGACCATAAGAAAAATTTTTTCATCTAACCTCCCCCCCCCCCACACACACACCAAAGAAAAAGTGGATATATGCAAAAGATAGTTTCACTATATCTTCTCAGCATGAAAGCCGAACATAACAAGTTATATGTCAAACGAAATTTGTGACATACAGACTGTCACAGGTTACCTCAAAACATGCAGCCTTCAATTCGATCCATCAAAAGGGGAAGGAAAATTCAAGTGGGGGAGAGTCGACCGTAACGAGTTGCATCTCAGAAGAAAGCTTATGATGTGAAGAGTGTCACAGACCACCATAACCTGTCTCTGTCTTCACCCGAAGGATAAATTAAAATTAACGAGGGTCGATCGTAGTTACATACTAAATGAAAATTTATGGCGTGCAAGTCCCTCCTCCGAAGCAAAGGGGAAAGGTGCTTTTAGTGATAAAGTTTCCAGCTACTAAAACGCAAAAAATACTTCAAAACTGTATATTTTTCCTACAGGTACATTAAAAAAAGGTAAACCACAGTGACAATGATGTCACTCACTAAATTCATATTAATTTCAAATGAAGACAGCTAATACGGATTTTTCTTTCCAACTGAAAAAAAATTGCCGGGGTACTATTTTTCTTAACCTTAATATAAACTGAGCAAGAAATTTATTTTTATCCTTTAGGGCACCATTGGTAGATAGCTCTTTTTACTGAAAACGATGTGGATATGTCAGAGTAGTAGTCGATTGAATTCGAAGCCGCGCTTCTGAATCATGGTGGTGTGTGATGGCGTGTGATCAGAGTGCCGCAGTGTCACGTGCGCAATGCCTGCTGTATACGCTCAACTATTTACAGGACGTTTTATTGATAACATCTGTAAGATGTCATCAAATAAAAACTTTGTTGATAACATCTGTAAGATGTTATCAACAAAGACTTCTACTATCTTCTGTTAAGTTTATTGAAGCATAGTTGTGAATGTGTTATTTAAGATGCCAACTGTAACGACTATATACAATAGAATCCTGTGAAATATTTACTGCAAGGAATTTATAAATCAACGAGTAGGTTTTGTTCAATGAAGAACAATTTTGACTAAACTATTTACCATAGTAGAATGAAAAAAATAGTCAGAATCCATATTGGAAAATTCAGTTACTGTTTCATATTTTGACCAGAAACAGCACAAAACTAAAAGTAACGTAATTTTCAGCATCGGGCATGTAGTACATTGGACAGAAGTGGAGAGCACAATTTTTAAACGCCATTTTGTCTTTTTCATATCAGATTTCGTCAATGGAAGCTTTGGAATATTGCATATTTTTTAAATATAAGAAATTGGATCACAATTTTAAATCAACAAAACTTAAAGGAAACTGTAGTGCTATACGCAGATACAGATACTAGTATGAAGAAAGTAAAATGGCGTCTGAAGACCGTACTCTGCACCTTAAGGTAAAAACAAAGCAATTAAAGCTTAAATTTCAGCTTAATCCACAGATTAAACTTATAATATATTACAGTATGCATGATAAATACGATCTTAGAAGCTTTTTTTTCCGTTCAGCAGACCATTAATTTGTTCCTTCTGTCTACTCAGGTAGTCTGTTGTAGATGCTCTGATCGGATCCGTTCAAGATCATAGGCTTCTCGAACAAAATGAGGAAAATTAGCAATGGGTGGAGTTCGATAGTAAATTGAAATTAAGCCTAAAATTTGATTATAAAAATTTTCAATTAGGATATAATTTTAACATATAAAACAATGCAGGCCGTCCCGTGACTAAGTGGTTATCGTACGTTACTACTGACAAAAGGGACCAGGGTTCGAGCTCCAAAGGCAGATATTCGTGTTGTCTTTCTGCTGAAGGTCGCCTCTCCAACAGACCTTCTACATTGCGTTTAAACTGACAGACTCCTGTCAGACCTCTGTGGCAAGCAGCTGCTTAAGTGGGATACTTTATATATATATATTTTAATTATTTAAAACAAAATGCACTATATTACCAAAAGTTACTGGATAACCCACATCCAAACCTTAAAATAAGCTTTTTATGGAAAAATGTAACTGGAGAAAAAAGATCTCGTTCAAATCTCGAATGAACATGAAGGCGGGAGTGTGGCTCAATCTGTAGCGCGCCATGATTGTAATCTAATAGTTCCCAGGTTCGAGTCCCGCCTAGCTCAGCGTGGATCTCCGCAAAACTCCCTGATTTCGGTCAGTAGTAGAAACCTTTGGACTGGAAAGGCCGCCGTTCGTCGAATGGAAGTTAAGCCGTGATCCCGTGTTCAGGAAAGCCATACCATGTACACGTTAAAGAACACGCTGGATGTTTGAAGGGGGGGGAGCTATCATCTGTTTCCAACCAGCTGCCCAGTGAGTCCCCCTCCCCCACTTCCGAGTCCTTGTGACCTGGCCATTTAGTCCATTGTATGCTAAAAAAAAAATGCAGTCGAGAGCTAAAATAACAACAGAATTAACATTATTCGTTTAGTTGTTGGATTTTTACCTCTTAGTGGCACTTTATGGGTCAAATGACCAGGTCACAAAGGACCCAAGGGCTCAGAGAAGGTTGGGGGAAGGTGAAGCTGTTGAGACAGATGGTAGCAATCCCATCAAAGTCACAGCGTTTATTTCAATGTACACGGGGTCCTCGCACATTTACCCTGCACAGTGGTTACGAATTTATGTCACATCAAACGACTGGGGACTTTTACAAGCCAATAGGTGTCCCCTTCGTACCCGAGGGCAGGGTGGGTGTTTATAATATAAACGATGGCTGGGCCAACTTTTATTCCTCCCCTATTCGTTTAATACTTAAAAAAGTTGTCAAAACAAATATTTAAACAGTGTTGCAAGTTATAAGAATTTAGCTAAAGAGCCTTCATCGGTCACATTTATATTTTTGCACCAGCGCAATTTACTTACGTCAATCTATGAAGGGTTTCCGTGGACCAGCGTAAAAACGTGTACTCTTAAAACGTTTCAGTATCTCTTTAAACATTAATAAATGAGAAACATCAAGATTACGATAAGATATTCATTTTATCTTCAGTGAAATTTTTCCAAATCAATTTCCAAAGTTAGCTTTAAATAAAACTTTCGATTCATATAACCATGAAGGTGTCCATGACTGCTGCTTATATTTTGTTTTAAATAATTTCATTAAGTGTAACTACTTTTTAAATAAAAAGCAACCAGTTAAATTTTACCAAATTCCATTCCTCTCTTTCGAGATATACCTAGCCTTCTCTACGTTTGGTGAACCTGGCAATAAAATGATTAAAGTAAACCTTAAGCTAGATGGGATTATATAGGTTACCGCTAAAGCTCGAAAGCCGTTAATGTGCACATTACCTAGCTAATCTGCAGATTAAACGAATCGGTAAAGTGATTCATTCTTGATAACGAATCACTAAAATGATTCGTTCTCACTTGGCCTGCTCATTTTGGGGGCGTTTTTCATAATTCGGACGACTGATTCATGTTGACAGAGGGATGACCCTGGTTTCAACTCTACTCTCGGACACTAGATAAATAACACTATGTTAATTTAAGAGTACAGAAACGTTCCTGTTGTTCCAGCAAAGATCTTATTTTCACTTTAACGAGTGCCTAGTAGGTAATGTGCAGATTACCTAGATAATTTGAGAAATGAAACAATTTTCCGCACGTTAACGGATCACCCTAGTTAATCTGCACAATACCTAGATAATCTGTAAAATAACTGATTTCTGCACTTTAGCGGTAACATATATATACTCAAATTTCAGTTCAGAAGTAATAATAAGCATTAATGTACCCTTCATTTTGTACTAATTCAGATAAGCTTAGATTAATTTTCATACATTTCTTTTTGGTCACGAAAAACACTCATCGTTAATGTAGACGTACAATATCGAATTTGAAAGGATATTTATGAACTGAATATAAATTATAAATTAAGCATTTGTATCAACACTTATTTTGTAAAATTATTATTTACATGATATTTATGAAACTGTACTTACGAACCAGCACAAGCTTTCATTCGACACATAGCGTGTTACTTTCCGCGGTCGCGTTCAGGAGATAGGGAAACAATCATTTACTCTCTTTTTTAGGTGGGAAGCATGAGTAGGTCGATATTTCGAAGCCTACATTTCCCGCGTCAGAAACTTTCATTTGACGTATAGCTTGCTACTTTCGGTGTTTTTGTTTACGAATCCGATAAGAGCATCTACAACAGACTAGCTGAGTAGACTGACGGAACAAATTAATGATCTGCTGAACGGAAAAGCAAGCTTCTAAGATCGTACACTGCTCAGAAAAAATAGGGGATATTTCAAAATGAATATTAAGCGATAAAAAAAAGAAGCATTTGAATTTTTTTTTTTTATTAAACAAGAACATCAGAAAAGCAAACAAGTCAAAGAAAGTTGTTCGATTATGCAAATGAGATGCAAACTCAATTGTCGTGATTGAGTAGCAAGTGACATATTGGTGGGGGTGAACAGAAGCATGTCAAACTGGACGAGTGCCACACATTGACTGTTCAGTAGGGTATATGGTCACCCACACTGACAGCGATGGGGCATGGACAGGATCAGAATGTCCAGCAGTTCTTGTGGGATCCTCTGCCACTCTTGCTCCAGGGCAACTTCCAGCTCAATAAGTGTTGTGGGAGGCATTGGACGGTTTGCCAGACGTCTTCCCAGTGCATCCCAAGCATGTTCAATGGGATTCAGGTCTGGAGAACGTGAAGGCCAGTCCATGCGTTCGATTCCTGCCTCCTGAAGCATGTTGTTGACGAGATGAGCACGGTTGGGCCTTGCATTATCGTCCATGAAAAGAAAGTTGTTTCCAACTGCTCCAGCATAGGGTACCACTATAGGGTGCAGAACCTCATCTCGATATCTGACAGCAGTCAGCGATCCGTTTCTGATGACGTGGAGGTCGGTACGACCACCAATGTTGATGCCAGCCCACACCATGATTCCACCACCACCACCACCACCACCATCGGAGTCCCTTTCTCGCATGAAACGTGGATTCTCCCGTGTTCGTTCACGCCAGATCAGGACACGATGATTGTCAGGCTGCAGACTGAACGGTGACTCATCAGAGGACAGTTGACCACTCATCACGGGTTCAATGACTATGCTCATCAGCCCACCTTCTACGAGTTCTACGGTGTTCAGCAGATAACGGAATGCATATCATTGGTCGCCGGGCATGCAGTCCAACAACGATGGAGCTGATTTCGTATGTCTGGGTGCATATCCGTCGTCTAGTGGCAGCAAGAAACTGTCCCCGCAGCTCTGTTGCATTGCTGCGCCTGTTCCTTCTTGCCAATAAGGTCAAGTAGCGGTCATTTCTTGCTGTTGTGGCAGACGGGCGACCCTGCCCTTGTCTTCTTCGTACCGTGCCAGTCTCTTGAAAGCGATTCCACAGTCTGCTTGGGATGTTCCAAGTGCTGTCGCCACTGTGGTCTGTGTTTGGCCATCTTCAAGACGTCCTATGGCTCTCCAGGCTTCGCATTCGGGCAAATCGTGTTGCAGGGGCATTGCAAGGGCTGGGAAATTGCAGGATGTGCACTTTCAAAATCAGGGAACATGCAGATATTCCAGTATTTTCAGCCTTTTGTATAGTGCATTTTCACCAATGACATAAAAGTTGGTTTTGCATCTCATTTGCATAATCGAACTTTCACTTGTTTGCTTTTCTGATGTTCTTGTTTAATTTAAAAAAAAAAATGCTTTTTTTTATCGCTTTATATTCATTTTGAAATATCCCCTAATTTTTGTGAGCAGTGTATTTACCATGCATACTGCAATATATACTTATAAGTTTAAAAGATATAGCGGAACAATTGTTTCGCATTTTCATCTTTTTTAGGGGTTAAGAAAGCATGGATTTTTTTTTATAGTCTACGCCACTCCCAGAGTCATAAGCTTTCATTCGACAAAGAGTTTATTTTTTGCACTCGCATTCGGGAAATGTAGCGAAAAAATCATTTCCATTCTTTTTTTAGGGGGGAAGAAAGCAATGGGGGGGTCAATTTCCATAGCCTTCGATCATTTCTTTTTTTTTTAGGGGAGAAGAAAGCAATTGGGGTCAATTAGGACATCACAAGATTTAATTCGTTGAAATCTACCCCCTTTATGGGAGAGAATGGTGGGAGGGGGGAATTTGAAATAGTCTACGAAGTACGAGCTTTCATTTAACCTCTAATTAATTTTCATATTTCTCCATTTTTTGGGGGGAGGAGAAACAGGTGGATTTTTTTTAACCTGTAACATTCCCCATCACACAAGCTTTCATTTGATGCATAGCTTGTTACTTTCGGCCCTCGCGTTCCGGAAACATAGCGGAACAATCGCTTTCATATTTCCCTTGTTTAAAGGGCAAAGAAAACTGCGGTGGGTCGATTTTGTACAGTCCATGACACTCCCCGCGTCACAAACTGACTCATAAATCATTAAGTTTGACCGTTGCTTTCGAAAAATATGGTAGAACAATAGTTTTCACATTTCCCCTTTTTATAGTGGGGAAGAAAGCATGACGGATTAATTCTGTATAACCTATGACACTCCCAGCGTCTCAAGCTTTCATTTGATGATCTATAACATATAGCTTACTTTCGACACTCGCCTTCTGAAGATATAGAGGAACAATCGTTTTCATATTTCCCATTTTTTAGGGGGAAGAAAGCAAGGGGTCAATTTTTTTTTTTTTTTTTTTTTTGTAATCTGACACTCCCAGCATAATGAATTATGTATCAAATAAAAGCTTAAGTTTCACCTTCGCGTTTGAAAGGTATGGTGGAACACCTGTTTTGACAAATCCACAAACCGATAAATGACGAACGAAAGGCATAGTACGATTGGTAATAACACAATCGAACTTTTAACTGGGCATGGATAATGCAAAAACCCAGATAATATAAAAACGTGTGAAATATTATCATACGTATTTCAAAGAACTTAAAGTGGAGTAATGGTTTTTTTTTTTCACAAAGTGTATGGTCAAGAGCTGTGCATACTAATGTATCCCACATAAGCTTTAATAAAATTAATTCAAATATATAGTACGCTTCGTTGCTGTTTTTCCGCATACAGTATTTCTCCAGACAGCCATTAGATTAATTAGCTACTGGATAATCTACCCATGGATAATCGAGAGCATTATATTTGAATTACAGTGTACAAACTAAGTTTTTAGTGCTGCTGTAGATTTTTAAAATATATAGAAAGCAATATACGAGTGCACTATGAAACGTTCCCAAAACAAGTTCAGACTAAAATAAATGAAGTTTAGATCGTAAATACATATTTCTAAGGGTATTTCTATTGGTAGGATCAAATCTTTTCTTAAATAGTGTTAAAAAAGAAGCAGAAAGTTAGCGGTTACAAGTTCAGCTCACTAGTTTTCTCGCTTTCCTGAAAACTCAGAATATGGACAGAAGTTATTTTAGGAATGAGGTCTTCACAACTGCAATTGACGAACTACAATAAAACTACAAAGTTGATAAGATTGATAATTTTGCCGTGCTAACTGACAATTTCGGGATTTTCAAGCAACTATACTGTTGTTTAAAATGCTATTTTCCTTTTATGCATCACATTCTTCGGTGACATGTTTTTTTTCTAAAAATAGTTTGCTAAACAACCGAGATTACGTAAAGGAAATGTACAAAAAAAGTATTTGGAAAATTAACTCTTTTAAGTGCTAACAATAAATAAATCTTGAATCTTCTGCTCACACAAGGTTATGTTGTTTCAGCAGCACTCAAAAGTGTCAATGACGATATGCTTGAAATGCGCTCCCACAGTACGAGTGGCTTCTTGTGGCATCGGCTTGCTGAATTCCACCTTTGTTAACAAAGAGGATTTTTTCACTCAATGATATAATGCTTCTTGCATTACGAGGGTTATAAATGTGCGTTTATTCAGCTACGTTTCAACTTTAATTTTGCTAGACTAGCAATATTTTTAAGCGGTTTAGGGCTCATGAAGTGGATGACACATTAAGATGATTTATGCGATTTCAACCTATTTTAACTCAGCATATACCATTAATTTTCCCATAATAAGTATCAAATCTTGTCTAGATGAGAATTCACGATATATCTTCTGGAAAGAATTAATGCTATTGACATTTTTTTTTTAGAAAAATCTACTGTCCTGAGCTGGAAATGGATTGCTAAACTATTTATTGTTGTAAATACGCATGACACACACTTAAAGACTGAATTGCATAATTATGCGATTTACGTAATTTTCTCAAATTTCAGGAATTTTCTGGGGACACCACTTTTTATGTCAGTGATGTTTAGATACCTTAGTTACCACTGAACTAAAATGTGTGTACTATGTTCGGCAAGGGTGGAAGAACCCTTGCCGAACACCAGAAGTAATGCTAAATCAATAACTTGTCTGGTATATCATATGATCTCACAATCGACCACAAATTATGACGATCAGCCTTTTTAAAGTTTATAAAGCTAGTAACCACAGGGTTCTGAAGAACCTTGTTTTCTCAAGAATCTGCCCAAGTAATAAAATCTTATCTGCACGTCCTATCACTTCTGAATCCACTTTGCTCATCACGCAACTGCCCATCAACCAAATTCTCAATTCTATTAAACACAATCAGACAAAGAACTAGACCTAGAACAGAAAGTAGGCTGATAGCACTATAGTTATCACAAAAACTGCGATCACCTTTTTTTAAAAATAGGGATATAATAGCTCTGATAAAATCTTAGGAACAATGCCTTTATCATAAAAGATATCATACGGCTCACTAAAATTTTAGATAAACATTCCCAGCTCTAAGTAATTCAGAAATAATTTCATCTACCCCTGGATTTATGTGACGTCTAGAGATGGCCCTATATCACAGTTTGAAATTATTTTGGCTAACATTAAAGCCAGTAATGCATCCATCATCATCACAATGGAAGAAAACCACATTATTTAGAACGTCTCCGAAATGCTCAGCCCACCTAACCACGACTGAACCCTCACTTTCAATAACCTTACTTTATCCTTCAATCCCTGTATATCTGTCCATTCCCCCCCCCCCCCCCGCATATTATCTAGTGCAGCTCTCTGCTGTTACGTTGTCTAGCTGCTTCCTCAGCTTCGTCAGCCAAGCAAAAGATTCTTATCAGCAGCTAACTGATCCTTTATAGGTTTATTAAGTTTTTGTAACGTTTTCTGTTAGGACTAGTAGGAGTTAAGGACATTTATGCGGTTCTTTCTTTCAAAAATACGTTTCAATGACTTATCACTCAAATAATTTTACCACCTTTACTCCTCTTTTAAACCAAATATATATTGTTAGTTTCAAGAAAAGCCTGTTTAAAACGGTCCCATTCTTCAACTTCAGTAGTCAGCAAACCATGGCTGTCATAATGACTAAGTAACCAATCTGTTAAACTTTAGCTATAACTGGGTCTTTCAGAGCTTCAGTGTTAAAAGTAACTTTTTAAATTTTACCACACTTCTTAAGTTGCAAGACATTTTTAACAAGGAAATGGTAAGATCCAATTTCAACCCCTCTATACGGCTGGGTATTCCTAACAGAATTAGCCTATTTGCAGTTAAAATATAATCAATCATATTCTTATTAGCCCATCTGGTGAAACCCTCATGTACTTATATATGTCACAGTGTCAGTTATTCTCGAACCATTAAGTTAATTACCTGTAAGATAATTTGCCCATTGAAGCTCCAATTCCAAATGGACCTATCACTCCTCCCCAAAGATCAGAGTCAGTACAAACTTAAGTATTGAAGTCGCCTAGAACAAGGGTAATATATCTCCTTTCTTGACAGAATTCAAAATATCGTGAAGTTGTCCGTAAAACCTATCTTTCTCAACCTCAGTAGGGCATAACAACAGATAAGTCTTTAATGTTTCTTTTAAATTGGCTGTGTGCTTTCATTAATGCACTCGTATCCTAGGAGAGCATCACTGGCATATCTGCTGAGAAGCTAACTTACGCCTTGAAGGTGCTTTCCATCTATCCTCCCTGAAAAATGAAAGCCGAGATTATTGTTAAGTGTCTGCCCATCAGGTTTTCTTTCAAGTGGAGAATATCTAGGTTACAATGATGGAATTCTTGTGTGAGGATATCAAGAGAATAATTTCTGTGCAGAGTCCCCACATTTCAATAACCTGTGGAGAGAAAATGGTTAGTGGGATGTTTAAAGAATCTATGTTTATTGAGAGAGGGAATGCCGACAATGTCAAACCTTTGCCCCATGCCTAATCGCAGACATGGGGGCAAAGATCTGTTCTCCCACTACTAAAGACATAACACTACAAAAAGCAGAAAGTTATACCACTACAATGGTATAACTTTCTCCAATATAGGTTTTGTGATGCCTGTAGAAGCAAGGGTTCAGGTACATGTGATGGCCTCTGATCAGGATTATCCACCAGCTGATAAAGCATATCCTGTGAATCGATTGACTTGGGACTGTCAGACTAGAAACAGAAAACACGGAAGATTTTCCCTCAATAGAATCCAGCAGTACAGCAAATTCAGGATCCTTAATAAAACTCGGAGCTATAATTCCGTTCAGGTTAGTATATATGATCAGCATCAGAACCATGTGTAGTTAACCACTTTTCAGCAGGATAGGAAAAAAGAAAAAGTAGCCATAGTTTAGATCAATAGGCCACACTAATCTGGCACTTTTTAAAATGTAAAATTTAATACTATATTTAAGACTTGATATTGCTGGTAATAAACTTTTTCTTTAGTTTTATGTTTTAATATATGAACTTGCATTCTGAATATGTAAATATAAGTATATCAATAGACTTGACTCAGTAGCATAATCTACTTTTGTCTTGGAGAAAGTGGCACATGGCAAGGATAAGATTGAGCACCATTGCAGTAGATCCTGCACGGCAGATATGTTCATTTATGATATCACTTATATATAGAGCAACATTTAGCTACGACAAGTAAGCCAACGGCAGTACCAACTTGAAAACGCCGGTTCTCGTCAGATTACCGAAGCAGCTTTGGGCATGGTCAGTACTCTGGGAGGGTGACCACCTGGGTCACCCTCCCAGGGATTTATTACACATGCAGGGGCATAAAAATCTGTGGACCAGCTATCCTCACAGATCCCTTCTATTATGGCGTATTAAACCGACAGGCTTCTGTCAGACCTCTGTGGCAAGCAGCTGCTTGACGAGGTATTTATTTATTATATGAAAGAAGGTGTATAACGCTAAATTATTTACAGTATCTGAAGTGATAATTTCTGTTTCTGGCTTAAAAAACTCTAGCTTTTTGTGGAGACTTCTTTAAAAAACTTAAGAAATGCAAATTGCCAAGTCCCATTTCTGGATCATGATGTGTAATACACTGGTGCTCAAAATTAAAGTATAATATATAAATTCGTACATAACTGAGTACTTTTAAGGGAATGCAACGAAATTTGGTAAAGATGTTTATTATTACATTACAAATGTAAATCAAACAGAAGAAATGCATAATCGTATAATGTGCATGCATTAAGATCATAATGGACATGAAAGAGCAGTCCATGGAACAATATATTACACGGAACACACTACATTTTTCATGTAAATTCTGTTTTTTCATGTAACATTTTTCATTCTTTTAAAATTTTTTCATTTTAAAAGGGTTCTTTCATGTAACAGACTTAAAAGTCTGTTATGTACAACATGCAGTATTAATATGGAGCATGATCACCCCTGACAGCCATGCAACTCAAGCAATGAGTCTTCATACAGTTTATGAAGGTATTGATGAGGTCTTGAGGTATTAATGATTACTCCTCCACAAGGGCTGGCTAGCTCCAATGCGTCTTCCTGGAGCATCCCTTACATGCTTGATAGGAATGAAGTCAAGAGATCTGGATGGCCACTTCATTTGGCAAATATCATCCTCTTTGAGAAAACTGTCAACCACATGAGCTCGATGAGGGCGGGCATTATTGTATGCAAGAATAAATCTTGGCCAACAGCCTGATATATGGGTTCAGGAACTCATCTCTGTACAACAGGGCAGTAACAGAGCCACTCGGAAAGATGTGCAGGTCTGTTCAACCATTCCTTATGATTCCTGCCCCAACCATCACGTCATGGCCACCAGAGTAGTCCCTTTCTCTGATGTTTGAGTGACTGTTATGGGTTCCTGGTCCTCTCCAGATGTAAATATGTTGCAAATTAGTACTTAAGCTGAATCACGATTCATTATGTGAATAATATGTGTCTATTGGTCTGGACTCCAAGTATGGTGTTGGCCACTCTATGTTAAATGAGCTTGCTGGGCTGTGGGAGTTAGAGGATGCATAAAGGCATTACTCATGGGTTGGGTTGTTTTACCTCTGAGCGGCACTTTTTTGCACACCATGGGCTAAATGGCCAGGTCACATGGACCCCGAAGGCTCAGAGAAGGTTGGGGGAGGGGACCCACTGGAACAGCTGTTGGGAGACAGATGGTAGCCCCCTGTCAAGGCCATCCAGCGTGTTCTTTAACGTGCACAGGGTACGACTCTCCCACACACGGGACCGCGGCTTAATGTCCCATCCGACGGACAGCGGCCTTTCCAAGCCCATCGGTGTCCCCTACTGACCGTGGGCAGGGCGGGGAATTTTGCGGAGATAAATCTCAACACTGACCCAGCTGGGACTCGAACCTGGGAACT
This sequence comes from Ryuthela nishihirai, assembly GCA_038380435.1. Lineage (NCBI taxonomy): Eukaryota > Metazoa > Arthropoda > Arachnida > Araneae > Heptathelidae > Ryuthela > Ryuthela nishihirai. Next base: position 57,357,758 of record JAWZYU010000029.1, on the reverse strand, counting down.
ACAGATTACGAGCTTGGCGAGCTACCGACTGAGCCACCCCCGCCCCACATTACTCGTGAAGCCTCCTGTAAACAGTATACCTTGAAACCCTAGTTCCTGTAGCTGCTGCAAACTCCAAAGACAGTTGCCTAGCAGTAACCACTCTGTTCCATCTGGCTCATATAGCGATTGTCTGCAGCAGTTGTGGCTATGGGACGGACACTGGGACAACGAACGTCTCCTGTCTGTTGAAACTGTCTCGTCTTGACAGGACATTTTGTAGAACATTCAGTGCTCTGGAAACTTCTGTCTGGGACTGGCCTGCTTCCATCTTTCCAATTGCTCTCCACTGCTGAAAATCATCCATTCATCTGGGACATAATCAGCTTGACATGCCATTTAACTGGAAGCAAGAGTTACCTTGAACAGCTACTAGTAGACTCTCGCATCTTTTTAACGCATTCCTAATTTGCATATTGCAGCTTATGTGCAGCAACTGTAAATATGGGATAGTGTTCCGTGTAGCATATTTTCCATGTTGGCCCATTTTCAATGCATTCTTTTACATTATTGAAAGCTATAAACATTTTTGTCGATTAGCCTTTAATTTTTGAGTACCAGTGTATTTGGCAAATATGGCATGCATTGAATTCCACCACAATCCATTATAACCACTTCAAAATTTTCCTGAGTAGAATTAGGCATGCACGATCCAACTACACTACTGAAATCTAAGGGAGGGCACTGCAGGAATTTAGAACTGTGATCCAAACTCAATTCGTGAGCAATTACATATTTTGAATTTTTTGTGCTCAAATCAACTGCTTTGAGACCCTCACACACTGCAGCAGTTTTAGTTAATACAACTGAATTCATGTTTGATGTCAGTAGTACTGCCATATTTAAATTGTAGATACATTAGATTGTGTAAATAATAATAGAGAGAATAGAGTAGATAATATAAAATTATCGATAATCATAAAAACTACAAAAACTGTTTAAAAATATAATTATGCGGAAAAAAATTAATGCCGATGGTGCAGTATATGAAACCACAACTCTCCAGATACATGCCAAAGTGCTTTTATGAGGTAATTATTTAATTATTATAGACTGACTTTATTTAAAGTTTTATTTTCAAATTTAAAATGTAACAGATGCTGTTTAATGGAATTTTTAATATTAAAATAGAATTTTTTGTAAACAAAAAATTTTCACTGGTTTAATAGAATCGAAATTTATGGATAAAATTTTCCTAGTCCTACCTTAATATACACAGTTGTATCAGAATAATATGACCACCTACCTAATAATGGGAATAACCACCCTTGGCCCAGATTGCTGGAGCATTGAGACAGCGTGGGATGGACACGAGGCCCTGGAAGGTTGCCAGAGGCACACATACCCATTCGGACTCCAGCGGAGCATGAAGGTTCCAGAGATGACATGGTTGTGGGTCTACATGCTGAACCTGTCGATCCAAATGGTCCCACAAGTGCTCTATGGGATTGAGGTCGGGCGATTTCGCCAGCCAAGGGAGAACAGACATCACTGTCCTGTTCCTGGAACCAGTCACGTACCACCTTAGCGACATGGCAGGACACATTGTCCTGTTGGTAGACACCATCACCAGGGTAAAAGTCCAACATGAAGGGATGCATGTAGTCAGCAAGGATGGACAGGTAGCCATTGGAGTTAAGGAACCCATCCAGTGGTACTAGTGGTCCCAGGTCCTACCAGGAAAACATCCCCCAGACATGCACACTGCCACCACTGGCCTGTACTTGACCGACAAGCGTGTCCGGGTGTTGGTTCTCATGTGTGACACCATATCCACCACTGCCCATCACTTCTGTGGAGTAGAAACCTCGATTCGTCGGAGAAGGCAACCTTTTTCCACTCTTCCACTGTCGAATGACTGTAGTCATATGCAAACTGCAGGCGTCATTGTCGATGGACCTTGGTTAACCTTGGGTGCCTTTATGCAACATCAACTCTGGAGACCCATGTGTAACAAGGTTCACTCTACTGTTATCGGGGACACGTACCAGGGTTCTCCAGCATTCATTTGAGTGGTCAATTGCTGCACTGTTGCCATTTACCAGTCAACAGAGGCTATGTTCTCCTCTGGGGTCTGCAACCTTTGGGGCTCCAGTTACGACATTTGGAGGTACTCTGAGTGCCAGCAGTCCATTCTTGGTACACCCTTACTACAGCACCTCGCAAACAGCCCATGAAGTCTGCTGTTTCCGAGATGCTTCCACCCTTGGCACGGTAGCTGACGATCATTCCTTTTTGAACGTCCGTCAAATCAATATTTCTGCCCATTGTACCCACATTACGCACTATGACTGATCTGTCCTGGAAGGCCGCTTATATCTCAATGTGGTTGACTTGTCATGTGCACTCTGTGACACGCCTGGGCAGGTACATTGTGATTCCATGGGTGATCATATTATTCTGATACGACTGTGTATATTTCAGAGTCAGAGCTACACCAATCAGAATACAAAAACATTTGAACACATAACTTGATCAATGTGCATATCATGATTTTGCTGATTAAAAAAATTTACGTTTCTAGATGACAATTTTACACTCAAGGATTATGCGTTAATATAAATGAAATCAACTCTTGCAATCAATGGTGTTCTCAGAAAATTACAATTTAAGGTTAGGGATAGATGGTTGTCATAGTAGGAACTCTGGTTTCAGAGATTGTCTTATGCACTATAAATTATCCAGCCCTTGAGAAAGTGGACAGATGTTATAACTTCCAAACACAATTTGGGAATAGTGCTGTTTTACACTATGTCAATTACAATGATCCTAAAAATGAATTGTATTCAATGAGAAAGTTAGTGTACAAGGGGATTCAAATATAAAGCGGATTTTTGTTTTGTAGTGCAGAAAATCCTATGTAAAACAAAGTTACTCTATTGATAGTAGAGGGGTTATATGGTGCCTGTTATAACAACATGTCTTTACATGTTTACCTGGATTTTGTCAGTACTGATGCAAGTGAACAAGTGGTTACTTTGGCTGGTGCATAGCACATTATTTTGAAATTTCTAACAAATGAAAATGTGCAACATACTGAAGTTCTTACCACACTCAGAGCACAGTAGGGTGATGAAACTATCAAAAACCCAGCTATTGGAATGGAGTAAGTCATTTAAAAGACAGACAGACAGAAGTTTAAAACATGCAAAACTCTTCCAACACAATGTGTCTTATCACCTCTGCTGTGGCAACAAAACCAATAGACAAAATGAGTGGGGAAGTACTGCCACATCCCATTTGATAATCCTGATATAGAGCCAGATGATGGTCACTTGTTTGGTCAAAAATCAAAGTAGCTCAGGTATAAAAGATTTAATTGCTGATGAAATTAAACTTCTTATGCAACAATGGCTGAAAGAGCAATAATAAACCTTCTTTGATAGGGGTATAATGAAGTTACCTCAGCTATGGCAACGGTATATAGAGGTGAAGAAGAACATGTCAAAAGATAAATATCATTTTTGACAAGAAAGTTTGATTAAAAAATTTTTAGAGAAAATCCGGTTTATATTTGAACTGCCTATGATGAATATCCATTTCTTAGTTGAAACAGTGACTGAAAAGTCATGAAATCCATTGGAAATAAAGGCTTCAATCATTACAGTATGACAAAGTACAAAATTCAAATGCTAGAGACAAGTGGTGATGCATCCATGAAAGCAAGGTTCCCTTAAAATTCTCATTAAAAAAATAAGAAATATAAACTAAATATTTTGACATAAAAGTATATGTATTTTTATAACTTTAATAAGTTTACTCTAACATAAAGTTTACATTTATATAATATTCTTCATATTTTTTTGTTATATTATACTGTATAATTACCAGAAATACCAATTTACCAGGCCAGTCGAGCTAGGAGTGTATGAAGAATCTCACTTCATCACTACTGCATTGGTTACTGTATCTTACAGCAGTTACATCTTCCATATTTAATCCACAGAATTCAATGAGCAGAAATTTCTTTCATTGGAAGCACTTTTCCCACTGCCTTTGCACCATACATTTCTTACCATTAGAGTCATTGTCAGTTATCATCAGCAATTCTCAGACTCGGGAGCAGTTGTCGAAGATAAACGTAATATATCATTTTTTTTTTAAAACAGAGTCTGAATTCTCCTTTGTTGTCTTATGTCTGGTTTTCTTATTCCAAATTATATGAATTTCGTATATATTGCTAGTATTACTCTACCATTGAATACATGTAAATATAAATTGTGTCCTATCATGTTCTGATGTCTGTCAGCCCAATTCACATTTACTGCAGTGATTTATAACTTCAAGCCGTCCCATGGCCGAGTGGTTAGCGCGCTTGGGTACTGATCTAAGGGACCTGGGTTCAAGCCCCAGGTAAGGCATGGCTGTTTGCATCGTTTTTCTGCTGAGGGCCTGCCATCCTCTCAGACCTACTATGGCATATAAACTGACAGGCTCCTGTCAGACCTCTGTGGCAAGCAGCTGCTTGAGGGGGTATTTATTTATAACTTCTTAACTATGTGTTGCTGTTCTCATTACCATAATTACAGATTTTACTACTACAATTATTATATTAAAATAAATAAAAAATAATTAAAATATTTTGCGATTAACGTAATGTAGGAGTACTAATACTATAATTCATCGAGGCTACATTCTGTTAGTGTATTGTGAAAAATATATATATTGCGATACATTTCACTCACATCGATAAGTTTATTTAATGTTTTTCGCTTCCTGTTTTAAAGAACAAATTAACAACGTTAAGTGGGTATCAACTGTATTACCCTACATTCATATATTTGTAATTAGATGCATTAAAAAAATTCTGAAAAGAGAAATATACAAAAATTCAGAAAATTTCAAATTGGAAAGTTATGTAAATACGTATTAAAATATTTGAAAACAAAATATAGGCAGTGATCTGGTTCAATTATTACCTTTTTTTAAAAAAAAAAACTGAAGCTCTTTCCAAAAAGAGCAGAAGAAAGTTATGAAACCTAGGGTGTTTGATACTGGTACCGATGATGTTTACGTACCTAAATTATGGTAATATGATGTTTCTCATTGATCAGAATGTTCCTAGAGTTCGTCCTCTAATATGCACGACAGTGAAAGCGAAGTAAAAAGAGAAATTAATTATGGATATTTATTCATTTAAAAAGTTTTTATTTCATTTATCTAATTAGCAGATAGCCCGCCAATGTTTAGAGGGAATGGAAATGCATATTTCATTCAGCAGTCTCAAAATCGGGTTTTCTATTACAGCTGTAGACAGGAGAATGGTAAAAAAAAAATGCACTTTAAAATTCTATCTCCAGTTCTATTAAAGATAGACTTTTTTTCAAACGCAATACAGTAAATCTGCATGCTGTGTTGCATAAGACATACTACAGATACTTATTCTGCATCCAGTGGTGCACAAGCTAGGACTTTCAGAAATACCACTACCTAAGACACTTCCTATGAATTTCCAAGTTCCACTGCTGATCTAAATGAATTCTTCATCATTCATTAGGTTATAATGATAATACAGCAAATTATTTTAAGAAATAATTTTGTGGAAAAAATGATTTGCTGATGAGTGGGATTAAAACCCACAGCTTCCAGTTGCATGTTAGGTGCTCCAATCACTAAGGTATTACCAGTTCCATCATTTAGCCACTTAGCTGCGATTTTAAATCCTACCGATCTTGTCACTCATGGCACCATCTATGATCACAAAAGGCAACTTATCCAATATATAGATGCTAAATAAGGAAGTCACTCACACTAAAGCATTATTAATGCCTCCTTCAACAATAAATTCATGGATTAACCTATTGACATACAATTCAAGAAATAATTTTGTGGAAAAAATTATTTGCTGATGACTGAGATTTGAAGTCATGCCTCTCAATTATATGCCATGTATTATAAAAACCACTAAGCTATCACCAGTCTGTCATTTATTCACTGATTACGACTTTTAAATCTCGCCGACTTTGTCACTAAATGGGAAAATGGCAGGGCTGGTGATAGCTTAGTTATTAGATCACCTGGCATGTAACAGAGGAATGGGTTTGAATCAAACTCATTGACAAATCATTTTTACAACAAATTTATTTCTTGAATTACATGTCAACAGGTAATCTGGGAATTTATTATTAAAGTTATTTTTAAGCTGAATGTCATACTGCTATATACAGTTTTATCTTCTGACAAAATAAAGATCCTCATTGTACCTATTAATAATTTACTTTGTGATAAATAATACCAACAAAGATTTCCCTTGGTAGGATTTGTTAGTTATTGATTATGTAAATTAAAAAATAAATCAAATGCTATGTTTTGTAAGGACAAAAATTTGTTCTTTAAAAATAAAGTAAAAAAAACTCTACATTGAGCTGAATTTTCTTTAGCAAGATATAGTATAAATATTATAAGGAAAGGAGAAATACCCCCTCTACAATGAGAAACAAAAACAGAACAAGCATTTACACTAGGCTTATGCAATATACTTTGTTTTGGGAAGATTTTATTTTGCTCCCTATTCTATTTTTTTTTTATCATATTTAATTTTTAAATCACGTTTCAATTTTTACAAAACATAATATATTGTCCACTCAAGACTTGAATGTAGGCTTCATGGCACAATGAAAGTTGCAATCTGAAGCACATGATGGGAAATTGGTATGTCAAATTTTTAGCTTTTTAAAATTTTAGCAAAATTGGCGAGTGTTTAGTGCGCTTGGCTACTGATCTAAGAGGCCTAGATTCGAGTCCCGGGTAAGGCATGGATGTATGTGTTTTTTTCTGCTGAGGTCCTGACATCCTCTCAGACCTTCTACTATGGCATATGAACTGACAGGCTCCTGTCAGACCTCTGTGGCAAGCAGCTGCTTGAGGGGGGTATTTATTTATTTATTTTTTTAAGCAAAACATCAACAATATTAAATTTAAATCTCAATAAGTGCGATATTTTCTTACAAAGTTAACAATCTCGTGAACTTTGATTACATTACACCAAAAATTAAATTACTAAAAATACTTGCTGTGAATCAGATGACATTGCATGCTCAAACTTTTATATAAAAATAACATTATCTTTACAAATCAAACATAGAATCTAAGTTACCTATGCTGTAAACCAGTGTTTCTCAACAGATGTTTTCAGACCTGAAACAACAGATGTTTGCAAACCCTGAATTGTGCCTAAGGAGTTTATTAGTTCGATAGACTTTTCTCTCTAAAACATAATTTTCTTTCCATCTTATTTTTATTGTCATTACTGCCAGGATATATTCAGGTTAAGAAATCAGTACTGGGTGCAATACACCCTTATACTCAAGTCGGCTATGATCTCTGCTCTCTTAACCTGTTTTAATTCAATTTTGGGGTCAATTTTTTGTAGCCTGTTAAATATTCCAGCATTGATAATGCTTTAAATAAACAAATATTGTTAAAATTGTGATTTAGATTTCATTGAGATCTTTAATTTATCTTCAGACATATTTTTTCATTAAAAAACCCTATTGAAGAAGCTACTGAGCTCTGAATGTGATTTTCCATTGAGATAACATGGAACTGTTTTAATTTTTCTGTCCATTACCTCTAATATGTTGACAACAGCAAATGGCCAAATATGGAACTGCTAATGCATTTAGAACTTACACAGTACTGGTACTGCTCTCTAGGACAGGCCCTAGTTAGCAAAACTGGAACATGTTCTTCTATCAGTTATATTTATCTGAAAATAGATCATATTCTCTCAATGTACATGCATAATACCTATTGTGTGAATCACTATTGCCACTGTACTATAAATATAGCATTTGTGATTAATTTCATGCCATGTACTAGATCAAACAAGCTATACAGTAAAATATTGATATACTGAACACCAGAATAATGAAATATTCAGTGTATTCTTTCAATAATGAAATATTCATAAAAAAATTTCCAACCCTGGCCAATTTTGTATGCATCTCTAGGTAAAAATGCTTCATTATAACGAAACCAGTACAGCAAAAATATCAGTTTAATGAAATAAAAATTTACCCTGATACAACAAAAAAAAATCAAAATAACGAATTTTGCAAAAAGAAAATCCTTAAGCAATATGTACTATGGACATTTTTTTTCATGTCAAAATGTTTTTTCAGAGCTTTGGCTTATTTCTTTATATGGAAGTTGGGGTTTTTTGCATCTGCCAAAATGCTGTGAAATATCTAACCAATCTCAGCACTATGAATTATGTGCTACTGTATATTGCTCATCTCACATTTTTGCTGTTCTCACTGAGTTCAGCATAGATGCTCTTTACATGAGCCAGCACAATGCTTTAAAACATCACTGTCACATTCTCCTACATAAAAGGGGACTTTCAAACCTAAAGATCTAAGCAATTCTGATTGTATTGCAAGTAATGGCTGTGTCATTGAAAAGTTCTTTCAAAGCAGTTCCAATCCATCTAAGGGACCTGGGTTCAAGCCCAGGTAAGGCATGGACTTTTGTGTTATTTTTCTTCTGAGGTCAGACCTCTTTGGCAAGCAGCTCCTTGAGGTGGTATTTATTATTCATTATTATTACTACTACTGAAGTTTTAGTTCATCACCCACAAGCAGTCATGAGCTACATAGGTCCAAACAGATTGTGCAATTTAGTTCTCCAAACACATCTGTCCTGAGCTACATCTGCTTCATCTGTCCACTATAGACTTATAGGTCCTGTGTTACATTATATCTGCCCACAGCATCCTAGGTCTCCCCCCCACCCTCTTTCTGAGGCATTTAGGCACACTGATCATAACCCTATTCACTAATCTATAAATATGCATACGGGCAAGATGGTCAAACCAACAGAGTATCTCTCTGCACAATATGATGCTCAAAGGAGGTTGCCGACTCCTTTGCCTAACCTCATTATTACTTAGAAAGTTGAATCACCTAATGCCCAAGATGTTCCGTAAACAACTAGAATCAAATACATCAAGTTTCCTGTTATCTTGTTTACAAAGGGTCTATATTTCACTACCATTGATAAATTCAGAAAGTATATAAACTATTATGCAGCCTAATTTTAGTCTTTAGGCATATGCACCCATTTCTCCACACTCTCCACAAATTCTTAAAAGTCCCAGCAGCAATCCCTATCCTTCTGTTTATCTCATGTCACACATCATCAATATCTGCTACATAGTTCCAAGAAAATTAAATTCAGACACTTGATCAAGAGTGCAACCATTCAGATTAACTGAACCACAACCTATAATAAGGAAATGGTCAGATCGAATCATATTCTTATGCAGCCCATCTGGTGAAACCTATATGTACTTATGCATGTTCAGTGTGTATAATAAGTGTCAGTTATTCTCAAACCATTAAGTTTACTTACCTGCAGGAAACATTGCAACATTGCAGCTACCAATACCAAATGGACCTATCACTCCTCCCCAAAAGACAGAGTCAGTACCAACTTTAGCATTGAAGTCTGCTAGAACAAAGGTAATATCTCCTTTCTTGACAGAATTCAAAATATCCTAAAGTTGCCCATAAAACCTATCTATATCGACCTCATAACAACAAATAACATTCAAATCAAGTTACATGATTGTCTGAAATTTAGCTGTAAGAAATCTTTCATTAATGCACTCTTATCCTAGAAGAGCACCTGTAGCATGTTTGCTAAGAAGCAAACTACGCCTTGGTGATGCTTATTATCATCCCTTCCTGAAAAGAGAAATTTAAAATTATTTTTAAGAATCTGACCTTTATCTGTCCATCTGGTCTCTTGCAAGCCGGGAATATCTAAATTATAATGGTGAAATTCTTGTACGAGGAGATCAAGAGAATAATCTCTGTGCAGAATCCTCACATTCCAACTATCTATGGGGAGAAAATGGTTAATGGAATGTTTAAAGAAACTGTTTATTGAAAGAGGGAATGCAGACAATAACAAACAGTCCCTAATCGCAGGCATGGGGCAAAGACACATTCCCCCACTACTAAAGGCTGAAGCCATCTACACTGGAAGATTTTCTCCAATGTAGAATTTGACGATACCCCTAGAAGCAAGAGTTCAGGTGCCTGCAATGACCGCTGCTCAGGATTATCCACCAGCTGATAAAACATATCCTGTAAATCTATTCACTTGGGGCTGTCAACCCACAAACAAACATAAAACACAATGGAAGATTTTCCCTCCACAGAAGCCCATCAGTGCAGTAAATTCAAATTCCATAATCAAGCTCAGAGCCTTATTCCAGTCTGGTTGGTGTATATGATCAGCACCAGGACACTGCGTGGTTGACCACTCCTAAGCAGGATAGAAAAAAAAAAACATAGCCACAGTAGTCCAAATAAGTAGGTCACACTGATCTGGCAGCCCTCTCCTTCCATTCCCTTCCACAAGAGAGCATCTCTTTCGAATGGTACTGTCTGCACCACGAGAAAGCAGGGTCGAACTTTAGGTGCTAAGCCTGGCCAGTTCTGTGCATCATCACACAGGATTGATGCATAGCTCTCCTTCCAGTCACTATCTACCATTTACAGCCATTGTTTTAGTTACATTCATTAATTAAATTTTGTTACTAGCAGCCAATATGGTATGTGATCTTCTGTTTCATATTCCAGACAATGTGGTTGAGAGTTGTGACATCATTTAAGAATTCACTGATAGATGTTTGTTGGAACAGACAAAGTCTAATATTTTTCAATTAAGAAATAAATTCTAATGCACAGTAAATTTCTTTCACTATGATTATTCTGCAGTATATAACTATCATAGCACTTTTTCGTATTGCATTTCAGTATAACAAAAGTTTAGTGTAACAAATATATTTTCCTCATCTTTTCAATTTCATTATACTGACATTTTACTGTTGTATGCAAAAACACTACAATTTGCCAATATTTGCCATAAAATGCAATATAATTTTCAAAAATAAATCATTAAAACTATAATTCACAGTCAAAAGCTAACAAAGGTTAAAATTATAAATACCGTATAGAAAGAATGATATTTTTTATTGTGAAGTATTTTACATTTAACTATGAACTCAACAAGTTCAAGACTAAGGGGTATACTTTACTTTCTAGTCTCTCCTCTGGCAACTAGAAAATTTAACATTTTATGTTATGAACATTTTTGGAGAATTTTTGATATATATAATTCTATATATAAGTTTTGGAGGATTTTTGAGGACCATGCTAAAAGTTGCGAATTTGCTACAGCTTGGAACTATTTGCCAGTTTTTCTTTTATTTTGAAAAATTTTGTGGTAACAATTCTCTATTTAACCTGTGGCAATTTGGTATCCATTATAGACTATGTGAAATTGGTATAACAAAGAGTGATAGATGAAAGCAACAATTACTTACGTGACTAATTATCAACATTATTAAAGATTCAAAAGTTAATTTCTGATAACTTTATGCAGTAGACCAATAGAATATTAATAGTAGTAAATTATGCGATCTGTAATACCTAAAATACAATAAAATTTAGAGCACCCTAGAAACTATTTTTCATGTGTTTTCCCACTTAGCCCTGAAAAGGGCCACTAATCCTGAATTACTGCCCTATTTCTTTCACGAAATTGTTGACATATTAACATTTATAATTATTGTTGCTTCAATAAGTTATAAAAATTTAAATAATGAAAAAAAACTATCAAAATTCTTAGAAGTTTTTAATCACAAAGACAGTATAAAGTATCTTTCAGTTAGATATCTCAAGAAGTTTCTGGCTGTGACCCATGTTGGAAACCACAGAATAAGAAGTGCGAGTGAAAAAACTTTGGAGAGTACCATTTTTTTAGCATGAACAAAAAATCATTTAAGCAAACAAATATATTTTCTTGTGAAAGGATTAATATATTTTTCCATCAGGATAGCAAAATGGTAGTTTTGAAACTCACCCTCTTCATTGTGGAAAAATATACAGGTGCATGCCATCCAAGATCCTACCTTTCCAAATAAACATGCACAAACTTTCCCATGCAAAACATGAATATGGTATGCCAATATAGGACTCCAATGTGGAATGCCAATGTAATTCAAGAATCCACTACCTATACCAATTTTGAATATGCCACAAGTGTTTTTTTTTTTAATTCTGGGACTCTTAAGGATCTGTAGATTATTTATATTTAACTTTTTACACAAATTAAAAAACTTAAATACCTATCTTTCCATTAGAACCCTAAAATGTAGAAAGTAAACCTACACCATATCAATGGTACAATCAGTCATTGAATTCATATTCATTTCAAAGAAAATAGGGTGCCAGCAAGCTGGTTGAGTATATAAAATCAGCACTCAATCTTCCTTTGAAGTGAATACAAATTCAGTGACTCATTGCATCATCAATATGGTTTAGGTTTATTTTCTACTTAAAAATAAAAAAAACCTATCTTGAGAAACTTTCATTTGATATATGACTAATAAATATCAACCACATTTTCCTTCTCGTTTTTTGGAGTGGTGTTTGAGGTAGCCCAGACATTTTGGAGATGTCACAAGCTTTACTTTGACATTTAACTGATTAAAGTTGACCCATCCCTTAAATTTCCATCCCCTTTGGAGGAGGAGGGAGATGGCAAGGGCATAATTCAAAATCAAGGGGAAGTAGTCTGCAACGGTCCTCATATGAACTCTCATTTGACACCTAATTTGTAAGTGTTGGCCCTCGCATTTCAAAGATATAGTAGAATGACTTTCCCCCCCCATTTCCTTTTTTTTTTTTTAAGGTGGAAGAAATAAAAGGAGGTATATTTTTATTGCCCACAATATTTCCCACATTGCAAGCTTTTGTTTGATATGAAACTTATGTTCAGCTCTTGGATTCTAAATATATATAGTGAAACAATCACTTTCATATTTTCTTTTTTAGGGAGGGGGGAAGAATGCATAATGCATATATCCTGCGACATTCCCCGCATCACAAGCTTTCATTCAACACATATATCATTAAGTTTGCCCATCATGTTCGAAAGATATAGTAGAACAACCATTTTGACATCCACAAACTGACCAACTGGACAACTGACAAAGAATGAGCAAAAAGCAATAGGTAGATAGATAAAAATTAGATGTATATACCTAAATAAAACTTTAGTGCTTTCTAAAGTTTGCTGTGGTAAGCAAGATAATAGGAAATTTTTCTTTTGATTCTAGATTATTATGCTGCATCTTGGATATTAGGTGGTTTGACTTTGTAAGCAATAATGACGAGATTAGGTGGAGTCATTAACCACCTTTGAGTTGCATCATGTGCACAGACTGTGTTGATTTGGCCAAGTTGCCCATATGATTACTTAGAGATTAGTCAATAGAGTTATGAATAGTGTACCTAAAGGGCTCAGAAAAAAAATGTCACGACTATGTTAGAATTGGTTAATTCTACAACCACAGCAGTGGTCTAATTCTACAGCCACAGCTCAGGATAGATGTATTTGGAGGGCTAAATTTGTGGCAAACAGCTGCTTGAGGGGGTATTTATTTATTTCATTTTATAAATTAAACAATCTGATTGGGCATCCTTAGCCTACACTGTGTGAGCATTATGCATTTCTTAGTGAGCTCCTTAACCCTTTCAGGGTCCAACCTGAAAAACTGAAATAAATTCGGAGGCCCGGCAGAAAAAAAAAAAGTCTATTGATCATGTTTTACTAAAATAATGCATATTGACTGTGGTGCATATAGGAATCTTGTTTTCACAGAGAATGACATTTCTCATTTACCTAATTTTTCACTGCTTAAAAGTTTTAATTCGAGCTAATGGATGATGATGGGGAAAGCAAATAGTAGCATATTATTAATAATTATACAACATAAAAAGTATCCGTCTTTGATTCCTTAAATTAAAAAGGTTTCTTTTTTTCACACCCCTTTGAGAAAAGGGGGCAAATTGTTGCTGTCGGTGGAATATCTTGACAGTCTATCACTGATATTTAAAATTTCTACCATAAACAGATCCCTTGCAACATTTCAAATCATATTTCACTAGTACCAATGCAACCAAAAAAAGTTTTTCAATTACCTCTTAAAACAAAAGTTGCATTTCCCATCCACCCTCAGAATAAGGGGTCAACTCATGCTGCCAAAAGAAACTTCATGACCACATTCCACCACTAAAATTTCAAATTCTAGGATATATACATTATTTGCAATATTTGTTTAAAATTTTCCACTGTTAGATGGTGAAATTATAGCTTTTGTAAGATTCAGAAAGTTGAAATCATAATATTTCATCAATACCTACTATCCAACCTAAAAAGAATTTTTATCTCTAAAAACAAATAATTAGTACTTAAAACAAAAAAAAATGCATTTTTTTCACCCACCCTTGGTCTAAGGGATTGACTCATTATTGCCAATGAAAACATTGTGACCTTCACGTTTCACCTCCCAAATTTTTAGATAACGACATCACTTGCAATATTTGAAATTTTTGACATTTTTCCCCACCATCAGAAGGCACAATTATAGCTCTCAGAAGATTCAGAAAGTGCGAATTGTAATATTTTATTTCATCAATCCCTATACAATACAAAAAGAACTTTTATTTCGATAAACAAAAGTCTGATATTTACAAGATTGACAGACAGACACATAAATGACAAAGTGAACACGTGATCTCAGTACTTTTTTATTATCTCATTAAAGAAAAGCTAACATAATTCATTAACTTTAAAATGTGTTGTTTCTAAATGTATAAAAAAAAATTCAATTTTTTTCCAAATTTTAATATCCAGTTTGAAGTTTTTTTATGTAGTAATAAAAATGTATGTCCATTTCTTATCTATGGTTTCATAATTTATCATCTGTAGATGGTTAGGGATGCTGAGGGTTAAGCAAAGCCCAATTTCAGAACTTTTCCTTGAACTTATTAATGAACAGAAATAAGTCATACCAAAAGGAAAGGGAATGTAAACCTTAACATTAAAATACAAAAGAAAAACAGGAAATACAATATGTTAATCTGCCAGATAAACATATTGCATCTAATTGTTGGGATTCTGAAAAAAAAAAAAAAAAAAAAAAACATTCTGTCGACTTCTAAGCAAATTTTATGTTATAGTATGGCAACCATGTTTATTAGCAGTTCAGATGAGCTATTGGCTAAAAAATCATAACAATGGCAATTGACGTATGGAAAAAGTTTTTTTTTTTTAAGGTTAGTAAGGAGTAGGTCACTTATATATTATCTTAGGGTCACTTTATTAGTTTTCCTGGGTTTTTTCTATGATGGTGGCACTGCAATGTTGAGAATCCTAATTGCCAGCCACTATAGCATTGCTGGCCTGAGGAAAAAAAAAATCAAAAATTCTGATGTTATAATGGCTAATAATATATCTAGACATCCCATGGCCGAGTGGTTAGTATGATGGGCTACTGATCAAAGGGAACTGGTTCGAGCTCCAGATAAGGCATGGACGTTTGTGTTGTCTTTCTGCTGAGATTTCACCTTCCTCACAGACTTTCTACTGCTTCTTGAGGGGGGTATTTATTTTCAATACATCCGTGGTCAAAACCAAAATTTGTGGGGGTTATTGCCAAAAAGTTATTGCTTTTCCGATATTTTGCCACTTTTTGATTGTTTTGAATGCTTTATTAGGCATGATTCCGTTTATTCTTGAGGGTTTTGGTTGTAGTGGAAGGGAGGTTGTACTCCTTAGAGATGAATTTTTCTAAACAGTATTTTGCGAATTTACTTAACCTTTCGAAGACGGCAGATATAGCAGTTGTACCAGTGAGAAAACTCGGGCAAAAAAATGGCTCTGGTACAGCAGTTGTAAAAGCTACTTCTTTCGCCCAAGTGCAGGGTTGGAAGGCAGTTAAGCTGATAATGGCAGGGATTGGTGTCTCTGCCGCGAGCAGAGAGGGAGTGTGGGTCAGAGCTGAGAAGAGGGTAAAGGTCACACTAATTGCTTTTCCTCGTGTCAGTTGCTAATTCGACTGCAACAAACAATTTTTTTCTTTCTATCTGTATTAATTTATCATTTTAGAAATGGCGAAACATAAGAAAGCTCTGATCGATGAAGAAATCCTAAGACAGTTGTTTCAAAGTGATGAAATATTTATTGATTCTGATTGCGAATTTGACGAAATTTTACAATTGAATGTGTTACTATATTTCTTAAATCTAATTATTTTAGTTACAAATGTCAGTATCTATTACTTTATATATGTTGTAATCAGTCAAACTATTAAGTTTTAAAATTTGCTTTTGATAATAAATATCATGAGCATGGCTATTTTAGTAAAATAATTTATTCTGAACAATATTCTACACATACACACAAAGGGGCGCTACACTACACACACTCAAAGAGGGTGGGGAGACATGGGTGCCATGCTTCCCCACCCCCTTTGTGAGAATTACTAAACTTAATGGAGGCTAAAAATTATTAAAGTTGTGTACATTTCGTACATTTTTCAAGAAATGTTTTAAAGACCTAAAACAGAGGAGAAACTTATTATGCAATGGAAATATAGTCTGTTGCCCTCCCCCCACTTTTTCTGGCTAGACTGAGATTTTTGTTCCCCCTGATCACTTTTATTTATTTCCTATCAGATGAAATGATTCAGATCAATGATTTTTATTCCTTCTCGGATGAAAATATTTTTATTTATAATTCCCATGTATTCATTTTAGCAAAAATCGATCTAGAAGGTTGGAAGTAAAAAAAAATCTAATATTTGTATTTTATGTGCATATATTTGTTAAATATTTTTAGAGATGGAGATAAATTATGGGAAACTGAAAAACAGGGAAAATAATAAGTCAGAATGTATTCTGGATTTCCCAGACTCAGCTTGATAATACCTCCCCCCCCCCCCACAACACATACAAAAGTATTTATACCTAGTTAAAATTTGTATCTTATTTCAGTGACTCAATTCGTTTTGAAAGTTAAAAAAGGACCTGGGTTCGAGCCATGGATAAGCTATGGATGTTTGTGTCATTTTTCTGCTGACATCCCGCCATCCTCACACACCTACTACTATGGCGTATAAACTGATAGGATCCTCTCAGACCCTGTGACAAACAGCTGCTTGAAGGGATATATATATGTATTAATACAGTAAACATTATATTAGATGGATAAAATAATGGAAAATTTCAGTGTTATAACAACAGTAATGTATGTTCATAAGCAAGGGTGGATCTAGTGGGGTTGAAGCGAGGGAGCCATGCCCCCTTTTCAGATTGCTAATAATGGTAAAAAAGCCAAAAAAATGGTGAAACTTGTTGATATTTCATGCATTTTCAAGAATTTTATATTATAACTTGTAAAGGGAAGGAGAAATGCTATACTGCATTGAAAATAGTCTCTTGAAAATAGTATTGAAATTGCTATTTTGAAATCTTCTTGAAATTCTCATTGAAAATAGCAAAGCTGAACAGCTTTGCTTGAGTTTGTTTTTTATTCCCTATCTGAGAGCACAGATACTGTTGATACCACATATGCTAGTCAATCTTGTTCTGTGGAAAAACAACATTTATGCGAGTTAGGCCCAGATCTAAAAAACAATAAAAATGGGGGCAGTGACAAACAACTGGAATTGCATTGCTATCTAAGTTTCCCAAAAAAATTTTTTAAAAAGTGTAAACTATACCATAGGACAAGGTAATTCTGAAACTTAACTGTATTTTTCTTTGAAAAAAAAAATGTATGTTAAAATAGTACATTTATAAAAGCTAAATACAGTTCAATTGTCAGATTCCTTATCTGAAAGGATATTTTTACTGTAATTTTCAACAGTGTACTACTGTATTATGAAAATATTAAGTCTGGAGAATGTCAGCTTCAATGCTGTGAGTAGAAAAAGGGGCAAGGATATCATTAATGCATATACATCATTTATCTCTTCCTCCTTTCAAATGTGTAAAAATTTGAATATATTTACATCTAATTACAAATTATCTATATTATAAAGAAACTTGACTTCATACAGTATATACGTATATATTGCATGTAGGTATGTGTGCATATCCTTTATAGCACAAGATTTCAAATAGTATTGGTGATAGGAAAATGATTCTTGTACAAATTGTTTCACAAATTTGTAATGTTTTCAGATTTTCAAAAAAATATATTTGCTTGATTACAGTAGTTTTTATTTTAGAAAAATGAACCTGCAACAGTGCTTCTTTTGAGCAATGCCTGAGACAATGAATGTGAATGTAATACTTGGCAAAGTTCCAACAACTTTAAAATTCAATAACAAAAGAGTACACTACTTCATTGAAAGCTGACTTTAAGATTTGAATATCACTGTTGCCCAATCTTTTATTCATCTAATTTAGTTCTTAAGAATTTTAGTTCTTAATGAAGTGTAAACAGTAATTTTTTGTTTAGGATTTTCTGGTTCTAATGTGGCATTTAAGGTAAAATCTGTGATCTACATTTAATTTGTTAAACAAGCAGTTTTTTCCCCCATTTTGAACAATACAGTAAAGTGCAGAGTAGGCATTAGCTATTTTGCAGCTGAGTGAACTTGAGTATCTGCTGTTTGTAGGCAAGCTTGAACTCTGCAGCCCCTTTCTCCAAGTCTGATCTTAAATACTATTGATTAATTTAGCTAAATTTAATGTCATTTTAAAAAGCAATTGGAAATTGTCTGTTAAAAAATAGATTATACTTACTCAAATCAACTTTACTGCAGGTATGATAGTTAGTTTTCAAATTTGCTGCCCCTAAAATAATGCTGACTGGTGGGGTCACATAGCTTGCATGTGTGGTAGTGCCACCCCTGGTAATGTGTGTGGCAGTTTCATAAAACAGTGTGTATATGATTTGGTCAAACAGTTAAAGTAATGGTTCTAGTCAGATGTGGGTTGTTAAAGGAGAAATAATAGCTGTGCGATTATAAACTAAAACTGAAGTTACAAGAGCTTTAGTACGAATTATTTTTGCGCCAGCATTTAAAGTTAGGTGTTCTGTGTGTAGAAGACATGTTCAAATCAATTGAAATGGATGAGAAGTTGTTTCTGTTTAGTGATCTAACCTAGTTTTTTCTGTGGTCTGCCGATCAAGAGTGGTGTCCATAGGCATATACAAATTACAGAAAAATGTGTAAAGGCTCCTATGGCTTAGAAAAAGGTTGAGAACCAGTGGTCCAATAAAAAGGAGAGAGTTTAAAATTCTTCATGCAAACTTCCTTTGTACAAACTATGGGCAAGAATAAAGATTTAGTCTTCAAATCTATCCCTTAAGCAATATTATTGCTTGTACTTCTTTTTTATATAACAGCTTGATTGGATCTTTAAGTTTATGTCATTGTATGGCAGCCATGCTACTGAAATATAATGAATCATGTATCACAATTCAGGAATGCTGCTGAAATAGGAATGTTTCATGTTAAGGGAAGAGGTAGTTAGGTTGTTTTATCTCGGAGAAGCACTTTTTTTTGCACACAATGAGCTAAATGGTCATCACAAGGCCCACAAGAATCAGAGATTGGAGAAAGGGAACCCAGTGAACAGCTGTTAGGAGACAGATGGAAGCCTCACAGTAAGGCCATCCAGTGTGTTCTTTAACATGCACAGGGTACGATTCTCCTATATATGAGGGTATGGCTTAACTAACTAACTAACTGAATAGGCCCTTTCTATGCCTATTCAGTGTCTCTGTGTCCAAGGGCTGGGTTAGCAAGGACAGGTGGGACTTGAACATGGCACACTACTGACTGAGCCAACCTCAAAGGGAAGGGTAGTTTTACAAAAATATAGTTGCTGATAGATTTTTCCCCCTTCTTTAATCATTATTATATTAGTGCAAGTGTCTGCACTGTCATGACACTGTTTCCTTGAGGAGAGTTCTATTCCTGATACTGTTTTTTAGTTGTTGCCACTATTTATACACATAGCTTAAATTTCATCATTACTTCAGAATTTGGCAGTTATCTTTGATGGTGAATTAATCATTGGGTGCTTTGCAAATTTATTGCGATTTGGGTTCCTTGCTTAGAAATATGGTTTAAATTGTTGTCTCTAGTGGATATATTTAAATTTAGTCGTTTTCTTCACATGCAGAATGCAAGTTACTTGTTTAACTCATTCACTACCATATTGGTCCAAAATTGCACATAGGGGGAAGTGAACAGAAAGGACTACCACTGATTGAACGAGATAATTTAAAATCTCAGCCATTTGGGCCAGTATTGTAGTAAAAGGATAAAGAACGCTTTTTTACAATAGTTGTCTGTGTGGGGTTGTAATTTTAAATGATAAACTGAGGTTCTATGTTTGCTAATGTACTTTTAGACTTGTTTGCTCCATGGGTTTTTTTACTGATTTTATTTAGTGGTGATATGCAGTGCAATAAAAGGTTTGACATGGAAAAAACTGATTATTCAAAAATATTTTTTTTTGTTCACTGATGTTGGTGTTTAAACTCCATTATCTACTTCTGCTAATTTCCTCTTTACATTTGCTTACACATTAAAATGTCTGTCAGTTTCTGAACATCCTGTAACTGCCTACGTTATTTTGAAAAATTTATCAGTTTCATATAAGGAAAGGAACCACTTGCGGGAGAATGTGATGGCACATATTTCATGAATTTTAAATTTTTTAAATTTCAAAGTGAAAATTAAGTACATAAACTTTTATTTTGAATTTTTTTTTTGTCATGGTGTGGTACAAATGTACTTGAAAACATCATATTATGTAAATGTGATGCTTTGGTGAAAAAATATTAACAAGAGCACTGAATATATCCCAGGCCAAGTGGTTTGCATGCTTGGCTACTGATCAAAAGGACCTGGGTTCAATCTGAGGGTAATGAATGTTTGTGTTGTATTTCTGCTGACATCTCACTTAACTCACAGATCTTCTCTGTGATATATTAGACAGGTTCCTGTCAGACCTCTGTGGCAAGCAGCTTCTTGAAGGGGGTATTTATTTTTATTTACATATATATATCCAGAGGTGGATGGGCACTTTTTTTCTGGGGCCCAGTTGTGATAAATAATTTGCTTTCTTTTTCAAAATTTTATATTTCTTCTTTTGAGAGTTCATATATCAAGCTTAAAATAAGTTTACCCCAATTCTGCAAAATTTCTGTAAAATAACAATTTTTAAAAAGTCTTACTCCCATGAGCGCCCCCCCCCCTCCCCCCGGGATGCTCTAGCACCCCTTACCAGTTCACACCCTTGTGTATCTCTACCATACCACCTAATTATGATTAACTCATTACGTTGGGATTATTTCTTATACCGAGATTACTACTTGAATATCAAATAGGGATGTATGGACCTAGTAAACGCCTGTTACTCACTGCAGTAATAAAAGTCATCATGGATAAAATTTATTATTAAAATATAATTAGTGTTTCACAAAGCCTTTTTAAACGAAGTGGTAGGCAAAAGCAGTTCGGCGTGCACCCCTCTGACGTGCCACAAGGCCGACAACGCACTGTACGGGTTATACGAAAAAACCGGTAACAAGCACGCAACCATCCTGTATTTAAAAACAGAAAAAAAAAGTGTGAAAGCATTACAAACCATCACTACTTACCTTTATACACTTTGTTGATATTCGTCTTGTACTTCACAGTTATTTCTCTTGATGATTTATTTAGAATTTTTAAATCCAATACAACTTTTTTTTTACAACAGCATAAACATAACACTGTCAGAACAGCATCGCGGCACTAGCGGCTAGTCAGCCATGTTGAGCGTACAAGCAACATCGCGAAGACACCCGCACTTTTCGTAAAACATATTTAGACGACCGCTTAAAAAACGTATTTTGACATCATTTGATACCACTTATACGTGACACAGTGTAAATTGAACACTCTTACTGCATCGTCATTGTGATATTCCAAAAGTTCAAAGGACCACAAATACGAACTTCGGCAATTTCGCCGCTCCCTCGTACGCGCTTTCTAGCCGACAAAATTGATTGGTTGAAGCAAGTGTCAAATTACTCCTTTTGTCCTCTGTTCCAGAACTGCCATCTGTTGGCGCTCAAGCAAACTAAATTTAGTTCAGGAGTTCAAATATATTTGCCTATTTTACTACAAACCGTTGCTTTTTACCTTTGAGCAGCATTTTTTTCACACAATGGGCTAAACGGCTAGATTAAAAGAGCAGGTTAGGTTTTAAGAAATAGATGGAAGCCTGCGATCAGGTCTATCCAGCGTATTCTTTAACGTACGTAAAAATCGAGGATAGGCCAAGAAACACAATCGAGCAAGAAAAATGTAAAAGGAGAGGTCACGATACTGGATTTCCATTGCAATATAACATTTCCCCCTCTGTTTTCCAGGTCTTTAAAAAAATTCTTGAAAAATTCTCTATATTAAAATAAGTTTAATAGTTTTTATATACCTTTTTAATTCCCTTACAACCATTCTAAAGGGGGTGGAGGAATGGCCTCCTTGCCCCTGTATTCTACTCCGGACTTACGCGTAAGCCAACTAAGCTGCAGCTTAGGACCTTACGATATGAGGAGCCTCAAAGAAATGTATTTCAAGTTTTACTACATTACAAAAAAAAAAGATTTTTATTCTGTTATGAAAACACTGTTCATCTTTGCTTATCAATGCTAGAATAAAGTTTTCACCACAACGATTTTGGGGCTGGCATGGCTCAGTCGGCGCCAGGCTCGTAATCAGTAGTTCCCAAGTTCGAGTCCCAGTTGGGTCAGAGTTGAGATTTTTTTCCGCAAAATTCCCCGCCCTGCCCACGGTCAGTAGGGGACACCGATGGGCTTGGAAAGGACGCCGTCCATAGCCGTGGCCCAGTGTGTGGGAGAGCCATACCCTGTGCACGTTAAAGAACACGCTGGATGGCCTTGACGGGAGGCTGCCATCTGTCTCCCAACAGCTGTTCCAGTGGGTCCCTCCGCCAAACACATAGATTTTGTGTTTATTTTACAGTGCTTCCCTCAATCAGAATAACTATGTATATATAATTTCGACTTTCGAATTTTTGGGACTTCTTAAATTGGAATAGCTAAGTGCGTCAGAAGGTCAATATTCAGTTCTGGTTCTACAACAGTAAATGTTATACAATGCTTGATATAAATACATTTAAATTAGAGATTAGAAAATTTGGATCAATTTTACTTCCATAGTTCCATAATGGCCAAAAGATTCATTACAAAAGGAGAAAATTTTTACAGAACTGTGTAAAAAGTATTATACTATACTAGGTCCGAATCTGGAAAAACTAAAAAGAGGAAGGAAGTGATCCTTGTGTGTGCGGGGGGGGGGGAGATCGAGTCAGAATAAACCTGAATACTGTTTCGGTTTAAAAATTTTACCTCCGTTTTAGTAGTCTCTGAAAAATACGTGTAATATGTAATACACATAGGTTTAATATTTTTTTCGCCTCTGATCAAGTTACTAGTATTCTCAAAGGGGGGGGGGGGAGTAGTGCGGCATACGGGAAATCGTTCCCTCAATCCCCCTGGTATCTACCCTCAAGATATATTTTTGGAAAAAGCCATCATGCATTACTTTCACAATTTCACGAATAAGTACAGAATTTAACTGAATAAATGAACAATTCAAATCAGAATTTTTCCGTGATACAAATAACAAAAAGGACAACGTAAGATAAAACTTAATTCAAGACAGTAAATATTTTGAAATAAGTTTTTTATGTTCTCATTTTTTAACAACCATAATCTTAATTCAGAAAAATCTTATTATATTTTACGTAAAACAAAATTACTACACTTTTTCTGCATGAAATACAAATGGGTTCATTTTCACTCAAACAATTATCTCCATTTTATACCTATAAAACGCCTATCCAAAAATAAGTATCCATCCTCCGTATGACGTGTGTGACCATAACAATGAACAGTAAATTCGAGTATGGTAAAGAAAAAAAAAATTATTATTCCCAGAACCGGATCTGAGAGGGTCACCCTCTCACCCCCTGCCTCTTGAATGCTGGTAAACATAATATAGCCAAAAAAAATTATTAAACGTCCCATGGTCGAGTGGTTAGCACGCTTGGCTACTAGATCTAAGGGACCTGGGTTCGAGCCCCGGGATGTGTGTGTGTGTTGTTTTTCTGCTGAGGTGCTGCCATCCTATCAGTAGAAGGTCTATGTCATATAAACTGAAGACTCCTGTCAGACCACCGTGGCAAGCAGCTGCTTGAGGGGGTATTTATTTTTATAGTTTATATTTCATGCATTTTTTTCAAGAAATTTTTAAAGATCTGTAAAACGAAGGGGGAAATGCTATACTGCATTGGAAAACCAGTCTCTTGCCCCCCAAACACACACTTTTTCGGCTCCATTGTATTTGTCCCCCCCCCCCCCCACTTTTTTCCTCCAGATTCGCGCATACTTATTTTGCTTATTCCATAACTATTCAGCTCAAACCTTTGTTTTTAATTAGTACCATAAATTGGCAAAATCGTTTAGTTATGTGCTTAAAAATGTTTGATCAAAAGATTGTAAGAAATCAGCTAGAATCCGTACATTTATTTACTTATTGCTTTATGAGCCGCAGGTTGAACGAGTCTGATCTCAATGATTAAAAACTACATTATTTTTATTTCTGATCTCACCAGATCTGTTAGTCATGCGTTGGATTGTTTTACCCTCTCAGCGGCAACCTTCGTGTCACGTGACACGAAGGTTGCCAGATCATCATCATCATCCTCAAGCAGCCATGGGCTACGGAGGTCCAACCAGACCGTGCAATTTAGTTCTCCAAGCAAGTCTATCCTGAGCTACATCTACTGCATCTGGCCACTGCACACCAATTCTAACAAGGTCCTGTTTGACATTGTCCGCCCACCGCATCCTAGGTCTCCCCTTCTTTCTGAGGCCTTTAGGCACACTGTTCATAACCCTATTCGCCAATCTATAATTATTCATACGGGCAACATGGCCAAACCAACGGAGTCTCTCTCTGCACAATATGCTGCTTAAAGGAGGTTGCAAACTCCTTTGCCTAACCTCATCATTAGTTACAAAGTTGAACCACCTAATGCCCAAGATACTGCGTAAGCATCTAGAATCAAAAGCATCTAGTTTCCTGTTATCTTGTTTACAAAGTGTCCAAGTTTCACTACCATAACTAACCCGAGAAAGAACCAAACTATTATACAGCCTAATTTTAGTCTTTAGGTGTATACGCCTATTTCTCCACACTCTCCATAGATTCTTAAAAGTCCCGGCAGCAATCCCTATTCGTCTGTTAATCTCATGCCGCACGTCACCATTATCTGTTACATAGCTCCCAAGATAATTAAACTGTGACACCTGCTCAAGACTGCAACCATTCAGATTAACTGAATCACAGCCTGCCTGATCAATTTTCATCACTTTAGTTTTCTCTCTGTTTATAACCAAACCTACTCTACTACCAGTCTCATCAACAGCTCGAATGAAAGAGTTCATCTCATCAACATCATTTGCCAAAAGGGCTAAATCATCAGCATAATCTAAATCAGAAATTTTCGTATCTCCAGCCCATTTAAGGCCAAAATCTTTCCTTTGAAGTGAATTTCGCATAACATAATCAATAACCAAACTAAAGAGAAAAGGTGACAAAATGCACCCTTGTCGAACACCAGAAGTAATGCTAAACCAATTGCTACAAGACTTACCAACTCTCACACATGACTCAGTGTTATTATAGAGAGCTTTCATTATGTTAACTAACTTGTCTGGTATACCATATGATCTCACAATCAACCACAAATTATGACCATCAACAGAGTCGAAAGCCTTTTTGAAATCAACAAAGCTAGCAACCAAAGGTTTCTGAAACTCTAAACATTTCTCAAGAATCTGCCTAAGTGAAAATAACTGATCCACACATCCCCTATCACTTCTGAATCCACATTGCTCATCACGCAATTGACTGTCAACCAGATTCTTAATTCTATTAAGCACAATAATGGAAAGAACTTTACCTGGAACAGAGAGTAGACTAATACCCCTATAGTTATCACAAGAACTGCGATCACCTTTTTTGAAAATAGGGATAACAATAGCTCTGGTAAAATCCTTAGGAACCATGCCTTTATCATAAAAGATATTCAGAATTTCAGTCATCCAACTGGTAACCGAAACATTTCCAGCTCTAAGCATTTCAGTAGTAATTTCATCTACCCCTGGGGATTTATGAAGTTTAAATTTAGAAACAGCCAAAATAACTTCAGATTGTGTTATAGGGCCAACATTAAAGCCACCAATGCATCTATCATCATTGCAAACAATGGGAATAGAACTAACCGCATTGTTCAGAATATCACTGAAATGCTCAGCCCACCTAGCCATGACAGAATCCTCACCTTCTATAACCTTACCTTGTTTATCCTTCAATCCCTGTATACCTGTCCGTTTTCTACCACACAAAACATTAACTATCTGGTACAGCTCTCTGCTATTGTGCTGTCTAACTGCTTCCTCGGCTTTGTCAGCCATACCATCAAGCCAAAGATTCTTATCAGCAGCTAACTGATCTTTTACACGTTCATTAAGCTCTCTGTAATGATTTCTATTAGTACTAGTAGGATATTGATTAAGGACATTCCTGCAGTTTTTTCTTTCTGAAATAAGCTCAAGTGCCTTATCACTCAGATAATTCTGTCACTGTTAGTGTCCAAAAAAGCCTGTTTAAAATGATCCCATTCTTCCTCAACTTCTGTAGTAAGCATACCATGACTGTCATAATGACTAAGTAACTTATCATGGTAAGCTTTGGCTATAGCAGGGTCTTTCAGAGCTTCGGTATTAAAAGCAAATTTTTTAACCCTAGCACAACACTTTTTAATTAAGTTGTAAGACACTTTTAACAAGTAATGGTCAGATCCAATTTCAGCTCCCCTATATGCCCTGGTTTTCTAACAGAACTAGCCCATTTGCTGCTAATTAATATATAATCAATCATATTACTATGCAGCCCATCAGGTGAAACCCATGTGTATTTATGTATGTCGCGGTGTTTGTAATATGTGTTAGTTATTCTGAAACCATTGAGTTTACTTACCTGTAGGAGACGTTGCCCATTGCAATTGCAGCTACCAATACCAAAAGGGCCTATTACTCCTGCCCAAAGGTCAGAGTCAGTACCAACTTTGGCATTGAAGTCACCAAGAACAAGGGTAATATCTCCTTTCTTGACAGAATTCAAAATATCCTGAAGTTGTTCATAAAACCTATCTTTCTCATCCTCATCGGCATCCTCAGTGGGGGCATAACAGCAGATAACATTCAGGTCTTTAACGCTTTTCTGAAATTTTGCTGTAAGAAACCTTTCATTAATGCACTCATATCCTAGAAGAGCATCACTAGCGTGTCTGCTGAGAAGCAGACCCACGCCTTGGTGATGCTTATTGTCATCCCTCCCTGAAAAGAGAAATTTAAGATTATTTTTAAAAATCTGACCTTTATCAGTCCATCTGGTCTCTTGCAAGCCGAGAATATCTAAATTATAATGGTGGAATTCTTGTGTGAGGACATCAAGAGAAAAAGCTCTGTGCAGAGTCCTCACATTCCAACTACCTATGGAGAGAAAATGGTTAGTGGGATGTTTAAAGAAACTATGTTTATTGAGAGAGGGAATGCCGACAATATCAAACAGCCCCCTAATCGCAGACATGGAGGCAAAGACCCGTTCCCCCACCACTAAAGGCTGAAGCCATCTACACTGGAAGACTTCCTCCAATGTAGAATTTGACGGTGCCAATAGAAGGAAAGAGTTCAGATGCCTGCGATGACTTCTACTCAGGATTATCCACCAGCTGATAAACATATCCTGTGAATCTATTCACTTGGGGCTGTCAACCCACAAACAAACAGAAAACACAGCGGAAGATTTTCCCTCCACAGAAGCCCACCAGTGCAGGTAAATCAGGATCCATAATCAAGCTCAGAGCCATATATCTGTCCAGTCCTGTTGGTTTATATGGTCAGCACCAGGACCCTTGTGGTTGACCACTCCTCAGCAGGGTAGAAAAAAAAAGAAAAGTAGCCATAGTTGTCCAGATCAGTAGGCCACACTAATCTGGCTGCCCTCCTCTTCCGTTCACTTCCACAAGAGAGTATCTCTTTTGAAAGGTACTAACGGTCTGCACCACGAGAAGGAGGGGTCGGACATTAGGTGCTAGGCCTGGCCGGTTCTGTGCATCATCACAGGGGATTGGTGCATAGCTCTCCTTCCAGTGACTACCTAGTCTAAAAAAAATCGTTGCCAGATATTTTTTCTGAATGCTGTAATCAACCATAATATTCGGATACTTTTTTGAGCGATTGTACAAATTTTTAATGTAAAGACTCAACCGATATTACATTATCCCACTATAAAACATGTATCCATAAAATAATTTTGGTTAGTCTCTCGTCAAGGCCATCCAGCGTGTTCTTTAACGTGCATAGAGTATGGCTCTCCCGCACATGGGGCAACGGTTTAACGTACCGACGGACGGCGGCCTTTCCAAGCCCATCGGTGTCCCGTTTTCAGTTTAAAAATTCGGTTCTAAAATCTCAAAATTTCATCGGATTTTAAAAATTTAAAAGATGGTTATAGCAGAAAAAAATGTAGGTAAAAAAAATTATTTAGAGCTGGTAAATTATATATGTATTTGCATTCAGTACAATAAAAATTATTGATTAAAAGCAATACATGCAAAAAATTCATTTGTTAAATGACGATTGGTATGGAAAGGTCTCCATTCCTCGGATGGACGTTAAGCCGCTATCTTGTGTATAGGAGAGACATACCCTGTGCATGTTAAAGAACACGCTGAATGACGTTGATGAGAGGCTTCCATCTGTCTCCTAATAGCTGCCCAGTAGGTTTCCGCATCCCTTACCAATTCTGAGTTTTTGAGATTCTTGCGACCTGACAGTTTAGCCAATTGTGTGCACAAAATGACATTTTGGATTAAACAACTCAGCGTTTGTTAATTCTTAATCTACCAAAAATATTTTAATTTTAAATTTTCGATGGGGGGAGGGACATTTCCGAGATCCACACTCATGGCTATTCTCTTAGCTCTGGTTTTTTTTAAATAATAATAATAATTTAATTCCATACTTATTTACAGAAACATTACACACAAAAATTTGACATCAAATTTGGATGGAAACTAATTTGGATGGAAAATATAACGAAGCGTTTCACTTTGTTCCCCGTCCGATTGTTTCTCAATATGTTGAAATTCAAGTTTTTTTGCAACGACTGAAACATTCCCTCTACGTAACTAATTCTATTTTGTCTTACATGGATAAAATTTCCGTTCTGTGTTGCATAGATGAAGTCGGCGATGTTACGGAACGAACGCATTCCCCTGTTGAATTTATAGAGGAAAAATGTTATATGCAAATTGTTTTTTGAGCTTCGCAATTTTTTTGGTTGCTATCTCCGACGCATATTGGGCACTCTGCAGGCCCATACATCCAGGATATAGCTTTGTGAGTGTCCCGCCCCCCACACACACACCCCGGTACTTCCTTGACATTCTGTAGATTTAAAATGTTTTAAGTAGACAAGTGTAAGTGATCTCTGGGTTTAAAAATCTTTGCTTGGTAAAATCTTTTGCTAAAAAACTTTGCTTGGTATCTGTTCATCTATCATCAAGGGTAGAAAGTAGGTCTTTTGGTTCGTGGAATATTTTAGTAATTGGGAAACCCTACTTAAGTCCTATACTTAGACCCGTCCCTCCGAAACTAAAATCACAGACCCACTAAAACTGAATTCTTGAACCTCCCGAAACTAAATACTCCGCCCACCCCCCCTCAAACAAATCATGGGTACGTCCTGGTCGTTGGGTATCATTAGGTACCACCTCGCCCGAATCTAGAAAAAACATATAGGGAGAGGGGAAGAGACACAATCGTGCCGAAAAAAGGTAAGGAGGGAGGTGGGGAGATAAGATTTCCATTGCAGTATAATATTTCCCCTTCGTTTTAGAGGTTTTTAAAAATTTTAAAGAAAAATGAGTGAAATATACACAAGTTTCATAATTTTTGGTCACCATTAACCCTTACTAGCGTTTTCAAAGGGCTTATGATCGTTGCATTTTTAAAGGACGGATATAAGGTGGGGATATGGCCCCCACCCTAGATCTGTCCCATGGTACCACTTATATTTGCTCAAAATTCAACCGACTTTGATCAATTAAACCACGGGTTCCAGCTTCTCTGAGTCAAACTTCCCTTCATAGAATTTAAAATGATATTTTCTGTATCAAAATTAATTAAAATAATATTTACGATGCATATAAATTTACAATTTTTTTTTACTGTATCCATAGATTTTTGAGGTTTTTATGTCGAAACAAAATATGCATAACTATGTTAAAAACTGTTCGCTCTTCTAATTAATCTGTTTCGGTCGAAAAACTTAAGAAAGCACCCTACAAATTTTTAAAACGTCTCCGGTGATTTTTGCAATTTAAATTTATTCAGCAAAATCACAGCTTATGCGGATGACACAGCAATGGTGTACAGTCGCTCAAATAAATATCCGAACACTATGGTTGATTACAGAATTCAGAAAAAATATCTGGCAACGATTTTTTTACAAATACAATTTTTACCTTCGTGTCACGAAGGTTGCCAGATCACTAATTTTTAAAAAATCGTTGCCAGATATTTTTTCTGAATTCTGTAATCAACCATAGTGATGGATAAAACTAATTTTATCTATTTCGGCTTAATGAATATAAATAAGTAAAGAGATTGTCACAAAATACCATAATTCTGGTTGTAATTTGGTAAATGGATGTGTCTGTAAAATTATTGAACAGGTCGAATGTGTTAAGTATTTAGGCATTTATGTTGAACAAAATCTAAAATGGAAGAAACATGTAGATACAGTGTGTAAAAAATTAAGATTTATTTTCTATAAGTTATATTACCTTAAATCATGTTCTCATAACAAGTTGTTAATTTTAGTTTATTTCGTTTGGGCTCATTCAATTTTAAGCTATGGAATCACTTGTTGGGGGGGAGGGGGGGATTATATATCAAACCTACTCCCTCTAGTGAAATTGCAAAATAAAATTGTAAAACTAGTTTCAAATAGCAATATTATCAATGTAAATTATCATTACAGAAGCAATGATAACCCTTGAGAAAGTTATATTTATATAGAAGTCTTTTATTCTACATAAAAACAATAATTGGATCGAAAAACGGTTCATCCCATATGATACCAGATGTTCAGCAAACATTTCATGTGAAATCAAAGAAAGCAATCATACTTAAGCATTTTAATTTTATTGCACCAAAATTATATAATTCTTTACCTAATAGTATAAAAGAAGAAAAAGGTGAATGTTATTTTAAGAAAAAAACAAAAACCAATTTTATTTGGTAAAAACTGATGATTATCGAAGACGCTTTTAATGTAATTTCTTAGTTTTTTTCCCGTTGCCAAAGATTTTCGTTTACAGTGGAATTTTGTTTTTGTAATCTGTAAAAGTTATTTTGTAACTCCTAGATTACACATGATACTTGCTAAGTGTATGTTTCTGTCAGTATTGTGTTTTTTTTAAATCGTTTATTTCACTTTAGAAACGCTTCGTTATATTTTCAAATATACTATATGATCAAAAGTATCCAGACACCCCTTCTGAGTAGTGAATTCGCCCATATATACCACAGACATGGCCCAAACAAGTATAAAAGGACACCTGACATGACAAACCACATAGACACGCATGAACAAGCGAATGGGCCGTACGACAGAGCTCAAGCGATTTTCAACGTGACACGGTCATAGGATGCCACCTTAGTAACATGTCAGTTCGGGATATTTTGACCCTGCTGCCACTGTCTTAATCAACTGTAAGTGATGTTTTTGTGAACTGGAAACGCCTAGGAGCAACAAAGTGAAATTGCGACCCAGTAGGCCACGTAAAATGACAGAGCGGGACTGAATCCTGAAGCTGGTGGTGCGACAAAATCGCCTATCCTCGATTACAACACTCATCACCGTGTTCCAAAATGCCTTTGGAAGCAATGCCAGCACCATAACAGTTTGTTGCAAGCTACAGGAAATGGGTTTTCTTGGCCGAGCAGCCGCACACAAGCCTAACATCAAGATCAAAACCAATCGTTGGAGTGGCGTAAAGCAGAGCGCCAGCAGACTCTTAAGGAGTGGAACTGCGTTCACTGGAGTGATGAATCCAGTCCATGAAATCGTTCACTGGAGTGACCATCTGGCTGTCCGATGGACGAATCTGGGTGCAGAGGAAGCCAGGTGAACGCTACCTGCCTGTGTTGTGTCAACTGTGAAGTTCGGTGGAGGAAACACGATCTAGGGCCGTCTTTCATGGTTCGGGCTGGGGTCCCTAGTTCCAGTGAACAGAACTCTGAACGCTGTAGCCTATATATATCCCAACTTTTTGGCAACAGTTCCGTGAAGACCCTTTCTTGTATCATAATGACAATGCCTTTGCCCACAAAGTGAGGACTGTGCAGGAATTGTTTCGTGAGATGGGTGTTGAAGAACTTGACTGGCCTTCAGAAAGTCTTGATTTCTTAGGCACAATTGACGCCACTCTCTCATAAGGGTTCAGTTGTGCTTAAGGGTCCCGCCAGCATCTCCGAGGCATATTCCAAACATTTTCGCAGCATGCACTCCAACCTTACTGTTGGTCATGCTACGAGGTCTTGGGAACTCGGTATTTATCCTAAGCTTGGCTGGGTGTCACATGTCCTTTTGCTGTGGAACTTTGATCATTTGCATATCTCTGATGGCCAATTGGCTCTTGCCCTTTACATATCTCTACTTCCATTCCTTCTTGTGTTACAATTTCCACTTTGAGCAGTGTACCTACAAAATCATCACCCGGACCAGATAGAATTCCATCATCCTTCTATTACAGGTTAAACAATGTCGTATCCTCTTCAACTCTTCTGGATTCTGGCAGAGTTCCTCCTGACTGGACTCACGCTATAGTGATTCTAATTTACAAGATGAAAGGTGGTCCCACTAATCCTACCAATTACAGTCCAATCTATCTGAGAAACATGGCCCCCGAAATAATGGAACGCTGCATACTGTTCAAGATTCTTTACTTTCTTCACATGCCTAATATTATTACATACGAACAGTTTGATTTCATGGCAAGTCGCTCTTCCACAGAGCAATAACTCAACTGTGCCATCCCGTGGCAGAGTGGTTAGCACGCTTGGCTACTAATCTAAGGGACCTGGGTTCGAGCCCCGGGTAAGGCATGTATGTGTGTCATTTTTCTGCTGAGGTCCTGCCATCCTCTCAGATCTCCTACTGTGGCATATAAACTGACAGGCTCCTGTCAGACCTCTGTGGCAGCAGCTGCTTGAGGGGGTTTTTATTATTTTTTTTTAATTTATTATTGACAATTGGGCTACATCAACTGATCCTAGTCTTCCAAATGATATTATTTATATAGATTTCGAAAAAGCATTCGATAAAGATATCATTCGTCTTTGGCACATTTCATAGAACCTTATTTTCTTAGAATTCCTCAGATAATCGTAAGATTAATATTAAAATCGCCTGTCCTCGGTTACAACACTTCAGAGATATTCTATCGGAATTATAGATATTATCACAGATATGCAAATGATCAAAGTTCCACAGCACGGAAAAGTACTCAAGGGTAAAGGCAGCGACGCGAGCGAGTTTGACACTGTATGTTTTATGACAGCAGTGTATCGATTAATTCAGACTTAGAATATCCAAATATTATTCTCCAACCGTTCTCAACTGGCCCCGCGCTAGGGTTAAAAATTTCCTCCCTTCAAGGAGGTGTCCTTAAAGGGAGGAAATTTTCGTTCTAAAGAGGAAATTGCTCTCCATTTTGTGAGAACTAGATTTGAGTTAGCAACATTGTGTGCAGTGTAAATTTTTTGTTTTTGCAATTGCAATCGGGCCTCGCATTTGCTAAGGACATCAGTGCCCTCAACAAAAAAAAAAAAAGAATTGAAGATGCTCCTTCCTCCAACTAAGGATGTCGGAAGTGGTGTTGTTTAAGAATATTCTTGTGTATATACTTTTTTATTATTCACCTCAAACATACCTTGTATTCTACGATCAGTCAGTAGCGCACTGGCTCATAATCTGCAGTTCCCATGTTCGAGTCCCAGTTGGGTCAGCATTGAGATCTATTTCTGCAAAATCTCCCACCCTGTCCGGACCTATATATTTGCCGACTATATTAAATTTTATGCCACTTGCTTGTTTAGACAATATCGTTGCATTCAACGACATGCGATATCATTGAAGAGGAGAATATTCTCCCAGTTAACAATTTCTCCAGACAAAACAACTATCATACATTGGGATATTGCAAACATTGTTCTTGTCGTTATCCATCTGTGCTATATCAGAGAACTCAATTGAGCCTTGCAGTTTTATCCTTATATTTGCCGCATGGCACTTTAACTTCATATGACACCACTGTAATCTGCAAATACTACTAAAAATTTCATGCGCTTTGTTTAATGAAATGCCATGCAATACTTAAATACAAACTATGGGATTCATTGCTTCCTATACCGTTTAAGTTGAATAATACTGAAAATCACCTTAAACTTTCCAACAGCTTTGCAGAAACTTATATACGTGAACTAGTTTAAATAAATATGTCAAACGCAACATTTATTTACTTATGGAATATTATTACTTGGTTCTTTGTGGACAACCAGTTAACGGAACCTTAAGCTAAACAACTAATAAATTAAAAAAAAATTAAATTCCTGCATACAAACTCAATGACCAAACTGTCACAACCACCACAACAATATAGCCATCATTCATGATCAAATCACGAAATCACTTTAATGGCACCTTTTCTTACATTGCAATAATCATTTCAAAATTTTAATGCTGAAAGGAGCCAAGAATGTTAGGTAGGAGCATATTCCACACTTTAAAAATTTTAATTTAAAATTTTTAATGTTGACGCAAGCATGTTAAACAGAGACATGCAATGGCCTGGATTTAGCCCTTAAGGCAGGTCTTTCAGGCTATACTGAATGAATGTAAATGGGTATTATTTTTCACAGTTGGAAACTCACATTAAATAAAAACTCTTTGATGTTTATTCTTATAAATAGGAAAGCTTCTGAAATTAGTGAAGTATCAACAGTGACAATGCAAATTGCCTAATGCATTGTCATAAAAGAATCACATTTAATGTTTCTAATATTTTTATACCCCTCCAAGAGACCAGAAATTGTTTCATTTTTACATTTCAACAGCCAGTCAATTTCTTTTCCAAGAAGGCAAACCCCTGTCCTTCAGTACCCCATACGAAGGCAATTGTAAGGGCACATAAAACACAGATGTACTCCAGAAATGACACTTTTCACTACAAATCCTTCGTATGTCCCTAAATGGCCCCCTCCAGTATTGAGCCTTATGACCGCCCCTGATGTTTTGGCTGGTTCATGTGTTGCTTCCTTTATACAAAAAATGGCATGCTAGTAAAAAAAGGTTAAATGTCCTTTGTGTGAAGCTTGGCATTCTTAAATCCAATAACATTT
This sequence comes from Ryuthela nishihirai, assembly GCA_038380435.1. Lineage (NCBI taxonomy): Eukaryota > Metazoa > Arthropoda > Arachnida > Araneae > Heptathelidae > Ryuthela > Ryuthela nishihirai. The sequence goes on along the minus strand of JAWZYU010000029.1, from coordinate 57,322,280 downwards.
GAAGCTATGTTTGCGTTTTTTATACATCATTTATTGATCTATGAACAAATATTTACAAATGTACATTTTTGATGACAATCTGATACTATAAAGCAGGGATAAGCAACCAACTGCTGTATTTACACAGGTGTCGAGTTGTTGGGTTGGGTTGTATTACCTCTGAGCGGCACTTTTTTGCACACCATGGGCTAAATGGCCAGGTCACATGGACCCCGAAGGCTCAGAGAAGGTTGGGGGAGGGGACCCACTGGAACAGCTGTTGGGAGACAGATGGTAGCCTCCCGTCAAGGCCATCCAGCGTGTTCTTTAACGTGCACAGGGTATGGCTCTCCCACACACGGGACCACGGCTTAACGTCCCATCCGACGGCATTTCTAAGCCCATCGGTGTCCCCTACTGACCGAGGGCAGGGCGAGGAATTTTGCGGAGATAAATCTCAACCCTGACCCAGCTGGGACTCGAACCTGGGAACTACAGATTACGAGCCTGGCGCGCTACCGACTGAGCCACCCCCCCCGCCCCCACAGGTGTCGAAAACACTTTCTAATTCTTTCTTTATTCGCATTACAAGTGTTATCATATTGCGAAATTTCTTCATTCTTATGCCTTTGCCAACAGCACAATGTTTGTCTCTAAAAATCCTAATGAATTTCCTACAATCAGAAGAAAACAATATTTTGTGTTTGTTAAAATAGCATAACTTTTATTTTATGATTTCAATATCAATGGTATAAAAAACTTAAAATATTACGTTATCCCAGTTGGTAATTACTGGAATAAACAAAGTGCAGAAAATTATAATTACCATTATCCTTTATTTGGATAAAAAAAAAAGTGTGTGTGTGTATGGGGGGGGGGAATCACTGAAAATATATTTGGTGCTGGTCAAGTCTGTCTTTAGATGCTCACCGTCTTTGGGGAAAAGTGTTTTCTTCTCAAAACGTCGATGAACTCCTGCCATACAATTTGCACATTAATATTTATATTATAGCAGTGTTACAGATTTAAGTAATGTACATATATACTCATGCACACAAATTGCAATACTATGAAGCAAGCCTCGAACCTCAGTGAAATTGAGCAAAGTGGTAGATGTTGCATGCAGATTAGTGTGTTTAGGGGGACCCTAATATGGGATCTCAGTATGGGGTATGACCCCCATTGGCACCAATGTATTCAGCCAGACATCAATGCATGTAAGTTCCTAATAGTGTCCCGAGACACAATCTGCCATTCTCCAAGTGGAGATATTGGTTGTGGACGCTATCAGAGACGTCGACCAACACATCTCATATATGCTCTACAGGGGAGAAATCTGGGGATATAGTAGGCCAAGGTTGACAACCTGTAGACACTGTAAGAAAATGCCTATCAGATGGGGGACATGCATTATCCTACTGAGAAATGGCACCAGGAGAGCTCTGCAAGAAAGGTAGACAATGGTTCACCAGAATGTTAAAGTATCATTGAGATGTCAACGTTCCCTGACAAACACTAAAAGTGTTCTAGAGTGTAACTGCTGGCACTCCACACCAGAATGTGTGCAAGCACTGTGGTATTCCTAGAAGTGTACTGGATCCTGTCGCAACGATGCTAAACCCTGATGCGACCATTATCTGCACTCAAACAGAAACTAATGGGTATCATTCCCCTCCCATGACACACGCTCAATGCACCAGAGATGACATGCGTGGCAATGATTAGTAGGCAGAGGCAACCTGCTCAGGGGATGTCATGCCTGTAATTCAGCTTCATTCTCAAGTCATCGGATGGTCCTATAAAGACGTATATTCTACCTATGGACACTGGTGCATGCATCACAGGTACCACATTGAACTTGTCGCACAAGGGTTGGTGGTTGCTTGTGGCAGATGAGATCTTCTTGTAGTGTGTTATGTCTGCAGGAACCTGAACCAGGTGACGTGAATCAGTACTGTCCTCGTCCACTGATCCAAACAGCATGTTACAGTGCTCACCTGAGCGACTCAGATGGTCGGCAATATGATAGGCACAGCAACTTGCCTCATGCATCCCCCATGATACAGCCTTGATCGAATGAGCGTAGCTGCTAATACACATGCTTGTGTTCGTCACTTTTGCGTAACTGAAACACTTGCACTGTTTCACTTTCAGTGATTTATTTGCTCTCTGGTATGGTGGATTTTATTGGGATCTAGGGACTGGCAGCGCCACCTCTATTTCCGGCTCCACAAGTCGTCATCCTTTATGGGTGTTGCAATTTTTGTGTCCATCAGTGGAAGCACTGTACTAATGAATGCAATTTGCATTGTGTTAGTAATTGACAATTTTAGGAATATTTCTTTGCATTTAAATATAAATCCTGAAAAAAAAAAAGATATTTCTTGCAAAAGTATACCAGATATTATTATATGGCATTTCTTGAACCATCGCCTTCAGCTGGTACTGAATAATTCAATTAATGATATAAACGAAATTAATCATTTAAAATATTCATGGAGAAAATATATTCCTTTTATCGTATATCAAACAAGAATTGATACAAATTAGAATCAATTTGGAAAAATTAAAAATAAAAGTAATTAAAACTGGGAGAGTTCTTAGACCAAGATGGGCAGCATGCAATTTAAGATCGGTAAAGCTGTCCGGTAAGCATATCAAGCACGTTTTAAACACTTTACGAAAAATAAAATTTTCGAATGCCCAACAGATGAAAAAACAAGTTTTCTAAAAGACTTGGCTTTAATAATAGATAAATTACATGAACTTTCTATTTTTTTTCAGATGCTTTACCATCAAGTAATTGCAACTTGCCTCATGCATCCCCATGATACAGCCTTGATCGAATGAGCGTAGCTGCTAATACACGTGCTTGTGTTCGTCACTTTTGCGTAACTGAAACACTTGCACTGTTTCACTTTCAGTGATTTATTTGCTCTCTGGTATGGTGGATTTTATTGGAATCTAGGGACTGGCAGCGCCACCTCTATTTCCGGCTCCACAAGTCGTCATCCTTTATGGGTGTTGTCGAAAGGGGATTTTCCATGATGAACTAGCATTATTCTCCGTCTGTTAAACCTATTAGTGATCTCATGGCAGTAAATATAATTCGATAGACAATCGACTGATTCTGCAATATAAAATATATCGACTGAACTGCAATATAAAATATATCGACTCTTTAACAATTAAAAGAGCATATAGGTTATAACGATAAATACGTCAATTAAAAGTGATATATGTGGATCAATGCATATGTAAAAATATGATTTGAAGAAAACACCATCTATGGATATTTGACAACAGGAAGTTTGATAGAAAGCATCATAGTAAACATGCGAGCACGATTATTGAGTTCTGAGCATTGTTTAAAGAGAAAATTTATCTCTTCAATTTATTAGAATTGAAAACCTGGAACATGAAAGAAATATCTCCCCTTGGAAGATGAAGAAAAATTACAGCATTTATGTAAAATTATAAAATTTGATGTTGATTTCAACGATTTCCACAAATATGTTGATAATGCAATTTACTCTAATAGAGAAATTCCCCAAACCGCAATACATTAGCCATCAGCTCTGCCAATGTCGAAAGGGGATTTTCTATGATGAACTAGCATTATTCTCCGCTGTTAAACCTATTAGTGATCTCATGGCAGTAAATATAATTCGATAGACAATCGACTGATTCTGCAAGGATCTAAGAGTTTGGCAGCAAAGTGAAAAGCTATAATAAAAATTAGGAATTTATATGGAAAAAATAAATCCATAGTAAATACACAGATTACCTGTAAGTATAATAAATAATAATAAATACCCCCTCAAGCAGCTGCTTGCCACAGAGGTCTGACAGGAGCCTGTCAGTTTATATGCCACAGTAGGAGATCTGAGAGGATGGCAGGACCTCAGCAGAAAAACGACACACACATCCATGCCTAATCCGGGGCTCGAACTCAGGTCCCTTAGATCAGTAGCCAAGCGTGCTAACCACTCGGCCACGGGACGGCTACCTGTAAGTATAGAATTCAATAAATACTTACGTGGAAAAAATTACTGCCGACGATAAACAGTAGTGATTCAACCCGTCGGCAGTAATTTTTTCCAAGTAAGTATGAAAATTGTTGTCTGAAAATCAAACTTTGATATAGGTAATTTTTTTTGTTTTTTGCTCACCAAGCCATTTTTTTCCTCAAAAAAAAAAAAACAGCGAACTCATTGATCAAAAATTAGCAGCTAACTACTGAAGTGGATCTATTCTAAAACGAAGTATTCAGGGTCTTAAATCTGCAAACATCACAAAGCATTTCTTCAGGATTTTTGAGTTTCAAGATGTTAGTTGCTGCACAACTGCTCAGGGCAACGGCTATCTTAAACAGCAAGATGACATGAGATTACAGCTAGGTTGAGTTGTTTTACCTCTGAGCGGCACTTTTTTGCACATAATGAGCTAAATGGCCAGGTGACAGGGACCCCGAGGACTCAAAGGTTAGGGGAGTTAACCCACTGCAACAGCTGTTAGGAAACAGGTGGCAGCCTCCTATCAAGGCCATCCAACATGTTCTTTAACATGCACAGGATATGGCTCTCCCACACATGGGGCCACAGCTTAACGACCCATCCAACAGACAGTAGCCTTTATCAAGTCCATTGATGTCCCCTACTGACTGTGGGTAGGGCGGGATGTTTACAGTTAGACAATTGTCACGAAAGATGTCAGCAGTTACAGAGATGGCAGCTTCCCTATATGTGCAAAGGTAGTAGCATGAAATTCTCTATCACAAAAACATGGTTTGTGCCCCCTTTATGTCTTTCAATAGAAGAGCTTGTTTAATGTGGTGCAGCAGATGGCACCTTTGGAGTCCATCCCAGTGACAAATGTGCTATATACATTCACAAATGAGTCCAGATTTAATATGAGCGCTGATTCTTGATGTAGATTCATCTGGAGAGAGCAAACACAACACCACGAACACTATAACTTCTAAAACGGGTCCACTTCAGTGGTGGTAATAGGATGATCACGACGACTGGCTATAACAGAGCTTCAGTTTTTAGGAAGGCATTCTGACAAAGCTGTAAGTAGATTCTTGACTCCTATATGACGCATTTTATTACTCTCAGCAATAACTTCATTTTTATGTAATTTTTGGAATATTTCTGAAGTTCCCAAAGGAGGGGAACTTCAGATGCTACCTCATACCTGCTTTTGCAAAGAAGTGGGCTTATTTTCATGAAATCTGTCATCAGCATGTATAAAAACACATGCATGTAAATTGTGCGGCTCTCAGGGAAGATCATATACTTTACTGATATTTGTTATCCCCAATTCCAGGACTTCGTTATGTGAACTGATAAGCAGCACTCAAGAATATTACATGATTTTGTCATTATCCAACTTGCTACTACTCAGTCATACAACAATACCTTTCCTGAAAGCCATTTTGGGTATCCTTTAATTTTGAGCACTAGTGTAGTTTCAATATCCTGTCCACTAAAACAGAGATTTTGAAAATATTTCCTCTGGAATCCTTGGGTTCCATGATAGTTTGATTTGATTTGATGATGGTCATCAATGATGGAATTTCATGGACAGATTGATGGCGTTGGGGCACTGAGAAAAACATGTTTCAACTTTTGTCCAACTTGGACAAAAAGGGAATATTTAACACCTCCAATGAAATTTTAAATGGGTAGGCAATTCTTTCATTGCATCTAAAAATGTATCTGAATTATTATTGAAAGGAATAACTAATTGATATTTTAAATTATTTCCCTTATGAAACTTGATCAAATGGAGATTATAAATATTTTATCATTGCCATTTACGACCTGAAATGTTTTACTTTTGCAGCAACAAATTTATGTGAAGCATCCTTATTTCTACATGTAGTACAAAAAACAGCTGAATATAAATGTAATGCAGAAGAGGAGCTGTGCTTGCCAGTAGCAACTGCTCAAGATAATGAACTCCTAGCAAAGTTATCACATTCAAGATGAAAATTATTTTGCAATATAGTAATATTTGCAAAAAGAATTAAATATTAAAATATTTAACATTTCTATTTTATTGCTTTTTTAAATTGTTAATTACATTTGTGAATTTACAATAATAGTATACCATAAATAAATAAACAAAAAATAAATAATAAATAAATAAAAAACTTGCGTTTCTCAATGCAAGTTTTTTAACATAAACAAACCGTACAACACAAGGAAGCTTTTCCTAGTATCAATGAGCACAGAAGCAACTGTTAATGGTTCTATTTTGTGGCCTCATTTTTAAGCATATATTAAACATGTGGATATAAAACACAGTACCAGATGTGTACGATCTTGTAATAGCAGTGCTAAATAAACATCATTGTCAATTTATGGAAATGCTCATGAAAAACATATGAAAAAATAAATATATTATCAATAGAAACATTTGAATGAATTTAACTTTAGAATGAAAATGCTACTTCAGTCCGATTTTGTGGAAATTGCTATTCTCTAATATTGCTTATGGTATTGTCACTACTGTTGCTTTGTAAGTCAAAAAGTATATTTTGAAAAACTTGTTCACTTATTACATCACTGCCACAATTTAGAAACGGCATGGTCTAAATCTGCCCAAGTTTCATTTAAAGAGTAAATTTTCTTTTGCTTCCATGATATTCTTTGTTGTAAATATTTTCGTCTCCATATTATTATACCATATAGTTCAGTTAAGCAGTTTGGTGTTTGTAAGTGGAAAAGCTAAAAAAAAATACCCCTCAAGCAGTTGCTTGCCACAGAAGTCTGACAGTAGACTAGCCATATCTATATAATGCGATTTAAATTAAGTAAATTGAGATACGAATTTATTATATTAATACCTTGTTTAAATTCAGCAATTTATTTCTGATGAAGAATTATGAAACCCTTTTACTGATCATTGGCAAGGTAAATTGATCACAACTTCATAACCATCAATTATTTATCATTACTTAACTGGAGTATGGAATATTTGACTTGAATCAAGCACTATTAGAGAAACATATATTTTTAAAATACCATTTGTAATTCCTTTTATTGTGTTCTCACAAATCAGGTCTAATCATTAGATTTTAAACTTTACATATAATTGCAAGCAGTTTGGTTTGTTTTGGTTTGTTTTACCTCTAAGCGGCACTTTTTTGCACACCATGGGCTAAATGGCCAGGTCACATGGACCCCGAAGGCTCAGAGAAGGTTGGGGGAGGGGACCCACTGGAACAGCTGTTGGGAGACAGATGGTAGCCTCCAGTCAAGGCCATCCAGCGTGTTCTTTAACGTGCACAAGGTATGGCTCTCCTGCACACGGGGCCACGGCTTAACGTCCCATCCGACGGACGGCGGCCTTTCCAAGACCATCGGTGTCCCCTACTGACCGTGGGCAGGGCGGGGAATTTTAATTGCAAGCAGCTTCTACTGTCTATGCCACTTTGACTACACACAAATACACCACTGAAACTACCTTGCTTTCTTCAAGAGTTGCTAATTTTAAGTGCTAATAACATTTAAGTGCATCATCTAGCAACCAAATACAGTAGATGAAATTTATTTTTCCTGACCACTGTTATGTTGAAACCAATATATCTAAAAAATCCATACGTTATTTTTTTATGTGAACAAATACACTTATATGTACTGATGAGGTCTTTAGCCAATAGGCAAAGAGCTGTTTGTTTACATCAGTTCTCCACTTAGGTGAAACAGAGTATAGATATCTTATTTCAATTAGAAGTGGGATGTTAAACATTACTAGCCATCACAGTTGAGATCTGCTAACTTTTAAGTAATTAAATAGGTCCAAGGTAGGTGTCAAGATGTACAGTAATTCAATATATTCATATTTACAATAACTCTCAATGTACAGATCCTCCAACATGAACAGATTCTAGGTTGGCAGTAAGTTTATTTAGTGTTTCTGCAACATCAAGTTCTGTAGATGGTACATTTGGGATCAAGCCATGTCTATTCTCCTTGGGCTTAGGTAACTTACAGTTGCAGCAAGGAAGAGGAGGTGTAAGAATGTAATCATGAATTAGAGCCTAAGAAAGAAAATAAATATGAAATTTATGTTAATAATTATCTAAGCAATGCATACAATTGCACACTTTCAGATAAAGTCAGTATATACTTATGCACATAAAATTTTGCTAGAAAAAGTTTGTTGGCAGAAACTTGCATCTGATTGACATTCATCTCATGAAAAATCAGATCTCACACAATTCAACTGTATAATGAGAATCATGGGTCATGACTGACTTGATTTAGAGTATACTTTTCTCCAAAAGACATATATACACTGTTGTTCATAATTTAAGGAAGTTTAACAAAATTGAATATATATCAATAAATTCTTTCTAGAATTTAATGAAAGTTTCAAGATATATTTAGAATGAAATAACTCAAATTTATAGCTATTAAATTTGCATTTCTCAATGCAAAAGACTCCAATATACAAATTAAGCTGTCAATAAAAGCATCTTCAGGAATGAGCAGTGACAGATTACCCAACAGGCACATAAGGTACTCCTCACCTAGGGCCTTAACACTCATGAAGGCCTCAAAACAGTCAAACTCGACTTTTTTTTTTTTAACATTTTATTGAATAAAATATTTCATAATCAGTATAATCTACTATTTGTGTACACAGTTCATATTTTTACTCAAGTTAATAACAACTATGATGTAATTTTGTTAAATACACTAAAATGAACAAATTTTGGCTTATGGCTAAGTATTCATTTATTTTTTAGTATGTGCAATTTGTATAATGCATAATAAATTTTCTATTGCTGCACTTCTGCAATTCAGTTTATTTAACATGCTGTATGCAATATTTCCATTAGTAAGTTGCAATTTTTTTTGTAGAATGAATACAAAATACCCCCCCCCCCCATACTCACAGACAGTTGGGATTCTCTCAAATCTTTTACATCTAGGATCTCCAGATACCTTATCCACCACTGGGAACAAGTATTTCTCATTTCAGATTAAGAATGGCTTTATCGAGCATTTCAGATTCAGTTTTGTTACAATGCAAAGGAGAAATCATTTGGATGATGGTGCAGAGGTTGGAAGGATGGAAGCAGGACAGTCACATTAGATAAGACTGCCGGATTTATGAATGTGTCATAAAGTGCAATTTCCAGACTCTGGAGATGTTTTCAAGACACTAGAGAGAAAGAGCCACACTATAAAAGAAAGAGCCAGGGTAGGCCCAGGGTAACAACAGTTCAAGATGATTATTTCCTATCTCAAACTACAAGGTGCAATAGCATGATGTCAGAGTGCCAACTTGCATTAGAGCTGTCACAGAAAAGGTAGTTCCAGAGTAACTCTATCCTGATGACTTCATGAAAGAGGGTTATATGCTAGAAGGCCTGTAGTGTGCATACCACTAACCTCAGTTCATTGGAGAGCATATCTGGAATGGATCTGACAGCACCATAATTTGATCTATGATCAATGGGAACAGGTTCTCTTTTCAGATGAATCATGATATAGCATAAATAGTTTCTTGGCACCAATGCAACTGGAGAGAGTTTGGGACATGTTATCACTCCTTGAATATCATAGAGACCATTTTGGTGGGAGTGGTTTGTTGGTCTGGGGAAGTATCACTATCAATGGCTGTACAGATCTGTATGTGTTCTCAGGAGGGACTCTAACTGCTCTAACAGGCTTTTTGGAGGTATTATTTGGTCAGAACTCATTTTTATGGATGATAACATTCATCCACATAGAGCTCAGATAGTGGAAGAATACCTTAAGAGCACAGATATCCAGAGAGTGGATTATCATTCCAGTGAGATCCCCAGACCTAAATCCCATTGAACATGCATAGGATGCTTTGGGGAGGCGAGGTGAAAGTCATCAACCCCCTCCAAAGGACCCTTCTTGAGCTGAGAAATGCTCTTATAGTGGAGTAGGATTTGCTACCCTCTGCATTATTGGATAACCTTATTAGAAGCATGAGGGCTCATTGTGCAAGTTTATTGCTGTTAAGGGTAATTATACTTCTTACTAAATAACTTCAATATCTACAATGATCTATAATTTTCCATAATTGGAAAAGTTTTCTGATATTAAATATCTTCTGATACTTTATTAAACTTCAAAAAGGATTTCTTGAGATAGTTGCATTTAATTTAATTTAACTTCCTTAAATTATGAACAATTAGTTACTAATGTAATATGTACAATTAAAAGCCAAATTCAGCCAAAACAAGCTAACAACTACCGCTGCTGAGTTGGCAATACAACACACAGCAACCACAGACGGGGAGCATGTCACATTGCTAGCACATGTATCCACTTACTATGGAACCATAGTCTGTGAGGTTATTGAAATAATGACCTCAGCCATCCCCACCTGCAATCGAGACACTGGAATCACCCTTCACGACATATGGAAAGAAGCTCTCAATAGACCTAATGTTGCCCCATAGTGTCACTTTACTGAAGAAGGAGTGCTGTCCTTGCTCCGAAAAGCTTCTGAGTTTTAGCCTAAAAACTTTTAACATGCAAATAGTTTGAAGGATAAACTTTAAAAAATTTCTGCTCACTGAGAGAGAATTTTAAGTTATTTTAACATACATGACATGTTTCAATCACTTCAGAGAACACATTTGCAGTTGAACAAAATAATAATGAAATATATATAATATAAATGAAAAAGTCTTTCTAGTTACATGGCCTATTTCATTAATATATCTGCACACTGAAGATAATAGCAACTATATATATGTAATATTATTTGCTTTTTATAAGCACTAATGCTATTTAATACTCCAATTTTAATATTCAATTGATTAAACAATTTAAGGCCAATATACACAGAATGGATAAATTATTATATACACCCTGATAACAATATGCAAAGCAGAGTATTGGGTCCAGTCACATGGGATGACGAAACTGGTAATGCCTATAAATAGAGCAAGTCTTTACGCATTGGAAACCAATCACGGAAAAGTAATCATGAGTAAAGGCAGCAACATAAGTGAGTTTGACTGTGGCCAGATAGTAGATGTGAGAAAGGCCAGTTGTTCCATCACTGCAATTGCTGAACTGTTGGGTTTTCCATGTCAGACCATTGTATGTGTATATCAAGACTATGTGAAATACTGCAAAAAACCAGCGGGAGAAATGTGGACATAAACATGCAATTGACTCTTCAGTTGAGTGCAGACAATCCTGCATCATTACTGTATGGCTACCATGGAGCAGATAACATTGGAATTGAATGAGGGCACGTCCACAAGCTTATACACAGACTATCTGTCATACCATGCAAAAAATAGGCTATGGCAGTCGACGTCCACATCTTGTTTCCTTGTTGACTGCAAGGCACTGAAAGATTAGGCTGCAGTTTGCAAAGGCCTATCACAACTGGAGTGCAGAGGACTAGAAACATGTCATCTGGTCTGATGAATTCCAACTATATCATGCTGATGGAAGAGTGCATGTGTAGTGTAAACCACACAAAGAGATGGAGTTGGGGTCATACAGGCAAGTGGAGGCAGTGTAACAGTTTGGGGTGCATTTAAATGGGCTTCATTGGGGCCCCTCATACCTGTTGAGACCTCCATCACTGGCACAAGATATGTGAACATCCTCACCGACCATCTACACCCATTCGTAATGATTATCTTTCTGCACCATGATGCCATCTTTCAACAGGAAATGATGCACTGCATACTTCCTGAGTGGCAAACAATTTGCTCCAGGAGCATTCAAGTGAATTTACCACACTCGAATGGTCCCCTCAATCATTGGACCTCAACTCCATTGAGAATTTGTAGGACAAACTGGAAAGATCTTTTCGAGCCGGCCAACCCTCACCACCAACTGCAGATGCTCTAAGACATGCGATCCTTCCTTCATGGGCAGCAATACCACCTCTGTGATTTCAACACCACATTGAGTGCTTACCAAGACATCTGGCTGCTGTTGTGAGGGCAAAAGGTGGAGCAACGGGTTATTAGTTAGGCATATATAATAATTTAAAAAATTTGTTCAAAAAAGTAAATACAAACATCAACATTCTTAACAACAAAATATAAACTCAATTCATATTCCTGCCAATTTGTCTCCCTTTCTCACTGAGGGCATCAGGTTGGAGGCTACAGGAGATAAATTTTGATGACTGCATACTTGGAATTTGAACCTGAGATAATCAGATTATGAATCTAGTACACTACTGACTAGGGCTGGATATGGGGGAAGGGGAGGTATTAGATGTAAAAACACATGAATTTCAATTTGAGTTTTAATAAAAATTGCCATTCTTACCTCACTAGCATGTATTCTTTTCTTTGATGAATATACTAGAAACTCACTCAACAGTTTACGTGCCTCATCTGTAGCATCAGGAATCAATTTTTCCCATGAGATGGGTTCATAATCAGGAAAGGATATTTTGTTATAATCTGGTAACTCAGTCATACCCTTTAAAAAGAGATATAGCAATTATTTTTTAAAGCTTTTTATTTAATCTATTGTGAAAGAGCAAACTTTTCTTACTTTTTCAAAGTTAAAAATTGGTTCATTGTCCAATGGGAGGAAACAAGAAAAGCTTTAATTGCTCACATTTATAACATCGCACATTTTTAAATGGGAGAATAATAAATAATATGCATTTACAGAATTTATACAGTGTCCAATAAGTAATAATGGGGTTTTGAAGAACTGTCTCCAAATATACAAAAGGAATCACATTGAATGTTGTAACTGTACATCCCCCCCCCCCCAATCACAGTTCCACAGGTGGCCACCAGACGAGATGACACACCACCTTATTTCTCATGAGATGGTTATGAAAGTTCTTTGTATAGCATTTCCTGGCATATGAATTGGCAGGGGTAGTTCAAATTTTATGACCACCAAGGAGCCCTGATTTGACACCCCACCATTTTTTCTTGTGGGGCTTTGTAAAGAATTCTATTTACATGGATAAAATTTGAGACCTGAATCATATGAAAGCTAGAATAAATAAGGTGTTCACTTTGGGCCTCATAGAATAAGATAATAAGGTGCTCACCTAGGGCCTCAAAGCAGTGAATACATGAAACATTTTAACATATTATTCAGCAAAATATTTCACAATTGATATAATCTATTATTTATGTACATCTTGTGTTTTAGGTTGACATCAAATATGATGCAATTTACATTAAATACACTGCAATGAACAGATATATCTGTTTACAATTCAGTTTTCATTTTTCAATATGTGCAAGTTTATATAATATATTTAAAATTTTATATTTATACATTTTTGTAATTTATTTACCTACTACATACATTTGTTTCCCTTATTATGCAAAAATTTTTGTAGATTGAGTACCCACCACACTTCTGGACATTTGGGGACCTCCCGAATTTTTTGTTCCTACCTCTCAGATCTTCTACTTTGGCATATAAACTGACAGGCTCCTGTCAGACCTCTGTGGCAAGCAGCTGCTTGAGGGGGTATTTATTTTCATTTTTATTTAGTGCCATCAGATACCTTAATCCATCACCGAGCATGTAGGACAAAAAATAGAATATACCAATTGGACAAAAAATAAAATATACTAATTGGACAAAAAACAGAATATACCAATTGGACATGTATGACAAAAAATAGACTATACCAATTGGACATATGCATCTGTAAATGTGAAAATTTCCTAATTATGTTCAAAATCAATATTGAGGTACACTTTCAATTAAAATATGACTTTCTTGAATATATTTATTATTTTCCTCCATATTAGTTCTCAAAACCCACCATTATTTTTTGGACACCCCTGAACAGCTGTTAGATGATAGAAGCTTCCGATCACCAAGGCCATTCAATGTGTTCTTTAGTGTGAACAGGATATGACTTACCTGCACATGGGGTCACAGCTTTATGTCCCATCAGATGGATAACGGCCTTTTCTAACCATTAAATATTTTATTTACATAAAATACATAATTAAATTCTATTTAATTTGGTATATTACCTGTCCTATGTCATTAGTTATTTGGCAAATAATTATAAAGTTCTTTTTTTGATTGAGCACAGATGAAAAAGAAAAACTTGGCAACATGGTAAAATTCAGTTTTTCAGGTCTGGTACTGTATGGGTTAATATCCCATTTGACAGACAGCAGCATCCCCAAACCCATCAACATTCATTTTCTCATAAAAGGCAGATTGAGGGTTTGCAATGAAAAGCTCAGCATGGGCACAGATTGGGTTGTTATATCTCTGAAGGCCTTTTTTTTTCACACAACGGGCTAAATGGCCAGGTCACAAGGACCCCAAGAGCTCAGTGATGGTTGGGGCAAAGGAACCCACTGGATAGCTGTTAGGAGACAGAAGTTTCCCATCAATGCAAACCAGCATGTTCTTTAATATAAATGGTTATGACTCTCTTACACACAGGGTCACAACTAATGCCCCATCTGATAGACAGTGGCCTTACCAAGGGAAGAATTGGAGTTCATGTAAAAAATTCCAAATGCAAACCTGGGAACTGCAGATTATGAGCCTAGCTTACCTCCATCCCTCAGATAATTGGCATTCAGATCATTGGCTTTTTACTGCAATTTAAATAAATACCTACTGTAAATAATTAAAAGATTACATCTGTTACATACAGGCCATGTTTCTTCTGTTGGCGTTCCTAGTGCTCTGAGGACAAGACATAGTTGTTCAATATCATTTTCACCCTACATTAAAAAAAAACGACATTAAATTACAAAAATATTTTTGTTAACACATAGAATTTATCATATTTTGATATACAATTATAAAAAGCTGTGCTTTAACAGCAAGTACTAAAGATCCATTACATAACAACAAATATTAGTGACGTCTAATGCTCTCATTGATCATCGTCATCATCCTCAAGCAGCCATGGGCTACGGAGGTTCAACCAGATCATGTAATTTAGTTTTCCAAGCAAGTCTGTCCTGAGCTGCATCTGCTGCATCTGACCACTGCACACCAATTCTAATAAGGTTCTGTTTGACATTGTCTGCCCATCACATTATAGATCTCCTCCTCTTTCTGAAGCTTTTAGGCACATTGTTCATAACCCTATTTGCCAATCTATAATTATCCATACGGGCAACATGGCCAAACTAACGGAGTCTCTCTCTGCACAATATGCTGCTTAAAGGAGGTTGCCAACCCCTTTACCTAACCTCTTCATTACTTACAAAATTGAACCACCTAATGCCCAAGATACTGCATAAGCATCTAGAATCAAAAGCATCTAGTTTCCTGTTATCTTGTTTACACAGCATCCAAATTTCACTACCATAACTAACTCTAGAAAGAACCAAACTATTACACAATCTAATTTTAGGTATATATGCCTATTTTTCCACACTCTCCATAGATTCCTAAAAGTCACAGAAGCAATCCCTATTCACCTGTTAATCTCATGCTGCACATCACCAGTATCTGTTACACAACTCCCAAGATAATTAAACTGAGACACTTCTCAAGGGTGCAACCATTCAAAATGACTGAAGCACCAACTGTCTGACCACTTTTCATCACTTTAGTTTTTTCTCTGTTTATCACCAAACCAATTCTATTACCAGTCTCATTAGCAGCCCTAATGAAAGAATTCATCTCATCAATATCATTAGCCAACAAGACCAAATCATCTGCATAATCTAAATCAGAAATTTTCATATCTCCAGACCATTTAAGGCCAAAATCTTTCCCTTGCAGTGAATTTCCCATAACATAATCAATAACCAAACTAAAGAGAAAAGGAGACAAAATGCACCCTTGTCGAACACCAGAAGTAATGTTAAACCAATTGTTACAAGCCTTACCAACTCTCACACTCTCTATGATAACAACTCATTGTTATCATAGAGAGATTTCATTATGTTAACTAACTTGTCTGGTGATCTCAAGACGATCTATGATCTCACGATCAACAGAGTCAAAAGCCTTTTTGAAATCAACAAAGCTAGAAACCAAAGGTTTCTAAAACTCTAAACATTTCTCAAGAATCTGCCTAAGTGAAAATATCTGATCCACACATCCTCTACCACTTCTGAATCCACATTGCTCATCACGCAATTGACTGTCAACCAGATTCTTAATTCTATTAAGCATAATCATGGAAAGAACTTTACCTGGAACAGAGAGTAGGCTGATACCCCTATAGTTATCACAAGAACTGCGATCACCTTTTTTGAAAATAGGGATAACAATAGCTCTGGTAAAATCCTTAGGAACCATACCTTTATCATAAAAGATATTCAAAATTTCAGTCATCCAAGTGGTAACCAAAACACTTCCAGCTGTAAGCATTTCCGTAGTAATTTCATCTACCCCTGGGGATTTATGAAGTTTAAGTTCAGAAATAGCCAAAATAACTTCAGATTGTGTTATAGGGCCAACATTAATGCTGCCATTGCATCTATCATCATTACAAACAATGGGAGTAGAACTAACCACATTGTTCAGAACATCACTGAAATGCTCAGCCCACCTACCCATGACAAAATCTTCACCTTCTATAACCTTACCTTGTTTATCCTGCAATCCTTGTATGCCTGTCCGTTTTCTACCACATAAAACATTAACTATCTGGTACAGCTCTCTGCTGTTGTGCTGCCTAACTGCTTTCTCAGCTTTGTCAGCCAAACCATCAAGCCAAAGATTCTTATCAGTAGCTAACTGATCCTTTACACGTTTATTAAGCTCTCTGTAATCCTTTCTATTAGGACTAGTAGGGTACTGATTAAGGACATTCCTGCAGTTCCTTCTTTCTGAAATAAGCTCAAGTGCCTTATCACTTAAATAATTCTGCCTCCTCTGCTCCTTTTTTCCTAAAAGAGTACTGTTAGTTTCCAAAAAAGCCTGTTTAAAATGGCCCCATTCTTCCTCAACTTCAGTAGTAAGCATAACATGATTGTCATAATGACTAAGTAACCTATCATGGTAAGCTTTGGCTATAACTGGATCTTTCAGAGCTTCAGTATTAAAAGTAAATTTTTTAACCCTAGCACAACACTTTTTGAGTTCAAGTTGCAACACACTTTTAACAAGGTAATGATCAGATACAATTTCAGCTCCCCTATATGACCTGGTATTCCTAACAGAACTAGACCATTTGCTGTTAATTAATATATAATCTATCATATTCTTATGTATCCCATCTGGTGAAACCCATGTGTATTTATGTACACAGTCATATCAGAATAATATGACCACCTACCATACATATACTATGGTAGGTGGTCATATTATTCTGATACAACTGTATATGTATGCAGTGTTTATAATATATGTTATGTGGTGTTTGTAATAATTAGTTATTCTCAAACTATTAATTTTGCTTACCTGTAAGAGATGTTGCCTATTGCCATGCAGCTACCAATACCAAAAGGGCCTACCATCCCTCTCCAAAGGTCAGAGTCAGTACCATTTTGACATTAAAGTTACTTAGAACAAGGGTAATATCTCCTTTTTTGACAGAATTGAAAATATCCCGAAGTTGTTCGTAAAACTTATCCTTCTCATCCTCATCCTCAGTGGGGGCATAACTGCAGATAATATTCAAGTCTTTAATGCTTGTCTGAAATTTTGCTGTAAGAAACCTTTCATTAATGCACTCGTATCCTAGAAGAGCTGAGAAGCAGACCTACGCTTTGGTGATGCTTGTTATCGTCCCTTCCTGAAAAAAGAAATTTAAAAATTATTTTTAAGAATCTGACATTTATTTGTCCATCTGGTCTCTTTTAATCTGAGAATATCTAAATTATAATGGTGGAATTCTTGTGTGAGGACATTAAGAGAATAAGCTCTGTGCAGAGTCCTCACATTCCAACTACCTATGGAGAGAAATGGTTAGTGGGATGTTAATAAAACTATGTTTATTGAGAGAGGAAATGCCAACAACGTGAAACAGCCCCCTAATCACAGGCATGGGGCAAAAACCTGTTCCCCCACCACTAATGGCTGAAGCCATCTACACTGAAAGACTTCTCCAATGTAGAATTTCATGATGCCCATAGAATCAAGAGTTCAGGTGCTTGTGACGACCTCTGTTCAGGATTATCCACCAGTTGATAAAACATATCCTGTGAATCTATTCACTTGGAGCTGTCAATCAACAAAAAACACAGTGGCAGATTTTCTCTCCACAGAAGCCCACTAGTGCATCAAATTCAGGATTCATAATCAAGCTCAGAGCCAGGTTCCAGTCCAATAGGTTTTTATGGTCGGCACCAGGACCATGTATGGGTGACCACTCCTCAGCAGGGTTGAAAAAAAGAAAAGCTTCATAGTTGTCCAGATCAGTAGGCGACACTAATCTGGCAGTCCTCCCCTTCTGTTCACTTCCACAAGAGAGCAGCTCTTTGGATTAATGGCCTGCACCACGAGAAAGCAGATTCAGACATAAGGTGCTATCCTGGCTGGTTCTATGCATTATCACAGGGGATTGGTGCATAGCTCTCCTTCCAATGACTACCTAGTTACCATTTACTAGAGGGTGTAATTTTAGTTTTAGAGAGATTTGGATAGTGTATATCGTAATATTTCATCAATCCTATCCAACACGAAAATGAATTTTTAATATATCTCTGTAAAGAAAAAAGTTCGATGTCTACAAACGGTCAGACAGACGGACACATGACAAAGCAAAACTATTATCTCGTTTTCTTTGAAAACTAAAGAAAAATTGAAAGGGATGATATTAAAATATAATGAATCTATTTTTACAATAATTTACTATGAACAGTGACTAAAGGCCTCTCCTTTTTCCCTAAAAGAGTACTGTTAGTTTCCAAAAAAAGCCTGTTTAAAATGGTCACATTCTTCCTCAACTTCAGTGGTAGGCAAACCATGACTGTCATAATGACTAAGTAACCTATCATGGTAAGCTTTAGCTATAACTGGGTCTTTCAGAGCTTCAGTATTAAAGGTAAATTTTTTAACCCTAACACAACACTTTCTAAGTTTAAGTTGCAAGACACTTATAACAAGGTAATGGTCTGATCCAATTTCAGCTCCCCTATATGACCTAGTATTCCTAACAGAACTAGTCCATTTGCTGTTAATTAATATATAATCAATCATATTCCTATGCAGCCCATCAGGTGAAACCCATGTGTATTTATGTATGTCGCAGTGTTTGTAATAAGTGTTAGTTATTCTGAAACCATTGAGTTTACTTACCTGTAGGAGACATTACCCATTGCCATTGCAGCTACCAATACCAAAAGGTCCTATCACTTCTCCCCAAAGATCACAGTCAGTACTAACTTTGGCATTGAAGTCACCTAGAACAAGGGTAATATCTCCTTTCTTGACAGAATTTAAAATATCCTGAAGTTGCCCACTTCAAGTAAATATTAATATTTTTGTTATTCAGCAATAAATAAGTTTTCTATTCATGTGCATTATAATCATTTCTCTTTATTAGTTTTTTTTAATAAATTTTTGTGTTGCCACATGCATTTTTTACTACATGACTCCAAAAAAGCCATATTAAAATAAAACTAGTCATCTTTTTTGTTAAATATTATATTTTCATTAATGCACTCATATCCTAGAAGAGCATCACTAGCGTGTCTGCTGAGAAGCAACCCATGCCTTGGTGATGCTTATTGTCGTCCCTCCCTGAAAAGAGAAATTTAAGATTATTTTTAAGAATCTGACCTTTATCTGTCCATCTGGTCTCTTGCAAGCCGAGAATATCTAAATTATAATGGTGGAATTCTTGTGTAAGGACATCAAGAGAAAAAGCTCTGTGCAGAGTCCTCACATTCCAACTACCTATGGAGAGAAAATGGTTAGTGGGATGTTTAAAGAAACTATGTTTATTTAGAGAGGGAATGCCGACAATATCAAACAGCCCCCTAATCGCAGACATGGGGCAAAGACCCGTTCCCCCACTACTAAAGGCTGAAGCCATCTACACTGGAAGATTTCCTCCAATATAGAATTTGACGATGCCAATAGAAGCAAAGAGTTCAGGTGCCTGCGATGACTTCTGCTCAGGATTATCCACCAGCTGATAAACATATCCTGTGAATCTATTCACTTGGGGCTGTCAACCCACAAACAAACAGAAAACACAGTGGAAGATTTTCCCTCTACAGAAGCCCACCATTGCAGCAAAATCAGGATCCATAATCAAGCTCAGAGCCATATATCTGTCCAGTCCAGTGGGTTTATATGGAGCACCAGGACCCTGTGTGGTTGACCACTCCTCAGCAGGGTAGAAAAAAAAAAAGAAAAGTAGCCATAGTTACTACTACTACATAGTTAGTAGATCAGTAGGCCACACTAATCTGGCAGCCCTCCCCTTCCGTTCACTTCCACAAGAGAGTATCTCTTTTGAAAGGTACTAACGGTCTGCACCACGAGAAGGCGGGGTCAGACATTAGGTGCTAGGCCTGGCCAGTTCTATGCATCATTACAGGGGATTGGTGCATAGCTCTCCTTCCAGTGACTACCTAGCTACCATTATCTGCTATTATGCCCCCACTGAGGATGCCGATGAGGATGAGAAGGATAGGTTTTATGAACAACTTCAGGATATTTTGAATTCTGTCAAGAAAGGAGATATTACCCTTGTTCTTGGTGACTTCAATGCCAAAGTTGGTACTAACTCTAACCTTTGGGGAGGAGTAATAGGCCCTTTTGGTATTGGTAGCTGCAATGGCAATGGGCAACGTCTCCTACAGGTAAGTAAACTCAATGGATTCAGAATAACTAACACTTATTACAAACACCGTGACATATATAAGTACACATAGGTTTCACCTGATGGGCTGCATAAGAATATGATTGATTACATATTAATTAACAGCAAATGGGCTAGTTCTGTTAGGAATACCAGGGCATATAGGGGAGCTGAAATTGGACCTTGTTAAAAGTGTGTTGCAACTTAAACTTAAAAAGTGTTGTGCTAGGGTTAAAAATTTTACTTTTAATACTGAAGCTCTGAAAGATCCAGTTATAGCCAAAGCTTACCATGATAGGTTACTTAGTCATTATGACAGTCATGGTTTGCTTACTACTGAAGTTGAGGAAGAATGGGATGATTTTAAACAGGCTTTTTCGGACACTAACAGTACTCTTTTAGGAAAAAAGGAGCAGAAGAGACAGAATTATCTGAGTGATAAGGCACTTGAGCTTATTTTGGAAAGAAAGAACTGCAGGAATGTCTTTAATCAATACCCTACTAGTCCTAATAGAAAGCATTACAGAGAACTTAATAAACGTGTAAAAGATCAGTTAGCTGCTGATAAGAATCTTTGGCTTCATGGTTTGGCTGACAAAGCCGAGGAAGCAGTTAGACAGCACAACAGCAGAGAGCTGTACCAGATAGTTAATGTTTTGTGCGGTAGAAAACGGACAGGTATACAAGGATTGAAGGATAAACAAGGTAAGGTTATAGAAGGGGAGGATTCTGTCATGGCTAGGTGGGCTGAGCATTTCAGTGATGTTCTAAACAATGTAGTTAGTTCTACTCCCATTGTTTGCAATGATGATAGATGCATTGGTGGCTTTAATTTGGCCCTATAACACAATCTGAAGTTATTTTGGCTGTTTCTAAACTTAAACTACATAAATCCCCAGGGGTAGATGAAATTACAATCGAAATGCTTAGAGGTTGGAATGTTTCGGTTACCACTTGGATGACTGAAATTCTGAATATCTTTTATGATAAAGGCATGAGACCTAGGATGCGGTGAGCCGACAATGTCAAAGAGGACCTTGTTAGAATTGGTGTGCAGTGGCCAGATGCAGTAGATGTAGCTCAGGATAGACTTGCTTGGAGAACTAAATTGCACGGTCTGGTTGGACCTCCGTAGCCCATGGCTGCTTGATGATGATGATGATGATGATGATGATGATATTTTCAGAAAATCCAGAATCCAGTTATTCTCAAAAGATTAAGTTTTCTTACCTGTAGGAGACATTGCCATTGCAGCTACCAATACCAAAATGGCCTATCACCCCCCCCCCCTCCCCTCAAAGGTCAGAGTGAGTACCAACTTTGGCATTGAAGTCATCTAGAATAAGGGTAATATCTCCTTTCTTGACAGAATTCAATCAGCATCCTCAGATAACAATCCAGTCTTTAATGCTTGTCTGAAATTTTGCTTTAAGAAACCTTTCATTAATGCACTCATATCCTAGAAGAGCATCAGTAGCATGTCTGCTGAGAAGCAGACCTACACCTTGGTGAAGCCATCTACACTGGAAGATTTCCTCCAATGTAGATTTGACGATGTCAGTAGAAGCAAAAGTTCATTCACATTCATCAAAATTCCTAAATTTCAAATATTTTGCTTCCTGGTCACAAAATATTATTAATACCATTTTAAAAAGGGCAATTAGAGTCTTACTAACTATAGATGGTGTGTAAATGGTAGCTAGGTAGTCACTGGAAGAAGAGCTATGCAGCAATCCCCTGTGATGATGCATAGAACTGGCCAAGCCTAGCACCTAATGTCTGACCCCACCTTCTCGTGGTGCAGGCTGTTAGTACCTTTCAAAAGAGATACTTTCTTGAGGAAGGGAATGGAAGGGGAGGGCTGCCAGATCAGTGTGGCCTACTGATTGAGACAACTATGGCTACTTTTCCTATTTTTTTCTACCTTGCTGAGGATCAATCACACAGGGTTCTAGTGCTGGCCATATACACTAACTGG
The DNA here is from genome assembly GCA_038380435.1 of Ryuthela nishihirai. NCBI lineage: Eukaryota > Metazoa > Arthropoda > Arachnida > Araneae > Heptathelidae > Ryuthela > Ryuthela nishihirai. The sequence goes on along the minus strand of JAWZYU010000029.1, from coordinate 57,299,614 downwards.
ACTGGAATAAGGCTCTGAGCTTGATTATGGATCCTGAATTTACTGCACTAATGGGCTTCTGTGGAGGGAAAATATTCTGCTGTTTTCTGTTTGTCTGTGGGTTGACAGCCCCAAGTGAATTGATTCACAGGATATGTTTTATAAGCTGGTGGATAATCCTGAGCAGAGGTCATCACAGGTATCTGAACTCTTGCTTCTATGGGCATCATCAAATCCTACATTGGAGGAAGTCTTCCAGTGTAGATGGCTTCAGCCTTTAGTAGTGGGTAAATGGGTCTTTGGCCCATGCCTACGATTAGGGGCCTGTTTGATATTGTTGGCATTCCCTCTCTTAATAAACATTAGTTTCTTTAAATATTCCACTAACCATTTTCTCCCCATAGGTAGTTGGAATGTACATAGATTATTCTCTTGATGTCCTCACATCAAAATTCCACCATTAAAATTTAGATATTCTTAGCTTGCAAGAGACCAGATGGGCAGATAAAGGTCAGATTCTTAAAAATAATCTTAAATTTCTCTTTTCAGGGAGGAAAGATAAAAAGTATCTCCAGGGCACTGGGGGAGGGGAGTGGAAATGCAATTTTTTTAATCTTTCAAAGACAGTTGGTACATCCAATTGTATTAAAATATGCAAAAGAACAGTGCTGGTACATAATCGTACCAGCTACTTCATTCTCCCAAGTGCAGGGTTAAAGGGTAGCTAAGCTGATAATATGAAGGAGTGGTGTTTATGCTGCAGGCACTGTCCCATAGTATGGTCTGAGCTGGAGCTTTAGATAGTGGATTTGGATCTGACACAGTGACCAAAGAAATTTGTTGTGGTTGGGGATTTTAAGATTTTAATTTTGTTACATTTATGTGTTACAGTCCAGGATTTGTAGTATATGGTAAAGGAAAGAAATTGTTTTCATAAACATCAGCAACGTAGTGTTCTTAAAAAACAACAACAATGAAAGTTATTGTTCCAAAGAAAATGGAAAATTGTCTTGCTAAAACAAGAGGACTGGTATCCATGTTTAAATTCATTGCCTTGGTATGACAATAATACCATTCAGCAAATGGTTACTGACAAGGCAGACTTCAACACCTATAATCAACATGAGTGAACCAGAGAACAAGGGTTGGATTATTTTACCTCTGAACAGCACTTTTTTGCATACAATGGGCTAAATGGCCAGGTCACAAGGACTCTGAAGGCTCAGTGAAGGTTGGGGGGTAAGATCCACTGAATAACTATTGGAAGACAGATGTTAGCCTTCTACCAAGGCCATCCAGTATGTTCTTTAACATGCACAGGGTATGGCTCTCCCACACACACACACTTAATCCCATCTGATGATCACAGCTTAACATCCCATCTGATGGATGATGGCCTTTTCAAGCCTGTTGGTTTTCCCTACTGACCGAGGGCAGGGTAGGGCGTTTTCTGGTGATGAAATCTCAATGATGGCCCAGCTGGGACTCAAACCTTGGAATTGCAGATTATGAGCATGGTTAAAATAAATTAAAATTCTCTATCATTGAGCAATAAAATTTTTAAGTTTATACTTCAAAATATTTATATGTTAAAAGTTTTTAGAATAGGCAAAGACAGCACTCCTTCTTCAGTGAAGTGATACTATGTGGTGATGTTAGGACTATTGAGAGCTTCTTTCCACATTTGTGAAGAATGATTCCAGTGTCTCAGTTGCAGGTGGGGATGGGTGAGGCCATTATTTCAATAGCCTCACAGAGTATAATTCAGTAGTAAGTGGATGCACGTGCTAGCCAAAACAAGCTAATGATTGCCACTGCTGAGCTGGCAATACAACATGCAGCAACCATAGACTGGGAGCATGCCACACTGCTAACACGTGCATCCACTTACTATGGAACCACAGTCCTTGAGGCTACTGAAATAATGACCTCACCCACTTCACGACATGTGGAAAGAAACTCTCAATAGTCTAAATGCCACCATACAGTGTCACTTCACTGAAGAAGGAGCACTTTGCTCTGAAAAGCTTCTGAGTTTTCTCCTAAAAACTTTTAACATGCAAATAGTTTGAAGGATAAACATAAAAATTTTATTCCTAAAGATAGAGAATTTTAATTTATTTTAATTAATTTCTGAACAAGGTCTATTTTAATTTATGAGCCTGGTGTGCTACTAACTGATCCCCACTCCCCCTGTACAACAAGGATGGAGTAGTAAAACATCACTGCGAAGCAATGTCATTTTACAGCACTAAAGATACCTGCTAATTTCGGTGCCTTTACCTGGGTGAAGATGAACTTTTGGAATCCTTTCACTTGTCATAGAGAGGGGTGAGGGTGGCTCAGTAGGTAGAGTGTGCGAGGCTCATAATCTGCAGTTCCCAGGTTCAAGTCCCAGCTGGGTTAGTGTTGAGATTTATCTCTGCAAAACTCCTTGCTCTGTCCACAGAGTAGGGAACACCGATGGGCTTGGAAAGGTTGCCATCTGTTGGATGGGAGGTTAATAGTGAGTCCATATATGGGAGAGCCATACCCTGTGCATGTTAAAGAACAAGCTGGATGGCCTTGGTGTGTTTTGTTTTCAAGGCAAATTGTTTCAAGGTTGTTGAGAGACAGATGGTAGCCTGGAATCTCTCTCCCAACAGCTGTTCCAGTGGGTCCCCTTCCCCAACCTTAACTGAGCGTTCAGGGTCTTTGTGACCTGACCATTTAGCCCGTTGTGTGCAAAAAAAGTGCCACTCAGAAGTAAAACAACCAACCCTGTTATAGAGTTGTTTCACTGTAACAAGCAATAAAAAATAATTATAATGTGAATGAATTAATTTAGCAATAAAATTGTTGAGATTAAATAATTTTAACAATACTATTTGCATTTTACAAATATTACATCAATTTGAATTTCCACCATGAAAAAAAAAAATTAAACCAATATTGTCAACAGCCAATGCTTGAAGTTTGGTACTTAGATGGATATATTGTGATAGTCAAAAAGTTTACACTGACATCAGTGACTTGTTCCCAGTAAAGTTATCCCAATTTTTATAATTTATTAATGGCTGTTTCTCTTCATTGTGACTTTTATTTTACTATTTCTTTCGATATGCAATGATATGAAATGCATTTAGGGGAAAATTACGTTTTTAAGAATCAGTGAAAGTATTAACCATAACAAACATTTTTCAAGAAATTTTTAAAGATCTCTAAAACAGAGGGGAAAATGTTATACTGTATTAGAAATCCAATGTGTTAGCACCCTCCACCCTTTACTTTTTTCAGCTCGATTGTGCCCTCCCCTGTGGGTTTAGAAAGATCCAACTTGTTTGTTCTAAGAAATAAATGAATTTTTTTTTTTCATTCGAGATATACTACTAAAATATTACCATTCACATATTAAGAATTTTAGATTAATTTCTGCCTCTAGAGGATATTAAGAAAATTAGAAAATTCATTCCGTTTCAAAATGAGCATTTTATATTCACAAGAGGTGACCAATCTTTGTAGCTGTAAGGAATCGATCAGCTAGGGCAAGTCAGGCCCTAGAGACACGATAGCCTCCCATCTAGGCCATTCAGCATGTTCTATCATGTGCACAGATGTGGCTCTCCTGCACACGGAGTGAAGGAGAGAGAGAGGATACAGTATAGAAGTGTTGATAGACAGATGATAGCCTCCCTCTAGGCCATTCAGCATGTTCTTTCGTGGGCACAGATGTGGCTCTCCTGCACACGGAGTGAAGGTTAACGTCCCATCCGATGGATGGCAGCTTTTCCAAGCCCATTGGTGTGCTGTAGTAGCCAAACGAAGGGCGGGGAGCTTTTGCGGAGATAAATTTCAATGCTGGCGCAACTGAGACTCGAACCTGTGAACTGCAGATTACGAGCCTGACGCGCTACCAACTGAGCCACCCCCGCCCCAGATTTAACAAGAAAGGTAGATCTGGGCCAGGTGGAAAACAACATGTTTAATTAAGTCCCATGCTTGAAGTTGCATTCTAAGAAGGTAACCCACTAGTTTAGAATGTGGGCATACCTGATTGGATTGAGGGAACCTTACAGCCCAAAATATATCATGTGACCACACTGGCTATAATTTTGAATATGGGAAAGAAAAAGAAAAAAAGATAGTTGCATCTGGACTCTTGTAGGAAAAGGTGCTGAGACCATTGTCCTGTCAGTATTTAACTGCTTTCTTTCGTGTCAGTGTTGAGAATACCAGAAGGCTTGGTTATAGCCTTGTTAGTAGGATTGAGAATCCAACTGCCTTGTTTGAGTGACTTTGCTGGGTGGTAGTTGCTCTTCTCTTTATATGATTGTGCACTGATTGTTTCAAACAGTAAAATAAAGGTGTCTATATGTATATGGTATACATATTAGTAGAGTCCAGTTATTTAAGTAACTGAGTAGTGCCATCCTGATGTAATTAGTAGCAAACATACTCAGAGGTTAAAAGTTCACAAACACAGGGAGGAAGAAAGAACGAAGACCCCCTATAGTAGCTATCATCACAGTTACAATAGCTGGGGCAATTTATTTAAAAGGATAAGGCAGAATTTTTGATATACTGAATTTTTAGAATACAAAATGATTTACTTCAGATCAGGATGGATCAACTTGCTTTCAGCTCAACTCATTTTCAAAATAAAAAGAGTTACTACTCTCTCATATGTGCATATTTAATTTTGTTTAAAAAGATATATATATATATAAAGTTCTTTCTGAGTTGTAAGTACTATTATAGTTTGTATTTGCTGAATCTTCCAATTGTTTGAATTTCCACCATTAGAGGGCAAAAAATTTCGAAAACAGAATTATGCTTCCTGAAAACAAGAATTCCATATTCACCAAAGCAGAGCTGTCAAACTTACACAATGGAAATTATAATTTAGAAGAATGAAAAATTGGAGGAAATCAGAGCATGGAAGACCTGCAGTTTACAGCACTCAGATGCTAGTTTTTTTAATGTAACAACGCTCGACTTCTGGACTCCAAGCAGCAACTGACTGGGACAAAAAATTTTAATCTTTCCAGAATTATACCAAGTTTCTTAAAAACCACTTCTGTAAGAAAGTCCACTAAATATGTGATTTAAACTAATTAAAAATGCATTTCAATATTACATTAGAAAGAATATTCAATTTCTTGGAAAGTTCTACAAATAATAACCTAAACAGTCATATTACTAGCACTGAAGAGGCTGTACAAGGAGAATATACTGAGTAAAGAATATAATGATAAACACTTATTCCTAATAATAAAATTTTATTTCTGCAAATAAAAGAAAAGCACCAAGTAATAGTATCAAAGGCATGTTTTCCTATGTCATGACAAATGTCATCTAGTACCATCTGAGCCAATCTGTTTCAACAGACTATTATCACTAACAAATGAACATTCATTCCGTAATGCAAAAAAAAAAACTTGCAAAAATTGATAATCTCATCAGAGATAACTATTCTAACTAGTGCATACCGAAAAACAACAAATTTACATTCAGCAATTTAAGAAAATCCCAGAACAAAATTATAGGAGACAACCATTTTAACCTGAACATACTCTGCTAAACAATGAATTGTTCCACCCTCTTTTACTCATCACCCAGAACAAACCAATCTTATAACAAGCACAGAAAACAAAATTGTAAACAATTCACCACTGATCTGCAATATATAAAAGCTGCCAGAACTAAATAATCCCATCAGAGAAAACAAGCTTAAGGAATTATCCTAAACAATTCACTGTCGATCATTTTTCATGTTATAATATTAAGCAGAAAACAATGGCCGAAAGATCAACAAGGACGTTTCAACAAAAGGTTCTATAATAGAGGCTATTATATAACATTAACACTATTGTCAGTAACAATCCACATTCAGGACGACCTCAAAGAATATTTCATCTTGATATAGAAAATTTCAAGAAAGTATAAAACCACACATTAATATTTGAATAAAAGATAATAATAGATATAAGTTAGAAATTTAATCCACTACATTTGTGCAAAAATAAAATTATAACCACCTATAAGCAATCAAAATATGTTAAAATGTTATCATTTCATGCTTTGCATAAGGTCTTTCAGTAAACAACATACCATAATTCAACATGCATCATGGAGTAAGATGTCAGCTTAATGATTAGGAAATTAAAAGTTAGGCAAATAAGTCCAGAAGCATATTAATAGAAGATAAGTTTCCATTACTGGTGAAGCCACTTAATAATTTTTGCAAGTGCCATTAAGTCCACAAGTGGGTGGACAAGCTTGAAGAAGGTTCAAAAGTGAGGGACATCCTCAATGCAAGTGACATGTTAAGTTCGCTGCAGTGTCACAGAGCTGGTAGAGTGATAAGAAAATGGTGATGTTGCTAGTACTTTCAATAACATGATATATATATTAATGCATGAAGGTGAGGTTAATAACTGTTGCATTCTGGAAGCATCCATGATCAAAAAAGATCATAAGTTGAGAATAAACTTCCTGAAAGGCAATTAAAATAACATACTAAATTTTTTTAGCCTCTAGAATGCCATAAAGAATGATGTTAAATTGATGTTACTCAATGTTATCCACTTCTTCAGGAGGATAAAGACAGCTCCAGTTTGTCAGCCCATTTAGATGATGAGTAGATTTGTTTAACATGGGAAAGTGAATACCAGAAATGATAGAGAGTGCAATACTGAGACAATACACATGCCTAAGAAGAGGCCTCATGGGATGGGAGGGTACTCAGCAATGATATTTACAATTAAATAAAGTTTTTTAATGGCTGAAATTTTCTGAATGGAGGAGGCTTAACAAAAAAAGATCTTAGGGGTCTCAATGACTAAAGCAAAAGATTTGCAAATGAGGGCAGTTTTTAAAAAGAATATATTTAAGGAGGTGGGGAATAAATTTATTTATAGTAGGTGGGTGTAATTTTAATAAATAAAGATAAAAAAAAGAGTTTTGATGGGAAGAAAGAATATGTTACAAGTAAGAGACAAGTAAGCAGAATGGAATTGATTCAAGCACTACAGATACAATCTGCAATACAGACATAGAAATGAAATAGTTGGGTCAAGAGGTACACCAGCAATAAGGAGAGAAGGTTCATACTACTCATCTGATTAAGATTGCCACCTTGGTGGCACAGTAGTACTGCATTAGTTTGTGATGACAATGCAACTGTTGGAGTCCAGATTCGAGTCCTGGAATGGTATAGTCATCTCTTCTGTCACAAACTGCAGATAAGCTGATAGCTGTGGGTCTGATCACAAATAAAAAAAAATAGATAAATATTAATTGTAAGATTTTTTATGTAATATAAGTTTTTCAGGGGGAAATTACAATTTTTTTTTACTTATTATTTTATAGCTAAATCAGATTTTATTAGGCAATTCTTTCCAAATTACATTTCATTTTATTATATTCCTTTAACCAATTGCAAAAAATAAGTTTTAATAATTATAATAATAAGTTTTATTGACCATATATAACATATAATACACTTAATAATAAATAAACAATGCTTACACATAAGTAATGAGTTATTATTTTTATTGATATGCATTTTTATAATACAGATTCAAATGTTTAAGAGTGGAAAAATTAATAATTTCAGATTTATTCATTAATGACATGAAATGAGGTAAGTCACTTAACAGTGAAATAATGACTCAATATTGCTAATGTTTAATAATCTTTGCCTAATTTTTATTTTAAAAATATTTGAATTATCAATTTCATCTAATTTAAAATTTAAATATTTTAACTTAGATTCTAACTTTTTAAAATTGATACTAGTTCCACTAATAATTTCCACTCTGTAAATTGATTCAAATATTTAGAGGAAAAATTGTCTTGAGGCCGGGTGGGATACGAACCCATGACCTCCTCATAACATGTCAAGTGCTCTGGACCACTGAGCTACTGGCCACCAATCAAGATCTCCTCTAACTGATGTTATGAACATTCACAACCTACTTTCCTAATGTGTAGCGAGTGTTCAGGCAATCCCACCTCAAGCGGCTTTTTAATGCCTTTTCTTAGATGGAATGCATGTCTTACGAGTATGCAATCTACAAATAATTATTATTAAACTCAACTCATTAAGTATCCACTAATAATTTCCACTCTGTAAATTGATTCAAATATTAAGAAACATATATATATTAGAAAAGTATAGCCTACATATTAGGAAAGTAGGTTGAGAATGTTCATAACATCAGTTAGAGGAGATCTTGATCAGCGGCTGATAGCTCAGTGGTCCAGAGCACCTGACATGTTATCAGGAGGTCGTGGGTTCATATCCCACCCAGTTCAAGACAATTTTTTCCTCTAAATATTTGAATCAATTTACAGAGTGGAAATTATTAGTGGATACTTAATGAGTTGAGTTTAATAATAATTATTTGTGATACTAGTTCTCTGAGATATTTAATGTTTTTTTTTATATTAGGCATAAGAATTTTTAAAATTAAAGTATAGTGATCCACTATATCATTTAGAAATAGTGCATATTTGTAATCATATATCTTACTTTCTCTAATAAAGATATGATCAATGCAACTTTCAGATTGATTATAAATTCTTGTATAGTCAGTCGTTTATGAAAGATTCAAATCCATTTGCTGATAATATATTAAAATAGTCATTAGTATTATTTTTATCATTACTTATATCAATATTTATATCCGCAATAAATGAAACATTTTTATATTTAATAGTATGTAACATTGAATCTAGTTCTTCCAGATAATCATGAATTGAACAATTATGATCTCTATATAATGCCATAATATAAAGATCATTTACTTTATCATATGCATTTATATTATCAGCAGTATTCATTTCAATGTTAATATTTTGAAAATCAAATAATTCGTTCTTAAAATAAAAGATTATTCCACCAGATTTATTGTAGTCTCTATATTTAAAAATCATTTCAAATCCTATTATATTGAATAAACTGATTTCATCATCCTTCACCCATATTCACTTAATATTATTATACAGGGCGATTCAAAACTTATCGTTCAAATTTCGTGGGGAGGTAGGGAATACGTCAGGAAACCGATTTCACATAGGAAAGTATGTCCGCAAACGTCATCTACATGAACAAAATGGACAAGTAAAGTGAACACAAGGAAACAGTACAGTTAAGTGGTAACGAATGTGACTTTTATTCCAACAAGGTAAAGTACAGGTTCACAGTAGGTGCTCAAAATTGCGACCATTTACATGGACACAGGATTCACAGCGCCGTTGCATTGACTGCCGAACATTTTCAAAAACGCCCGGCATATCACGGACAATGCCTGCGGCGGCCACTATTCGTGCAACAAGGTCCATTTCACTGTCGACGGGGGTCTTGTACACATAGTCTTTCATGGCCCCCCACAAAAAGAAATCCATGGGCGATAAATCAGGTGACCTGGGTGGCCAAGCGATCGGTCCACCTCTACCGATCCATCGAGCTCCGAATGTTCGGTTCAGGTAATCATGCGCAACAATTGTGCTATGGGCTGGAGCCCCATCATGTTGATACCACATATCTCGGCGGATATGCGCATGAACAGCGCCCAGAAAAGTCGGTAACACTGTCTCGAGAAATATTAGGTATTTCCGGCCGTCCAATCGGGGTGGTAGCAAGTAAGGTCCCAACAAACAGTAAGCAGTGATTCCAGCCCACACATTTACGGCAAAACGATGTTGCGCAGCGTGACTTCTCGTACCATGCGGGTTGTCGTAAGCCCACATGTGAATTGTGTGTATTGAACACACCTTCATGAGTGAATGAAGCTTCATCTGAAAAAGGACAGAAGCTGGAAAACTGGGGTCCACGGCACCTTTCTGCATGAACCATTGTGCAAATTCCACACACTTCGGATAATCGTCAGGATGCAGTAACTGCACCCTTTGCAGATGGTAAGGATGCACATGTTCCTCGTGCAGTATCCGCCACACTGCTGACTGAGAGACCCCAAGCTGCTGAGCAATAGCTCATGTGCTGGTATTCGGATTATCTTCGATGGACTGTAGGACTTGTTCTGTGACGTTACAGTCCACGTCAGCCGTCTTCTCCCCGTATCCTGCATGTTGCTGCGCAGTGAACCACGTTCGCGCAGAATGCGATGCACATGTGCAACATTTGATGCTGCGGTATTCTTCTGTTGGGGTATCGGTCTTCGTAAACTTGCCTAGCTCGGCGGCCGCTTTCGCCAGCTACCCCATATGCGGGATGCATATCCGCTAGCTCTTGATGAGTAAAATGATTCATCTTATCACTAGTAAGTCAGCTCGTACACTGATGACAGCGGGAGTGGTCAGGCGAGCTGTACACTGGTTGGGTACACACAGCGCCCTCTACATACGCATGCGTACATTTGCGGACATTCTTTCCTATGTGAAATCGGTTTCCTGACGTATTCCCTACCTCCCCACGAAATTTGAACGATAAGTTTTGAATCACCCTGTATATAAGTTGTAATTAACAGTAGAAAATAAAATTAATAATTCATCAAATTTAGGTGAATTATATTAAAACAATTGTATAAATTATGTCTAATGAAATTACCAAAGTCCATTATATTTTCCATTATATTTTCAAATTTTGAACACTTATTATTATCAAATAATGGAAAAATGTTATAATTTACATGATGTAAATTATTCATAATTTAAGGAATATTAATTAAATCATTAGCATTTGTTATAGTTAACACTCGAGAATTTTCATTTTTACTTATACACTTTTCCTTTTTTAGTCCATATATATTTGTAATTGTGCTCATAACCAAACTGTTTAACTTAATAGAATAGTTTCTTATTTAGCTGGGTTAAATGTTCGTTAATAAAGATTTTTGTTTTCATTAATCTGGAAGAGATCTCATTAGTATTGATTTTTTTTTTTTCTTTTTAACAGCTTGAAGAAATCTGTTTCTTTGGTTCTTTGCACTTAAACTTAACTATAATGAGCTTGATTTTATTTCTTACTTTTGTTGGAACTCTGTGTATTCTTTCAATAACAACTTCTTTAATGTTAAGATGATTTTTTACAGATTTAAAAATATCATGTATATTTTTATTTCTCTCTTCTGAAACACCCAATATTTCAATATTAGAGTTTTTAGAATATTGTTCCAGATCATTTAATTGTGCTTTTATCACGTTCATTTCATCCTTTAATTGTATATTTTCATTTTTAGGCTTAAATTTTCTTTCTTTATTTTTTTAATTTCCGATTTTTATTCATTGATAGTTTTGATTAATTCTATTATATAATCAGAATTGAATTCTAAGGATTTTTTAATTTCTTCAAATTCTTCCTTTATATATTTGTTATTTTTGATAAATTCTTCACGTATACAATCAGTAATGTCTTTTGTCAGTACAAAACTGTTACCAGAAACAATTGTATGTGGTTTTAAGTTATTTTTTATTTTTATTTTGTAACTAGTTAGATTGACATTATCATCATTAGTTTCTATACATCTTATATCTGTATCAGAGTGATGCCAGGGAGAAAGTTTGCTTGAGTAATGCATTTTACAGGTTCTTTTTAAGCAAAGCAGTTATCTGTAAAGTATTTTTCAAATGAAATGTACACACAAAACATTATCATCGAAGTTTTATAATTTCCACAAAGTCAGAATATCATTAGTTTATAACATCATCCCCATCATCCTCAAGCAGCCATGGGCTATGGAGGTCCAACCAGACCGTGCAATTTAGTTCTCCAAGCAAGTCTATCCTGAGCTATATCTACTGCATCTAGCCACTGCACACCAATTCTAACAAGGTCCTGTTTGACATTGTCTGCCCACCGCATCCTAGGTCTCCCCTTCTTTCTAAGGCCTTTAGGCACACTGTTCATAACCCTATTTGCCAATCTAAAATTATTCATACGGGCAACATGGCCAAACCAACGGAGTCTCTCTCTGCACAATATGCTGCTTAAAGGAGGTTGCAAATTCCTTTGCCTAACCTCATCATTAGTTACAAAGTTGAAACACCAAATGCCCAAGATACTGAGTAAGCATCTGGAATCAAAAGCATCTAGTTTCCTGTTATCTTGTTTACAAAGTGTCCAAGTTTCACTACCATAACTAACCCTAGAGAGAACCAAACTATTATACAGTCTAATTTTAGTCTTTAGGTGTATATGCCTATTTCTCCACACTCTCCATAGATTCTTAAAAGTCCCGGCAGCAATCCCTATTCATCTGTTAATCTCATGCCGCACATCACCATTATCTGTTACATAGCTCCCAAGATAATTAAACTGTGACACCTGCTCAAGACTGCAACCATTCAGATTAACCGAATCACAGCCTGCCTGACCAATTTTCATCACTTTAGTTTTCTCTCTGTTTATAACCAAACCTACTCTACTACCAGTCTCATCAATGGCTCGAATGAAAGTGTTCATCTCATCAACATCATTTGCCAAAAGGGCTAAATCATCAGCATAATCTAAATCAGAAATTTTCGTATCTCCAGCCCATTTAAGGCCAAAATCTTTCCCTTGAAGTGAATTTCGCATAACATAATCAATAACCAAGCTAAAGAGAAAAGGAGACAAAATGCACCCTTGTCGAACACCAGAAGTAATGCTAAACCAATTGCTACAAGCCTTACCAACTCTCACACACGACTCAGTGTTATCATAGAGAGCTTTCATTATGTTAACTAACTTGTCTGGTATACCATATGATTTCACAATCAACCACAAATTATGACGATCAACAGAGTCGAAAGCCTTTTTGAAATCAACAAAGCTAGCAACCAAAGGTTTCTGAAACTCTAAACATTTCTCAAGAATCTGCCTAAGTGAAAATATCTGATCCACACATCCCCTACCACTTCTGAATCCACATTGCTCATCACGCAATTGACTGTCAACCAGATTCTTAATTCTATTAAGCACAATCATGGAAAGAACTTGACCTGGAACAGAGAGTAGGCTGATACTCCTATAGTTATCAGAAGAACTGTGATCACCTTTTTTGAAAATAGGGATAACAATAGCTCTGGTAAAATCCTTAGGAACCATGCCTTTATCATAAAAGATATTCAGAATTTCAGTCATCCAAGTGGTAACCGAAACATTCCCAGCTCTAAGCATTTCGGTAGTAATTTCATCTACCCCTGGGGATTTATGTAGTTTAAGTTTAGAAACAGCCAAAATAACTTCAGATTGTGTTATAGGGCCAACATTAAAGCCACCAATGGATCCATCATCACTGCAAACAATGGGAGCAGAACCAACTACATTGTTTAGAACATCACTGAAATGCTCAGCCCACCTAGCCATGACAGAATCTTCCCATTCTATAACGTTACCTTGTTTATCCTTCAATCCTTGTATGCCTGTCCGTTTTCTACCACATAAAACCTTAACTATCTGCTGTTGTGCTGTCTAACTGCTTCCTCGGCTTTGTCAGCCAAACCATCAAGCCAAAGATTCTTATCAGCAGCTAACTGATCTTTTACACGTTTATTAAGTTCTCTGCAATGCTTTCTATTAGGACTAGTAGGGTACTGATTAAAGACATTCCTGCAGTTCTTTCTTTCCGAAATAAGCTCAAGTGCCTTATCACTCAGATAATTCTGTCTCTTCTGCTCCTTTTTTCCTAATAGAGTACCGTTAGTGTCCAAAAAAGCCTGTTTAAAATGATCCCATTCTTCCTCAACTTCAGTAGTAAGCAAACCATGACTGTCACAATGACTAAGTAACCTATCATGGTAAGCTTTGGCTATAACTGGATCTTTCAGAGCTTCAGTATTAAAAGTAAAATTTTTAACCCTATCACAACACTTTTTAAGTTTAAGTTGCAACACACTTTTAACAAGGTAATGGTCAGATCCAATTTCAGCTCCCCTATATGCCCTGGTATTCCTAACAGAACTAGCCCATTTGCTGTTAATTAATATGTAATCAATCATATTCCTATGCAGCCCATCAGGTGAAACCCATGTGTACTTATGTATGTCGCGGTGTTTGTAATAAGTGTTAGTTATTCTGAATCCATTGAGTTTACTTACCTGTAGGAGACATTGCCCATTGCCATTGCAGCTACCAATACCAAAAGGGCCTATTACTCCTCCCCAACGGTCAGAGTCAGTACCAACTTTGGCATTGAAGTCACCAAGAACATGGGTAATATCTCCTTTCTTGACAGAATTCAAAATATCCTGAAGTTGTTCATAAAACCTATCCTTCTGATCCTCATCGGCATCCTCAGTGGGGGCATAACAGCAGATAACATTCAAGTCTTTAACGCTTGTCTGAAATTTTGCTGTAAGAAACCTTTCATTAATGCACTCATATCCTAGAAGAGCATCACTAGCGTGTCTGCTGAGAAGCAGACCCACGCCTTGGTGATGCTTATTGTCATCCCTCCCTGAAAAGAGAAATTTAAGATTATTTTTAAGAATCTGACCTTTATCTGTCCATCTGGTCTCTTGCAAGCCAAGAATATCTAAATTATAATGGTGGAATTCTTGTGTGAGGACATCAAGAGAAAAAGCTCTGTGCAAAGTCGTCACATTCCAACTACCTATGGAGAGAAAATGGTTAGTGGGATGTTTAAAGAAACTATGTTTATTGAGAGAGGGAATGCCGACAATATCAAATAGCTCCCTAATCGCAGACATGGGGCAAAGATCCGTTCCCCCACTACTAAAGGCTGAAGCCATCTACACTGGAAGATTTCCTCCAACGTAGAAATTGACAATGCCAATAGAAACAAAGAGTTCAGGTGCCTGCGATGACTTCTGCTCAGGATTATCCACCAGCTGATAAACATATCCTGTGAATCTATTCACTTGGGGCTGTCAACCCACAAACAAACAGAAAACACAGCGGAAGATTTTCCCTCCACAGAAGCCCACCAGTGCAGCAAAATCAGGATCCATAATCAAGCTCAGAGCCATATATCTGTCCAGTCCAGTAGGTTTATATGGTCAGCACCAGGACCCTGTGTGGTTGACCACTCCTCAGCAGGGTAGAAAAAAAAGAAAAGTAGCCATAGTTGTCCAGATCAATAGGCCACACTAATCTGGCAGCCCTCCCCTTCCGTTCACTTCCACAAGAGAGTATCTCTTTTGAAAGGTACTAACGGTCTGCACCACGAGAAGGCGGGGTCGGACATTAGGTGCTAGGCCTGGCCAGTTCTATGCATCATCACAGGGGATTGGTGCATAGCTCTCCTTCCAGTGACTACCTAGCTACCATTTACAGACCTAGTTTATAACAATTGTAACAATTGATTAGTTACAACAATAGTTAACAACAGATTGGCAAAATAATGAGCCTTGAGTTACTGACACGAGATGACATATGAGCATGAGGAAATAAGAATATCACGTATATTTATTCTGAAGTCAGTTTAAAACATAATACAGCAAAATTCTTAATCATTTTCACAGTTCTTTTGAGAAATATTGGAAACAAACTATTTTGCAGCGATTATAAAATAACAGTTCAAAACTTACTTAAAGCACACCTTGCATATTAATGAACAATCTTCAATTCCATTAATAAAACAATCACAACACACTGGAATAAATAATAGAAATCACAGAGCACGAAACTAACATAACCATCAGCTTAAAAAGCTGTTGCTACTTATTCAGTTGGGGGATGCATTTATATTCAGCAGGTGGGAGATTTTACAATTTTAGTAAGTAGGTAATAGATATAGTTTCAATTGTAATAAATGGCCTATTCAAATAAACAAGGTTGAAAGTTGTAAGATAATATAGAAATTAACCTAAGTACCATAAATGTGGTGCATGAGCTGTAAAGGGAAGTTGATATCCCCATAGGATGAGGTACCAAAATGGTAGTGCAGGGAAAATATATTACAAAATCAAGACTAATATTAATTATATGGTTCTCTGTATAATATAATTGAAATTTTGTAGGTTGGGGGAAGATAATTTTAACAAATTTAAATTCTGTTGAGTCAGGTGCCACGTTAGCAAAAAGTGGGTGGAGATTATTTTTAAATTAAAGGAATTTCCCCAACAGAATTTGATTTTGCTACAATTATAAACTTCTCCATCACAACACCTGGGGGGGGGGGATATCAGTTTCTGCTTATGGCTCATCAGCCACACCCATAGACTTCAGGTTGCTTTCCATGCTCCTTACAACTCTAAACCACTATCAAAACTACACCTATTCCTCACTTATTAAAATTACAAATATTACCACCTACTGAATATAAATGTATCTCCCACTTAATATATTTTTTACAATTGCTTAAAGGAATATAACAAAATTATTTACAACTTAGAAACAATTAATAGAATCTGATTTTGATAAAATTACAATCTGCCTCCCTAAAAAACTTAAATCACAGATTATTTAAAATAATATCAATCTTAAAAAGCTGAGTAGTACAAACCTCCCCCACTTACTGTTGGCATGCTGCCTGATCCAGAGGGGATATCAATTTCTTCGTTGTTATAAGTTGACTATAATCTTGTTTGATTGTGGATGCTTCTGGAATTCAATGGCAATTAACCTAAACATTGCATATCAACTTCTATACCATGTTATTGAAGGTACTTGCAACATGGCCATTTTCTTACCACTCTACAGTCTGTGTGATATTGTAGTGAATTTATTATCTTATTCACATGGAGGACATCTCTCACTTTCGAACTTACCTTTAGAACTCTATCTACTCCACCTGTGGACTGACTGGCACATTCAAAAATTATTAAGTGACTTCCTCAGTGATAAGAGTTGGGTTGGATGTTTTACCTCTGAGCGGCACATTTTTGCACACAAAGGCTAAATGGCCAGGTCACAAGGACCCTGGAGAAGGTTGGGGGAGGGGACCCACTGAAATAGCTGTTGGGAGACAGATAGTAGCCTCCTGTCAAGGCCATCCAGCATGTTCTTTAACATACACAGGATATGGCTTTCCTGTACAAGGGGCTATGGCTTAACATCCCATCCGAAGAAACAGTGGCCATTCCAAGCCCATCGGTGTCCCCTACTGACCATGGGCAAAGTGGAGGGTTTGCAGAGACAAATTTCAAAGCCGACTCAGCTGAGACTCAAACCTGGGAACTGCAGATTACAAGCCTGGCACACTATCAACTGAGCCCCCACCCACCCAACGTTAAGAACTTGGTATTTTAAATTAATATGCTTTCAGACTTTCTTGCAGAACTTGAAATGTTCCTTATCATCAAGCCGACATCTTACCCATGACATGTTCAATTACGATATGCTTTTATTGTAAGGCCTTTTACAGGGCATATGAAAAATATATTTTAGAATATTTCAATTGCTTAGAAATGCTTTTAATTTTAATTTTATAAAGATATAGTGGATTAAATTTATTACTTCTACATAAAAGGTTCAAAACAATAATGAATGTTGTCCTTAGTGAGTGTTGTTGCTGATGAAAGTGCTAATGTACTACAGAAATATATATAACCTCACAAAATAAAGGTAAGGCAAATAAAGGAATTTTGAAACTTGCTTCAAATTATTTTAAATTGAAATCAGTGAATTACATTATTAAATTTAATCTTTACCCTATTGCTCCACTTCTTTTTGGTATATTTTAAGAGTATTTTCATTTTAAGGTTGTTTTTTTTTTGTATATAAAACAATAACCACAAGAAGCTAATACTAAAAATCTAATAATTTATAACTTACTCTGAAGAGTGGAAACTTGTTCAACATTTCCCCAAATATACATCCAACAGCCCTGATAGAAATGCACTTCTTCAAAACTCATATTTTTATCACAGATTTCTTACTTTTAGATTTTATAAGTACTTATTACAGAATTTTGTATGGCATTTAACAATTATATTTAGAAAAAAGACAATAACATGGTTTTTTTATAATACACATGCATCGTAGTAAATACAACATATTAACTTGCAAAACTATCAAATGTACTATGCAATTACAATTAAATAATTGGAACAAAAGAAATATTGACATAAGAAAAAGGACTCTGCAATAAAAACCTGCTACTTAAAATATTAATACAAAACAAAGATTTTATATATAAAAATTATTTAACTTTAATATCACTTTAGTAAAAAAAAAAACCTCAATAATACTGTATTTTATATGCTATCAAATTATCATAGTGCCCAAAAATTCTGATAACAATAACATACAGGCATACCCTGGTTATACATGTTAGGTTCCAGACCACAGTCGTATAGCGAATTTCGCCATATAGTGAATCATTGCTTTTTTTTCACTTGTATATGACATTTTTAAACAGTCACATATGTGCATAGCTGATGTAAATAAATAATACTTACCTCAATCTGTTGTTCTTTTGCTTATAGGGACTGATGGATGTAAAATTAAGAAATGAAAAATTACTGGCAGAAGGATGAAGGGTGCATAACTTCTGGATCATATGGGTCTTCATCAAATGCTAAATGCTTTTTTGCTGGAGATTTGGATGGACTTCTTGTAGTAGTTGATGATTGTATAGGGCTTTGAGTGGATGTTCAAAATTGAGTAGGATTTGAGAGGATGCTGGTCTTTTATGGAATATGTATCTAACAAAGTTTGAATGGTAGATTGTCTTTTCTTTTCTCTGTATATTTCTCTATAACAGGTATATTGGTCTAAAATGCCAGAATTTACTTTGGATGGACATGACAATTTCTAAATGTTTGAAAGTTATTTGACAGTTATTTCTTTAGGCACAAGGCTCAACATATCTTCAGAATGGGACTGCTCTTCATCCTTCCTATGTTCTTCAAGTCCAAGATCTTCATTAGTTAGGGGCTGGGAATGAGATTCAAGCAGGTCAAAAACATCTTCAGGCTCCACTTCTAGTTCTAACTGCCTTGCCATGTCTACAATATTTGATTTAACTTCCTCAACAGGATTTTCAAAACCTTCAAATTCATCAATAAATTGAGGATACAACTATTTTCAGACATCTTTAAGTGTAGACTCTTTTACTTCATTCCATGCATCTGTGATAGTCTTGATGCCATCCAAGATTGTGAAGCCTTTCCGGAATTCTTTAATTCTATTTGGCTCACTTCTAGATCTAGAACTTTTTTTTTTCGTTCTAGAGCTTTGGTTGATTCACGGCAATGTTATATCGCTAAAACCATCTTATGAGTGAATGTGGCATCGTATAAATGAGTATTGGCCATATTTGAAAATCATCATATGAGCGAATCATCATAAAGCGAAACGTCTTAAAGCGGGGTATTACTATATACACTGTTCATAAAAATACTGCTCCACTCAGAAGGAATGTCATGTGTACGATACAAAGTGACATGCTAAAAGGTTGTAATGTAAGGAACAAATGTTCACATTTTCACCCTGTTTAGTGAGGCAGATACATAGATACAGGGTGTGGTCACTTTTCGTAGCAATACAAGCACTAATACAGTTAGGAAGTCTGTCAAAAAGATTCCTACTAATGTCCTGGTCTATGGTTTGCCAGATTTGCTGCTCTTTCACCTGAAGATCCATCATGTTATACACTGAAGTTAGTTCTGTTCTTAGAAGTTGTTTCACGACATCCCAGTTGTGCTCAATTGGCGATAGATCCAGCCACTGGGCTGGCCCTGTTAACATGAGAATGGCTTGACAAGACTGTTAAACAAAGTGTGCAGTATGTGGTCCCTGAAATGTGAAATTTAGCATACTCTGTCAGAGTGGTAAGACCACAGGGCAGATATTGGTATCCACACACCACTGGGCAGTTAAATTACTCTCGATGACTATGAGAGATGACCAACTATCTTAAGAAATGGCGCTCCTCATCAGAATCTCAACAGTGGGCAATGAATGGGGCTCAATAATATGCAACATGAAGTTCTTTTGCTGGTACATCGCCACACAAGTGTGGGCTTCATTTTGCCCCATATAGATGAGGGCATTATCTATAAAGATGATATACTGCCATTTGTCACAACACTCAGCTTGTTCATTGCATCACTATAATCTGACATATCTGTGACTTCTAGTGAGTAGTATTCAGAGGAGAGGGTATCTCCCTTGCATACCAGCTTTGTGCAGGCATTGATGAATGGTACTAATAGCCATCAGTATGGTGACCATTCATCCTATAATTTAAAGAACAGTTCTATATTGTAAGGCATTACTTATATACTTATAAAAATTTCAGAAAGATGTTTTGTCCTATATTTTTGTTCTGTCTTTTAAAAGTCCTATTTTTTATACCAAATAAAAAACATTGCCATGCCACTAATTTTGATAATTTTTTTCATATTATTGTTGATGTGATTGGGAAATTAATAACACACAACTATAATATTTCTGAATTATAAATATTATATTATTTAATGATACTAAATTATTAAATAATTCTTGTAATAGTGTGAACTTCAAAAAATTAAAAATTATTTTATTGACATAAATATATATTATGTTTTTGAATATTGTTTGTATTGTAAATAAAATCAATGTATACATAGCATTTGTTTTATTTTAGAGGTTTTTGGGATATTTACTTTTTGAAGGTGGCTTTGCCAGACACATAATAAAATAAAAAAAAATCATGATTTAAACATAGATGATAATCGCAGCATGACCTGATGCTCTTTTGGCATTGATAAATCAATAAATATTTAGCGAAAAAATTTCAAAAATTTTTTCCGCTAAACAAATATCCTGACCAAAATTAAAGAAAAAATAGTGTTAATGAAAAAAATTGCCAGAAAATATATTTTTCAATAAGGTCCTATATTTTCCTCAAAGAAAAATGATCATCATAGCCATCTGGCAAATTTGTCTATCATCACAATTCATAGTCACTGAAGGATGACCTGATACTGAACGTTAATGTGAAACAGCTTCCAATGTCCACAGCTGTCAGCAGCAGCCAACTGCTTACACATACCATTGCAAATGTGCTGCAATTTGACACACAGGCCACCTATTTACACAGACCTAAGATACGACCTCATTCAAACTCACTGAGTTGATTATAACACCCATCTATGACGTACAAATGGCATTACCCTTCATTAGTTACCAAAGTTATAGGCCAGGTTTGGTTTTTTTAATTTACACTGTTCTACAACTAATGGAATTTGTATCATCCACCATATTTTAGATCTAACCATACCCACAATTTTCCCTTTATTTGCATATATCATTGTCCCCACTTCCTTACTAATTTGCATAAATGTAGCTCTACTTCTTCTGGGTGGAACAATTTTTTGATGAAGAGTTATTATCATATTGTGTGAGATTAGAGATATATGTATTTTTTTTGTGTGTGTGTAATTCTCTATTCTCTAGTGGCTGTTCACTAAGTAGGTGTGACAACCCAATTGTTGGTCAATGCAATCTTTGTGAACTTCACATTTCACCATCAAAATTTCAAACTTCTTACATAATTACACCGCTTGCAATATTCATTCAAAATTTTGCCTTTTTCACTGTTTTCTTTTCACTGAGGGTGAAATTATACTTATTGGAAGATTCCAAAAGTGCAAATCTTAATATTTCATCAGTATCTATCCAACCCATAAAGAATAATTTTTATTTGATCTCTAAAAATAAAGAATGGGACAATTTTTTGATGAAGAGTGTATTATCATATTGTGTGAGATTAGAGATATATGTATTTTTTTAGTGTGTGTAATTCTCTATTCTCTAGTAGCTGTTCACTAAGTAGGTGTGACAACCCAAATTTAGTGAACAGCCACTAGGAAAAAAAAAGTACATTCTTAAAAAGCTGCAGGAAAAATTATGTACTTAAAAACAAAAACATACATTTTTTTAATGAGCAATGAATTGGAAAAAA
Source organism: Ryuthela nishihirai (assembly GCA_038380435.1). Taxonomy (NCBI): domain Eukaryota; kingdom Metazoa; phylum Arthropoda; class Arachnida; order Araneae; family Heptathelidae; genus Ryuthela; species Ryuthela nishihirai. Next base: position 57,277,856 of record JAWZYU010000029.1, on the reverse strand, counting down.
GAACTATATTTTTAAGGAATCAAGAAAATCTATTGATTAAGAAGCAAAAAATATACATCATTAATGAATACTATGAATTTGTAAAATCATTTAGTAATGCACCTAATTGGATTGGGCTGTTTTACCTGTGAGCTGTTTACCTATGAATTAAAAATTGAATTGGGCTGTTTTACCTGTGAGGGACACTTTTTTGCACAGTGGGCTAAATGGCATGTCAAAAGGACCTCAAGGGCTGAGAGAAGTTGGGGGACTTATATAACCCATGAAGCAATGGATCCCTCACTCATCGTCTCAACAACACAAGCTTATGGAGGTGGAATTATGGCATGTAGGTTGTACTAGCACACCAAACATTATTACTGTCCTAACAGAACAGAAGAGCAACAGAATCATCTCCCCTTCTGATCTCATTTTAACCACAGGAAAACAGGTATCTGCTTCAACTGTAACCAAAAGGCTTCACTAGGTCAGACTCTTGCAGGAGAAGTCAAGTAGACAACACTGTAGTTGTCATACATAACAGAATTCTTCTAATAAGACTCTTTCAGGAGAAGTCAAGTAGACAACACTGTAGTTGTCGTACATAACAGAATTCTTCTATCATTGATATCACTTTTGCATTCTTCAAAGTTGAAACAATTTTAAACTCAATGTATGTAAAGTTTAATATACATACGATAATACTGTTAAAATCTATTGAACGCTTCAATCTATCATAATTTTTAGCTCAAATGAGTTATATTAGTGCTAATACGGTTCTATCTTACATAACTTATTTATAATTAGTTATAATTAAAACATTACATTTCATTGTAGCCGTCCCATGGCCGAATGGTTAGCACACTTGGCTACTGAACTAAGGGACCTGGGTTCGAGCTTCGGGTAAGGCATGGATGTTTGTGTGGTTTTTCTGCTGAGGTCCTGCCATCCTCACAGACCTTCTACTTTGGCATATAAACTGACAGGCTCCTGTCAGACCTCTGTGGCAAGCAGCTGCTTGAGGGGGTATTTATTTTTTTATTTATTTAGATTTCATTGAGCTGTTGCTCATTAATTGTAATATTACAATTTTGTCTAGCAAAAGTACATACAGTCTTAACTGCTGTAAAATGATAGAAAGTTCAAAATGTCACATTACATTGCAATTTCTGATGTTGCTAGTATGATGAATAGATAGTAGATACATAGATAGTAGCTGGTGCACTCGTTGAATTATCTACCTCTTGGTGCTGGTGGTTGAGGTCATGCTGTACAATTTTAATTTCAGCAATCAGACTACCAGTCTTTCTTAACTCGATATATTAAGTTGTTGTTATGGTTTTATACATCCTTGATGGCTTTTGCAGGAGAAATCAAGTAGACAACACTGTAGTTGTCGTACATAACAGAATTCTTCTATCATTGATATCACTTTTGCATTCTTCAAAGTTGATACAATTTTAAACAACTCGTGTGAACAGGCATTTTGGACATTTTATAAGGAACCATATCAATTTCTGATGTTAGAGCATAGTTGGTGCAATCACTGTATTATTTACCTCTTGGTGCTGGTGGTTGAGGTTATGCTGTATGATGTTAATTTTAGCAAAAGGACTACCAGTCTTTCATAACTCGATGAACCGAGTTGAATGGTTGTTGTGGTCAGTTCTCATACATCCTTGATGGTTTATGCTGGAGAAGTCATGATAAATGACATTATAGTTGTTGTACGTAATAAAGTTCTTCTCACAACATGACATCACTTTTGCATATTTCAAAGTTGACATGATTTTAGATAACTAATATTAGTACACATTTTGAACATTTTTTAAGCAACCTGGTAAAAGTTGTTTAATTTTTAAAGCATCCAAATGAACAGACTAGCTTTAGTCTTAAATTATATGATAAAACAGAACCATAAATAAAATGATGACTATGTATTTTTCCCTACACTTGAGGGGTTTCAACTGGCAGTTAATTGAGTGCTACAGCCAGCTTAAGTAATGGTATCCCTCTGGTAGTGTTTTGAAGAGTTACTGATCTGCTCACATAGAAGCAAGTTTCATGCATATGGTAGAGTGTGATGTCAGTGTTACAAATGATGTCTTTATGTAAATTTAATACGTAGGCTTTCCAGGTATCTTAACTGAAATTTATTTGGGGTGAGTTTAAAATACTAAATAGTAGAGAAGTTATTTCCAATTTATTATCTATTATGGTCTGCGATAAAGCTGTAGTAGGTTTCTGTTTAATTAATTATATCTTTTTGATTTTTTTTATGCATTCTTCTATTCCACAATATATTCTTACCTTCTAGTTTATTTTGAGGATCATTTACTTCTATGTTATATTATCTGCCTGTGAGTGGTAAATGAGCTTTAACATTGAAGAACAGAGATTTTATATTATTAGTGATTGTAAATGCACTATTATGTCAAATTCACTAAATATATTTTTTTATTGCATAAGAGAAACTTTCAATGTATGGTAAATTTGTAGTATATTGAGGGGAGTAACATTCAACTGTGGGGTGATAAATGTGAATTGAGTTTACTCTAAAATTTTATTTTTTTTACATATTCTGTCTATAAAAATTGTTATCATAACCTACTTGCCTACTGATTTCATAAATGAAATTTAACACTTTATTTACAAACACACATGCAGCCATGGGCTATAAAGGTTCAACCAGACTGTGCAATTTAGTTCTCCAAAACTGTCTGCCCTGAGCTACAACTGGTGCATCTGGGCACTGTAGACCAATTCTAAACAATATCCTGTTTGACATTGTCTGCCCACAGCATCCCAGGTCTCCCCCATATGGGCAACATATCCAAACCAAAGTAGTCTCTATCTGCATAATATATTGTTCAAAGGAGGTTGCCGACTCCTTTGCCTAACCTCATCATTACTTACAAAGTTAAACCACCTAATGCCCAAGATACTGCATAAACAACAAGAATCAAATACATAACGTTTCCTGTTATTTTGTTTACAAAGGGTCTATATTTCACTACCACAAATAACTTCAGAAAGTATAAACTATTATGCAGCCTAATTTTAGTCTTTATGCATATAAACCCATTTCTCCACACTCTCAGCAAATTCTTAAAAAGTCCCAGCAGCAATCACTATTCTTCTGTTTATTTCATGTCACACATCATCAATATCTGCTACATAGCTATCAAGATAAGTAAACTAAGACATTTGATCAAGGGTGCAACCATTCAGATTAACTGAGCCACAATCTGCCTGACCAATTTTCACCACTTTAGGTTTTCTCTGTGTTAATCACCAAACCTACTCTAGTACCAGTCTCATCAACAGCCCTAATAAAAGAGTTCATCTCATCAGCATTATTTGCCAAAAGAGCTAAATCATCAGCATAATCTGAATCAGAAATTTTCATATCTTTAGACCACTTAAGACCAAAATCTTCCCCTTGCAGATAATTCCACTTAACATAATCAATAATCAAACTAAAGCGAAGAGGATGCAAAATTCACCCTTATCTAACTCCACTAAGAATGCTAAACCAATTGCTACAAGCCTTTCCAACTTTACAACACATTATTCAGTGTTATTATAGAGAGCTTTCATCATGTTAACTAACTTATCTAGTATGCCATATGATCTGACAATCAAACAAAAATTATGATGATCAACAGAGTCAAAAGCCATTTTTAAAATCTACAAAGCTAGTAACCACAGGATTTTGAAACTCTAAAAGTTTCTCAAGAATCCACCAAAGTAAAAAAAAAAATCTGATCAATACAGTCCCTACAACGTCTATAAAGCACAATCATGCAAAGAACTTTACCTGGACAGAAAGTAGGCTGACACTCCTGTAGTTATCACAAGAACTGCAATCACCATTTTTAAAAATAGGGATAACAGTAGCTCTGGTAAAATCCTTAGGTACAATGCCTTTAATCACAAAAGATATTCAAAATTTCAGTCATCCATATGGTAAGTGAAACAATCCCAGATCTAAGCATCTCAGTAGTAATTTCATCTACTCCTGGAGATTTATGCAATTTAAGTTTAGAAATAGCTAAAATAACTTCAGACTGTGATATAGAACCAACATTAAAGCCAATAATGCATCTATCATTACAAACAATTGGAGTAGAACTAACCAGATTGTGTGGAACATCACTAAACATTCAGCCCACCTAGATGTACTTTCAACAAGGTAATGATCAGATCCAATTTCAGCTCCCCTATATGATCTGTGTTTCTAACACAATTAACCCATTTGCTTTTTTAATATATGCTCTATCATATTTTTATGCAACCCATCTGGTGAAACCTGTGTGTATTTATATATATATGCCATGGTGTCTGTAATAAGTTTTAGTTATTCTGAAACCATTAAGTTTACTTATCTGGAGATGTTGTCCATTGCAGCTCCCAATACCAAAGGGACCTATCACCACTTCCCAAAAGTCAAAGTCAGTACCAACTTTATCACAGAAATTATTGAAGTCACCCAGAACTAGGGTAATATCCCTTTACTTGATGGGATTCAAAATATCCTGAAGTTGTCCATAAAACCTATCTTTCTCATCCTCAATGGAGCCCCCAGTGAGGGCATAACAGATAACATTCAAGTCTTTAAAATGCTTGCATTAAATTTAGCTGTAAGAAGCCTTTTATTAATGCAGCCATATCTAGCAGAGCATCACTAGTGTGAAGAAGTGCTAAGAAGCAAATATAAGACTTGGAGATGCTTTCCATCATACCTCTCTGAAAAAAGAAATTTAAGATTACTTTTGAGTATCTGACCTTGCCTATCCATCTGGCCTCCTGCAAGCTGAAAATATCTAGGTTTTTTTTTTGATTTGTGACGTATAGGACAGAGAAGAATCCTAGAAGCTACTCCTAGCTTAATACAGGCCTTCTCATACAAGGACATGCCCTACTAAGACCGAAGTCACTGCTGACCACTGCCTTAGTTAGAGCTAACACAACACACAAAGTTTGCCTTGCTGGAACAGTCGCTAGCTGCCTAACCACTATGCCAGTTAAAGCATAATGGTGGAATTCTTGTGTGAGAACATCAAAAGAATAATCTCTGTGCAAAGTCCTCACATTCCAAGTACGTGTGAAGAGAAAATGGTTAGTGGGATTTTTAAAGAAACAATGTTTATTGAGAGAGAAAGTGCTGACAGTATCAAATAGCAGTCTAATTGCAGACATGGGGAAAAAACCTGTTCTATCCCACTACTAGCGGTGCGACATTTAATGAATGAATGGCCATGGTTTCAAAACCAGTTGCTGTTGGATAATTTAACTATGTCTTGATATGAGTTAAGAGTATATTATGCCAGAGGAAAAAACTATATGTGTCCTTATAATTTCCAGATACAGACAAGTCTGCTGAAATGGTGTCATTATCTTGTAGCCTGGAATCCAGAAACAATGGAGTCATAATCCTATTCATGGACAAGTCGAGATTTTCTCTACAATGGGACAGCAGGCATATACTGATTTGGAAATGGGGGGGGGGGGATATTGCAATCAGTTCCATATCATTGAGATGCATTTGGTGGTGGTGATCTGACTGTGTGGGCCAATGGTAAACCAAACAGAGCAAGACAGGCCAATTAATATTTTGTAGAATATGGCATCTGACAAATGGTGTGGCCTGTATTCTTTCCAGATCTCAAACTGAAAAAAATCTGAGAAGTCCTAGGGAGACTTATTCTAGCCTTTCAGCCCCCTCCCCCCCCACACACACACTCAAATCCTGCAGGACCTTTTATTTCTCAGTGGACTTTGACTAAAAATGTCTAAAATCCAAAGTGATTTTATAAAATAGAACTGATACACATACAAATATATGTAACTCTATAAGAATAACAATATACTTTGTTCTTTGTTCACCCAGACTATTTTAAAAATTCACCGAGATGTATGTGAAGATTATATCAGTATAACTAATAACACATTAAAAGCCCCAAATTACTAAACACTACATTAACATTATATAAAACCATGTCATAGCAAAATCTCTGTTCAAACTGTTCACTCAAATGACATGATATTCAAAATTTGAAAAAAAAAAAATATCTAAAGAAATAAAGCTTACCACAAATCCACTCCCTCATCATATGTACGAGCTCCATATAATAGTTCAGGTGCCCGATACCATCTAGAAGTAAAACTGCTTTAGTCACAAGTCAAATGCCTTTTACAATGGAGAGTAGATGTTTAAAATATCCTTTTATATACACACACACACCCATACAAATATAAATCAATTTATCCAATTTGCCATCCTGTGGCCGAGGGGTTAGCATGCTTGGCTGCTGATCTGAGGGAACTGGGTTCGAGTCCCAGGTAAGGCGTGGATGTACATGTTGTTTTCTGCTGAGGTCCTCTCAGATCTTCTACTGTGCCAAACAAACTGACAGGCTCCTGTCAGACCTCTGTGGCAAGCAACAGCTTGAGGGGGTATTTTTTAATTTTTTTTATTTATATTTGAGAAGGTTTAAATAAACGAATTTCTATAAATTGTTTTATAACTTTTATAACAAGATTGTGATGCATCTCTTGATCACCTTCTACTGTTGTGTAGCATTTGCTTTGCAATATAACTTTCTCACTGAGAACTTTCAAGACAAGCTTTGAAATTAAGCTGGTTGGCTACTTTAAACAATAATTCTATTTTATATCTAGTTGAAATACAAATAAACTAGAAGAGTAATATTATCTCTTCTAAATATGGGATGCTCATTTTTAAAGAAAATGAAGTTTTTTCATTTTCCAAATTTTGCATCCTTTAACAGTAGAAATTCGTACTAATATGTGATTGTAAATTGTAAGTAGTAATATATTTTGACCTATAAAAAATCCTTTAGCCATTAAAATGAAAAAGTTGCATTATCTCATCCGCTAGGGTTAAGGGGCAAATCAGTCAGTGTATACAAAATAATTTATTTATTATTACTGTATCAAAATATTATTGAAAATTTCAAAATAAAGTACCAACTTTTCAAAAACAAAGAACAGCATGTCAAATTTTAACCAATAATAACTTAATCAAAACACACATGAATATAAATTATACTTCTGTTAGTAAGTTATCTGGGTATCCATTCTTGATCAACACATTCTACCACCAGAATTTTTAATTTCTAGGATACATATATTATTTGCAATAATACTTTAAGTTTTACACAGTGCTCTCTAATAATGTAAATTAATGTCTTTTACATGATTTGTAGACTATTAATCATCATATTTCATTAGTACCTATTCAACTCAAAAATTTTTTTTAATTAACCTGTTAAAATGTTGTGTTTTTGCAACCCTGCGAGGTGAAGGGGCAAACTATTGCTGCCAATGTAAACCCCTATGTCATCCCACTCCGCCACTAAAAATCAAATCCCCTATGTCATCACACTGCACCACTATAAATCGTTTGCAATATTCGCTTAAAGTTTTTAACTTTTTCCACCATCAAATAGCACAATTAAAACTTTTCGGAGATTCAAAAAGTGTGAATTGTAATAGCTTATAAATACTTATCCAATCCAAAAACATTTTTATCTCTAAAGACAAATAATTATCCAAAACAGAAAAAAAAAAAATTCCCCTCTCTTAGGGAGCAAGGGCGAAAATCATTGTTGGTCAATGGAAGCTTTGTGAACTTCACATTTCACCACCAAAATTTCAAACTTCTTACATAATTACACCGCTTGCAATATTCATTCAAAATTTTACCTTTTTCACTGAGAGTTTTTTCCGCTAAATAAATATCCTGACAAAAATTAAAGAAAAAATAGTGTTAATGAAAAAAATTGCCAGAAAATATATTTTTCAATAAGGTCCTATATTTTCCTCAAAGAAAAATGATCATCATAGCCATCTGGCAAATTTGTCTATCATCACAATTCATAGTCACTGAAGGATGACCTGATACTGAACGTTAATGTGAAACAGCTTCCAATGTCCACAGCTGTCAGCAGCAGCCAACTGCTTACACATACCATTGCAAATGTGCTGCAATTTGACACACAGGCCACCTATTTACACAGACCTAAGATACGACCTCATTCAAACTCACTGAGTTGATTATAACACCCATCTATGACGTACAAATGGCATTACCCTTCATTAGTTACCAAAGTTATAGGCCAGGTTTGGTTTTTTTAATTTACACTGTTCTACAACTAATGGAATTTGTATCATCCACCATATTTTAGATCTAACCATACCCACAATTTTCCCTTTATTTGCATATATCATTGTCCCCACTTCCTTACTAATTTGCATAAATGTAGCTCTACTTCTTCTGGGTGGAACAATTTTTTGATGAAGAGTTATTATCATATTGTGTGAGATTAGAGATATATGTATTTTTTTTTGTGTGTGTAATTCTCTATTCTCTAGTGGCTGTTCACTAAGTAGGTGTGACAACCCAATTGTTGGTCAATGCAATCTTTGTGAACTTCACATTTCACCATCAAAATTTCAAACTTCTTACATAATTACACTGCTTGCAATATTCATTCAAAATTTTGCCTTTTTCACTGTTTTTTTTTCACTGAGGGTGAAATTATACTTATTGGAAGATTCCAAAAGTGCAAATCTTAATATCAGTATCTATCCAACCCATAAAGAATAATTTTTAATTGATCTCTAAAAATAAAGAAGTTGAGTGTCTACATACAGTAGGATGGCCAACATAATGAAAATATTAGCTTTTTTTTTCTGAAAACAAGCTAAAAATCAATTTTGATACTTAAAGAAGAAGAATCTACATAAAGACTAACAGTTGGTCTATGCAATGTTTAGGCTCCTCAAAACTAGTGACTATGTAACGTTTGTGTAACAGTGGTCTGATAAAGGTTGGCCTTCATATTGGAGAGAATATACAATTAGTCACCTTTGGGAAGGACCTCACTATGAGATACTAGCAAATTTTCTATGGAAATTTATGGGTTTTTTTTTTAATATCCCTCTGCCATCTCTACAGATGTGGAATAATAAAAGTGATTTTTAAACCCAAACTTGGGTTCAATCATATGTAAATACTTGAATTTTTAATGTAATACATGATAGGATGGGGGAAAACTCATGGATGGATATTTGGGACTGGTCAGTCATGTATTTGGGATATTATGGGGGGGGGGATCCAAAAGTGTTATAAAACTAAATGACAAACTTTAAAAATTGAGAAAAAAAAATTGTGTGAGGTTTAACCCTTCCCAGGTCCAGCTATTTTTTTTCACCTGATCGGGCAAAAAATTTAATTTTAGAACTTTTTTGTCAAATAACTAATGAAAGGAATTATAGAATGTTATATGCCAAATTAATCAGCATTTAATTCTGGATTTTCTGAAAATAAAATATTTAACAAAAATATGACTAGTTTTATTTTAAATAAGACTTTTTTAGCCATGCAGTAAAAAAATGCATCTGGCAACACAAATAAATATTTATTTAAAAAACACTGATAGAAATGATTATAATGCACATGAAAGAAGGATATTTACTTCTGAATAACAATAATAATAATAATTTTCATGTATAAAGTAAACATTTCTTCCGTTTTGTAATTTTTTTCTCCCTATCATACTTTGAGAAAAATTCAGGCTTGTTGCAGAGTCCAATAAACAAGCCAACTTTAGAATATTTCTAATAAATAACTAATCAACAGAAATAGGTCATGTTATATACCAAATTAAAGAGAATTTAATTCTGAATTTTACTGAAGCAAAAATTATGAACATTGTAGCAACATACTAATTTTAATAGCACTTTTTATAGTGGTATACTGAAAAAAATAGGTACATATTTTATAATTACTTTCAAAATCTTCAATTTCTTTAAATAGTAGTTTTTTGTTAAATTTTAGGAGTTTTCAAAAATTTAAGGAAAAATATGGTAGTGAACTGTTGTTCATTATCTTGGTTCAACTACTATAGAAAATATGGTTGTATTTAGCAGAACTTGAAGCCACTACAAATGAATTTTGGCATAAAAGTATGCAACATTTAAATAAAAAAAATATTAGTAATTGTGTTTTACCTATTATTCCTTAAAATAAAACATAGGCAGCCATGTATTAAGAAGTAACTGATTTGGCCTTCTATATGATTTGAGTTTCTTACACTAAAACCAGGCCTAGGGAAATACAGCCCACCACCTCTATTTATGAGGCCCACAATCTACTGGTGACAAATAAATTTTTAAAAGAGAAAAACGTTTTTTTTTTATACATATATTATTGATTATAATAAAGTAATTTAATTTTCTATGACACTGTTAAATGTAATCATTTAACAGTGTCATAGAGAATTAGATTACTTTACTTTAATTACTGCACTGTGTACCTCTACTATAATTTTTGTTATTGGTTATATATTTCTTTGGTGGCCCACCCTCCCATTTCAGTTATTGATGCAGCCCCTCAATTAAAAAGTTTGCCCAGGCCTACACTATACCAACTTGGTTTAGTTACAGATAAGATGCTAAGCACTGAATCCCTACTGTAGTGAAGTACAACTAGAATTTCACATTTGAATCTTCACAGTCTTTTAACTGGCCATTTAGTCTTAGAAGCAAAAAGTCAATCAGGTCTACAACCATACTGAAGTTAAGTGAATTTGAGTTCTTTTACCTCTGAACAGCACATCCATCCTGAACAAAGGTAATAAATGGGCAGGCCATTGTCCATTAAAATATAAAACATCTAATTTTTCCATCCATTACACCAATAGTAGGACTGGCAACAGGACCTTTTTTTGAGTGCTGACTATATTAAGCTACAGAAATTAAATGGTGTCTAAAAAAAGTTTTTAAACATGAAAAGAAATCTAAATTTTTAGTTATTGTTAAGTAGCAACCATAGTGCATAAACATTTACAATGGTGTCATACAAATTACTCTTTCTATGGTTATTAGAGAAATTAATATTTTCCAGCATAAATTATTAACAAATGAATATATTACTGATGATTGCAATACTGGTTGGTTAGTTGTTTCGGGTTTTATGGTACATTTGCAACTAAGACTATAACACACCAAGATCATTGCAATAGAATGATAAATATATTCCAATTATGAAACCTACACCATTTTTGAAAAATGTGATATTACTTTCATTTGAATGTTTCTTCTAAATGTAATTTGCATTGTTCACCCCTTGCCATTGACAAAATCACACACCCTGTAGTTTGTATACCTCTGATCTATACTGAGTAAAATTAAACTTAAATTATGCAAAAAAAATTATTATTTTCAATATAAAAGTATTTTGACAGTAATATGATTGAAACCTAAATATTTAATGCAGTATGCTGTAATTTTGAACAGAGAAATACAATTTATTCATCCAAAATATCACATTTATATGCAGAAATGAAAAAAAAGAAATGTGCATCTTTAACATCTATATAACACAATTCGATTTTTCACAAAACTAAGATTGGATTGTTTTACCTCTGAGTGATACTTTTTTGCACACAGTGGGCTAAGTGGCCAGTCATAAAGACTCAGAAGAAAGAATAAGGTTGGGGGAGGGGACCCACTGGACAGCTGTTAGGAGATAGATGTAGCCTTCCATCAAGGCCATCCAGTGTGTTCTTTAACATGCATAGGGTATGGCTCTCCTGCACACAGGACCACGGATTAATGTCCCATCCGATGGACAGTAACCCAAACTTTTTGAAGAGAGTTTTGCATAGACTTTTATTCATAAACACACATAAAATTTAACTGACCCAGTGTCATTGAGCTTAAACTTATCTAGTCCATCAGTGCCTCCTACTGACCTTGGGAATGCGGGGAGTTTTGTGGAGATAAATCTCAAAGCTGGCCCAGCTGGGACTCAAACCTGGGAACTACAAATTATGAGCCTAGTGCACTACCAACTGAACCACCCCACCCCTTTTGAAAAAAATTAAAAATAAATACCCCCTCAAGAGGTTGCTTGCCACAGAGGTCTGACAGGAACCTGTCAATTTAATACGCCATAGTAGAAGATCTGTGAGAATGGCGGAACCTCAGCAGAAAGACAATACAAACAACCATGCCTTACCATGGGCTTGAACCCAGGTCCCTTTGATCAGCAGTCAAGCACATTACCAATCGGCCATGGGACAGCTCCTTTCAGAAAACTATTCTTTAATAGAGAACACTTGGATTTTCATCAGTTTGTAGTCAAATACATTCCATAATACATTTTCATATGAAAGAGAAATAATTTTCAGCATAAATTGACAAGATTTGCATTTTTTTCCTGGAAAGGGGGAGGAGCATTTTTGTTTTTCAAGAAGAACCGGCCAGGTCTAGCATCTAATGTCCGACCCCGCCTTCTCGTGGTGCAGGCCGTTACTACCTTTCAAAAGAGATATTCTCTTTTGGAAGGGAACGGAAGGGGAGGGCTGCCAGTTCAGTATGGCCTGCTGATCTGGTCATCTACGGCCACTTTTTTCTTTTTTTTTCAACCTGCTGAGGAGTGGTCAACTTCACAGGGTCCTGGTGCTGACCATTTATACCTACTAGACTGGACTTGTTTATGGATTTGAGCTTGATTATGGATCCTGGACTTGCTGCACTGGTGGGCCTCTGTTGAGGGAGAGTCTGCCGCTGTGTTTTCTGTTTGCTTCTGGGTTGCCAGCTCTAAGTGAACAGAGGCATGGGATACCTTATATCAGCTGGTGGATAATCCTAATCAGAGGCCATCGCAGGTACCTGAACCTTACTTAGCTAGTTGGGCATCGTCAAGCCTAAACTGGAGTAATGCGTCTCAGGCAGGCCATGTGGCTCTTGAAAAAGTCCACTTGAAAAGGTGGTGCCTGAAGTTCCTACCAGCATCGGTGACTTCAGCCTTTAGCGGAGGAGGAACGGGTCTTTGCCCCATGCCTGCGATCAGGGGGCTGTTTGATATTGTTGGCCCTACCAATCTCAATAAACCTAATTTCTTTAAAAATCCTATTAATCATTTTCTTTCTCCAGGAACGTGGAACGTGAGGACATTACATAGAGATTATTCTCTTGATGTCCTCATGCAGGAATTCCAGCGCTATAACCTAGATATTCTAGGCTTGCAAGAGACCAGATGGACAGGTAAAGGTGAGATACTTAAAAATAACTTTAAATTTCTCTTTACAGAAAGGGAGGATGGAAAGCATCACCAAGGCATGGGTCTGCTGCTCAGCAGACATGCTAGTGATGCTCTTCTAGGATATGAGTGCATTAATGAAAGGTTTCTTACAGCAAAATTTCAGACAAGCATTAAAAACTTGAATGTTATCTGCTGTTATGCCCCCACTGAGGATGCTGATGAGGATGAGAAGGATAGGTTTTACGGACAACTTCAGGACATTTTGAATTCTGTCAAGAAAGGAGATATTACCCTTGTTCTTGGTGACTTCAATGCCAAAGTTGGTACTGACTCTGACCTTTGGGGAGGAGTAATAGGTCCTTTTGGTATTGGTAGCTGCAATGGCAATGGGCAACGTCTCCTACAGGTAAGTAAACTCAATGGTTTCAGAATAACTAACACATATTACAAACACCGCGACATACATAAATACACATGGGTTTCACCTGATGGGCTGCATAGGAATATGATTGATTATATATTAATTAACAGCAAATGGGCTAGTTCTGTTAGAAATACCAGGGCATATAGGGAAGCTGAAATTGGATCTGACCATTACCTTGTTAAAAGTGTCTTGCAACTTAAACTTAAAAAGTGTTGTGCTAGAGTTAAAAAATTTACCTTTAATACTGAAGCTCTGAATGACCCAGTTATACCTAAAGCTTACCATGATAGGTTACTTAGTCATTATGACGGTCATGGTTTGCTTAATAGTGAAGTTGAGGGAGAATGGGGCCATTTTAAACAGGCTTTTTTGGAAACTAACAGTACTCTTTTAGGAAAAAAGGAGCAGAGGAGGCAGAATTATTTAAGTGACAAGGCAATTGAGCTTATTTCAGAAAGAAGGAATTGCAGGAATGTCCTTAATCAGTACCCTACTAGTCCTAATAGAAAAGATTACAGAGAGCTTAATAAACGTGTAAAGGATCAGTTAGCTACTGATAAAAATCTTTGGCTTGATAGCTTGGCTGACAAAGCTGAGGAAGCAGTTAGGCAGCACAACAGCAGAGAGCTGTACCAGATAGTTAATGTCTTATGTGGTAGAAAACGCACAGGCATACAGGGATTGAAGGATAAACAAGGTAAGGTTATAGAAGGTGAGGATTCTCTCATGGCTAGGTGGGCTGAGCATTTCAGTGATGTTCTAAACAATGTGGTTAGTTCTACTCCCATTGTTTCCAATGATGATAGATGCATTGGCAGCTTTAATGTTGGCCCTATAACACAATCTGAAGTTAGTTTGGCTATCTCTAAACTGAAACTTCATAAATCCCCAGGGGTAGATGAAATTACTACAGAAATGCTCAGAGCTGGGAATGTTTTGGTTATCACTTGGATGACTGAAATTTTGAATAACTTTTATGATAAAGGCATGGTTCCTAAAGATTTTACCAGAGCTATTATTATCCCTATTTTCAAAAAAGGTGATCGCAGTTCTTGTGATAACTATAGGGGTATCAGCCTACTCTCTGTTCCAGGTAAAGTTCTTTCCATGATCGTGCTTAATAGAATTAAGAATCTGGTTGACAGGCAATTGCGTGATGAGCAATGTGGATTCAGAAGTGGTAGGGGATGTGTAGATCAGATCTTTTCACTTAGGCAGATTCTTGAGAAATGTTTAGAGTTTCAGAAACCTTTGGTTGCTAGCTTTGTTGATTTCAAAAAGGCTTTCGACTCTGTTGATCGTCATAATTTGTGGTTGATTGTGAGATCATATGGTATACCAGACAAGTTAGTTAACATAATGAAAGCTCTCTATAATAACACTGAGTCGTGTGTGAGAGTTGGTAAGTCTTGTAGCAATTGGTTTAGCATTGCTTCTGGTGTTCGACAAGGGTGCATTTTGTCTCCTTTTCTCTTTAGTTTGGTTGTTGATTATGTTATGCGAAATTCACTTCGAGGGAAAGATTTTGGCCTTAAATGGTCTGGAGATACGAAAATTTCTGATTTAGATTATGCTGATGATTTAGCCCTTTGGCAAATGATGTTGATGAGATGAACTCTTTCATTCGAGCTGTTGATGAGACTGGTAGTAGAGTAGGTTTGGTTATAAACAGAGAGAAAACTAAAGTGATGAAAATTGGTCAGGCAGGTTGTGATTCAGTTAATCTGAATGGTTGCAGTCTTGAGCAGGTGTCACAGTTTAATTATCTTGGGAGCTATGTAACTGATACTGGTGATGTGCGGCATGAGATTAACAGACGAATAGGTATTGCTGCCAGGACTTTTAAGAATCTATGGAGATTGTGGAGAAATAGGCGTATACACCTAAAGACTAAAATTAGACTGTATAATAGTTTGGTTCTTTCTAGGGTTAGTTATGGTAGTGAAACTTGGACGCTGTGTAAACAAGATAACAGGAAACTAGATGCTTTTGATTCTAGATGCTTACGCAGTATCTTGGGTATTAGGTGGTTTAACTTTGTAACTAATGATGAGGTTAGGCAAAGGAGTCTGCAACCTCCTTTAAGCAGCATATTGTGCAGAGAGAGACTCCGCTGGTTTGGCCATGTTGCCCGTATGGATAATTATAGATTGGCGAATAGGGTTATGAACAGTGTGCCTAGAGGCTTCAGAAGGAGGGGAAGACCTAGGATGCGGTGGGCAGACAATGGCAAACAGGACCTTGTTAGAATTGGTGTGCAGTGGCCGGATGCAGCAGATGTTGCTCAGGACAGATATGCTTGGAGAATTAAACTGCGTGTTCTGGTTGGACCTCCGTAGCCCATGGCTGCTTGAGGATGATGATGATGATGATGAACTGAATCCTTAATGCCTTTAGAGTTTGTAGAAATAAAACCAGATTTTGAAAAAATAAAAATTGAGCAGTTAAATAGGTGTAATAGGTTTGACAACTCATGAAAGATAGCTTAACATGAATATTAATCCAATGATGGAGAAAAATAAAGTACTAATAAGTAAAAATTACACCTTTGTACTTTGCATTGTTAGGAAACATTTTGAAATTATTCAAGACCTTACTTTTCTCGTCATATTTTCCAGGGGGATGAAAAACAGTCTATAAATGACTTTTTGAAGGGAGTTTTGTATAGACTTTTATTCAGAAGCATACATAAAATTTAACTGACCCAGTGTCACTGAGCTTAAATTTACACACAAACTCATTTTTCCAAAAAACAAAGCAGCAAAAGTAAGAACAATAATTATGCACAAGAACAGAAAAAACAATAATATTTAATACAGCTTAGGTTAAAATTAAAATGCAGCACTTAGCTCAAATGTACATGGAAAATAATTAATTATACGAAGGTGAAAATGGCACTGCAAGCAGCAAGTATGCAAATCAGAACCCATCATATTACCAAAACATTTTGCAGAGGCTACAAAAGCAACCAGGAAAAGTCAACATGATACTCATAATGAAGGATTGTGCATTATTGGTGAAGTTTTTCTACCCAAACAACAGCAACTCCATAACTATACTTTGGGAATACTGGCAGCAAAAAGGATTAAGAGGACCCTTTTGCAAAATGGGTTGCAAAAATGAAGAATTAGGAAGAAAAAAAACAGGTGATTTGTCTGTAATAGCTCAAGATACAAAATAGCATCCAATTGCAGCAAGGAATTAACATACATCTATTAGTACTAGAGCAGTGTTGGGGCAAATGACCATTCCACAGTCAACAATCCTCAAAAATGCTTCAATCCATACTTCATTAATTCCATATATACTAATTCCATTTTCAATCGATATAAGATTTACGTAGTACACCAAGCAATAAATGATCCACAGCAACAGAGATTTTGATTCATAACTTCTGGCTTGAATTTAAGTGTGGTCTTGGAACATCTTGTGGTTCAACAATATAGTTTCCAGGCAAGTGGGAGTGTGAAAACTCATAACAGTTGAATATGGGAAAAGCTGGCTCCAAGTAGGAATAAAATTCCTCTGCATGCCCACAAGTTACGTTTTGGAATTTGCCCTCAGTGAATTATGGCATCAGGACATTTTCATATGAGGAGGTTTGTATTTATGGTCTTGGTACACATACTATGATGGATATACAGGGTGGTTATAATTAAACTGACAGTACTCAGAGTGATGTAGAAAAGGAATTATTCGACAGATCACAGCAAAAAGTAGTGGATAGCTTAATAAGAACACGAGATAGAGAATTTGCGAATAAAAAAATTAGTGTTAGTGCCACCAGGTGTCATGGGTGCAATAAAAATGTGGTAGAACATGATAATTTATCATGACATTGCAGCCAATCACATGTGAGAGTCGCATGAGGCACACTATAAAATATGATACCTTCCCTGTAATCGCTAGAGGGAACCATGGGTATCTGCAAGAAGGACTGAGCTTTGCTAGTGTAACTTTTTTTTTTTTACCAAAATGGCAGTAATGCCGCTGCTGCATTACATGAATATTATCATCTGAAATATATAAGGAAAGGACCTTTGTCTCTAAATGGACTGTAGAATATGATACAGAAATTTGAAGAAACAGGCAAGTTGGGTGTGGGTTCAGGTAGAGGCTGGCGGCCTGTTGCAGAAAGCAATGTGGAGTCGCAATCAGAGCTACCCGTAGTTAGTGCAAGACAGGTAAACTGGCAACTGCAACTTCTGTGGTCAACTGTCTGTAAAATTATACGGTCCATCCTGAAATTATATCCTTATAAAATCCATAGGGTGCAGCAGTTGCAACCACGTGACCCAGAATAGCGTACTAACTTCGCTTTGCGATTTCCAGCGAGGATGCAACTTGCCAGAAACATGTGGCTTTTGAAAGTCTTATGGACTGATGAAGCGCATTTTTCCCTACACGGAGAAGTGAATACTCACAACTGCCAAATATGGGGACTTACACATCCGCATGATGTGCCCCTACTCTCTAACTATGTAATTTTATGGTGCAGGTTTACTGCAAACTTTATAATTGGACCATTTTTCATTGAGGAAATCATGCCTCAAGGCCCCATGCATTGATCGGTGAATGGAACACATTACACAGATCTTTTCCACTGCAAGATTATTCTGGTTTTGCAAGAAAGAAATTACTTAGACTTCATAACCTCCATGCAGGATGGGGTGCAACCCCATATTGCATGTACAGCAATGCAATTGTTGCATACCACATTTGGTGAGGACAGAATAATTTCTCAAGCGTTTTCCAATGCTTGGTCACCACGTTCCCCTGATCTAAACTCATGCGATTTTTGGCTATGGGGTTATTTGAAAAGCCAAGTTTAGCAAGGCAATGTTGAATCACTTGCTGAATTGAAGGCAAGAATAACACAGCATGTTGCAGCCATTCTCTGAGACGTTTCAGAGGGTTCTGTAGACCATGCCATATTAACTTTCCAGCACATTTTGCATATGAATGGTTCACATATTGAGAATCTTGATTTGTAAAATAAAGGTTATGTTTGTTCAACTTGGTATTTTCTTTATTTTAGGGCACTCACACCACCTGGTGGCACTAACACTACTAGTCTTTTTCATTTGTAAATTCTCTACTCCATGTTCTTTATTAAGGTATCCACCACTTTTTCCTGTGATCCATTGGGTAGATCCTTCACTACATTGCTCTGAGTACTGTCAGTTTAATTATAATCACTCTGTACATTACAGTGATGTTCATCACATTATTTTTGTTCTTCAAAGTGCGCTTGGCTACTGATCTACGGGACCTGGGTTCGAGCCCCGGGTAAGGCATGGATGTTCGTGTTGTTTTCTGCTGAGGTCCTGCCATCCTCTCAGATCTTCTACTTTGGCATATAAACTGACAGGCTCCTGTCAGACCTCTGTGGCAAGCAGCTGCTTGAGGGGGTATTTATTTATTTTTAATAAAGAGATTTACATGCCTATCTTTTCACAGGATGGTGTACCATTAGATGCTGCTTGCTAAGTGAACAGTCTTTTTTTTTCACCTTGTTTGTAAGTACATCATTTCCCTTAGTTTCTATATACACGGATACCTCACACTCCAAATCTCAATTCTTGTGATTTCTGTTTATGGCAATATCTGAAGTACAGGGTTAATCAAGAAAATGTTTGATCTCTGGCTAATCTGAAGAATAGCATTATAAGTCATGTTGTGAACATTTCTCATAATATGTTTAATTCAACAACTGACAATGCCACATTCTGCTTCCAGTATAATGCAAATACATGTAGCTATCATGTTGAGCAGATTAATATGCATAACTTGTAACATATATCACATCACTGTTATGTGTTCATTGTTATTTTCAGGGTGATGGTAACTGAATAGAAAAATAATATTTCATATTTTCAAATTATGAAATTCATATCATATCCTCAATCAATCATATTTCATATTATCAAAGACGTAGATTTCAAAACTTTTAATATCTTATATATCACATGTGGTCAACAATTAAACAAGATCTATGACAGTTGTATTCCTGTATATAGTGCCAATTTCACCATGGTGTAATCATTTCCTTTTTAAATGATATGGGTTTTGCCTGTACCATCCCAATTATGTCTGTACTTTTGAGCATTGCTTTCCTGATAGCTGAAAATAAACTTCACTCTGAGAAATAATTAACATGCTTGAAAACAAATATTAATATCTGACCTTGTTGCAACTTGGTGACTGTAAAGCCTGCCTTCTTTTTCAAATAAGCGAGCCTGTCCAAAATCAGCAATCTTTAACTGACCAGAGAAATTTATCAATAAATTTGCTGGCTTTAAATCCTGGAAGCAAAATATTCTTTTCAGCAAAAATTTACATTTAAAAGTTTAATCTATTTTTAAAGGATTAAAAGTATACCTTTCAAAAATATTTTGAATAACAACAACAAAAAATGTGCTTTAAGAAATGGAATTCTATGAGGCTACTGGATGCTTGAATGCTAGATAAATGGACTTGTACTGTATATGAATAACTTGAGTAACTCACTAGTTATATATAACATGCAACAGCTGACTCTCACCAATTAATCGAATGAATGTGGCACACTAGAACTGCAGATTTTGTTCCTTCGGGTAATCCATATCAAAAAATTTTTGGAGGAGGGGAAATAAAAAACATCAGAATATTCATTCAAAGTAAAATATAGGTCACTGTTATTTTCAGACTCACTGTCAGTTACTGTTATTATAGAGGTCTGTAGATATCAAAGAACTTAAAATATTATATCTGATATTAATCATTTAAAAATTTTAAACATTATTAAAGATTCACAACATTATCAAAAAATTAATATTTTAAACATAACAGAAATTTTAGAACAAAAAAATTATCCATATCAAAGTTTAAATAATAGTGTTTAAAAAACTTAAAATTTACCAAATTAAAATTATTAAAAATAAAATTAGGAACTATTTACAGAAATGCTTATATTAAATATGCTTCCATCAAAGAAAAATACATGCTAAGCCAAACAGATTATGGTTAGGTCTATTTAAAAGTAAACAAGTTCTACAAACCTAACATTTAAAATTCTTAGAGTGAAAATAATGTCTAATACTACACTGGTTTCCATAAATTAAGGAAAAACTCAGAAAAATTAGGATAAACAAAAAACTATATGAATGATTTTAATGAAATTTATTGAAAACATGAATTACAATGCTAATTTCAGAATGGCATAAAATATTTTACACTAGAAACATTTTTCGTCAAAAAATAACACTAATAGGAACTTGTCCAAAAATGAGGTGTCAGAATGCAATGGGCAAAGTTCTTTAATAAAGAGTGTGGTCACCCCTTACAGCAATGCAGGCACAACAGCAATGTCCCATACTGTTTATGATGTTGTGAATCAGCTCAGTAGGGAGTAACAACGTTGTTTCTTTAAAGTAGTAATAAGCTCCCCTTTGTTTCAGGTGGTGGGTTGAGGGCAGCAACATGTATCCCTAGAGCATTCCACACATGCTCAATCAGATTTAGGTCGGAAGATCCAGCTGGCCACTCCATGCACATAATGGTCTACTCTTGAAGGTATTGTTCCATTAGTTGAGCTCTGTGTGGACGAACGTTATAGTCTTGTAAGATTAATGTTTCACTTATTGCACCAGTGTAAGAATGTACATAAGGGTCCAGGATGTCATCTCTATACCTTTGAGCATTGAGGTTCCCACTCATCAACACAGAGGTCTGCGCTCCACCTAAGGAAATGCAACCCCAAACACACACGTTACCTCCTCCGTAACTGTCTCTTTGACAGATGTTACTGGGATGATAGCGAGTACCTCATTCTCTCATATCAAACAATGTCCAGAATAACTCTGCAAGCAATATCGGGACTCAACTGTGAAGAATATGGATCTCCATTGCTCTTTTGTTCAGTTAACATGCGTGCATGCCCAATTCAATGCTCTCTCTCCTGTGACGTGACGGGTATACAAATTACTGACCTTCTAGCATATAGACCTCCCTCATGAAGCCTTCTATGCACAGTAGAAACTGATACAACCCTCCCAGTGGCTGCTGCAAGAGAGGATCGTAGATGAGAGGGAGTAGACATCCTGCTCCTTCGTGCTATTAATTGCAGATATCGGTGTTGTACAGCAGTCGTAACTCTAGCCCTTCCTTGGCTAAACCTCCGAGATGCGGAATCCTTGCTAAGAAATTTATTCCACAGTCTATGGACCACAGAAGGACTCACATTCAGCCATTGGCCATGCCTGACTGACTTTGGCCTGCTTCGAGCTAGTCAATAGCTCTCCACTGCAGTTCATTCGACAAATGATGTTTCAAGGTAATTCCTACGAAATGGCTATTTCGAATTTCTTTACTCACACTTACAACACAAAATAATGATCCACTCCAAAACATCGTTTTTATGCTGCTATCCGATTACACAAATTGACGCAACCTTAGACTAATTTTACATATAATATGCTCACTCAGCATTACTTTACTGGTTACATGAACAAGTTTGGTGAGGATCGCACAATTTTTTGGTAAATTATCGCGATTTTTCTCATTTTTCCTTAATTTATGGAAACCAGTGTAGAAATGTCAAGGATGAATTTGTTTTGCTACCAAATAAAAGTTGTAAAGTAAGGATGTGTTGTGCATTGATTTTACCTAATTATATATGCAAATAAAAATTGGAAACCCCAGTTCACATTTTTTGATTGTTTGTCATTTTATTTGTAAAAAAAGGCTCCCAAAATTTAAAGTTATTAGCTTTTAAAAGCTAATGTTTGAAGTTATGTTATGTTGTCATCTGGATGAAACATTTTTCTTGGGGTAAGAAAAGACCTGGACAAGTTTTCAAGTGCTACATATGAAATAGGTAATTGCTTCCTATATATATCATCATTCTACTTAGGTTTCCTTCTCCCACATCTTCTGTATTCATATTACGATGATAGGTTCCTTTCTAATTATATATGCAAATATATAATTAGAAACTCACTCTGTAATAAGTAAGATATTTGATTGATTGATAATTCATTTATTCCTTCTGAAGACAAATTTAAATAAATCTGTATTAATTCGAAAATAAAAATGCTCAGACATCTAGTGTGAGAATTTTGAAAAGAGCAATAGTTTTCTTGAAAGGTCTAAATGACCACAATGAATGGAGTTAAACTACTTGCAGCAGTGTGTGCATATACCTCTTCTCATGAATAGCAGATTAGAAACAAATTCCTTATATAATGTATTTGCAATAAGTGGTTGAATTATCATATAGTAATGAATGATTGACATCATTGGAATATATTACTTAATAAATTTTGCAATGAATGTGATATTAAAAACAAAATACTGCTTAATTAGATCACATACCCTATGCATTATTCCTAAAAAATGACAATATTCAATTCCTTTCAGTAACATCACAAGATAGGCTTTTATCTGGGATTCAGTTAATGGCTTTTCTGGGTCTCTCAAGAGAACAGATAAATCTGTGGGCATGTACTCAAAAACCAAGACTACACCTGCTCCATGAGGAAATACATCTAAAAGCTTGACAATCTGGAAAAGAGAAAAATTACAATTTTTTTTCCCCTGGAGTTTTAATATTTTCTAGTCACTAGAATCATAAATGAAGAATCAGTTGACCAAAATTAGGAATATAAAAAATCGAATTTCATGCTTTCTTGATTAAAGCATTAATATTATAAAATGTTCTTTTATATACCACAATAGTTCTTATATTTCTATCCTTAAAAACAGTTAGGGCTGTACCAACTAGGTATGCATTACGCATGAGATCCCACCCACCTTCTGAACTTTATCCCACAAAATCGTATAATTATTCATGCAGGTGATAGATGATGTATACATGATCCAAAATTCTTTTTCGTTCTGGTGAAACAGACCAGGCACACTTGAATGCTTCAGGGTTCAAGAATGTTGGATATCTTCACCATTTTTGGCAGAGTGCATTGAAAAAATAACCAGGCATCTGAATTCTTTTCAGTTTTTCAGGATGGGAAACGGCATTATCTTTCTTAACCCCTCCCAGGTCCAGCCAGACAAACTGATTTACATCCAGGTCTAGCTACTTTTTCACTCTGATCAGCTAAAAAAAAAATTTAACTTTAGAACTTTTTTTGCCAAATAACTAATAAAAGGAATTCTGGCATGTTATATGCCAAATTAATCAGCATTTAATTCTGGATTTTCCGAAAATAAAATACTTAACAAAAAAGACTAGTTTTATTTTAATAGGACCTTTTTAGAGTCATGTAGTAAAAAAATGCATCTGCATCTGGTAACACAAATAAAAATTTATTTAAAAAAATACTAATAAACAGAGATATTTATAATGCACATGAATAGAAAGCTTATTTATTTCTGAATAACAAAACAATCATTACTTGCATGAAGCAAGAAAATTACTCCCGTTTTGTAATTTTTTTCTTGGTACCATACTTTGAGAAAATTCCAGGCTTTTAACCAATCATGCTGACTCAGATAAAACAAGTCAACTTTAGAATTTAAAAAAAAATAACCAATTAAAGGAAATAGGTCTTGTTATATACCAAATTAAACAGAATTTAATTACGAATTTTATGAAAATCAATAATATAAACAAATTTATAAGCATATTGATTTTAATGAGTCTTTTTGAATATGATATGGTGAAAGAAAAGATCGCACTATACAATTAAGGTTTAATTTTGGAAAACCTGATGAATAAAAATAGCTAAATTATATATTAATTGAAAAGGAATTTCCTCCCAAAAAATATAATATTTAACCTAAAACATGATTTTTAGTTTTTCTAATAATTCTTTTCAGTATCATATATTTTAAATATGGCCAGTGTTACACAAAGTGACTTTGACTTCTCACATTCACGGGACAAACTGGTTATAAAATGGAAAAAAACTTTCTTGGCTATTTATTTACTTGGATGTTGAAGTTTGGTGATTTTGGCAAAGTGCAGAAAGGTTTGTGCAACAAAGTAAAAAAAAAACAATGTTATATCATCAGAGTGGCACAGCCAAGATATTTAGGGGGGGGGGGGGTTAAAATCATTAATATAAACATAAAACTTGCAATTTTTTTAATGAAACTTTTCTAGGGGAAGGGGAGTGAAACATTCACAGTGAGTTTAGTATGTGTGTGTGTGGGGGGGGGGGGGGGTGAAACAAAAACCCTTCCTGAAATTGCCCTCCCACACACAAGGACTGATTTATGTACGAAGGAAATCCAATTTGCTTCCATAACCAAGACCTCATTAATTTTCAGAAAACAGTATAAGTTCAAAATTTTATTACTAAAAAAACCAAGAAATAATAAAAGAAAAATTGCATATAATCCAATGGGATATTAAAATATTTACAACAATTTCTAAACCGGCCTTCCGATGTAGCATAACTCAAAAAGATTGATAAATCAGCCGACCAAAAGATCGCTAATTTATGTAAATAAATCGACAGAAATAAATTTGCTTCAGTATCCAAGACCTCATTCATTATCAGAAAATGATACTAGATCAAAGTTTATTTTACTGGAAAAGAAAAAAATAATAAAATAAAATTAACAGATAACCTAATGCAATGTTAAATAAAATATCCACAACAACAAGTTGTAAGCCGGCTACCCGATGTAGCATAATTCCGCAAAAATTGATAATAACTGATCTATGGAAATATCAATAATTTATGAAAATAAAGTAAATCTAGAGAAATGAAAACTAAGGTTTAATTATTAAAAAAAGGAAATAAAATACCAACTTTACATAAAGAGTTTATAGTCCAATTTGTTGGGAGGAAGTTTTTAACTCAATCAACCATGTTAACTTGCTGTGTGAGGGAAGTCCTTTTTGTTTCCATATCCAATATCTCATTCATTTTCAGGAAATGATATAAGATCAAAGTTTTTTTACAAGAAAAGAAAAAATAATAAAAGAAATATTAATATATAGCCTAATGTGATGTTAAATAATATCAGCAAAGACTTATAAAGCTGACCATCCAATGAAGCATAATCTCAAAAGATCGATAGATCAGCTGATGAATAAAATGATAATTTGTGAAAATAAAATAAATCTACAGGAAGAAAACGAAGGTTAATACTGACTAGATTCATGGTTACATTATCCTATATCTGAGAGGAACTCTTTCTGTAAACATCCACTATAGAGTCACTTCACATGTAAGCAATAACTAGGTCACTGCACTCAAACAAAGTCTAAACTGCATCTGCTACCATGATGTACTTTATACCACACTGAACTTTGAAACAACAACTTCAGATTGCTGTCTTCTTTCTAAGAAAACTTTTTTTTTAGTTACAATTTCGATCTGAAGAACGGGAAAGATGCATAGAATGTTGGGATAAATGATAAAGATAATTCTGAATATAGTGAAATTGGTTTATGGCAGAGAAGAGTGTAAAAAGGGAAAGAAAAATGGTGGTATGTACTTTGCAATTACTTCCAAAATCTTTCGTTTTTAAAAATTGCAGTTTTTTTGTTAATTTACAGGAGATTTTCAAAACTTTAAGGAAAAATTTGTTGATAATAGTTCAAATCAAACTTGTGAGCTTAAATCAGGTGATTGCTTCTGTATAGGGTAATGTTAACCTTTTCACAGCAGCTGGGACAGCATCTGTCTCAACACATTTCCGTGCCTGCTCAGCGGCTGGGACACTTTTGGAGCTCTTCATGGGGGGGATGGAAATCAAGGTGTGTTGCCTCGTGCTGCTGGCGGCGTAGAGGGAAGGATTTACCCCGTACCGCCTGCAGTGCTGTGACGATGTATACAATAGGTCCCGGCTAAAGAGTTTGTTTCCTGTTACAATGAAAGCATGGAGAGGAGCCACAACTGAGCCTTTGAGTTTGGTTACTTGTTTCTCAGTTCTGTTTAGTTTTCCCGAATGTTTATATTATATATATTTACTCCCTTTCGTCAGAGTTACTGTTTTGTGCATTATCATGTCAAAGTGTAGAGATTTAACAGAAAAAGAAATTCAAGATGAATTAGGACCCCAGAAATTAAATAAAACTTTGCTGATTTTGATTGAAGCTCATAATTTATTAAGACAATTGCTAAATTTATACTTCTAAGTAACGGAACATCATGTAATTATACAATTGTGTTTGTCATAAAAATACTATTCCATTATTTATTTATTCCAACACTGGAGATTTTTCTTCAATATTCTGCAGATGAGGTGGCGATATAAAAAAAAAATCCCATTTCTCTGTCCTGGCAAAATCAATTTTCCAGCTCTCTAATGCTTTGTTGATGTATACGGAAGTAATGTTTTCATTAAAGTGCTAACTTCGGATCTTTTTTTCGTATAATGAAAGATATTTATGCATAAAATTGTTTTTGTTAAATATAGATTGGCCCTATTGCTCAAAGGAACCCAGATCCAGAAAAAAATAGGGGGGGGGGGGAGAGAGGGGTTAAGTTACAAATTATTACGTAGTAGAAAATTTTTAACAAGCTTGGTCGTATCCTTAATTCAGATCAACTGTTTAAAATATGTAATAAACGATATTCCTTATGCAACAAGTTTTAATTTTACGTACATCTCGTTACAATCGATCCCAATATAATTTCTCTTTCCCTTTTTTTGGAGGCAGAGGACATAATTCCAATTTTTCAAGGGATTTTTTTTTTCCCAGACGTATGATAAGTAATTGGGAGGCAAGCATTTATATTGCATTAAGTTATGATAAGAGGAAGCTGTATACTGATAGTGCTGTAAACGATTTTGGAAAATCAAAATGGCTGATACAGACACAATACCTAAAATATATTTTAGATTATTACATGTGAATCAAAATATTTAATTTGAAATATAGTTTTGGAAAATTTCATTTTAAGAAAGTGTTACTTCTGCAATTTCAGTGCCTGAGCTATCGCAGCTCTGTTACTGCTGCAGGGAAATATTAATTTCTTCAAAATTTGATATGTTAGATTTTTGTTGCAAATATTTACCATTTTCGAATAAATATTAAATAAAAAATCCCTCAAGCAGCTGCTTGCCACAGAGATCTGATAGGAAAATCTCAGCAAAAAAACGATACATACATCCATGCCTTACCAGGGATTCGAACCCAGGTTCCTTAGATCAGTAGCCAAGCGCACTAACCACTTGGCCACAGGATGGCAAATAAATATTAGAGAGCAAATAATTTCTTATCATTATTTTTCAAACGAAACTAAGAGATAAAAATGTTTTATTTATTTCCTGTAAATATAAAATTCAAATCATTTATATTAGAACACATGTAATCTTTAGCATGAAAGTTGCGTAATATTTATAAGGTAATTGTTTTGATAATTACAAGAAAATCTAACTGGGCATCATGAAAAAGAGACAATACAATATCTGACAGTACAGATAACTACGTTTATGAGTAAGGATCCTTATTAGACCCAATAAAACCCTACTATGCCAATTTAGTTTTTACAGTCATATTTGCTTACAAATACCATTTATTGGTCAACCCTCTTTATTAATATTTCCTTTATTATTATGCAGTCATGTGACCAACTGATTAGCGCACTTGGCTACTGATCTAAGAGGCCTGGGTTCGAGCCTCGGGTAAACATGGATGTATGTGTCGTTTTTCGTGATCAATCAGCAACTTCTGCTGAGTTTTCTCCATCCTCACAGACCTTCTACTCTGGCATATAAACTGACAGGCTCCTGTCAGACCTCTGTGGCAAGCAGCTGCTTGAGGAGTTTTTTTTTAATACTATATCCTTCATCCATTTATTTACTATAGGCTTGGAAACCTGTGACTTAGTAGTTAGCATTGTCAGCTAGTGATCAAAGAAAACGCAGGTTCGAGCTCTTGATAAGCCATGGAGGTTTCTCGTCTTTCTGCTTAGGTCTCGCATACCATATACTCCACTTTGTGGCATATTATACTAATAGACTCTCGTATGCCCTTTGTGCCAAGTAACTGATTCAGGGATAATTATTTATTTTATATGAAATATAGGCGTTTGAGGTTTCTCCTTGTGTTTTGCTCCTCTCTACTAATAAAAAAAATATTTAATATTGAAAGAAAAAAAAATCAGAAAAACGTCTGCCTTCAGCCTAGTCCAGAACACCATACTGAGAGCAAGTTTGATAAAATTTGAAAATTATGCTCATCAGGAATTTAACACTTTGGTAATTTGTCATGTACACAAGAGAGAGAAAAAATATTTAATTTTTGTCTGAGTTGCGTTGGGTTGTTTTACCTCTGAGCGGCACTTTTTTGCACACCATGGGCTAAATGGCCAGGTCACATGGACCCCGAAGGCTCAGAGAAGGTTGGGGGAGGGGACCCACTGGAACAGCTGTTGGGAAACAGATGGTAGCCTCCCGTCAAGGCCATCCAGCGTGTTCTTTAACGTGCACAGGGTATGGCTCTCCCACACACGGGGCCACGGCTTAATGTCCCATCCGACGGACGGCGGCCTTTCCAAGCCCATCAGTGTCCCCTACTGACCGTGGGCAGGGCGGGGAATTTTGCGGAGATAAATCTCAACGCTGACCCAGCTGGGACTCGAACCTGGGAACTACAGATTACGAGCCTGGCGCGCTACCGACTGAGCCACCCCCGCCCCTGTCTGAGTTGCATGGTTTTGTAATACGGGAGCATAAGGGGTTAAAATGAGTCAGAACATTGGTGTGGAAAGGTACAGTTAAAATGTCTCAGAACAGATAAAGAGAGTGCCTAATGAAGTATATCGAATTATGTTCACCAAATATTATGAGAATGAAAAATAAACATTATTTTTGGAAATATCTTATTTCTCACTATTGCATACGCCTAAAATTAAGTTGTGGGTAAAAATTATCTGCTTCCCACTATTTGTAGCATAAGATTTAATAGAGAAAATCCTCAGTTAAAAATCTGAACATTTATTATTCTTTTTTGCAATGCATTAGTTTTAGTTCAATTTTTTTTAATTCACAAATTTAAATATCAGTGACATTCTCTAAAAACTAGTATTATCGAAGACAGCATAACCAAAAAATGTGATATAGACAGGGATATACCAAAGAGTAACATACCAAGAGACCTCCCCCCGCCCCCGCCTCGAAAATTCGGTCATGTACGAAACCTCAAACTTGTCCAAAAGGTTTGAACCTAATAGTATAAGTCCAACACTAAAAACAGATTAAAAAGAAAACTACAAAATTTTATTCCGTATAGAATATCATTCAAAAATTTCCTGTTGTCAGATGGAATATTTTACTCTTATTCACAGAACCCCCTCCCCCCCACTGGAAACTAAATCCTGTGAACGTGTCTGAATACAAGTACAGGACAGAGAAATGGAAACAGTTTCATGTTATCTCAACAGAATATCACATTCTGACCTTAATAACTCTTCGATATGCTTTTTAATTATATATCTAAAGATAAATTAATTATTAAATTATATATCTAAAGAAAAATAGATAATTAATTATATATCTAAAGATAAATTAATTATTAATTATATATCTAAAGAAAAATATATCTAAAGATAAATTAACGATATCAACAACTCTATCTAAATCTCGATTTAATTAATATATGTTCAATATTCAAATAGGCATGAACTCTAAAATACACAATAGGCTACAAAAAATTGACTCCAAAATTTTATTTAAACATTGAAACAGATTAAAAATTCATCATCATCCTCAAGCAGCTATGGGCTATGGAAGTCTAACCAGACCGTGCAATTTAGCTCTCCAAGAACACTGGAAGAATCAAGTTTGATCTCCAATCTCTTAATCTGTTTTAATGTTTCAGTTAAATTTTGGGATCATTTTTTTTTTTCGCAGCATGTTAAATATTCCATCTTTTATAATCTTGGAACACTGAACTAATATTGTTCAAAATCAAGATTTAGATAGATTTAACTGAGATTTTAATTTAACTCTAGATCTATT
Source organism: Ryuthela nishihirai (assembly GCA_038380435.1). Classification (NCBI taxonomy): domain Eukaryota; kingdom Metazoa; phylum Arthropoda; class Arachnida; order Araneae; family Heptathelidae; genus Ryuthela; species Ryuthela nishihirai. The sequence continues at coordinate 57,247,452 of JAWZYU010000029.1, read as the reverse complement.
TCTCATTAAAAATCATTTTAAAAAAGCTATTGAGCTCTGAACATTATTGAGATAACATGGCAATGTTTCCATTTTTTTTGTCCAGTATCTGTATATATTCTGTAAATGCAACTAGCTTTTATTATTGAGGAAGCACAAGAAACAGCACTCACAACACGGTATGCCCAGAAGCAACCAAGGTGGGGGCACTTAAGAGGATTAACTAATGGATGGAGAGGGTCATTGGAAACTGGGAGTGGTACTCGCCTCTTCCTACCCCTCTGGAAGAATTTGGCGCGAAATGCACTGCTACAGCAGAGAGTTTGCTGAGAAAACGAGCCACCGTCAAAAGGTTAACAAACAAATCGGCAATACCGTATAGTGCTTCTAAGAAATGGCAATTAGATGGCTTTAACAAGTGATTTATATTGCAATTTAATAAAATATGTGTCAAATAAAAAAACAAAATATTATTTTTCAAGCCTGAATTATATATTTTTACAAAATATATATTAAAAATTTTACAATGGCAATTTTTATTTTTAAAAAATTGATTTTTTTTTTGTTGTACTAAAAACATATAAAGCCATTTTCGGCCTCTCATTACTGATTCTGTGAATGGATGTGGACACTGGATGGGTTAATAACCACAAATACACTTCCTGGCTAAATTATTATGAACAACTACATAATACTTCATCATATGTATCATGGTACAATTCTCAAATTTCAAAGTTTTCAATTCTCTGTGCATTTTGAGTTGGGTTGTTTTACCTCTGAGTGGCACATTTTTGCACACAATGGGTTAAATGGCCAGATCACAAGGACTCAGAAGGCTGAGAGAATGTTGGGAGAGGGACCCATTGGTCAGCTGTTGGGAGATGAAGGTAGTCTCCTGTCAAGGCTATCCAGCTTATTCTTTAACGTGAACAGGGTATGGCTCTCCTGCACATGGGGCCACGGCTTAACGTCCCCATCTGATGGACAGCAGCCTTTCCAAGCCCATCAGTGTCCCCTACTGACTGAGGGCAGAGCGAGGGGTTTTGTGGAGATAAATCTCAGTGCAGATCCAGCTGGGACTGGAACCTGGGAATGCACATTACAACCCGGAGCACTACCGATTGATCCACCCCCACCCTTTCTCTGTGCATAGTTCTCACTGAAATGGGTTTTGAAGTACTGCTAGCAGTACTCTCTCAGTTGATGAACAGTAGCAACTCTGATCTGCCATATAGTCTGTACCAACAAATGCCTATCCCTGCCTGTAAGAGCCTCTTTACCATGATCGGTGGACATTTTTTGAGACCATTGCCATTCCCCATACACTTAGGATATTGTGCCTCATGAATTTTCTACTGAGCTCCATCACTTCTGTTATGACAATTTTTATCATGGTTATTATGGTCATTTGTGTTATTATTGCTGTTATGGCCCATTATGCTCCAATGATGAGCCACCTATTAAAGTCAGTCAGATCAGCCTTGTTACCCATGTCACACTTCATTTTATTTTTCACTATGCTTACCTAGGACTTTCAACTGATGTAGAATCCTTACACTGGAAAAAAAATTTGCATACATTGGCATGTTTCATGATACTTTGTGAATAATTTATTAAACATTAATTAAGATCAAAAGCTGTCCCATGGCCAAGTGGTTAGCACGCTTGGCTACTGATCTAAGGGACCTGGGTTCGAGACATGGGTAAGGCAAGGATATTTGTGTTGTTTTTCTGTTGAGGTCCTGCCATCCTCACAGATCCTTTACTATGGTGTATAAACTGACAGGCTCTTGTCAGACCTCTATGGAAAGCAGTGTTTGAGGGGGTATTTATTTTATTTAAGATCAAAAGAATCTTTCAAGTGGTAGCATATGACCAGATTAAAAGAGAGGAGGGGAACTAAAAGCAAAAAGTGCAGTTATATATTTATTCTTAATACATTACTGATGGATCACAAGAATTCTTGCTTTCTTTATTCTGAACACTGTTATTGGGAAACAATAATGCTTGGGTTTCACAATCAGTAGTTCAACTGTTTATTCCTTTAAATGAAATGTGTGGAGATTTCCAATATTGCAATTAAGTGTGAGAATACATCTTTGTATTGATGATGAAGATGAAACATGCAGAAGATGATCACAAGTGTTGAAAACAAGAAGAGTCTTATAAGATCATGCAGAGTGTAGTGTTCAAGACAAATGAAACAAGTGAGAAGTGCTGCATCTGCAAGTTCTGTATGTATCTCTGCATAAAAGACAATGTTTCAACAACACCACATTTAAATTATACTAGGGCACTTGTTAAACATAAACAGCACATTTAGATTTAGTTAGGCTGGAAGCAGTTTACTGCGATTTTGTTCAGTTAGCAATAAACTTTATTTTGTACTTTTTTTTTACCATTAGGGAGAATATAGAATTTAAGATATTTGGACCATAACATTCACCACATTATTGTAAAATTTATATCATTAAACCAATATAAAAAAATAAGAAATAAAGTAGAATAAAAATTACTTACATTATCATGCTCAATCTGTTGCAAAGCCTTGATTTCTCTAAAAAGAAACAGTATAAAATGGAAAGAAATCAGAACTGAAGAATTTTATTCTTCTCATTCACAATATATTAAATATTCTATAAATAATATATTTATCTTGATATTCACTGCCTATTAATTATTCACACTGAACATGTTGTTTTATTTGATTACAATAACAAAAATATATTTATATATATATATTTGTTATATATCAATATCCAATGAAGTGGCATCTATTGTACATCTGTTATTGGAAGAAACTCTGTTAAGTGCTACATCAATATGCATTGTCACTGACATTTCCCAGAAGAAATATTATTGCAGATGCACTGGATATTTTACCTTTGAGTGGCACTTTTTACACACAATGGGCCAAATGGCCAGGTCACAAGGACTCTGAGGGTTCAGAAGGTTGGGAAAGGGACCCATTGAACAACTATTAGGAGTCAGATGGTAGATTCCCATCAAGGCCATCCAAGGTATTCTTTAACCCTTACCTTACCAGACCTAAAAACTGAATTGGACCCTGTGGCCAGGTTTTTTTTTAACTGTGTTCAGTCAAAAAAAAGTGAATTTTAGAACTTTTTTGCCAAATAATTGATTAAAGGAATTATGGCATGTTGTATGCCAAATTAATCAGCATTTAATTCTGTAGTAAAACAATACATCTGGAAATGCAAATAAAAATTTACTTAATAAACCAAGACTGTTTATGTATATAAAGAAAATAATATTTTTTTTTTTTCTTAAATGAAAAAAATTACTTTCTTTCTCATGGTACTATACTTTGAGGAAAGCCGGCTTTTTACAGCTGTGACCAGTCAAATAAACAAATCAGCTTTAGAATGTTTAAAAAAAACAACAACTTAACAGAAACCGGTCATGCTATATACTAAAAGAAAGAACATTTAATTTAGGTTATGAAAATGACAAAAAAAAAATAAAAAACACAGGTAATTAAAATTTTATAAGCTTTTTAAAAAGAAAATTGCAAGGTTTTATTGTATTTTTTGCATTTTAAATTCAGTAAAAATTTTTAAAAAACTTTTCCATATTTTCTAAAATATTTCTCTACTTTAATATATACATAAAATTCATATTTCTGTCATTACTTAAAATTTTAATTTATTTAATTTTTACCAAATTATTCGATCATTTATGCAAACAATGTACAATGGCAATTTTTTCCTGATTGGCAAACTCTAAGACTAAAGTAATAGTGTCACAAAAATTTATTTTGCTTTAAGATTATTTAAATAAAAACTGACAAATAAAAAACTAAAAAGGGATATAGTGGTGTGAAGAAATTAAATAAAAACATTTCAAAGCAAATATAGTTTATTTTAACATCTTAAATTTGAGATCGAATCCTTCCACATCAATATGCATTATTTACTGACTACTGCAGAAAAGTTTTTATGAAGGCAAAAACTTCACTTAAAAATTACAAATTGTGAATGCTAGTTATGAAATTACTTCAATTTAATTAAAAATAGTACTAAAAAGTCAAGTCGTTTAAAAATATTTTTTATTATTATAATGTTCTAATCAGATGTCTCCTAAAGTAGCTACCATTTTAAGTCATATATGCCTAATCATTTAATTTTCAGTCAAGCTCCAAATAATTACTTTTTCTAATTGAAGTATATATATATTTGAGAATCAATATAAATAATTCTAGAAGTAGTGAATCGATATCCCCATCCTGAATATGAGAAAAGTCACATCTAAATCAGTTGTGAATTTTTCTCAGTCAAATGAGTTGATGAAATCAGAGTCAGTGGAATTTTACAAAAAGCTCATGATTTTCCAGTTGAACTTGATAAAATCCATTGGATTTATTCTTCAAAAACTATATTTCATCAGTAAAACAAAACACAAAAACCGGTGCCTATGTAATAGAAATGGCTGCCAATTTTCACATATCCCCATGTTAATAAGTGAGTATTGGAAACTTCAGAACTTGCCACATGAAGGCAGCCATTTCGCGGTGAAGTTACTTATGCTAACGGTAAGTATATAGCAATTTGTTTGAAGTCATATAGTAAAGAATCAGACAGATAGTTAATAAAATACAATAAACTAGAATCTTTCTCAGAAATACAATGGGAATAAAGATTTAAACTCTCTATAACAAAAATTATGCTTAAAAAATTGTGTTACAATTGAAAATTATTATCCATTATAAAATAAATAAATAAATAAATACCCCCTCAAGCAGCTGCTTGCCACAGAGGTCTGACAGGAGCCTGTCAGTTAAGTTCCGAAATTTTCAAATGTTTACTCTATAATATTATTTAATGGTAATTTTTAAAGAATCTGAATTGCTCCTGAATGCTCCTGGATCTAAACATGTGACCTTTTTTGAGAATATGAAAACAAAGGTACAATCTACACGAAATTATGAAACCATTTGTCCGTGTAGCATTTTTCTATCACCATACTTTATGAGTTTTTGTATTAAAAGGATGGTCACCTCCTAGACACACATATAAAGTCAAAAATGTTTACAATACCAAAATGTAGACTTGAACAAGAAAGTGATAATTTTTAAACATGACAATGAACAAGTAGATACAGTACACAGTGATGATGAAGTTTTTATAGCAGTAAATATTAAAAGGTCTAGCCACTTCACCATATGTCAAGTATTTGGGGAATCACAAGGTAACCAAATCTAACAAAAATGTCAGTAACTCTTCAATATCCAATGAAGTGGCATCTATTGTACATCTCTTATTGGAACTCTGTCAAATGGTATATCAATATACAAGTAATTAATTTTTTTCTATCAATATAAATAAAAAAATAAAATAAAATAAATACCCCCTCAAGCAGCTGCTTGCCACAGAGGTCTGACAGGAGCCTGTCAGTTTATATGCCATAGTAGAGGGTCTGTGAGGATGGCAGGACTTCAGCAGAAAAACGCCACATACATCCATGCCTTACCCGGGGCTCGAACCCAGGTCCCTAAGATCAGTAGCCAAGCACGCTAACCACTCAGCCACAGGACGGCAGGTTCAATCAATATGCAAGTAAGTAATTAATATTCAAGTAATTAATTAAAATTATGAGAACAAAGTATTTCTAATGCAAATCATAGGCAGTATCAAATAGGTCACTGAACAGTAGAATTTGAATTACATTTCAAGCAAATGATCTTAGCAGTGTATATTTGCCACATAGCAATAGACAAATTTATATGTGCAGCCATTAATATTCTATTGGTCTATACTTAAATCCTACTTTATTACAGTATTTACCTTGTTGACCAATAAACTGCATCTCCTATATATAGATTGATTATGTCTAAGTGATACAATTTGGTGAGCAATCTTGTGAAGCCTAAGTGATACTAAGTAGTATGCACAGAAGATCTTTTCCTCCTAAAGAAGCTCACCAAATATTGCACTATCATACATCTGGGTTTTTCAGTATGGCAAGTGGTATCTGGAGCAGTTCTATACACAATGCAATTTTCTCAATCACTAGACCTGCTCATTTAAACATGAATGAGTAACCTGAACTCCCCTTAAAATTGACTATATTAAAAAAGTTTCATTTGTCATGCACAAAATAATTTAAAAAAAATCATAAAAATTAATTATCATGATTATCAAAAAAATATATTTTAAACCATATTTTCATTTATCATCATTAAGATTTATATAACAGTACAAATTATGTAAATGATGCTCATGCACAAATGTTAAAAGTTTAATAACAACACTGTAATAATGTTTAAAATATGTACTAGCTAAAAAAAATTAAAAAATACATATCTAAATATGGGCCCTAAAAGTAGAAAATAAACCCAAAGTATACTGATGGTGCAATTAGTCACCGAGTTTGTATTCACTTCAAAGGAAAATAGGATGCTGATTTATCTACACAACAAGATTGCTGGCACCCTATCTTCCTTTGAAGTGAATACGAACTCAGTGACTGATTGCACCATCGATATGCTTTAGGTTTATTATTTTACTTTTTAGGGCCCATATAAGAGGTATCTTTTAAAAATTTTAATTTACATATTTTTTCCTTTGTCACTAAAAACACCTAACCTCAAAAACTTTCATTTGATATGACTCATAAACCCGAGCACATTTTTCCTCCCTTTTGGTGTTGTGTTTGATGTAGCCCATGACAATGGAGACATTACAAACTTTAATATGACATGTGGCTCATTAAAGTATAACCCCACAAAAATCCACTCCCTTTTATCAGGGTGAAGAATATATGGGAAAAATTCGAAAAAAATCCTTCTGTTGTGGGGAGTGTCATAGATTTGAAAAATCAAATCTATGACACACCCCACATCAGAAGCTTTCATTAAACCATAGCTTGTTACTTTCCACACTCGCATTCCAGAGATATAGTGGAACAATAGTTTTCATATTTCCCTTTTTTAAGGGGGAAGAAAGTATGGGGTGGTAAATTTATTTTTATAGCTTATGATACTCCCCTCTTCAGAAGCTTTCTTTCAATGCATATCTTGTTACTTTCCACACTCATGCTCAGGAGATACAGGTGAATAATCACTTTCATATTTCCCCTCTTTTATAGGGGGGAAGTAAGCATGAGGGGCCATTTTTTTTTAAAATATAGCCTATGACATTCCCTGCATCACAAGCTTTCATTTGATGTATAACATGTTACTTTCAGCACTCACATTCTGGAGATATAATAGAAGAATGGTTTTCATATTTCCCCTTTTTAAGGGGAGAAGAAAACATGGGCAGGTCAATTTTTTTTATAGCTTAAGACACTCCACATGTCATAAGCTTTCATTTGACACATAAATCATTAGTTTCTCCATCACGTTCAAAAGATATGGTGGAACAACTGTTTTGACAAATGCACCAACCAACAAACTGACAAATGTCAAGCAAAAGCAATAGGAAGATAGGTAATTAAAAAAGAATCAAAGTATCGTAATGTTATCAGTTGTACATAGATTACAAATATACACCAGGTGTATGACGAAAAATGCTGTACATTAAAGCAAATTAATGCCAGGATCAGCCATTAATACATATTGGCACTACTTCCAAGATGAATCAAGTTGATGAAACAGCAATGGTATTTCTGCAAAATACATAACCTCATAGCAGACTCGGTGTGAACTTTTGCAGGACTAGGTTCCAAAATTGTGCAGGGCCAAAAAAAAATCATTTATATGCACTTCTAAATTTTATAATAATACATTATTTATTACAAGTACAAAGTGCAGTACACATCTACTTACAACTTAGAGGTACACCGAGTATATTATAAATATTACATAATTTTTTTTGCTGCAAAATCTTTAATTACATCATCAAAATTGACCGATTTTGCTATTTCGGTAAATTTTGACCGAAATTTCGTTTTTTATGATGAACTTTTCATGGACCGAGGGGCCAGGTTCTGGAAAATGGCTGAACCCGCCTCATGCTGGCCCTGCTTCACAGCATCATTTAGTTTTATCAACTGGTTCAGTTTCACATGGAGTAGTATAGCTAAAAAAGTAATATGCATAACTTTTACATTAGATCAAGCATGAATACTAAGCTACATTATAAGAGTTTAATGGAACCTAGTCAGTTTTATAGAATCAGACAGTATTTACCCTGTCAACAAGGTAAATACTGTCTGATAATAACCTGTATAATTTGGCTTAACAGAACTTACAATATGATGCACCTATAGTTGGTTTAATTAATAATATAATCTATTCCTTCCATCATAGCAGCTGTTACATAATCTACTGCTTCTTACATCATAGAAGCTAATACATAATCTGTTACTGCTTTCACCATAGAAGGTGTTACATTATCTGCTGCTTCTGCTGTAGATACTGTAGTGTCATGTGCTGCCTTCTGCATCTTTTGACTTTGACATGATAAATGGTTGGGTTGTTTTACCTCTGAGCGGCACTTTTTTGCACACCATGGGCTAAATGGCCAGGTCACATGGACCCCGAAGGCTTAGAGAAGGTTGGGGGAGGGGACTCACTGGAACAGCTATTGGGAGACAGATGGTAGCCTCCTGTCAAGGCCATCCAGCGTGTTCTTTAACGTGCACAGGGTATGGCTCTCCCGCACACGGGGCCACGGCTTAACGTCCCATCCGACGGACGGCGGCCTTTCCAAGCCCATCGGTGTCCCCTACTGACCGTGGGCAGGGCAGGGAATTTTGCGGAGATAAATCTCAACGTTGACCCAGCTGGGACTCGAACCTGGGAACTACAGATTACGAGCCTGGCGCGCTACCGACTGAGCCACTCCCGCCCCCATGATAAATTGACATTATATCTGGGTGTGTTTCAGGACATTTAGGATTCTACAGTCAAGACACCAACATCATATTAAGAAGGTGGTCATGATGTTTTGGTTAGATCTCTGCATTTCCTGATAGTACAAATTGAACAGTTCATCACAGCTTGTTTTTAGGAGTGCTGTCAGCCTGTATAATGGCTGATGCCTATTGTTAATTTACTTTCATGGATAACACTATCCATCAACATAACTGCAGACAGGTGTCTTCTGACCTATCTTTGGCTGGATTCTTTTTCAACTGACCGTGTGTGAGAGTGTGTGCAGAAGGGTACCTATTTCTATCTTGTCAGGATGTTGATACTACCTAGGTGGTCGATGAACACAAAACTTGGGTGTATTATGGATATGCACACTTTATTTACACAATATTACATTTATATTACATATACATACAAATGAGTGACTGCCCACCTGATACAGTCACATGCTCAGCACAGGCTATAGGGAGTCTCAGTGGTCCCCTAGCCGATGAAAGAACAAAAGGCTTAATCAAGTCACAGACAATCTGCCTGACATATGGAATGTTTCCTTGTCTGCACACAAGTCCTAGTTCTCCAACTGTCCTCCAGTTTGAATGAACTGCTAGAAATGGTCACGTGGTGTTTCTCGGGGACATTAGGGTTTCTCAGCCAAAGGGACATGGACACGATTCGTGGAGCCACGTCTACTCTCATTCCCATGTAAGCACACACACTGGGGCTCTAACCAAATGCACACGTGGAATTTCTTCACCCAGCCCTCCAAACCGGATCCACTGCTGGTGTTCTGTTGCTAATCAGAAGGGTTCCTGCTGCCAAAATGACGATTCTGGCTCTCTCCCTTTCTGCCCTATCTGACCGAGTCCCTACAATAACCCTTGGTATGTATTGTATTAATGTGCAACTAGTAGAATTTAGGAACTGGTTTTTCATAACTTTCAGCTGGTGCTTATTTTAAGTATTATTATAGAGTTACTGTTGATCAAACTTGAACTTTAGGTAACAGTGCATTGAGATAGTGCATTTAAAGTTTAATAATAATAACAAAAAATTAAGTAAAATATATACAATAAACTTCATGTATGGCTTTGTGCATATCAAAAATATCAAAAAGCATCACAGGAAAAAATAGAGCAATAGATGGTATGTAAATCTGATAATCTGGAGAATATTCTTGCTATTTAATATTTTTTATTTCTTCTAACAAAATAAATTACTGTTTTTACTGACTTACTAACAATTTAAACATATCACACAAAAATTTTTAATGGAACAAACTGCAGTAGATTTCACTCATCTAACAATCACCAAGATGACATTTCACATTATCAATAAATTTTTGGACACAAATTTTTGTCAAGATCTTTACTTCAGCAAGTTTGTAATTTTTGGGCAACTTTTAAACCTCCCCCCTCCCCACAAATTTCTCTTATCATCGCAAATTTATCTAGTATGAAAATTTTCACGATGAAGCAGAACTAACCACCATAAACCACTTAACTCCTTCCAACCCACCCATCTAACTACCTAATCCTCAAGCAACTTTGGCTATGGAGATAGACTGAACAATTTTGTTCAGATATATTTAGAGCTGCTATTGTTGCAGGGATGGTTCAGTCAGTACTGCGCCTTGTCTCGTAACTGCAGTTCTCAGGTTTGAGCCCTACCCATGCAGATCGAGATTTACTCTACAAAACCCACACCCTTCCCTTGGTCAGTAGGGGACACTGATGGCTTGGAAAGGTTACGGTCTGTGGGATCAGATGTAAAGCCATGGCCATGTAGTGGAGAGTCATACCATGTGCATATTAAAGAACACTCTGAATGGCCTTGACTGAAGGCTACCATCTGTCTCCTAACAACTGCCAGAGTAACAAGTACCCTTTCTACAAACTTCTCTGAACCCTCAGGGTCCTTGTAGCTTAGCCATTCAGGCCACTGTGTGCAAAAAAGTGCCACTCTGAGGTAAAACAACCCAACTATCATTGCATTTTGCCACTATAGGCCAATTTAAAAATATTTTATTTGACATTACATTCCAGGTCTCCCTTTTTTTCCCAGGCCTTTAGTCACTGTTCATAGTAAATTATTGTAAAAATAGATTCATTATATTTAAATATCATCCCTTTCAATTTTTCTTTAGTTTTCAAAGAAAATGAGATAATAGTTTTGCTTTGTCATCTGTCCGTCTGTCTGACCGTTTGTAGACATCAAACTTTTTTCTTTACAGAGATATATTAAAAATTCATTTTCATGTTGGATAGGTATTGATGAAATATTACGATATACACTATCCAAATATCTCTAAAACTAAAATTACACCCTCTAGTAAATGGTAGCTAGGTAGTCATTGGAAGGAGAGCTATGCACCAATCCACTGTGATAATGCATAGAACCAGCCAGGACTAGCACCTTATGTCTGACCCCGCTTTCTCGTGGTGCAGGCCGTTAATCCAAAGAGATACTCTCTTGTGGAAGTGAACAGAAGGGGAGGACTGCCATATTAGTGTTGCCTACTGATCTGGACAACTATGAAGCTATTAAACTATGAAGTTCTTTTTTTCAATTCTGCTGAGGAGTGGTCAACCATACGTGGTCCTGGTGACAACCATAAAAACCTATTGGACTGGAACCTGGCTCTGAGCTTGATTATGAATCCTGAATTTGATGCACTAGTGGGCTTCTGTGGTGAGAAAATCTGCTGCTGTGTTTTTCGTTTGTTTGTGGGTTGACAGTTCCAAGTGAATAGATTCACAGGATATGTTTTATCAGCTGGTGGATAATCCTGAACAGAGGTTGTCGCAAGCACCTGAACTCTTGCTTCTATGGGCATCATCAAATTCTACATTGGAGAAGTCTTTCAGTGTAGATGGCTTCAGCCTTTAGTGGTGGGGGAACAGGTTTTTGCCCCATGCCTGTGATTAGGGGGCTGTTTCACGTTGTCAGCATTTCCTCTCTCAATAAACATAGTTTCTTTAAACATCCCACTAACCATTTTCTCTCCATAGGTAGTTGGAATGTGAGGACTCTGCACAGAGCTTATTCTCTTAATGTCCTCACACAAGAATTCCACCATTATAATTTAGATATTCTCAGATTAAAAGAGACCAGATGGACAAATAAATGTCAGATTCTTAAAAATAATTTTTAAATTTCTCTTTTCAGGAAGGGACGATAACAAGCATCAGCAAGGTGTAGGTCTGCTTCTCAGCTCTTTTAGGATAAGAGTGCATTAATGAAAGGTTTCTTTCAGCAAAATTTCAGACAAGCATTAAAGACTTGAATGTTATCTGCAGTTATGCCCCCACTGAGGATGAGAAGGATAAGTTTTACGAACAACTTCAGGATATTTTCAATTCTGTCAAAAAAGGAGATATTACCCTTGTTCTAAGTAACTTTAATGTCAAAGTTGGTACTGACTCTGACCTTTGGAGTGGGATGGTAGGCCCTTTTCGTATTGGTAGCTGCATGGCAATAGGCAACATCTACAGGTAAGCAAACTTAATAGTTTGAGAATAACTAATACTTATTACAAACACTACATAACACTTATTATAAACACTGCATACATACACAGTTGTATCAGAATAAAATGACCACCTACCATAGTATATGTATGGTAGGTGGTCATATTATTCTGATATGACTGTGTACATAAGTACACATGGGTTTCACCAGATGGGATACATAAGAATATGATAGATTATACATTAATTAACAGCAAATGGTCTAGTTCTGTGAGGAATACCAGGTCATATAGGGGAGCTGAAATTGGATCTGCTCATTACCTTGTTAAAAGTGTCTTGCAACTTAAACTCAAAAAGTGTTGTGCTAGGGTTAAAAAATTCTATAAACTATTTAGATTAGATTTTATATAATTCTATAAACAGATTAGATATAACTTTAGATTTAGATTTTATATAATTCTATAAAATTATATAAAATCTTGCAACTTAAACTCAAAAAGTGTTGTGCTAGGGTTAAAAAATTTACTTTTAATACTGAAGCTCTGAAAGACCCAGTTATAGCCAAAGCTTACCATGATAGGTTACTTAGTCATTATGACAATCATGGTATGCTTACTACTGAAGTTGAGGAAGAATGGGATCATTTTAAACAGGCTTTTTTGGACACTAACAGTACTCTTTTAGGAAAAAAGGAGCAGAGGAGGCAGAATTATCTGAGTGATAAGGCACTTGAGCTTATTTCAGAAAGAAAGAACTGCAGAATGTCCTTAATACCCTAGTATTCCTAATAGAAAGCATTACAGAGAACTTAATAAACGTGTAAAGGATCAGTTAGCTGTTGATAAGAATCTTTGGCTTGATGGCTTGGCTGACAAAGCCGAGGAAGCAGTTGAACAGCAGAGAGCTATACCAGATAGTTAATGTTTTGTGTGGTAGAAAACGGACAGGTATACAGGGATTGAAAGGATAAACAAGGTAAGGTTATAGAAGGTGAGGATTCTGTCATGGCTAGGTGGGCTGAGCATTTCAGTGATGTTGTAAACAATATGGTTAGTTCTACTCCCATTGTTTGCAACGATGACAGATGCATTGGTGGCTTTAATGTTGGCCCTATTACACAATCTAAAGTTATTTTGGCTATTTCTAAACTTAAACTTCATAAATCCCCAGGGGTAGATGAAATTACTACGGAAATGCTTAGAGCTGGGAATAGTTTGGTTACAACACAAATTACTGAATCCTAAAGAATCCTGAACCTAAAGATTTACCAGAGATATTATTATCCCTATTTTCGAAAAAGGTGATCGCAGTTCTTGTGATAACTATTGGGGTATCAGTCTACTTTCTGTTCCAGGTAAAGTTCTTTGCATGATTGTGTTTAATAGAAAAATAAACTAGAAAGACACACAAAAAATGGAAAAGAATAAAATGAAATGAAGTAGACAACAATAAACAAATTTATAAATATGTTATAAATATCAAGTTAAAAGTCACCCAGGTGTAAGCGACCTGGGTTAAACAAATAGAGTAATAAAAGAGGAGTAAACTAAAGGTGCCGTCCCATGGCCGAATGGTTAGCACGCTTGGCTACTGATCTAAGGGACCTGGGTTCGAGCCCTGGGTAAGGCATGGCTGTTTGTGTCGTTTTTCTGCTGAGGTTCTGCCAACCTCTCAGACCTTCTACTATGGCATATAAATTGACAGGCTCCTGTCAGACCTCTGGGGTAAGCAGCTGCTTGAGGGGGTATTTATTTTTAAACTAAAGGCATGTAAAATATCCAGTAAATTGTAAAAAGTTAAATACATAGGCAAAACAGCAGATAAGAGATGTCTGAGTATAAGGGGTTCAGACATAAAATCATGAAAGCTAAAAAACATGTGCCATCCAAAGTTAAAATTTGGACATTCAATTAAAATATGTTTAATACTAAAATGGTGTCACAAAACGCGCACTTAGGTTCATCGTCTGCCCATAGAAGAAATGAATGAGTAATAACCGCTGCAGAGGATGGTTTAGTGAATAGTGGGTGATCTGTATCCATTTTCTGATTTAGATCATGTCCACGGAATTATTCGAGGGACATGGATTGGTTACCGTCTTTTGTGGAGATGGTAAGATTTTCTTCTTTGGCCCCAGTGGGGACCCCTTCAGTTTCGAAGGTATTGTTGTCTGAGTATGGGAAGGAGGAGGCCTTCCAGTGGAGGTGGAAGGCTGAATAGCAGGAATGGAAACTGGGGTTGCTTTCGAAGTCGACACCAATCTCGGTTTCACCTGCATCAGGAGATATTTAGCAGCAGGTGAGAAAGACTCAGTAGGTGGTACACTGATGTCAGTCTGCACCACCACTGAAACAATGGGCTTTCCAATGACTGCACTGGCATAGGAAACCTTGTCAGGTGGTGGTGCAGTGAGCAGTGCACTATCTTCATGTGTTGCATCTCCTTTTCCTCCTTGCATTTGGGGCAGTCACAGGAATATGCCAGATGGTCACCACTAGAGTTCACACAGTTTTCCTTTTCTACTGTCAGTCAGGATCAAGGTGATCCTTGCTGCCACAGCGAGCATAGATGAGTTTGCCCCGGCAAACTGTGTGGGCATGATCGTATATCTGGCACAGAAAACAGCGTAGAGGGTTCAGTATATACCTCACAATGCAAATAACCTGCCTTGATGGAAGAAGGCAGGAGTGGCATGTCGAAGGTTATAATCAGTACCCAGGTGGGTACCAATTTACTATCACGACGCATCGAAACCCAGTGGACCACTGTTACTCCTTGGGGAGTGAGCTTCGAGAGGATTTCCTCCTCAGTGACTTTGAGGCCCTACTCAGTGATCACACCCCAAGAGGAATTCAAAGTTTTGTGGGGAGTGATCTCATCAGCCACCCCATCAATCTCTCTGACTTTCAGGAGCAGTTCTGAGTGTTTGGAACAAGTGGTCTCAACCTGCAAGTCGCCAGATCGTAAACGCTTGATGGATTTCGGTTCTCCCACAAGACCTTTCAAACATTTGTTGACAAAAAATGAGGACATATCCCCAATTACCTGATTAACTGTGGAGTGGATGATCAGGAATCTTGGGGATGAAGACACAGACAAAGAAGATGATGGCGTAGATAACAGAGTCAACAAGGAAGATAGAGGCTCATGTCGAGCCCTCTTGTTGGCATTATCGTATCAATTTCTTCATCAACTCTCATGTTTGATTTTGTGTGGTTCAGTGCTCGCTGTCTCCACCCTCCATGGAACCCAAGAACCCAATGTGTAAAAAACTTTCTACATAAAAGGAACTAAGCATAAAATAACAAAATTGTGAATGACCAAACTGGCCTCACAAAGAAATCATAACTACAAAAGGAAAATAAGTTGTGAGGAAACTCACAAACCTGTACCCTGATGTGGGCAAGGTTACTCACTGCTCTGCACAGTTGATTCCCTCTACTGGCAAATAAAAAGCTGCTAGGGCTAAAAATTGCCTAAAATAATGCCTACATGTGACATAAAGGGAATGTTCATAGCGTTAGAGGAAATCTTGATCGGCAGCTGGTAGCTCAGTGGTCCAGAGCACCTGACATGTTATCAGGAGGTCGTGGGTTTGTATCCCACCCAGCTCAGACAATTTTTCCTCTAAAATTGAAATCAACGTCAAAAAAATGCCTATTTATTACTGGATGTTGAACTGTCGAGTTTATCTCAATATTTATTATCGTTAGCATACTTGTAAGACATGCTTTCTATCTATTGGCAAATATAAAGCCTCTAGGGCTAAAAATTGCCTAAAATAATGCCTACATGTGACATAAAGGGAATGTTCATAGCATTAATTAGAGGAAATCTTGATCGGCGGCTGGTAGTTCAGTGGTCCAGAGCACCTGACATGTTATCAGGAGGTCGTGGGTTCATATCCCACCCGGCTCAGACAATTTTTCCTCTAAAATTGAAATCGCCATCAAAAGTGCCTATTTATTACTGGATGTTGAACTGTCGAATTTATCTAAGTTTCAATATTAGTTATCATTAGCATACTTGTAAGGCATGCTTTCCATCTGTTGGCAAATAAAAAGCCGCTAGGACTAAAAATTGCCTAAAATTACGCCTACATGTGACATAAAGGGAATATTCATAGCGTTAATTAGAGGAAATCTTGATCGGTGGCCGGTAGCTCAGTGATCCAGAGTACCTGATATGTTATCAGGAGGTCGTGAGTTTAGCATTGCTTCTGGTGTTTGACAAAGGTGCATTTTGTCTCATTTTCTCTTTAGTTTGGTTATTAAATATGTTATGCGAAATTCACTGCAAGGGAAAAATTTTGGCCTTAAATGGTCTGCACATACGAAAATTTCTGATTTAGATTATGCTGATGATTTAGCCCTTTTGGCAAATGATGTTGATGAGAGGAACTCTTTCATTCGAGTTGTTTTTGAGACTGGCAGTAGAGTAGGTTTGGTTATAAACAGAAAGAAAACTAAAGTGATGAAAATTGGTCAGGCAGGCTGTGGTTCAGTTAATCTGAATGACTGCAGTCTTGAACAGGTGTCACAGTTTAATTATCTTGGGAGCTGGTGATGTGCGGCATGGGATTCACAAACAAATAGGGATTGCTGCTGGAGCTTTTAAGAATCTATGAGAGTGTGGAGAAATAGGCGTATAAACTTAGAGACTAAAATTAGACTGTATAAGCGTTTGGTTCTTTCTAAGGTTAATTATGGTAGTGAAACTACTTGGTAATATTGGATAACAGGAATCTTGATGCTTTTGATTCTAGATGCTATTAGGTGGTTCAACTTTGTAAGTAATGATGAGGCTAGGCAAAGGAGTCAGCAATCTCCTTTAAATAGTATATTGGACAGGGAGAGACTCCATTGGTTTGGCCATGTTGCCTGTATGGATAATTATAGATTAGCGAATAGGGTATGAACAGTGTGCCTAAAGGTCTCAAGAAAGAGGGAGAGACAGGATGCGGTGGGCAGGCAATGTCAAACAGGACATTGTTAGAATTGGTGTCAGTGGCCACATGCAGCAGATATAGCTCAGGACAGATATGCTTGGAGAAGTAAATTGCATGATCTGGTTGGATCTCCATAGTTCATGGTTGCTTGAGGATAATGATGATGTGGTGGAAAAAGTTGAAAATTCTAAAATTTCAAACAAATATTGAGAACGATGTATTTATGCTAAAAATTTGAAATTTTGGTGGTGGAATATGAAGGCCATGAAGTTTCCATTGCCAACAATGAGTTGACCCCTTAGACCCAGAGGGGATGGGAAAATGCACCTTTTCAGTTTTAGCCGATAACTGTTTGCTTTTAGAGATAAATGAAAATCTTTTTGGATTAAATAGGAACTGATAAAATATTATGATTCACACTTTTTAAATCTTCCAAAAATATAATTGTGCCCTCTATCAATGAAAAAATTTGCATATTCCAAAATTTCAAACAAATATTGCAAACAACGTATTTATGCTAGAAATTTTAACTTTTGGTGGTAGAATGTGAATGCCATGATGTTTTCATTGGCAACACAATTTTTTTTGTTTTAGCAGATAATTGTTTGCATTTAGTGATAACTGAAAAAATCTCTTTAGGATTAGATAGAATTGATAAAAAATTATGATTTGCATTTTTGGAATCTTTTGAACACTATAATTGCTCCCACTAATGGTAAAAACGATTGAAAATTCCAAAATTTCAAACTAATATTGCAACGATGTATTAATGATAGAAATATGAAATTTTGATGGTGGAATGTAAACATTACAAAGTTTCCATTGGAAACAATGATAATTATAATTAGGAAACTCTTTTTAAATTTGATTGGTACTAATGAAATAATATGATTTGCATTTTTCAAATACTTAGTAGTTTTAAATATATATCTTTATACATCACTAAATATGAAACGGTAGAGCTGTTATCAAGTTTTACAAATAATATGCATAGAATAAAAATTCGAAAAATTAGTGGTAGTTTTTAAGAGATTCCACTGACAGCAATAATCTGCCCACTTTTCTTAGAGAGATGCGGGAAATGCAACTTTTTAGATTTAAGAATTAAAAGATGAATACTTTTATGTTGTATAATTACTGATAAAATGCTATTTGCATTTTCCCCATCATCCACTAGCTCAAATTAAAACTTTTAAGTAATGAAACAGTAGGTAAAGGAAAAACTTCATTCTCTTTGGAAACGAGATGCTCATATGCACCAGAGGCGATATGTATTCTTCTACTTATATTTTCAATATTTTAATGTCATCCCCTTCAATGGATGGCAAATAAATGACATGCAAAACTTGACACAACAATTTTGTCAGCATGCAAAGAAATACTGACAGTGAAAAAAAAAATCACCAATTTTTAACAACAGGAAATAAAACCATTGAAATATCTCTACACTTTCTGTTTGTATTGTTAACCCCCCCCCCCCCTCAAACACACACACACTAAAAAAAACTTAAATTTTTTCTGCCCAAAAGCAATTCTCTACTTCTGATTGATGGGGCACTTGAGCAATTATGTAAATATTGCATCAAACAAGATAAAAGCAAAAAAAGAAAAAAGTCACTACACCCACAACCAAAGTTGAAATGGAAATATGCAAATTGTAATACAATAAAAATATATACAAGCAACAACAAAAGGGGTGTATAAAACCCATGTATAAAAACAAGATCCAATGAATGCAAATTATAAAAGGTAAACAATGAGTGTATAAGACCCATGTAAAAAGCAAACATGACCATGACCAAAACATAAAAGAGTAGGTAAAACATTAAATATTATTAAAATAATCTAGATATTTTAAATATTCAAAACGTTGCTAAAATGAAGTATCAGATTAATTCCTAGTGTAAGGGGCTCAGATGGCAAGTAATGAGAGCTAAAATAAATGTGTCATTCACAATTAAAAGCTATACAGTTGATTAAAATATGATGAATGGTTAAAATGTCAGAAAACCCACATAAGTTGGTTGTCTGTCCAAAGAAGAAACGAATGCATTAAAAACTCCATGACCTATGCTGAACCAAGCAAGTACAACTCCTTTTTGTAATTCTTTCAAAAATATAACTGCACAGTTTGATAATGCACTTGATCTGGAAGAGTTTTATTTATCTGTTCTGACCAAGACCTTTGACACTGTGTTTGAAGCTTGTTGGAGAAACAGTGCTGGAAGTTTAAGTATAAAACAGGCATTGGAGAGGCTGCCAGCTCCAAGGGCAATAACTTGCTGCTGCCAGGTCAGCAGCATCTATCAAGTTATTGCCCTTGGAGCTGATATGAGAAGTAACTCAACAGAAGAGGATGGTGGAAGCTGTAGACACAATGGAGCTGAAAGAGGATGCCCATGCCTCGTGGAGATCAAAACCTACAGGAAGCTAAGTGAGTCAATGTAAGGCACACACCAACAATTATACTTAGATGTTATATGGTTCAAGGCAAGAAATAGCATCCAACTCGGCTGTGAAAATGGTACATTGTGGTCATATGTGGGCTACTTTGATGGCATCACAGCAGACCATGGTTGATCCCACTGAGTCCCCAGATTTTGAGCCATCTCAAAGACAGGCAAGGTGCACAGCATGGTAACTGCTGAAGAGATGTTCATATACTCAGTCAGGAATAAAAATCTTCCATCCTGTGAAGAGATAAATCGCAGAAAGGGGAAACAGCAAACCATGGTAGAAGTGACTCAACTGTCAACACTATCATGACTAAAGTTCATGTCTTTGAGAAAGCCTTAGACATGCCAACTGAAAGGGCAGATGGCAATTAGAGTGTAGCATTCCCCAAGCAAATCTTCCCAGACAGAAAATCTACTTCTGGCAACACTGATTGTATACAACATAAAAGGCAATCAAGATAGTGAGGTATTACATTGCTTTATTGGAATTAGTTTCTTGTGTAACATCTTAAATTTAAACTTTGAAAAGAGCAAATAAACTATATTGTTTTCAATATATTAATTGCAAGAATTGATTACAATTATGAGTTTTACTGTAATATTTTATAGATAAAAATAAGAAGTTATATAGCAGGATCTATTGGGAATATGACCTGCTACTATGGACAGTGCTTGCCTGATGACATGCTGAAGTGGATGGCACAAAATGCATAGCAATGCTTAGTTACAAGTATTTTGTATAATCTACTGGCTCAGCACACTAATAGTAGCACAAAGTTCAGAATCCTTACATGCAGTGACTGATGCTATAGCAACCACCACAAATGCAGCAGAGTGCTATTAATAACACAACAGCAAGAAAGAATTCTTAGTCCCTAACGAGTGAGCAGTATCAACACCCAACCTGTGAAAGCACCAGCTCCCGGGAGGAACAGCCCACATTCCAGACTTTTCCTGGTTGTACAATTGAAGAGGCTATCTTAAGAATGCTGTAACATGCCAAAAGATGAGTCAGTTCCCAGGTTCAAGGTCCAACTGTGATTCCATTGAGATTTATCTACCCTAAATTCCACTCTGCCATGTTGCGTTAACTCTGTGTTGGATTGCTTTACCTCTGAGTGGCCCTTTTTGCACACAATGGGTTAAAGGGCTAGGTTACAAGGACCCCAAGAGCTCAAAGGTTGGAGGAAGTGGCCCACTGGACAGCTGTTAGAAGACAGATGGCAGCATCCCTCAGCTTATCCAGCATGTTTTTAATGTGCAGAGAATATGACTCTCCAAAATACAGGGCAACAATTTAACATCCATTAGATTGACAATGGCCTTTCCAAGCTGATTGTCCCATTTCTGATTGAAGGCAGAAAGGGAGTTAACAGACCCCTACTTTGCCCTCAGATCAATGAAATTTTTTATATTGTATCAATAAAATGTGCAACAAATGGAAAAAGGATTTTTTAAGCTTAAATTATAAACTTATAAAAGTAAAAAAAAATTAAATAGGAATTTTTATTTTAAAAAAATTTAAGTTTGATTTGTTGTGCTAACAAATCAACACATGTGACATGAGATGACAACATAAAACAATGACAACACATGTGACATCACCAATGGTCTTGTAAAATTTAAATCCTAAACCTCAAGAAGAAATATATGTGTATTATAAAGCCTAATTTGATACATCTCTGTTTCAAGTTTAAATATACAATGTATCAATCTCTGGCTAAATTGAAAAACCAATGAATTTTTTTTTTAATTTGTAACATTATAAATAAATTAAAATAATCTATTAATTTTATCCCAAAAAAATGCAATAACTATAATATGGGGAAAAAATAAAACTTTCATTAAAGGAGAAAAATATAAACTATTATACACAAGTAATACAAATACAAGCCATTAATGAAAAAAAAGTTAATACTTAGGCATGTGCAAATGTTTCACATTGCTCAAATATTTGCTAGTAAAAATAAAGTTCAACACAGGTTGCTATAAAAAAATGATGATTATCTGATGAAACTATGTCAAATGTAAATTTTGCATTTTATGAATAATACATTCATATAGAATCCCCAAGCAACCATAGGCTACGGAGATCCAACCAGAATGTGCAATTTAGGTTCTTCAAACATCTCTCCTGTGCTATAGCTGCTGCAGTTTGGTAACTGTAGACCAATTTTAACAAGGTCCTGTTTGACATTATCTGCCCATTGCATCGTAGTTAGTTTTTACTAAATTAGCCTTTAGTTTACCAAAATTAGCTCCCCATGGCTAATTTCACCATGTTCTTACAACAACTTGAACTTTGTATCCTAGGTCTCCCCATCTTTCTGAGGCTTTTAGGCACACTGTTCAAAAACCTATTTACTAATCTTTAATTATGCACATGGGTAACATGGCCAAACCAGCAGAGTGTCTCTCTGAACAATATGTTGCTCAAAGGAGGCAACTGAATCCTTGCCTAAAATCATCATTACATACAAAGCTAAACCACCCAATGCCCAAGATACTACATAAATATCTAGAATCAAAGCATCAAGTTTCTTGTTATCTTGTTTACAAAGGGTCCATGATTCACTACCATAACTATAATGCATAATAATACTGAATATAATGAATCTGAAAATACATAGAAATAAGCTCACTGGGAAAAAAATTAGTCACCCCTGGCTGAATGTCACCTAATAGCATGTAATGTCTCTGTGCGACCAAAGAACAGTCGAAATCCTGTCTGGCATGGATGCCACCAGTGTGCAGATGCAGTGCACATTAATATTCATCCACTCTTCCAGAAGCAAATGCCGCAATTTGGCCAGATTGACCGGATGGCTGGGGCGATGCTCCACTCGTTGCCCCAAATAGTCCCACAAGTTTTCTATGGGATTCAAATTCAAGGATTTGGCAGGACAGTTGAGATGTTCAAAGGCTTCAGAATGCGCGTCGTGCCAATCTGACACACTTCAAGCCTTATGCACGCAACGATTGTCATCTTGGAAGACTGGGGTGTCCTTCTGGTGTTCACTGTGGAGATGCTGCACAAAAGGCAACATATGGTCGTCCACTAGTTCCAACATAGCCCTTCTGGTTTAAGTGTGACATCACCGCAACAAAAGGACCCATTTCCTCATACGTGAAACAACCCCAGAACATCACAGAGTCTCCACCAGTTTGAACAGAACCTTGCCCACAATCCACATGGAAGGCTTCATGCGGCTCACGATGTACCCATCATCTTGCATCATTCAAGTACAAGCAAAAACATGACTCATCCGATCAGATCACACAATTCCAAGAGTCGACAATAGTCTTTGTGGCGTCGTGCCCACTGTAGCCATGTGCAGAGCTGTTAACATGGGTCTCTTCCGCGGTACTCTGCTCCAGATATCCATGGCATATAATTCCCTTTGGAGTGTTTGTTCAGGAACAGCTTGTTGTAGGCATGCATTGACTGACTGGAGCAATTCCTGCATCATTGTAAAGTGATTTGCCCTAACAGTGCCCTTTGGACAGTACGTTTTGACACACCTGCAAAGGCAGCAACTTCTTGTACATTATGCCCTTTGGATTATTGTACCTCTGAGAGGCACTTTTTGCACACCATGGGCTAAATGGCCAGGTCGCATGAACTCCGAAGGCTCAGAGAAGGTTGGGGGAGGTGACCCACTAGAACAGCTGTTGGGAGACAGATGGTAGCCTCCTGTCAAGGCCATCCAACATGTTCTTTAACGTGCACAGGGTATGGCTCTCCTGCACACGGGGCCATGGCTTTACATCCCATTCGATGGACGGCGGCCTTTCCAAGCCCAACACTGATCCAGCTGAGACTCGAACCTGCAAACTACAGATTATGAGGCTGGTGTACTGACTGAGCCACCCCCACCCTATTTATGCCCTTTGGCTCGGTCAAACGCAATAACACTTTTTTGTCACTGATTCACATCTTTGGCGCAACCCATATTTCATGGAGAAACTAACACACGTGGCACACAACCACTTCTTGTCACTGTATGAACCCTGTAGCACAGCTATTTGTAGGACGCATTTATTACTGGTGTGACTTCTGTTGCTGTCGAACGGATGTAACTCTCTTACAGCAGCAGATGACTAATTTTTTGTCAGGTGAGCTTAATTATCAGTTGAAGAATATAAAGAGAAAATATATTAATTATTATTGCTATATATATATATATACATATATTTTTATTCATACAATATTGCCCCCCCCCCCTTCTCGAATTGCCTTACATTAAAGACAGATAAGGTCTATTTAATACAATGTAATGCTCCAAAGAAATGAAATACTTTTAAAGTTGGGACCCTTTGTCTGATCCAATTATTTTCATGCTCCAGATAGCTGAGTCAGGCGCCAGGCAATAATTAACAAATTGGCAAAAAATAAAGTTTAATTAGGGTTCGAAATACCAGCGAGCATTAATGAGTAAGAATTCAAAAATATTAAATGATTGTCAAAATGTAAAGATTAATTCTAATTAAAACAATTAACGTTGCTCAAGAGAAAAAAATTAGCAAAGAATTCAAAAGGTTTATATAACAAACAATTTATTTCCAAAAAAGCACTCACCAAAACTTCAATAAAGAAGATACTACATCATTTCTCAACTTTGTCCAAAAACTCTGACTACACAGCACTAACTGTGCTCAACTCCATACTTACTATGACTAACATGTCACCAGGTTATAACAAGAGGCTTAAAGAGCCCGCACTTGTCGTGTTGCACATCGGGAAAGACATTTGCATAAATTTATGAGCGGCGCAAGCTATGATGCAAGAGGGAGCGTGTCCTTGTGCATGCGCTTTAGCGGGTGACAATCGAAAGTTCGGAGTTGCACATGTGCAACTCCTATGCTCTTGGAAATGAGCGCTGTGATGCCAAAAATGAAATAAAAATCCCCACAATGATAAATATAACATAAATTAAGCAAAACTGGTTAAGGTAAAGTAAAAGTGAATGAGGGGGGAATCACAAACTCTACTTACCGGAAAGTCATACATGGAATACCATTGTCCAAGTTCTTTAAAGGTACTTTTTTCAGTGCTGCTATTTCTCCAGTCATTACATGCTTTGCTTTTAAAACAATTCCATGGGCCCCTTCTCCAATGCGGCCAAGCAAATCATAGTTTTCCATATTTCTGTTTCATTGGAAAGTAATATTTTATTTACAGATGTAAAGCAATTAAATAATATTCATCTAATCAAACTTTGAAATTTGCCTTCATAAATTCTTCAACAAGCAATCTAACTGGTATATGTGATCAAAGATTTTAAGCTAATGTTTTAATGGCATAACCTTATCTTTAGTTCTGCTGTGGTAGAGAGAAAGCCTGATTATTATTTCAGTGGGCATTGCTTGATTTGTTGCGCTAGCAATGCTGACTAATACCTAGGCTCGTAATGCACAGAAATTTGACACATAACAGCACTGATATCACCATAAGATTTAAATCCTAAGGTTTAAGAAGAAATATATTTATACTATAATCCTGTGGCCAAATGGTTAGTAAGCTTGGTTGCTGATCTAAGGAACCTGGGTTCAAGCCTTGGGTAAGGCATGAATGATCAGACCTCTCTGGCAAGCAGCTGCTTGAGGGGGTATTTATTTTTATTTATTTCGTAAGTCATCACTTGTGATAAATAAAAATAAATAAATACCCCCTCAAGCAGCTGCTTGCCACAGAGGTCTGACAGGAGCCTGTCAGTTTATATGCCACAGTAGAAGATCTGAGAGGATGGCAGGACCTCAGCAGAAAGACAACACGGACATCCATGCCTTACCCGGGGCTCGAACCCAGGTCCCTTAGATCAGTAGTCAAGCGCGCTAACCACTCGGCTATGGGACGGCTTGTGATACACCTTTTTAAATATATGACATCATATTTCTGGCTAAATTTAAACAATACAATAGCAGAGACCTGTATCAGATAGTTAAAGCCATGTGTGGTAGAAAATGGACAGTTATACAGGGATTGAAGGATAAACAAGGTATGGTTATAGAAGGTGAGGATTCTGTCATGGCTAGGTGGGCTGAGCATTTCAGTAATATTCTAAACAATGCGGTTAGTTCTATTCCCATTGTTTGCAATGAAGATAGATGCATTGGTGGCTTTAATGTTGGCCCTATAACACAATCTGAAGTTATTTTGGCTGTTTCTAAACTTAAACTTCATAAATCCCCAGGGGTAGATGAAATTACTACAGAAATGCTCAGAGCTGGGAATGTTTCGGTTACCACTTGGACGACTGAAATTCTGAATATCTTTTATGATAAAGGCATGGTTCCTAAGGATTTTACCAGAGCTATTGTTATCCCTATTTTCAAAAATTGTGATCGCAGTTCTTGTGATAACTATAGGGGATCAGCCTACTCTCTGTTCCAGGGAAAGTTCTTTGTATGATTGTGCTTAATAGAATTAAGAATCTGGTTGACAGGCAATTGCGTGACGAGCAATGTGGGTTCAGAAGTGGTAGGGGATGTGTAGATCAGATATTTTCCCTTAGGCAGATCTTGAGAAATGTTTCGAGTTTCAGAAACCTTTGATTACTAGCTTTGTTGATTTCAAAAAGGTTTTCGACTCTGTTAATCATCATAATTTGTGGTTGATTGTGATATCATATTGAATACCAGACAAGTTTTAAATTAATAGATTATGAAAAAAATTTATCGCTGACAAGGCGGGAATCGAATTTACATCTTTCCAGATTCATGCCAGAGCGCGCTACCATTGCACCACGAGTTGGACAATGAAATTTTTCAGAATAAGACCTTATAAATCTTCTACACTGAGACGTGGCTGAGACAGCGCCATCTATACTCAAGGAGATTCAACTTTTTCAGTTGTTGCTATTGATTATCAGATGTTAATGAAAATGTCGCTAATGCTACCGCATTAATATATAATTAAAAATCCATCCATAGTGAATGCACAGTATTCCTTGTTAAGATAGACATGCATAAATCTGGAGAGATGAGAGTTCGATTCCTGCTGTGTGGGCGATGAATTTTTTTTTTCAGAATCTATTAATTTAAAGTTTGATGTCTATCTTAACTGGGAATACTGTGCATTCACTATGGATTGACCAGACAAGTTAGTTAACATAATGAAAGCTCTCTATAATAACACTGAGTCTTGTGTGAGAGTTGATAAGGTTTTTTGCAATTGGTTTAGCATTGCTTCTGGTGTTCAACAAGGGTGCATTTTGTCTCCTTTTCTTTTTGGTTATTGATTATGTTATGCAAAATTCAATGCAAGAGCCTTAAAATTTTTGGCCTTAAAATGGTCTGGAGATCTGAAAATTTCTAATTCAGATTATGCTGATGATTTGTCCCTTTTGGCAAATGATGTTGATGAGATGAACTCTTTCATTCGAGCCGTTGAGACTGGTAGTAGAGCAGGTTATAAACAGAGAGAAAACTTAAGTGATGAAAATTGGTCAGGCAGGCTGTGGTTCAGTTAATCTGAATGGCTGCAGTCTTGAGCAGGTGTCACAGTTTAATTATCTTGGGAGCTGGTGATGTGCGGCATGAGATTCACAGATGAATAGGGATTGCTGCCGGAGCTTTTAAGAATCTACGAGTGTGTGGAGAAATAGGCGTATACACCAAAACACTAAAATTAGACTGTATAAGAGTTTGGTTCTTTCTAGGGTTAGTTATGATAGTGAAACTTGGACACTTTGTAAACAAGATAACAGGTATCTTGATACTTTAGATTCTAGATGCTTAAGCAGTTCTTGAGCATTAGGTGGTTCAGTTTTGTAAGTAATGATGAGGTCAGGCAAAAGAGTCGGCAACCTCCTTTGAATAGTATATTTGGCAGGGGGAGACTCCATTGGTGTGGCCATGTTGCCCGTATGGATAATTATAGATCAGCAAATAGTTATTGAACAGTATGCCTAAAGAAAGAAGGGGAGACCTAGGATGTGGTAGGCAGAGAAGACAAACATGACCTTGTTAGAATTGGTCTGAAGTGGTCAGATGCAACAGATGTAGCTCAGGACAGTTATGCTTGGAGAAAAAAATTGCACGGTCTGGTTGGACCTCTTAAGCCCATGGCTGCTTGAGGATGATAATGATGAATATTATAAATAAAATTAAAAAAAAAATTCTTCATTACTTTTATTTACATGATAAAAAAGCACCCCCTCAAGCAGCTGCTTGTCACAGATGTCTGACAGAAAGCTGCCATTTTAATATGCCACAATAGGTCTGCGAGGATGGCAGGATCTCAGCAGAAATACAATACAAACATTCATGCATTACCTGGGGATCAGTAGCCAAGCACGCTAACCCCTAGTCACAGATGTAGTAATTTACAAAAAATGTAATAACTCTAATATGGAGAAAAAATAAAACTTTCTTTAAAGAGAATAACATAAACTATTATATACAAGTAATATAAGAGCAGGTTATTCGTGAAAGTATAAAAAAAGTTAGCACTTATATATGTGCAATTGTTTCACATCATTCAAATAATATTAAAAATCCTGTATGCATAATTTGGGAGTAGCTTGGTTTTTCTGACCTATGTGTAAAATATGTTTAAAAAAAATAAATTTTATAAGTAAAAATGAAAACATATACCACTGAAACATTTGTTTCAATATACTGTATGATCATTGTCAATGATTCATACAAGGTGAACATTTACATAAAAAATGTTGTGAATAGTTTTCTTGTTTTCAGTCAATTTGCAGTGTCACCAAAAAGGATTTCTTTGGATTCTAAATGCTTTTCTATTGTTCTATGCTTCTATTACCAGAGAGAAAGCTGCCAACTTCATCTCCCACTCTTATGTTGCTCAAATTTTGTATTGACTTTGAACTGGCTGAAGTGTTCAATACCCACAAAGTTAACCAGAGGTATGAATTAAGAATGGGTACTTGACACTTACAAATGTAATTCAAATGCCACTAAAGGTAGTAATCCAAAGAGATAGTATAAATAGAACAAAGAAAAACCATTATTGAAAATTTTAATTTCCAAAATATTTCTATGAATATAGAAGAAAATCTCTTTTACAAAAATAATTTCACCTTTGAAAAATGGCATATTATTTCAAGATAGTAGTGTGTCAAGTGACAATAATATATGTTTGAAAGAGAAATGATCTGATCAGCTCAAAGAACATGAACCTAGAGCAAAAACTTCTACATTTATAGGTTTCAATTCTCAGAAGGATGGTAGTTAACTCATCCATTTCCTTCATTAAGCAAATGTTTTTAAATTAGAATAGTTAAAATAATACATATTTTACTATATGCAATATATGTAAAAAAAAAAACTTTTTACAATATACACCGAAGAGCCAAAACATGATCACCTGCCTAATATGATGTTGGCTCTTCGTGTGCCGCCAAAACAGCTCTTACCCTGCAAGGCATGGATGCTACAAGATTTCTAAAGGCATCTTGTGGTGTCTGGTACCAACAAGTGTGCAGCCAGCAGATCCTTTAACTTTTGTAAGTTATGCAAGATTGGATATGGAGCCCTTGCAGATTGGATATGCTATTTCAACACAAACCACAGATGCTTGATTGGATTGATGTCTGAGGAATTTGGAGGCTAGGGCAATACCTGGAAGCCTGGACCATTCTCAACAAATAGGCAATACCTGGACCATTCTCAAACAATCTGGGTAATGTGTCATGGCACATTATCCTGCTGAAAGGAATACCAGAGGGGAATATCGTTGCCATGAAAAGATGTATCTGGTCTGCAATGATGTTTAGGTAAGATGTCATAGTTTCCTGCACAGGAATGACTGGACCCAGGGTTTCAGCAGAACAGTGCCCAAGGCATTACACTTCCTCCACCAGCTTGTTTTTGCTCCATGGTGCATCCTGGTGCCAACACTTCCCCAGGTTATGACCCACATGAACAAGGCCGTCCACATGGTGCAACAGGAAATGAGATTCATCAGACCAGACAACCTTCTTCCAATCATCCGTCCAGTTTTGATGCTCACATGCCCATTGTAAGTGCTTTCAACAGTGAACCAAGGTTAGTAAGTGCATTTGGAATGGCCTGCAGCTGCGCAGCCCCATTTTCAGCACGGTTCGACGTACTGTGTGTTATGACACATTACTCCCGTCATCAGCATTCAAATTATGGGCAAGTTGCACCACAGTATCCTTTCTGTTGGCTCGTACCATACAGGATAACCTTCGCTCACCTCTAGCATCGATGAGCTGTGGCCAATCACACCTTGCCAGCGGTTCATAGTTTTTCCCTCCTCGCACAACTTTTTGAAAGTAGTAACCTCGACTAACTGTGAGCACTCCAGACGCCTTGCCATCCTGGAAATGCTCTGACCCTGTCGTCTGGTCATTACAATTTGGCCTTTCTCAAACTCACTTAAGTCCACTGCTTTTTCCATGTAAAGAACGAGAATAACACTGAATAACAGAGTCCAGTATCAGGTGTTATTTACACTGTTCATGACTTCACACGTGCCATTGTTTACCTGGAGTTGCTTCCATTTGCATAAAGATGCACTGGTCATAATGTTTTGGCTCTTCAGTTGAATGTTTCTGTTGAATATTTCCTTTTGCAACAGTTGTTCACTAGGACGTCAAGATACGCTGTCTGATAGAAATTCTGAAAGCTAAGTAACACTCCAAGCCAAATAACAAAGGAAAATTAATTCTATGTCACAAAAAGTATTGGGAAGTAAATATAATTTACGTTTAGATGTCTAATATTCTGGTCAGAGTCGCAGTGTAACTTATGTCCACCAGTGTACAAAACAAATATACCACTCTTTATAGTGTGATTGGGAATATATATCCATCTGTAAGAATTCTTAATGCATTTTAGCTACCCATAATATTAGCTTCAGGTGTGCTGTGCACATCTGCTTGCAGCAGCCCTGATTCGGGAAATTCTTTGGTAAAATTTCTTTGCAATATGTGAACAAGAAAAATATCTTCTAACTCAATGCAGAAAAGCCTTTTTGCTTTTAATATTGTTACTTTTTACATTTAGAGGCTAAATAAAATTATCCATTTAAAGTTTAAATAAATATTTAAAAAACATTCAACTTTATAATCTTTTTAAGGTTTAAACAAAACCAAAAAAAAATGTATCCACATTATAAAATTCATTATTTTCACAAAACAGAAATAATTATGTACTGAACAGCAAAGTCATCAGTGAGTGTTAACCCTTAACTAGTCTAGTCAAATTTTGTAATATAACTGCTCTGGTGGTCAAAACAACTCTATACACTTTTTATCTATAAACTCTATACGCTTTTTATCTAGTAATAAGATTATCTGTACAATATCAATTTTTTTATGGTTATGTAGCCTTAAAAAATACAATAAATATTAATTTCAGTTCATAATACTTATCATTATTACAAAGTAACACCTAGCATGTGACTTTTCAAATGAGAAGCAGCAACTGTGTTAGTCAGTGGCATAATTAGAAGCAAAAGGGCCTACTGGCAAAACTTCACTACATTTGTATATAATAGGAAACCTAAAACTTTTCATCTAATTATACATTTTTGTTGAAAAAAATTAGCTATAGATGAAGTATAATAAGTTATTAAAATATACATTCAAAATCTGTAGAACTGAATAATCATGATAATTTCTACTTTTTTGATTCTGATATGGAGCGAGCTCGATTTTGAGTGGGCTCCCAAAAGTCCTAGACCCATGGCAGTTTGCCATCTATACCACCCTACAGTAATACCAGTGGTGTTAGTGCTAACTGGCCACCACCCCAAAAGGGTTAATTGCTCCCCTTTCTTTGATCCTGTAAAGTAAAAATTTCAAGAAATCATTAGTTCACATCCTTCTCCCTTTCAAAAACTTGACTAAACTACTGCATCTGAACACTCTATGTTAATCTATTTCAGTTTTTAATAAGTTGACATCAGGTAGTACTATGAGAAATGTTTTAAATTTTTTTTAAGAATTTATATATCAAGGTGTAGAGAGTAGGCCAAAATAGATACCCAAAGTTAATTGGTCCCATTTTTCAGTTATTGTTGAGTAAAATACCACAAGAAAATATGTCCTCAAATAACTCATAGTATATGGAATGTGGTTGATTGGTTTGGATTGGTACATGAACCCTTAAGACTATAATATCCCAAAACAGAAAAAAGGAATGGAACCCTTAAGGCTATAATATCCAAAAACAGAAAAAGGCAGGAACCCACAATCAAAGATTATAAAATAATGAACACAAATACAATAACAAAATAAAGATATAAAAGGTGAAAAAACAATAAAGAGTATATATATATATACACAAAAATCATAATAATTATAGAAACTATAAACAGAAGGATATAGGAAAATGCGATAAACTCAGGTGTAGAGTCCAGATAAAAATTAGATATAAAAAATAACTATTTAGCAATCCTAAATTCTGTTAAAATACATAGTAAAAAGTGAAAAACAGGTTGTAAATGTGAACAATCAGCTAAAAGGGGCCCATGTGTAAGCTCAAACTGATGGTCATAATTTTTTCACAAACTAGAGTATTTTAAGAATTTTACCATTTGCTTTTTTGAATTTTGTTTTGCATTAAATATTGGAGTAATTTAGGATTTTTGCAGATATAGCTTTCAGCTTACCAACTGTAATAGATAGTATATGGATTGGTTGCTTCACCTTTGAGCAGTACATCTTTTTTGTATATAATGGGCTAAACAGCCAGGTCACAAAGATCCCAAAGGGCTTAGCCTTTTAATGCCCAAAAATTCTCAGAGAAGGGTAGTCAAGACAAAGGAATAGCAATTTTTGTACTAGTGTATTTCAAATTTTGTCCATTTTTTGTTACAGGTGTTCAAGAAGGGAATGAGAACCCACAGGACAGCTGTTGAAATAGATGAAAGCTTCCTGTGAGGGATGGAGGTGGCTCAGTTGATAGCACACCAGGCTCATAATCTGCAGTTCCTAGGTTCTAGTCCCAAACTGTGCCAGTGTTCAGATTTATCTCTGCTAACTCTCACTATGACCTTAATCAGAAAGGGAATATCAATGAGCTTGTAAAAGCTTGCTTTCTATCAGACAGGTCATTAAGCTGTGGCCCCATATGCAACAGAGCCATACACTGTGCACAATAAAGAACATGATGAATAGCACTGACAAGCTTTCATCTCTTAACAGATACACCATGGCTTCCCTTCCCCCCCCCCCAACCTTCTAAGAGATCTTGTACTCCTTGTGACTTGGTGATTTAGCCCATTATATGGTAAAAAAAAAACACTGTTCAGAGATAAAACCAAACCCTCTTATCAAGGGTGTCTAACATGTTCTTTAACCTTTCAGAAGTTTGGTGTTAAAAAGTTATATCAGTGGTCCTGTGGAATGTATATTTTCCAGTGAACAAACTATTTTTAAAATAATTTAAAGTTCCGTATCATTGGGCAATAAAATTTTGTAATATCTGCAGTGAGTAGAATGGTACTGGAAAATGCTTTCAACATAAGAACAGTTGGGACTGTAACTTGTAATTATAAAATTACAGCATAACCTGAACATGATTACAAAACTAGAATGTTATAGGTTGAGCTAACCCACCTTGAAGGTATATGGACATCAAATTGTTACATAGTACAACAGCAGAGAGCTGTACCAGATAGTTAATGTTTTATGTGGTAGAAAACGAACTAGTATACAGGGATTGAAGGATAAACAAGTAAGGTTATAGAAGGTGAGGATTCTGTCATGGCTAGGTGGGCTGAGCATTTCAGTGATGTTCTAAACAATGTGGTTAATTCTACTCCCATTGTTTGCAATGATGATAGATGCATTGTTGGCTTTAATGTTGGCCCTATAACACAATCTGAAGTTTAGTTTGGCTATTTCTAAACTTATACTTCATAAATCCCCAGGGGTGGATGAAATTACTACGGAAATGCTTAGAGCTGGGAATGTTTCAGTTACCACTTGGATGACTGAAATTTTGAATAACTTTTATGATAAAGGCATGGTTCCTAAAGATTTTACCAGAGCTATTGTTATCCCTATTTTCAAAAAAGGTGATCGCAGTTCTTGTGATAACTATAGGGGTATCAGCCTACTCTCTGTTCCAGGTAAAGTTCTTTCCATGATTGTGCTTAATAGAATTAAGAATCTGGTTGACAGGCAATTGCGTGATGAGCAATGTGGATTCAGAAGTGGTAGGGGATGTGTAGATCAGATATTTTCACTTAGGCAGATTCTTGAGAAATGTTTAGAGTTTCAGAAACCTTTGGTTGCTAGCTTTGTTGATTTCAAAAAGGCTTTCGACTCTGTTGATCGTCATAATTTGTGGTTGATTGTGAGATCATATGGTATACCAGACAAGTTAGTTAACATAATGAAAGCCCTCTATAATAACACTGAGTCATGTGTGAGAGTTGGTAAGTCATGTAGCAACTGGTTTAGCATTACTTCTGGTGTTCGACAAGGGTGCATTTTGTCTCCTTTTCTCTTTAGTTTGGTTGTTGATTATGTTATGCGAAATTCACTTCAAGGGAAAGCTTTTGGCCTTAAATGGGCTGGAGATACGAAAATTTCTGATTTAGATTATGCTGATGATTTAGCCCTTTTGGCAAATGATGTTGATGAGATGAACTCTTTCATTCGAGCTGTTGATGAGACTGGTAGTAGAGTAGGTTTGGTTATAAACAGAGAGAAAACTAAAGTGATGAAAATTGGTCAGGCAGGTTGTGATTCAGTTAATCTGAATGGTTGCAGTCTTGAGCAGGTGTCACAGTTTAATTACCTTGGGAGCTACGTAACAGATACTGGTGATGTGCGGCATGAGATTAACAGACGAATAGGTATTGCTGCCGGGACTTTTAAGAATCTATGGAGATTGTGGAGAAATAGGCGTATAAACCTAAAGACTAAAATTAGACTGTATAATAGTTTGGTTCTTTCTGGGGTTAGTTATGGTAGTGAAATTTGGACGCTATGTAAACAAGATAACAGGAAACTAGATGCTTTTGATTCTAGATGCTTATGCAGTATCTTGGGTATTAGGTGGTTTAACTTTGTAACTAATGATGAGGTTAGGCAAAGGAGTCTGCAACCTCCTTTAAGCAGCATATTGTGCAGAGAGAGACCCCGCTGGTTTGGCCATGTTGCCCGTATGGATAATTATAGATTGGCAAATAGGGTTATGAACAGTGTGCCTAGAAGCCTCAGAAGGAGGGGGAGACCTAGGATGCGATGGGCAGACAATGTCAAACAGGACCTTGTTAGAATTGGTGTACAGTGGCCGGATGCAGCAGATGTAGCTCAGGACAGATATGCTTGGGGAATTAAACTGCGCGGTCTGGTTGGACCTCCGTACCCCATGGCTGCTTGAGGATGATGATGGGAGCTAACATTGAGGTTGATGCAGTGGGAATAAATTAATACTTTGTAATTGATTTTGCAGTTTTCTTGTTTTGAATATTACAGTCAGCGCAAAATACCGAAATCATATAACATTTGCAGTTCACAGTTCTCAAAATGGAGATAAATCTTCAAAACAAAAAATATGCAAAAATATTTCTGTTGATTTTAAAAGATTAAATGTTCCAATAGGCAAATATCCACAATTTATATTTTACCACGCCGTCCCGTGGCCGAGTGGTTAGCACGCTTGGCTACTGATCTAAGGGACCTGGGTTCGAGCCCCGGATTAGGTATGGATGTGTGTGTCGTTTTTCTGCTGAGGTCCTGCCAGACCTCTGTGGCAAGCAGCTGCTTGAGGGAGTATTTATTTTATTTTTATTTTACCATACTCTATTTGATCAAAACACTTCAATCCTCTACATCTACTTTATTATTTCAGCCAGTGGATATCCCCAAGTTTTAGACTATTATTTGCCATTAGCTATTTTGCCCTCATGCAATTTCTTGCAGTGCTCCCATACGAATACTGAACACGTCAAGCACACAGAAATGCAGATAAGCTACTAACTTTGCAGGTCTGATCACGTGAAAATTGTTCTTAGTAGCATTTATAATGCCTGTAATAATAGCCCAGCATACTCCCATTAAATATTTTTCCCCTTTGAAAAAATTATCTGTATTGTAGATTATTTACACTTTCGTGAAGTGGAAATGAGGAATTTTAGTCATGAAAATTATGAAACTGTTCTAAAGATCTGTTAGTGAATCAATAATCTGATTTCCGAACTTCAATATTATAAAAATGGATGTATCTTAAACTTCACAAAAACATTAATACGAGAAATGCATGAAGTATTTATGTTGCATATTTCCATACGTTTTCTGTTTTAATCAGTATCATTTATATGTTATTCCTATTTGAAAATTCACTTATACTATAAAACACCATCATAAAAGTCAATTTCAGATGAATTACTTCCGCTTACGAAAAAGATATGGCTAAGGCAGTGTCAAACAATTTAAATCTTTTACTGCGCATCCGCGATTTCCGTACTATACCACATGGCTGTTTCGGAAATTTTCTCGGCGCTTAGTTGAAACTCTGGATTCTGAAGTAGTACATGACAATAATACACTTTTATGATTACAGAGAATTAGAATTTAGCAGGTGAGGTGGTGATCTAATTATCATTACATTCAACGCACTTTCGACTATACGATATTAAACGGTAAAATTCCAATTGAAATTGTTAAAATTTAATTATCGCATATGCTCAAGATCGCCAACGATTGTTTCAACCACAGGTTTTGTCTATATGGTTGTGTTCTTCTTACTTTCCGGAAGATATTACACTTGAATCTTTCACACCCATACCTTTACCATACCTCCGTACCTTTACAACTGTCAAGCTGATTAATTGTATACTGTTAAATCCATTGCAAAGTATTTGCATTAGATTGTGTTTGGATAGCATAAACAAATCTTTCGCCACTCTCTTAGACATATGAATTGTGTGCTAACTACTGAAAAGAACTATAAAAGCAGCCATTCGGCATTTCATAGGTTATTTACGAAAGTTGTGAATTGCTTTTATATTGAAATTGTTAAAGCAGAGAGGCTTAAAAATAAATAAAGCGTTTCAAAATATCGTTATGTCATAGTATAATATCAAATGTAATTCACGATTTTTTTCATAAATGAAATTAATAATATTTACATATGAAAAGAGGATGATTTACAGATTGAAAAGAATGAAATTTATAGACCATTTTCAGGAATTTTGTTTCAAAAAGAAATATTAAATTTAAACATTAATTTTATGAAACTTCTGCTTTGCATTTATATTTTGCCAAAATAATACAAATTTCTTTTTTTCCTCAAACGAAACGCCTGAAATAGGGATTTTATAATTTTGCACGTGATAAATGAAACTTAAAAATTTGCGTTTAATATTTGATAAAAAATTTTATGACTTGAAATGCTGAAAAAAAAACACCCCCTAAAGCATCTACTTGCCACAGAGGTCTGACAGGAGCCTGTCAGTTTATATGCCATAGTAGAAGGTCTGTGAGGATTGTAGGACCTCAGCACTTAAGGCCTTGTGACCTGATCCTTTAGCCCATTGGGTGCGAAAAGAGTGCCTCTTAGAGGCAAAACAACCCAACCCAAGGCGAAATAAAACTACATGGAATAAATCATTGTTGTCTCCAACTTATACGGGCCACTATATGTGTCATCAATATCGTTCCACATTGCGTACTTCGCAAGTCATCAAATATCTGTAGTTAGTTACATCCCAATGCCAAACACTTTCTGTACGCCGACGATCTGGCCATCGCTGTACAAGACACTATGTTTCAAAGGGTCGAAGAACTGTTAGAACAAGCGCTGTCAACCATGTCCACATACTACAAAGATAACGTTTTAAAACCCAATCCATCTAAAACACAAATCTGTGCTTTCCATCTACGTTCAAGAGAGGCAACACGGAAACTAAAGGTTGAATGGGAAGGCCATACACTGGAGCATACAGACCAACCAAAATATCTAGGAGTTATCTTAGATAGAAGCCTTACCTACAAGAAGCACTGCCATAAATCTGCAGCTAAAGTCCATACGAGGAACAATATATTAAAAAAGCTATGTTGCAGCAAATGGGGAGCAAACCCGGCGGTCCTACGTATATCTGCCAAAGCACTCTGCTTTTCCACTGCAGAGTTTGCAAGCCCTGTTTGGAATCAATCCGTACACTCAAAGAAAGTGTACGTAGCCTTGAATGAGACTTGCCGGATAGTGACTGGCTGCGTGAAACCAACGCCATTAAAACTACTGTATAGAGCTGCTGGTTTTGCAGAACTGAAAACCCGCCGTGCCTCACACGAGTACACAGAGCGTTTTAAGCAAACCTTCGATGAGAGACACATTATGTTTGGAGTGCCAGATCCCCCCCCCCCCCTAGTAGACTGATCTCTAGGTCCTCCTTTCTATCTCGCACAAGCGTCGATCCGCCAGACTGGTATCCAATCTCTGAGGAAGAACCTTCTGGCGTGGGGATGGACTGGGTGACCTGGAGAACCCTAAACCATATAAGAACGGGGGTGGCCCCTGTAAAGGCTAACATGCACAAATGAGGTTTGACAACAGACGACCGATGTGAGTGTGGAGAACTACAGACTATGGACCACATCTATGCTTGCACGCAATGTCATTTTTTAACTACTCTAGACGACCTATGGATGGGGAGAGACATGGACGACTTTGTCCAATTCTGGACAAAACGATTATGATGCCCGGACACGAGAAAGAAAGAAGAAGTTACATGAGAAGAGTTTTGTAGTTTTATCAGAAACATTTTTCTAAGAAATTGTTAGCAGATATAATTTTAGCGGTGCAGCTGTATTTTGTCCGTAGAAAGGCTGTAACAATTGTGGTAGTAGATGCTATGAATATACATTATACATGATTGATTATCAAGGGGACATCATTAGTCTTGGGTTGGTTTCTCTATTGTCTGTTACGTAGAATATCACAAGCAAAAATGATTTTTCTGAAAAAAAAAAGATGCAAAATGCAACGAGAAATTTTGAAATTCTAAAATAATTTTCTAATGTAAAATTAAGAAAAGACACAATGTTACAAATTAAATATTGAATATATGTATTGTACATGTTGTTTATAATATCCCTTTAGATGAGTTGACCTTACCAGCATAAAAGATAAATAGGCTATAACTACATTTTTATTTTCTAGATAGTGTAGATGCTCCATGTCTCTCTTGCTCTTTTCACAGTATATGTGTGCAATTGCAAAAATTACTGAACAGTGTCTTCGAAGAGAAATGTTTATATTCTCAACAACAACAATTTCCTTCCTAGTTAAAAAAAAATTAGGGTAATGTCCTACATAGGCTTCAGTGCATGTTGGTGCTCAAATCACATGTAGTCATATCACTAATAAGGAATTGGATGTGGATGTTGCCAACAATGCTTGTAATATGAAAAAGAAACATAAAAGAATATGCTAAAATTAGACTTCACCATTTAGAGACACAAATGACAGAAAAAGTAAAAGGCATCGTTATCACAACAAACATCTAAATTTGCACAATACACAGTGACAAAATATACTTTACAGTAATTTCATTTCTTGTGTGTGTGTGTGTGATATGAATTTCCTACTGTCTCAGTTGAAATGATAATAGTTTACATTTTTTCTTTTTTTTTATAGCATGAAATTTGTGTGTGTGTGTGGACTTTGGATTTCCATTAGCTGAAGTAAAAGTTTACAATATTGTTTTTGTAGCATGAAATTTCAATCATGTCATTTGTGTTTGTGTGTGTGTGTGTGTTTGGGGGGGGGGGGGGCAGCTTGCCTTTCCTTCAGCCTTAATTGAAATGAGAGAAAGTGTAAATTATTTTGTTTTATATATATAGCATTAAATTTCAATTATGTCATGTGTGTGTGTGTGTAACCTCTGATTTCCTTCTGCCTTTGCTAAAATAGAAGTTTACAATATTTGTTTTTTCATAGCATCAAATTTCAATCATGTTATTTGTTTGTGAATGTGGGTGGCCTCTGATTTCCTTCTGCCTTTGCTAAAATAGAAGTTTAAAATATTTGTTCTTTCATAGCATCAAATTTCAATCATGTTATTTGTCTGTGAGCCGTCCCGTGGCCGAGTGGTTAGCACGCTTGGCTACTGATCTAAGGGACCTGGGTTCGAGCCCCGGATTTAGGCATGGATGTGTGTATCGTTTTTCTGCTGAGGTCCTGCCATCCTCTCAGATCTCCTACTGTGGCATATAAACTGACAGGCTCCTGTCAGACCTCTGTGGCAAGCAGCTGCTTGAGGGGGTATTTATTTTTTTTTTTATTTGTCTGTGAGTGTGTGTGTGTGAGGGGGGGGACTTGAATTTCCTTCTTCCTCAGCTGAAATAACAAGCTTACCATAATTGGGTTGTTTATAGAATGGGGCGGGGGTGGCTCAGTCGGTAGAGCGCCAGGCTCGTAATCTGTAGTTCCTACGTTCGAGTCCCAGCTGGGTCAGCGTTGAGATTTATCTCCGCAAAAATTCCCCGCCCTGCCCACGGTCAGTAGGGGACACCGATGGGCTTGGAAAGGCCGCCGTCCGTCGGATGGGACGTTAAGCCGTGGCCCCGTGTGCGGGAGAGAGCCATACCCTGTGCACGTTAAAGAACACGCTGGATGGCCTTGACGGGAGGCTACCATCTGTCTCCCAACAGCTGTTCCAGTGGGTCCCCTCCCCCAACCTTCTCTGAGCCTTCGGGGTCCATGTGACCTGGCCATTTAGCCCATGGTGTGCAAAAAAGTGCCGCTCAGAGGTAAAACAACCCAACCCAACCTGTTCATAGAATGAAATTAAATTATGTCATTTATTGAGGGGGGGGGGAGACTTGATATTCAGACTCAGCTGAATTAAAAAAAAATTACATTCATGTTTTTTTATATAAGGCGCGAATTTGCACAATTAAGATCTATAAATTTTGCGGACTTTTGCTTAAGCTAAAAGATTTGATCCTGTATTAGATTTTAAAATATGTTTATCATTCTCCCTGTTTTAAACGGGCTCAAAGTAAAGTCTGCTAAGTTTACAGTCAATTTAGTTCAGCTTTAATTACATATTAAGAGCATATCGAATTTTTTTTAATTTTCAATACGAAACCTCAATTTGAAAGAGAAGCAATTTCCAGCGTCTTCGCTTTTCATCCGATATAAATCGATACGTGTGCATTAATTAAATCTATTTTATTGTTTTAATTACTATATTAGAATAACCTCAAGGAAATAAAAAGACAAAAAAAGCAAAGTTTGCTTCATTTTAATCATTTGGTAGGCATTATTTAACAGCATTCATCGTCGTTTACCAGTCTTAAGCAGTTTGCAACCACACCTGCCTGTGATCATCGCCAATGGTACGGGAATCGAATCGGAGTCCCACCTCTACTACCCCAATGGGAAAAACCTGTGTGCTTTTCATATATTTATATCTAGCAATCGATATATCAAAAAGGAGCTGGGTGACTCAGTAGCACTCCAGACTCGCAAACTACAGGTCCAAAATATAAGTGCTGAGTCACCACGTACATTTATCTCCGCAAAACTCCCCGCCCTGCCCACAGTCAATAGAGACATTGATTGGCTTGGAAAGACCGCCGTTGTTCGTCGGATGGGATGTAACTCATGGTTCCTTGTGGGGGAGAGCTATACCACATGAACCTCACGATTCATATTCATATGTGTGCATTAATTAAATCTATTTATTACTTTGATTACTCTATTAGGCGGGAGCCTACTAACTGTATCTCACAGTTGTCCAATGGGTCCCTTCCCCTAACCTTCTCTGAGTCTTTGGAGTCCTTGTGACCTGGCAATTTAGCAAATTGTGTGCAAAAAAGCGCCTCTCAGAAGTAAAGCAACCAGCCAATGATATATCAAAAGTGTTTAAATAGGTATTGAAATATTTCTACTGCATCCCATTCAGTTCTACTTATAGTACTTTAACTTTACGTTAACTACAGGGACACTAACAGAATTGGTGCCATCTTTTTTTTTACATGCAGTAGAACCATCGTAGAATTTTTCCAGTGTAAACCGCTTTGATACGACAGTTGAACTGTAGTGAAATGGCGCCATCTATGATCGGGAACCAACTGAAAAGGCCAGGTAGGCTATTAAAAATTATATTTTTTCTCCAAAAAGCAAATAGCAAAAATACGTAGCTCCTGTGACCTCTGATCTTCAAATCCTGTCCCTTTGCTTTTATATCATACGCACCTGTTCTGGACCGACACATCGGAAAACAACATTACCATCATTAAGAATAGAGAAAATTTTAAAAATTGCGCATTAAAATTTTTTAAGTTTGGAAACGATCGCAGTTTTAAACTGAACGCAAAAAGCACTCAATGAAAATCTATGCAGATAACATGGTTTGTTTGGAAGTGTTTGCGCGACATCTGGCGGATTGTTTTCATAAGAGTGCCTGGAAAAAACTGGAATTGGACAGGCCTGTACTCTGTTATTGTTGGCCAAGGTAAAACAGTCACTCCAATTCCTTATATAGCTCAATGGACCAATGAGTGTAAATGCTACTAAAAGAGGTTATTTTGTTTTCGTCACTGCATTTTGAATAGAGATTTAGTACGATATGTTGTATGCATTTGATTTATTAATAACTCTAAAACTAAATCCTAGCGTACTCGTCACATTGTGAAATTCGGTGAAATACTATCGTGTGTTGGATAAAATATTCCCGTTGGCCATACATTTCTATCTTTAGTAGAGCTGCTAGTTGCCATGGCTACTGAGGTTGTGCGAAAATTTAAATACTTGATAACTGCTTTTGTTGACTGTTTTGGCAACAGTTCTACTAGTTTTGAAAAGTGTTATGGCGGGCGAAAAAGTGCTTGGTGACAGCGCCCTTTCGGAAAACGCCAGTGAAACAGATGATAGCTGTAAAGTAATATGTACAAACCACCATCATCTAAGAACTGCATGTGGAATTGTGACAGATAAAGTAGGCGAACTCGTCGACAGAAGTAAATTATCAACAGAACATAAAGATAAACTTAAGAGAACTATCGATGAAGTAAGTTTATTTTGTGATTTCTAATAAGTATAAAATTATAAGCCATGGATGACTAATATATTATAATTGTCAAGTTTTATATTTTATTTGTAAGTGTGCTGTTTGTATAATGCGAATTGGAATTATTCAACATTTGTATTTGAGTTGAAAATTAAGTATATAATTGCAGTGGGATTGTTCTTCCAGCATGAAATGGACAATATACACCGTGGTATCAGAATAATATTTTAAAAAAAATTGGTAACTTTAAAAGACTCCTAAATATCTAACAAAATTAATATATCACTATAATACACTAACAACTACTGTATTATATGTAACTACTAATAATCATTCAATTCA
Organism: Ryuthela nishihirai; assembly: GCA_038380435.1. Taxonomy (NCBI): domain Eukaryota; kingdom Metazoa; phylum Arthropoda; class Arachnida; order Araneae; family Heptathelidae; genus Ryuthela; species Ryuthela nishihirai. The sequence goes on along the minus strand of JAWZYU010000029.1, from coordinate 57,204,443 downwards.
TCTAAAACTACTATAACAAAATGTACACATTTGTTACTATTGCCATGTTCAATCCCACATGCAAAAATTTCCAATTATCTCCCACCAAGCATACTCCCCCCTACTATATTAGAATCCTCTGAAAACTCATTGTATATGTTTCACCAAAAACTATTCTCAAACCCTAACACCCCATAAAAACTTTCTCATTGTTACCATTTAATTTTACCACATTCTAAATTTGTGCCATTTTCTACCACACTTACAACAAAACACATACTATATAATAATAAACACATCATCATCATCCTCAAGCAGCCATGGGCTACGGAGGTCCAACCAGACCGTGCAATTTAGTTCTCCAAGCAAGTCTATCCTGAGCTACATCTGCTGCATCTGGCCACTGCACACCAGTTCTAACAAGGTCCTGTTTGACATTGTCTGCCCACCGCATCCTAGGTCTCCCCTTCTTTCTGAAGCCTTTAGGCACACTGTTCATAACCCTATTCGCCAATCTATAATTATTCATACGGGCAACATAGCCAAACCTAGGAGTCTCTCTCTGCACAATATGCTGCTTAAAGGAGGTTGCAAACTCCTTTGCCTAACCTCATCATTAGTTACAAAGTTAAACCACCTAATGCCCAAGATACTGCATAAGCATCTGGAATCAAAAGCATCTAGTTTCCTGTTATCTTGTTTACACAGCGTCCAAGTTTCACTACAATAACTAACCCTAGAAAGAACCAAACTATTATACAGTCCAATTTTAGTCTTTAGGTGTATACGCCTATTTCTCCACACTCTCCATAGATTCTTAAAAGTCCCGGCAGCAATCCCTATTCGTCTGTTAATCTCATGCCGCACATCACCATTATCTGTTACATAACTCCCAAGATAATTAAACTGTGACACCTGCTCAAGACTGCAACCTTTCAGATTAACTGAATCACAGCCTGCCTGACCAATTTTCATCACTTTAGTTTTCTCTCTGTTTATAACCAAACCTACTCTACTACCAGTCTCATCAACAGCTCGAATGAAAGAGTTCATATCATCAACATCATTCGCCAAGAGGGCTAAATCATCAGCATAATCTAAATCAGAAATTTTCATATCTCCAGTCCATTTAAGGCCAAAATCTTTCCCTTGAAGTGAATTTTGCATAACATAATCAATAACCAAGCTAAAGAGAAAAGGAGACAAAATGCACCCTTGTCGAACACCAGAAGTAATGCTAAACCAACTGCTACAAGCCTTACCAACTCTCACACACGACTCAGTGTTATTACAGAGAGCTTTCATTATGTTAACTAATTTGTCTGGTATACCATATGATCTCACAATCAACCACAAATTATGACGATCAACTGAGTCGAAAGCCTTTCTGAAATCAACAAAGTTAGCAACCAAAGGTTTCTGAAACTCTAAACATTTCTCAAGAATCTGCCTAAGTGAAAATATCAGATCCACACATCCCCTACCACTTCTGAATCCACATTGCTCATCACGCAATTGACTGTCAACCAGATTCTTAATTCTATTAAGCACAATCATGGAAAGAACTTTCCCTGGAACAGAGAGTAGGCTGATACCCCTATAGTTATCACAAGAACTGCATTCACCTTTTTTGAAAATAGGGATAACAATAGCTCTGGTAAAATCCTTAGGAACCATGCCTTTATCATAAAAGATATTCAAAATTTCAGTCATCCAAATGGTAACCGAAACATTCCCAGCTCTAAGCATTTCCGTAGTAATTTCATCTACCCCTGGGGATTTATGTAGTTTAAGTTTAGAAACAGCCAAAATAACTTTAGATTGTGTTATAGGGCCAACATTAAAGCCACCATGCATCTATCATCATTGCAAACAATGGGAATAGAACTAACCTCGTTGTTTAGAATAATTTAAAATAATTCTAACTGGTTCTAACCACGCCTCCCTTCCCCTTCAAATGTCTATCACTCCAAAGAACTTACAAAAAATATCCCCCCCCCCCCCAACACACATAACCACAAACTCGCACTTCCAAAGGACGTGGCCATAACATTACAAAACTGTTGACTAACACTTTCAACAACAACCCTCCTAATTTTAAATAATTTCAATTCCTATCTGTCTTAGGTAACTTATTATTTACCATATTTTTACCAAATTTAAAAAAAATCAATGGAAACATATTAATTCTCCTTATTTTCTTTATCATTAAATATACACAGTCATATCAGAATAATATGACCACCTACCTAATAATGGGAATAACCACCCTTGGCCCGGATGACAGTGGCAAGATGGCATGAAATGGACACGAGGCCCTGGAAGGTTGCCTGAGGCACACATGCCCATTCGGACTCCAGCAGAGCACGGAGGTTCTGGAGATTATGTGGTTGTGGGTCTGCGCTCTGAATCTGTCGATCCTAAATGGTCCTACAATTGCTCTATGGGATTGAGGTCAGGCAATTTCGCTGGCCAAGGAACAGAGATATTGCTGTCATGTTCCTGGAACCAGTCATGCACCACCTTAACGACATGGCAGGGTGCATTGTCTTGTTGGTAAACAAAACAGTTGAAAACTTGTTGGTATACTTGACCAATTAATGTGTCCAGGTGTTGGTTCTTGTGTGTCTGACGCCGTATTTGCCACCGCCCATCACTTCTGTGGAATAGAAACCTCGATTCATCAGAGAAGGCAAACTTTTTCCACTGTCCAATGACGCTAGTCTCATGCGAACTGCAGGCATCATTGCTGATGGACCTTGGTTAACATGGGCATCTTTATGCAGCATTGACTCCAGAGACCCATGCTTAACAGGGTTCGCTCTACTGTTATTGGGGACACATACCTGGGTGTCCCATTATTCATTTGAGTGGTCAATTGCTGCATTGTTGTGCATCAATTGCCCTTTACTAGTCGACAGAGGCAAAGTTCTCCTCTAGTGTCGATGGCCTTTGGGGATCCACAGTTATGACTTCTGGAGGTACTTTGTATGCCAGTGATCCATTCTTGGTACACCCTTACTACATTACCTCACAAACAGCCCATGAAGTCTGCTGTTTCCAAGATGTTTCCACCCTTGGAATGGTAGCCAATGATCATTCTTTTTTCGAATGTTTGTCAAATCAATACCTCTGCCCATTGTGCTCACGTTACGCACTATGGATTATCAGTCCTGGCTGGCCGCTTATATCTCCATGTGGTCAACCTTGTCGTGCATTCTGACACGTCTGGGCGGGTACACTGTGAATCTGTGGGTGGTCATATTATTCTGATATGACTGTGTATATTCCACATATCCACCTATCTGTGACCACATCAGCATCCTATTCCAATGAGTTATCCAGCAAAATTGGCAAAAAAAAGCAAACATAACCTCATATTCACATCAAATCACACACGTGACACATGACTTAACGTTACCTACTCAAAAGAAACAAATCATAGAACCACAGGCCACCAACAACCAATAGTTATGTTTCTACATCATGCCTTACACTTTGACATTATACTTTTCTTGAGCAGTGCCATCTGTTGCCTTGAGGACTGTGAAGAATATACTGATCCAGAATTTTGTACTGCAATAATAAATTATAAATAATTTTAAGATGTGATAACTAATTCCTTATTGGAAAAATAATTCCATAAAGGTGTGCAGTACTTTTTTAGATGTTATGATTGTGTCTGCTTTTTGTTAATGGCAGTGACCATTTAACCTCTATATTGAAGTACCAGCTCATGTACTCATAGTCTTTAATTTCACTCTGAATGTCATGTCAATCATTTTAACCCAGTCACTCCACTTTGTTTCCACATGTTAAATATGTTACATACTATAATTGTAGATTATTATGTTACAAACCTAGTTTGAGTTAGAGTAAAATGCTGATATAATGAAATATTCGATATAACAACACTTTTTTTACTCTGGCCAAAGAAATATTAGTTTAATGTAATGAAAAATTTTCCCATTATGAAAAAAAAATTGCTATAACAAAATTTGTAATAAAATAAATTCTTAAAGGTAACTTTTTAACCTTAACACAAGATTTTTTAATTTACAAGACATTTTTAACAAGATAATGATCACATCCAGTTTCACCTCTGCTATATGACCTGGTATTCCTAACAGAACTAGCCCATTTGCTGCTATCTATCTGATGAAACCCAGATATATTTATGTATTCCACAATGTTTGTTATAAGTGTAAGTCTCAACCATTAAGTTTACTTACCTGTAGGAGATGTTCCCTATTGCCATTGCAAATACTACTGCCAAAAGGACCTATCACTCCTCCCCAAAAATAAGAGTTGAGTACCATCTTTAGCAAGGAATTTGCCTAGACAAGGGTAATATTTCCTTTCTTAGCAGAATAAAAAATATATCTGAAGTTGTCTGTAAAACCTATCTTTCTCAACCCCATCAGAGTCCTCGGTAGGGGCATAACAATAGATAACATTAGTCTTTAATCTTAGTTTTAAATTTAGCTGTAAGAAATCTTTCATTAATGCAGTTGTATCCTAGAAGAGCATCACTAGCGCATGCAAACTGAGAAGCAAACCTACTCCTTGAAGATGCCTCCCATTCCTACCCCCCCCCCCCCCAAAAAAAAAGAGAGGGTAATTTAATATTTATAAGTATCTAACCTTTCCTTTGGAATCAAGGTTATAATGCTGGAATTCTTGTGTGAGGACATCTAGAGAATAATCTCTGTGCAGAGCCCTCACATTCCAAGAACCCGTAGAAAGAAAATGGTTAGTGGGATCTTTAACTCTTCCAGGGTCATCGTCGACCATAGATGTTGATAGAATTCACAATGTGAGTTTAAAGATAACAAAAGACGTCTTTTGTACAACACATGAAACTTTGATTTAAAGAAATGGCCATTTGAAAATTTTCTTACATGTATCTTTTAAAAATATGTAATTCAAGCTTGAAAAATAATATTTTCTTTTTTTCATTGCATGCATATTTTATCAAACTACAATAAATAATTTGATTGCCATGTTTTAGAAGTGCTATATGGTATTGGTGATTTGTTTGTTAAGTTTGTTAAGAGACTCTGTATTGAAATAATAACCTGATTTAAGCTCACAAGTTTGATTTTAACTATTATCAACAAATTTTCTGTAAAGTTTTGAAAATCTGGAAATTGATAAAATGCTATTTTTAAACTTTTGTTATTAAAATTTTTATTAATTGAAATTTATTATTAATTAAAAATTTTATTAAAAAACTGCTATTTTTTAAAATGGAAGATTTTGGAAATAATTACGAAGTACTTACCTCCATTTTTTTTTCTGTTTTACACTTTTTTTTTCCTGCCTTAAACCTATTCCAGTATTTCTAGAATTAATTATATCATTTATCACAGCATTCTATGTGTCTTTCCTGCTCTTCAAATCAAACTATAAGTAAAAACTTCCTTCTTAGGCTCCAAGATGGTGGTTGTTGAGTGCCTCTGATGCATTAGCTTAAGCTGCTCACTTCCCATCTGATGATTTGCCCAAAGTCAGGGTGCAAAACACATCTTGGAACTCAAAAGTTTTTTAAGCACTCTATCTACTAAAAGTATTATTGGTTATTCTTCACTAAAGCAAATAAATTATCAGCATCCCTCATCATTTTTTCAAATGTGTTCTTAATTTTCAAAACAGTCTTCAAATATTTTCTCATTATTTCTCAAAATTTTTGAAAAAAAATTTCTTCAAAAAATACTGAGGTGTTACTTGCAGGCAAGAACATCGAAGAATAAACTTGTCACTCACAAGCACCCCGAAAGTTCCTCATACTGCCCATCCTCTGCAGTACAGTACATAAATCTCTCCTTAATAACTTTTGATACTTAATTAAATTAAATTACAGATCACAGTAATAAAATATAACTTATATTTATTATTATATATTCCACGATTAATTACTGTACAATATTAAATTTAAGTCTCCTTTTGATACTTAATAGCATAGAACATTTGTTGACGTGCTTAAAAACATATAACAATGTGATAGAAAAATTAATGATTTCAATTTAATTTTAATTACTGCACTGTGAACCTCTACTGTAATTTTTGTGAAATTGTAAAGGATTTGAGTAAATAAAACTTGATTAATGTAATTTGTAGGCTAAAGAGTAAAGATCAGTAGTTCTTTATTTTCATACAGAAAAAGTTAAAAGTTTAATCCACTTATTGTATACTATATATTATCTGAATTATAATTTTTTTTGTATATTATTTATATTATATATGTAATTGTTTCATTGTTTAGGTGTATAGGAAGACAATACAAGAAAATGTAACTGTAAAAGGTATAACATGGGAAATGTGGGAAAATAGATCAGCCCTGACAGTAAAGAAAGAAGAAAGAAAGACTCATATAAATGAAACATTGCTGCCAAAACTGGGAAAAATGTTGGTTGAAACAACATTTAAAAGAAAGCATTATCCTCAAGAATGTTGCAGAGTCCTTAAACAAAGATTAAAACTTGAAAGGCAACATATGGTAAGAGCTAACTTTGTTTAATTGATTTCTTGTATTGTAATTTTGCATACACTGGTGCAAATTTTACAATTGAAGTTTATCTTTTTTTTTATCTACGAGTTTTGACTATATTATAAATACATAATATAACTCATTTAGTAAATTCAATATAAAAAAATATCAAATATGAAATCAACAACTGTTTTATAGGTAATTAAAATATTTGCTAAATTCATAAAGGTTTCTTAAAGGTAAAATTACAACAGAGGAGGAGCATGGTTAATTACCTTTTCTGTATCATTGCTATGAAGTATAAATAGAGTTTCAAGCAAGAAATGAAAATTTTGTGTCCATCTAGACCATTGCTAGACTATATATATATTGGGTTGGGTTGTTTTACGTCTGAGTGGCACTTTTTTGCAATCATGGGCTAAATGGCCAAGTCACATGGACCCCGAAGGCTCAGAGAAGATTGGGGAGGGGACTCACTGGAACAGCTGTTGGGAGACAGATGGTAGCCTCCCATCAAGGCCATCCAGCGTGTTCTTTAACGTGCACAGTGTATGGCTCTCCCACACACAGGACCACGACTTAATGTCCCATTCGACAGATGGCGGCCTTTCCAAGCCCATCGATGTCCCCTACTAACCGTGGGCAGGGTAGGGAATTTTGCGGAGATAAATCTCAACGCTGACCGAGCTGAACTCGAACCTGGGAACTACAGATTACAAGCCTGGTGCGCTACCGACTGAGCCACCCCCGCCCCTACATGTATATAAATTTGATGGTTCATATTTGAAGTAAAATATTTTTTTTATTTATATATATGGTATGGTGTCTAAAATTTATCAGACTTAGCAAAAAGTGAAAAATTTCAGCTTTTTTCTAAAATAAAAAATAAAAATAGGTACAGAAATTTAGCAAATATTTGACCTTCTATGCTCTAAAAATGTCCATTCCATTTTAGAATTATTGTGTTCTTAACATGTGCTTCTTAGTTAGCAGAAACTATTACCATATTCTCTTAACAAAAATACCAAACTCATTCCCATGCACCATATCTTGTGAACCATCTAGGTGAACATTATTATATCTTTGTGCCTTCTGAAGCATAGTTTGACCCAGTGTAACACTGCACTAGTTTTCCAGCCTGTCAGTGAATAAAAGCATGCATGCCTTATTTTACTTATTAATAAAATAAATTATGAAAAATTAAATAATCTTCCATTAAATGTTTAATCACAACTTTCCTATTCATGAAGGTTTTTCTGATATGAAACTTACTTTTTGCAAATGCATGATATACTATTTAATACCTGGGGGGCGTGGGTGGCTCAGTCGGTAGCGTGCCAGGCTCGTAATCTGTAGTTCCCAGGTTCGAGTCCCAGCTGGGTCAGCGTTGAGATTTATCTCCGCAAAATTCCCCGCCCTGCCCACGGTCAGTAGGGGACACCGATGGGCTTGGAAAGGCCGCCGTCTGTCGGATGGGACGTTAAGCCATGGCCCCGTGTGCGGGAGAGCCATACCCTGTGCACGTTATAGAACACGCTGGATGGCCTTGACGGGAGGCTACCATCTGTCTCCCAACAGCTGTCCCCATGGGTCCCTCCCCCAACCTTCTCTGAGCCTTCGGGGTCCATGTGGCCTGGCCATTTAGCCCATGGTGTGCAAAAAAGTGCCGCTCAGAGGTAAAACAACCCAACTATTTAATACCTTATTCCATTCATTATTGAGATTCTGATGTAGTTCATTAAATGTTCTAGAGAAGAGATTACTGTTTGAATTATTTTAATCAGATTGTAAAAAAAAAAATGCATTAATCCATAACTGCTGCTATCTGGTCAATTTGACCATAGCACTATTTAAAAAATGCGGTTAACATTATAGTTGTGAAGTCATACATCAGTGTATTTTCTCACATTCTGAATGTCAGTCGACTGGTAGACGTGCTGTTGTGTAGTCGTGCTACTTATCAAGACATCTAATATTTTAGTTTCCTACCGGTCAATTTGACCAGAAGCAGTTGGGTTGGGTTGTTTTACCTCTGAGCGGCACTTTTTTGCACACCATGGGCTAAATGGCCATGTCACATGGACCCCGAAGGCTCAGAGAAGGTTGGAGGAGGGGACCCACTGGAACAGCTGTTGGGAGACAGATGGTAGTCTCCCATCAAGGCCATCCAGCGTGTTCTTTAACGTGCACAGGGTATGGCTCTCCCACACACAGGGCCACGGCTTAACGTCCCATCCGACGGACGGTGTCCTTTCCAAGCCCATCGGTGTCCCCTACTGACCGTGGGCAGGGCGGGAAATTTTGCAGAGATAAATCTCAACGCTGACCCAGCTGGGACTCGAACCTGGGAACTACAGATTACGAGCCTGGCGCGCTACCGACTGAGCCACCCCCACCCCTCCAGAAGCAGTAAGTACGTTATACATTTCTTTTTTTATTATGTTATTTTAAGGTTAAGTTTATTTTAGGCTATTTTAAAATGGAATCACATCCCAGTACATCTAAATGAGTAAGGGCAACCGACAAAGACTTCAAAGAGACAGTTATTAATGGTTTGAGGAAGTTGATGACGACATTTTGCCGGATTATGACAAATTTGCAAGTGACATAGATTCTGATTGTGAAGATGTCATGGAAAGTGAGCATGACTCTGGTTCGATTGAAGAAGACAGTGTAGGTGATACCAGAGATATTGAAAGAAACAAAATGAGTATAGTGATGAAGCCACTGAAACTAGTAATGAAAGTGTAAGTGCGTGGAAACATAAGACTTGTTATTTGTGTCCTGCTAAAAAAGAAAGAAAAACATCACCTGGTTGCATAACTTCCGATAAATCTGTGTGTTCACAATGTTTGAGACATATTTGCGAGAAATGCGTTTGAATTTTTCTGCTTTATCATTTTTGTATGTAATATAATTATGTTTCCTTCAATAAATGCTATAATTTTGATGGTTTGTTTTTTTATTTATTTATTTCATTTTAGGAATGAAGGGGAAGGGTGGGGTGAAACAAATATTATAAGTGAAAATTTAAGAATGTGATTAGTGATAATTATTAACCTTTAATGTAATGAAAATATGGAGAAATATGATTTAAACGTGTCAGTCAATTTGACTGGCTAGCAGTGTGAGTGTATCTAAAATAGCTTAGCCGCAGTTATGGGTTAAACAATGGTATAATTTTCCTCCCCATCCTCACCTTTGTGGCCAAATGGTATTATTCAAAATATTTTCTTGATTTCTTAAAAATATAAATGAATTAAAAATAAAAAAACATCTTCATATATACATTTAAAATGTAGAAAGTAAACTTAAAATATATCGATAACGCAATCAGTCACTGAATTCATATTCACATATAAGTGATAATAACTTTAATAATCACTACATCACAATGCAAAATATATATGTATTCATATATAGTATAAATACAATAAAAACAACATAAAAGGAAGAAGCCAGAATTTTGGCCATAAATATTTTGAGCCAAGGAGTTTTACAACCCATCCAGGTTCAAAAGACTTGCATAATTGAATAGCAATAGCAACGGATAATTGACTGGCACAATTTTAAAATCAAAATATAATATGCTAAGTTGTATAAATTATAATATTACAAGCTAATTGTATTTCAGAAAAATTTCAATATTTTCAATGTTTAATAAAAAATCTCTAATTTTTTCTTAACTTCACAAATTAGTTTCATTTTTTATGCTATTTTCTAAAAAATTATAAATCCTTGGTGCAAGGAAAACGAAATGTTTCTTCAAAATATTTTTATGAGGTAAATGCACTATACATTGATTATTTCTTCTCATATTGTAGGGACGCTTTGCATTATCTAGTCAATTATGGTTCACATGTACAAACAGAATTTTAAAAATATAAATTTGTCATATATTATAAAAGTGAATTAATTTCAGGGATTTAATAACTTTGTAACTTTTTACATTGAATATAAGTTTATATATTTTCTTATGAATATTGTTTAGATTAATTAGGTTTGTCTCATAGTCTCTTCCCCCAACAACAATCCCATACTGTATACTTGAATAAACCCAAGAAAAATATAAAGAGCGAAGAAAAGAACTTGTAACAATATTTTTTAAATGATAAAACTTACATAATGTGTATCTCAACCTATTTGTAAGTGTCTGAGCATGCATCTTCCATTTTAAGGTACTTTCTATGATTACACTTAAATATTTATAACTTTTACTCTCTCTATTACAGCACAGTTACAAACGTGTGTTAAGTTACAATTCATTTTATGATACTTGATTTCAAAGTCAGTGTTACATTCATGCAACTCAAAAAAATATATATTTAGTTTTTTGAACATTTAAACAAGTTATTTCTTGTAAACAAATTTCTTATTTTATTAAAATCAAACTCAATTTTATTTTTTAATTCATTTAAGTTGTCTGCAGTATATACAACTGCATCATCATCTGCAAAACATGTTAGTGATCCATATAAATCAAGAGAACAGAAATCATTTATAAATATTAAGAATAAAATTGGTCCCAGTACAGAATCCTGAGGAACTCCCTTCTTAATATTTAGATAGTTACTGAATTGAGTGTCAATGCAAACTGCTTGTTTTTTGTTTGATAGATAGCTTTTAAACCATTGATATGCAATACCTCTTATTCCACTATTATATAACTTATGTAACAATTTTGTGATCCACTGAATCAAATGCTTTCCTATATCTAAAAACACTGCAACTGTCTTTTTATTTTCATTTATACTTTTACATATTTTATTTGTACCATTAAGTATTGCTTTTTCGGTATTTTTATTTTCTCTGAAACCTAATTGAACATTACAATAAAATTTGAATGTAGTATAAAAATTAATTAATCTGACTTTCATAATTTTTTTTAATACTTTTGTAAATACTGGTAAAATAGAAATTGGCCTGTAATTTGCAACTGAATCCTTATTTCCAGTTTTAAAAATAGGTAATACTATAGCAGTTTTTAAATAATCATAAAATACTCCATTTTGTAGTGAAAAAATTATCAACTTTATTAAATAATCCAAATGATACTTGTTTATGCTTTTTAATATTTTTACAGATAGATTATCAAATCTAGATATTTTATTACTTTCTAATCTGTTTATAATATTATTTACCTCCATTTCATTTGTATTTTTTTATGTAAATGGAATTTAAGGAGGTATTTGTATCACATCCATTGCTATTTAATATACAATTTTCTGTTTCTTCATGAATATTTGCACATACATTAATAAAATATGAATTCATGTCATTGGCCACCTTATATATGTTTTCAGAGTGTGGTATAAATGATTCTATTTTTTCTCTCTGTAATTCTATTTATTAGTTCCCACTGTTTTCTTAGGTCTTTTCCACATGATTTTAGTTTATTTTTATAATATTTTTTTTTACTTTCTTGAATATTCTTTTTAAGTAACTTACAATAAGATCTGTAATCTGTCTCATATTGTAATAGCCCTGAATTATTTTTGTATTTATGTAATTTTTCCTTAGTATTCAATAAATCAATTGTTACCCATGGCTGCTTTATTTTTTTAACTTAAATTTTTGTTTTTTCACTTTTGTAAATTTCTCTGTTTCACCTGTGAAACATTTCTGAAAGCAAATATCAAAATTTGTAATATTTAAATCATCACTAAATGTCAAATTTTTAATATTGTTTTCATATTTGTAAAAATCATGTCTTTTCTTATCACTACACCTTGTTTTTTATTGCTTAAAATGTTTGAATCCTCCTTCAGAGCAACCTTGATTATAACAGGAAAGTGATCAGTTATAACAGTATGATATACTGCTACTTTTATTACATTTTTTGTGAAATCTCTATAGTATACATGATCCAAACAACTAATACTATCCTTTGTTATTTTTGTAGGTAGGTAGATTTTGTATATTCCCTGTCAAAATAAATTGCTCCCACCCAGAAGCAGTAGAAGTTTGTTTATACAAATTAGTATGGATGTGAGGGACAGTGATATAAGCAAATGAAGGGAAAATCATGTGTCTGGCTACCTTTAAAATGCAGTAGATGTTACGAAAATTCTGTTAGTTGTAAGGAAAATTGTCTTTTGTGGGAAAAGTGAACGGTTTAAAGAATCTGAACCTGACCTGTAAATCTGGTTACCATCAGAGTCTAATGCCATTTGTATGTTGTAGATGGATGTTTAATCAACTCAGCAACTTTGAATGAGGTTGTGTCATAGGTCTAATGTAAAGCAGGATGGGTTTGCAATGAATTGCAGGGCATTTTGGAGATGATGCTGAAACAGTTCCTTCTGTTGGCACCAGTGGACACAGGAAAGCATTTCATGTTATTGTTTAGGGTCAGGTTGTCCTCATGTGACTACAGATCAGGATGATTGACCGATTCGCTAGATGGCTGTCAGTATCAAAAATGCAACAGCTCGACAAATATAGAGTGCCAGAACAATTGATGGGACATTGCCAATACCTGTTAGTACCATTCATCACTATCTGCATGTAGCTGGTATTCGAGGGAGGCACCCTCTCCTCTGCATATCACTCATTTGAAGCCACAGGCATGCCAGATTGCAGTGATGCAATAATAAACGAGCTGAGTGGTGTGACAAATGGTGATATATTGTCTTCAGCGATAAGGAAATAGCGATAAGGTCTACTTCTGTCTGGGACCCACTTCTGTGGTGACATACCAGTGAGCTTCCACTTTATGTATTATTGAGGCATGATACATTACTCACTACTCAGATTGTGGTGTGCTTGCCAACAGTTGGCCATCTCTCATAGTCATCAAGGATAATTTAACAGCCCAGTAGTGTTTAAATACCATTCTTCTCTCTGTGGTCTTACCACTCCTGCAGAGAGCATGCCAGATGACACATTCCAGCGTGACAATGCTGATCTACAAGCTTTTCCTATGCTACCATGGCCAGCCCAGTCACCAAATCTGCCGACTATTGGACACATCTGGGGACATAAGGAAACATCTGAAAATAGAATTATTATTGTTGCCATTTAATGCTCCCTAACTCTGATCATAAGAGTCATAATAACATTTAAATCTGATACCATTGCAAGATCCCAACATTTCGAAAGGCATTATTATTTTGAGATGTCCCGCTGCAGTTAGGAACACGATCTTTTAACCCAACATGGGGTCATGCAGGAGAATCTGCATATGAAACTTTGGATTGCAGTTGAGTATCATGGGAACCACAGGGTACCAATATCTGTTGGAATAAAAATCTGGATAATTTGCTACAAAGTCAATGTCAGCAATACCAGCAATTTCCTGTGTTGAATATGTGCTAAAGTGTCGGGGGAGAAGGCAGAACTCATAAAACTAACCTTTAGCAGAGTAAAAAACAATATACAGATTAAAAGTGAGACCCTGTAGTGCTGGGTGCCCTTCAACTAGTTTAAAATAAAACATTAATTTTTCATTTTATATATTTATAAATATTAACATTTATTTTAACAGATGAATTATTTAATTGACTTTGTATAATTCAGAAATAAGAATTTTAAATTTTTATAGTTATTTTCAATAACTAAAAATCAGAATATCCTAAAATTCAAAAATGCCATGAAATTTTGCATTTTGCTACTATAATTCCTGAGTAATTTTTAATAAGTAATTATATTTAGTATTTGATTCACATTGTTTCTTACTTTAACTTGATCTAAGTTTGATTTTGTTTGTGCAGAAACGTCAGCAAATGAAGATTTCAAGTTTGCCTTCATGTAGTATTTCTATGCATGAAAATTGGCCTTCTACAGAGAAAAAGTTTGAAGAATTTTCTTCACAACTAAACCTACTCAATAAGGTAAAATTTTGTGTTTTTAAATTCTGTTAGTGCAAGGAATGATATTCTCAATTTTAATAAGCTTAGTGTGAGAACAATGATAATCATAAAAAAAAATGTTTATTTTACTCTGGCTGTAGGAGTAAAGCTACTTTACATATTGGTAACCACTACATTTTATATACAGTTGAGCTTGGTTGTAACAAGCACGGAAATAATGAGATCACAACTGTAATGAGCAAAAAGCCATAATGATTTTAATTTAGGCATATTCCCATACAATTGCTCACTTTTATAATGAGCGTACTATACAGATATACCATACAAATTTTGATAACTAAGGAAACATGCAAACATTCTTAATTGCTCAGGTAGTCAGAAATAGTACCACTTCTTCGAATAAACAAAAATGAAATGGGTGACAGCTTTTATGACCACCTAATTGAATTACAGGCCAGTTTATGACCTACCTTGTTCTTGGGGACTGTCCCCACTCTACCTACCTCTCCAATGTTCTAGCCTCCATCTCTGCTCCTCCACTTTACCCAAACACCACTACAACTGTAAAATCAGTTAGAAATGAACTCTTCCATTAGAAACATCTACTAACAAAAGAAAGTGTCTCTCAATTTGCAAAAAAAGTTGAAATCAGAAGAAAATTGAGAAATAAAAAACATAGGAGGTAGCTTTCACTCATCACTGATATAGTGAGTAATGGTTATAGGAGGAAATTTTGTTGGCCCCCTGGTGCTTGTTATAATCAAGTTCGACTGTATTAATAAATGAAAACATTTGGAAGGGTTGTATTTTGCATTTTACCTTAAATTAGAACTCCAAAAATATGATTGCCACCAAATAGTTGCAACCAAATAATATATATATATATCTTGGACTTTTATATTACTCCTTTTTTCAGCAATTTAGTCTTTTTTTTTTCATATATGACTCCATTTAAGCTGACAGTTAAAATATTGGTTTTGAACTATTGGCTGACAAAGCCGAGGAAGCAGTTAGACAGCACAACAGCAGAGAGCTGTACCACTTAGTTAATGTTTTGTGTGGTAGAAAACGGACAGGGATACAGGGATTGAAGGATAAATAAGGTAAGGTTATAGAAGGTGAGGATTCTGTCATGGCTAGATGGGCTGAGCATTTCAGTGATATTCTAAACAATGCGGTTAGTTCTATTCCCATTGTTTGCAACGATGATAGATGCATTGATGGCTTTAATGTTGGCCCTATAGCACAATCTGAAGTTATTTTGGCTGTTTCTAAACTTAAACTTCATAAATCCCCAGGGATAGATGAAATTACTACAGAAATGCTCAGAGCTGGGAATGTTTCGGTTACCACTTGGATGACTGCAATTCTGAATATCTTTTATGATAAAGGCATGGTTCCTAAGGATTTTACCAGAGCCATTATTATCCCTATTTTCAAAAAAGGTGATCGCAGTTCTTGTGATAACTATAGGGGTATCAGCCTACTCTCTTTTCCAGGTGAAGTTCTTTCCATGATTGTGCTTAATAGAATTAAGAATCTGGTTGACAGTCAATTGCGTGATGAGCAATGTGGATTCAGAAGTGGTAGGGGATGTGTAGATCAGATATTTTCACTTAGGCAGATTCTTGAGAAATGTTTAGAGTTTCTGAAACCTTTGGTTGCTAGCTTTGTTGATTTCAAAAAGGCTTTCGACTCTGTTGATCGTCATAATTTGTGGTTGATTGTGAGATCATATGGTATACCAGACAAGTTAGTTAACATAATGAAAGCTCTCTATAATAACACTGAGTCATGTGTGAGAGTTGGTAAGTCTTGTAGCAATTGGTTTAGCATTACTTCTGGTGTTCGACAAGGGTGCATTTTGTCTCCTTTTCTCTTTAGTTTGGTTGTTGATTATGTTATGCGAAATTCACTTCAAGGGAAAGCTTTTGGCCTTAAATGGGCTGGAGATACAAAAATTTCTGATTTAGATTATGCTGATGATTTAGCCCTTTTGGCAAATGATGTTGATGAGATGAACTCTTTCATTCCAGCTGTTGATGAGACTGGTAGTACAGTAGGTTTGGTTATAAACAGAGAGAAAACTAAAGTGATGAAAATTGGTCAGGCAGGTTGTGATTCGGTTAATCTGAATGGTTGCAGTCTTGAGCAGGTGTCACAGTTTAATTAACTTGGGAGCTACGTAACTGATACTGGTGATGTGCGGCATGAGATTAACAGACGAATAGGTATTGCTGCCGGGATAATAGTTTGGTTCTTTCTGGGGTTAGTTATGGTAGTGAAATTTGGACGCTATGTAAACAAGATAACAGGAAACTAGATGCTTTTGATTCCAGATGCTTACGCAGCATCTTGGGTATTAGGTGGTTCAAGTTTGTAACTAATGATGAGGTTAGGCAAAGGAGTTTGCAACCTCTTTTAAGCAGCATATTGTGCAGAGAGAGACTCCATTGGTTTGGCCATGTTGCCCGTATGGATAATTACAGATTGGCGAAAGGGTTATGAACAGTGTGCCTAGAGGCCTCAGAAGGAGGGGGAGACCTAGGATGCGGTGGGCAGACAATATCAAACAGGACCTTGTTAGAATTGGTGTACAGTGGCCGGATGCAGCAGATGTAGCTCAGGACAGATATGCTTGGATAATTAAACTGCGCTGTCTGGTTGGACCTCCATAGCCCATGGCTGCTTGAAGATGATGATGAATAGGTTATGAACAGTGTGCCTAAAGGCCTCAGAAAGAAGGGGAGACCTAGGATGCGGTGGGCAGACAATGTCAACCAGGGCCTTGTTAGAATTGGTGTGCAGTGGCCAGATGCAGTAGATGTAGCTCAGGATAGATTTGCTTGGAGAACTAAATTGCACCATCTGGTTGGACCTCCGTAGCCCATGGCTGCTTGAGGATGATGATAATGATGACTAGACAATTAACCAAATAATATATATATCTTGGAGTTGTAAATTACTCCTTTTTTCAGCTATTTAGTCTTTTTTTTTTTTCAGATATGATTCCATTTAAGCTGAGATTTAAGCTGACAGTTAAAATATTGGTTTTGAACTATAGTACTAGACACAGGAGAAATAATGGATAATAGCATTCAGAGTAGAACTTTATTAATTATAAAATGCTAGCCAGTAGCAGTGTTAAAAAGTTACCATGAGCACTCAAAGTTGAGTAACTAAAGTCTAAAATACCTAAAATTTACATAGGGTTTACAATATATATGTGTCAACTGATAAACAGGATAATATTTTCGATTGCGTAGATCAATGTTAGAAATATTCAGTTGGTAGTATTGCTCATCAATGGCTGAAGGTGACCTGTACCTTTGCAGGAGGAACAAAATGCAATCAGCCATATTGGACACAGACTGTAATCATTAAATGTATTGTTTCCAGCAAGAAGATTAATGACAAAGTGGAGGGAAAAAAGCACTTTTACTATGAACAAGATTGGTGTGCAAATGAACTCAATTATGTTTGAGTCTGAATCACCACTTGGTAGTTGATGATGTGAAACAATTATTTAGAAAATCGCCATTAACAAATGAAGGCAATTTTTTTAAGAAGAAGCAAAAGACAGATATTGTTGTGCTGGAAACTTAGCATAATTTTTGGACACACTCTAAATCCTGGCATATAATGAAGGAGACCATTCATGTAAAAGTGATTTGATGCCTGTGAGTCCCATTTGTTACTCAATGAAAAATGATATGGAGTTGTCAAAAGCTAGAGTTGAAGACAGTTTTCTAGTAACAATGATAATGTAGAGAATAGTCATTCACACCAATTCAAATATAATGAACAGTCAATAATACTGTTACTAAGTATCTTATTACTCTTCACTAGTTGGTAAGCTCTGCAGAGCTAAGTAATATTATACATTCAGCAAAATATTTTATGACTTAATATGTAGCCTTATTGATAAAATTCAGAAGCTTTTTAAAAATAACTATACAATTATCATATCAGTCTTTCTACAAGTGGGTTCGGGACAGTCTCAAGTCCATTTAGGCTTGGACTAGGAAGGTTGGGATCAGCTTATTAATGCTATAGAATAAATTTATCTTCTAGAATGGAGATGTCCAACTTCTATGTGCTTGAGGGCCACAGATTATTAATACATATATGCCAGCGAATTATAATCATATAAGAAAATTAGTATAATAATTTAATCGAATAAAGTAGGTGAATAAATAAATAAATTCCCCCTCAAGCAGCTGCTTGCCACAGAGGTCTGATGGAGTCTGTCAGTTTATATGCCATAGTAGGTCTGTGAAGATGGCGGGACCTCAACAGAAAAATAACACGAACATCCATGCCTTATCTGGGGCTTGAATCCAGGTCCCTTAGATCAGTAGCCTAGTGCACTAACCACTTGGCCATAGGACAGCTAGATAAAATAAATAATTTAATAATGCAGTTTTTATCATTTTATTTTTAAGTTAATGAAATGTCAAGAAATAAAATTGGTTTTATTTTGGTTACTGTTGCTGAATTTTGTGAAAAACCAATTTAAAGCATGAAATAACCAAAAGACTAAATGAATTAATGAGAGCAGTAGATGGTGATTTGAATGTAAAAGTTTATCAAAATCAACTTTTAGAGAAGTTGAAATTATTTTTAATACAACTTGGAGATGACTGTCAATCAAATGATTTCTATAGAAGAGTTGAATGACTTTCAGTGTAGAAAATGTAGCAAAAGCAGCTGCTGCTTTGGTTTAGAGTAGTGATGCACTAACCTGTGGTCTACCATTGCTTTTTGTGCAGCTCACAACAGTTTATGTTGATGTCAAAAATTTAAACAAAATTTGACATTATTTTGTCATTCTTGCTATTGTTAAAAAATATGTAAATGTAATTATTTCTTTAATTTTCTTAGTGAAGTATTGTGTTTATGTGTAAAGTTGTGACTTCAGTATGTGTTCTATATGTTAAAATTAGGTAAAACAGTGTTTTTCTTTTTTTTCTACCCTTCTGAGGAATGGTCAACTTCACACAGGGTCCTTGGTGTTGACCATTTATACCTACTAGACTATTTTATGACTTTGAGCTTGATGATGGATTCTGGACTTGCTGCACTGGTGGGCCTTTGTTGAGGGAGAATCTGCTGCTGTGTTTTCTGTTTGCTTCTGGGTTGCAAGCCCTAGATGAACATAGGCACAGGATACCTTATATCAGCTGGTAGATAATCCTTATCAGAGGCCATTACAGTCCCTCACTCAGCTAGTTCGGCATTGTCAATCTTAAACTGGAGTAATGTGTCTCAGGCAGGCCATATGGCTCTTCAAAAGGTCCACTTGAAAAAGTGGTGCTTGAAGTTCCTACCAGCATCTGACTTCAGCCTTTAGCGGAGGAGGGACAGATCTTTGCCCTATGCCTGCGATCAGGGGGCTGTTTGATATTGTTGGCCCTACCTCTCTCAATAAACCCAGTTTCTTTAAAAATCCTACTAATCATTTTCTGCAGGAATGTGGAACGTGAGGACATTACATAGAGATTATTCTCTTGATGTCCTCATGCAGGAATTCCAGCGCTATAACCTAGATATTCTAGACTTGCAAGAAACCAGATGAACAGGTAAAGGTGAGATACTTAAAAATAACTTTAAATTTCTCTTTTCATGCAGGGAGGATGGAAAGCATCTCCAAGATGTAGGTTTGCTTCTCAGCAGACATGCCAGTGATGCTCTTCTAGGATATGACTGCATTAATGAAAGATTTCTTACAGCAAAATTTAAAACAAAAGTAAAGACTTGAATGTCATCTGTTGTTATGCCCCCACAGAGGACTCTGATGAAAATGAAAAGGATATGTTTTACAGCCAGCTTCAGGATATTTTGAATTCTGAGAAGAAAGGAGATATTTCTCTTGTGCTAGGTGATTTCAATGCTAAAGTTGGTATTGACTCTAATTTTTGGGCAGGAGTTTTAGGTCCCCTTTGGCTTTGGTTGTAACAATGGCAATGAGGAACGTCTCTTATAGGTAAGTAAACTTAATGGTTTGCGAATAACTAACACATACTGCAAACACCAGGACGTTTATAAATATGATAGATTATATATTAATTAACAGCAAATGGCTTTTTCAGTTAGGAATATCAGATCATACAGGGAAGCTGAAATTGGGTCTGACCATTACCTGGTCAAAAGTGTCTTGCAATTGAAGTTTAAGAAAATTACCTTTAACACTGAAGGTCTGAAAGATCCAGTTATAGCCAAAACATACCATGACAGGCTACTTAGTCATGACAATTGTAGTTTGCTTACTGCTGAAGTTGAGAAAGAATGGGACCAGTTTAAGCAGGCTTTTCTTGAAACCAACAATACCCTTTTGGGTAAAAGGAAATAGAGGAAGCAAAATTATTTGAGTGATAAAGCTATGTAACTTATTTCTAAAAGAAGGAAGTGCAGCATTAATATGAATCAACATCCTACTAGTCCCAACAGATGGCATTTCAATGGGCTTAATAAGCATATAAAGTATCAGATAACAGCTGATAAGAATCTTTGGCTGACAATGCAGAGGAAGCAGTTAGACAACACAAAAGCAGGGTGTTGTACTAGATTGTTAATGTTTTGTGTGAGAAGAGTGAACACAGGTACACAGGGATTGAGGGATAAACATGGTAAGGTGAGGATTCTGTACTGCTAGTGGGCTGAGCATTTCAGAGATATTCTAAACAATGTGATTATTTCTACTTCCATTGTAATGAGGATAGATGCATTACTGGCTTTAATGATGGTTCTATATCACATTCTGAAGTTGCTTTGGCTATCTCTAAATTAAAAGTGCTTAAATCTGTTGAGGTGGATGAAATCTCCACTGAAATGCTTAGAGCTGGGAACACTTGTGTTGTCACATGGCTGACTGAAATTTTGAATATTTTTTTATGATAAATGTGTTCCTAAAGATTTTACTAGAGCCATTATTGTCTTAATTTTTAAAAAAGTTCTTGTGATAATTATGGGAGAATTAGTTTACTTTCTGTTCCAGGTAAAGTTCTTTGCATGTCAATAGATTCTGAAAAAAATTCATCGCCGCCACGGCGGGAATCAAACCCACATCTCTCCAGATTCATGCCAGAGCGTGCTAACCATTGCACCACGCATCGGACAACGAATATTTTCAGAATATGACCTTATAAATCTTCTTCCTGAGATGAGACTGAGACAGCACCATCTATACTCAAGGAGATGCAACTTTTTCAGTCGTTGCATTTGATTATCAGATGTTAATGAGAAGGTTGCTAACGCTAAGACATTAATATATAATTAAAATCAATCCAAAGTGAATGCACAGTATTCCCTGTTAAGAACATTAATCAATAGATTCTGAAAAAAAGCGGGATTCCCGCCGTGGCGGCAATGAATTTTTTTTTCAGAATCTATTGATTAATGTTCTTAACAGGGAATACTGTGCATTCACTTTGGATTGATTTCTTTGCATGATTATACTTAATAGAATTAAGAATTTGGTTGATGGACAACTGTGTGATGAACAGTGCAGATTCAGAAATGAAGGGGATGTATTGATCAAATATTTTCACTTAGGTAGGTTTTTGAAAAATGTTTAGAGTTTTGGAAACCTGTGGTTGCTAGCTTTATAGATTTCAAAAAGGCTTTTGACTCTGTTGATCGACATAATTTGTGGTTGATTGCTAGATCATATGGAATACCTGATAAGTTAGTGTAATGAAAGCTCTCTATAATAACACTGTCATGTGTGAGAGTTTGTAAGGCTTGTAGCAATTGGTTTAGCATTGCTTCTGGTGTTCGACAAGGGTGCATTTTGTCTCCTTTTCTCTTTAGTTTGGTTATTGATTATGTAATGCAAAATTCTTTGCAAGGGAAAGATTTTGGCCTTAAATGGTCTAGAGATTTCAAAATTTCTGATTTAGATCATGCTGATGATTTGGCCCTGTTGGCTAAAAATGTTGATGAGATAAATTCGTTCATTAGGGCTGTTGATGAGACTGATAATAGGGTAGGTTTGGTGAAAAAACAGAGAAAAAACTAAAGTGGTGAAAATTAGTTGGGTAGATGGCACTTAAGTTGCTTTGAATGGCTGCACTCTTAAGTAAGTTTCTGAGTATGATTATCTTGGGAGCTATGTAACAGATACTGGTGATGTGTGGCATGAGATAAATAGAAGAATACAAATTGCTGCTGGGACTTCTAAGAATGTATGGAGAGTGTGGAAAAATAGGCATATACACCTAAAGACTAAAATTAGGCTATGTAATAGTTCGGTTCTTTCTAAGGTTTTATATGGTAGCAAAACATGGACTGTTTATAAGCAGGATAACAAGAAACTTGATGCCTTTGATTCTAGATACATGTGCAGTATGTTGGGCATTAGGTGGTTTGACTTTGTAAGTAATGATGAGGTTAGAAGGAGGAGTCTCAACCTCCTCTGAGCAACATTTTGTGCAGAGACAGACTGCATTGGTTTGGCCACGTTGCCCATATGCACAGTTGCAGATTGGCAAACAAGATTATGAACAATGTGTCTAAAAGGCTTCTGGAAAATGTGGAGACCTAGGATGCGATGGACAGACAATGTAAAACAGGACCTTGTTAGAATTGGCTTACAGTTGTTAAATGCAGTGACTGTAGCTCAGAGCAGACATGTCTGGAGAGGAAAATTACACAGTCTGCTTATTTCTCTCCATAGCCCTTGGCTGTATGAGGATTTTGTATGTATATATGTATGCACACTGCCGAAAGATGATTATTTATTATTTTGCTACATCAAATCAATAGCATTATAAACTAATTTTTGTATATACAGTAGTTTCCAGTTAATTGGGACACATCAGGACTACATCATTTTGGCCCAATTATGCAAAGTTCCATGTAAAGAGTTAAAAAAGGTATAAAACAAAAGACAAACTACCATTTACTGAGCAACGAAAATACTGTAAATTAATTCTGGAATAATTGGTAGAGATCAGATCAAAATGTTTATGCTAAAAACAATTTCAGCTTAATGTATGTATCAACCAAGCATGTAGTTCTTAACAGTTAATGATGTTGAAGGAATTTATGAGTGTATCCTGCCATGTTGTCTTGATTGACTGCAACTTAACAAAATCAGCGCAGGTATCTAGTGCAAATATAGGACTGTCTTCGTTGCCTTTCTGCTTGAAGTAGCTTCATGATCCAGCAATAAATTTCCTGGCATTCTGGGTAGTCATTCACTCGAGCTTAGGTGTGTCCTCATTACTTTCCTGGTCTCGTGTCTTTTGGTTTTTTTCTGTAATTTGTTCAACACTTGTGTCCTCACAATCTTCATTTCAACAGTAACATTGAAGACTATTGTCAATGCATGCAAACTCTTCGTGGTTTCTGACATGTTGCACTTCCAAAATGGCATCATTTTCACTGTCAGTCATATTTGGAATCTCTAAACCTGAAAGCTTAAAACCTCAGTGAGCAAAGCAGTTCTTAATGATCTTGCTGCTTATTTCTCTCCATCTATCAGCAATGTCCTGATTAAGCAGCATGATGTCTCAAATAAGCAAAGCAAATTTTGGTTATTTTCTCTATCTGTTTTTGTTGTTTAAGATTTGTCTCAAACAGCTGTCCCGATTAACTGATGACCCAATTAACTGGAATATACTGTAGTAAAACTTTTCTTGTTTTGTCTCTCACGCTCAGAAACAATCTCTTGTGCAGCCTATTACAAGGCAAAGGTTAAACCACTGGTTTAGAGATTTGCAAAAAAAGTATCTATCAAAAATAACCATAGAAAAGCAGCTTTTAGCAGTTTTCTATTTGATTAGCATACTTTTCACTCTTTTGCTTTCAAAATATATCTGTATTTTTTCCCCAGAATCTCTTTTGCAGAGCACACAAAAAATATCAAGGGCCTCCTTGTGGTTGATAGGGCCACCAATTTGCCCTCACTTGTCCCAGAAAACTATTTTTCTGACAAAACCAAAATACTCTCAGGTAACACAAAATTCAGCAACAATAAAAACAGAAATTGCCATTGGCATGACTTTAGATTATAAGAACCCAGATTTGGTGTGCAATTCCATTAATCAGGGCTGAAGCACCAATACAACATGCCTCAATTTAAACAGAAATTTTCAGCAATTTCATAATTGTAAATTCTTTAGGTGGAAAGAGAGGTGTTACTTGTGTTCTTGGAATTTGAAGCACTTTTTTTGTATACATTAAAAAAAGTAAGTCTCTTAATATTAAATTCATATTCCCCCTACACAAAATCCATTCTCTCCACTGATATAAAACCTGTGACAATCAGTTTACAGCTATCATTTTATGCATTACTCTTCTCAGCTCCAACCTGAAAAACTGATTTACATCTGGAGGTCTAGCTATTTTTTCACTCTGATCAATAAAAAAAAATTAACTTTAGAACTTTTTTTTTGCCAAATAACTGATGAAAGGAATTATGGCTTGTTATATGCCAAATTAACCAGCATTTAATTATGGATTTTTCGAAAATATAATATTGAACAAAAAAGACAACTAGTTTTATTTTAATGTGTTTTTTTAGAGTCATGTAGTAAAAAAATGCATCTGGCAAAACAAAAATTTATTAAAAAAAACTAATAGAGAGAAATGACTGTAATGCACATGAATAGAAAACTTATTTATTGCTGAATAACAAAACAATTAATATTTACTTGAAGGAAGAAAGTTACTCCCATTTTGTAATTTTTTTCTTGGTACCATACTTTGAGAAAATTACAGGCTTTTAGCTACTTGTTCTGAGTCAGACAAACAAGTCAACTTTAGAAATTTTTTAAAAATAGCCAATCAACAGAAATAGGTCATGTTATATATACCAAATTATTATCGGCATTCCCTCTCTCAATAAACGTAGTTTCTTTAAACATCCCACTAACCATTTTCTCTCCATAGGTAGTTGGAATATGAGGACTCTGCACAGAGATTTTTCTCTTGATGTCCTCGCACAAGAATTCCACCATTATAATTTAGATATTCTCGGCTTGCAAGAGACCAGATGGACGGATAAAGGTCAGATTCTTAAAAATAATCTTAAATTTCTCTTTTCAGGGAGAGACGACAATAAGCATCACCAAGGCGTGGGTCTGCTTCTCAGCAGACACGCTAGCGATGCTCTTCTAGGATATGAGTGCATTAATGAAAGGTTTCTTACAGCAAAATTTCAGACAAGCGTTAAAGACTTGAATGTTATCTGCTGTTATGCTCCCACTGAGGATGCTGATGAGGATGAGAAGGATAGGTTTTATGGACAACTTCAGGATATTTTGAATTCTGTCAAGAAAGAGATATTACCCTTGTTCTAGGTGACTTCAATGCCAAAGTTGGTACTGACTCTGACCTTTGGGGAGGGATGATAGGCCCTTTTGCTATTGGTAGCTGCAATGGCATTATCTCCTACAGGTAAGTAAACTCAATGGTTTCAGAATAATTAACACTGTTACATACATAAGTACATATGGCTGCTTAAGAATATGATAGATTATATATTAACAGCAAATGGGCTAGTTCTGTTAGGAATACCAGGTCATATAGGGGAGCTGAAATTGGATCTGACCATTACCTTGTTATAAGTGTCTTGCAACTAAACTTAAAAAGTTTGTGCTAGGGTTAAAATTTTTACCTTTAATACTGAAGCTCTGAAAGACCCGGTTACAGCTAAAGCTTACTATGATAGGTTACTTAGTCATTATGACAATCATGGTTTGCTTACCACTGAAGTTGAGAAAGAATGGGACCATTTTAAACAGGCTTTTTTGGAAACTAACAGTACTCTTTTAGGAAAAAAGGAGCAGAGAAGACAGAATTATTTAAGTGATAAGGCAATTGAGCTTATTTCAGAAAGAAGGAATTGCAGGAATGTCCTTAATCAGTATCCTACTAGTCCTAATAGAAAAGATTACAGAGAGCTTAATAAACGTGTAAAGGATCAGTTAGCTACTGATAAAAATCTTTGGCTTGATAGCTTGGCTGACAAAGCTGAGGAAGCAGTTGAACAGCAGAGAGCTATACCAGATAGTTAATGTTTTGTGTGGTAGAAAACAAACAGGTATACAGGGATTGAAGGAAAAACAAGGTAAGATTATAGAAGGTGAGGATTCTGCCATGGCTAGTTGGGCTGAGCATTTCAGTGATGTTCTAAATAATGTGGTTTGTTCCACTCTCATTGTTTGTAATGATGACAATGCATTACTGGTTTTAATGCTGGCCCTATAACACAGTCTGAAATTATATTTGCTATTTCTAAGCTTAAACCACATAAATCCCCAGGGGTAGATAAAATTACTACAGAAATGCTTAGAGCTGGGAATATTTCGGTTACCACTTGGATGACTAAAATTTTGAATATCTTTTATGATAAAGGCATTGTTCCTAAGGATTTTACCAGAGCTATTATTGTCCCTATTTTCAAAAAAGATGATCGCAGTTCTTGTGATAACTATAGAGGTATCAGCCTACTCTCTGTTCCAGGGAAAGTTCTTTGCATGATTGTGCTTAATAGAATTAAGAATCTGGTTGACAGGCAATTGCATGACAAGCAATGTGGATTCAGAAGTGGTAGGGGATGTGTGGATCAGATATTTTCCCTTAGGCAGATTCTTGAGAAATGTTTAGAGTTTCAGAAACTTTTGGTTGCTATTGTTGTTGTTGTTTAACGTTACATGATATTGAGAGGTCCTTCTACAGGCTTTCTCAGAATGATAATTTTGGATGTATGTGGGTATTATGTTTTTTATTTTAAATTTAGGGTTCGCGTATATATTAATATTTTGGTTATCAAAATTATATTTGATATCATGCAAAGCAGTAAGAGATAGTCGCCCAGTGAAAATTGATATTTTAGGATTTTACGAGTGTTTATGTTTGTATATGCTTTCAGGGAAGCATTCAGAGTTTGTTTGGAGAATTAATTTTTTTTTTTTAGTTTTTTTTTTAATGCTTTTTTAAGTTATTATTCTTTTATTTTTTTGTTTTATTTATTTATTTTTATTTTTTATGCTTTTTTTTATATAATATATTTTTTTTATCATTTTTTAAATATTTTTTTATATAATTTTCCTTTTTATTTTTCTATTAATTATGTATTTTGTATATATATATATTATTATTATTTTTTATTTTATTTTTTATTTCATTATTTAATATTTATTTATTTTTTTATTTATTTTTTTATATTGTGCATTTTTTTTAATTATTATTCTTATATTTACAATTTAATAATTTTTCTTTATTTTTCCCTGAGTGGTTTGAATTTATTCTTGGGTTATGGAGATAGGTTGAAGACTATTGATCCCCTGTTTTGTGGTTATTTGGGCCAGTAAGACCTGAGTTAAAGGATTTGAGCGACTTTAGATATATATATATATATTTGTTCCCTTATTTCTATAGTCCCTCCGTTATTTTTCTTTTCTTTTTTTTATTTATGTTTTATGGAATTTTTGGTGTGAGTCTGGATAGAGAACAGAATGAGGGTCCCTTCGGGAACATGTATATGAGAGGTAAGTTGACAATTGAAGAAAAATCTTTTTGGTTGCTAGCTTTGTTGATTTCAAAAAGGCTTTCGACTCTGTTGATCATCATAATTTGTGGTTGATTATGAGATCATATGGTATACCAGACAAGTTAGTTAACATAATGAAAGCTCTCTATCATAACACTGAGTCATGTGTGAGAGTTGGTAAGGCTTGTAGCAATTGGTTTAGCATTACTTCTGATGTTCGACAAGAGTGCATTTTGTCTCCTTTTCTTTTTAGTTTGGTTATGGATTATGTTATTCAAAATTCACTTCAAGGGAAAGATTTTGGCCTTAAATGGGCTGGAGATACGAAAATTTCTGACTTAGATTATACTGATGATTTAGCCCTTTTGGCAAATGATGTTGATGAGATGAATTCTTTCATTAGGACTGTTGATGAAACTGGTAGTAGAGTAGGTTTGGTTATAAACAGAGAGAAAACTAAAGTGATTAAAATTGGTCAGGCAGGCTGCGATTCAGTTAATCTGAATGGTTGCAGTCTTGAGCAGATGTCACAGTTTAATTATCTTTGGAGCTATGTAACAGATAATGGTGATGTGCGGCATGAGATTAACAGACGAGTAGGGATTGCTGCCGGGACTTTTAAGAATCTATGGAGAGTGTTGAGAAATAGGTGTATACACCTAAGGACTAAAATTAGACTGTATAATAGTTTGGTTCTTTCTAGGGTTGTTATGGTAGTGAAACTTGGACACTTTGTAAACATAACAGGAAAGTAGGTGCTTTTGATTCTAGATGCTTATGCAGTATCTTGGGCATTAGGTGGTTCAACTTTGTAAGTAATGATGAGGTTAGGCAAAGGAGTCGGCAACCTCCTTTAAGCAGCATATTGTGCAGAGAGAGACTCCGTTGGTTTGGCCATGTTGCCCGTATGAATAATTATAGATTGGCAAATAGGGTTATGAACAATGTGCCTAAAGGCCTCAGAAAGAGGGGGAGACCTAGGATGCGATGGGCAGACAATGTCAAACATGATCTTGTTGAATTGATGTGCAATGGCCGGATGCAGCAGATGTAGCTCAGGACAGACATGCTTGGAGAACTAAATTGCACGGTCTGGTTGGACCTCTGTAGCCCATGGCTGCTTGATGGATGATGATGAATTGTGAATTTAAACAAATTTACAAGCATATTGATTTTAATAAGCCTTTTTCAATGTGATATGGTGAAAATAGAGTGGACTACACAATTAAGGCTTAATTTTGGAAAACCTGATGAATAAAAACAATTAAATTATACATTAATCGAAATAAAATTTCCTCCCAAATAATTTACCTGAAACATGATTTTTATTTATTTTAATTATTCCTTTCAGTATCGTATATTTTAAATATGGCCAGTGTATAAAATGTGACTTTGACTTCTCACCTTCATAGGATTTTCTGAACTGGTTAGGGGCGGGGGTGGCTCAGTCGGTAGCGCGCCAGGCTCGTAATCTGTAGTTCCCTGGTTCGAGTCCCAGCTGGGTCAGCGTTGAGATTTATACCCGCCCTGCCCACGGTCAGTAGGGGACACTGATGGGCTTGGTAAAGGCCGCCGTTCGTTGGATGGGACGTTAAGTCGTGGCGCCGTGTGCAGGAGAGCCATACCCTGTGCACGTTAAAGAACACGCTGGATGGCCTTGATGGGAGGCTACCATCTGTCTCCCAACAGCTGTTCCAGTGGGTCCCCTCCCCCAACCTTCTCTGAGCCTTCGGGGTCTATGTGACCTGGCCATTTAGCCCATGGTGTGCAAAAAAGTGCCGCTCAGAGGTAAAATAACCCAACCCAACTGAACTGGTTATGAAATGGAAAAAACTTTTTTGGCTATTTTTTTTACTAAATATTATGAATATTTTTCTTTTGGTGTTGAAGTTCTCTGGATGTTTTTTACTTGGGTGTTGAAGTTTGGTGACCTTGGCTAAGTGCCAAAAGGTTGTGCACCAAAGCAAAAAAGAAAAGAACTAAAAACGTATCATAGTGGCCCCGAGGGGGGGGGGCACTCCCCAAAATTGCCTTTCTACATGAGAACGGATTTCTGGCCAAGGAAGTCCATTTTGCTTCCATTATCCAAGACCTCATTCATTTCCATAAAATGATATAAGCTTAGTTTTTTTTACTGAAAAAACCAAGATATATTAATATATATATAACCTAATGGAATGTTAAATAAAATATCCTCAGTACAACAATTTTTAAGCTGGCCATCTGATGTAGCATAACTCAGAAAAATTGATAACTTGCAAAAATAAAGTAGGTCTATTGAAATGGAAACTAAGGTTTAATTATAGAAAAAGGAAATAAAGTATTAACTTTATGCAGTGAGTTTATAATCAAATTTGTTGGGAGGAAGGTTTTAACTTAAATTAGCCATGTGAACAACTTGCCATGTGAAGGAAATCCTTTTATCTTCCATATTCAGTACCCTCATTCATTTTCAGAAATGGTATAAGATCAAAGTTTTTTACAAGAAAAGAAGGAAATATTAACATATAACCTAATGCAATGTTAAATAATATCCACAACAACTTGTAGCCGGCCATCCAATGTAGCATAACCCCAAAAGATCAATAGATCAGGTGATGAAAAAAAAAAGATAATTTGCAGAAATAAAATAAATCTGCAGAAATGAAAATGAAGGTTAATACTGACTTGATAGATATGAATGATCACATTATCCTATGTCCAAGAACACTTTCTGTAAACATTCGCGAAAGAGTCACTTTACTGCACATGTGAACAATAGCAAGGCCATCACACTCAACTGCACCTGATACATGATCTACTTTAGACTGCAGGGAACATTAGAACTGCAACTCAGATTGTTTTCTAAGAAAACTTTTGTTAGTTACAGTTTCAATCTGAAGGGTGGGAAAGATGCATAGAATAATTCTAATAATAGTGAAATAGGTTTGTGGAAGAAATGAGTGTAAAATGAAAAAAAAAAAGTGGTGGTACATACTTTGCAATTACTTCCAAAAACTTTCGTTTTTAAAATTAGCAGTTTTTTGTCATTTTATAAGATATTTTCAAAACTTTAAAGAAAAATTTGTTGATAATAGTTCAAATCAAACTTTTGAGTTTAAATCAGGTGATTGCTTCAGCATAATGTTAACAAACAAATCAGCAATACCATATGTCACTTCTAAGAAATGGCAACCAGATGGCTTTAGCAAATTATATTATAATTTAATAACATATGCATCAAATTAAAAAACAAAATATTATTTTTCAAATTAGAATTGCATATTTTTAAAAAATATGTATAAAAAATGTTCAAATGGCAATTTTTTTTTTAAATCGAAGTTTTAAATGTTTTACAAAAGACATCTATTGACATCCTTGACCTCTCATTTCAGATTCTGTCAACATTTATGTTCGACGGTGACCCAGGAAGGGTTAAGGAAATTAAAATTAATTCTAATAATTTAAAACCAGTAGAATGAACAATCCATTAATATTACAAAATTAAAACTTACCAAAATCAAATGAAGTAATTATCTCAAAAGGCAATTTTAACAGGAAAATTCTTAGTCTATGTATCATAATTTTCATTTTGTATGTGGGTTCAAGCCCTGAGTAAGACACAGATGTTTGTGTTGTTTTCTGCTGAGGTCCCGCTTTCCTCACAGATCTTTTACTATGGCATATAAACTGACATGCTCCTGTCAGACCTCTGACAAACAGCTGCTTGAAGAAATATTTAGTTATTTATTTTAATTAAATTAAAAGCATGGTATAAGAAAAGACATTTGACTACCCATGGTGTAAACTGAACTTGATTCCCATAGCAGTATTCAGTTGAAAGATGTGATCATGACAAACTGTAACTGAATTAATAGCTAAAGGAATCAGTAACATAGTGAGTTGCACTATTATTGTGATCGGGGACATAAAAAATGTTTGTAAGACCCCAGGTGCACATTAGTAAGAGAACCCCTTTTACACTCCTGTATACACAACTCATCAACTCTCTTGGATAAGAAATGATATATATATTATTAAGCATGTAAAATGTAATCATCAAATCAGTAAATATGTGTAATGATAATTACTCAGTGTAAAGGATCATGGGATCCCAAAAACATGCCAGGCTTCTAACCACTACACCATCAGTGGCTAACCTTTTCTTCAGCTAATGTGACTTATAGACTTTCTTGCTTATTATTTGATTTGCTCGTTGCACCATCTATGTCAGGAAATGGACAACCAAGTTGCCTCATATATAAGCAGAAAAGTCTGTAAGTCACAGTAGCCAAAGAAAAGGTTAACCGCTGATTGTGTAGTTAAGTATACTTTAAATGTACTATTATTATCTCTGTTGAAGTAAAAAAATCCGTTTTATGGTTCTAAAAATGCATTTTTAATCACAAGAAGCAAATTGTAATGTAAATTTTGCATGTAATATGTATGTAATTTGCCTTTTTTATTGCCCATTTTTCCTTGTTTAGCACTTTTAACATCTGCATTATACACCGAAGTGCCATTGA
This sequence comes from Ryuthela nishihirai, assembly GCA_038380435.1. Taxonomy (NCBI): domain Eukaryota; kingdom Metazoa; phylum Arthropoda; class Arachnida; order Araneae; family Heptathelidae; genus Ryuthela; species Ryuthela nishihirai. Next base: position 57,172,157 of record JAWZYU010000029.1, on the reverse strand, counting down.
ATTAGGGATAGGAGACATTATTCAAATTCAGTACCACAAGTCCTGCATTTGTGCACATGGGTGGCTGAAACTCTGGTCATATATAGCTATCAGCTTTGACTTCCCCAAGCATTCCTCGTGAGAAGTTTAATGGAAAGACACGGGATTTAGATGCATTTGACAGAAGGCAGATTGTAAGTGCCTGACAGATGGGACACTCGATCTCCAAAATTGTCAGTGAACTTGGATTTTCTTTTGTACAATAATTTCAAGAGTTCTGGGAATATGAAAATTCCGGTAAAAAACAAGCACCCGGACAAACTGCAATGGAAAACCGGCCTTGAATGATCGTGGGATTCTGCATGGATCTTGCATGTCAGTTCGGAACAGTACAAGCTGGTGGTAGCTCAGTGATAGCCTGGGGTATCTTCAGTCTGTGGGACCTTTGGTATGTGTGCTGACGACTCTCAATGCATTCCGGTATGTAAAACTCATGGCTGACCATTTACACCCATTTATGGTTATCGTGCATCCCAATGGAGATGGCATCTACCAGCAAGACAATTGTTCATCTCACAGGTTGGCTACTGCATGGTTGCAGGAGCATTCTGCTGACTTTGAAATAATGAATTGGCCGCCTAGTAGCCCAGATTTAAATCCCATCAAAAATCCTTGGGATACCATCAAGCAAAGTGTTTAGGCCAATGTCCCATCAGCGACGACCTTGAGAGAATTGTGGACAACTCTGGAGAATGCATGGGTCGCCATACCTGTGGAACATTTATGCAAGCTTGTGGAGTTCTTGTTGTGTGGCAGCCATTATCAGGGCCAGAGGGGGTCCAACACGTTACTAGTTGCTATCCCAAATTCAGTTGCCCTTCAGTGTAGCATCTTAACCCTATGGGCTCTATAACTATTTTAAAAGTAACTCAGTCTTTTATCTATTGTCCACTACAATGTGTGTGTACCATAAGCTAATGGAATTTTTTTTTTTTATTTTTGCCATAGAAAGTTCAAGTACAAATAGATAAAGTAAAAAATGCAAGAGAGAGTGCTATTTTAGCAGAAAAAATATCTTCTAATCAGAATAAACTTCTCTTTGATGTATCAGTGACTGAAAAGTGCTTGAATGACAATGGTAAATCATCTAATGATCCTGATATGTTTCAGCCTAAAAAAAATAAGTGTGACTCACTGATACCATCATCAGGAAAGATTAGCTGAAGAAATAAACCATCTGAATCTCATAATATTTTATTACATCAAAGTTTGTGCTTTTTTTTGCCATTCTTAGCATCATGATTATGTATATTCCAAAACAATTTTTAAAAAAATCAGTAGAACGCAATATGACATATATATACTGGTTTCCATAAATTAAGGAAAATCGCTATGTTAAGTCAATGGGAAGATAACGTCAAAGCTCTATAACTTCTAAAATAAGTTTTTTTTTTTTGTTTTGAAAAATGCGATTTCAGATAAAGATCTCAATCAAATAAATCAATATCTCGATTTTCAACAATATTCGTTCAGTATTTAATGAGTTATGGAAGTTTGAATATTTAGCAATAACAATGCCAGCCACAAAAATTGACTTCAGAAGTAAATAAAAACTTATTAATAGGTATTGTATCAAAGTGTTTAATAAAATAAGTTTGTATTTTAGAACTTTGTGCAAAGAATTATTTCACTATTCTTCAATTTTGTATAAGACTGGCATTGCTATTGTTAAAATATTTAAACTTCCATAACTCATTAAATACTGAACGAATATTGTTGAAAATCGAGATATTGATTTATTTGATTGAGATCTTTATCTGCAATCACATTTTTCAAAACAAAAATACTTATTTTAGAAGTTATAGAGCTTTGACTTTAGCTTCCCATTGACTTAACATAGAGATTTTCCTTAATTTATGGAAACCTATGTATATTAGGATTTCACCTGAATACGAATGGGAAAATGGTACATGTAAACAGCAAGAAATTATGGAAATAGGTCAAATTATGGTTATTGAATGTACTTATTCATCCATGTAGAACATGAGAATGAAGTGGTTTCTCTTTTTTTAGCTTGTTTTAGAAAAACTAGCTATTTTTAAATTGTCATGTTTCTGCCTGTCTGTAGATATTAAATGATTTTGTTTTATTAGATATATGAAATATTATATTTTAGTACTAGTAAAATTTTATTTCACATTCTGAATTATCCAGTACTTCGAATTTCCATTTTTGGAGAGCACTAAAATCAGAAAATAAATTTTCTGCTCTTTGAAAATGAGCCTTTTTTATTCACTAGGAGCAATCGATCTATCTAGTTTTTCACTAAATTTTGTATCCATCTTAGGCCATCCTTATTTCACTGACATAAGGGTAATTCATTTCATTCAAGTAACAATATTAGTCTTTTAATTTCTATTTTACATTGAGGACAGAGAAACTTAAATCTCTGTAATTTATACAGTTTTTTTTTTTTTCAAACATACATGACACAAACATTCATGCCATCACTTGGGATTTTATCCTGGACCTCTGCTGTTGCATTATTATAGTCAACCAACACAATACCATTACACACTGTTTAACATCTGTATAATTTTGTGTAGAGGAGCACACGGAAAAATTATCGAGACAGAGGCTAGGAAATAAAAGATCAGTAAAGAAAGAAATGTGTAATTCCTGTTTAAAAGTGTTTAATGATCAAAAATAGTTGAATAAATGGTACACAATGATTTATTATATTTTATTGAGAAGAAGGAAAAAATCTTTAAATTCATGTTTCTAAAACCATGAGTAATATATTACTTAGCAGAGATTTGCACAATTTACAATATTTGTTAGGCTGTAAGTTAGGCTTTATATTGAATATGAAAGCATAACAGTTTTGGTGACATTTAAAACTCTGTCTGAAATAATAAAATATCGGTTCAAGAGGAATTAATAAAAAGAACTATATATATATATTGATAGCTAAGAATAAAGAAAAGCTGATCCTCAGAGCAGCTTAAACATTAGAAAGCTATATATTACTTTGTGTATGAACAGGCATCTCTTGATCCTCATCAGCAGATACTGAAATAATATTTTAGTTAGGAAGTGCAATACTACATATAAACCTATTAGAACATTTTCATGATGTGTCAGATCAAATCCAAATTTCAGTTCCCAAGCAGCTTTATAGCTTCCAAAATTGGCTTTTCATGAAAAACTAGGAGTTAAAATGAGCTGAAACTATAATCAAGTGAACTTTATTTTCAGTTATGTTCATTTAGACATTAAAAGAGCTATGAAAACTGAAATATTTAATGGCATTGCCTAGCCATAAGAATTTATCTTAGAAGTTAGGTCTGGAAAATGTGTCTTCCAGATCAAAAAATGCATATTTTTTCCTCTTGAAAATGCTGCCTAAAAATTTCCTGTATATAATTTCTTTGAGAAATGTAAATTATGATAATATTTTATGCTGAAATTTGCTTTTTAAAATTGAAAGTGTCTTATAATCCCCTGGGTCTAAGGTGGCAATTCATTGTTGGCAATGAAACTTCCATGACCTTCATTTGACAAACATTCATTATGACAAATATTTTTGACAAATATTATTAAAAATATTATGAATTATAAAAAATATAAAAAATATTTTTATTTAAAAATTTTAAAAATTATTATAAAAAATATGACAAATATTACAATAATTCATCATGACAAACATTCCACCACCAAAGTTTGAAATTTCTAGTACAAATGCATAGTTTGCAATATTTGTTTAAAATTTCGGAATTTTCAACTATTTCCACCATTAGAAGGCGCAATTATAGTTTTTGGAAGATTCCGAAAGAATTAATCATAATTCATCAATTCCTGTCTAACCCGAAAAAGAATTTTTCATTTATCTCTATAAACAAACTATCTGCTAAAACAAAAAAAGCTGGGTTTTCTCCCCCCCTCCCCCCCTGTGTCTAAAGTGCCATCTCGTTGTTGGCAATGGAAATTTTGTGACCTTCTATATAAACAAACTATCTGCTAAAACAAAAAAAGCTGGGTTTTCTTCCCCCCCCCCCCTGTGTCTAAAGTGCCATCTCGTTGTTGGCAATGGAAATTTTGTGACCTCTATAAACAAACTATCTGCTAAAACAAAAAAGCTGGGTTTTCTCCCCCCCTCCCCCCTGTGTCTAAAGTGCCATCTCGTTGTTGGCAATGGAAATTTTGTGACCTTCACATTCCATCACCAAAATTTCAAATTTTCGCATAAATACATCGTTTGCAGTATTTGTTTGAAATTTTGGAACTTTCAAATTCTTCTACTGCTAGAGGGTGTAATTATAGCTTTAGATAGATTCGGAAAGTGCATAGTGTAATTATATTAAATAATTTAATAAATATATTAATAATTATAATTATTTAATATAATTATATATTATTATTAATAATTATATTAAATAATTACACTATGCACTATTTTAAATAATTACATATGTATTTCATCAATACCTATCCAACACAAAATGAATTTTTAATTTATCTCTATAAACAAAAAAGTTCGATGACTACAGACAGATGACAAAGTGAAACTTATCTCATTTTCTTTGAAAACGAGATAAAAAATAATGTATGTAGTGTATATAGCATAATTTTTCAGGTAGCTTTTGTTTCAAAACCTAGGTTTATTTGTATATATTGCTAAAAAGAATTCTTTGTTGGTTGTCTCAACAGTTATTAGAATTTTACTCCTAACATGAGATATTTTATTGATGCACAAAATGCAAAATAAAGGTATGCAAATGTTTTGTATTTAGAAATATTTATCTTCTAATCTTGTGCTTTAAAGTTATATATAATACAGCAAAATGAAACCAATTAATATCTTAATTTTTTTTATAAACAATTGAAATAATATGATAAATGTAAAATGAAACTTTCTGGAAAATGTTGATTTTTATATCCCAACCTCTAATTTGCACCATTTATTATTCTTTTAATTGCCATCCAACAGTCTAATTCTGCATAGTTTATGTACCTGTTGTCCAAATTAATAGCAAATCTGGTAATTATTGCAGACGTTACACTATCATAAAATTAAAATCTTTTGTTAATTACATTTTTGGAATAAATTAATATTAATCACAATATGAATAATCTTATATGATATCAGTCATATAGTTATAAAGTGGCTTGGGTTAAGCCAGTTTTTGTGATTGCTATAAAACTTCTTACTGATTTGGGCATGAATTTTTCTTTTCAGTTAATTTTATTAGTTCCTAAATATTTGCTCACTATATGCATACAAAGGGTACTCTAAAGGAAGCTTTTTTGCATATAAAAAGCATGTTTATGTACTCTATTTAGTGTTAAGCAAACTTGCTAATAGCTGTATTTTAATAATGTTTTTGAAACTCTTTTTTAAAATACTTGTTTAATCTTTATTTCAAAAGCATTATTTTGCTTATTGCCCAAGAAAAACTACTTATTCTGAAAAATACATTTAAAGTAACCGAGTTAATTTTTTTTTGCTTTTTAAGAAGTGAAATCAAAAATAAATCATTTATGGACTATTTTGAGGAAAGTAATTAGAAAAAATGTTGACAAAGCTTTCTTACCAGTGGCAGCTGTAGATATACAGCACATACACTGTAGATATTACACCTGTAGATATATATTATGAAAAATTATATTTATTCTTTGTTCACTTTCACCTTTACATGAATAGTAATGTAGCAGGTTGTAAAATATTTGTTTAAACTTAGAAATGAATAATTATGACTTGCAGCATACAAAAAGTAATAGTTTAAAAAACTTAAAAATGCATTTTAGCATACTTTTGAAAGTTTCTTTCACACATATCAGAGAAAAAAATTTCAAAAGTATGCAAAAATGCATTTTTAGGTTTTTTTTAAAAAACAAATACTTTTTATTGTGCAGTAAAAACAGACCAAAGTATTTCGCAGAAAAATTTAAACGGTTTTATAAAAAATTTTCTAATTTAAAAAAATTAATGACATTTGAAGCCAGTAATTAAATCTCATTACCAGGTTTCATAAGAAACTGAATTTTATTCCTTGGTGTTTGGCTTAAGGCAGAGAAAAGTTTGAAAATTTATTCATACATAGACATTTCTAGTAGCAGTATAAAAAATACATATACAGGGTGAATCTGAAAAAGTGGGCAAAACTTTACGGGGTGGTAGAATGCAGCTATACGAGCAATATTCGTCATAGAATGTATGGTCGGAACGCAAGCGGTGAGAAGTTAAAAGGTAGTTTTCCACTGTCACATTTAAAGAATGAACACAAGAAGGAGAGGAGATACTTCAGAAAACATTTTATTAACAGGAATGTAATTGAGGTACATGCTCAAAGAAATTGCTCAGAAGAGCATATCCGCCATTTCGTGGTTACTATAACCAGCCATCCTCTCGGCAATCCACGGTAGAAATGCCGTTGGGTGCGAGGACCGACCCTTTTTATACCATTTCCAACGCCACCTAGCGGCTCGCCGTTTGCGTTCCGCCCATACTTTCTATGACGAATATTGCTCGTATAGCTGCGTTCTACCACCCTGTAAAGTTTTGCCCACTTTTTCAGATTCACCCGGTATAGTGTAGCTTTAAATAAAGTATATTACTTTCAAGTTGTACCACAAGCAAGTAACAAATATATCCAGCCCAAATATCTTTGGGTGCTATAAACTACTTACCCACACTAAAAAAAATCTTTTAAAGTTACATAGTAATTGCTAAAAAGCAAATTAGCAGAAAGTGTCGTTTTAGTTTTCAAATATGAAGCAAATTGCTTTATATGCTTTTTCTTGATGGTCTTGGTGATTACATAAAGATTGAGAAATTGTTACAATGTTTAGCAATTCTAGACAATAACTGGGTAGGTTATAAAGATATGACTTTGATAGACTGTGTGCCATTGTTTAAAATCTAGTAAAACGGAAAATTTTCATTAAAATGCTTGTGTAGTGATTAAAATAGAAATAATTTCATATTTTACATAATTGCACCACAAATGAGTATTGTTAAACATATTTGCGATAGTGTGTTTTTTCAGATCTTAACCAGTTACATCATTTATGTAATATATGTATATATTTTATGTTTCATGATTATATGTAAAAATAATGAATAATTAATGCCTAATAAAAAATGTAGAAGTGAACAAATGGTTCCAATTTGTCAAATCTACCTTCCGGAAAAATTAAACATTAACATCTGCTAAATATTAGTAACCCTAAAACTCGCCCCTTAGATATACCACAGAATCTCGCTATAAATTACCCAAGATGACCATATTGCGATTAATGATGTTTGTCATTTTTCAACATATTTTTTTTTACACATTACAAAAAAGTAACCGATGTTGTCATGCCTGAGTTTGTAAATTTTGGTGGAAAATGCGATAGTCAAGGGGTTTATATTGCGAGCAGTGATTGGCTCTGTACCAAAAAATAAAAGAAAAAGACACTTTTTTTTGTTGTAATATTGTTGTTTTTCGGTTGGATGGGTACTAATAAAATAAATGAGGATCTGTAATGTCACAAAATGAAAAATTAATTACTCAATGTAATATATATAACTTTTTTTTTGCTACAGACACAAAAGATTGAGGTAGGTGTGGCTCAGTCGGTAGCGTGTCAGGCTCGTAATCTGTAGTTCCAGGTTTGAGTCAGCTGGGCAAGAGTTGAGATTGATCTCCCAGAAACTCCCCATCCTGCCCTCGGTCAGTAGAGGACATCGATGGACTTGGAATATCACTGCTATCGGATGGGATGTAACAGTTCGCAGGATTAAATTTCTTAGGGGAGGGAGAATTTAGGAGGGGTCTTATTCTTTGACAATAAGACTTGAGTAGCGTTTTCCAGTTACTAAAATATTCCACCGAACAGGAAATGTTAAAACGAAATTCCATAGGAAATGAGATTTTGCAATTTTTTTTTTCAATCTATTTTTAGTGTTGGACATAAATTATGGGGCTAAAACCCAACAGCTGTTCCAGTGGGTCCCCTCCCCTAACCTTCTCTGAGCCCTTGGGGTCCATATGACCTGGCCATTTAGTCCATGGTGTGCAAAAAAGTGCCGCTCAGAAATGAAACAACCCAACTATTCCACCTGGAAATGTCGACATAGCATCATTTCCAGCTAATATAGCACCTTCACCAATAATTCGACATCCACCCGTAATGCTGAAGGGCTGTTAATTAGGAGGAGGATTGTATTCCCAAATGCAACTACTTTCATCTTACTAGATGGTAATACGTACAAAAAAAAATTGTTTAATTTTGGTTTTGCACAAGGGTGGTCAATAACGCTCGATGTACGAATGACATTCTATACCAGCGATATCTAAGTAATTGTTTTTGAGGATACACAAAAAAATAATTAAAAAAATAATAAATGTTTAAGCCTGACACGCTACCGACTGAGCCACACCTACCTCAATCTTTTGTGTCTGTAGCAAAAAAAAAGTTATATATATTACATTGAGTAATTAATTTTTCATTTTGTGACATTACAGATCCTCATTTATTTTATTAGTACCCATCCAACCGAAAAACAACAATATTACAACAAAAAAAAGTGTCTTTTTCTTTTATTTTTTTTAACTGCTACATGAGTGCAGTTTGAAATAGATTACCAAAAGATTGAAAAACGACTCAAGAACCGTGTTTAAAAGCAGTTTTCCTGAATGACAAATTTTGCTGGTATTAAATATATGGCTGTTTAGCATTAAAATTTTACTTTTTATATTTCGTCTTGTTACACTAGAAACTAACTGTGCCATAATGGAATACACTGAAGTGCCATTGAATTAGACACAGATGTTATTTAAATTCAATATCGCAAGTCCCGCATGCATGGCTGAAACTGGTCATATATAGATGTCAGCATTTGTTGTGAGAAGCGTAATGGGGAAAGGTGCGGGATTTAGATGCATTTGACAGAGGGGCAGATAGGTGCACAACAGATGGGACACTCAATCTCCAAAATTGTCAATGAACTTGGATTTTCTCATACTACAGTTTCAAGACTGTTCGGGGAATATAAAAATTCCAGCAAAAAAAGCACCTGGACAAACTGCAAGGGACAACCAGCCTCGAATGATCGTGGGTTTCGCTGTCTGACCCGCATCATACAGACCAATAGGAGCCAGACAATATTTGAAATCACCAACGCTCATTTCATCGTCCCGCTTCAGGATCCGCCGACCTACGAGAGTCCCGCTTCTAACGGCACACCGTACTCAGTGCCTTGCCAAAAGAACATCTAAACTTGGCAACGGATAGCCTGGAGTGATAAATCCCGATGTAAACTTCATCACGCCGATGAGAGACGGTATGTGGCGCCAACCCCATGGATCCTGAATGTCGGGTTGGAACAGTACAAGCTGGTGGTGGCTCAGTGATGGCCTGGGGTGTCTTCAGTTGGACGTCTGTGGGACCTTTGGTACGTGTACCGACCACTCAATGCATCCCTGTATGTAGAACTCATGCCTGACCTTTACACCCATTTATGGTCATCATGCATCCCAATGGAGATGGCATTTACCAGCAAGACAACTGTTTATATCACAGGTCCATGTTGACTACTGCATGGTTGCAGGAACTACTGCATGGTGCACACTGCTTTGAAATAATGAATTGGCCACCTAGAAGCAAGAGATTTAAATCCCATCGAAAATCCTTGGGATACCGTCGAGCAGTGTTTGGGCTCGTGTCCCATCAGTAACGACCTTGAGAACTGTGGACAACTCTGGAGGATGCATGGGTCGCCATAGCTGTGAAACATTTATGCAAGCTTGTGGAATCCTTGTCGTGTGGAAGCCATTATCAGGGCCAGAGGGTGTCTAACACGTTACTAGGTTGCTATCCCTAATTCAATGGCACTTCAGTGTAGAGTTGTACTGTAGGACTGAGTCAATGGAACGGACTTACTATATTCAGTAGCAGGTCAATTCTTGTTTTTTCCACATCAGTGAATGTACATCTGGGTATTACGATCAGTGAGTCATTCGATGTAATCACTTTTGCCCTACCAGGAACACACAGTCTATTTTATCAACATAAGTGACATAAAAAGTTAAAAGGCACCTGAAGCTAAAAACCTTGAATGGCTCGGCTCGAGTTTCGCGACCTCGGTCGTCGCTTTTACAAGGGCATGTCATAATGCGGCAACGTTTATTGCTTCCCTTGCACTGGGATCGTCGCTATGAGGGGTTTCTGTGGTCTATCCTTTCCACGCAGTGTTGTTTTCATTCAGCAGTAAGCGCCATGGTAGCGGTGGATGGTAAATTTCTTCAGATACATTTCTTTGCTGAGGTAAATAACAATTCGTTCAAGAATGTCTAGTTCCGATTGCTTTGGGGGGGGGGGGATATAAAATTTGGCCCCAACAAGGTAGTTTTTGGGGCTCGTTTTTGATTTTTCGCTAGAGCGGCATTAAGGTTATACCTTTGCTTATATCACTGTTTCTTCAGCATGTTGGTTGATTGTGTCTAACAGGTATTTTGTATAATCTACCGGTAGTCACCATTATTTTTTACTTTCGCTAGGATTGAAATTTTTTGATCTAATAAACTGATTTAATATCCAAATAAATTAAAGTAGAAGTAGCTTACATTCACTCAGCTTGCAATCAGTAAAAAAAATAAATTTGAACTACAAATAGATCTTTTACTTTAAATTTCAAAATTATTTTATTAAAAATCCAGTTACATAAAGTGATATAATGTTAAGTTCAATAACATTAGCAACAAATGATGTTTAGGCCTTTATCAATCTCTTTCAGCAATGGCTATTAAATGAAAATCAATTTCATTTTCAGTAAGGGTTCTAGAAGAAAAGAATAACAGAACATTAAAACAAAACTACTCTTTTCAACAAAATTTATAATTTTCTTTACATTATACAGATTATATACAGTAGACTCCCTCTTATCCGACCCTTACGGGACCGGACCCCTGACCGGTTAATCAGAAAATTGTGTCAGAAAATAAATAAAAACGGCAAATTACAAAAATACTAACTGTACTGTATTTTAATAAATAATTTGCTGTACAATATTAACAATTTACTCACACTCACTTGAAAAAGTCAGTGATTTTCTTTTGTTTCTTTGAACTTAACACTTTTTTATCTGTAAAATCTTGCCATTTTTTAATAAACATCAATCGCAGATGAGGCCTGTTATTGTTCAATGTATCTTACTGCAACATCAAAAGCTTCTTTTCCTTCAATATAACTTTCCCTTCTTCCCCGTTCCCTTCTTGGCAGACTGTATTGATAATTTCGTCATCATTCAGTGTTTCATTTTCCAACTGTTCATCAACCTTTAACCATTTTTCAATGTTATCTTTTTGAAGTGTGTCACATCCAGGCAGTAGTTTAAAGTAATTAAACAGCGAAATATTGTCATTATCTGTCATATCTTCGGCAGGCGTAGGCTCATTCGATACATTCGTGTTTGCAATCTTTGGTACTTTCTACAGTTTTAAACTTCGGGCCAAAGTTTTCTCCATGACTTCACAAACGTTGTACGAGGCATTTCTTCAAAAGCTCTTGCCAACATGTAGATCACATCCTGATATTTATTATTTTCAAAGCATTTAAAAGTCCTATTCCGTCATTTTCGGTTCGCTGTAGAATTTCTGAAAGAAGTTTCTACTGTATCGCCTTTTTAAATTTACAAGCAGGCCTTGATCCATTGGTTGCACTAAAGATGTTACATTAGGTGGCAAAAACATGGCTTTATGTTGTCAGAAATGAGTTCGCTTGGGTGTGTTGGGGCATTCTCAAGAATAAGTGGCACACATTTGCATACACACAAAAGAAAATTATATCTAAAAATATTAATGAGGTTTGATTTTTTAAATATTTTGTCCAATTTAGTTAAAATCAACTTCAACCCAGTACATCCCCTTAGTGGGAATGCATGTTTGTCATTTGTGGTCAAAATTTACTTTTGATAATATTTGAGAAAAGGTTGGTTCACAAATATAGGTGCTAATAAACACAGTTATCATTCCAGCTATTAAATAGCACAATTATCATTCCAGCTATTAAATAGCACAATTATCATTCCAGCTACTAAATTAAATAGCACATTAATCATTCCAGCTACCATATTAAGTTAAAATCAACTTCAACCCAGTACATTCCCTTAGTGGGAATGCATATGTTTGTCTTTCATTTGTGGTCAAAATTTACTTTTGATAAAATTTAAGAAAAGGTACCTGCTACCAAATTAAGCAGGCTGTAATGCAATTAAAATTCCAAATAAATGCCAAAGCAGAGATGAAATTTTACATTACAAAGCCAAGGATCTGTAAACCACTTAAAAAAAGTAACATGGATTACATGTGGCCTGCAGGCTATATTGCTGACCATTGATCTGAAAGAATGGACAAAGGTTTTTGACCAAATGAATCCAAAACTGGACAAAGACTAAGAAAATTCTTGTTACATTCACACACCTTGTCACATTCTGGGTGGGCCATGCTCACCCAGAATGCTAGTTTCTGCTCTTTCTATATAATTAGTAATGTGGTTATGCCAAGACTTTAAATCAAATAATTTTGAATAGCTTCTCCAGAAAATGAGCACGAGTTTCATTTGACTATTCTTCTCAAATGTTCAGCTGTGTCATAGAATCATAAAAATACATCTATCCCTCGATTTACACGGTACTCAGTTCACACAATTTTGGCTTTGCACAGTCAAAAAATGCAACCAGTTTCGATTTATACGGTACTGACTGAGACGTACATAGAAAGGAAATCTCAGTCAGTACAGTGTAAATCGAAACTGGTTGCATTTTTTGACCGTGCAAAGCCAAAATTGTGTGAACTGAGTACCGTGTAAATCAAGCGATAGGTGTACTATTAATCCTAAGAAATTCCCATTGTCGTGGCTATTTATTTAACCTTCCTTCACCATCGTAAATATCAAATTGTTTCAATCTAAAAGTATTTTGACTGTTTACTGTTCAAACCTTCTTTTGCAAGCACAGAACTTGATTCCGCATAAAAAAAATTTTTTTTGAAGCAATAACGAAAAAAAATTTTTTGAACCTAAATATCAGAACCAGAACCTATAAACAAATTTCATTATTAGGGAGAGTCTAGTGCAATGAAAAAGGCCAAAGTGTTTACTTCTTTCAGATGTGTTACTAGCAGCAACTTTGCAAATAATCTTTAGGAAGCCATGAGTCTGGACAATTTTCTACAATTTTGTGGAAAAAAATTTCTTATGAATGCACTTAACAGTGCGACTTCAAACAAAAAGACATTAATGTTGTACCCTTTTATATTGGCCCATGTTCACTTCATTTTCTTTGGTGTTAACATGAATTTCTGGAGCAATTACATCTTCCCCTTTATTGCCTTTCTAGAATTTCTTATCTTCTTTTTACTTCAAAATTTTTGCTCTTCGAGTTAGATGGTTTGTTGTAAAGTGTATTTGTTTCATCTTTAGAATAAGACTGCTGGTTCATAAAAAGAGCAACGTCAATTTTGAACTTGCTTTGTCAAAAGACCTGGATTTGAGCCCTGGGCATGGCATGGGTGTCTGTGTTGTCTTCTGCTGAGGTTGTCTTCATCACAGACCTTCTCCATGGCATATAAACTGACAGTCTCCAGTCGGACCTCTATGGCAAGCAGCTGCTTGAGGGGAAATTTATCGATTTTGTTTTCTTCTATTGTAGCTTCTTTGCATTTTGATTTTGCACCCAACAACTTTGAAGCCATTATTAAAAAGTAATACTTTGCTTATGTAATTAGTACCCTGCATAAAACTCGCACACACCAGAATGCAATATGCTATAAAAGATGAGCTGAAATGCCCTAGTTATGGTCCAGCTAAAGAAATGATTGGTAAATATATAGTAATTTATATTTATCTGCAACCGACTACTTCAGTCACTTGCCATCAAACCAAGATGAAACATGGAAGATAACCCATTGTTCTGATGTTAAAGTTACAATTGTCCATACCCATAATCTGTGGGCGGCATCTACCATAATAATCCCTTCCACTATAAGATAGGTGTCCCATTGGAATTTTGCTTCCCAGACATAATTTTGGTCACAAAGATCTGCTGAGTGCATAGGATTGGGACTGTCAATATATTCTTCCCTTTCATCCTTTGTAGAAAGAAAATACAGATTATATGTTCTATTTTCACATCCCTTGGAAGCCAAAATCTTATCAATAATGTGTCCTTTCTGAGGAATGATGAAAGAGATGGTTGTTTGTTTGGGGTTTTATGGTGATAGTTGCAATTTTGTTAACTGAAGATTCAAATTCTGAAATGATTAAAAGGAAACTAATTGCGATTTGGTGCCCCTCTATAACTGATGCTGTAGGCCACATAACAATAAAAAGCACTTCGGAAAATAAGAAAAATGCTAACATTAAAATATAAATTTTATTTAATTAAAATGTAATAAATACAATTTGACCTTCTACCAGCTGCCTGCTAAGGATTTAGTTACATTCAAAAATGACCCATTTCTCCCAGTTTATTTAAAACTTGCATTTCCCCCACAATACATACAAAAATGCTACATCACTTCGTTAAAATCAAATATCATAAACAAAACAAACCATACCACCCATTAGTTTCAAATTATAATTCCTTATAGTATTATCTTTGAATGAACTTGATTTTTCTCTTAGTATGGCTGAGATGTCAGTTTATTAGATACACCACCCCTAGTCACACTAAACTTCGAGCATTAAAGTTGGATTGAGCGTCACAATGGGCAAAACAAGTGACCTGAGCAACTTTGAACAGAGCATGATAGTTGGTGCTAGGCATGCACATTCTAACATCTCCAAAATGGCTGTCCTCCTGGGCTTTTCATACACAACCATTTCAAGGGAATGGTGCAAAAAAATTACCAATGATCCTGTGCAAGACTTAAAAATAAACTGCAATATTCGACTTTTACCAAAAGTAGTAAGTTATGTTGCATATAAATATGTTTATGTATCTTATGTACTATGAATTAAAAGGGTCCTTTGCAGCTTATTTTTTTCATTATATTTTGTGTATTTGGCATGAAAAACATTCCCCCTCCCCTTATTCCTCCAAATAATGGGATAATTAACACAAGACAAATTCATTATCATTTTTCACAGGTATTCAATTATTTAGATATTTCACTGTATTTAAAAAAAATGCAAAGTTCTGTATTTTATCACTAATTACAAACTTATTACACTTACATAAAGAATATAATAACAGCAACTATTATACAAATCTTCTCACTCACCTAAACTTTGGATTTTCTTTAGACACTACTCCCACTTCTATTTCATTGGGCTTGAAATCAGCTGACAACACAGTTGAAAGAGCAGTAATTGCCAACTACAAAAAAAAATATATTTTTACCAATACAATCAGTAATACATATATATTAACATTTAGATGTATACTGAACATTTGGCTTTTGATAAAAAAAAATACATTACTCTTCTGTCAAACAAATACCCTACTATGAGTTTAGCCATGATTGAATTTTGGTTTATTACTAGAATCAACCATGGCCAACCATCTTCATTACAAGATATTTCAACCCTTTCTTCATATAGAGAAAATTTCTGCTGGTGGGAATTTATTGTTTTTGCATTTTTACCCTAACTTCCTATTGCTTTTTGCTTGTCATTTTCATTTGTTGGTTTGTGTGTTTGTCAAAACTGTTGTTCCACCATATCTTTCAAATGCAAGAGTCAAACTTAATGATTTATGTTTCATATCAAAGCTTATGACACGAAGAGTGGCATAGATTATAAAAAAAACAACACCACATGCTTTCTTTCCCCCTAAAAATAGGGAAATATGAAAACAATTGTTCCACTATATCTTTGGAATGCGAAGACTGAAGGTAACAAGTTATGCATCAAATAAAAGCTTGTGATGCAGTGAATATTATAGGCTATAAAAAAAATTGACCACCCATGCTTTCTTCCCTGCTAAAAAAAGTATGAAAACCATTGTTCTGCTATATCTTTTGAACATAAGGGCTTAAAATTATGAGTTAGGTGTCAAATGAAAGTTCATGTGTGAACCATTATAGACTATTTCATATTTTGTACCCCCATTCTCCTCTCCTCAAAAAGGGGCCGATTTTTGCAGGGGCAGCCTTTAACAGGATATCTCAAATTAAAACTTGTGGTGTCTCCAATGTCATGGGCTACTTTAAACACAATCTCAAAAACAGGGGGAAGAAAAATGTGGTTCAAGTTTATGTGTCATATATCATATGAAAGTTTCTGTAGGTAGTTGTTTTTAGTGAAAAAATACATTTAAAAATGTACAAAATACTTATCTTCCAATATGTGCCCTATAAGGCAGAAAATAAAACCAATGCACTGAATATGAATTCATTGACTGATTGCACCACTAATATGCTTTAGTTTTATTTTCTACTTTTTAGGAAGCATATAAGAAGATAAGCATTTTCTAAATTTTTTAATTTATTTTTCTGGTCTATATTTAGCTAAATAAGATGAAAATAGCATTTGCAGTTAATTTATGGCACCACCACTAATTATGGCAAGGCAAATGTCACAGATTAGCACCCCATGTTGCCTTGCACTATCAGCCATTATGGATTATTTTGGACTGGAAAAAAATTGGGCAATTTGCATAGTCATGTCCAACATATGAATTATATATCAATAAAAAGTCATTTTCAACTCTTGACCCTGTTTTTGGAATGCCATTTGACTTGGGAATGTGCACAAAAATTAGCAGAAAATGTTCAAGATTATATTATGGAAGAAAATTATCTCAGGGCATTTGCAGGAATGTCAAAGGTGAACTAACTATTCAATATAGTTATTGGAAACGTAAGACCTCCTAGACATAATGAACATATTTTTTTTCCCTGTATACATGTCCAGATCATGAAGATAAACAACTTTGGGAAAGCATCAACACCAAAAATTGAATTCCCATTGTATAGCCTTTCTATTCACATATTGCTTGACAATGTTGTGACCAATAAATTTAATCACAGGTTCATCTATAGATTGATATTTAGAAGGTGAGTGTGCTGCCTGGAATACCCTATTTAAGTGATCAAGCAATGGTCTTTGTTTGTTGATGAAAATCAGTATGTCTCTCTTACTGGTTAATTTTCATTATCACAAAAATGGACTGCTGCCTTAATTTCATTGAAGTGATGATGAGGCATCAGAATGAAATGTATGACATATCTCTATCAGAAAATGATGACCAATAATTTCATGGTATGGAGGTTATGATAACTCACTACATAGTTTATTACGATGAAAGTTTTCAGTTCTTGTATGTTAACACGGAAAATATCACCATTCTGAATACATAAAACACTTTTCAGTCATGATCAAAGATAAATGGTTATACAAATCACTCACTTCTTCAAGTATCAATAATGGTGTAAAATATGCATTATTATGAGGATAATCTACAACCCACAGTAATAAAATCTTTTAATATCCAAAACTTGGAGTTTTAATGAAAATTTGTGGCTGGTAACAAGTTTTCCTCCAATTGAAGGATGGCATCTCTGCTCATAACATGAATGTTGAAGGAATTTCATGTTGTGTTGAAAGAGTTATATTAGTTGCACTGGCAGCATCTAATACCATAATTAGAAAAAAAAAGTTAATGTATTTGGAGTAGGTGGTTACCCCAACAAAAACAAAAATTTAACTTTATCTTTTATTTATTAAAAATTTAGATTATGTGACTAGTATATATCACAAAATAACTAATTATTTAAATTTTAACTAAAAAAATATTGAACAAAAAGAAAAACTGAAAACTTAGGGGAATTATAAATGAAACTTTGAAACAATTTTATTGATAGTCAAAGAAATAATTTGTAAATCTTGTACAAGAGCACACTTGTACTACTATCTGGTATTGTTTTTTCGAGTAAAAGTGCATGAATTTCAAATATATTCACAAAACTTTAATGGGGTAATATGCTACCCCAGTATGTCAAAGTGTTAAGATGGACACTAAAATATCTGAAGATTTGAAAGAGAGAAAACAAAGCATTAATAATATTGAGTTGATGCAAATGTAATGGGAAAAAGCACGAACCACCATTTGCCACTGTCAGGAAATGTGAAGCCATCTTGTAAACACAAAAAAGATAGTGCACGTGTATAGCTGGTATCTAATAACATTCTGTACCTACATTTTAGTCTGTACAAATGGCAAAGCAAGATTGTGTAATCATTCTATCATGCTATATGAATTCGAAAATGGTGTCGGTGTCCAAGAGTGTTTGCATAAACTGTGCAAAGCTTATGGGGACACATCAAGTTTAAAAGCACTGTTACCAGGGTATGACAAGTTCCAGTCAGGTGCCTTACAGCTCGGAAGCAAACCTCAAAGTGGCTGACTAGTGGAGATGAATGATGACTTTTAAAGGCACTGCTGAATGAAAATTCATATCAGACATCCAGAGAATTGGCACAGCTACTGAACACAAATCAGTCTTCTGTTTGACATCTGCAAAAGCTGGGTTATGTGTCAAAACTGGATACCTGGATCCCACATCAGTTAGAGCTGCCAGAACATGATGACTTGCTATACTGCATGTGCTTCATTGCTTGCTCAGCAAAAAGCCGATTGTTTTCTTGACAGAACTGTTATAGCGGAAGAAAAGGATTTTTTTATGATAAATGTGGCCATAAAAGATCATGGTGTCAAGTGGGAGAATTGTCCCAGGCTACAGCAAAACAAGAACTGCATTCTCATAAGGTGATGCTCTGTTGTTGGTGGGATTGCTGGGGTATCATCCACTAAGAGCTTTTAAACCAGTCCCAAACCATCAACTTAGATGTCTGTTGTGAGCAGTTATACCACTGAAGTGCAGCACTGAAGGCTGTTAGTAAACAGAAAAGGTGTCATGCTCCATCTGGACAATGCACAAGGCCTCATGTTGCATTACAGACACAGCAGAAGGGATCGGGATAATAATGCATTCCTCATATTTGGTGGACCTGATTCCTTCAGATTTCCATCTGTTCCAATCCCTGAACAATTTCATTTACAATAGGAAGTTTCAAAATGACAAGGTGAAAGAGTTCACTGCCACAAAGAACAAGAGTTTCTACAGGAATTGCACCTACAAACTTGTAGATTGTGGAATTTGGTCATATCTACTAATGGTAATTATGTTCTTGAT
The DNA here is from genome assembly GCA_038380435.1 of Ryuthela nishihirai. Classification (NCBI taxonomy): domain Eukaryota; kingdom Metazoa; phylum Arthropoda; class Arachnida; order Araneae; family Heptathelidae; genus Ryuthela; species Ryuthela nishihirai. The sequence goes on along the minus strand of JAWZYU010000029.1, from coordinate 57,152,994 downwards.
TAAATAACACATTGGTCAATCGTGGTAAAGATTATTCTTGCATGCCTTGTGTTTTCCCATTACTTTTGCATCAACCCAAAATTTCATGTTTAAAACAATAGTTTCAAAAATGCAATGAAATGGCAGCATTTAAATGTGGTGAATTCAGCCATTTTCACTTTTATTTCACCATTTTATAAATTAGCAACCTCCTCACCTTTTCCAATCTGGGGGAAAACTGATGTAGTGCACTTTATGCTGATCAAGGCTGAACTGTGGTTTATTGCAAGAACATGGCCTATTAACTACCGTTTGAATTTGTTTCAGTTCATTTACAGATTTTGAAACATTTTAATTATTTTGGGAGGGTGGTGGCAGTAACGTCTGATTTCCTTTTTAATACAAATTAACTTTAAAACAACAAATCTAATGTCTAAGCAGAGCCATCAGCTCTATTTGTTTCATTACATGTGTAATTATACATTCTGAGCTTTTTGGAATACTGTATTTATGCATATGATAGTCACATTCAATTTTAAGGCAAAATTAACTTACCTGGAACTAACTTCTTGAACAAAAATACAAAAAAAAAAAAATCCCACATCAGTGTGATACACCAGGTCACATCTTGTTTTTCTATTATTCATTATACTGCTAAATATGATATTTAATCTATTTAAAGTCAGGTTTTTTCCCTATACATTTGGTCAGTTTAAATGATGCAGATAGTTGCAACATGAATATACTCAGGTGTGACTGTATTGTAAATCAGATTTCACAACTTACACTGGGTGTGACTATGAAGAGAAGAACTAAATATTATGAATATTCCATATTGATTTTCCTTTTTTCATATGTAAAGTCTCAAGAGTTCTTACTTGAGCTTATTACATTTCACAACCCACTCCCTCTGTTATTTCTGTAGTAAATAGTTTTATGAAGGTTTGTTTTAAAGAGATTTTATGAGTAAATACAAATTTATATATTCTGAGCTTTTTTATAATGTCAGGCATGCCCAAGTATTGTGCTGCAAAATATTAGTGACAGCAAAAGCAGCAGCAGCCAATTTTTAATTTAGAGTGCCATTTTGAAATATAAAGCTGTAAGTGGCATGGCATGCATATCAGAAATTCTAATATGCAACAGCACTAAAATTCTAATATATATATAACCTAGTTTTTCACTGAACATCAACAAGAGAAAGGAAGAATACCACAGAGAAATATAAATTACAAAACTAATGGAAAATATAGCCATACACCCTGTCTAGCAAGTATTGGGCTATTGACGGACTTTTGGCACATTTTGAAACATGGTTGCATGCCAGATATCTGACCATGAGTGGCATAAAGCCATTAGCTGTAGAGCCTCAAGAACACAAAACTAAAAAATTTCTGCCTTGGTGGCACAGTGGTATCGCATTAGTTTGTGCTGATACTGCAGCTGCTGGGGACTGAGTTTAAGTCCTGGCATGGTTGTGTGTTTGCATATTGTAAGAGAAACCAGAACAAGCCTGATTCAGTTTCTACATTATCTCCATCATTAAAAAAAATCTTTGTAACAGAGTAAAATGCAATCAGTTCTTGATACCTTTTTTTGTCATAAGGGCAATAAATCCCAGAAAATCATATCTCAGCTTGAAATATCTTTACTTGGATGAGCTTTCTCTGTCATCTACATAAGTAAATGATTCCATCTCCTGCTAGCAATGTAATAAAAGTTGCATCAGTTCCAGTGCTACAATTCTTCCTCCCTCTTTTTTTTGTCTATTACTCTCACATCTGAACTTTTCCTTTATTTGTACTCCTCATACTCTAAACGTCTGCCCTAGATTTTTTGCTAGCACCCACCTATGCTTATTTCCCTTGATGTTCTCTCCTCAATGGGTTAACAATTAGCTCTAGCTTACAAACTTCCTACCACTTCCTCTACAAAGCTTGTATTCCGTGCTTGCACTTGGATCCACTTCCTCAGTCTCTCAATGAAATATTTTGCTTTAGTTTGTGGTCACTTGTATATTAAGCAGTTTTTTTCAATGTCGGCCATTTAACGTTGTTTCCCATGTAAAAATTTTAGGTGCATTTTAAAGAATATAGCACTTCAAGTCCATCTTAATTTATCCAAAAACACACCGAAGAATAAGATCTTGGCATGTACATTTGTATTCTTTCTGCTAAGGTCTTGCCTTCCACACAGATAATCTATTATGGCACTATAAACTCAGGCTCCTGTCAGACCTCAGTGGCAAGCATCTGCTTGAGAGGGTATTTATTTTATTTTTATTTAAATATTAACATCCCTATATAGCATAGAAATGCACAGAGTTAAACTGATTTCAAGAATATAAATATATTGCATTAAATATTAATCATAAAATATTGCACCTGAATAGCTTCGTCACTATTGTAATCCAGTCTCTTCTTAAACTTCTTTTCAAGATAGCTATTGGCTTCTGTTTGTTTCACACCAACACTTGTTGCACGATAACCACAGTAATATCCAGCTGGATCAGCTTTATACAACTGAGGTCCACCAACTTCATCATAAGCTATCAGCATCATACCTACATACAGGAAGTAAAACTAGATATAAATTTTACAAAATCATTAATAGTTAAAAAAAAAAGAGAAAAGCAATATTTGCATACCTGAAAATATTTAATTTTCCCTCATCTACTTGGATAGCTTAACTGTTTTATCAACTATTAATTGAAAAGATTCTTAACTGCCCAAAATATACATTGCCATAGCAAAATGTGACTGAAGATAAATTAAGACCATAATCAAATACATTTAAATCTAAAATTTCAACAATATTTGTTCAGTATTAAAAGAGTTATGGAAGCCAAAATATTTTGCCACAGTAATGTCATAAAAATTTACCTCAAAAATTAACTCTTTGATAATGAATACATTTATTCAGTATTTAGTTACAATTAGTAACATTTTCATATTACACCACTTTTAGTAACAATGTTTGGTACACTATTATGCCGTAAGTCAAAGTGGGTGTAGAAGAACTGGGTTGGATCTGAAACCACGATAATATATGCATAAGACAATTTTCCTTCTATAACCATGTCAACTTACAGCATAACAGTACGCCACACTTTTGTAACTAAACAGTGTTGCAATATAAAAATGTTACTAATGGTAACTGATAATGCATATATAGGTTAGGTACTAAAGATACCCATGGAGTGTGTGACAGGTTGATAAGTCCATGCCTAGAAAGAGTGCAATAAAAGATCCTTCATCTGCAGTTAAAAGACAGCTACTAGTGGCTGATTTTATGATGAGGATTAATGTCAACAAAAGAGGATAATTAATCAGCAGTTGGTAGGGCATCATCAGGAGGTCATGGGTCAGCCAGCTCAAGACAAAATTTTTCCTCTTTGCCCAAGTTGACTCAGCACAATAGTGTACCAAACTTTGCATACTGAGCGAATATTGTTGAAAGTTGAAATTTAAATAGATCCATGATTTTTAATTTATCTTTGGTTATATTTCCCATTAAATACATATTTTAGAAATTATACAGCTTCACAGTTAGATTACCATTGATATAACAAGAAAAATCGCTAATATTTTGGTAGGACAATGTATTTTACCATGTCCCAATTATTATTTTACACTTCCTGTAATTAATACTGCTTATATATAAATTCTTACAACAAAGTCACTTCATTGTTAAATGTTTAGTGTTCAGTTTCAGTATATAAAATCTGGGTTTAAATCTTGGGTAAGCCATAAATAAATGACTGATACTGAAGTCTCACCTTCATAACAAAATATTCTCTGGGAATCTACACTCAAAATTTGTACCAAACTTTGGTGGCTAGTGGATACTTGAATGAAAGCTTTACTACCATTGGTAGCAAATATGAGAATTAATATATCTGCATTAAAATACTCATTAACTGTTATTGGCAGAAGGGCCTTTTCCATCAGGAAAACTGAGTAGTATATTTTTGATAGTGGATAATATTCCTGGTCAGAAAATTATTGCTAGTATTCAACAAAACAAAAATTAATATTCTACAAAAAATATATTCAATGATGTAATATTTTTGAGTAAAATTGCATAGCTAAATCCTCTTTACTTCATATCGATTGAGAAGCTAATAGAGCCATCTGGTTTTTCTGTCTATCGCAAAAAAAAAATGCTCAAAATTATTTTAAAAGATAAAAATACCAAAATTATTAACAGAGCATATGCAGTTCTGTACTGACCTCCCAGTTTTTTCATTGATAATCTAAACATTAATAACTAGACAATAAATAAGAAAAGAGGTGGGTGTGGTGTGAATGGGTTGTGGGATGTATTCATTCTTGCCCAAGGCAGCACACACCCTTAACCCTTTCAGGGTCCCCAATGAATATAGACATTGATAGAATACAAAATGAGAGGCCCAAGACATCTATGTTCATTTTTGGTACACAAAAAAAAAAACTTAAATATAAAAAAAAAATAGAAATTGCCATTAAAATTTTTTCTTACAACATATATCTTACAAAAATATGCAATTCAAGTTTGGAAAATATTGTTTTTTCATTTGATGCATATTTTATTAAACTACAATATAAATAATTTGTTAAAGTCATCTGATTACCATTTCTTAGAAGTCCTATATGGTATTGTTGATTTTCTTTTTAACATTACCTTTTGCTGAAGCAACCCCCCTGATTAAAGCTCACAAGTTTGATCTGAACTATTATCAACAAATTTTTCTTTAAGGTTTCAAAAATCTCTTGAAAATTAACAAAAAAAAAAACATGCTATTTTTAAAAACAGAAGATTTTGGAATTACTTTCCATAGTGGCACGATTCATTTCTGACAACACACTTACATGTATGATGTTCATACCAACGGTATTAAGCTTAACACATAATTGTAGTCATTGGGAATAATCCCCAAGTTGGAGGGATTGAATTGGTCTGTAAATGGTAGCTAGATGGTCACTGGAAGGAGACCTATGCACCAATCCCCTGTGATGATGCACAGAATTGGCCAAGCCTAACACCTAATGTCTGACTCTGACTTCTCATGGTGCAGGCCTTTAGTACCTTTCAAAAGAGATAATTGAAAAGTTCAAAAGAATGAAAGTGAGAATTTTCAAAAGAGGGCATGGAAGGAGATGGCAGGCAGATTAGTGTGGCTTACTGATCTGAACAACTGTGGCTACTTTTCCTTTTTTTTCTACCCTGATGAGGAGTGGTCAACCACACAGGGTCCAGAAAATAGGCTCTGAGCTTGATTATAGATCCTGAATTTGCTGCCCTGGTGGCTTCTGTGGAGGAAAAATCTTCTGCTGTGTTTTCTGTTTGTGGGTTGACAACCCCAAGTGAATAGATTCACAGAATATGTTTTACCAGCTGGTGGATAATCCTGAGCAGAGGTCATCACAGGCACTTGAACTATTGCTCCTACAGGTAGCATCAAATTCTACATTGGAGTAAGTCTTCCAATGTCTGCCTTTGGTGGTGGAGAAACAGGTTTTTGCTCCATGCCTGCAGTTAGGGGGCTCTTTATATTTTCGGCATTATTTCTCAATAAACATAGATTCTTTAAACATCCCACTAGCCATTTTCTCTCCATAGGTAGTTGGAATGTGAGGACTCTGCACAGAACTTATTCTCTTGATGTCCTCACACAAGAATTGCACCATTATAATTTAGATATTCTCGGCTTGCAAGAGACCAGATAAAGATCAGATTCTAATTTCTCTTTTCAGGAAGGGAAGATAATAAGCATCACCAAGGCATAGGTCTGCTTTTCAGCAGACACTGCCAGTGATGCTCTTCTAGGATATGAGTGCAGTAATGAAAGGTTTCTTACAGCAAAATTTCAGACTAGCATTAATTCTTCCAGTGTCCGTGTCGTCTGTATGCGTTTTTAGTACAACAACAACAAAAAAAAAATAATTTTTTTAAATAAAAAATGCCATTGTAATTTATATATATATAATAAAAATAAATACCCCCTCAAGCAGCTGCTTGCCACAGAGGTCTGACAGGAGCCTGTCAGTTTATATGCCAAAGTACAAGGTCTGAGAGGATGGCAGGCCCTCAGCAGAAAAACAACACAAAACAGCCATGCCTTACCTGGGATTCGAACCCAGGTCCCTTAGATCAGTAGCCAAGCGCGCTAACCACTAGGCCATGGGACGGCTAATTTATATATATCTTATAAAAATATATAATTCAGGCTTGAAAAATAATATTGTTTTTTAATCTGATTGCCATTTCTTAGAAGCACTAAATAGTATTGTCAATTTGCTCGTTAACATTCCTATTTGCTGTAGCAACATTCTCATTTAAGCTCACAAGTTTGATTTAAACTATTATCAACAAATTTTTCCTTAAATTTTCAAAAATCTCCTAAAAAATTAACAAAAAAACTGCTATTTTTAAAAATGGTAGATTTTGGAAGTAATTATAAAGTACGTACTACTTTTTCTCCCTATTTCACACTCTTTTCAGTCATAAACCTATTTCAGTATTCCCAAATTTTTTTTTATCATTTTTACCTGCATTCCATGCATCTTTCCCACTCTTAAAATTAAAACTGTAAGTAAACATATCTTTCTTGGAAATTCTGGGTGCAGCTGCATTTAATTACGTATGGCTCATTGAGGCAAACAAGGAGCAGATGTTTGGCACATGCTATCTCAGTTCCGTGTGCAATAAGTTGCTCCCATATTGTTTAGTGTTGGTGCAGCATATTGGACACCCTTTGTAAAGTTAGTATTTACTTTTTTTATATTAAACCTTATTTTCATTTCAGATTTATTTTTCGAAATCAGCCATCTTTTGGCCAATCAATAAGTATTGATTTTTCATAGTTATGCTACATAGGATGGCCGGCCTACAACTTGTTATTATGGATATTTTAACATCGCATTTGGCTATATGTTAATATCAGTTTTCAAAGAAGATTAACAAAGTTTCTTACAAAAAACTATACTCTCTAGTGATGCACTGTTTTAATTCTGAGTGGCACTTTTCTGCACATAATGGGGAAATGTCCAGGTCACAAAGACCATTGAGGGCTCAGAGAAGGTTGAGGGGAGGGAACCCACTGGAGAGCTGTTAGGAGACATAGTATCCTCCCAACAAGGCCATCCAGTGTGTCTTTAATCCATACAGGGTATGGCTCTCCCACATATGGGACTATGGCTTTATGTCCCATGCAAAGCATGGCACCCTTTCCAAGCCCATTGGTGTCCCCTACAGACCGAAGGCAAGGCAGGGAGTTTTGCAGAGATAAATTTCAACGAGGGCACTGGTGGGACTCAAACCTGGGAACTGCAGATTATAAACCTGGCATGCTACAGACTGAGTCAACCCCGCCCCTCTATAGTGATATAGTCAGGTTTATTGGAAAGAGAGTTTGAAGAACTTTTCTTAAACTGTTAAATAAATTTATGAATTCAAATCAACTGATTTCTTAAAAACATTTTTTATAGAGAGTATGCCTACTAATATCACTGTATACAGTTATTAATATTCCAAGAAGGAAATTAAAATTGAAATACTTACTACAACCTAAAGGCCTCATTTCTGCATTTTGAGTAAACACCTGAGATATATCAGCTATTCTCTTACACAACATATCCACTGGTATGCTGTACCCATATTTATATTTCCAGTTAGCAGCTTCATATCTTGCTCGTTGAACTTGGGATTGGCCATCAGCTAAATTTGATTAAAAATAAAATGCTTTAAAACTTGCACAGAAAACAAGCAATATTAAATACTAAATAAAAGAATGGTGACAAAACACATTTTGTACAAGATGCTAGAAGATACAAACAGTTGCTTACTAGTTTTACTTTGAAGTCTTAGTCTCATGGGTATAATTAGAACTGTGGGGGGGGGGGGGGGGGGGGGGGGAAAGACTCAACCTGGGAACTGCAGATCACGAGTGCACTGGCTCATAATCTGCAGTTCCCAGGTTCGAGTCCCAGCTGGGTCAGCGTTGAGATTTATCTATGCCAAACTCCCTGCCCTGTCCACAGCCATCAGATGGGACGTTAAGCTGTGGCCCCATGTTCAGGAGAGCCATACCCTGTGCACAATAAAGAACACACTGGATGGCCTTGATGGAAAGCTTCCATCTTCCTCCCAACAGCTGTTCCAGTGGGTCCCCCTCTCCCCACCTTCTTTGAGCCTTTGGGGTCCTTGTGACCTGGCCATTTAGCCCATTGTGTGCAAAAAAAAGTGCCACTCAGAGGTAAAACAACTCCAACCCAACATTAGAACTGGGTGATAACTTTGAGACTTTCATGTAAAATAGCATTTATTTGAACTTATAGCAACTAATGCACTTGTCCTCTTTTTAGACCCCTTCAATACTCCTTTGGAGCACCCTTGTGAATGTAAAATCCAGGCAACTGGCACATAAAATACTACAGCAAGGCACATGGACTTAGCACATTAGTTCTTGAAGTAAAAAAAAAATCAAGTTTTTTTTTACTTCAAGAATTGTGTCATTCCTCTTTCTCTTATGTCAAAAATTTCTGCTATTTTATGATCAACTCTAAGCACAAAGAACTGCCTAATATTTAAGACTCCCAAATTGACTTTCTCTTTTGACTCAGAAGCTACTATCTCATTTCCCATCTTAGAAAGATTAACTCATTCCCAGATTCCCAGTCATGTTTCTAACTATGCGTTTGGCCAGTTTAAATGGCACAGAAAGATGCAACGTGCCTGTAGTTGAGTGTGAAACATAGACTTCACAACTTAAGTTGGGAGTGACTGTGATAGGGTTAAAGAACACATGGAGGGAATAATGTTATTGGCTTGAAATATTCAGTTTATCATGTTACATTTTTAAACAGTACTGCACAGTTAACTGTGAATTAAAATTCACGTTTGTATTTAATATCAGTAGCTAAAAGAACAGAAATTAATAAATACTTCTGAATTGTTTATATCTTGCTAAATAAATAAACTCTTGCTATAAAACTTTTGATTAGTATGAGGGAAAGAACTACTCTAATTGCTCTGTACTATTTTTAATGCTTTACTCACGTCATTAAAAATGTACGAAGTGCTGAAAATAATTACATGTATTCAACTTATGCAAAAAATATTGTCAATAACAGAATCTCTGATAATAATTCCAGTAATTTGATATGAAAGCTTATCACTGCCAAAGAACCATCAATTTTAAAACTTAACCTTTTTTGTGAAAAAATAATGTTAATAAAAGTTGTGTATTCTTATCATTTTTCAAAAATGAAACTGATTGATTCATCAGCAATTTTTATTCAGAATTTTTTTTAGCTATATTTTTTTTACAAAACTATAAATTTTCACCAGTGAGTTACATAAGTGATTGAAATTCATATATTTATTTAACAAATACCAGTGCATCTCCACCGTTTTTGAATATATTAAGGCCATATATATCAGTAATTAATATTTCAAATTTCAGGATGATCTAATAGTTTTCGTTTCAGTTATACTGTTTAGAAACATTGTTTGTCTCATTGAATAACATTAGTGCTTTAAAGTTCAATTCTTTTGGAAAAATTCAATTGAGCCAGGAAAAAAATATGAGGCAAGAGATCTGGATTTCCAATGCAGTATAAAATTTCATCCGCTGTTTTAGAAGTCATCAAAAAAATTTCTTGAGAAATGCATGAAATAAAAAAGTAAAAAATTTTCACCCCTTGCACCCCCCTCAGATTTTTTCCCCTGTGCTCATGGGTATTAATTAGTTTCAATATGTTTATTATTATTCCTATTATTCCATTTCAACTCCAATACTTGTAACAGTTATGGACTGATGCAGTGGGCTTTATATTTCCCTTAATACTACATTCAGAGGTAATGCAGCACAGTGATGAGTCAAACAATTTTCTGGTACATTTCTAGTTGCTTAAGGTAATGTGAAATATAATGATAATTACATTTTTTGTTTCAAAACATTTATTTCCATTATGGAATTGGAAATGAATGTATCATGTTTTTTCTCTTTGTGGATTAGAATTTTTTTTTTTTCAAATTTAGTCACAAATAACTGATTAAAAAAAAATCAATGTACGTGAGAATATAACATTTTTACATAAATCAACATTAATATAAATAATTTCATTTGTATTATCTCATTGTAATTGTGGTTCATGAATATGCTGGTACCTGATTAAGTTACCAAAATCTTTTGATATATATCTGAGATTCGTCTAGCTGAGTTTCAGAATCTGAAATATCAGAATTATTAAAAACTAATTTATGAATCTGAACTTTTGATAAAGCTTGGGTTGTTTTACTTCTAAGCAGTACTTCTTTTGCACACAATGGAATAAATGGTCAGGTTACATATTTATGATGTGCATATTTTATATTAACAAAACTAAACTTAATAGTAACCGATGAATGACTACTAACTTAAATGTAGCCATACATAGTACATACATGTAGAAATGTAGTCTACATATTACTAATCGATATATCACATAAATTAACATTAAAATACTGAAACAATAGTCAAAAGTATATATTACAAATGGCTGTAAGCCTAATGCACGTTCTCAGTCAAATTCTTTCAACCCACTTTTTTTCAATTTAATTGGATCAGCCTGGAATTTAAACACTGTGCAATTGTTCCTATAGTTGTTTAGACAATTCGCAGCTGAACATCTTATGATAATAATTGTTTTTTTATATACTAATGATTCGAAAAACTGCAGCTCACACAGTGGCTCCATTGACTATAACACTAATTCGCATGAGCAGTTGGAACAAAAATGGCAGATAGGTCATCCCCTTTTTGGGAGTCTTAGCGTGACTGGTTCCAGGAACACGACAGCGCTGTCTCCATTCTCCCTTGGTCGGCGAAATTGCCCGACCTCAATCCCATAGAGCACTTGTGGGACCATTTTGATCGACAGGTTCGACATGCAGGCCCACAATCACATCATCTCCGGAACCTCCGTGCTCTGCTGGAGTCCGAATGGGCACGTGTGCCTCTGGCAAACTTCCAGGGCCTCATTGTGTCCATGCCACGCCGTCTCATTGCTGTCATCTGGGCCAAGGGTGGTTATTCCCATTATTAGGTAGGTGGTAATATTATTCTGATATGACTGTGTGTATATATAACATATATCTAGCGACTTTTGAGTTCTCACTGCATACCCACAAAAAATTTTACTGCGTATCCCACTTTGAGAACCCTTAATCTAGCATATCATGGTCTGGATTTCAGATGTATGACCTTTCAAGCTCATTTCAATTATATTCATTGAAGTCTCTGTCAGAGCTCTTCACTGTTCATGTTCATCTCCAGAGGGGAATTGGTCAAAATCAAGGTTAATTTTTATGGCAATCTTTATAAAAATTTAATATGTTAAAAATAAAATAAAATATGAATAAAAAATATGCAAACAGGAAAATTTAAATTTTGTGAAAATAAACTTGAGGCTTTACTGCCATGCAAAATGATTAACAGCTAGCTATCAGTTAAAATATGGAATATTATTACTGTAATTTCCATCATATCCATAGATATGTGTTGCTAAAAGTGAGCAAAGAGTGCAAAGTGTTCCCTCCCAACAAGTTCAACCTTCCCCTCCCAGCTTCACTTGGGTCCTGTTATAAAAAATTATACCTGTCGGTACCTAAGAAAAAGGGATGCTGATTAGATAGATGCATTTTATGGCTTTTCACCTATAGCCATACTGTGCCCTTGATTACAGAGTCCAGAGTCTTAATTTTTGCCATACATTTTCTTTATTCTCATTAGAGTATATTATTTTTGAACCCCTTCCCCCACACAGAATGTCAGATAAACAAAAATGCAAGTTATACCACTAATTTCAAAATCATGAAAAAGGCTGAAGTCAGAAATCATAAAGCATAACAGTTACTTCAAGTGGATGAAATTATCTTTTGGATAAGAAAACAAAAGGTGTCTGTACAAAGTAGTACTATTTCCATTAAAACAGGTAAGGAAAAATCAAACAATTCCAAGTTCCAACAGTTTTGAATAAAAGTATAACATTTGAAGATTACTAGTACATATTTCTTTTTTGTTATGCAGTGAATCTTTTTCCTTTTCAATAAAATTTCAGTTAGCTGATGATTGACTAATTTAAGGTTAAATCTTAATTCCTGCAGTGTCCAGCCTGAAAAACTGGTTTACATACAGAAGTCAAGCAATTTTCTCCCTATGTTCAGCAAAAAAAAATAACTTTAGAACTTTTTTTGCCAAATAACTAATGAAAGGACTTATGAGATATTATATGCCAAATTAATCAGCATTTAATTCTGGATTTTCTAAAAATACAATATTTAACAAAAAAGACAACTACTTTTATTTTAATAGGACTTTTTTTAGAGTCGTAGTAAAAAAAAATGCACCTGACAACAAAAAAATGTATATATATAAATAAAAAAACCTATTAGACAGAAATGATTACGGTGCACATGAATAGAAAGGCTATTTATTTCTGAATAATAATAACAATATTTTTTCCCCCCAAGTGAATATTTATCTCATTTTTTAATTTTTTTCTCAGTACCTGGGTTCAAGCCCCGGGCAAGGCATGGATGTATGTGTCGTTTTTCACTGAGGTCCCGCCATTCTCTCAGACCTACTATGGCGTATAAACTGACAGGCTCCTGTCAGACCTCTGTGGCAAGCAGCTGCTTGAGGGAGTATTTTTTCCCCCATACTTCGAGAAAAGTCCAGACTTTTAGCCAATTGTGCTAAGTCAGATAAACAAGCCAACAATAGAATTAAAAAATAATAAGCAAAAGAAATAAGTCATGTTATATACCAAATTAAACAGAATTTAACTCCAAATCTTATGCAAATAAAACAATTTAGGAAATTTACAAGCATATTAGTTTTAATAAGCCTTTTTCAATGTGATATTGTGAAAAAATATATATCAGACTGCAATTAAGGCTCAATTTTAGAAAACCTGATGAATAAAAATAGTTAAATTATATATATTAATTGAAAGGAAATTTCCTCCTGAAATTGATTAAACGTGATTTTTATTTCTTTTAATGATTGTTCTCATTATCATATTTTATAAACATGGTCAGTGTTATGCAAAGTGACTTGGACCTTTTTTTTAAGGGGAGTAAAAACCCTTTCCGAAATTGCCCTCCCACAGAAGGACTAATTTCTGTGCCAAGGAAGTCTACTTTGCTTCCATATCCAAGAAATCATTCATTTTCAGAAAATGGTACAAGTTCAAAGTTTTTTACTAAAAAAAAACAAGAAATAATAAGAGTAAAATTACATATACCTAAAGGGATGTTAAATATAATATCTGCAGCCACTTTTAAGCCATCCGTCCTATGTAGATTGAATATCAATTTCTAGAAAGATTGATAAATCAGCCTACACAAATATTGCTAATTTATGAAAATAAATCTATAGAAATGAATTTACTTCCATAATCAAGGCCTCATTCATGTTCAGAAAATGGTACCAGATCAAAGTTTTTTTTATCAGAAAAGTAATTAAAAATAATGAAAAATTAGTATATAACTTAATGTGATGTTAAAACAAAATATCCACATCAACAAGTTGTAAGCCAGCCATTCCATGTAGCATAAGTATGAAAAATCAATAATTATCAATTGGTTGAAAGATCAATAATTTACAGAAATCTATTCAAATGAAAAACTAAGGTTTAAATATAGAAAAGTAAATAATAACTTTACCAAGGGTATCCAATATACTGTAAACAACCTAATACGGAGCCACTTAAAAGAACAAGATAGCATGTGTGAGCCACCAGCCTCCTTGAGCAGTGAACCATAATGTAATTAGGTTTCAGGATTGGGTGCAGCTGCACTAAGAAGGATGCTTTTACTTACAGTTTTAATTTTAAGAATGGGAAAGACACACAGAATGCTGAGATAAATGATAAAAATAATTCAGGGAACACTGATAGGTTTATGGCAGAAAGCCGTGTAAAACAGAAAAAAAAAATAGCAGTATGTACTTTGCAATTACTTCCAAAATCTTCCATTTTTAAAGATAGCAGATTTTTTTTTATTAATTTTTAAGAGATTTTCGAAATTTTAAGGAAAAATTTGTTGATAATAGTTGAAATCACTTGTGAGCTTAAATCAGGGGTTTGCTTCTGAAAAAAGTAATGTTAACAAATAAATTGGCAATACCATTTAGTGCCTCTAGGAAATGGCAATCAGATGGCTTTAACAAGTGACTTATATTGTAAGGTTAATAAAATATGCATTAAATGAAAAAAAAAATAATTTATTTTTCAAGCCTGAATTATATATTTTTATAAAATATATATAAGAAATTTTTACAATAGCAATTTTTTTTGTTGTACTAAAAATGTATACACATGCCCTCAGCCTCTCATTACAGATTCTGCAAGTTTATACAGATGACATGGACACTGGAAAGGTTAATAGAGGTCCAAAGTACTTTTTTTTCCCCTTTTCGACTAGAGAAGTGATTTTTACAAAAGTGGGAAATGACTGGAATTTCAACTGCATATTATGCACTGCTGCCTATTATATGATATTTTTTTCCCATTTTCACCTATTTCACAGTGAGTATACCCTATAATTTTCACCGATTCCTTTGGATTACACACTGAAAATTATGGTAAATAATTTTAAAAAGTTAACTAAATAAAATTTTTTGATATATTTATTGATTATATAACTTTGAAGAAAAACAAAACTGCAATTGCAAAAAGATTTCTTGGCTTTTCTCCTGTAAAAACAGAAGTTTCTAATGGAGTTCAAGCTGGAACAATGGTAGAACAGCTTTCCAAATGTCATTGATTCATTTATATACACTAATTAAATGCTAATGTGAATTGTTTACTGCTAAAGCATGAAGCAATATACCTTGCATGTTAATAAACATATTACCAGTTAAGGCATATAGGGTTGGGTTGTTTTACCTCTGAGCAGCACTTTTTTGCACACCATGAGCTAAATGGCCAGGTCACATGGACCCCGAAGGCTCAGAGAAGGTTGGGGGAGGGGACCCACTGGAACAGCTGTTGGGAGACAGATGGTAACCTCCCGTCAAGCCCATCCAGCGTGTTCTTTAACACGCACAGGGTATGGCTCTCCCGCACATGGGGCCATGGCTTAATGTCCCATCCAACGAATGGCGACCTTTCCAAGCCCATCGGGTCCCCTACTGACAGTGTGCAGGGCGGGGAATTTTGCGGAGATAAATCTCAACGCTGACCCAGCTGTTATGGCATATAATGCATTCACTTTGTTTCAAACTTCATAAAGCTAGCTATCATTTTATGTCAAAAAGAATAATCCCTTTGAAACAAATAATAAATCTACTGAAAATTTTAAAACAATCTGATAACAAATGAGAAAATTAATACTCACCAACTAGGCCTGTCATCACAGCTCCAACATAGTCAGTCAATTTGCTAATATGAGAGACAGTGGAGGGATCCAAAAGTTTGTCCTAAAAAATAAAAGCTTGTTAGCAAACAGTTTGTTTCCATAATATACAAATTAGATTTATTACATTTAAACTTTTATTATTATTTAAATAATTATCTCGTAAAACACAAACCTGTGTATGTCCCCCTCCCCCAAGAGTAAAAGGTAAACTCATTATTGCCAATGAAAACTTCACGATCTTCACATTCCACTATGAAAATTTTAAATTTCAAGCCTAAATACAATATTTGTTTTAAATTTTGGAATTTTCAACTTTTCCCCATTAAGAGCTTTTGCAAGATTCAGAAAGTGCAAATCATATTTCATCAATAACTATCCAAAAAAAATTTCTTTAAATTCATCTCTAAAAATAAACAATTTTCTATAAAATAAAAAAATTGAATCCCCCAGGTTTAAAATGTCATCCAATTTTGCCTATAGATACTTCATAATCTTTCCATTCCACCACCAAAATTTCAAATTATAACATAAATACATCGTTTGAAATATTTGTTTCAAATTTTGGAATTATAGCTACAAAAAGGTTCCATAAGTGCAAATAATAATATTTCATCAATTCTTATCAAACAAAAAAGAATTTTTAATTATCTCTATAAACAAAAAGTTTGATGTCTACAGGCAGACAACAAAGTAAAACTATTATCTTGTTTTTTTTTTTGCAAAAAAAAAAATATTATTGAATCTTGATATTGTGATGAAAAAGTATTAGACATTTTTAGTATTTTTATACTCACAATTGAACTATTCTAATATAAACTAATATTTTATAAAAAAAAGGAGCTATAATAATTAGATGAGTGTCCAAAACCAAACAGAAAACACTGATAAATAACATCTGCTATAATGTGCTGATCTTCATTTTGTTAACTGCAAAACAAAATCAAATAAAAATGCAAACAACCCTTTAACCTTTTGCTTACGGCTGGTACAGCATCTGTACCACACACTCAACCCACAAAAATCACGGCGCTGGTACATATGCTGTATCATGAATTCTCCCCCCCCCCCCCCCCCCCCCAGCGGCAGCTAATTCCTTCTGCTGAACAGCAGGAAACCGAGGGGTCGGTAGCATCCTGCTGGCCTGTTAGCATGTGACTGTCTCAATTGACCTGAGATCCAGTCTCCCACCATTCTATTGCATTCGCTGTAAACCAAAACAATCGGAGTAGAGCAAAGTTTCAGTAGCTGCTATCCATGCTATGTATAAATATATTTAAAAAATTTCTTTGTTTTCAAAAAAATGTTGAAGCATTCAAGAGCTCTAATCATCATCATCCTCAAGCAGCCATGGGCTACGGAGGTCTAACCAGACCATGCAATTTAGTTCTCCAAGCAAGTCTATCCTGAACTACATCTACTACATCTGACCACTGCACACCAATTCTAACAAGGTCCTGTTTGACATTGTCTGCCCACCGCATCCTAGGTCTCCCCTTCTTTCTGAGGCCTTTAGGCACACTGTTCATAACCCTATTCGCCAATCTATAATTATTCATACAAGCAGCATGGCCAAACCAACGGTCTCTCTCTCTGCACAATATGCTGCTTAAAGGAGGTTGCTGACTCCTTTGCCTAACCTCATCATTAGTTACAAAGTTGAACCACCTAATGCCCAAGATACTGCGTAAGCATCTGGAATCAAAAGCATCTAGTTTCCTGTTATCTTGTTTAAAAAGTCTCCAAGTTTCACTACCATAACTAACCCTAGAAAGAACCAAACTATTATACAGTCTAATTTTAGTCCTTAGTTGTATACGCCTATTTCTCCACACCTTCCATAGATTCTTAAAAGTCCCGGCAGCAATCCCTATTCATCTGTTAATCTCATGCCGCACATCACCAGTATCTGTTACATAGCTCCCAAGATAATTAAACTGTGACACCTACTCAAGACTGCAACCATTCAGATTAACTGAATCACAGCCTGCCTGACCAATTTTCATCACTTTAGTTTTCTCTCTGTTTATAACCAAACCTACTCTACTACCAGTCTCATCAACATCCCTAATGGAAAAATTCATCTCATCAACATCATTTGGCAAGAGGGCTAAATCATCAGCATAATCTAAATCAGAAATTTTAGTATCTCCAGTCCATTTAAGGCCAAAATCTTTCCCTTGAAGTGAATTTCGCATAACATAATCAATAACCAAGCTAAAGAGAAAAGGAGACAAGATGCACCCTTGTTGAACACCAGAAGTAATGCTAAACCAATTGCTACAAGCCTTACCAACTCTCACACACAACTCAGTGTTATTATAGAGAGCTTTCATTATGTTAACTAATTTGTCTGGTATACCATATGATTTCACAATCAACCACAAATTATGACGATCAACAGAGCTGAAAGCCTTTTTGAAATCAACAAAGCTAGCAACCAAAGGTTTCTCAAACTCTAAACATTTCTCAAGAATCTGCCTAAGTGAAAATATCTGATCCACACATCCCCTACCACTTCTGAATCCACATTGCTCATCACGCAATTGATGTCAACCAGATTCTTAATTCTATTAAGCACAATCATGGAAAGAACTTTACCAGGAACAGAGAGTAGACTGATACCTCTATAGTTATCACAAGAACTGCGATCACCTTTTTTGAAAATAGGGATAACAATAGCTCTGGTAAAATCCTTAGGAACCATGCCTTTATCATAAAAGATATTCAGAATTTCAGTCATCCAAGTGGTAACTGAAACATTCCCAGCTCTGAGAATTTCTGTAGTAATTTCATCTACCCCTGGGGATTTATGAAATTTAAGTTTAGAAACAGCCAAAATAACTTCAGATTGTGTTATAGGGCCAACATTAAAGCCACCAATGCATCTATCATCATTGCAAACAATAGGAATAGAACTAACTGCATTGTTTAGAATATCACTGAAATGCTCAGCCCACCTAGCCATGACAGAATCCTCCCCTTCTATAAC
The DNA here is from genome assembly GCA_038380435.1 of Ryuthela nishihirai. NCBI lineage: Eukaryota > Metazoa > Arthropoda > Arachnida > Araneae > Heptathelidae > Ryuthela > Ryuthela nishihirai. The sequence continues at coordinate 57,134,639 of JAWZYU010000029.1, read as the reverse complement.
CTACCTTGATCTTAAGAAGAATTAATAAGAAAGATTATTAATAAGAAAGATTCTTATCAGCAGCTAACTGATCTTTTACTCATTTATTAAGTTCTCTGTAATGCTTTCTATTAGGACTAGTAGGGTATTGATTAAGAACATTCCTGCAGTTCTTTCTTTCTGAAATAAGCTCAAGTACCTTGTCACTCAGATAATTCTGCTCCTTTTTTCCTAAAAGAGTACTGTTAGTGTCCAAAAAAGCCTGTTTAAAATGATACCATTCTTCCTCAACTTCAGTAGTAAGCATACCATGACTGTCATAATGACTAAGTAACCTATCATGGTAAGCTTTGGCCATAACTGGGTCTTTCAGAGCTTCAGTATTAAAAGCAAATTTTTTAACCCTAGCACAACACTTTTTACAAGATAATGGTCAGATCCAATTTCAGTTCCCCTATATGACCTGGTATTCCTAACAGACCTAGCCCATTTGCTGTTAATTAATATATAATCAATCATATTCTTATGCAGCCCATCGGGTGAAACCCATGTCTACTTATGTATGTCGCGGTGTTTGTAATAAGTGTTAGTTATTTTGAATCCATTGAGTTTACTTACTTGTAAGAGACGTTGCCCATTGCCATTGCAGCTACCAATACCAAAAGGGCCTAGAGGAAGAAATTTATCGACAGCTCTTTCAAATGGATGAGATTTTCACTGACAGTGATTAAGCGTTAAAATGAAGAAAAAATTATGGATTGTTCAACAGTATCTGCATATCTGAATGACAGAGAAGCAATTGCTCAGTTTTCAGATAAAAGACTAAATAGCACAGCACCCAACAATTTGAGAACAATGTGAATTGGGAAGTACATGTTACAGTTAAATCTCACATATTGCATTTCACTTCTTATAATGTATATTTCATAGTTATTTAGGAGATTAATCAGTTTTAATTTTGTTCATTGAAAATTATTTTTTATCAACTTCTTCGCCTTGCACTCCTGTCAAATCAAGGACTTTTACTGCTACACAAGTGTGTTACTGCTACACAAGTGTGGCTTTCTAATCTACACTGTTTTTCAGGCTGAGACCTAAAAAAAATACTGGGGGAGGGGAGACAAGAAACACAAATCAGTCTGAAAAATGTAAAAGGTGGGGGACAAGAAAAATAACACAGCCTGAAAAATATAAAAAAAAAAAGGGGGGGGGGGGGCAAGAGACTGAATTTCCAAGGCAGTATAACATTTCCCTTCATTTTACAGGTCTTTAAAAAAATTTCTTGAAAATTGCATTAAATGAAAGGAAGTTTAATATTTTTTTACCTTATGCCCCCTTGCTGCCAATCCCTCATAGATCTGGCTCTGCTGTTTTTGGACTCACCTACAGTAATTCCCTGCTATCAGAAGGAGAGTTATGTGATTCTTGCTTGACCTCTTCCAGGCAGAATGCCAGCCAAAGGTCTCAGCTAAATTATTTTATAATTGAAGGCTAACTTAGGCTGGAAGCTTTTCAGTAAACAGCTTTCCGACCTTAATTTGCTTTGTTGAGAACAAATGCGAAATTTATTGTTCCTAAATGAATTATTTTTATTAAGAAAAATCATTTAATTGAATATCAGAGGAAAAACCTCTATGCACACATAATTGTTGTTCAGGGTTCGAGCTAGGGGGGAAGGGCAAACTCCCCCTCCCATTTGAAAATGCTAGTAAGGGAATTAAAGGCCAAAAATGTTTGGAACTTCTGCATATTTCACATACTTTGCAAAAGAATTTTTATAAACCTCTAAAACGAAGGGGAAAATGTTAGACTAAAATGGAAATCCAGTCTCTTTGAATCCCCCCCCCCTTCCTTGGGTCAATTGTGCCGCTTGTCAACCCCACCCCTCTTATTGTTTTTCTAGATCCGAGCCTGTTCTTAATACTTACTTGAAGAGTACTGAGGTGTAAGAATATTTTAATATTTTAAAGAATAATATTAGAAATATTTATATTATTAGACTTATAAATTTTTTAATTTTAATTCTATTGCTTTTGTCTTTTAGTCATTTTTTAAAAGCATACAAATGAGCTAATGTTTTTACTTTGCTTGTCTATCTGCAGTCATTCGATTCTTTTGCTTTTAGAAATAAATAAATTATTTTTGTGTTCGCTAGGTAATAACAAAATATTACAATTCGCTCTTTTCGAATCTTCCAACAGCCATAATCACACACTCTAACGATGAAAAAAAGCTGAATATTGCAAAGGTTTAAACCATGAAATATCCCATTATGCATTATACTAAAAGTTTCTTGTATATGTGCTAGAAATTTTGGTGGTGGATTGTGAGGGTTGTGAGGTTTGCACTGATAACAATGATTTGTCTCTTACACTCAAGAGTGGATGGGAAAATCCCTATGAGTTTAAATTTCCATCTTTAGAGGGTGCTAAACATGAAAAATGCAAAATTGTATAAGAAAATTGCAAGCGATTTATTTCTGGCAGAAATCTGAAATTTTGGTGGTAGAGTTTCAAGAGTTATTACAATAATAGCAATGATTTGCACACTTTTCTAACAGTGGGAGAGGGAGGGAATGCAACTCATTTCATTTAAAGGAATAAATGAGAATTTTTTTATGTTTTATAACAAGCTGCTTGCCACAGAAGTCTAACAGGAGTCTCTCAGTTCAATACATCATAGTAGAAGGTATTTGAGGAAAGTAAGACCTCAGCAGAGAGACAACACAAACATCAATGCCTTACCTGGGGTTCGAACCCAGGTCCTTTTGATCAGTAGCCAAGCACACGCACCACTTGGCCATTTTATAAATACTACTAAAATATTACTCTGCATTTATTCCAATCATCCATTAGTTCAATTTACCCTTTTTAAAAAGTGTAAAAGTCAGAAAACGAAAAACTTAATTTTTGTAAACAATCATCTCATATTTGGCAGATGCATTGTGTTCCAGTTTGTTTTTGTAACTAAAAAGATAGTCACATTCTAGCACTTAGCCAAAGAATATTTTCCTTTGCATGGAGGGAAGGGGGGGAGACAAAAACTAATTGTAACGAAAAGACAAGAAAAAAAATTGCAAGTGGATTCTTTTTTTATTTGCTTCTCATGAAATACAGAGTGCTACCAAATCATTGGAGAATTTTCATAATATGGCAATAGGATGCAAAATATCAAACTCGAATTCCTGAAGAATAAACTTTTTTATAAGAATGAAGCTGAAAATTAATAAACTAAATTAGGTAAATCTAGACATCGAATTATTGGAATATTGATTCAGTATTCAAGATATATGGCAGATGAAGTATTGAACAAATAGTGTCACGGCTGCCTAAATGTTTCATCAAAATTGACGAAATTTTAAATAATTTAAGATTAACTTTTAAATGTGCAATTATTTTAGCAAATGGTTTGATATAAATTGTTAGGCTGGTATTTAAATATTTCAGGTACATTAAAATTTCAAATACTGTACAAACGTTACTGAAAAATTAAGATTTATATTTCTAATTTACATTCTTTATTCTTCAATACACTGAGTTTCTAATTTTGATTTCCATTGACATAATATAGAAATTCACTAATCATTTGCTAGGACTATCTATTTAATTATACGTAAGATAAAAGTAAAAAGGTTTGAAATGCAAAAAGGACAAGTTTTTCTTCTTTATAACTATATATGACTAAAAATACTAACATAATTTAGAGTTTTGAATTTTTTTTTTGAAATTGCCACGAAAATTGAAATAAATAAATAAATAAAAACTAAGTTCTACAGTCATCCACTTCCCCTTCCACAAGATATTTACATAAATAACAAAAAATTATTATTTCTCTCGAAAGTGAGAAAATTGGTATTTAAATTAGAAATGCTTATATATTGATATGCTTTGAATTGATTATTTTATTTCTGTTTTGGAAATTTGAGTATAAATTTTTTTGCTTCATTTGCATACTTTTAGAAAAATAACATAAAATATATCTACATATCAGAATTTTCTACATTTATGCTAGTTTCTAACAACAGCATATACGGAATGCGAAAACAATGTTACATTCTATGTTAGAAGTAAAACTTTTGCCATCTGCAAATGTGCTCCCTTCAATGTCCTTGACCTTCTCGACCTCAATGTGTTGACACTCACCAAGATGAAGGGAGGGTGAAAACTGCCCCTTTAGGAGAGATCAGGAATGAGGTAGATTACTGATCACACCCAGAGCAGAGCTTAAACCTTTAGCCGTCTTTTGAAGAAGGGGTTGGAATTCAGACAGTTTTCCCTCGTTTTCTTAGAGCACTTTGAGTTTTGGTGAGCCAATGTCTAAAGGTTAAAGACTGAGAAATAATTTTTAAAAAGTATGGTATTATTCAGTATTTAGTGATTTAAATGAAAAGACAACTTATTCTTTCAGAATTAAACAAAGCTTCACTGTTTTGCCCAAGCCCAGCTTGGGTAAAACATGGAAGTGGTTAACAACCAAGCAGAATATTTAATAATTTTTTCTGTGGATATTTTATAATAAAAAGTTATACATTTGATAATATATTGTTGGATGATATGATCTTGTTAAATTCACTGATTTCTCTGTATCAAACAAGAATTCCATTAAAAAGCATGGAATATGAACCCCTGACCTCCTCTGGTAATATCAAGTTGCTCTAAAGTACGGAGTTACCAGCCACAGATCAAGATCTGTATTTAATGATATGAACATTCCTTCCTGCAATACATAACTCAAATATGTATGAAGATAGTCTTCTTCACTTTCAAATAGTATATTGAAGTAATGGTAATATATACCATGAGTATTCAAACAGTTAGAAAATTTCTCAATGTTACTTCAGTTGGTCATTAAGTCACTCTGATACAGCAATATCAAATTTAAAGGAAAAATTCTCGTAAGCCAGATTCATATCATTCAATAGAGATCTTGCTTGGCAGCCAGTAGCCCAGTGGTTAGAGTATCTGTCATGCCATCAGGAGTTTCTTATCAAGATGATTCATGAAAATTTTCTTTAAATGTGATACTGACATATCAGAGACAATCATCTAGATTATTGTTTTTCAAACTTTTTTGACCACGACACACAATAAAAAATACATTTTACATTGTGACCCAATACACACACACATGCACATATACACCCAATTCTGTTTTTACACCATAGATAGGTTCCTGAAAAAACCATGCAAATAAAAACCGTGAAAAAAAAAAACACAGTGCACAATATGAAAAAATAGAAGACTGGTTCCAGACGTGAAAACCCAGTACAAATAATAAGTTGTTTTCAGACAAATCATATCAAAATATTTAATTAAATATTTATTTGATTTTTATTCATTTAAACACATTTTTTATTTTATAAACTTATAAAGATAATTATATGTACATATATAAAGTAAATTATCCTTCATAAAGAAAATAATATGTCACTAATTCAAAAATACAAAAGTGCAAAAAAAAAAAGACTTGCATATCAATCCATAGTAAATACACAGATTATGTAGAAATAGACTTCAAACATTAGTTAAAATATTATGAAAAAAAATTCATTGCCGAAAAATTCTCGTAAGCCAGGTTTATATCATTCAATAGAGATCTTGCTTGGCAGCCAGTAGCCCAGTGGTTAGAGTATCTGTCATGCCATCAGGAGTTTCTTATCAAGATGATTCATGAAAAATTTCTTTAAATGTGATACTGACATATCAGAGACAATCATCTAGATTCTAGTTCCCACCGAGTTGGCACTGAATTTTTTTTCAGAATATTTTAGACTTACATATGCTTATTAACTAGATTTTATTCATCTAGATTTTATTAGCACTTTCGGACAATAGACGCATTCGTTTGTGTAATAAGACTGGGATTAAATTCACTTTCATCGCTTCAAACATTTTGGCATCTGTGAAATATTTGGCATTTGTGTTCATACTCCAATGGTGAAATGCTCTCTGTGGCATGGGGAACCAAATTATCACTTGTTTCCAGTGATTCTGAAGTTTGATTAGTTTTGACAATGGACTCTGCAATCAATCATTGAGATCCTGCTTTAACTAGATCTTTGTACAGTTCTTGATAACAAGCCATACACGACTTCAGTTCACATTTAAACTGCTCAGCTCGTTCAACAATGGGATCACGTGTAAGAAAATTACTTTCCAATTTACTAGCCATTTGAAGCCCTTCTTTTAATTAAACCTGCAGTGAGTGGAACCTCTTCATCACCATCACTTTTTCTTTTTCATCAGGAGTCTCAAGAACAACTTCTATTATTTCATATTCAATAAGAATTTTTTCAACCAGAAATTCATCAATATCTGCAAACGAGAAATCATCGAATCCTTCTCCAACAAAGTGATAATATTAGGATATTCAGTCATATTTGGGGGTAATAGGATCTTTAGGTTTTTATACATTCTGGCCAAATAGCTTTCCAACATGTGGTTAAAATTGATGTTTTATCTTTATCTAGTTTATCCAAAATGTATTGGAATGTTCGTCTTACGTAGCAAGTTTTAAATGTGGCAATTATACCCCTGGTCTAGTGGTTGTATTAAGGATGTCGTATTAGGCGGCAGAAAACAAAATTGCACATTTGGATGTTCCAAAACAGGATGGCCAGGCACATTGTCTATAATCAAGAAAACTTTAAATTTGAGATTTTTTTCCTACAAATAGTGTTTAACTTCTGGAACAAACCATTCATTAAAAATTTCTTTTTTAGCCCAGGCTTTTTCGTTTGCCATCCAATACACTGGCAATTTATTCAAATCTACACTTTCATTGACCACGGTCTTAGGGATCGATTGATGAGCAGCAGTTTTAACATATGATCTCCTGAAGCGTTGCTGCAAAATAGAAAGATCACACAATTCTTAGCTGCTTTAAAGCTGCCAACAGTTTTTCGTGATTTTGCTACATAGGTTCTACTCAATTTTTTCCAAAAAAGATCAGTTTCATCTGCATTCCAAAGTTGATCAGGAGTGTATCCACCATCTTGAATGATTTGGGCCAATTTTGGAAAACATTCTTTAGCAGCCGGCTCATCTGCAGATTCAATTTTACCTTTTATCATTACATTATGAAATGCATGTCTTTGAAGAAATCCTACAAGCCAACCTGTACTTGCAGAAAATTTTCATAATTTTTGTGTAACTCAGCTGATGTGGTTGGTTCCATTTCTTGTATCTGATTATATATTCGTAATGCCATGTTTGATGGTATTTCCATCTAGAGGTATTCTTTTTGCAAGTTATCTTCTATCCACATTACTAGTGCCTTTTCCATCTTCACTTTTACAATATCTCTCATGTATGATGCTGACTTAATGCTTAATTTTGTTCCAGAAAGCACAGATTTTCTAATAGCATCGTCATTCAGACCAAAACATTTACCTATGGATGTTGAACCTTCTCCAGTTGCAAGACGATTTAAAATTTGGATCTTAGTATCCAAAGAGATAGCTTTCCTTTTCTGCTTTTGTATAGTTGAATTATCTGACATCGTGGTAAGGCTTATGAAAAATATTTGAATTGTAGTTAATAAATCAGATGATGAAAAATTGTAAAATTACCTATCAGCAAAATTTAATAACTTTATGTTATGCACACAAAACTTCAAAAAATAAAACAAAAATTTTTTCGATTTTTTTTCTATTAAACCTCTAAACACTACTAACTTTAAACATGAAATAAGAGATCAAGACTAACGTATATATTGAAGATAAAATTGAGGGGAATTTCCAGAACTCAATATTGCCACTTTATTCTGAATGAAGTAGGTTTTGTACAATTCTTCCATAAAATGGAGAATAAAATAGAAAAAACTTGTTGTGTAGTTATATTAGTGTAGTTTTTATTTTGGGGATTTTAATGCACAAAATGTGCATCTACAGTACATTTTCAAAGTTAAAACTACTTCGAAAAATGTGACCATAAAAGCTCTATCTTTGTTATAAATGTAAATGCTATTAATTTATATTTAATTTCACGATTAATTACTGTACAACTAAAATTTAAGCTCAGAGGAGTGCTTCACAATACCTTAGAGTCACAAATTCTTTGAACTGGTCTATTCTTACATTAAGTTTCTAATGCTATCTTCTAACAGCAACCCTTTCCTCATAAAGGTGATGTAGAAAAAAGAAACCATATTTACTGGTTCAGATCTTATCACTGTGGAAATCCCACTGGCACAGGTACAGATTGGCAATGATTGTTTCTGTTGACAGTGTAAGTCCAACAGTTGATCACAATGTCAGGAGACGTCAGATTTATGCTGTTGTTGCACTTTTTCAGTCCTTAGTTGTTAACAGTGACTGCTATCAAGACGTTCCTACTCACTGACAATTTCTGTATACCAGTCCTTTCACATTAAAGCATAGTAGTTACCTCAATTGAAGTTCACACATTTTATACTACGATGACATTATGATTCAGCGACTGTTAGCTCATCCTCCCAACTTAAATGATTTAAACATTCTCAACCTTTAAAAGATTTAAAAGAACTCTAAAAACACGGGTCCCTCCCACCTTGCTATGCATTTCATAGCTATGTTTTCATTCATTGCTATGCATTTTTCAGTACTCTCTCGCTGGTGTCATCAAGCAGTTACTCAGCGATCGTATGCTAACTCATACCCGTCGCTCACTGATGTCAGATTAACCTTACACATGATTTGCGCTGCTGCTCGTGCAACAGGAGATTCCATGGCGCTGATAGGGGTGGAATCTCCATGTTGCATAGCCGATGTTGATTAACATGTATTAACATATTTTCAGTGCTATTGAGTTGGAATTTTGTCTGCGGAGTTGTCAAAGTTTTATATTTAATTTCATCTATTTTGATTTTATTTTCTAACACTGTCTGTGCAAATGCAGCTGATGGATTTTTATTTTTAATGTCTATACAGTGTTTATTCATTCTCTGTTCATAGGTGCGATATATATTTTACCAATGTAATTATTTTTCCCTTTTATTTTCTGGATCAGACCCCCCCCCCCCCCGTGGGCTTAACTTTATCTCTATCGTTAATGACTAAATGCTTGATAGAGTTATTAATAACTGTTGGTAATTCTATATCGTTTTTTCGTAATACATGAGAGATTATTTCAGTTTGTGGGAAACTGTGTATATTTATGACTATTTTCAGGTTGATTGGGTGCAGGTTAAGTGTCCTTTTTACTGCGGTATTTGGCTTTTCCAATTGATTGATTGTCTTGGATATCCTGCATCACATGCGATTTGTTTAATAAACTGTAACTCTTTTTTTAAAATATCTTGTTTTTGACAGTATTGAATGGCTCTTAAGAAATACGGAGTGATAGAAGTTTTTTTATACTTTATTGGATGGGCGGCACAGTGATAAGATCTGAACCGGTAAATATGGTTTCTTTTTTTCTACATCACCTTTATGAGGAAAAGGTTGCTGTTAGAAGATAACATTAGAAACTTAATGTAAGAACAGACCAGTTCAAAGAATTTGTGACTAAGGTATTGTGAAGCACTCCTCTGAGCTTAAATTTTAGTTGTACAGTAATTAATCGTGGAATTAAATAGTTTATTACTGTGAGTTGTAAATTATTTTGCTAGGATTTTTTTCTTGAATAGGAATATTTTTTCAGAATTAAATTCAAATGAAAGTTTTTAAAAAGGCACCATTTGAACTGTGTTAGATCAAAATAAATTGTGTAAAAAGAGAATTTGAATTTTTTTCTAAACCGTGTTAAATCAAAATCATGTAAAAACAGAACTGGGTGTATATACTAAACTGAAACAAAAGTTTTTCAATTCTATTTCATAAAAAAAAGTGCTGGTCATGACCCACTAAATTGATTTCATAATCCACTAATGAGTCACAAACTGCAGTTTGATAAACAATGATCTAGATGGTTTGGTTGTTTGGGGTTTTATTGGGTATTAGTCACCTAGTTGGCTGAGACAAGTTGTTTGGATGTTTCACTATTATACAGAGAGGCCAAAAGTCATGGGAATAGCAGTTAAAGTAGAACTAGCACACTGTACTTGTAACTGATGTGTTGGACGTCAACCGCAGAATGGCACTACAGTAGCCTACAAGCCCAACATTCATTTCGGAGTAGTTGATTCAGCATGGCTGCACATTGTGAGTTGTCTCACTTTGAACGTGGCTTGATTGTTGGTGCCAGAAGGATGGTCATGCAATATTGGAGATCGTGCAGGAATTCAGTTTTCCCAGGTCTATGGTGTCAAGAGCTTATCGTCAATATTCTATTCATGGCATTTCCACATGCATAAACCAGCGAACGGAATGGCCATGTGCAATGGATGAACAGAACTTGCATTGGCTGTCATGAATGTCAATGACCAACAGTGGGCTACAGTGAATACCAATGCAGTGTATGGCTCAAGGATGACCAACCCATTATTAGGCAGAATTACTGCCAATTTGAATGTGGGCCAAACACAAAACGCTTCTGAAAGAACTGTCCGTTGCCACCAGCACTCCATTTGATTTGGAAACCAAAGACCCACTCGTGCGCCATTGCTTACACATTGTCACAGAGCTCAACAACTGGAATGGGCCTGAAGACATTGAAATTGGACAATAGAACAATGGTGTCGGGTAGCATGGTCCGATGAATCAAGGTTCCAGCTGTTTCGTGCTGATGGGCACGTTAGAGTATGACGTATGCCCCATGAACCCTTCCTGTCTGCAAGGTACTGTTCAGGATGGAGGCAGCCCTGTGATGGTGTGTTCACGTGGTATACATTGGGCTCTTCGTCTGTTTGGAGCAATCGCTGACAGGTATGAGATATATGGATATTCTCACAGATCATCTGCACCCCTCATGACTCTCGAGCACCCTGATGGTGAAGGAATATTCCAACAAGATAATGCAATGTGTCACCAGTCTTTGGTTGCTAAGAGGTGGATTGAAGAACACTCCACAGACTTTGCCAGCATGAATTGACCCCAGCCAGTCCCTTGATAAGAATCACTTGGAGCATCTGTGGAACACAATGGAAACAAGCTTATGATCCATGAATCCAGCACCACCCAATGCAACACAATTATGATCTACACTGCAGGATGTGTGGGCTGCCATCGTTGCAGAATGGTACCAGCAACTCGTTGACTCCATGCCTCGACATGTGGCTCACTGCTGAGGGCTCAGGGAGGACCAGCCCATTATTAGGCACGTATCCCATGACTTTTGGCCTCTCAGTGTATAAGTGGCTGTAATAACTTCAGTCATTAACATTTCTTTTCTCTTTAATAAAATGTGCAATATGACTGAAATAGCTGAAAGCTTCTTTCCTTGAGCTCTAAGTGAAACCAAAAGTCAGATGGGACTCTGTAGAAAATTAAATAGAAGGTAAACAACGCCACACATGATTGCTCTGCACCATTTTAGAAATAGTAGAGGTGAAGAGGACTTATTCTTTGGAAAATTTAGAAGAAATTATCCTGATGGAAGAAATACTATACTAAATATAAATACTCTCTATAGAGTTCCATTACAAGTGATAATGATGGAAGATTGTGAGTAGAGATCTCATGTTGATCTGGAAAATTTCCACCTGCTCCTTGATTTCAAGATAATTTTATATCATTAACCATATTTTAATGTTGTTTTATGAAGATCTTGTAAATGTAGTAAAAAGAGAAACTAACAGCTATGCTGATCAGTTTACAAAGTTGGCACTTAAAATAAAAGTTGCATTTTAAAAACTATAAAAATCAAGATATATTGGAAACATTCTACCTTAATTTTTTTAAAGATAAAATTAGAATATTTCTTGGAAAATTTTTGAAACATGGCACAGCACATAAACCAATATCACACTATGTACAATAATATCTTTATTCCTAACTTTTTTTCCCACCATTCATATTTGTTTTTATAGAGCAGACTAAAAATATGTAATTTTTACAGTAATTTTATATCCTAAAAAATTAAGATATAAAAATTACTATAAAAATTAAGATATATTAAAAATATTCTAATATCTTAATTTTTATAGTTTTTGGGATGCAACTGTTCTTTAAGTGCCAACTTTGTAAACAACTGATCTGCACATTTCTTAGTTTCTTGTTACTATATTTACAAGATCTTTATCAAAAAACATTAAGATATGCTTAATCCTTTAAGTGATAGAAGTTGATTAATCAGTTTCTGACATTTTTTCCCCCATTTAATATACAGGGTGATTGTAAATTCTTTCAACAAAAAAAGAGGGGTGATAGTACACATCAAGAAGAACAATTGTTGCAATGGAACCTAAGGTCACATTCCACTCCTTCCGTCAGAGAAGTGTAAAGTTACATATCCATGTTGTTCCTTCAACAGTGAAAACAAAGGCACTTAACCAATTTATGAGTTGCTTAATTACATTCGCATCAGAGAAAGACTCAAAGTAGCTGCTCAAAGTGGTGTCCGAGGGCGTTTATTGCACAGCCCACACCGGCGAATGAAGGACTGTCGCACCCTCTCATAGACTCCTGGTGTAGTGTTGGTCTTGTCCGCTGCAACACCGATTCTTGCGATGAGATCTTCCAGGGAGTCCACAGGTGTCTCGTACACAAGTGTTTCCATGTGCCCCCAGAAGAAGTCTTGTGGATTGAGGTCCAGGGAGCGTGGAGGCCAAGCCACAGGTCCACCATGTCCAATCCATCACCTGGGATATGTTGCATTTAGGAAGTATCGGTGTTCGATGGAAAAGTGTGCTGGGGCCCCATCATGCATAAACCACGTCCCTCTGCGTGGTGAGCGGAACACCCTGCAACAGACTGGGAAGCACTTGCTCCAGAAACACACAGTATGCTGCGTCGGTCAGTTGTTCTGGCAAGAGGTAAGGTCCCACCAACAATCACTCAGGATACCTGCACAGATGTTGACGCCAAATTTCTGCTGGTGTTTACGAGGGTCGGTGACGTGTGGATTTTCTTGAGCCCAAGAGTGCTGGTTGTGATTGTTGAAAATGCGTTCCCGTGTAAATGTGGCTTCATCATTAAATAACACTAATAAGGGAAATTGCGGATTAACATTGTTCATCTGGAGCATACACCTAACAAATTCTACCCGGCGGTGATAGTCATCTTCGTTCCAGGCTTGGGCCTTCTGCAGTGGAAAGGATGCATCCATGCCTCATGTAGGACATTCAACACTGAGGTTTGACAAACTCCCATTTCGGATGACACCACTCGCATATTTGTGGAAGGAACTTCTGCAAATCTCTGCAAGACACATTCTTCCATTTCCGGTGTCCACACACTTCACGAACGTTCAGTATCACTCATTGAGATAGCCAACGAGCCAGTTTCACGCAATCTTCGATCAACAAGGCGAAGGTCGAATGGTGAGAAATACGACGATTCAGAAATCTCTCACGGTACAATCTTTGTGCTTCACGTCCATTACCACCTGCTTGGCCATACATCAGATGCATATCCGTCAATTCCTCGTATGTGTAGTCTTCCATGTCCTTCACGAATACATCACTTATCATGTAACATTATCACGGTAATATCAATGAATGGGTTCGGCTGCGTTTTTTAATGTTTGTTCTTAATCATCTATGCACTTGCTCAATGCACCTGATTTGCATCTTGTGCTTTTCATGCACTGGTTGTAAATACTTGTGCATGCATGGTGTTTTTCGAAAGTACTCTTTTCTGGCGGAAGGACTGGAATGCGACCCTAGGTTCCATTGCAAAAATTGTTCATCTTGATGTGTACTATCACGTCTTTTTTTGTTGAAAGAGTTTACAATCACCCTGTATACATTTTTTGTTCAGAATTAAATGCTGTTTCTTTTAGTATGTAATATAAACTATTTCATTCATTAGTTGTTTTACAATGAGACTCAAAAGTTGCATTGCACTTTTAGAGAAAAAAATACTGACACTATAAGGATTAATGGAATAAAATTATCTTGAAAATTAAGATACAATAAAATTTTACTGGATCACCAAAATTAGATTATATCTTAATTTTTAAAGATAAAATTCCAATATTTCTTGAACTTAAAATTTTATGGGGAATGTGTTATAAACCAAAGCAGAAGTGGTACTGATCCACAAATGAAATGATAGATACTTCTTTTCTAAAATAATGCCAGAGATAAATTTAGACTTCTAACAAAATATCTGCATTTTTTAGACACAATGATAAATGTGATTTATCCACTTATCCTCATACAAAGTTGCATAAAAATGGTTAGCATACTGAATTTGACAGAATATTTCAGATATGTCTACACAATGGAACATAATGTTGTAGCACTGTATAGACTTAGCACTTGTTAGGTACTCTATAGAAAGTATATATAGTAGACAATCACAGTTTTACAACATTACTTAAGACTCACTGCGTGTCATTTCTGAAGAAATACAGTCTATTCTATTAAAACAAATATGAATGAAAAAAAAATGTTCATTTATGCACTGCACTTTGTTTTGAAATTTTTCATACTCAGTAAAATGTTTACTTGGTATTGAAATGTATAAATTGTGTTTTTAAAATGATATTCATCAGCATAAAGAGTACACATTATACAAGAATGCTTTTAACTGCATTCATTACCAAAATACGTAAATTATTTTTTCATTGTATTATTGAATAATAAGAGTTAATTTCCTTATTTATGATTAAATAGCCTGTTACTGATACACAATTTATTTATGCTCATAAATTCCCCAGAAATATACCATTTTTGTCATGAAATATTCAAAGGGTTGAGTTGTTTTACTTCTGAGTGGCACTTTTTTTTACACAATGGTCTGAATGGCCTTGGTCACAAGATCCCAAGGGCTCAGAGAGTGATCTACTATATAGCTATTGGGAGACAGAAGCCTTCCACCAAGGCCATCCAGAGTGTTCTTTAACATGTGCAGATCATGACTCTTCTGCACATTAGGCCACAACAAAATCACATCATCAGATGGACAGTGGCCTTTTCAAGCCTAATGGTGCCAAATTTTAGATGCCAGGAAGTTTAATGACCTTTCAACTAAATAAATGTTGCGAAATTTACTAGGTAAACTTAATTACTTCTTCAATCATTATACTGCCTCTTATACTATAGTCAATAATTAAAAGTCAGTAGCATACTTCAAGTTTATTAAAGAACATTGACTTAGTTGGTACATCTACTTACTGGAACTTTCTTTTGGGTAACCAATACAGCTGTATCCTTTCCTTTCAAGCCAATCGAAGTAAGTCCGCCTTGATTTATAGCTTTGAATGCATATTCTGTTGGAAAAAACAAAATTATAGCTTTACACAATGGGTGAATTAATTTAGTAATTACCGGACTTTTAGAAAATTTTCTATTACTAGTCAGAGGGAACCTCAAATTTCACATACACTATAACACTTTTAAACAACATTTGCAAAAGGCAAGTGGATTTTGATTTATTTACATAATAACAGGTAACTTTATTATTTCCATCTTACTTAGCACAATATGAAAAGAAATAGTTGCCACCAGTTGATCATAGATGGCGCCAATAGTTGGCGACAAAAATCATCGGTGAAAAGTTAAAAGGCTTAAATTAGTGGAAAAAAGATGAGTTGGCATTAGTTTAGTTCAATCGGTAAGAATACTCTGGCATGTTTCTGGAGAGATGCAGGCTCAAGTCCTGTACATCAGCGAAAACTTTTTTCACACAATACAGTGGACCCCCAATATAACGCGCATGTCGGGCGGGAAACAACACCCGCGTTATAAGGTGAATTGCGTTATACCGAGCGGCGAGGTGGCGACACAATAAATTTCACACTGTAAGCTTTTCTTTTACTCATCATGCATACAATAATTAAACACTATTCAAAATACATGCAGGAACTCAATACATACACAATTACTCAATACGCAGTAACAATAAAATGCGATACTCACTAACGCCGCACGGACCTATATAAACATGTTTGAACTTATCGCGAACATCGCCCGCGCTATAACCGAGTGCGCGGTATAGCGAGCAGTGCTATAACGAAGGTCCAATGTATTTATTGATATGTTGAGGAAAAAACATTGCTGAAATTTGATATTAACTCCCATTATATTTTTGCAGCAACTGATCAATTAAAAACATAATAAGGAGTGGGAACATTTGGAAAAATCTAATCAGTTATTACCACATGCCAGAGCAAAAGACAATTGTGAACATGGGAAAGAGGAGTAAAAAAAATTATCCTGTTTTTATGTGCATTAAAGAGCACGCACTGAAATTAATGATACTATATTCAATGGTGAAAGTTGATTGCTCTTTCCACTGGGAATATTTTAGTGGAAATTTATCTTGGCTTGAAAATGAAAATTTTGAAAATGAAAATTGAATTATTGTAAAATAGCAGGCCATGGCAGAAAATTTCCCAGCCTTTATATTGTATTTTGTCACCTGCTGTACCTTTAACCATTATACTGCTATGACATAGAAAATCAGGTTTGTAAAACCTGCATATATGGTCATGAACCATAAAATCAGTCTTCAGTACCATAAAAAAAATTCAAAAATATTAAGCTTGAACTACCTTTTTTATTTATATATGTAAAGCAAGTATTTCATGCTTTTAAAAAATGTTAATTTTCTCAATTTATTCTACTTGATGTTTCAGAAAAGAAAAAGCCCTTTCTCATGATCAAACTGCTATTAGCACAGCCCAGATAATGTCTTTGCCATAGCTGTTGTTCTATTTTTAGGAACATTCCCACAAGCTAGATGAGAGCTCCAGAGAGTTATTTTGCAAACATCCCACCACCTGTTTCTCAATAAAATGAAGTCAGTTGCCAAGGGGCCATATGTGTTTGCACTATTTCAGTACATTTTGTGATTAAAAACAGTTTTAGCATTTCTAAATTCTTTTTATATATTATCTTTTACAAATGGTATACAAAGAGAAAAAAATCAACATTTCTTTGATCGTATGATCAGCAATGTTATAGGTGGGTGATATTGATCAGTAAACATCTGGTTTTGATTTAAAACTGTATGGGTTGGGTTGTTTTACTTCTGAGTGGTGCTTTTTTGCACACCATGGGCTAAATGGCCAGGTCTCAAGGACTCCCCCCCTGAACACTCAGAGAAGGTTGGGGGAGGAGACCCACTGGAACAGCTGTTGGGAGACAAATGGTAGCCTCCTATCAAAGCCATCCAGTGTGTTCTTTAACATGAACAGGGTATGGCTCTACCGTACACGGGGCCATGGCTTAATGTCCCATCCGATGGATGGCAGGCTTTCCAAGCCCATCGGTGTCACCTACTGACCATGGGCAGGGCGAGGAATTTTGCAGAGATAAGTCTCAATGCTGAGCCAGCTCGGGCTCGAACCTGAGAAAACAGTGTGCATGTTAGGCTGTGCAACTCAGATATTTCAGAAAGTAAGTGCTTTTGTGTTTTCTTTTGCTGATGAAATATAGTTTAAAAAAATAATGATGGACAAATACTTTATAACATATGGATATCAATCATAATGGATATTACTTGAACAGGAAAATCATGAGTTTTTCCTAAACTACAATATTTCATTGACTCTTGGAGTGATTCAGATAAATTCTGACTTTTTCTCAGATTCAATCAAAAAACAATGAGGCTATTAACAAATCTGATGATTTGTTTGAAAGAATACATGCATTAGATACTAAGCACCCACTTTTCAGAAAAGCACTCCTTGAATGGTTCTCAATTGGTGGAAATGTCGAAGAAAAAACTGAGGCAGTAACTTTGAAAATGGAACTCAAAACTTTGAAGGCATTCCACACTTAACTAAAAAAAACTATGGCTAAAATGTTGTAAACTTGATTCTCATCAGTCAGTGAATGGTAGAAAGAAAGCTGAAGACTCATGGCAGAATGTGATCAAAATATTTAATAACAATGAGGCTGCACTATTTTTTAAGCTGCTCCAGATGGTTAGCATGCTTGGCTATTGTTCAAAGGACCTAGTTTCAAGCCTCAGATAAGGCATGGATATTTTCTTCCTTGGATTGTCTGAGATATTGCCTTCGTCACAGATCTCTGGTGTATTACACTGACAAGCTGCTATCAGAGCTCTGTGGTATGCAGCTGCTTGAGGGTTAATTTATTTTTTTATCAGAGGACTTTTGTTTACAAGGCAAAGCTGATACGATGGAAACAATCTTGTAAATGAAACAGCCTTCCTTGCAGTAAAAGCTCCCTCTTCTGCTTGGAAGAAATGCTCAAAACTTTCACTGTTTCAAGGATATTAAAATTTTGCCTGATGTGGATCAGTTTTGAAGTGTGCAAATTTGTGCTCAGAAAATGGCAGCAAAAGGGAAACAGATTCTGCTAATTACTGAAAACTGCACATCCTAAATTTTAATGATTCATCATCAAGTAGCCATTGGCTATGAAGGTCCAACCAAATTATGCAATTTAGTTCTGCAAACACATCATTCCTGAGCTACATCTGCTGCATCTGGTCTCTTTGCACAGTATGTTGCTCAAAGGAGTGGTTAGAGTTCAAAGTCTTGCTTGAGTGCAAGCAGCAGACACATTGGTAGCCTCTCTGTTCATCAGTGAGGTAGGTCCCCTGAAGTGTTATCATTGGTACAAATTCAATATTTTTTTGGTACAATTTGTACCAACATAATTTGTACAAATTGTACCAAAAATTTAAAAAATTTTCATTTAAATTTTTTTTAAACTATATTAAATTTTTTAAACTCAATATTTTTAATGAATTAATAAAGCAAATCTACATCAGTACACCAAGTCTGGTCTCATCTACCACAAAAGCAGAGAAAATCCTTCAGTCACAATCGCAATTTGTATATTTTCCTCTTAGGTTAAGCGATTATAACTCCTTACAAATTTATTTTTTACTCAAAATATTTCAGACAATTAGACATCTTATGTGTACTAACATTTATGCCAAAGTTCATTGAAATCTGTGAAGGGTGGTTAACTTTTTCCAGAATTTTGGTTGATTTGAGATGGAATGACCCATTTCCCCTTTTCAGGGGAAGGGGGAAAGAAACATGAGGGTTCAATTTTTTATAGCCTATGACACTCCCTGAGTCACAAACTTTTATTTGACACATAACGTTTGTCATGTTTAAAAGATGGTGGAACAATTGTTTTGACAAATCCACAAACTGACAAAAGATGACAAAAAAGCAATAGGAAGGCAGGTAAAAGTAATTTTTATTTTGTCATTAGGGTTTCATAATATGCAGAAGTATGTTTGCTCTATTACCTTTTACGTTATATTTTGTAAATTACATAGCTTATATTGTATATTTTGACAGATACAGAAAAGTCAGGTGACTGATCAAACTACTGTGCATTTATTTTATGGTTTAAAAGTGATCCACTGATTTTAAATTAAAAACCTAAAAATTTTTATTTTATGGTTTAAAAATGATCTATTTTTTTTGGCATTTTTGTTAAAATCTATTACACAAACCAACTGTTAGAGCATCTGTTTCATGATGGCCCCTAAAACTCTACCTTTGAGTGTATTGAATAACCAAATTTTTAAATTGATATTCTTTACAATGGTACCTAATGGTAGAGCAGCTTATATGTCAATAGGTCATTTAAGTACTTTAGGTTTTACATTAAAAAGAAAATATTTATCTGTTTTTAATTTTATTGAAATGTTAATTTTAAAATTATGTTTTGTATATTTTTAACTTTGGGATGATTTGCTACTGAGAAGAAATTGTTTAAAATTGAATTACATTTTGAAATGAAGCCATAGTGTGAAAATTTGGTACTTTGGATTTGTGTCCTTTATCAAATATTAAGGGATAAAAAGTCATTACCCACGATCAGTTTTACTCTTAATATCTTGCACATTTGTTATTTCAGTGCAATGTGGTTTAACACGAATAGTTTTCTGAAAAAAAAAACAACAACAACAACAAAAAAAAACAGAGTTCTGTCATGAGTGGGAAACAATTTTTTCAGCTAACTATTCATGGTCCCACGTGTACAGGATATCTTCTGTGATACTCTACTAATAAATGTGTTTTATCACAAATGATAGGGAATATTTTAAGCTTCACTACAGTTTTTGGACCATTATATGTCATAGTTAAAGATTTAGAATTAATGTGCAAACTCTTAACACACCCTTTAAATGGCCATTCTTTGTTTGTGGAGACTATAGCTCATATACACTAGCTGCCATGAAACATGAAAAAATGAACCAATATACAACTCATATTCTTCATTTATATAAGGCTACTAGGAGAACATATAACAATGATGCCAGAAATGAATTTAGTGAAAATTTGTGTAATAATTCAATATAAGTAGACCTCTGCCTAACTACCAACTCACATAGCATGATTTTGCATAACAGATAGCCTCTCACAAACCCCCTTATATTCACATAACAACTGCAACCTTGCACAGCGACTAATTTATGATGGGCATGGAACTTCTCGAAAACCATCCTAGTAGCCCCCAGCAAGCTAGAGTCAAGAGTTGTCAAGAGTTGTCTTTTTTTTCATTGACTGTTGTGTTTTGGTGTTCAGAGTCCTGTGCCAGACTTGGTGTTATTATCATAACTTCTTAACTACTTTCTGACTAAACTACTTTATGATAACCCCTAAAAGTGAAAAGGAATTGGAAACTAAATAAAAATCATTGAAAAGCATTACAAATGTAGAAAAATAAATGAATCTGTCAAGGAATATGGCCTGGTCCATTCTACTGTAAGTACCTGAAAGTAAGAGATACTTCCAAATAGAAATATTATTTTACTATTTCTATGCATTCTTTTATTTATCAAGCTTCCATCGCTGTTTTTTTACAATGGGCATATAGCTTCCAATTTCAGCCATGGAACTTTTGAAACCCATCCTAGTAGTCCACAGCAACACCTAGTCACGAGTTTAGTCTTTTTATTGACTGTTGTGTTTTGGTGTTGAGAGCTCTGTGCCAGACTTGGTGTTATTATCTTAACTTTTTAAATACTTTTAGACTAAACTGCTTTATGATAACCCCTAAAAGTGAAAATGTGCTTAAATGCTGTTAAAACAGTAAAGTGCTTCAATGTATTTACAATATATTTGTCATAATTTATTTAAATTATACAGTTGAAATGTTATAACATATGTTTTTAGTCTCCTTAACATACGACTCCTATATGCATATAACTTATCTGTATAATGGCCATCATTATGAAAGAATCTGTAGGGGGTGATACTTACCAAATTATTCTTTAGTGCATACAATTGCAGTTTGTGATGTTCAGCTCACTAGATGGTGCCACAAGTGGTAAGTGAACATTCATACGGTGTAAAGTAACATAAGTGAATAACGTACAGTATAGCTTTTCATCATATTGAACAATATTTCCCCAGGTCAAACTGTCTAAGGTGAACAAAAGTTATAAGTTTAGTTTCAGGAGATTTTAGACTATTCATATAATTGTATTTCTTTAATGCAATTTGATTTAATTCCCATATATGTAGCTTAAAGGTATTGGCCCCCACCATTGAAGGTTCTAATAAATTTTTATTAAGTATCGTAGGGAAGAAAAAAAACCAACGTTTTTCTCACTCATTGGAAGAAAAAACAATGTTTTTCACACTCATCGTCATTCAAAAACAGTCAAAAAAATACTTAGGGAACAGCAACAAGAACTGCCAAGGCCGCATAAGGGATTTTACTGCATTTAAAAATCACTTCTGAACTATAAGAAGAAACTGTTCCCAGGCTATAAAGTGCTATTGGTCTGCCATTCTAACAAGTTTCTATTGCATGAGAGGAGCAAAAATTTTAACTTGGTTTAGAAAAACAGCTATTATGTCGGCTTAAGTTGCTTTATTCTGTTATTCAAGGCTTAGAGTTTAGTCAACCAGAAACAAAGATTATGTGCAAATTTTACATTTTAACATTAATCAAATAACTTTTATAATACAACACACACAACTAGCAGAAACAATTAACAAAAATGATCTTACCAACTTGATAAAGACGTCCTTCTGGAGAAAATATAGTAATATGACGATCAAAACCAGCACTACTACCGCGAGCCATGACAAGCCGAATTCGGTTAAAGCTGTTGCCACATTCACATAGCTATATTAAGAAAGTTGGCAAAAATAAAGTGTAGAGCATTTCGAAAATAAATGGAATAAAACAGTAGGCGGGGAATCCAAGCGTGCCATTAACACAGACTCATTTCTCACGTGACAGCAACCGATAGGCAATTTCTACATAGGTTGTTGCGTTGCCTACGTAATGGGAATGCCTGTCGATTTGAAAAGGTGGTGCCTGAAGTTCCTACCAGCATCGCTGACTTCAGCCTTTAGCAGAGGAGGAACAGGTCTTTGCCCCATGCCTGCGATCAGGGGGCTGTTTGATATTGTTGGCCCTACCAATCTCAATAAACCTAATTTTTTTAAAAATCCTACTAATCATTTTCTCTCTGCAGGAACGTGGAACGTGAGGACATTACATAGAGATTATTCTCTTGATGTCCTCATGCAGGAATTCCAGCGCTATACCCAAGATAGTCTAGGCTTGCAAGAGACCAGATGGACAGATAAAGGTGAGATACTTAAAAATAACTTTAAATTTCTCTTTACAGGGAGGGAGGATGGAAAGCATCACCAAGGTGTGGGTCTGCTGCTCAGCAGACATGCTAGTGATGCTCTTCTAGGATATGAGTGCATTAATGAAAGGTTTCATACAGCAAAATTACAGACAAGTGTTAAAGACTTGAATGTTATCTGCTGTTATGCCCCACTGAGGATGCTGATGAGGATGAGAAGGATAGGTTTTACGGACAACTTCAGGATATTTTGAATTCTGTCAAGAAAGGAGATATTACCCTTGTTCTAGGTGACTTCAATGCCAAAGTTGGTACTGACTCTGATCTTTGGGGAGGGGTGATAGGCCCTTTTGGTATTGGTAGCTGCAATGGCAATGGGCAACGTCTCCTACAGGTAAGTAAACTCAATGG
Organism: Ryuthela nishihirai; assembly: GCA_038380435.1. NCBI lineage: Eukaryota > Metazoa > Arthropoda > Arachnida > Araneae > Heptathelidae > Ryuthela > Ryuthela nishihirai. Next base: position 57,111,733 of record JAWZYU010000029.1, on the reverse strand, counting down.
TTTCAGAATAACTAACACATATTACAAACACCGCGACATACATAAATACACATGGGTTTCACCTGATGGGCTGCATAGGAATATGATTGATTATATATTAATTAAGAGCAAATGCGCTAGTTCTGTTAGAAATACCAGGGCATATAGGGGAGCTGAAATTGGATCTGACCATTACCTTGTTAAAAGTGTCTTGCAACTTAAACTTAAAAAGTGTTGTGCTAGGGTTAATACTGAAGCTCTGAAAGACCCAGTTATAGCTAAAGCTTACCATGATAGGTTACTTAGTCATTATGACAGTCATGGTTTGCTTAATACTGAAGTTAAGGATGAATGGGGCCATTTTAAACAGGCTTTTTTGGAAACTAACAGTACCATTTTAGGAAAAAAGGAGCAGAAGAGGCAGAATTATCTGAGTAAGGCACTTGAGCTTATTACGGAAAGAAAGAACTGCAGGAATGTTCTTAATCAATACCCTACTAGTCCTAATAGAAAGCATTACAGAGAACTTAATAAACGTGCAAAAGATCAGTTAGCTGCTGATAAGAATCTTTGGCTTGATGGTTTGGCTGACAAAGCTGAGGAAGCAGTTAGACAGCACAACAGCAGAGAGCAGTACCAGATAGTTAATGTTTTGTGTGGTAGAAAACGGACAGGTATACAGGGATTGAAGGATAAACAAGGTAAGGTTATAGAAGGTGAGGATTCTGTCATGGCTAGGTGGGCTGAGCATTTCAGTGATATTCTGAACAATACGGTTAGTTCTATTCCCATTGTTTGCAATGATGATAGATGCATTGGTGGCTTTAATGTTGGCACTATAACACAATCTGAAGTTATTTTGGCTGTTTCTAAACTTAAACTTCGTAAATCCCCAGGGGTAGATGAAATTACTACAGAAATGCTCAGAGCTGGGAATGTTTCGGTTACCACTTGGATGACTGAAATTTTGAATAACTTTTATGATAAAGGCATGGTTCCTAAACATTTTACCAGAGCTATTATTATCCCTATTTTCAAAAAAGGTGATCGCCGTTCTTGTGATAACTATAGGGGTATCAGCCTACTCTCTGTTCCAGGTAAAGTTCTTTCCATGATTGTGCTTAAAAGAATTAAGAATCTGGTTGACAGGCAATTGCGCGATGAGCAATGTGGATTCAGAAGTGGTAGGGGATGTGTGGATCAGATATTTTCACTTAGGCAGATTCTTGAGAAATGTTTAGAGTTTCAGAAACCTTTGGTTGCTAGCTTTGTTGATTTCAAAAAGGCTTTCGACTCTGTTGATCGTCATAATTTGTGGTTGATTGTGAGATCATATGGTATACCAGACAAGTTAGTTAACATAATGAAAGCTCTCTATAATAATACTGAGTCATGTGTGAGAGTTGGTAAGTCTTGTAGCAATTGGTTTAGCATTACGTCTGGTGTTCGACAAGGGTGCATTTTGTCTCCTTTTCTCTTTAGTTTGGTTGTTGATTATGTTATGCGAAATTCAATTCAAGGGAAAGATTTTGGCCTTAAATGGGCTGGAGATACGAAAATTTCTGATTTAGATTATGCTGATGATTTAACCCTTTTGGCAAATGATGTTGATGAGATGAACTCTTTCATTCGAGCTGTTTAAGAGACTGGTAGTAGAGTAGGTTTGGTTATAAACAGAGAGAAAACTAAAGTGATGAAAATTGGTCAGGCAGGTTGTGATTCAGTTAATCTTAATGGTTGCAGTCTTGAGCAGGTGTCACAGTTTAATTACCTTGGGAGCTACGTAACTGATACTGGTGATGTGTGGCATGAGATTAACAGACGAATAGGTGTTGCTGCTGGGACTTTTAAGAATCTATGGAGATTGTGGAGAAATAGGCGTATACACCTAAAGACTAAAATTAGACTGTATAATAGTTTGGTTCTTTCTAGGGTTAGTTATGGTAGTGAAACGTGGACGCTGTGTAAACAAGATAACAGGAAACTAGATGCTTTTGATTCTAGATGCTTACGCAGTATCTTGGGTATTAGGTGGTTTAACTTTGTAACTAATGATGAGGTTAGGCAAAGGAGTCAGCAACCTCCTTTAAGCAGCCTATTATGCAGAGAGAGACTCCCTCAGAAGGAGGGGGAGACCTAGGATGCGGTGGGCAGACAATGTCAAACAGGACCTTGTTAGAATTGTTGTGCAGTGGCTGGATGCAGCAGATGTAGCTCAGGACAGATATGCTTGGAGAATTAAACTGCACGGTCTGGTTGGATCTCCGTAGCCCATGGCTGCTTGAGGATGATGATGATGATGATGATGTCGATTTCAAGAAATGAAGCGGCAGCAACACTAGTTACATTTTCGTCCGCTTGGCCGTACTATTTGGCGCTGGCGATCCGCTGTTTTGCTTGTTACTTGCTTCGTAGCAGTATAGGTTATTAGGTTGTTTACCGCTTGCTTCAAAATTGAATTCTGATACGGGTTTGTTCGTAAGTAATTAGTTACTATTCTGTCTACTTTCTGCTGTTTTTAAGTAGAAGTCTGAACGATGATGCAGTATTGTGTGATGTTTTGCAGAAGCAAAACTCAGTTTCTATCGAATCTATTCCAAACTGTATCTGCAAGACACGTGGCTGCAGCAATATGTCGGCAACGTAACGATGATATGAGTAATTGGAAAAAATATCTGAGATCACTTTTGTATAAATAATATTTTGGTTTTTTTTACAATATATGGAACAGACTACACTGCCCTAACAAAATATTAGAGAATTTCTGTGTTATATGAATGGAAATCTTACTATGAATTCAATATTATAATTTTATCTATTTGAATCTCGATTTTCAACAGCATTCGTCTGGTATTTAAGGATTCATTATTCACGTTTTTATCTCTGAGAAAGATTCTAGTTTATTGTACTTGATTAGCCATCTGTCTGATTCTTTACCATATGACTTCGACCAGATCTCTATATACTTACCATTAGCTTAGGTTAGCTTACCGTGAAACGGTGCTGCCCTTATGTGCGCCCTTGTTAACACGGAGAATCGCGGAAATCGGCAGGCACTTCTTCCAATGTAGAATTGGACGATGCCAGTAGAAGCAAAGAGCTAAAATGCCTGCAATGACTTCTGTTCAGGATTATCCACCAGCTGATAAACATATCCTGTGAATCTATTCACTTGGGGCTGTCAACACACAAACAAACAGAAAACAGAGTGGAAGATTGTTCCTCCACAGAAGTCCACCAGTGCAGCAAATTCAGGACCATAATCAAGCTCAGAGTCATATATCTATCCAGTCCAGTGGGTTTATATGGTCAGCACCAGGATCCTGTGTGGTTGACCACTCCTCAGCAGAGTAGAAAAAAAAGAAAAGTAGCCAGTGTTGTTCAGATCAGTAGGCCACACTAATCTGACAGCCATCCACTTCCGTTCACTTCCGCAAGAGAGTATCTCTTTTGAAAGGTACTAACGGTCTGCACCACGAGAAGGCGGGTCGGACATTAGGTGCTAGGCCTGGCCGGTTCTATGCATCATCACAGGGGATTGGTGCATAGCTCTCCTTCCAGTGACTACCTAACTACCATTTACGAATAGGAGAACATTTTTTGAATTGCTCTAACTTCTAAAATACGCTTTTTTTATGAAAAAAAAATGTGACTGAATATAATTTAAGGATCTCACTTAAATCTATTTAAATAATGATTCAACAACATGCTTTCAGTATTTAAAGAGTTATGTAAGCAGAAACATTTACCAAGTCAGCTCGTTCGCAGAACGATGAAAACAATTACATAATAAATTTGATAAATCTGTTATTGCCCTCATTTTAACTTGTTTTAATTAACCTTTAAAAGACCCCATCTAGAGGCCCTATATAGGTAGAGGTTGGCCATCTCAAAATTGGACGCCATGTGTTGTCGTCGCTCGGATTGTTTAGCGTGCATAGCTGAATGTTCCGGATTACTTATGGATTCTGGAAACTTATGATACATTAGATCCAAATAGATTAAGATAGACGGATTCCCCTGGTCCATAACCAATAATCGGCGGGCAACTAACAGCCGACTCAGAACTGGCACGTTATGGTTATTTGAGTGAGTAGATAATGCATGGATTCTGGATACGTTATGGTATATCTGGATTACTTATGGATTCTGGAAAAGGGTAAGGTAATATTTGATACAAATTTCAGTGTTCATGACTGGAAGCACTTTAGAAAACGGCTAAAAAAAAGGGAAAGTAAATTTTACGCTTTTTTTTCTTTAAAAAATAAGATATAATTTCGTTTTGTTGTCTTGTCTGTCTGTAGACATCGAACTTTTTTTTTTGAACTAAAAAATTCCTTTTGTGTTAGATAGGAATTACTGATATCTTACGATTTGCATTTTCTAATCTCCCAAAAGTTATAACTGCGCCCTCTAACGGTGGAAAAATTTCAATATTCCAAAATATCAAACGAATATTCCAAACGTTGTAGTTATGTTAGAAGTTTAAAATTTGGGTGTTGAAATGTGAAGGTTACGAAGTTGCCACTGGAAACAATCACTTAACCCTTTAGACCAAGGGGAAGGTGAATGCAATTTTTTTTTGTTTTAACAGAAAAGTGTTTGTTTTTAGCGATAATTTAAAAATTCTTTTTGAGTTGGTCAGGTATTGATGAAATATTACAATTTGCTTTTTGCGAATTTCCCAAAAGCTAAAACTGTGCTCTCTAACGGTGGAAAAACAATCGAAAAAATACCAAAAATTTAAAACTTATATTGCAAACGATGTAGTTAAGCTAGAAATTTGAAATTTTGGTGGTGGAATGTGACAGTCTTGAAAATTCCATTGACAACAATGAGTTGACCCTAAGCTCAAGGTAGGTAAGAAATGGCACAGTTTCGTTTTAAGAGATAATTGGAAATCTCTATTTTAGTTGGTTACTAATGAAATGTAATTCGCATTTTCAAAGGTAGTTTTAATTTATGTCATTAGAGATCACCAAATATCGAAGCTGCAAAACTGTTAACGAATGTTTCAAGTGATCTCTTTATGGTAGAAATTTCGGCAGTCGAGTTCTGTTATGGTAAAAATTCCACTGGCAGCAATGATGTGCATATTATTTTCAGAGGAGCGAGAGAAAAGCAACTTTCAAAATCTAAGAACTAAAATAATAATACTTTTCATATTTTATAATTACTAATAAAATACTACTATGTGCATTTCCCCCATCATACATTAAAAACAAAATAAATAACCCCTCAAGCAGCTGCTTGTGCATAGGTCTGACAGGAGCCTGTCAGTCAATATGCCATAGTAGATAGTCCATGAGGATGGCGGCACGAACATTCATAATTAAAACTTTTAAGGGATGAAAAAGTAGGCAAAGGAAGAACTTCCTACTCTTTGAAAATGAGATTCCCATATGTGCCCTCCCCCCGATAGGGGACCACCTTGTCGTGGTGGGGGGGGCCTAGGGCCCAGCAACCCGGCTGAAGGCTGTGCCGACCGGATTGGCGTCCCGGTTGGACATGGTTAAGGCCAACCGAGGTTGAAGATGCTGCTGGCCGGCTTGATTGCCGGTTGGATGGTGACGGCGTCGGAGACCTCACCTCTCAGGAGACCTGTGTGGTCTGTTCGACGGCTCTGCCGAAAGGTCTGAGCCCGCCTTGTAGGCACGAGCTGAGTTCATAGTGGTTTCAGTGACATCTCCCTTATGGTGATATACAGCCTTGAGTTGTGGTGCACTGGGAATGTCGCGTATTTATTACGTTGTCCAAAAAGTCTGGGTCTTACTAAGAGTCTCCACCCCGGGTGCCGATCGAGCCTGGATCTATATATCCTTGCACATTTGCAAACCGGGGAATAGTTTAAAGTAAGGTTTCTTCCGGTGGTCAGCTTTCCTTCTATAGGACTGCTGCCATGTGAGGCTGGGGTTGAGGTGCTCCTATAGGGCGTATTCCTTGCCCCCGGCTCTAGATGGTATTGGCTTTTCATAACCAGGTAGTGCTGTACAAGCGGAACCGGGAATTGCCGTGGTTGCATAAGATCGCAACAAAAGACATTTATATGTGCCAGAGGTGATATGCATTCTTCTAGTGGGGCGGGGGTGGCTCAGTCGGCAGCGTGCCAGGCTCGTAATCTGTAGTTCCGAGGTTCGAGTCCCAGCTGGGTCAGCGTTGAGATTTATCTCCGCAAAACTCCCCGCCCTGCCCACGTTCAGTAGGGGACACCGATGGGCTAGGAAAGGCTGCCGTCCATCGGATGGGACGTTAAGCCGTGGCCCCGTGTGTGGGAGAGCCATACCCTATGCACGTTAAAGAACACGCTGGATGGCCTTGACGGGAGGCTACCATCTGTCTCCCAACAGCTGATCCAGTGGGTCCCCTCCCCCAACCTTCTCTGAGCCTTCGGGGTCCATGTGACCTGGCCATTTAGCCCATTGTGTGCAAAAAAGTGCTGCTCAGAGGTAAAACAACCCAACCCAACCCATTCTTCTAGTTATTTTTAGAGGTCCTGTATAGTTAGAGGCTGGCCATCTCGGTGATTCACAACCATTGGTTGATTGAGGCACATGGTTTATGGGCGCCATGTTTTGTCGTACCGAGAGATGAAAGCCTATGAGTTAGCTATGTACCAAGTTAAAACTTCTCAGTTGTTATAGTTTTATATATTTCTACCACTTTTTTTGTCTATAAAAGCTGTCATATTTTATGAATACCTCACTGCGCTGTATTTGGGGGTAAAAATTTCACTGAAAGATAAAAATTAATGAATATTTTTTGCCGAGAAGCTCTATCAGAAGATGGCAATCGGCTGCAAAAGTGAAATGAGCTAACTGAAATCCAATAAATAATTTCTTTTAAGGTTCATTTGAAAAACGAGCTAATGTTTTCACTTTGTCATCTGCCTATGCCAATATTTGTTCGTATGTGTGTCCGTCTCTCTGTTAACTGTTGTCTGTCCATCTGTCTTTCCACGTGTCTGTCCGTCTATAGACAATTAATTTTTTTTACTTTTAGAGCTGTATGAAAAATTCTTTTCAGGTTGGATAGGTGTCGAACAAATATTGCGATTAGCAATTTTGAAAATTTTCAATAGCTTTAATAGCGCCCTCTAGCGATGGGGAAAAGATGAGAAAATGCTAAAATTTTAACGAATATTACAAACTATTTACATTGGAAATCTGAAATTTTGGTAGCAGGGTGTTATGGTTAGAAGGTTTACAATGGCAACAAGGCTTTGCCGTCTTAGCCAAAAAGGGGAAAGAAAATGAAAAAAAAAAATTGAGATAAACGAAACTATATATTTGTTTTACAGGCACTAACAAAATATTAATGATTTACAGAATATTTGATAATCTCAGCATTACTTGTACAGTACAGATAATCTCAGCATTACTTGTAATAAATATTATTGAGATATTGAAGATATATTTTATAAAATAATGAATACTAAAACTACATGTATTTTATAAGGACGGAGCACCAGGAAGCCGATATTGGCTTCGCCCGATAGACCACAACTCATAGTGCGACAAAAGGCCACAGTGAAGGCGGCAAGCCAGGGCATGTTCGAGCACTACTAGAGTGCTTTCTGCCCTCGCACTTAGCGGCATCTGCGAGGTACAAGTAGTGACAGCAGGCATCGTGTTAGACCAGAATTCAGTCGTGTAAAATATTAAATATTATTGAGATATCATTTAATTATTAGTAAGAACTGAAAATAAATCAAAGGGTATATAAACTGATCAATTAATGATACAAATCAGTTTTAGAAGAAAGTGAAACAGCAACTACGTATTACCCCTTCTGACCAAAGAAATAAATCTAAAAATATTCTAATTTTCAAAACTATAAAACAGGGTTTAAGAGCATCCACCATTATAAATTAAAAACAGCCTTCATGTACAAGTTTCCACACGCATGCTCGTTGCCAACTGCAGTTCAACTAGCGCCAAAAAGTTGAGGCACTCCACCTCTCCTTCCCATGGGTTGGGTTGTTTTACCTCTGACCGTCACTTTTTTGCACACCATGGGCTAAATGGCCAGGCCACAAGGATCCCGAAGGCTCAGAGGTTGGGGGAGGGGACCCACTGGAACAGCTGTTGGGAGACAGATGGTAGCCTCCCGTCAAGGCCATCCAGCGTGTTCTTTAACGTGCATAGGGTATGGCTCTCCCGCACACGGGGCCACGGCTTAACGTCCCATCCGACGGACAGCGGCCTTTCCAAGCCCATCGGTGTCCCCTACTGACCGTGGGCAGGGTGGGGAATTTTGCGGAGATAAATCTCAATGCTGACCCAGCTGGGACTCGAGCCTGGGAACTACAGATTACGAGCCTGGCGTGCTACCGACTGAGCCACCCCTGCCCCTTCCTTTCCATGAGTGCATGGCTCAGGTCATGAGTGTTAATCATGTTTACATAGCTATGTGCATAAATTAAAAACAGCCTTCATGTAGAAGTTCCCACATGCATGTTCGCTGCCAACTGCAGTTCAACTAGTGTCAAAAAGTTGGGGCACTTCCCCTCTCCTTCCCATGCGTGCATGGCTCAGGTCATGAGTGTTAATCGTGTTTACATAGCTATGTGCATGTGCAAATGACTCGCCAGTCGCCTGGTGGCGCCAGCAATCCATGCACTGTAAACTAGCCTTTAAAATGAACAACCTAGAATACATAGCATGCTCATATGGCAGAGAGTCAATTTCAAGGACTCGGCAGCTATGTTCATTTAAGGCATTTAGGTATAGGACAAGCTATCTAGCATTCAGAGCCCATACATTTCTAGTGAGTGCGTGAAAGCTAGGTAGTTGTGATTCCAGTCGGTGCAAAATATTATTTTAAAATTAAATATTTGAATGTTCACATGTTTTTAATTCTTTGCAAACTGATATTGTGAAGAGCAAAAATAAACATTTTGCATTTGAAGAATTAGTTATAAACAAAATATTCAACATATTTTATAATTTAAAATTTTTTACTTCATTCATTTTAAAAAATTTCTAAAAGAAAACTAAATCATTTGGAAAAATTCCACAAAGCTTTTGATTTCAACACATCCACAAATGAAGTTTTACAACTAGACTAAACACACACCACAATTTTTTCAAAGACAATTGAGAAAAAATGTCAGTCATTTAGAATACATAGTATGCTCATTCCCTTCCACCTTTATATTTACAGGGATTTATCAAAATAATGGAAAAACGTACTCTTTGTGGAGAACATTATATTAATAAGCTGTAGGCCCACTTCGGGCGTTCAGAACAGACGCAGTTCGACTCGATGTGGAATAGACTTATACAAGTCATGCATATACGGTAATGGAATGTGGGACCATTCTTTCTATAAAATATGGCCCAACTGTTCCAGTGATGCTGGAGGTGGAAAATGTGATCTGCCCTTGCACTCCAGATATTCTCACAAATGTTCAATAATATTAAGGTCTGGAGATTGAAGAGGCCAGGATAGCTACTGTACTCATCCCCATGCTCTGCAAACAATAATTTCACACGTTTCGCAGAAAGCACGGTTGCATTATCTGCTTGAAACCAGGGATGGTCATTAGGGAACAATGTCTGCAATATTGGGTGCAGGTGGTCCCTGAGAATGGATTTGTACGTTGCGGATGTGACACAATCCAGGAGAATGACTAATTGCTCTAAGGAATGCCATGATATAGCACTCTACAGCATCAGGGATCCACCTCGATGCTTCACAGTCGGGGTGGTACGTTTCAGCAGGTTTTCGCCAGATATACACTCTACCAGTGGTGGGAAACAATGTGGCATGATGAAATTCCCAATGAAATGATATAACAGAAACGGGATCATTCCATCTGGTGCTCAACTCTGCTTGCATTTGCGATGCCGTGATCTTATGCTTCCATTGTATAATTCGTGCCAACGTTCGCTTATCCCTATCTGATAACTTCGTATGGCATCCATAATTTGAACGTTTGGAGGCAATACCCTGTCCTTTTTGATAGATGGTAATAATCTTCAATACAGTTTGTGTTACACCTACTATTTCCACCGTTCTGGTTTCTGAAGCTCCTGCAAGATGCATACCAATGAGCATGCCTTTTTGGAGGTTACTGAGACCTGGCATTGTCGACAATTACATCAGAACAGCTGTTTCACCTGCACCTGTGGTACTGCTACATGATAGCTGACATTGTATGTCTCCCATTTACATACCTCACGTCGCAAGTGACGTCGCCCCTGTGATATGCATACGTCACATTACGTGTACTCCAGTCACAGTCAGTGTTTATCATTATTTTGATAAACCTCTGTATTTTCCCGTTTGGAAACTATCACTGATAATCATGGCCCTGGATATTTCCTAAATATTAATTTCTGTTAATTAGGGGGTCACATCAAAAATTGGGAAAAAATAACTTTTTTGTTGAACTTATTAAATGCAAAAAAAATACTTTGTTTCCTACTGATATATAAAGTACATTTCGAATTTTCAATTTTGCATTTTTAGTTCCTTGATCAAACATTTAAATGATCTGTCAATGTCGTATGTTTAAGGATTTATTGATAAGCATTCTGGTTTGAAATGCACAGAATAAATATTTGTGTTTTTTTTTAATTGGAATCCAATATTTTTGTTACTGCTCGTATGCATGTATTCATTTCTGAAATTGCTCTTCCTCTTTTAATAGAAATCTAAAAAAATAAATCAATGAACAAAAATATTCTTTAAAAATAGCAAACTGTTGATTCTCACATATATTCTGAAACAAATTTTATTGCATCATACTTACAAATTAAACATAATTTTATTTCCTTTTTTTATATCTATTGCAACATTAAAATGCATCAGCAACAATCAGACGTTGTCTCATAGTTTAAAGATGTGTTTGAAAAACCAAAATAAAGTGAAATAATGAAGTGAAAGAAACACACGTTATCCTATGGATAGAGCCCTCCCCACGGATAGCAAAAGTGCTATCTGCATCCACAAGGTCTCATACGGAAATTCTTATCCCCACGAGTATCCACAAAACTTTATCAGCACCTTAATATTATTGCTTACTTAATATTCTTCGATGTATGTTTACAAGCAAATCAATCTAATGGTTTAATAATAATTAATTAATAACTGAAACAATATATTGTGAAAAATAAAAAGCTTTCTTGTTCGTAAAAATAGGCTTCACTAAATTTAGACAAAAATTACCGTAATTACTGTTTCCACAATTCTGAATTAGATTTGCTCTTTTTAAATGCAGTTATCGGCGATCATGTGAAAACATTTCTTTTTAATACCCAGTAACTCTGTAAAAATTTGTGCTCTCCTCGACAGAAATTTTCATTCGACTGATATTTAATTTCTGTTTTCTATGTAACACACGAGTAATTTTTTTAATTTATATTCTGCTTTGCTGTTTTGCCAGCAAAAAGATTGCTTCTTTGACATAGGATAAGTTTTTTACTTGTAGCTTTATGCCAATGGACCTTTTTCTTCTTTTTCAGAGTGATTATCATCTTTGAATTTTCAAATCAGATTTCTCTTAACATTTTCTCAAGTAGTTTTTTCACTTATGTCAGCCACCAATAATGCAATAATGTTTGCTCGTATTCCCGTGTATCTTATCAAATATGTGACTTTATTAGCCATTCGCGTTGACATCAATTTTTTTTATCCGCCTTTTTATTCACTATCCGCATAAAGGTTTTTTTTTATCCACTGAGAGCTTTTAAATGCGGATATCCGTATCAGCTTAGTGCTCTACCTATGGAGCAACGTTAGCCTAAGTAGGTAAAAGTTTCGTGTTTTTGAAAGTTACGTTAAGGTTACGTTCTTAAAATAAATTTCAATCAGTCATGTCACTGACTGTGACCTTCGGGCAGAAAGGAATGGGTATTTTTGGCACTGGTTGTTGCAGTGACAATGGGGAACGTCTCCTACAGGTAAGTAACTAAATGATTCGAGAATAACTGACACTTACTGGAAACACCAGGACCTTTATAAATACATTAGGATTTTACCTGATGGAATGCAATAGAATATGATCTATTATACAGGGTGATTCAAAACTTATCGTTCAAATTTCGTGGGGAGGTAGGGAATACGTCAGGAAACCGATTTCACATACGAAAGTATGTCCACAAACGTCATCTACATGAACAAAATGGACAAGTAAAGTGAACACAAGGAAACAGTACAGTTAAGTAGTAACGAATGTGACTTTTATTCTAACAAGGTAAAGTACAGGTTCACAGTAGGTGCTCAAAATTGCGACCATGTACACGGACACAGGATTCACAGCGCCGTTGCATTGACCGCCGAACATTTTCAAAAACGCCTGGCATATCACGGACAATGCCTGCGGCGGCCACTATTCGTGCAACTAGGTCCATTTCACTGTCGACGGGGGTCTCGTACACATGGTATTTCATGGCCCCCCACAAAATGAAATCCATGCGCGATAAATCAGGTGACCTGGGTGGCCAAGCGATCGGTCCACCTCTACCGATCCATCGAGCTCCGAATGTTCGGTTCAGGTAATCACGCGCAACAATTGTGCTACGGGCTGGAGCCCCGTCATGTTGATACCACATATATCGGCGGATATGCGCAGGAACAGCGCCCAGAAAAGTCGGTAACACTGTCTCGAGAAATATTAGGTATTTCCGGCCGTCCAATCGGGGCGGTAGCAAGTAAGGTCCCAACAAACAGTCACCAATGATTCCAGCCCACACATTTACGGCAAAACGATATTGCGCAGCGTGACTTCTCGTACCATGCGGGTTGTCGTAAGCCCATACATGTGAATTGTATGTATTGAACACACCTTCACGACCGAATGAAGCTTCATCTGTAAAAAGGACAGAAGCTGGAAAACTGGAGTCCACGGCACCTTTCTGCATGAACCATTGTGCAAATTCCACACGCTTCGGATAATCGTCAGGATGCAGTAACTGCACCCTTTGCAGATGGTAAGGATGCACACGTTCGTCGTGCAGTATCCGCCACACTGCTGACTGAGAGACCCCAAGCTGCTGAGCAATAGCTCGTATGCTGGTATTCGGATTATCTTCGATGGACTGTAGGACTTGTTCTGCGACGTTGACTGTCCACGTCAGTCGTCTTCTCCCCGTATCCTGCATGTTGCTGTGCAGTGAACCACGTTCGCGTAGATTGCGATGCACACGTGCAAACATTTGATGCTGCGGTATTCTTCTGTTGGGGTATCGGTCTTCGTAAACTTGCCTAGCTCGGCGGCCGCTTTCGCCAGCTGCCCCATATGCGAGATGCATATCCGCTAGCTATTGATGCGTAAAACGATTCATCTTAACACTGGTAAGTCAGCTCATACACTGATGACAGCGGGAGTGGTCGGGCGAGCTGTACACTGGTTGGGTACACACCAGTGCCCTCTACATACGCATGCGTACATTTGCGGACATACTTTCCTATGTGAAATCGGTTCCTGACGTATTCCCTACCTCCCCACGAAATTTGAACGATAAGTTTTGAATCACCCTGTATATTGTTTAACAGACAATGGGCTAGGTCGGTTAGAAATACTTGTTCGCATAAAAAAATAAAATAAATAAATACCCCCTCAAGCAGCTGCTTGCCATAGAGGTCTGACAGGAGCCTGTCAGTTTATATGCCATAAGAACGAAATTGGGTCTGACCATTACCTGCTCAAAAGTGTCTAATAATTGAAACTTAAGAAACGTTGTATTATAAGGTTAAGAGAACTGCCTTTAATATTGTAGCTCTGAAATATCCAGATATAGCCAAAGCTTATCATGATAGATTACTTAATAATTATGATAGTCGTGGTTACTTCGTTACTGAAGTTGAGGAAGAATTGGACTATTATTAACAGGCTTTTCTTGAAACTAATCATAGTGTTCTGAGTAAAAAAGTGCAGAGGAGAAGACAAAGTTATTTGAATGATAAAGCAATGGAACTTATTTTTGAAAGAAGGAACCGAAAAAGCAATCTGAATAAACCCCCCACTACTCTTAATAGACGGAATTAAAAACAGCTTAATCAATGTGTAAGAATCAATTAACAGTGTTGATGAGAATTTTAGGTTTAATAGCTTGACTGAGAAAGCAGAGGAAACTGCTAGACAATACAGGAGCAGAGAGTTGTGCCAGGTAATCTCTTATGTGGGAAGAAACAGGTTGGCATACAGGGATTAGGAAATAAACATTGTAAAGAATAAGTTATAAGAAACTGTACAGGTATGCTCATCTGAACTCTGTTTTTTTCTCTACCTCTGTTTGGTGGGCATATTGGAAACATTTCAACTCACAAATTCAACTGGAATCCCCTTCTTTCTCCTTCAAAAGAAACCTGATTCCTCAGTATTTTATATTAAAGTGTTGTCGAAATCATTGGTCGAAATATATCAATAATTGTTTTTAATAATAATTTTACCACAACCGTATCATAATAAATGTGTAAATCATTGGAGTAAACGTGTAAAGTAACAATTTTCCTTGAATGTCGAAGCGTTTTTTAAATGAAATTTATGGGTTTTTTTGTGTTTGCCATTAAACGTATGCATAGTGATAAATTAATATTTTCAAATAAATGTGTGAGCAGTAAAGAAATATATTTTTTGATGTAAAATATGTTTTGATATGTTGTGAAGGCATATAATTAGGTACTGAATTTTTAAATGCATTCGATTTTGGCTGTTAAATTCAAAAACGAATGGATACTGTTTTAAAGTGGTGTTAAATTTTTAGCCACCAGAAATTATATAGATATCCTAAAAATTTTAATGTAAGTTGTACAGTTACTATACCTATAGCGAGTTACACTCAGTGATATCCCAATTTATAAACAACCGGTTCTGTTCAACTGTAATCTTTATAGTTCTACTATTTCTAATATACAACGGAGCACATTTGGAGGAAAGACTTTTTTTTTTTAAAGTACTTTTTTATTTTTAATATTTATATTGTTAATTATTTATTACTTTTCCGAATTAAGTTTTTCAGTTTGCTTTTTAATTATGCTCAGTAATCATAAATATTTTTAATAACTGCTTCAGTGATAGCATTATTTTTTTAATAACCAGTTTGACCAAAGTGGCTTGGAGATACCACTGCTTACACCTTCAGGTTTCATTAGAATTATCCCTTAATCCCTGTCGGGGCAGTGTATGAGATACCCTTTCCCTCTGCAAGTTGAAGAACAAACTAATGGAATTGGCCAGTATTCAATTCATTCTAACAGCTAACTAGTAAGTCATTTTACCTGACAAATTCCTAGGTCATGCGAGTGGATTAATTGGTAGTATGTCAGGCTTGTATTAATTAATAGAATCTGAAAAAATTCATCGCCGACATGGCAGGAATCGAACCCGCATCTCTCCAGAATTGCACTCTGGCATGAATCTGGAGAGATGCGGGTTCGAATCCTGCCATGTCTGCGATTTTTTTTTTTCAGAATCTATTAATTAATGTTTGTCTATCTTAACAGGGAATACTGTGCATTCACCAGGCTTGTAATCTGCAGTTCCTTGGTTTGACTCCCAACTGGACCAGTGTTGAGATTCATCTCCACACAACTTCCCACTCTGTTCACATTCAGTAGGGGACACCGATGGGCTTAGAAAGGTTTCTGTCTGTTGGATGGGACAGCCATGGCCCATGTACAGGAGTGCCATACCCTGTGCACATTAAAGACCATATTAGATGGCTATGATGGGAGGCTACCATCTGTCTCCCAGCAGCTGTTCCAGTGGGTCCCTTCTCCCAACCTTCTCTGAGCCTTTAGGGTCTTTGTGACCTGGCCATTTAGCCCATTGTATGCAAAAGAAGTGCTCAGAGGTAAAACTACCCAATCTTGATGAAAGTCAGAATGCCCTTAGGAGCATAATAATATGAATTAATGTCACAAAAGTTACAGAAGGAAACGGCACTTCCTGAACATACAAAAGATGGCACAAATTGATCAGAACACAACTTGCGGCAAATATTCATAATAGTTGACTATTGCAATTTCAGATATATTTCTATCTGAAAGTGCAATAATTCATAATAGTTGATGTATAGAATTTTGGATATATTTATATCCATCAATCCATAATTGCAATAATTCATAATAGTTGACTAATTTTTGTGATTTTGGATATATTTATATCCATCAGTCCAAATCACAGAAATTATCAACTATTATGAATATTTGTAGTAAGTTGTGTTCAGATTAGTTTTATATGTTCAGTAAGTGGTGTTTTCTCCTGTAACCTGTGCGTAACATCATGTAATAAATTAATCTTTTTATGCTAAGGATATTTTGACTTTCATGATGCATTCTGTTTATTGTAAGGACATCATTTTCATATGAACATTTAACAGCTTCTGTGCTAATAACAGTGGGAAAACTATATATATATATTTGTTATAACTGACAGGCTCCTGTCAGACCTCTGTGGCAAGCAGCTGTTTGAGGGGGTATTTATTATTTTATTTATATATGGCCAAATGAAGTGATAGGTCTTTTAGCCCCCACCCCAGCACACAGTTCATCTGCTACTGAATTTAGTCAAATCATTTTAACTAAACAGTGCTCCATCTGTGACATGCCCTGCATCCAACAGATTCTCATAACTTCTGTCAGCAGCATCTCTATTGGGATGATCATTGCATACAGACTTGGTGTAGCTCCATACCAAGTATCAGGGAAAATCCATTGGAACCACAGTGAACAGTTTCAATGGTGGGGAGTGTAAACTTGAATTTCATTGCAATATTAACCCTTTCAGTGGCCAGAGAAAAATTGGATACATGCAAGGCCCAACTGTTTTGACTGTTTTGCAAGAAAATAGTGCAGTTATACTGTATGTGTTTTAATGTTAAATGCTATTGCAATATGCAACAAAATGGATAATTTATTCTGCACTAGCAAGAGTAAAAATTGCAATACTGGAAATACTGCAATAGTAGAAATTGTAAAGAGATAATAATCATCATCATCAAGCAGCCATGGGCTACAGAGGTCCAACCAGACCATGCAATTTAGTTCTCCAAGCAAGTCTGTCCTGAGCTACATCTGGCCACTGCACACCAATTCTAATAAGGTCCTGTTTGACGTCTGCCCTCCGTATCCCAGGTCTCCCCCTCTTTCTGAGGCCTTTAGGCACACTGTTCATAACCCTATTCACCAATCTATAATTATCCATACAGGCAACATGGCCAAACCAATGGAGTCTCTCTCTGCACAATATGCTACTTAAAGGAGGTTGCAAACTCCTTTGCCTAACCTCATCATTAGTTACAAAGTTGAACCACCTAATGCCCAACATACTGTGTAAGCATCTGGAATCAAAAGCATCTAGTTTCCTGTTGTATACAAAGTGTCCAAGTTTCACTACCATAACTAACCCTAGGAAGAACCAAACTATTATACAGTCTAATTTTAGTCTTTAGGTGTATATACATATTTTTCCACACTCTCCATAGTACCATTCTTAAAAGTCCCGGCAGCAATCCCTATTCGCCTGTTAATCTCATGCCGCACATCTCCATTATCTGTTACATAGCTCCAGAGATAATTAAACTGTGACACCTGCTCAAGACTGCAACCATTCAGATTAACTGAATCTCAGCCTGCCTGACCAATTTTCATCACTTTAGTTTTCTCTCTGTTTATAACCAAACCTACTCTACTACCAGTTTCATCAACAGCTCGAATGAAAGAGTTCATCTCGTCAACATCATTTGCCAAAAGGGCTAAATCATCTGCATAATCTAAATCAGAAATTTTCATATCTCCAGTCCAGTTAAGGCCAAAATCTTTCCCTTGAAGTGAATTTCACATAACATAATCAATAACCAAGCTGAAGAAAAAAAGAGACAAAATGCACCCTTGTCGAACACCAGAAGTAATGCTAAACCAATTGCTACAAGACTTACCAACTCTCAAACACGACTCAGTGTTATTATAAAGAACTTTCATTATGCTAACTAACTTGTCTGGTATGCCATATGATCTCACAATCTACCACAAATTATGACGATCAACAGAGTCGAAAGCCTTTTTGAAATCAACAAAGCTGGCAACCAAAGGTTTCTGAAATGCTAAACATTTCTCAAGAATCTGCCTAAGTGAAAATATCTGATCTACATATCCCCTATCACTTCTGAATCCACATTGCTCATCACGTAATTGACTGTCAACCAGATTCTTAATTCTATTAAGCACAATCATGGAAAGAACTTTACCTGAAACAGAGAGTAGGCTGATACCCCTATAGTTATCACAAGAACTGTGATCACCTTTTTTGAAAATAAGGATAATAATAGCTCTGGTAAAATCCTTAGGAACCATGCCTTTATCATAAAAGATATTCAAAATTTTAGTCATCCAAGTGGTAACTGAAACATTCCCAGATCTAAGCATTTTCGTAGTAATTTCATCTACCCCTGGGGATTTATGAAGTTTAAGTTTGGAAATAGCCAAACTAACTTCAAATTGTGTTATAGGGCCAATATTAAAGCCAGTAATACAACTATCATCATTACAAACAATGGGAGTAGAACTAACCACATTGTTTAGAGCAGCACTGAAATGCTCAGTTCACTTAGCTATGACAGAATCCTCACCTTCTATAATACCCTTACCTTGTTTATCCTTCAATCCCTGTATACCTGTTCGTTTTCTACCACACAAAACATTAACTATCTGGTACAGCTCTCTGCTGTTGTGCTGTCTAACTGCTTCCTCGTCTTTGTCAGCCAAACCATCAAGCCAAAGATTCTTATCAGCAGCTAACTGATCCTTTACATGTTTATTAAGCTCTCTGTAATGCTTTCTATTAGACTAGTACGGTACTGATTAAGGACATTCCTGCAGTTCTTTCTTTCCGAAATAAGCTCAAGTGTCTTATCACTCAAAAAATTTTGCCTTCTGAGTTCCTTTTTTTCCTAAAAGGGTACTGTTAGTTTGAAAAAAACCTGTTTAAAATGGTCCCATTCTTCAACTTCAGTAGTAAGCAAACCATGGCTGTCATAATGACTAAGTAACCTATCATGGTCGGCTTTAGCTATAACAGGGTCGTTCAGAGCTTCAGTATTATAGGTAAATTTTTTTAACCCTAGCATAGCACTTTTTAAGTTTAAGTTGCAAGACACTTTTAACAAGCTAATGGTCAGATCCAATTTGAGCTCCCCTATATGACTTCATATTCCTAACAGAGCTAGCCCATTTGCTATTAATTGATACATGATCAATCATATTCTTATGCAGCCCATCAGGTGAAACCCATGTGTACTTATGTATGTCACGGTGTTTGTAATAAGTGTTAGTTATTCTGAAAACATTAAATTTACCTACCTGTAGGAGACATTGCCCATTGTCGTTGCAGCTACCAATACCAAAAGGGCTTGTTACTCCTCCCCAAAGGTCAGAGTTAGTACCAACTTGGGCATTGAAGTCACCTAGAACAAGGGTAATATCTCCTTTCTTGACAGAATTCATATATCCTGAAGTTGTTCATAAAACCTATCCTTCTCATCCTCATCGGCATCCACAGTGGGGGCATAACAGCAGATAACATTCAAGTCTTTAACGCTTGTCTGAAATTTTGCTGTAAGAAACCTTTCATTAATGCACTCATATCCTAGAAGAGCATCACTAGCATGTCTGCTGAGAAGCAGACCCACGCCTTGGTGATGCTTATTGTCGTCCCTCCCTGAAAAGAGAAATTTAAGATTATTTTTAAGAATCTGACCTTTATCTGTCTATCATCTTGCAAGCCGAGAATATCTAAATTATAATGGTGGAATTCTTTTGTGAGGACATCAAGAGAAAAAGCTCTGTGCAGAGCCCTCACATTCCAACTACCTATGGAGAGAAAATGGTTAGTGCGATGTTTAAAGAACCTATGTTTATTGAGAGAATGCCGACAATATCAAACAGCCCCCTAATTGCAGAAATGGGGCAAAGACCCGTTCCCCTACCACTAAAGGCTGAAGCCATCTACACTGGAAGACTTCCTCCAATGTAGAATTTGACGATGCCAATAGAAGCAAAGAGTTCAGGTGCTTGCGATGACCTCTGCTCAGGATTATCCACCAGCTGATAAACATATCCTGTGAATCTATTCACTTGGGGCTGTCAACCCACAAACAGAAAACACAGTGGAAGATTTTCCCTTCACAGAAGCCCACCAGTGCAGCAAAATCAGGATCCATAATCAAGCTCAGAGCCATATATCTGTCCAGTCAAGTGGGTTTGTATGGTCAGCACCAGGACTCTGTGTGGTTGACCACTCCTCAGCAGGGTAGAAAAAAAAGAAAAGTAGCCAGAGTTGTCCAGATCAGTAGGCCACACAAATCTGGCAGCCCTCCTCTTCATTTCACTTCCAGAAGAGAGTATCTCTTTTGAAAGGTACTAACAATCTGCACTACGAGAAGGCGGGGTCAGACATTATGTGCTAGACCTGGCCAGTTCTATGCATCATCACAGGGGATTGGTGCGTAGCTCTCCTTCCAGTGACTACCTAGCTACCATTTACAGACCACCCAAGTGAAAATGTTTACAGCCACCATTTGTCTGGAAAAGGATATACACATGTAGGTTATTAAGAAAACCTAAGAATATTCTAGGCCAAATATAAAGATTTGAGGATTATGATACTTTGTTTTCAGCAAAAAGTTTTCATTTGCTTGCAGGAAAATAATTTTCAGTTAATCATCTATCTATAGAATAATTAACCCTTACATTGCCAGGCTTTTTTTCAACTGTGCTCTGTGAAAAAAAAAAAACTTTAAAAATATTTTGCGAAATAATTAATGGAAGAAAGTGGGCATGATATATACCAAAGTAAACATTTAAATACAGAGTTTACAGAAGTAAAATGTTGAAAATTAAAAACTATTAATCCTATATGCTTTTTAAGAGTGATATAGTAATAATCAATCAATAGTGAATACACAGATTATCTGTAGACATAAAATTAAGAAATAATTTGGCAGAAAAAATTAGTTTCACTTTTAGTGGTACTTGAAGCTATGTCTCCCAGTTACCTGATGGGTATTCTCACCATTAAACTACCAATGGGTAATTCAGTTATCCACCAATTGTGGCTATAAATCTTCCTGATAATGCTACTCTTAGCACCTACTATGATTAGGAATGGCAACTTTTCAATATTGCTCAGAAATGGTGTTAAAATTGGAGTCACACACACTATGGAATATAAGAAATGGTCTTCATCAACATATCTTAATGCTATTAATAGTGGGGCGGGGGTGGCTCAGTCAGTAGCACGCCAGGCTCATAATCTGTAGTTCCCAGGTTCGAGTCCCAGCTGGGTCAGCATTGAGATTTATCTCTGAAAAATTCCCTGCCCTGCCCACTGTCAGTAGGGGACACCGATGGGCTTGGAAAGGCCACCGTCTGTCGGATGGGATGTTACGTTGTGACCCCCGTGTGTGGGAGAGCCATACCCTGTGCACGTTAAAGAACACACTGGATGGCCTTGACGGGAGGCTACCATCTGTCTCCCAACAGCTGTTCCAGTGGGTCCCTTCCCCCAACCTTCTCTGAGCCTTCGGGGTCCATGTGACCTGGCCATTTAGCCCATAGTGTGCAAAAAAGTGCTGCTCAGATGTAAAACCACCCAACCCAAATCTATTAATAGCAACAACGATTAGATTAATGATAACATACAGTGCTTCACTTCTTACATCTGCTTATAATTTATCCTGTATATCAGGCAGATCTGGAGTCAGCAACAGATTTATCTAAAGCCACAACTTTACTTCTGTATACTGAGATGGGAGCATTTCCCCTCCTTTCACTGGTTTATCTTATGTCTGACAAGTGTACTATAAGAAATTACATAACCAATGCCTCTAATAACAACTTACTATCAGCTGCATTTCTTAAAATTTCATCACTGGAAGCAGGAGGAAAGACCCTTATATTAACTCGCATTCAATTGGAATTATCACATATCAATCATGTTTCTTCAGTCAAACAGCTGCCTGCAATTCCCACATGGATTTGTCCACCTTATAAGATTCTTACCAACTCTTTTAGTTTTCAGCAGCTATCTTCACAATCTCCTGCCATTACTAGAGCATATTTCTACTCTGTATTAAAAATGGCAAGAGACTTACCTTAATTGGAATGGATGCTTCAAAATCTAGTGAACTAACTATAATTGCCTGTCTTTCATGCACAATATTCATTTGTGAATAATTACCTACAGGAACATCGATATTCTTACCTGAAGTTACAGCACTGACTACAGCCTCACCTATTATTCAAAAAAAAAAAAATCATTTTCTCCTATTATCTGATTCAATATTTAGGATCTGGCTTCCTCCATTGGTTTGGGTTTCTGGACATTGGAACCTAGAGATCATGAGTTCAGCTGAAAAAGAGCAACAACTATTCAAAATTTACATTCAGAATCAACTTTGTATGCAGAGGATATCATCATTTTATGCCATAAGGAATTATATGCTCTTTCAGATATTACCACATCTAACTCGATTCCAAATAAAGACAATCAATATTTACACCTCAAGATATGGAAACGTTAGTAACCTGCTTATGTCTTGATGTTACATCACTGCAAGCATTCCCCCACAGATGCCATCTAGCCAACAACCGTGACTGTCCTGAGTGTGGCCAATGTTAAACTACTCCATTGCCCAAGCTTGGATATTATAAGAACTCCAATGGGCCAAGGTGTTGACATCCCATACACACTGTTGGATAGTGCATGCCATATGGGGATGTGTATTATTCTGCTGAAAAATGGCACCAGGAGAGCTCTGCAGGAAAGGCAGACAGTGGGGCACCAAAATGTTGTTGATGTATTGTTGAGCTGTTAAAGTTCCCTGGATAAACACTAAAGTTGTTCTGGGGTCACAACTGATGACACCTCACAACAGGATGTCAGATGTGTGGGCACTGTGGTGTTCCGGATGTGTGATGGATCCTGCTGTTGGCCACAGAGATAGCAAACCCTGATGTGACTGTCATCTGCACTCAAACAGAAGCATAACTTATCTGAGAAGATGATGATGTGCCATTTCTCCTCCAACAACACCCACTCAGTGCACCACAGATGATGTGCCTGGTGATGATTAGCAGTCAGAGACAACCTGCACATTAGATGCTGTGCCTGTAATTCATTCGAACTTCGTTGGATGGACTGTGTGGACATTGGTGCATGCATTGCACTGAATTGCTGTAGATGTCATACAGGGGTCAGAGGTTGCTTGTCAGCAGCTGAGAAAATCTTGTAGTGTGGTATAGGGCCAACATTAAAGCCACCAATGCATCTATCATCATTGCAAACAATGAGAGTAGAACTAACCACATTGTTTAGAACATCACTGAAATGCTCACCCACCTAGCCATGACAGAATCCTCACCTTCTATAACCTTACCTTGTTTATCCTTCAATCCCTGTATACCAATTTGCAGGGATCTGAACGATGTGACATGAAGTCGTACCTGTCCTCCTCCACTGCTCCAGACAGTGTATTACAGTGCTTTTGCATTCTTCTGATCAGCTGTATGATAGGTAGACCAACCTGCCTCATGCATCCCCATGACCCTTTCTAACAGGAATAGCTGCTGATAATGTGTTCATGTTCATTGCCTTGGCATAACTGAAACACACATACACTGTTTCATGTCTGCTGACTTACCTGCTGTCTGCTATGGTGTCTTTTGTTGGGGTCTTAGGACCAACAGTACTGCCTCTATTTCTGGTTCCATGTGATTGGAATCAGAACACTGACTCAATGAACCATTGTCACTGGAATCATTTGCAGAATCTCCAGTACTACATGTGGTAATGATTTGTTGTCACTGTATTCGTCCTTTACGAGTGTTGCAATTTTTGTGCCCATGAGTGTATTATATCATTCAGCTAAAGCAGCTTTAGGTAAATCAAGTGATGAATTTATTGATATTAATACTTTAAGTTTAGCAGTTTATTTCTCATGAAGAATTCTGGAACCCTTTTCATGATAGCTATCAAAGTAAATTGATCACATATTTTTAATTGTTTAATTACTTTCTGTTGCTTACATGGAATACAGAATAGCTTACTTGAATCATTTTGTAAACATGGAACCTTTTAGAGATAAGATACTTTAAGAAAATCCACTTGCACCTACATTTATTAGTGTTGTTATATCAACATTCAATTAAAATTTGATTTTTAATGATCTTCCCTTGTCTGCCTCTTTTGTTTTGCAGATAACTGGAGCCATCTTGTCTTCATTGAGAATTGATGGTTTTAGTTTTGTTTTGCTGTTGAATTTCATAAAGCTCCTGATAGTTAGTATTAAGTGCTAATAAAATTGGAGTGCTTGATTTAATTCAGCAAATAAAGTAGGTTAAATCTATTTTTTCTGATCGTTGCTTTATTGAAGCCAATAAATCACAGAAATCTAGACTTTTTTATATGTTCAAGTGCACTTATAACTAGTGATGAGATCATTAGCTAGTAGGCAAAGAGCTGTTTTTACATCAGGTCTTAGGTTAGGTGAAGCAGAGTTTAGTCTTAAAGTTTGTCAACTGGCAAAAAATTGACATTGTGTGTTGTTTGCATAAATGATCAAAAAATTTTGAAAAAAATTATTTAAATGAAAGATTTAAGTAATGATAAAAATATGAATTATTTATATTAAAGTAATTTAATTCTTTAAAAATATGGCAAAAATTACTTTTTGAAATTTTTTGTTGAAATTGCAAGTAAAACTAGTTTTTAAAAAAAAATAAATGCTTATAAAACAACTTCTTTTAAATTTTTGTCATGTGCTCTTAACAACAATGGGTTCGAGCCCCGGATAAGGCATGGTTGTATGTGTCGTTTTTCTGCTGAGGTCCTGCCATTCTCTCAGATCTTCTACTTTGGCATATAAACTGACAGGCTCCTGTCTGACCTCTGTGGCAAGCAGCTGCTTGAGGGGGTATATAACATGGCCTATTTCTGTTGATTGGTTATTTTGCAAAAAATTTCTAAAAGTTGACTCTTTTATTTGACTGAGCAGAGTTGATAAGTCTTGGCATTTCTCAAAGTATAATAAAAAAAAAAACAAATACCCCCTCAAGCAGCTGCTTGCCACAGAG
Source organism: Ryuthela nishihirai (assembly GCA_038380435.1). Classification (NCBI taxonomy): domain Eukaryota; kingdom Metazoa; phylum Arthropoda; class Arachnida; order Araneae; family Heptathelidae; genus Ryuthela; species Ryuthela nishihirai. Next base: position 57,086,677 of record JAWZYU010000029.1, on the reverse strand, counting down.
GTCTGACAGGAGCCTGTCAGTTTATACGCCATAGTAGTAGGTCTGTGAGGATGGTGGGACCTCAGCAGAAAGACAACACAAACATCCATGCCCCTTATCCAGGGCTCAAACCTAGGTCCTTTGATCAGTTGCCAAACACTACAACCACTTGGCCATGGAACAAGCCGAGAAAAATATTACAGAACAGATTAAATTTCTTGCTTGAAGTAAAAAATTTATTTTTCTGTTTTTCAGAAATAATTAGCCTTTTTTTATTTGCATTATAATAGTTTTGTCTATTAGTTTTCTTGAAACTAATAGACAAAACTTGCATTGCTGGATGCATTTTTTTATTAACCCTTCCAGTGTCCAGCCTGAATAACTGGTTTACATCCAGAGGCCAAATTTAACTTTAGAACTTTTTTGCCAAATAATTAGTGAAAGGAAGTATGGCATCTTATATGCCAAATTAATCAACATTCAATTCTGGATTTTCTGAAAATAATTAACGAAAAAAACCATATGTTTCATTTTAATAGGACTTTTTTAGAGTCTTTTATAAAAAAAATGCATTTGGCAACACAAAAATTTATTTAAAAAAAGCTAATAGACAGAAATGCTTATAATCACATGAATAGAAAGGCTATTTCTAAATAAAAAAAAAAATTCTTGTTTAAAGTAAACATTTCTTCCATTTTGAAATTTTTTTCTCCATACTATGCTTTGAGAAAAAGTCCAGGCTTGTTGCAGTCCAATAAACAAGTCACATTTAGAATATTTTTAATAAATAACTTATCAAGAAATAGCTCATGTTATATACCAAATTAAAAAGAATTTAATTCTGAATTTTATTGAAATAAAAAATTGATCAATGTAGTAACATATTAATTTTAATAACAATTTTTACAGTGATATACCAAAACAAAAGGTACACATTTCATAATTAATTCCAAAATCTTCCATTTTTAAAAAGTAGCAGTTCTTTGTTAATTATCAGGAGATTTTAAAAACTTTAAGGAAAAATTTGTTGATAATAGTTCAAATCAAACTTCTGAGCTTAAATTAGGGGATAGCTTCAGCACAGAGTAATGTTAACAAACAAATTAGCAATACCTTATATAACTTCTAAGAAATGGCAAACAGATGGCTTTAACAAATTATTTATGTCATAGTTTAATAAAATATGCATCAAATGAAAAAAAGAAAATATTATTTATCAAGCTTAAATTACATATTTTTATAAGATATTTATTAAAAATATTAGTTAAAATATTCCGAAAAAAATTCATCGCCGACACGTTGGGAATCGAACCCGCATCTCTCCAGATTCATGCCAGAATGTGCTCCATTACACCACGTCTCGGACAATGAAATTTTCCAGAATACGATCTTACAATTCTTCAAGGTTCAAGGTGTTGTAAATATGGTGAAATTAGCCTCCAGAGAAGGGGCTGACACAGTGCCATCTATACTCAAGGAGATGCAACTTTTTCCAATCGTTGCTATTGAATTTCAGATGTTAATGAGAAGGTCGATAACGCTCAAGCATATATATGATTAAAAATCGATCCATAGTAAATACACAGATTACCTGTAGAGATAGACTTCAAACATTAGTTAAAATATTCTGAAAAAAATTTTCAGAATATTTTAACTAATGTTAATCTCTACAGGTAATCTGTGTATTTACTATGGATCTATTTAAAAATTTTAAAATGGCAATTTTTATTTTTTTTTTAAATCGTTTTATTGTACTAAAAACGGATATATATGTTCTGGACACTAGAAGGATTAAATGACTTAAAAGGGAGCTCTGTTAAAATAAAACTAGTTGGCTTTTTTGTTAAATATTTTATTTTTAGAAAATATAGAGTCTCTTTTCATTAGTTATTTGGCAAAAAAAGTTCTAAAGTTTACTTTTTTTTGACTGAACACAGTTGAAAAAAAGTCTGGCTACAGGGTACAATTCTGTTTTTCAGGCATGACAAGAGTTAATGCAATTTTTTATTTCTTAAAAGAAATATGTTTTAAAGTTATGATAGATGTCAAATTTTGATTTTTACTATCTTTTTGTAGAATGTCAATTTTGTATGCTGCTTTTGTGATTGAAGCAACAATACTGTGATATTGCAGTGATGGCTGATGAATGGACAGAGTGGTGGTTATTTAAGCTAGCACAGAACTTACTCAGCTATGCTACTATTGCTGTACCAGGAGCTTTAATTATTTATTATGTAAAGAAAACAAAATATCTGGAAGCATCTGGTAGGTATTTTCCTTTCACCTTAGAATAGGAAATGTGTTTATGGTAAACTGTGGTAGACTGACGCTTTTTTTTCAGGGACATAGCTGTTAGCACGGGGTGTGGGCTTCGATAAAAAAAAATTGGTTTCTTTTTCAAGTTTTCTATACTTATTCTTTTCAGAGTTTGTACGTGAAGCGTAAAATAGGTTTTGCCCAATTCTGTAGATTTCTGTAAACTAAATCTGTGGAATTTCTGTAAACAATTATTATTATTTAAAAAAATCCTACTCCTATGAAGTACCAGGGTCCTGGGATGCTACAATGTCCCTTACCAGTCCACTCCTGATGGTAAAGCTAAAAAAGACCATATCATGAAATCTACACACAAGGGTGCCACCATTGTCTTTGTTGAAATATGCTATAGAAATAATTTCATTTTTTATATCTGCCAGTGAGATCAGGACTACATTCCCAAAAAAGTTAAGGGTCACACTTTTCTTTAATGCATAACTTACTGACATCCTTAATTTGGAGTATAGTTACTGATGCATGGTTACAGAAACCCCTCACATATTTTTATCACATAAAGTGTGAATTTGGTATTGATCAATGATAGCTATAGACAGAGCCCTACGCAGATAACAAAAGTTCTATCTGCATCTGCACCCACATCTGCAAGCTCTTATCTGCATCTGCACTCACATCCATAAATTTTTATCAGCATATATTGGTTACTTAATAACCTTCAGTTTGTTTGCTGAATATATATTTGTGAACGAAAGAAACCAGCCTAATCAGGGCCAAATCTAAGTTGGGGTGGGTGGGGATGAGGAACTGGAAGGAAGTTCTATCTGCATCTGCACCCACATCTGCAAGCTCTTATCTGCATCTGCACTCACATCCATAAATTTTTATCAGCATATATTGGTTACTTAATAACCTTCAGTTTGTTTGCTGAATATATATTTGTGAACGAAAGAAACCAGCCTAATCAGGGCCAAATCTAAGTTGGGGTGGGTGGGGATGAGGAACCATGCCCCCTTATATTAATAATGGTAACAGAGATTAGAGGTGGAAAATATATTAAATATATATTACATGTATTTTTTTTAAATACCACTAAAACAAAGGGAAAATTTTTATACTGGATAGGCATTATGGTTCTTCCCCTCCTCTCACTTATTATTTTTTTCTAGATATGGCCCAGGTTGGGTTGTTTTACCTCTGAGAGGCAATTTTTTGCACACAACTGACTAAATGGCTAGGTCACAAGGACTCTGGGGCTCAGAGAAGATTGGGGGAGTGGACTGATCTGTCAAGACCATCCATTGTGTTCTTTAACATGCAGAGGGCATGGTTCTCCTGCACACTGGATCACAGCTTAACATCATCTGATGGACATCAGCCTTTACAAGCCCAGCAGATCCACTACTGACTGAGGACAAGATGGGAAGTTTTGCGCAGGTAAATCTCAATGCTGGCGCATGTTGGACTAGGACCATGGAATTGCAGTTTATGAGCCTGGTGCACTCCTACTGAGCCTCCCACCCCCCTGGATTTTTTTTTAAGTTATACTGTATTTTTTTAAACAAATATCATTATTTAAATAAAGAATAATGTTTTTTCTACCTTGATTTAGAACATGGAATGGGTATTTGAGAAATAGCTGTAAAATTAATGCATGTGTTTCTTTTTAAATTCCTTGAAGTTTATAAAGTACTTCAATTCATAATTTCTTCTTCTTTAAGCTAGCAAGTCCCCATTGTTGATTTTGGCATTATTTTACCCTCCATGAAGACAAAGTTAAGGATAAGGATATTGGAGGTGATTTCGAGTAGAGAATAAACCAGGGTGAGCTAAGACCAAGCCTTCTTCATAAAAAAACTTGCACTTAATTTGTTTAGTTTATATTAAATTTTTATTTTACCTTTAACCAATGAAAACTATTAATCATTAAGATACTAAATTATTAAATATTTAAATTACATACATTAAGTATCTCCAAATTCCAAAGAAGTAGGCTGAAAAGTTTGACACTAAATTTTGTTATGGAAGGCTACCATTCAAAAATATGATGCCATAAAATGAACTGGTTTTTAGGCAGGTATATCACGTGCCCTACGTCCCTAACTTGTATCACGTGCCCTACAGTAGAAAAGCTTCTCTCTGGCAGTGCACTGGATGCTGGGATGGAGTGAATGAAATTGGCATCTTGACTCAGATGTGGAAATTGGTTCTCGTGCTGGTTTCACCAAGGAAGCAACTCAAGAGTTGTAGCCTGGACCTTTACGGGCTATGTATAATACATCAGTATCTGAACACTTCATCTCTGTGTGAAGCTGAGGCCCACATGGCTCTCTCTGCAGAACCTTCCTCATTGGGTGAATCCTTAAATTCTTCAAAATTTCCTGTTCTTTTTCTTCTTTCTTGGAGGTCTGATTTCATTTTCACGCTCTTCAGAGTTATCTTTATTAGTCTTCTCACTTCTGATTCTTTTATTAATTCTGTAAGAAATTTCAAATCCTTGTATTTTAGCTGTAAAAGAGTTGCTAGTTTATGGATTAATGTTATAGCCCATTTATCTCTCAAAATTCCTTTGCTTTCTTGTTTGAAATTTCGGAGAAATTCTGTGCCTTCGGATTTAGCTTCCAACATAGTTAGAAGCTTTAGTTTCTATAATGCTTTTATATAGAGGATGGACATTTTTGAGACTTCTAGTTTATCAGAAGGATAGAAGGAGTTAGAAAGGAGTTAGAAAGGAAATGAACTCACCCAGAATGTTTTGTTGATAGTGTCTATTAATTTTTCTTGGCTCTTTTCCATAAGAACCTCTCCCATTGTGAATGTTTTGATGTGAACATATGAAGTTTGCTGCTCCATCTGGTATCTACATCTCCCTTCAGTGATTGATGTGAGTCATTCTTCAACCCAGACCCCTTGATGAATGTAGTGAGAGCTTGACAAGAACTGATCATGTCATCTATATCATTATTTTCATCACCACTTACATTTTATGTCATATGATGCAGCACAGTACTCAAAATATGAGTGGAACAACAACCAAAACATTTGCTCTTCTGTCAGTTACAAACACAATTTTACTAATTTCTTCATACAGATTGAATGACCTCAAAATCTGAATTAGTTCAGACCTAATATTGTCTGCTATTTTATTAATCTCATTTCCAAATTCCCTCATGCTTAAAACAAGATCGAGAAGTTTTCCATTTGTATTGTAGTGCACAGTTACTCCCAAATAATTATGTTATCTGTAGGAATCACTCCACAAGTCCAATGTTACGGCTCCACCCACATCACTGGAAACCTTTTTCACTTATCATGAAACACTTTGTCAGAGATATGTAGTGGTGTCTTTTAATTTTCTTGAAATTATAGTTGGAGATGGTAAAAGTCCTTTGGCGTTTAGTGCACCATGGTTAACTTCTATGATAATAGGAAACTGTGCCATCTGCACAAAACCATCCCCAGATGCAATCTCAAAGAATGTAATGCTCTTGGTTACAAAATTCAGTAGCTGTTTTGAACAGATGATTTCAATATCGCAGATACTTCGACTTTTTTTTTATTCAGCTTTCATCATTGTATAACTGATTAAGCTCTTCTTTCCCACATCACATTTATGCTTAATAAGGTTCGATGTTCCAAGTTATGTCTATGCAAGTGTACACTTTTTTACACTTGAAACAACACACCACATTTTTTACTTTATCATCACCATTAAAAATGTAGCCAAATGTTTGCCATATTACTGACTTCAGTTTAATTTTGCACACAGACACATATCTCTTTATTTCTATTTGTGATACTTTTTTCCTTATTAACTTTGCCTAAAATCTTATAGAAATATTGATATCTATATTCTTTATTTAAAAAAAAAGCTGCAAAATGTACTTTAGCAATGAACACATGCAAAAAAATAGTTTATAACTTGGACTGCCAGGGTTTGCAAACTGTGGTATAACCAATAAATAAAAATTAATATCTGATTAAATGAAGTCACTAAAAATGTTGTCATTTACTGTTAGAATATTCTGCATTATTATCGGAATTATAAAGTATTATCGGAACTATAAAGTTAAATCACGTGGCTTTTGATTGGCTGCTTACTGAAACATATTTACCACATCAAAGAGACTGTCCATTGGGAGATGAAAGAATGGATTCTTTTATTTCAATTTGAGATTTTAGAAAAGCTGCCCTCTTATACACCACTTTGAATGCAACAGTTCCTGCCAAAAATTTGCCTACCTGTGTATGAAATGTTGCCAGCCTTACATGCATGATTTGTAAAGTAGGGATTTGTTTCAAGAATGAAGCTTCAAACAAGAAATGTTGCATCAAAGGCCCCTCCAAAGGTGTCAGTCAAGAGAAGTGGCACCAGATAAAAGTAGCTTTTCTATCAGAACTGGTTTTTTAGTGCCATTTGATTGGCACAAATAAGAAACAATCTGCTATAAGCAAGGAGCACATGTTCTTACAGTTTCCTAGAAATTTCTGCTTTTCATATACTGCTTAGGGTGTGTCAGTTTTGTAACTGAAACATATAACATGATAGATAATTTGAATTTGAATTGAGGTTTTAATTCTAGGTGAAAATTTGTCTTCACCAAGTTGTATAGTTATATTTATTTTTAATGTCAATTTTAATTATATTTATATATATATAAGTTTGTAATCAGGGAAAATTTCTAAGCTTGTTAAATAACATTATTATCGCTATTACTTTTACCCGTGATTTTATCCGCTATCCGCGTTCTAAACTTTTTACCTGTTGTTTTATCCACTATCACATTCATTTTTTTTTTATCCACAAAAAGCTTTTAAATGTGGATATCCACATCCATGAAGGGCTCTGGTTATAGAGTAGAGCAGGAGTCAGCAATTTTTGTTACCACAGGCCATATTAGAACTGTGGAATTTGTTAGCAGAACACACTAGAAGGATTAAAAAGGGTGGTATAATATGTAGAAAAATACTTGTTTTTAATATGATGATTTTAGTATTACAAAAATACATATGTATATCTTTATGATTATATCTCAAATAAAAATATCTGAATAAATGAAAAAATACCAAAAACTCTTACACATGCACACAAAAAAAAATATAAAAATATTAATGAGAACCTTGATATTTTTTAACCTTTTTTGCCAATTTAGTAAAATCAACTTCAAAGGCAGTACTACTAGCCTTTAGTGTTGAGTGCAAATGTTTGTCTGCCATATGTGATTAAAATTTGGTTTTGATAAAATTCAACAAAATATTCACAAACATAGATGTGAGCAAACACAGTTATCATTCTGGCTGAGAATTATTTAAGAAAAGGAAATGTAGAATTTAAGAGTCCTGCATAAAATTGCGCAAGCTCCAAAAATTTTAATGACTCAACAATGTCATTTGCTTGTAAATCAAATTGTTGGAAAATAAAATTATTTTGCTTTGTTACTTAAAAATTTATTCATTCCAATATTGCTTTTGGGACATTTTACATTACAAAGCCCAAATGATCTGCAGGCCACTTTAAAAGGCCATGTGTTGTTGCTGACCCCTGAAGTACAGCATTTGCTATCAACTAGGTAATATCATAAATGTGTTACCAACTTAAAATACGGTCCACACAAAAAAAAAGTGGGCAAAAACTAAAAAGTGTCAGAAATCATTATTTGAAGTTATAAATAAAAAATAAATATTTCCTCAACAGCTGCTTGCCACAGAGCGTGACAGGAACTTGTCAGTTTATACACCACAATAGAAGGCCTGTGAGGATGGTGGGACCTCAGTAGAAAAACAATACAAACATCCATGCCTTACTCGGGACTCCCCAGATCCCTTTGATCAGTAGTCAAGGTGGAATGAAAATCTCTTGCTGTCTCACAGACTGTACAACAGTGGTTAAGGTTATGGTTCATACTTTTTGATATAGAATATATTATTTACCTACAACAGTCATTCAGGGCTTATTTAAAAGCTCTATGTTATATTCGGTAATGTACATAGTGTATGCTAAAATTTTCAGAAACGACAGCAATTAAATCATTGATGCCTTTACAATCCCATCAAACATATAAGCTTTTTGCATGCAGTTCAGCTTTTGATGTGGATAATGGTGCATTATCCTTGCTACATCATAATTGTTGGTATATCACATTATTATAGAGTAACACTTTTTGTCATCAATGATAATACGATGAGGAATGAGTTCTTTTTATATGATGAGAAAGCAATAAAATCTAAGCTGATATTCTATCCATGTTTTTCTCCAATAATTTGTGTGGTACCCAAACAACAAGCTTACAAATCATTGCCAGTTTACATAGATTTCTAGTTGCTGTTATGTGATCAATATTCAGTTTTACTTAAAGTTCACATGGTGTTTGCCATGGATCACAACATTAATGAAAACATAGCTACAACTACAATTTTTTTTCTTGTTATCAAAGAAATGATCATACTCCAAATTTCATAAAAGTTTCTATGGAGTATAATGTACAACATATTCCAGGTTTAATCTTTTTTCTATAGAGCTGTATCACTTTTTTTTTTTCACAATTCAAAATTTTTAGTAATAGCTATTTTTCTTTAAGAATGTTAACATTCAACTGAGATGCCTTCCACTATGAGACTTATTATTTAAGTCGATCACCAGTGCAAAATTTTGCAAACCAATGGCAACATGTACATTTGGAAGTAGCATCAGCACCAAACATATCACACATATTCTGTGAACATTGTGTTGCATTTACACCTTTTTTTAATTAATAAAATGTAATTGAAAACACAGTTTTAACCATCTTCCTATTGCTTTCCTCCTCCTGCTAGTTTATCCTATATACACTCCTCATTTGTTTGTTTGTGTTTGTTGGAAGGGGTTGCTCTACCATATTTTCCCAACCCACTGAGTGATCACAATGAGTTATGTACCAAGTGAAAGCTTATGATGTGAGGAGTATAACAGGCCTTAAAAATTTACCCCCTCTAAAAGGGGAAGTATGTAAATGATAATTCCATTCTGTCTTTCAAACATGATGGTTGAGTATAATGAGTTATATGTCAAATGAAAGTTTGTGACATGAGGAACATCTTAGTCTATAAAATATATATCTCCATTTTCTCTCCCCTTCTAAAATGGGAAAGTTGTAAACAATTGTTTTACTATATCTTATGAATGAGAGGGCCAAGTGAAATAAGTTCTGTCTGAAATGAAAGATCACAACATGTGGAATGTGACAGGCTAGGAGATGTAGGAGCGAGAGTGGCTCAGTCAATAGTGTGCCAGGCTCATAATGTGCAGTTCTCAGGTTTGAGTCCCAGCTGGTCCAGTGTTCAGATTTATCTCCGCAAAACTTACCACCCTGCCTTGGAAAGGATGCCATCTGTTGGATAAGATGCTAGCCATGGCCCCATATGTGGGAGAGCCATACCCTGTGCACACCAAAAAACATGCAGACGGTCTTGAAAGGAGGCTACCATCTTCTCTCCTGACAGCTGTCCAGTAGGTTCTCTCCCCAACCTCCTCTTGAGTCCTTGGCAGGAATGTACCTAGGATTAGTTTTGTGTGTGGGGGGAGGGGGGTACAAGAATTCATTTTTGGAGAGGTTTGAGAATCTAGTTTTTTTTTTGGGGGGGGGGGGGGAACTTGAATAAGACTTGAGTAGTTTAAAAGATTTTTTTGTCGACTATTCAGCCAGCCCAATGTTTGGCTACCCATGTGAGGTGCACATCCGCTTAGTGCTGCCCTGAAAGGATATGAACTACTTATCAACAGCTGTAGTGTTGACAGAAGCATTATAGCTGTGACTAGCAGCTGATTTGTATTTGGAGTTACAAAGTCATGTTTGAGTGCATCAAAGCATGTCGGTAGCCTCTCTATCTAATGTGCAGGTGTAAGAGCATCAGTGGAATCCCCTGAAGTGCAACAATAGTGATAACATAGTTACAACTTCAATATTTTTTTTCTTGTTTCCAAATTGTCTCCAAATTTCATAGCAGTTTCTATGGAGTATAATGTACAACATATTCCAGGTTTAATCTTTTATCTATAGAGCCATATCACTTTTTTTTCACAATTCAAAATTTTTAGTTTTGTAAATTTTTTAAAGCCATAATACAATTTGCAAATTCGATTTTTTTATTAAATTAATAATCAAGTTACATCAGACCACCAAGTTTGATTTTCTCACATCTACCATAAAAGGAAAGAAAGAAAAAACTTTTAGTCACAATTGCAATTTGTATATTTTCCCCTTAGATTAAATTATTATAACTCCTTGCAAAAATTTTTTGACTCAAAATATTTTGGGCAATTTGACATTTTTTTGTATACTAACATTTATGCCAAAAATTACTGAAATCTGTGATGGGTGGTGAACTGACCTGATTGAATTGATATGGAATGACCCATATAAAATAAAATAAAAAATTACAGTAGAGGTACACAATGCAGTAATTAAAGTAATTTAATTCTCTATGACACTGTTAAATGTTTTTAAGCACTTCAACACATGGACTATGCTATCAAGTATCAATAATTATTATAGAGAGATTTACGTACCATGCCGTAGAGGATGGGAAGTAACAGGAGCTTCTTGGAATGCTTTTGGTGAGAAATTTAAAATTCGACGTTCTTGCTGGCAAGTGATATCTCAGTGGAGATTAAGATAATGATGACTGCTGCCAATGGTCTACCCGCATTGGCGAATGACATATTTATTTATACTTTTTGATAGCATCGGGTGCTTAAAAAGTTTTAGACCAACGATGCACATTTTTCACCATTCCTATCAGCGCTTCATCAGGTGGGAAATGAGGGACTTAATGCAGTAGAGGCACCCCACCCCTCCCCCACACTCACCAACCAACTGCCTCTACTGCATTAAGTCCCTCACTCCCCACCTGATGAAGCGCCGATAGGAACGGTGCGAAACGTGCGTCGTGGATCTAAAACTTTTTAAGCGCCCTATGCTATCAAAAAGTATAAATAATTATGTCATTCGCCAATGCGGGTAGACCATTGGCAGTAGTCATCATTATCTTAATCTCCACTGAGACGTCACTTGCCTGCAAGAACGTCGAATTTTAAATTTCTCACCAAAAGCATTCCAAAAAGCTCCTGTTACTTCCCATCCTCTACGGCATGGTATGTAAATCTCTCTATAATAATTATTGATACTTGATAGCATAGTCCATGTGTTGAAGTGCTTAAAAAAATTTAACAGTGTCATAGAGAATTAAATTACTTTACTATAAAATAAAAAATTTCAAAACATCATTCTTCAACTTGTGCTTTTATGTTCTGACATTTTCAGGCAGATGTTTGATGGTACTAGTGGGGCTGGGGTGGCTCAGTCAGTAGTGCTTCAGGCTCATAATCTGCAGTTCCCAGGTTCGAGTCCCAGCTGGGTCAGTGTTGAGATTTATCTCTGCAAAATTCCCCACCCTGCCCATGGTCAGTAGGGGACACTGATGGGTTTGGAGAAGTCACTGTCCATTTGATAGGAAAGCCGTGGCCCCATGTGTGGGAAAGCCATACCCTGTGCACATTAAAGAACACATTGGTGGATGGCCTTGACAGGAGACTATCATCTGTTTCCCATCAGCTGTTCCAGTGGTTCCCCTCCTCCCCCAACCTTCTCTGAGCCTTCAGGGTCCTTGGAAACTGGCCATTTAGCCCATTGTGTGCAAAAAAAGTGCTGCTCAGGGGTAAAACAACCCACAACCCAGCTAATGGTACTAGTATTTGGTATTTAAGAGTGATGCCCTTTGTTGGCATTGCTGTGAATTTTGTTGGCTTCCTGATGAAATAGCAGGTTTCCATGTTGGTGGCAGTGGGGTGCATTTGATGTTACATTAAGATATATAGTGATGTAAGTTAATTGGGATATTTTCTAGGTAGTTCAATTGATGTTAAGTGGGGACAGCTGCTATAATTTTAGGTTTTAATTGTATCATGGGCAAATTATGTTAAATTATTGTATGAGTTAGAGCTGTATTTTTTATCTTATTTTTAAGATCCATTTAGTACTCTTTCAATCTTTCTAAAAATAATATGGGAAATAAAGTTCTAATTCAAACAATAATTGAACATAATTTGCCCATAGCACAATTAAAACCTAAAATTATAGCAGCTCCCCCACTAAATATCAATTGAACTACCTAGTAAATATAATAATTAACCAACATACTGTATGTAACACTGATTATACTCCACTGCCACCAACATGGAAATCTGCTCTTATGTCAAGAAGGGCTCACTCGCAGTGATACCAACAGAGGACATCATTCTTAAATACCAAATACTAGTACCATCAATCACCTGTCTGAAGAAGCTGTTGCAGCATGGAAGAAACACATGTTGAAGTATGATGTTTTAACTTTTTTAAACTCTTATATGTGAAGTCATGAGTTGTTAATGGATATAATGTTCTTAATATATGTGTTTTTTAACACTTCCCAGGTCAGCTATATTTTTACTCTGATCAGGCAAAAAAAAATAACTTTAGAACTTTTTTTGCCAAATAACTAATGAAAGGAATTATACCATGTTATATGCCAAATTAATCAGCATTTAATTCTGTATATTCTGAAAATAAAATATTTAACAAAAAAGACAACTAGTTTTATTTTAATAGGACTTTTTTTAGAGTCATGTAGTAAAAAAAATTCATCTGGCAACACAAATAAAAATGTATTTAAAAATCACTAATAGACAGAAATGATTATAATGCACATGAATAGGAATGCTATTTATTTCTGAATAAGAAAAAAAATATATCTTGTTTAAAGTAAACATTTCTTCCATTTTGTAATTTTTTTCTCCCTACCAGGCTTGTTGCAGAGTCCAATAAACAAGTCAACTTTAAAATATTTTTAATCAATAACTAATCAACAGATATAGGTCATGTTATATACCAAATTAAAGAGAATTTAATTCTGAATTTTACTGAAGTAAAAAGTATGAACATTGTAGTAACATATTAGTTTTAATAACACATTTTACAGTGGTATACTGAAAAAATAAGTACATATTTCATAATTACTTTCAAAATCTTCTGTTTTTAAAAATAGCAGTTTTTTGTTAATTTATAGGAGATTGTTGATAACAATTCAAATCAAACTTGTGAGCTTAAATCAGGTGATTGCTTCAATACAGAGTAACGTTAACAAAGAAATCAGCAATATCCTATAGCGCTTCTAAAATATGGCAATCTGATGGCTTTATTGAATGTTATATATTGTAGTTTAATAAGATATGCATCAAATGAAAAAAAGAAAATATTATTTTTTAAGCTTGAATTAAGTATTTTTAAAAGATATATGTAAAAAAAATTGCAAACAGCAATTTTTTTTTTGAAAAACATTGAAGTTTCACATGTTGTACAAAAAACATCTATAGATGTCCTTGATCTGGGAAGGGCTAATAAGTAGGGTGGATATTACTTGAAAGATGCTAGCCAAAAAAGAACTATGCTAATATCACTGTAATGATGGAATGTATCTTAATAATCAACCACTTTAGCAACTAATAACATCAAAGATAGTGTAAAGAAGGACTGGTTAACCCATTTAAGGAGGAAAAAGCACATGCAAGGCAGCCAGAACAGTTCACCAACAGCTTAGAACATCAATCAGCAAAGATTCCAGGAGCTCCAAAACTCAACATGTATCCTGCAAAGGAGTATGCAATCTTACATATTTATTGGAACAATAACAGACAGTAAAGCATAACCATGAACTTCTATTGTAAGCATATAGCCTTTAGATAATCTAAAAGTACGGCACTGCTGAAAATAGTTAGTGTCAGTTATTCTGTTGGCGACAAAATTTTAAACTAGACAAATAACACTGGTATAAAAAAAACCCAATAAGATGAGTGGCATATATAACTTTATTTTTTAAAACAGTAATTTTTGTGCCAATTAAAATTTATTTAAATTTAACTTGTACTGTGCTAATTTAATTCTAATTTTTAAAACGTCAATATTTAAGACTGCAGTGATTTAATTATTATTTTGTTTCTTATTGAAACATTAAATATAATTTTCTTATTGCAGAAAATGTCTGCTTGCAGAAAAGTTTAAAGATTTTTGTATATGGTCAAGAAGAAGAAAAATCTAGTCTTGAAACTGAAAATCATTCATCTCAAACTCAACCAATTGAACAATCAACATATCAAAAAACATTTCTTCTCTTATTTTGCTTTTTTGGTCTCCAGACATCCTACTTAATATGGGGAATACTTCAGGAGAAAATAATGACTCAAGAATATCACAGTGCCACTGGAGACATACAGAAATTTACAGATTCTCAGTTTTTGGTGTTTGTCAACAGAGTTTTAGCATTTATATTTTCAAGTACATATATTTTAGTCTCCAAACAACCTTGCCATACTGCTCCACTTTATAAATATTCATATTGTTCTTTTTCTAATATTATGAGCAGCTGGTGTCAGTATGAAGCATTAAAGTATGTCAGTTTTCCTACTCAAGTGCTTGCTAAGGCTTCAAAAATTATTCCTGTTATGCTTATGGGTAAGATTATATCACAGAAGACATATAAATACCACGAATATGTGACTGCTGTTATGATCTCAGTTGGTATGACACTGTTTCTATTGTCCAGAGAGAATGCTCATGATAAAGTGACACCTACTACTGTGTCTGGAATAATTATATTAATAGCATACATGGTTTCTGATAGCTTTACATCCAATTGGCAAGGAGAACTATTTAAGAAGTATCGTATGTCATCTGTCCAGATGATGTGTGGTGTGAATTTCTTTTCATGTATGTTCACCTCAGTATCTCTGTTGCAGCATGGAGGATTTTCAAGATCTTTTCCATTTTTGTTAAAGTTTTACAGTTTCTTTTTTGACTGTATACTTCTTTCTATTTGTTCTGCTGTTGGCCAATTGTTTATTTTTTTCACAATTTCTAAATTTGGACCTGTAGTATTTGTAATAATGATGACAATACGTCAGGTACTTGCCATACTATTGTCCTGTCTCATATACCACCATACATTGACATTGAGTGGATGGTTTGGTGTGTTAACAGTTTTTTCAGCAGTGTTTCTTAGAATTTATATTAATCATAGGTTGAAGTTGAGGTTAACACAAAAGGTACCAAAACAGATGTCAAATGATCAGAATGTGTAATATTATGTTTATTTTTGGTTTTTGGTTATAAATTTCCTTTCATTTGAAAATAGAAACGAAATATTAAAGTATGCTAAGCATTTAAATGAAACTGCTTATAGAAATTTTAAGGAAACCTTATATCACATCTTTTTTTATTTTTTTTGAGAAAAAGAAAACTTTTTTCGCAGTGTGAATGTTTCTGTTAATATGTAAAACTTAATCATTAAATCATTTAAAAAATACAAATCATCTTTTTTACAAAAATCATTATGTGTAAATTGAACTGTTTTAAAAGTTGCTTTATAAATATAAATTTTGTAACATTTCTACTAGTGAAATTCACTAGAATAGCTAATATATATAACCAGCATATTTTCATGAAATTTTTTAAAAATCTTTTAAGTATTAATTTAGAATTATGCAACATATTGTACTTTTGTTTGTGTTTGATATGCTATTCAATTTTAATAGTCAAGACATTTATATGTGTTTTTAAATCCCTATGTTATTCTCTATTGGGGAGTTCTCTTTTTTCTTATAGTTGCTGTTTTAAAACAATTTTTCATAAACAATTTTTGTGATGGTTTATATTGCTGATGAATAATCTCAAGTGCATTTAGTAAATATTAGCTTTTATGTATACTATGCTATCTGCAGTAATGGAAGGGAGAAGGAATACAAATAATCCACATTAAATTTGCTTCTTAAAGGAAATGTAATATATTTGAATCAGAATGTGACTTATGATTTAAGCATTTTCAGGGCTAAAATCCAAATATGTTTCACCAAATACATTAAAATTCTTTAGACACAAAAACAGATAAATGTATACATATTTATGAACTCTGTTTTATTTCTCTTTAAAAAATTACGTATGTAATCAGGAGTATACTGTTTATATAATGGCTTCAATATTTTCATCAAAGTTCAGCAATCTGCATTTTTTTTGTTTTTACTACAAAACAATTCGAGTTCTCTATTTGTAAACTGTTGAACTCTGAATGCTTATCTAAGTGGTACTATTCTTGATTTAAACATAGATGATAATCACAGCATTACCTGATGCTCTTTGGTGTTGATAAATCAATAAATATTTTAGCATGTCGGCAAAAAAAAATTTCCGCTAAAATATTCATTGATTTACTATTCTTGATATTTCAGAAGATTTTTAGTTCCTGTCTCAACTTCTTTTTCTGGTGATGGGTAAAAGATAGTCATTTATATATATATTAGCTTGTTATGGTTAGTATTCTAGATTGGTGTAGAGTACTGATTTGTGCCTGACTTATACCATACATTCTTATTAGGGTGACAGTTCTTATAATTTGATTGTATGTTTAGGTGTCATAATTGTTGTGGATGATATCACAGGTATAGAATACCTCCAAAACAATAACAGGTACTTAATAGAAGTCAGTGCAAAATTCATGTACAGGAACTGTGTCATACCCATTGTCAGGATAAAGGAAAATGTGACATAGTGAAAAAGTTTCTCCCAGAAACAAGAAGGATAACTACCTTGTAATTAAGCATTCTGTGTCTAGCAGCTTATCAGAAGAAAACTTTAAGTTTATCATCAAATTTAGTAGAGAGCAGTTTTTGCCACCTATTGATTTAACAAACATTATTATAGATCATGAAATAGTATTGGTTTGTCTTTTGCAAATCATAGATCATAGATATGTATTTTTTACCTGCTAAATAGTAGTCAACCCTGAATACCTCATCATTGAGGTCACTTATATTTGCAGTTGCTTCAGCTACTGAGATCAACCCTAACTATTAATGATTTAGTGAAAAAAACTGATCTTTCAGCCCATATGAGGTCTTAGTATTCCTCTCAAGACTATTTAATTTTCTGTTAGCAGTCACAAAATAATATTTCTGCATCCTCAGTCAAACTATAGGCAAATTTATTATAAACTACTATATATTTATATAGTAAAACTCGTTAGAATGAAAAGTAATTATCTGGAAAAATCCAATATATAAAGTATATTGTTAGTATTATTTGGATTTAGCCTGGCCCTGTGTGCAGGATAAATGTTAAGCTGTGGCTCTGTGTGCCATACTCTGTGCACTTTTAACAACACTAGATGGTCTTGATGTGACTTTTGTCTCCTATTAGATGTCCAAAAGACCCCTTACCTAATGTTCTCTGAGTCCTTGTGACCTGGCCATTTATCCCTTTGTGGGGGGAAAAAAAGTGCTGTTTAGAGCCAAATATCCTAACTATTACCAGACAGGTTTAAGAGAACATGACTTGTATTCATACAAAAGAGCAGTCCCCAAAATCTTATTCATCATGATAGAGTGGTAACTGATGAGCTTATAGATTTGTGCTCCTATAACTATTTTTATGCATATCAGCATCAATAATCATCAAATTGTCATATATAGGTAAATTCTTGGAGTAATATTTCAAATATTGAATTGAAATTTTGAACATTGAGTTGAAGATAGGCTCTTTCCTTTTTATAGTTGTTGTGATAAAGAAGACTTGCTAATAAAATGTGGGAGAAAAGGATAGTAAAGTGAAATATCAGTATAACCAAATCAAGTGGGTGACAAATATTTTTGTTATACTGAAATGCAATAAAAAAAAAAGTGCTATGATATTTACATATTACAAAATCATTATGAAAAGAATTTACCATGTATTAGAGTTTATTTCTTAAAACAAAACATTTTTTAAATTATTTCAACAAGTATTTTTCTCTGAATTCTTAAATGATTTTGCAACTTTCCATCACACTGTATGGAATATCTTTCTGTATCATTATGAAACAATGAAGACTTGTGCTGCATTGGCTGCTAATAACAAAACTAACAAGCTTAACTGAAACAATAATAATAACGAACAAATATAACAATAACTTAAATTTAATGAATGATAAAATAAAATGCATGGAATTGAACTGTTTTGAAAGACCTTTTCACTGATGCTACTGTTGCTTGCTATATAATACAATCAGAATTGTGTAGATCTTCAAATTTGAAAAATCTTTTATGCCAAGATAATGCAGCTTTAAAGTATTATGCCGACAAATGTAGAGACCATCTATGCCATGCATTGAGAGCAGCTAAAATGTATTGTCAATGCACAATAGCATATGATTCATAGTGCTGTGATTGGTTAAATATCTCGTAGCGTTTAAATCAATGCAGCATTGCAAGGTGCTAAAATGTACCTTGTACATATTGTTTAAGAATGGTTTTTTTTTAGTAAATTTCTTTATACACATATTTTTTATTGGGATAAATTTTTATTTTGTTAAATTAATATTTTCGTTACACCAGTATTTGTTAAAATTAAACATTTTTACATAGAGATATATAGTAAATTGACCAAGGTCAGAAATAATTTTTGTTACATTGATTATTTTGTTATTCTGGCATTCATTATATTGGTATTTTACTGTAGTTTCTTGGTACCCTTTTATTAAGTTCATATTGGTTTCATTTTAAAAGCAAGACTCCCAAAGGCAGACTTTTGAATAATTCTTTTAATATCAGATCACTTGATAAAAATCAATGGGATTTACTTCTCTGAGACTGAAATGATTTCTTTGTTACCTATCTTCCTATTGCTTTTGGCCCTGACATTTGTCAGTTGGTTTGTGTATTTGACAAAACATTGTTCCACCATATCTTTCAAATGCAACGGAGAAATTTAATGATTCATGTGTCAAATGAAAGCTTGTGTCAATGAAAGCTTAAAACTATTTTAAGCTATATCTCTAGAACACAAATACCAAAAGTAAAGCTTTATGTCAAATGAAAGCTTCTGATGTGGGGAATGTTGTGGGCTATGAAAAATTCACCCCCATGCTTTCTTCCCCCCTAAAAACAGGAAATAAAAAGTCATTCTACTCTATCTTCCGAATGTGAGGGCCTACAGTTACAAATTAGGTTCAAATGTAATCTCATATAATGATGGCTGTAAACTATTTTGAATTTCTCCCTCCATACACACACTATTCCCTCCTGATAAAGGGGGAGGGAGCAGAATTTCACAGGTTTCGACTTTAACGTGTCGTATCTCAAATTAAAGCTTCTGAGGTCTCCAATCTCATAGGCTACATCAAACATGATTCCAAAAGGGGTGCAGGTAATGTGGTCAATATTTATGAGTCATATATCAAATGAAAGTTTTTGAAGTTGGGTGTTTTTAGTGAGATTAAAAAATAAAAAAAATACCTATCTTGTGCCATAAAAAGTAGAAAATAAACCTGAAGTATATTGATGGTGCAATCAGTCACTGAGTTCATATTTACTTCAAAGGAATTAGGGTGCATTAAATTAAAAAAAAAAAGAAGAAAAACAGGTACTCTTAGAAATGTGTATTCAGAGTTAGGAAATATATGAAATCTTTAGATTACCAGTAAATATGTCATGAATCATGGGTTAAGAAACAGTACTATCATAGCTGACAATGAAATTTAACTTGTGAGTGCAACTTTCGCAATACATATAAACATTGAAAAAAATCACTGTTAGGCTGATGCTACTATAATAAAATAAGGAGAGAAACATTTTATTTATAAATTGTTAGTAATAGCTTATATACACTAGCCTATTAAAAAAAAATAACAGCATTATTTTTTGCTTGAAGGCAAATTAAAATTCAGTGATTTCAAAAAAGATTTAAAACTAGGAAAGAGTTGGCAGTTAAAAGGCCTCTTTCCATCACTCAAGGTTATTTTGATCTGTGCCATATTTTGGCTTTATCAGTCTTAACAATTTTCCCATTTATGCATAAACCATGTTCTTCTAGTTACATAGTTATGCTCAGTCTAAGCTATTTTTTAAACTATAAAATACTAAACTCAAAACTAATCAACAGATTTCACAATAAAACCACAAAAACAAAATAAATTACTATCCAATATTGCAATACTACTGTAAAAAACTACAAGGGCAATCCAATATGCCATGGTAATCTAAAAAATAGCATGTTTTTATGGCTTAATTTTGAGTAGGAAACGCTACAAGTGCCAGTAAATAGATTTGTATGTGCATATGCACAATATGACTAAAATGTAAAAAATATCTACTATTCATCTCTTGTACGTGGTTGACAGGTGAATGGCACCAATGGCGGATCACTCCTGCATTAATTGCTATCTTAATATTGAGTGATAACATAGAATTCACCCAGAGCAGGAGGACAGCAATATCATTAATGCATATATTTATCGTGAATGTGCAGAAGTAATAATTTAATAATTATATTGCTTGACTTTCTGGCTAATTCTTCAGATTTAAAGCTTTTAAAAAAAGTCGTGGGATTAATTCTTTTTTTCTATGTACATGTAATTCAAAGAAAAGTTACCAAGCCTAACACAAACTGATCTCAGACTTCTAGATCTGAAGGTAAAATTTTAAAGTCGTAAAGCATACTTTTTTTTTGCTTGTTTCATATGTATATGTTAAGGTTAAGTTTGAAAACCACCAAAATTTACCACACAGCTGTTAAATTTATGTGTAAAGAAAAAATGTAAAATTTGCTTTTACTCTTACTAGATAAATGCATTAATAGTAATGTACTAATTTATTATTTACACAAATTAAACATTGTACAGAATTTTTTTTTTTTTTTTATGTATGAAAATATAATAATAATGAAACTTGATGCTGTTTTGTGAAGGATTGGAGTAAATCTAAATTTCTAAATGTAATTTGGGATTTCGAGTGTTTTTGTTCAGAATTATCAAAATAAATAATTAACAGGGTTGCCAACTATCTTTAAAAATTAGCATGCTAAGAATTTCTCATAAACTTCAATTTCGTTTTTGCAGTCATGCACAAAAATTCTTTTATCATTGTGAAGCTTAGCTATATTAGTAGCTTATGAAAAATTAATATTTTTTAAACAATTATCTATGTTTTCTTTACTCTCAAAGTTAAACCAGTGATGGGGAAGGCTCAGTCGGTAGCATGCCAGACTCATAATCTGCAGTTCCCAGGTTAGAGTCCTGCATTGGCTAACATTGAGATTTATCTGTACAAACCTCCCTGTCCTTGGTCAGCAGTGGACACTGATGAGCTTGGGAAGGCTGCCATCCATAGGATGGGATGTTGAGACATGGCCCTGTGTGCTGGAAAGTCATACCCTGTGCAATTTAAGGAACATGCTGGATGGCATTAATGGGAGGCTACCATCTCTCCTAACAGCTCTTCAGTGGGTCTCCTCCTCCCAATCTTCTCTACGGCCTCGTGGTCCTTGTGACCTGGTCGTTTAGTCCATTTTGTGGAAAAAAGTGCCACTTAGTGGTAAAACAACCCAAACAAAGTTAAACAACATCTCGGTCTAATTTTATTGATATGTACTGGGAATATTTTGTTAAATTTCCGAACAAATTTGGATAAGCAACAGTTTATTATGCTCCTAACTGATCACTGCCTGCATCAGATCGTTTCAGAATAGACATAACCAGGCATTACTGCTGTGCAACTGTTTCTGGGAAATTTTTCAATATTTGAAACACAAACTAAAATATAACTAAGAAACCTGATTAAAATGGGAATAATCCTTTTCTAGATAAAATATGCTAAATGTTTCTAAAAGCTTAAGAGTAAAAAAATTACCAAATTTAAATGGTTCTCATGATTTGATTTCTCCTTAAACTTATTGGAGATAGCAAAAATATCATTATGCACACAAAGTAATGTATTGACGATAGAAAGACAGAAAAATGGTGTGCAAAATTAAGCATTGTTTTGTGAAGTAGTAAAGAAAACATAAGATTTGTTCAGTTTGTTCTGTACCTATTATTTAACTACTATTTTGTTTTTGAAGCAATAATGTGCCCATGAAAATATTTGGCTGTCAGGAATTTTTTTTTGTCCATTAAAAATTTTCTCTAAGATTTGCAACTCTGATAGTAAAGTATACTGGCTGTTATTGAATTTTCTTGTTGGCAGGTAATTTTGTCAATATCAAGTGTATATTAAATTTTGATCTTCCTTAATGATATATATATTATGTATTACTGAAATTATGTACAGTGATTATATTAAATTTTACTGCCTGGTGTCAGGGCTGGTGTAAAGTTTTTCCATTTCCCTGTTTAGTGATATTTTTGTGTTCCATACTTATGTTGCCTCTTTGATTTCTTTATCCTATGCTTCTGTTGTTCCTTCATGCAATATAAAAGTAATTGGCTTTTTTATTAACTCTTTGTATTAACTATGATTTTTGCAGCAAAGTTTGACTTATTTTGAATTTATATCATGGGCATTTGTATTTTTGATAAGTTTTTTATTGTAAAACTGGCAGTTTTATACTAACATATATTCTTGATTATTTTTACTGTATTTAAATTTTCACTGTTATATGTGGGTGTCCATGGTTAAAGCAAGAAAATATCTATCATCCTTTTTTTCTGGATGTCCAGACTCCTGAAAACTTTCAATATCACCATAAAAATCGTCCATTTCACATCTCCATTTCATGATGAATGTGGCTCTGGATGCCCATGATGATCATAATGAAAGGGGAAATAGAAAAGCCCTTTACATGGCACTTTTAACACAGAATATATATATGTAGTTTGTCACATTTATAACATTTTCCCACTATTTTTAAAGTATCCACAATGCAACATATCTCCAATAAGCATTGAATGAAATGAAGTGTAATTTCAGTTAAATGAATTGCAACACCAAAATCTGATCAAGTATATAGCAACGGTGTATCAAATGTTCATTGTATTTGAATATTTTTATTCAATTAAATAAGAACCTTGAGTTTGGCTGAACACATGCAGTAGAAATTTTCTAACATCCTGTAATTCTCATCCCACCAAGGGGCGGGGGTGGCTCAGTCGGTAGCGCGCCAGGCTCGTAATCTGTAGTTCCCAGGTTCGAGTCCCAGCTGGGTCAGCGTTGAGATTTATCTCCGCAAAATTCCCCGCCCTGCCCACGGTCAGTAGGGGACACCGATGGGCTTGGAAAGGCCACCGTCCGTCGGATGGGACGTTAAGCCGTCGCCCCGTGTGCGGGAGAGCCATACCCTGTGCATGTTAAAGAACACGCTGGATGGCCTTGACAGGAGGCTACCATCTGTCTCCCAACAGCTCTTCCAGTGGGTCCCCTCCCCCAACCTTCTCTGAGCCTTCGGGGTCCATGTAACCTGGCCATTTAGCCCATGATGTGCAAAAAAGTGCCGCTCAGAGGTAAAACAACTCAACCTATCCCACCAATGTAAGTTCTTCCCAATAATTCATTTGTTTTATGCAATATTGTCAATTTAGTTCATCCCTAATTTTACCATCATAAAAATTGATGCTCTTTCCCTCATTTTCCATTTGATATTAGCCAAGCAAATCTCTGGTTTCTCTTTAGACCTTGATTAAGGACTAATCTTCCTCATTTGAATATGTTTCAGTTGCATGTAATGGACATTGGAATATTTGAGGACTTAGAAAAAAAAATATATGACAACAATAGTGTATGATAAGATTTCTGAATGAACATTTCACCCAATCATGTTCCAAATGTTATTTTAAAACTATACATATATATTAGCAAGAAATCCTTTTCAATTTTCATCATGTGCAAAATCTCAGGTGGTATTTACTTAAAACCCTACATTGTAATTAACTTTCTCAATAATATTTGCCTTTCATCACAAATTAAATGTTTTGTATCATACTCATTCATTGTGTCATTTTTTTCATACAGATTTATTTTAAAACTTTAATGAACTTTTATGAGCTTCAAGAACAATGAATTTTATTATTCAACCAAACTGTAATTTAGTCTACTAAACACAATTATCCTGGTCTTACACCTATTACATTTGGCTACTGCAGACCAATTTTAACCAAGTCCTCTTTGGCATTTCCTATCATATCGTAGCCCTCCCCTATTTCTGAATAAAATTGTGACCAGTATGCCTTTAAGCATTCTCTTCATAACTCTTTGCTAATCTTAATTTGCATAAAGGCAACATGGCCAAACCAACAAAGTCCCTCTCTGCACATAATTTTAAGTCTTTAGATGTATATGCCTATCATTTCATGTTGTGGGGTTGGCTCAGTCAGTAGTGCATCAGGCTTGTAATCTGCAGTTGCCAGGTTTCAATCTCGCCTGTTCTAGTGTTGAGATTTATATCTGCTATTTCCCCACCCTTCCCTTAGTCTGAAAGGGGATACTGATGGGTGTGGAAAGTTGGCATCTGGCAGATGGAACGTTAAGCCATGGTTCTGTGAGCATGAGAATCTTGACCTGTCT
Organism: Ryuthela nishihirai; assembly: GCA_038380435.1. Lineage (NCBI taxonomy): Eukaryota > Metazoa > Arthropoda > Arachnida > Araneae > Heptathelidae > Ryuthela > Ryuthela nishihirai. Next base: position 57,062,058 of record JAWZYU010000029.1, on the reverse strand, counting down.
CCTACCACCTGTCTCCTAACAGCTGTCCAGTGGGTTCCTTTCCTCCAATCTTTGGGACCTGGCCATTTAGCCCATTATGTCCAAAAAAGTGTCACTCAGGAGTAAAACAACCCAACTCACAGATTCTTAAAAGTCCCAGAAGCACTCCCTGTTCTCTTGTTTATCTCACATTGCACTGACCAGTTTCTGTAACTCCCGAGGTAATTAAATTCAGAAACTTGATCTGGGTGCAACCATTCAAAAGAAATGGTCATGGTCTGCCTGACCAATTTTCATCACTTTAGTTTTCTCTCTGTTTATCACCAAACTTACTCAATTACCAGTCTTATAAACAGCTCTGATGAAAGAATTTATCTCAACATCACTTGCCAAAGGGGTCAAATCATCAGCATAATCGAAATAAGAAATTTTCAAATCTCCAAACCATTTAAGGCCCCCAATCTTTCCCTTGTAGTGAATTTTGCATACCATAATCAATAAGCAAACTAAAGAGAAACTTGGATATAGGTGCGACTAAATGTTCAACATAAGTAACCTTAATAATTGTAAAGCCTCAATACTGACAATATTGAAGATTTGCATCTTTGGACATTCAAATTGCTTATTGCAGTGGTTTCCAAAGCGGGGAGCTTGACTAAGGAGATAAAGGAGTTGAAAAGTTGTTTCTTTATGTACACATACACACAAAGTTAAGAAGGGGGCCACATTAAATTCATTGCTAAGCTGAGAAGGGTGCCATTGCATAAAGTTTCGAAACCACTTGCTAAGGTGACTGGTACAAAATGAAAGGGGTCTTGTAACAGGTGGTCATTGAATATGAATTTAATATTGGCCAAAATTAATATTGCTTGTGCCTGATAAAAAAAAATAGTCTGTGCATGTTTGAATGTGGGTGGTTGTATAAGTAGGTATTATTCTCTTGCAGTGTTTTTCAGACTTTTTAGGTTGGGAAACTTGTAACGTATAACGTCTGAAGGATAATTAAGTTCCCCCCATTCATTACCAATCTCCGATAGTTAAATAGATTTGTATTGGCAATTAGCAACTCTCATTATTACAACTCTCTTACTGTTACAAGAGAACTAAAACATGCCAACTTTAAGTACAAGATGGGGTACCTGTACCAGGGAGTAGGTTTCGACATGCAGCAGCCAGTTCTTTGCTCTTGCATTATTAGTTCCATAGCTAGGTTAATGACAAATTTTTAGCTCAGTGCCAGTATATTGTGATAATTGACATTCATTTGTTTATTTTTCCTGTTTGGCATCCTTTTGGCATTGCCACCTTTGACAACTGCCCCAATCTCTTGTGCCTCTGGGCAAAACCGAAAACCCTTAGGGATATACGAAGTCACTTAAATCATTTGTTCAATGTTCATTTTAACGAAAAAAATGTTTTACACCTCGTTTAATTGAATATGAAAGTTTTGACAAATATTTAGTTGTCTGCTGTTACACTATACTGTTCAGCCAATTCAAGGGTTCAGTGCAGCTCATGTACATAATATAGTACTAGAAAAACATCTTGTAGTTAATAGGAATTTGCAAACTCTACTTCATCAAGATCAGCATGAGTCCGGAGTAGGTTTTGAGCAGAAATTAGTTCTGTTTACAGCCTATTTTAAGGTTTGTTTATATGTAATTAGTCCAAGTGAAAAATATAGTAATATTTTTCAAATTATGTTTGAGACTTATTTAACCATTGAACAAAATCTCACTTGAACTATTAAGTTTCAATTGAGTTCAGCATATTTTATTATATATAATGTTTATGTTCAGATAAAAGTTTAATTTTGAATATGTTCTGTGTGTCATACAGTATTTTGATTTTGAAGGATTTGATCTGCTCTTTGTAATGTAAACTTTATATATGTGCCATAGATGTGAAACTTATTTTTGTGTTCAACTTGTCTACAGAATGCATTTTTTAATGTTGCTTATGCCAGTAAGTGTGCTAATTGTTGAATTTGAGTTAAGTTTTGCTTACTGAAATTTGAACTAGAAGCTATAAATATGCACAAAAAATATGTATAATTGCAGTGAAAGGACTGAGGAACTGAAGGCAAGGTGGGCTAGGTATTTTACTAATTTCCAAAAAAGTATGTGACAGAAGTCATAATATTTATATGTCCCTTTTAAGAATCAAAGTACTATTCCTGGTGATGTTTAATTAACTTTAGGAGATAATTTCAGTCATGAACGTATTTTCTAAAATTTTTATCCCCATTTTAGTTTCATTGTTCTCGGAAGACGAAATTAGTTTTCAGAAAATTCTATAACGACAGCAATAAGATTGCAAAGCTTATTTTCAAAAATACATTTAACTAATCATCGTATATAAATAATAATATAAATACCCCCTCAAGCAGCTGCTTGCCACAGAGGTCTGACAGGAGCCTGTCAGTTTATATGCCATAGTAGAAGGTCTGAGAGGATGGTAGGACCTCAGCAGAAAAAAAGACACAAACAGCCATGCCTTACCCGGGGCTCGAACCCAGGTCCCTTAGATCAGTAGCCAAGCGTGCTAACCACTCGGCCATGGGACGGCTTACATCACGCAAAAAGTCAGTAGTTGCCTATCTTTACAAGAGCCTGGGTTACGCTTAAATTACTGCATGATATGTAATAAGTAATGGATAAAAATTAAAGTTATATGTACAATATTATTTCTCAGAAATAAATCTTCCATAATGCAAGTTGAAACCCAAATTGTTACATGGAGAAAATGATGTCATCCGTAATGGGATCATAGTGATTCGTTGGAGAAATTGGGATCCTTGCTAAAGTTATATTTTCTCCCTTGTCTCCATCATATTGTTGGTGAGAAAAGAGACTGACAGAACCGCAAAAAAAATGTTGTCCTTTATATTATATATTAAAGTGTGGTAGAAAAGTATTATTTATACATGTTTTCCTTCAATTGAGTTTAAGGTAGTCCCATAATGTGTGGACCAGATTCGTTGAATAGGGCATGCAATCCGAAGTGTTGTCAGTCTGTCCAATTTCTGACTGGTTTTATAAAATAAAAGAACTAATTGGATACAAACGTGAAATAGTTTCCTCCTTATTTAAAGAACAGCTACAATTTTTAAACAAAATATAAAAAAATACAAGAAAGATTTTTTGTTGAACCAAGTATAATATTAAGGATGTATAATGTATTAAACGACCTTGTAAAAAAAATTTTTTGTACATCCGAAGAATTCTTAGTTTCGTGCAAGAATTCAGTGTTATGAATTTTATGGTGTGATCGTTTTAAACAGTAAAACATGGAAACCATCGGCTCAAGTCAGACGGTGATTACATCGTATTATACACTACAGTTTTGAAATACTAATCATTACTTTCTAATATTTTTTACAATTTTCTTATTCCAAATTCTCGGTTAACTAACCTCGGACCTTATACTAAACTGGAAGGAGAATTTATTATACACACCCACCTAATAACGTGTGGGTCCACCTTTCGCTCTCACAATAGCAGTAACATGTTGTGGCATGGACTTTACCAGGTGCTGGAAACGTTTGGGTGGTATTGCGGCCCATAAATCTAAGACTGCTGTGTGTAAAGTGCTGAGAGTTGGCGGTGATGGGTTTGGGCTCAAATGCATTGCTCCACTTCGTCAGATGCTCAATAGAGTTCAAATCCAGAGAGTGAAACGGAGTTGTGAACTCACTGGAATGCTCCTCCAACCAAACAGGTGTGAGGAGACATGACATTAAAGGAAAGGATCCTGCTGCAGGAAATGGGTAGCCATGAATGGATATAAGTGGTTGCTGATTACGTCAACATAGGCTTATGCAATGATCATAGTCACCTAGCCAAAATCGATGGTAGTCATACTCGACATAACCTGGTGGGGTGATGGTAGGACCCCAAAGTGGCCCATATAAACATACCCCGGAACATTACACTGTCTCCACCAGCCTGTAACACCCTAAATTGACAGTTGAGATCCATGGCGTGTGGTCTATGCCATACATTCAACCTCCTGTCGGTGTGTTGTAGTTGGAACCTTCATTTGTCGAACCAAGCTATACATTTGTTTTTCACGTTCCATTGGTGATGTTGCTTCACCCACTGCAGCCTTGTAGCTCTGTGACGTGTTATTAACAAGGTACTCAATGTGAGCATTGGCAGCCATAGCTCAGTTGTGCCATCATACATCGAATGGTCTTTGTGCAAATTTTAGGAGCTGCCCTGTCATTAATCCTGACATCTGCACCATGGCCCTCTGTTCTGATATTACGAGAAAGGAGAAGTGGTGCTCATCTTGAACATCAACAGTCTAGTTATAGCCACATTTTTCACAGCAGCTGCAGGTTTTGTAGTCTCGATACATATATGTGATGGTCACAAGTAGAAATTTCCAGACATTCTACATGTAGAGCACCCTATCTTCATGGGGCGGAGGTGGCTCAGTCGGTAGCGCACCAGGCTCGTAATCTGTATTTCCCAGGTTCGAGTCCTAGCTGGGTCAGCGTTGAGATTTATCTCCGCAAAATTTCCCCGCCCTGCCCACGGTCAGTAGGGGACACCGATGGGCTTGGAATGGCTGCCGTCCGTCGGATGGGACGTTAAGCCGTGGCCCCGTGTGCGGGAGACCCATACCCTGTGCACGTTAAAGAACATGCTGGATGGCCTTGACGGGAGACTACCATCTGTCTCCCAACAGCTGTTCCAGTGGGTCCCCAACCTTCTCTGAGCCTTCGGGGTCCATGTGACCTGGCCATTTAGCCCATGGTGTGCAAAAAGGTGCTGCTCAGAGGTAAAACAACCCAACCCCATCTTCATACTATCTGCCCGTGATTGAACTCACTCAGGAGTTATTATTACCCATCATACAGCTGCAAGTATGCTATACAGCAGGTAGTTTTGGCTGGCTGCATTACACTGGTGGGGGTGGCTTTGTCTATAATGTACTTGGCTCATAATCTATAGTTCCCAGGTTCGAGTCTCATCTGGGCCAGTGTTGAGATTTAGCTCTGCAAAACTCGTCACCCTGCACTCAATTAGTAGAAGACACCGATGGGCTTGTAAAGGCTGCCATCTGTTGGATGGGACATTAAACCATGTTCTGTGTGTGGGAGAGCCATACCCTATTCATGTTAAAAAAAAAAACACTGGGAGGCTACCATCTCCCAACATTTGTCTAGCGAGGCCCATCCACTCAACATTGAGCCATCAGGAACCTTGTGACCTGGCCATTTAGTCCATTGTGTGCAAAAAAAGTGCCTCTCAGAGGCAGCCCAACCTGACTGCATTATTGTGGTGAAGTGATATGTGGATGGGTGCAGTGTGCATAATAAATTGCGATTTCAGTGTATATCTGTCTCAGAAATTTCAGGGAATTCTCATTCGTAGTGTAAAAAATTATCGCTTGCAGGATAAAGTGATCTCGCTCAATATGCCTAAACTTTCCTGCAACATTGGAATTAGACAGATAGGTGTGTTTGTCAACACCCTTAGTTAAAGTACAATGCAGTATTTCATAACTTTATCTCGATTATGTTTTTGTTCAGTAATATTTGAATAAAATTTCAGAGGGATAGTAAATGCCACTTTTACTGAATGGCTACATTCATAAACAGCAAACCGTATCTTTATACAAATGTTGCCAAGTTATTAAGAAAGGAAAATTGCATCATTTTAATATGTTCTATATATATATATGTATCGCAGTTTATTTAAATATCAAGTTTTAATAAAATGCTCGAAATATTTCGAGTTATTTTAATATAGGTAGATGTACTATTTTGTATTCTCTCCGATGATGTGTAGAAAAAAAGAGCAATCAAGTTCCCATCTAGCCTAAGGTCAGTTCCTCAGCAGTTTCCTTTAGTATTAAATATAGTTATAAAATAAAGTTAAAAAGGGACTGATATAAAGCACAGTTAACGTTTGCACGCGTTTTATATGTAAATGCATTTAGGTGGAGAAAACACTACAAGATAGGAAAAATTAATCGGAAAATCAGTATCAACGCTGTGAAAGCAATCTCACAAGAGATCTTGTAAATTTTGTAACAAAAACTTTTGTGATAAAATTTCATGAAAAAGTTCGTCTCCTTTGCCTTTTCATTTGTAAAGAAAAAAAAGTGTTAAGGGATAAAACAGCGAAACTCTGTTGAGAGCACCCAAAATCTGGAATCCTGATGCTCATGCAATTGTAACACATGAATATAAAAGAAAAATCCCTCAAAAGCTGCTTGTCACAGGAATCTTTCAGTGCAATATGCCAATGAGATCTTATGCGAGACAACAGAAAGACAACGTAAAAAAGCAGGTTCGCTCTTAAGCAGGAGCTAAGGGGACCTCATACGACGGCAAAAATTAAAATTTGGTACCAATTTTTTCCCTTTTGCTTTTGAAAACATAAATGCAATATTTTGAAAAATTTGGTGAAGAGTTGAAATAATTTTTCGCTCGCCACTGATAAAATAAAATTGGTAACTATAAGGATTTCTTCTTGTTACCGTCGAAGTTAACTATACTGCTGTTTATAACTTGAACAAAAAATGCAAATATCTCGAGAAATCCTTTTTAGAATATAACGAAAATTTCAGAGGATATTTAATATCATACTCTCTCGTGTCTGTATCATAGGGCAATTAGAATCCCTCCTGAGATAGCTTAACATCCCATTTGACCGACAGTGACATTTTCAAGCCTATCAGCACTCCCTTTCTGACATGGCATAGTGGAGAACAAAAAATTCAGTGCTCCAGCAAAGTGTAGACTCAAACCTGGAAACTGCAGATTACGATCCTAGAGCAGTACCGGCAGAGCCAACTCCTGCCCCACAAAAGTGAAGGATCATACTTAGAGTTACCTCCATTTGGGATTTTACTAGAAATCTTGTAGAAAAAGCTCCTACTCTTATTTTTATATTGATTTGATAGAACTTTCAAGCGTTATCTGTTGATTTACTAAATCATTAAATTTCCCATATGGGTAGAGTTGTTACCTCCACAGTTTTTACCCAAAGTGTCCAGGTTCCAGTTATTAATTCTCCTTGTCAGTTATTGTTTCCTTCATAGGTATATATAAATTACGTTTTTAATTCTTTTGAAGTGTAAATTGGATTTTTCTAGTATAGATCGATCTTTCCAAACTAATGAAACTTGTGATTGAACTAAACTAAATTTTGATATGTTAAAAATTTCTTGATCTTAGAGCTTCAGCAGATCAATCTGTAAAGTTAGAGTAGCAGGGGAAAAATACATTATAATATTGTTAGCCGAATTACAAACATGCAGTGTTGTTATCAAATTTTGATAAGGATAAATTTTCATTTAAAACGAGCATTTCCATTAGTAACACCTTTCCTAGATTTTATATACCTGTACGTATATTTACACGTATCCAAAATGGACTGTATTAAACAAAACCGACGAAAACGGCAAAAGGTACCTGCACGATAACGGCAGGACAAGCAAATGTAGGAGTAATGATGCCATAGCATTTTACAACATATAATTTGTAAAAGACATGCTATGAAAGCTCGCTGTAGATCTGTCTGCAGATTGTGGACAGTTTCGAGGCAAACAGTATACAGAAGGCTTCATGTACAAAGACTATGGGAGACTAGCTACAATATGCATTTCCGTCGGGGATAAGGGTTGTGGTGGAGACATGACCACAAACTAACACCCCCACATGTTCTCTTCTGTGACTAATCCAGATTCAGTTTACAGAGCGATAGTCGTCATGTCATCTGAAGAGAACCCAGAACCTGTTATCACTCCTCAAACATCAAAGAAATACACCATTACAGAGATGATGGTTTACTGGTTTGTAGTGGTATTGTCATACACTGCTCCATATTTTTTTTTGAGGAACTTTGACAGACCTCAGATATACAGATGAAATCCTCAAACCTTTGTGAAGCTTTTTTTTAAATTATGATGGCCCACAATTCCTGTTCATGGACAATAATGCACATCCACATAGAACAGGTTTAGTGAAATTTCCTCAGAAATGAGTTCCAGGTATGCCATGGCCAGCTTATTATCTGTACCTCATTCAAATAGAGCATGTGTGGGATGCATTGGGGAAACTATCCTGGAGCTCTTGTATCACTGTAACGATCATCAGACACTTTACTGAACTCTTGTGCATGAGCAAATGAGTCTTCAGGTAATTGCTCGTTTATCCTGTATTAATCCATCAATTCCATTGCACATTTCTTCCATATTCCATCTGCACATATCGCCCATGCCATTCTATCATCTTGTATTATTCATTTTTGGCAACTATGCTTAACTTTTGAACACTGTAACTTGTTGAAATATATCCAAGTTGCATGCTTGAAAAGCCAAGCTTTTTTCAACTTTAATCGTCGAACTCTGCATGTATGAGAAGAGTTCTCTTTGTATCGGCACATATTGGTTAATAACTGTTGAAGTTTGCAAATCATTGTGCCAACAGTCTGTCATCTGACTGCCATAAGTTGCAACCTTTTTCTGCTGGGCACATGGCCATGTAGGCATCAGGGGCAATTGACACGTCCATCGCCAGTTCTGAACTTTTGGCAGCGTTTTCCACCTTGCTCCTAAATACAGCGGCAGAGATCTTAGTTTGAACAAACTCTTTGAGATCAAACCAATTGTCAAAAGTAGTAGCATTATTTTTACATGAATCGCAAGGACGTTGTACAGGTGCTCCCCTACTTACGAACAAGTTAAGTTCCCGAGGTTTTGTCGTAAGTCGAAAACTAACTTAAAAAGTACATTTGTACACAGAATAACCACTTAGTGTTTGAACCTTCAATGTACTTACTAGAATGTATTACACTCGTTTACCCGCTCGCTATTGCTTACTAGCAGGTGTTTCAAATGCGGTAAAAATCTGCTGTGGTGTAGTGTAACAAAGTCGATGTTATAAATAAAACAACATATTGTTAATGTATATGTTTGTACATTAATAATATAATAAAAAAAATTAAAAAAAATAAATACCCCCTCAAGCAGCTGCTTGCCACAGAGGTCTGACAGGAGCCTGTCAGTTTATATGTCATAGTAGGAGATCTGAGAGGATGGCAGGACCTCAGCAGAAAAACGACACACACATCCATGCCTAAATCCGGGGCTCGAACCCAGGTCCCTTAGATCAGTAGCCAAGCGTGCTAACCACTCGGCCACGGGACGGCTAATAATATAATACGAATTGTAAATAACAAAAAAGGAAAATTAGACGACCCTGTCGACTTAAACGCCACGAATCCGCGCGAAATTTAAATTTTAGACGTATGTTCAAATTGTTCGTAAGTTGAACGTTCGCAAGTAGGGGAACACCCGTACTTCTCAGCTGTGTATAGGTCATTATTTTCTACTTTGCACGGACAATGAATTTATATGCGAGCTTTATGGCACCATTTTAATTATTAACCTTTACCATACCTGCCCAAACTGCAAGTATGAGGTAATGAAGAGGAAGGAATAGCATTGGTTGGGAAAGTACATTTAAAATTTCGGCCGCTTTGAACCGATATGGCAGTGAAAGGTGTCATATCGCAGTCTGCAGGAAGCTATTTGCTAAACAAGCGAATTATTACATGCGACGAAAAATGGCTCTTTTTCAACAATTCCAGTACCCAAAAGCAGGGGCTTAGGCCAGCCCATACTTCCTATCCTAAACAGGGGTCGATTTGAAATGAATACAACGTTGTGTTTAATGGAATTTTGAGGGTGTGGTGCACTTTGAACTGGTTTCCGATGGACGTTCCATAAATGTTGACCACTAAGCACAACTGGAGCGTGTGCACTCTGTGATGCTTCAGTGTTACTCAGGATTAGTAAAGAGATATGAGGTACTCCTCCAAGACACCACAGAAACAAATCACACCACACTACAGACCAAGAAAAAAAAAAACGGAACTGGCATTCGGATTTGTTCTTCACCTAGCTCCTGACCCTTCTTTCGCTTCATGGGTCATATTATTGACGTAAGCATTTTCAAACATTTGAGGAAGCTGAAAATGGATGTCCAGAATGACACTGAGCAGCACTTTTTTGCTCATCATGGGCTAAATGGCGAGGTCACATAGACCGTAGAGGTTGGGGGAGGGGACCCACTGGAACAGCTGTTGGGAGACAGATGGTAGCATCCCGTCAAGGCCATCCAGCGTGTTCTTTAACGTGCACAGGGTATGGCTCTCCTGAATACGGGGCCACGGCTTAACGTCCATCCGACGGACGGCGACCTTTCCAAGCCTATCGGTGTCCCCTACTGACCGTGGGCATGGCGGGAAGTTTTGTGGAGATAAATCTCAATGCTGGCCCAGCTGGGACTCGAACCTGAGAACTACAGATTACGAGCCTGGCATGCTATCGACTGATGACCCCCCCCCCCCCCCAGTTTATATTTTGTCAAGATTCACTATTTATATAGTAATATCATTTCTCAAGTACATAAGACGTGCACTTTGTGAATCTTTATCCTAATATTTAGTCAAAAGAATTTTGCAAATACTTTGAAAATGAAATGCAGTGCACCAAGTGCGAAGCAAAGCATTAAAATGAGTCGTGAACGAAACCCTAAAACATGGTTAAAAAGTGATCCACACGAACAAACTTGAAAGAATAAAAGGGAAGCAAAAACAATACCGGGAAAGAAAGAATCCTAGAATAGCAGCAATAAACAGTTTTAAATTCATCCCACACCCCTTAAATAAATTGCATCCAATCTTTAAGCTCCTGAATCAAGTTGCCAGATTAATCGGTTTTCAAATAGTATCAAAAACAGCATTGGATATTAGGTATTTTTATAAAAAAAATAGCACCGCTTTGAAATAGGCGGCTCACATCAATTCATCGTATCGGCCATAATTATTCAGTAATGGTATAAGTTCGACGTGTCGAATGGGGAGAGAAAATGTGATAAGTTGAAGTTTAATGGTACATGACAATGACCTGGAAGCCGTTATGGAAATACCTAGGGTTGGGTTGTTTTACCTCTGAGCGGAAATTTTTTGCACACCATGGGCTAAATGGCCAGGCCACATGAATCCCAAAGGCTCCGAGAAGGTTGGGGGAGGGGACCCATTGGAACAGCTGTTGGGAGACAGATGGTAAGGCCATCTAGCGTGTTCTTTAACGTGCACAGGGTATGGCTCTTCCACACACAGGGCCATGGCTTAACGTTCCATCCGACAGACGGCAGCCTTTCCAAGCCACGGTCAGTAGGTCAAAGGTCTGAGAAGGCTAGCTTTGCAGAAGCGTAAGTCGCGCCGTTTTGCGGAATTTTACCGAAGCTGAACGTGGCAAAATAATGTGCAGGCAAAAAAACTGTAAGGGGCGCATGAGCAGTGTAAACATTTTAGCCCACTGCAGCTATGGTTAGTCTTACTATTGGTATATATATTGCGATTTAACCAGTGTTTCCAAATGTCTAACAGCCATGGCTGTTTGGAACAGTGGTAGCTGACCCTAAAGTTATTCAATGAGTGTTTTATCCCGTTCAGGAGTACATTTTACGATACCTGGAAAAGCCGTTGTATGTTTATTTTGAGTAATTTCGCAGAATTTTTGAATATGTAAATTAATAAATTTAATCATTTTGCGAATATATATGTCAATGTACGTTACAGGTTTGTGTTCCCTGGAGCATATCGATGTACATTGGCTTCTGCACTTTGCTCTAACAGTGCAATTCTTTTTTTTATAGTTGATAAGGGAAGTGCCTGCTGCCATCTGTTGAACGTTTCTACAAGTAAAAACTCGATATATTTATTGAAAATATCAGCAATTGTATAAAACATAATTATATAGATCATGTTATCGTGCATCGACACATAAATCTCAATTTATTATAATATACGAAATGCTGTAGGTTGTCCAAAATATTAAAATTTTGTTCTTTAGCATAGCTACTACCAGTTTTACAAAATTGGATTTTATTAAAGAAAATGATTTCATTACTTCTTGATATTTTCTCTCTAAACGAAAAGAAAATTATGAGTGTACCTCATGAAGAAAATTAACATTTTTCAGAGTTAAAGTGTATCTAAAATTAGTCACGTGGTGTAAGCAATTGAAAACTTTGCTCAGTGGTGGAAAAATAATGCAGGGAACTCGCTCCTCTCCCTGGTTAGGTGGCTTCACTGCAACGCACGAATTTGCCATGTACAGAGGGCGCTGCAATCGAAAAGTTTATATTGTCTATAGAAGCAAGCTCGCTTCTCCCTTAGACACTTCTTGAGTAGGTGTCCCCTACTGACTATGGGCAGGGAATTTTGCGGAGTACAAATACCTAGACTTTTAGTTCAATAATTTCATGCCATTATGAATATATTTTAATATATCATAATCATGAAGCTTCCCTTATAATTGTGATTCAGCTTTCATCAGCATCCAAATATTTAGCTTGGAAGTTTGTTATAATCATTGGATGCAATCTATCCTCTCATTTGAACAGGTAATACTACGAGTGCTGAAATTTTCTCTGTCTTTTACTGAGGCCGATTCTGAACGTTTTTAAACATTTGCACACTAGAAATCATAGCTTCTGAAGCACATACAACGGTTGAAAGAATAACTTATTTTGCTATTTCGTGCTTAATAATCTTTAGCAGTTTTCACATTATCAGTTTCAAGCAAGTTGGGTGCGGATAGCACCCAACTTGCTTGAAAATCATTTTTCCTCACCCTTCATTTTACATTTTCGCTTTTTAAGTCTCTAGCTTTTAGTTCAACTGCCACATTCCTTGTGCGATTTCTTCAGCCAGTAGCTTAACGCTTTCCCGTCTTTCATAACGTGTCTCGCCCTGGCACACTCGAACGCATTATGTAAATCGTTATCGGCTGTCGGACTTTCAGCTTTTGTAAACTCTTAAAAAAAGTACGAGTTCTATTGTAAGCTCAGCATAGCTTAAATAATCGGCGTAATATTTAGTCTTGTCGTAACTACTGTTTTCTGGACCTACAACACGAATTTACATTTATTAAAAACATACTCTTTAGATTTCGTATTCTGGAAGTTCTCGCCACAGGTTGATTCGATTTACTACCATCTTGATTAATAATAGGATTAAGATGGAGAGAGATACCAAATTTTGAATTACATTGAGGGGAGGGATGCAAAAAATTTCAAGAGGAGTGAAAAATATAACAAGATAGAATTAGCTCGAAGTATTCATTAATGATCGCAGTTGGAAATACAGCAACCATGCATATACATCATGGGACAGAAGTCCTTTGGCAATTGCAATTTAAAAAAAACTCCACTTATTGCAGACACGTTGTATGCTGCATATAATAGTCCACAATATTTTGTTTTTACTATAGTCCTATAGACGCTTAGTGCCTTACAGTCAGATTCTAAAATAGCGAGTCTACAAGCTATTATATAGTTTTTTTTTTTTAAACCAAATTAAATATTCAAGTACAGAGAAATTTCTGTACACAAGTCTCACTAGGACCCACCGTCCCATAACATGAGAGCATGGCACAAGGAATTGCTGGGAACCGAGTGTTCTTGCTGGAAAAAAGGGCCGACCGAGCAGTGTGATATGACTTGAACATCAGTTAGATATGCTCTAGGCTACCAAAAGTGCTCACACCGAAGTGTATTAACTTTTTGCTAAAAAAAACACAAGTTGGAGTAACAAATGCAACATACCACGTCTCTGTATTAAAAAAAAAATCAGTTGTGAAATTAGTTAAGATCCACCCTGTATAATTACGAATATAAATAAAATAATAAATACCCCCTCAAGCAGCTGCTTGACCCAGAGGTCTGACAGGAGCCTGTCAGTTTATATGCCAGAGTAGGTCCGAGAGGATGGCAGGACCTCAGCAGAAAAACGACACATACATCCATGCCTTACCCGGGGCTCGAACCCAGGTCCCTTAGATCAGTAGCCAAGCGTGCTAACCACTCGACTACGGGACGTACCTCACAAAAAGGGAAACTTATCGAAAATATATGGAAATATTTTTCCTTCTATATGTTACCAAAACAAAACGTAAAAATGATTACATTTAATCAAGGAATCAATATTTAGTACTCCTGATATTATCACCAACATAATTTTCCAATCCATTTTTCTAGGGGTGAGGAGGAACGAACCAGTTCATGGTAGACAGGGGACATTTCTTTTTTAACGAGAATTGGCATTAAAACTTATTTTTCATCCCTTTTGAACAGTTCGTTCACTACTTTATACCAGTTATATATGCTCTAGGCTACAAAGGGTGCTCATTAACTGATGTTACAGTTTGCACTTTCCCTTTTACCAAACTTTTCTATTTGTTCCCCATAACTCTATGGAATAGACTATGATAAGTGCAACTGAACATTTGCGATATGCTTGCAGTCATGATTTGCGATGTTTTCAATAAGATTGTGCTAGAGCTAAGAGAGGGGTGGTGTGATTAATCAAAATCGGTTTTTTTTTTGTATAATGCGCATCTGGAGCTCGGTTCCATTTTCTTAAAAGTGGAAGCTTGTCTTTCTGCAATTCTTGATGGCCAGTATACAGATGGTAATGAACCTAAATTTAAATGATTTATATTAAAATGATACTTGTTATTAATAAATAAAAAATAAATACCACCTCAAGCAGCTGCTTAACCAACTTTATTTCAATCTAATATTTTTCAATGACTGCTATGTGGAATTTTCTCAGGAATTGAAATAGGTAGGGATAAAATGCATGACAAAACATAAATTTTCAATATTAACTACTATTTGTAAAAAAGGAGAATAGGACAATCTCTAAAGACCCATACTTTTTAATGTAAAAATTATGCTTTGAGTGATGAATGACATTTAATGATAACCATTCCAAGAATCAATGGCCATCATTCAATCATAAAAGCAATCATATTACCAAAATATCCTGAGTTTTGATCATATAACTTGAATGACCATTCTCCTTGTCTGGTTTAGGAAACATTATCTAAATCTTTAAGTAGAGAATGTTATAACCCTACACCTCTTTTTGGCATGCCACTGATGCATTGTTCAAAAAATCCAATGATTGCAAAAACAATTTTTCTCCCATTTCAGTAGAGTGAACAGAACTCAGGTTTTTGGATTTTATTAAGATGTCCTTTGTAAACATAGCCAATTATTCAGCACTTCATATGGCTTAAGTGTTTTCCCCTCATCATAAGGTATGTGCCATCCAGTTTCCATACTTCCTTGAACAGTAATGTCATATTTCAGAGGTCCCTGGAGAAAAAAATATATTATTTCAACAACTAATTTTATATTTGTAAAAATTATTTGGAAGTATTTACATTAATTACACTGGGCAACAAATTTTCATAAAAGTCATGCCTGAGATAAAAGTAGCCATTTCTTAGAGATTTCAAGGTGCTAAATACGAATGACAAAAAAAAAATGTAAAATTGGCTAATATTTATGAGAAATCCGCAATAGTTTCTTATATAATAGAATAATATGTACATGACATGTATCAGTAAAACTCCGCTTCTACTTCCAACATCGCTTTGCCCATTACTGCTCAGGATCATCTTTGGCAAGCATTAACAACAGTAGTCAGCCAACATTGAATTGGACCAGTTTCCTTGGTATCGTTTCTCCATCGTTGCAATGTCCCGGTGAACGGTTCACCGTGCTCATCACTTAACCATGCCGCAGTTGTCAGGTAAGAAATCTAATCTAAATGGAAATGGAGAAAGTGGATCTTTAAGGACATATTGCAGCTAAGTTTGTGATACAGACACCAGACACAACATGTCCTTAACCAGTTTCTTGTAGTTATCTGCCCTGATATTCCCAAGGAATTTAATTGACACCAGACAAAACACGTAGCAAGCCTTCTTCTCATCACCCTGAAACAGGTTGTCGAACATCTTGTCTCTGAACAGCTCACGGATCTGAGGACCCACAAAAATTCTTTTTAATTTTCACTTCGCTGAGTCGAGGGAATTTGTCAGTCAAGTATTTGAAGGCTGATGCAGTCTGGTCCATGACTTTTACGAAGTTTTTCATCACACTGAGTTTGATGTGTAGGGATAGTAGCAGGATTTTGTGCATTTCTGCCAGTGCTGGGTGTTCCACATTCTTCTCTCTGACCTTTAGAGATTTCCTCTGAGGTCAGTTTCTCTTCACATAGTGCAAAGTCTTTGCTTGGCTGTCCCATTCACATAAGAAACAGCAGTTATATTGCTTTAGAGAGATTCAGAAAGTGCATATCATAATATTTCATCAATACCTATCCAACACAAAAATAATTTTTATCTCCATAAACAAAAAAATCGATGTCTACAGAAGGACAGACATACAACAAATGCAAAACAATTATCTCTTTTTCTTTGAAAATGAGATAAAAAGGGCTATAGTCATGCAAGGAGATGCTGGCAATGTTTGAACCTAGTGGCTCCAAACAGTTAGCAGACACTGTCACAAGTGGGTTGGGTTGTTTTACCTCTGAGCGGCACTTTTTTGCACACCATGGGCTAAATGGCCAGGTCACAAGGACCCCGAAGGCTCAGAGAAGGTTGGGGGAGGGGACCCACTGGAACAGCTGTTGGGAGACCAATGGTAGCCTCCCGTCAAGGCCATCCAGCGTGTTCTTTAACGTGCACAGGGTATGGCTCTCCCACACACGGGGCCACGGCTTAACGTCCCATCCGACGGACGGCGGCCTTTCCAAGCCCTTCGGTGTCCCCTACTGACCGTGGGCAGGGCGGAGAATTTTTGCGGAGATAAATCTCAACACTGACCCAGCTGGGACTCGAACCTGGGAACTATAGATTACGAGCCTGGCGCGCTACCGACTGAGCCACCCCCGCCCCTGTCACAAGTGATGAGACATGGTTTTATTATTATATAACTCCTAGAAAGATTGACAACCATGTTTGGGTTGCGAAAGACGGTGTCCCTAAATCCTCCGACAAAACGTTTTCTCAAGGAAGAGAACGTTCACCATCTTTTTCAATTCCTGAGGGTAGACATGTACACCTTATCTGAAAAACTATTAAATGACCAATACTACACCAATGTTACTTTGCCCAAAATGGTTAAGGAGATGAAGGAGCAGTGTCCAACAACAGGTGTGTCAATGGTTCTCCTTCATGACAATGCTAAGCTAGTGCTCACAAAACCCAGCAAGTTATGGCCTATCTCAGCAGGAAAATCTTAAACAGCTACCCCATCCTGCATATTCACCTGATATTGCACCATGCAATTTTTGTTGTTTCCAAAAATTAATAAGGAACTTGCTGAGCCCTTTTCAAGGGTACACCTTGCAAAATGCTTTCAAAGTTGTGGAGTATTCCCCAACAGAAATACCATCAATAGCAGTGGTGTAGACATCTGCAACTTTGGATAGATGCTGGGAGTATGTTGAAGGATGGTAATGGTTTTGTTGAGGTAAGTGCAATGGCTTTTGTTCTGCAGATGCATATCAAGAACGTTTTCAATGCCCCTTGTAATAGCTATACCTATGAGTTAAATGAATCTGAGCCTTATTTTTTTTTACCCATCAGAAGGACCTTATGATCTGGTTGGGGATCCCTGTAATAAACTCTCCTGCATCCGAATTTGTGTTTCTAAAATTTCATCTCAAGTTTCATGTTGGTTCAATCCAAAATAAAATCTAAGACTGCATTCATAAATACCATTAAGTTTTTATAATTTTGCCAGTCTCCCTTCCATTTTTGAGTTTCTATCTTGTTTTCAACAAATGCTAACCCAGAAATGTTCATCATATTTTTTTTCACCAGCTGAGGGGATTTATTGTTAATTTTTTCCTTCATTTGATTGGATCAATCAAATATCCTGAGGTTTAAATGCATTAAATATAAGCCAGTTACTCATCCAAATGGTATGAAAACTGCTTGCTATAGTTACTTGCAGAAATAATTTAGATGATACTAGTATTATGACAGATATTTGCACCTACCATTAATGCTATCATTGTTCTGATGCTCAATTTTTTTTACCTATGAAACTTTAAAAAAAAAAAGCACAGATATACATATGCTGGTCTTTTAAAATTTCATTGTGCTGTGAAAAAATGCACTAATAACTAATAAAAATATAATTTGGCACTTCTTGTGTTGTGTGTAAAATGTTTGTGCATTTTTTAGTTTCCAATCATTTGGAATTCTTGATTATGAGAAATAAATTGTTTCTTTGCTACTTCGATATGGAAGAGTTTGCTGTACATATAATTATTAAATAAATTGAAAAGCTGAATACAAAATAAATTCACAAAATAAAACAAAGATAATTAAAAAGTCTTGTATAATAATTTACACATGAAGTCTGACAATAAAATAACCTGACTGCTTCTGTAAAAAATTATTTTATCACTAACCTTTAATGGATGTGGAATGCATTGTGAAAGGTTGTTTCATCCCAAAGTTGCACTTTTTCATACACAATGGGCTAAATGACCAGATCACAAGGACTTCAAAGACTCAAAGAAGTCTGGGGAAGGGGACTCACTGTACAGCTGATGAAAGTCTCTCATCAGGCTATCCAACATTTTCTTTATCATGCATAAAGTATGGCTCTTCTGCAAATGGCTTCATGGTTTTATATCTCATCCAATGAATGGCAGCCTTTTCAAGCCCATTAGTGTCCCCTTTCTGATTGAGGTGAGGGTTTACCAGAGATAAATCTCAATGCTGGTACAGCTGAGACTTGAACCTGGGAACTGCAGATTACAAGTATGGCAAGCTACTGAGTGAGCCATTCCTGCTCTGCATCTTGGAAAACCAGGCAAATGGATTTTGCATTAATGATAACGCAACTTCCTAATAAATTACTTTGGTAAGGCATTTTTACCAAAAAACAAAAGAATTATTGGTGACAGAACACATCCACCACACTTGCCTAATTTTACACCACAACTTTTTCATGTTCCCAAAATTGAACTCTCAGTAGATCTCATTTTGAAATAACTGAAGACATTCAGAGCAATGTGACAGAAATACTCAGAGAACTTTATAAGAAATTAATTTCCAGCACTGTTTCCAGGCATGGCAGAGACAGTGGAGCATGCCCTCAATCAGGGAGACCATATCCACTAAATGATAGTAATACTGTTTTACAGAATCTTCTTGTTACTTTATTGTTTGACTATCTTTTATACACAAAAGTACGTTGGTAGAATTATATATTTTTCAAAACTAAGGAGAAATAAGCTAGAGATAGCAGTTATAGAATTGATAAATGATATAGTTGATTTATAATCTGAGGAATATTGAAATACTTTTTATATAACTTTAGACAATTACTAGAAAGCATACCTTGAATTTTGGTTCACCATTCTTTCCAAAATACGACAAGTATATCTGATGTGATTTTTGCCATCTTTTAAATAAATGTTGAAGATCAGGGTCCTGAAGGCGACATAAATGATTTCTCATCATGTCCCTTGATACAAAGCATGTTTCATCTCCACTATAAATTGTAGCATACAGCAGAAAAGGGTCATCTTGTGATCTACGAATATTGAAGAAATTTTAATGATTAACAAAAATGTTCCAGCAATTGTAAAAGCTATTACTGTTACACAAAAACACTTCAACTTTCACAACAATGAATACGTATTTACACATCAAATATTTTTGCAGAATGTTTTACACTTGATATAATATGCAAATAGGTCAGTATAATTGTATTAATAATTAAATGTGAATGGAAGACAATATATATTGGCTCTGCTAGAATCCACCAGTACTTATGACAGAACACAATATATTGTTATATATTAATTACTGTGATAGGTTTTCCAAATGAATTACTTTTTCCTTTTTTTTAAAATTCAGTCTGGAAGTTAATCAACTGGATTAAAAAATTTACCTGTCTTTAACTATGCCCAAACACTAAATGAAATCTCAGAATTAACTTTAAGAAAATTATTCTATAAACATTGTAGGTGCTATACTAATCACATGGTATTGGGGAAAAACAATCAGCTCATTGCACATAACATGATCTGTTTTGCTTCCCATTCTCATATGTAGCCATGCCCATTGATATTTTCATTAACCACACTATCAGCTTGCCCTTCACGAAAGTTTTCCAAGTATTTTGTTAAAGATTGCAATTGCAAAATGATAAAAAAAAAAACTCTTTGGGGTTAAAATGTTAATCTCCAATATTGAAATTAGCATTAAAAAAAAAAGTTTGTTTCTAAGAAACACAGACTGAGTTCATCAGCAGTATCAACAATTCTGAAGCAGAGAGTACAAAATTGAATCCTCATTTGAGAAAAACAAGAGTATGTCAAGTAATTGCAAAGAAAGTCTTGTTATAATAAATGGACTGATTTTGCATGAACAAGTTTGTAATTATGCCATAATGCTTGGAATAGAAAGATTTAAATATTTTTCTAGACAGTTGTGCTTTTGCTGCAACATTTCAACATAATTTTTTTAAAACGAGGTATATGTGTGATATAACTGGGCAATTTGGCAGGGAAAATGGCTCTATTATCACTACTCTCTTATTCACCCCAAAACAAGGCTGCAACATTTATAAAAAATGGTATAACTTGCTGGAAGATCCTTTCTGTGTTGAGCATCATGGCATAATTGAAAACTTGTTCACATTTTTACCTACCCAACTAAAAAGGGAGAGAAGTTATTAGAAAACGAAGTAACTACATGTTCTCCATTCAAGTAAAAGTCAAACAAATCATCATTTCCAATACATTAAACTTGGAGAGACAAAAAAAAAACCATTTTTAAACTGAGCAAATCAAAATATCCTTATTACTTAATTCTCTAAAACAAGTTACAAAATTCCAATCTTCAGGAAAAACTTGTACGACTTTCTCAGCAGAAATATTTGGTGAAGATGTAGCCATGACTCTAAAGAAACGAAACTGAAAAAATGAAAGATCAATAGCAAATATAATGATATTAAGATCAAAGGCAACAAAAATCCAACACTTTCAGAAACCATATCTACACACTGAAGTTACTGTAAGCATTGTTGCTTACTCAATGTGCAATTTACTGCACAGTTTCTAACTAACTTGCTTCTTCTGGGTTGAGCACAATGATGTTTCCAGAACCAAAGGTTTTGCAGAGATCATGACTGAATACATATCTAACATATAAAAATAATATATTAAAATAGAAATAAAAAAAAATTAACAAAATGCAGAGCAAAATTATTTATTAATTTAGTGCATTTTCTCAATTCACAATGAGCAACATTTTTAATCAATAAACTAACAAAATATTAAAGAAAACAATTCAAAGTGCATTTCATTCTAAAATATTATGCAAAAAATGCCTAATACAGTCAGTTCACCTAAATGGAATTTAGGGATAATTTAAGAGACTTCAACAATACAATGAATAAATCAAGAGGTAATTTGTTACTTAGAAATCTGATTGCTAACTTTCAAACTGAACTTAAATATCCAAAAGGATTTAATAACATTGATAAATAGCAATTGACTTAGCAGCATAGGCACAACTTTGATCTTTGTTTTAATTGAACTGACAAAGCTTGATAAGGACAACATTAGGCTGATGCTCAAGGTTAACACCAACGATATTTATATAATGCAGCGGGTGTCTTACCACTTGCTGCTGTATAATCAGCATTTTTTCTGGAGCACTTTGCTTTAGGGTACCTCATTCAAAAGCTGTCAATTTAGTGGTATTCATTTTAAAATTTATTAAACTATTTGAAAGCAATATTTTTCTCATATTTTTATCAATATGTGAAAAAAAAATCAATGATCGTTCTAAAAAATGAGATGTCTGTTGGAGCAAATTTTTCGCACATTCTCTCCAATCTCAGTAACATACTTTTACTGTGATAAACATGTTAAAATGGCCATATTTATCAATTTCTTTGAAGAAAAGAGCCACAGGGATAAGCTGTATAGAACTAAGGGTAATCTTAAGGCAGAACCTATAACTAGCTTATAAGATGTAAAGCACTCTCTCACTTTTGAGACTTGCTCCCAAAAAACCGTGTTTTTAAACGTTTTAAACTATCTACCACAGCATATTCGTGATTAAATCTTATTAATTTCTTTGATGATTATGCATAATCACTGGATTAATTGCTACTCACACATGTATTTTGTTTATCTTTAATAAATTTATACTTTGTTTCCAATTCTCTTAATTTTAAATGACATTAGACAAGCAGACTTAATCTCTTAGTTTGAAAATCTTCTGTTAATTTTAATTTTGAAATCTCCATTTTTTAAGTGAATTTATTATTGATTAATTCTTGTGTTAAATACATTTTCTTTTATTATAAATTGAAAAACAATATAACACACAAAGACTGCCACTCCAAAAATATACTGCTCACTGTGACACTTGGAATATAACTGAAAACAAAACATTTAGGTACACTCTTAAGCATCTTGCAAAGATGGTTCCATTGCATTCATATTCAAAAAGTTTTTCAACATTGCAACAATTCTTTTAAGTTATGTTGGGTTGGACCTTGAGTGGCACTTTTTTGCACACAATGGGCTAAATGGCCAGGTCACAAGGACCCCTGAAGGATCAGAAATGTTGGGGGGGGGGGGGGACCCACTGGACAACAATTAGGAAACAGATGACAGTCTCCCATCAAGTGGTTCTTTAATGTGCACAGGATATGGCCCTCCAGCACCGGGCCACAGCTTAATGTCTTATCCAATGGATGGCGATCTTTCCAAGCCCATCGGTGTCCCCTACTGATCAAGGGTAGGGAGTTTTGCAGAGATAAATCTCAATGCCAGCCCAAGTGGGTCACAAATCTGGGAACTGCAGATTATGAGCCTAGCACACTACTGAAACTGAACCCCCCCACCCCATTTAAGGATGCAAATTGGGGGGAGGGGGATTACTATTTTGCGATAAATATACTCTAGACAAAACAGTAAATTAATTATATATTACTCATACTTCTTGATTTCTAGAAAATCCAAGAAAATTTGTTCAATAACTTATGCTCACAGTGCTTTTGCTCTCTATCTAAGAATTTTAAAAGTTAATTTTGCATCTGTGGTTTAAATATATGTAAAAAAAAATTTCAAAAATACTGTTACTAAAAATTTTTGTAATCTTACATATTTTCTGCAAGAAAAGTCCTAGATTTTTTAGATATATCCATCATTATATCCTTTGGCCATTTTAGCATATGCTTCCTTCCAAGAACTAGAACTGTTTTATCATTCTTCACAAAATGTTCAACTACTTTGTACAACTAAAAATAGAAGAAATAATTTATAACTGATAGGCATTTTTTTTATTAATCTTAATATTTAAACAAATATTCAAATACAATTAGATAACTAGAAGAATAACATATCACACATTTGGGGAATATGAAATGATTATTGCCAAAGAGAACAAAGTTCGTTATTTCCCAATTTCTGTATTTTTTTAACCCTTCCAGTGTCCAGGTCATCTGTATACGTTTGGAGAATCTGATTTGAGAGGCTAAGAATGTATACATACATTTTTAGTACAACAACAACAAAAAAAAAATCGATTTTTAAAAAAATAAAAATTGCCATTATAAATTTTTTTAATATATATCTTATAAAAATATATAATTCAGGCTTTAAATTTTTGTTTTTTTAATTTGATGCATATTTTATTAAACTACAATATAAATAATTTTATAAAGCCATCAGATTGCCATTTCTTAGAAGCACTAAACGGTATTGCCGATTTCCTTGTTAACGTTCCTATTTGCTGAAGCAACCTTGTAATTTAAGCTCACAAGTTTGATTTTAGCTATTATCAACAAATTTTTCCTTAACTTTTCGAAAATCTCATAAAAATTAATAAAAAAACTACTATTTTTAAAAACCATACATTTTGAAAGTTATTACAAAATACGTACCACAATTTTTTTCCCCCCCGTTTCATTCTTTTCTGTCATAAACCTATTTCAGTATTCCTAAGTTATTTTTATCATTTTTCCCAGCATTCTACGCATCTTTCCTGCCTTCAAAATGGAAACTGGAAGTAAACACATCCTTCTTAGAAATTCTGGCTGCACCTGCATTTAATTACTTATGCTTCACTGAGGCAAACAAGATGCAGGTGGCTGACACACGATATCTCCATTGTTTTGTGTGCTGTGTTTTTTACGTTTTGGTCCAGCATATTGGATACTCTTTGTCAAGTTAGTATTTTTTTTATATTTAAACCTTAGTTAGTTTTCATTTCACTAGATTTATTTTTGGAAATTAGCGATCTTTTGGCTGATCGATAAGTATTGATTTTTTTCATGCTACATCGTATGGCTGGCCATAATTTGCTGC
Organism: Ryuthela nishihirai; assembly: GCA_038380435.1. Classification (NCBI taxonomy): domain Eukaryota; kingdom Metazoa; phylum Arthropoda; class Arachnida; order Araneae; family Heptathelidae; genus Ryuthela; species Ryuthela nishihirai. The sequence continues at coordinate 57,037,834 of JAWZYU010000029.1, read as the reverse complement.
TAAGAATATTTTAATATTGCATTAGGCTATACGTTAATTTTTATTTTATTAATTATTACTTTTCCAGTAAAACTTTGATAATAGCATCATTCCTGAAAATAAATGAGGTCTTGGATATGAAAGCAAATTCATTTCTGTATATTTACTTCCGTTAGTTAGCTATCTTCAATCAGCTGATTTATTGATTACTGATATATCTTTCTGGGTTGTGCTAGATTGGAGGCCGGCTTAAAAGTTGTTGCAGATATTTTATTTAACATCCCATTTGGTTATATGTAATTTTTATTTTATTATTTCTTGTTTTTTTAGTAAAAAAAAATTGAGCTTGTACTGTTTTCTGAAAATGAATGTCTTGACTGCTGATTTCCATAGCAAGCAAAATAAACTTCCTTGCTATGGAAATTGGCGATCATATGGGAGGGCAATTTCGGGAAGGGCTGGTGCTTTGGTGCACAAACCTTTCTACACTTAGCCAAGATTGCCGAAATTCAACACCCAAAGAAAAAATTTATAATATTTAGTAAAAAAAAGCAGCCGAGGAAGTTTTTTTCTATTTCATAATCAGTTCAGAAAATCCCGTGAATGTGAAAAGTCCAAGTCACATTGTATAACACTGACTGTGTTTAAAATATATGATACTGAAAAGAATCATTAAAAGAAATAAAAATCATATTTCAGGTTGAATATTATATTATTCGGGAGGAAATTTCCTTTCGATAAATATATAATTTAACTATTTTTATTCATCAGGTTTTTCAAAGTAAAGCCTTAATTGTATAGTACAATCTTTTTTTCCACCATATCACATTGGAAAAGGCTTATTAAAATCAATATGCTTGGAAATTTATTTATATTATTTATTTTTATAAAATACATAATTAAATTCTCTTTAATTTGATATATAACATGACCTATTTCTGTTGATTGGTTATTTTTAAAAAAAATTCTAAATTTGACTTGTTTATTTGACTCCGTACAGTTGGCTAAAAGCCTGGAATTTTCTCAAAGTATGGTACTGAGAAAAAAATTACAAAACGAGAGAAATATTTACTTAAAACTAAAAAAAAATTTTTTTTTGTTATTCAGAAATATATAGCCATTCTATTCATGTGCATTGTAATAATTTCTGTCTATTACGTTTTTTTTAAATAAACTTTTATTTGCATTGCCAGATGCATTTTTTTACTACATGACTCTAAAAAAGTCCTATATTTTAATAGGTTTAATTTATAATAGTTTTATTTTAAAATCATATGTTTTTTGTTAAATACTTGATTTTCAGAAAATCCAGAATTAAATGCTGATTAATTTGGTATACAACATGCCATAATTCCTTTCATTAGTTATCTGGCAAAAAAGTTCTAAAGTTAAAAGTTTTTATTTGGTTGAGCATAGGCAGAAAATAGCTTGGCCCCTGGATAGAAACCTGTTTTTCAGCCTGGACACTGGAAGGGTTATTGGCAGATTTAGAAAATGCAAATAGTAATATTTTATTAATACTTAATAGATTATTACAATAGTTATTTAAAATTTTGCCATTTTCCAACTTCAGCACTTCTAATGGTGGAAAAAAAATTAAAATTGGGAGATTTGCAAAATGGGAATTCTAATATTCCATTTGTATATATCAAATCCAAAATGGATTTATCATTTACTTCTAAAAACAAACTGAATATCTATAAACAGTAAGATAAATAAACAAAGTTAAAACAATATCTTGCTATTATTTAAAATGAGTTAAAAAAGTGCAATGCAACTTTATATTACATTTGTACCAAATTTAAATAATGTAAAATCTAAAAAATTTGAAGCAAAAATATTTAAATACAAAATTAAAAGGACCTTCTTGCTCAGAAATTAATTAAAAATAACTTAAAATTCTCTGTCATTGAGCAACAAAATTTTCAAGTTTATCCTTCAAACTATTTGCATGTTAAAAGTTTTTAGGAGAAAACTCAAGCTTTTTGGACAGCGCTCAGTCTTCAGTGAAGTGACACTATATGGTGACATTAGGGCTGTTTAGAGCTTCTTTCCACGTCATGAAGGGCAATTCCAGTGTCTTGGTTGCAGGTGGGGATGGGTGAGTTCTTATTTCAATAATCTCACAGACTATGGGTCTGTAGAAAGTGTATGCACGTGCAAGCAGCGTGGCATGCTCCCAGTCTATTGTTGTCCCATGTTGTACTGCTAGCTCGGCGGTGGCTTTTGTTAGCTTGTTTTGGCTGACATCTGTTTGATCTCTGTGAACCTCTCTTGTAAAGAATGTGTGGTTTTTCCAATGTAGTAAACATAATTATCCAGCAAATGTAGGGGAAATCACTATATATACATCGATTTTATCGATATAGCCTGATAATTAAGAATTATCAAAAGGGACAGAGACAAATTTAGCCTACTTCAAAAATTGGCCATATACCGATAATAAAATTTTAAAGTTTATCAACTTTAACATTTTATTGCTCAACAACAGAGAACTTTAAGTTATTTTTAAAAAATATTTAGATTCCAATTAAAAACATTATTAATAAACAGTTTTTAGATAAAGTTTAACAACTAAAAGAAACTATCAAAATATTTTCTATGGTGTACACTTAGCTGCCCCATATTCAAGTATTGCAAAAGACTTTAAAATCTTGAGTGATAAAATGAGAGTACAAGAGCCCCTATAGCTACAGCCAGTATAAATAAAAAAATAAATACCCCCTCAAGCAGCTGCTTGCCACAGAGGTCTGACAGGAGCCTGTCAGTTTATATGCCATAGTAGAAGGTCTGAGAGGATGGCAGGACCTCAGCAGAAAAATGACACAGACATCCATGCCTTACCCGGGACTCGAACCCGTATGCAATATAATAATAAAAATAAATACCCCCTCAAGCAGCTGCTTGCCACAGAGGTCTGACAGGAGCCTGTCAGTTTATATGCCATAGTAGAAGGTCTGTGAGGATGACAGGACCTCAGCAGAAAAACAACACACACAACCATGCCTTACCCAGGGCTCGAACCCAGGTCCCTTAGATCAGTAGCCAAGCGTGCTAACCACTCGGCCATGGGATAACAATATCAAAACGTTCGAAGCCACAAGTTAAAGAGAAAAACACGCAGAAAGAAAAACATCACAATTAACTAGAAGAATGCAAACTGCCTCTGGTGAATATGGGAATCTTGTTTTCAAAGAGTATGCTGTTTTTCATTTAGCTGCTTTTCACTCCTTACCCTTCCAGGGTCCTGCCTGCAAAACTGGTTTACATCCAGAGCCCAGCTATTTTTACACTATGAGAAGCCAAAAAAAAAACTTTTATTTTAGATTTTTTTTTCCAAATAACTAATGAAAGGGATTGTGGCATGTAATATGCCAAATTAATCAGAATTTAATTCTGGATTTTCTGAAATGTAAATATTTTATAAAAAAGATGACTAGTTTTATTTTAATAGAGCTTTTATAGAAGCATACAATAAAAAAAATGCATCTGGCAATGCAAATAAAAATTTATTTAAAAAAAAAACTAATAGACAGAAATGATTATAATGCACATGAAAAGAATATTTTCTGAATAACTACAAAATAAATATTTACTTGAAACAAGGAAATTAGGGATCCAGGATTTTTGTCAACTGTGCTGTCATATCAATAAGTTAACTTTGGAATTTTAAAACAAAAATAACAAATCAACTGAAATAGGGCATGTGATTTACCAAAGTAAACAGAATTTAACTACAAATTCTATGAAAATAAAAAATTTAGACAAATTTACAAACATATTAATTTTAATAAGACTTTACAGTGGACTGACTATGCAATTAAGGCTTAATTTTGGAAAACCTGATGAATAAAAATAGTTAAATTATATAATTCAAAAGTAAATTTCTTCCCAAATAATATAATATTTAACTGAAACACGATTCTTTTCAGCATGGTATATTTTAAAATATCTGCCAGCAATAATACAAAGTGAATTGGATGCTTGCATTAATGGGATTTTCTGTCCTGTTTATGAAATGGAAAAACACTTTCTTGGCTGTCTTTTTTACTAAATATTATGAATTTTTCCTTTGGGTGTTGGTGTTTGGCAATCTTGACTAAGTGTAGAAAGGTTTGTACACCAAGGGTAAAAAACAAACATCTATAACATCAGAGTGGCACAGCCAATATATTGATATATCTTTTAAAACCATTAAATATGCTTAAAAACTTATAATTTAAAAATAAAAATCTGCCATAGGGTGGGGGTAATAACCCTTGCTAAAATTGCTCCCCCTACCACAAGAGGGCTGATTTTTGTGCCAAAAAAAGTCCTTTTTGCTTTTGTTTCCAAAACATCATTCATTTTCAGGAAATGATACAAAATCAGTTTTTTCTACTGGATAATGAAGAAATAATAAAAGGAAAATTAAGGTAACCTAATGCAATGTTAAATCAAATATCCACAGCAACAAGTTATAAGCTGGCCATTCGATGTAGCATAACTGCAAAATATCGATAATAACTGATCAACTGAAATATCAAGAAAGATCGCCAATATATGGAAATAAAATAAATCTACAGAATTGAGAATGGTTTAAATAATATAAAAGTATAAATATTAACTAGTTGCATGGTGAATTTATCCAAAGTATGAGAACAGAACTTGCTGTAAACAATCCACTTCATAGCCACTTAACTGCCATATGTGCCAACAATTAGCTAGGTCATGGCATCTGGCTCTTCTGTCTCCTGTGATGTTACTGGCTGTTTCACAATAACTTACTCTGGCATATAGTTTTATTTGAAGAGCGGAAACCATGCAAAGAATGCCGGGATAAAAATAAATGATAAAAACAATTCGAGGAATGCAGGAATAGATTAAAGGCAGAAAAGAGCGCAAAAAGGGGTAAAGAAAAAAAGAAGTACATACTTCGCAATTACTTCCAAAATCTTCCGTTTTTAACAATAGCAATCTTTCGTTAATTTTTCAGATTTTCAAAACTTTAAGGAAAAATTTGTTGATAATAGTTCAAATCAAACTTGTGAGCTTAATAAATATTGGGATAAACTCAAACTCGACAGTTCAACATCCAGTAATAAATAGGCACTTTTTGACGTCGATTTCAGAGCTAAAATAATGCCTACATGTAAGCATAAAATAACGCTTAAAATAATGCCTACATGTGACATAAAGGGAATGTTCATAGCATTAATTAGAGGAAATCTTGATCGGCGGCCGGTAGCTCAGTGGTCCAGAGCACCTGACATGTCATCAGGAGGTTGTGGGTTCATATCCCACCCGACTCAGACAATTTTTCCTCTAAAATTGAAATCGATGTCAAAAAGTGCCTATTTATTACTGGTTGTGAGCTTAAATCAAGTGGTTGCTTCAGCACAGAGCAATGCTAACAAACAATCAGCAATACCACATAGTACTTCTAAGAAATGGTGATCAGATGCCTTTATCAAATTTAATACATATACAGTCATATCAGAATAATATGACCACCCACAGAATCACAGTGTACCCACCCAGGCACATCACAGAGTGCACATGACAAGATCGACCACACGGAGATATAAGCGGCAGGCCAGGACAGATGAGCCATAGTGCATAACATGAGCACAATGGGCAGAAGTATTGATTTGACGGACATTCAAAAAGGAATGATCATCGGCTACCATACTAACGGTGGAAGCATCTCGGAAACAGCAGACTTTGTGGGCTGTTTGTGAGGTGCTGTAGTAAGGGTGTACCAAGAATGGACCATTGGCACACCAAGTACCTCCAGATGTCATAACTGTGGAGCCCCAAAGACCATCAACCCAAGAGGAGAATGTCACCTCTGTCAACTGGTAAAGGGCAATCGACTCGCAACAGTGCAGCAATTGACCACTCAAATGAAAGCTGGGGAACCCAGGTACGTGTTCCCGATAACAGTAGAGAGAACCCTGTTACGCATGGGTTTCCAGAGTAGATGCTCTGTAAAGGTGCCCATGTTAATCAAGGTCCATCAGCAATGATGTCTGCAGTTTGCACGGGACTACTGTCATTGGACAGTGGAAAAAAGTTGCCTTTTCTGATGAATCGAGGTTTCTACTCCACAGAAGTGATGGGCGATGGTGGATACAGCATCAGACACATGAGAACCAACACCCAGACATGCTTGTCGATCAAATACAGGCCAGCAGTGTGCATGTCTGGGTAATGTTTCCCTGGTATGACCTGGGACTGCTGGTACCACTGGATGGGTCCCTGAATGCCAATGGCTACCTGTCCATTCTCACTGACCATATGCATCTCTTCATGTTGGACATTTACTCTGGTGGTGATGGTGTCTACCAACAGGACAATGCGCCCTGCTATGTCACTAAGGTGGTGCATGACTGGTTCCAGGAACACAACAATGATGTCTCCATTCTCCCTTGGTTACCAAAATCGCCCAACCTCAATCCCATAGAGCACTTGTGGGACCATTTGGATCGACAGGTTCGGCATGCAGACCCACAACCACATCATCTTCGGAACCTCCGTGAGCTGCTGGAGTCCAAATGAGCACGTGATCCCTCTGGCAACCTTCCAGGGCCTCATTGCATCCATGCCACGCTGTCTCGCCACTGTCATCCAGACCAAGGGTGGATATTCCTACGGTGGTCATATTATTCTGATATGACTGTGTATATAGATACATATTAAAAAATAATGCTTTATATCGTAAAGTACTATATAAAGTATTACAGTTTTTTTTATAAAATATATGTAACAAAATTTTCAAACAGCAATTCCTATTTTTTTTGTAGTACTAAAAATGAAGATGTCTTGGGCCTCTCATTTTGGATTCTGTAAATACCTATGTTCATTGGGGACCTTGGAAGGGTTAAAAGTCTTAATTCAAATTATTATAAAAAATTAAAATATTAGCATTTTATTAGTAAGTATAGAACATAAAAATAATTTATCTTTTATTTCTTAAATTTCAAAAATTGCTTTTCTCACACCCATCTGAGTAAAGGGGTAGATTATTACTATCATTAGACTATCTTTTGACACTACCACCGAAATTTTTCAATTTCTACCATAAACAGATCACTTCAAACATTCATTAAAAGTAATAGAATTACTCTATATATCACTGTAATATTTAAAAAAGCTGAGACAATTAGTTGGAATTGTTTTTATTTATAAAATTACCTTAGTTTTCCCTTGGGTTAATATATGACCTATTTAAATATTGGTGAGCCTGTCGTTTTTCTGCTGAGGGCCTGCCATCCTCTCAGACCTTCTACTATGGCATATAAACTGACAGGCTCCTGTCAGACCTCTGTGGCAAGCAGCTGCTTGAGGGGGTATTTATTTTATTTTTATTTATTGTCCTGTAGTGGATAGTACAGTCCTTATTATTATGAATTCATTATGTTCTTGATTTTGCCATTGTTCTTGTTGGAGATTATGTTGCAAGGTTGAAATCAGTTTAGGATTGGCACAGAGATGAAATATGATGTTGTAATTTATAATTTGAAATGCACACTAACCAAAGCATCTGTAGATTTCCAGCATAGGTTACAACTTTTCCAGCAAATAATTTATCTTATTATATATGCACTAAGTATTTCACATGTTGCTCCAATGCACCATCAGACTAAATAGTTGTCTTGTGGCAAGCACCATCTATGCCTACAGCTTGCAACATAATCCACAACCAGAATAATGGCAAAATCAAGAACATTGTGAATTCATAAAAATAGACTGTACTACCCACCTGCGTCATAAGCACTGTGTCAACTTGGATTCTCAATATCCTTGTCTGGAGTGACACAGGATGAAGAGCAGATTTAGGTTTCGCTGCTTGCGGGGCTTACTTTCTATATAGTACTGACCAACCTGACAGTGAATAGAACCACACATGGCATTGTTCCGTATAGATGTAGTGCAGTCCCTGAATTGTGGAGCATCTGGGCTTTGTCATATATTATATTACTGTACTACCTACCACAGGACAACAGACTCACCTATTTATCAGATATCAACCCAAGGAAAAACCCAGGTAATTTTGTAAATAAAATTAATTCCAACTAATTGTCAGAGCTTTTTTAGCCATTACAGTGATATAGAGTAATTCTATTAATTTTAAATCTGAACTGTGACTTAAACCACTCCCTTTTAATTTGTTAAATTGGGTTGTTTTACCTCTGAGCGGCACTTTTTTGCACACCATGGGCTAAATGGCCAGGCCACAAGGACCCCGAAGGCTCAGAGAAGGTTGGGGGAGGGGACCCACTGGAACAGCTGTTGGGAGACAGATGGTAGCCTCCCGTCAAGGCCATCCAGCGTGTTCTTTAACGTGCACAGGGTATGGCTCTCCCGTACACGGGGCCACGGCTTAACGTCCCATCCGACGGACGGCGGCCTTTACAAGCCCATCGGTGTCCCCTACTGACCGTGGGCAGGGCGGGGAAATTTTGCGGAGATAAATCTCAACGCTGACCCAGCTGGGACTCGAACCTGGGAACTACAGATTACGAGCCTGGCGCGCTACCGACTGAGCCACCCCTGCCCCCTTTAATTTGTTAAAAGTTTTGCTGTTCGCATATTTAGTGATCTCTAACAATATAAATCAAAACCTATTTAAATAAATACAATATAATTTTGCCATTAAAAAATAAATATCCCCTCAAGCAGCTGCTTGCCAAAGAATTTGAAAAATGTTAAGTACAATATTTTGTTAGTACCAATCTAATTAAAAAAAAACAAGTTTTCTGGTTATCTTTTAAAACAATTACGTTTCCAACCCACTTTGGGCATAAGGGGTCAATTCATTGCTGCCAATGGAAACTTCATGACCTTCACATTCCACCACCAAAATTTCAAATTTCTAGCCTAAATACATCATTTGCAATATTTGTAAAAATGTTTAGAATTTTCAATTTTTTCCAATGTTAGAGAGTGCAATTATATAGCTTTTGGGATATTTGGAGAGAGCAAATTGTAATAATCAATAAAATTATGAAGAACTTCCAGGATAAAAAAAACAAACAAATTTAGTTTGACTTCAAATGTACTGACTGACTGACTTCAACAAAATTTAACATCAAAGAAAAAAAGGCTTTGCAATCATTATTAGTGTTTTTTCCAGCAGCAGACATCATTTTCATCAAAAATATTGGTAAGAAATAAGGGGCAGATAAATTTTATTCTCTGTTTATACGATCATAATGCATATCAAATTACATCTCTTTATAAAATTTCATGTCAAATATGGAAAGGTTTTGAATAACCTATGAATTAATGCTATCCTAACTTTGAAAACCAGTGTAGCATACAAAATGAAACAGGCAAGAGAGGTCAACTTGTCACACTAGTAATGAAAGCATTACTATATTTCTTCACCGAATACTAACTACTGAAACAGAACACTCACCTGTGAGGCTAGAAATCTTACATCTCGATTTCTCTGCATATAAGCAATATTTAATCCATCTATAACAATATCAAAGGGCTTATGCTTTTCAATAAACTTTTCAAACTGAATTAGTTCATCAGGTGTTGTACTGAGAAAAATATCCGTCTTTCTGATTATCTTCTCAAACAAAGCTTGCGTTAATTTGTAGAATTCATCACTTGATAAATCCAAAGACCCTAAGTTTTTACTGCAGGCAGCACATTTTCCCTCACTAAACATGAAGTAAAATTTTAAAGTGAATGAAATATTCAGCAGTTCTTATATATGTAATCTACTGATTTTGAATCATATTCTACCTTTAATAAACACATACAATGCTCATCAAAAGTTAAAACATTGATCAATAAAATGTACATATCTTAAAACATATATTCCCAAATTTAATCAAATTCAACAGGAAGATACAAAGATAATGTGATAAATTATAAAAATTACATACACCTTAATAAAGTACATGGAAAAGGTGGCGATTTTAAATACATAAATTTATAGTAAATACAGGAGTAAGGTACTAATGCAGTACTCTAGTACTAATGCAGATCTCAAAAAATCATTTAAAGTGGTATGTGTCTGGAGATTAAAGGGATGCATACAATGGGTCCTCCTGCTTCCATTTGTGGAATGATGGCATTAGAACTGTGTCAAATTCAAGTTGCTGTAAATGCTTGCAAAGTCTGAAAAATAAAGCTAACACTCTTTTTTTTAAATAATTTTACATATTTACATTTGAACTAATAAATGCAAAAATACTGAGATAAAAATGCTATATTAATACAGAAGTTTAAAATCAAAATGCAAAAAAAATCTTTATTTGTGAAAAAAAAAAGCATCTTAATGTGTTATCTGAGCTCTAGCTTCAAAACCCACTAAATCTATTACACTCATTTTTAAAAGAAACGACATAAATTGTTTTGATTATTTCTAGAATGAATAAGTATTAAAATTTTTAGTGCTATAAAAAAATTTTCTTATGTGAATGCTAATCTTGATGGTAGTAAAAAAGAAATAAAAAAAGATGAAATATAACTTTTTACTTGAGTTGATTTCTCATACAACACACAAAATGGTGATTAGTGTGCCTTCATCTAAAAGGTTGCACATTTCATTTTCATATAATCACTGTTACATTAACATAATGGTGAATGACCAATTCAAGTTACCTTCTCTCTATACCTTATATACTATAAGGAAGATGACAGTAAGTTTGTTACACTATTATTAGTTGACAATGCTTTTAAAAATAAAGTTATGGGAGAGAAAGAAAAGTTTACCCCTGCTAGTCCAGATGCTGTTGTTCTTTAGTAATATACCCCTGATGCATACACTTTTTCCAAATGTTTCCTCAATGGCTGATGTATGCATTCGATTTTTGAAAGTAGTAGTTGCACATCTTGAAGATGATGCATATGCATGCAATGCTTTTTCTTTAAGGTGAGATGTTAGTCCTTTATCACTCCCTTTCTTTCCAGACGTTAGATTAATATCACAGTAGGGTCACTTGAATTTCCATCTCTCATCATATATCAACCTTTCTGCTCCTCATGGTCATGGCTAAACACATTTAAATAAATATTTAAAAATCATACACAGTGCAGATCACATCTATCAATTAAAATCCCACTGCTACGTGTGTTTCATCCATACTTTGTCAGGCAATGTAGTAGCTCTAAGGTTACATCATGTTTTACAAGGTTCTCCTTCTAATGAGTATTCAGCGTTTTACCTGTCACATGATTCAACAGTAATTTCCTGCAGAAGATATCGGTGTTACACAATTGGTGTACTGCAGTCTCTATCATTAATTATTAGCGTTTTTATATTATTTATTATCTTTGAGACGTCCCATGGCCGAGTGGTTAGTGTGCTTGGCTACTGATCTAAGGGACCTGGGTTCGAGCCCTGGGAGGCATGGATGTATGTGTTGCTTTTCTGCTGAGGTGCTGCCATCCTCTCAGACCTGGTACTATAGCATATAAACTGACAGGCTCCTGTCAGACCTCTGTGGCAAGCAGCTGCTTGAGGGGATATTTATTTTTTAATGGCAAAATTATATGTATTTATTTAAAATTTTCCTCAATACATCAGAAAATTTTAGTATATACGAAAACGCTAAAATTTATTTTTTGTTGCGTTCTTTGTACAGCAGTTGGTTGAGTATTTGCATTAAACTTATATTTGACTGTTTTTTATATCCTATTTAAGTATTCTGCCCTGTAGCCTCTGTTATAAATATAATCTAATTCAGCTGTAAGGGTTTTTTAGTGGAGTGATACTTATATGCTCTTAGAAAATGTGAATTAAAAATGAAATTTTTATACACTGGTTCCCATAAATTAAGGAAAATCACTATGTTAAGTCAATGGGAAGCTAACGTTAAAGCTCTATAACTTCTAAAATAAGTATTTTTTGTTTTGAAAAATGCGATTGCAGATAAAGATCTTAATCAAATAAATCAATATCTTGATTTTCAACAATATTCGTTCAGTATTTAATGAGTTATGGAAGCTTGAATATTTAGCGATAACAATGCCAGCCAAAAAAATTGACTTCAGAAGTTAATTAAAACTTAGCAATAAGTATTGGATCAAAGTGTTTAATAAAATAAGTTTATATTTTAGAACTTTGTGTAAAGAATTCTTTCACTATTCTTCAGTTTTGTATAAGTTTCTTAAGACTGGCATTGCTATTGTTAAATATTCAAACTTCCATAACACATTAAATACTGATGAAAATCGAGATATTGATTTATTTAACTGCAATCTTTGTCTTCAATCACATTTTTCAAAAAAAAATAAAAAATTATTTTAGAAGTTACAGAGTTTTGACGTTAGCTTCCCATTGACTTAACATAGTGATTTTCCTTAATTTATGAAAACCAGTGTAATTTCCAGGGTGTGTCAAATTCTCTGGAATTATATTTGGTATACAGTATATGAAAATTTCTGTAAATGGTCATTTAACATTTATTTTCATTTTGGGTTATCAAAATATCCAATTATGACAAAGTTTAATTATTTTCCTCTTTATGGGCAAATTTGATACAAAGCATTATGCTATTAAATATTTCCAGTAATTTTTGTAAATTTTCTGAATCATAATCCCACCACATTGATGTACCTTATAATATATAACCTTGATTTATACCGCACCTGTTTTAAAGTCTCAGTTTTGACATATCGAAGTACAACATCAGCCACGAGTCCAGACAGTGGTGATCCCATTGGCAGCCCCTCGGTCTGGACCCATGTCTGACTGTTCACAGAAAACCAATTACATGAGGTTGCCAGGTCCAGGGCATCATGCACACTAAAGTATGCTGATGCCATTTCACCTTCATGCACATTGCTGCTTCCAACACCAGATGTTAGGATACAGTAATACAACATCGAAGGAGGGTAATGAAGTATGTTATGTAATTTGAGTATTTTGCAGAATCTTTGCCACATCATAACATGATGTGGCAATATATTCTATACCTAGAAAATATGGTTTAAAAAAATCGAATAAAGCTCTTTCAAAGGAAATATGTTGTGATTTTCTCTTTGATACTAATGGCCTAAAACGATATTCTTTTTTTTATGTAATTTTACTTAACCGTTGGGGTACTGCTGGATACACTGGTGTAATGCAATATTTTCCTATAGCTTCTGGGAGAAAAGTATAATTTTTCAATCTTTCTAACTTGTTTAATGTACTTGGTATGGGATACTGTTGTATCAATTCACATTTCAAATCGTTTCATGTTTTAGTTATTTTTTCACCATATTGATCTTTTGTTAAAACTACTGCTTGATCAGTTTTATCAGCCAATAATAACTTAATATTAAGATTCTTTTTAATGTTCTTAATTTAGTAATTCTTTTTGCATGCAATATTGTACTCTTTTTTTGATTATTATGTTTTATTGCTTGGTATAATTTAAATCTAGTATAATCCATGTGCTGAATACTCGCTAGAGAGACAATCCTATAAAGTACAATGTAACCTTAGAGTTACTACTATACAGCCTGACGAAGTGTGGATGAAATGCACATAGCAGTGGGATTTTGATAGATGTTGTGATTTGCACTGTGTACAATTTTTAAATATTTATTTATTTAAATGTGTTTAGTCATGGCCATGAGGAGCAAGAAGGTTGATATATGATGAGAGAAGGAAATCCAAGTGACCCTGCTGTGATATTAATCTTACATCTGGAAAGAAAGGGAGTAAAAAAGAACTGATATCTCACCTTAACCAAAGAAAAAGCATTGCATGCATATGTATCACCTTCAAGATATGCAACTACTACTTGCAAAATCAAATGCGTACATCAGCCCTCGAGGAAACATCTGGAAAGGAGTGAATGCATCAGGGGTATATTACTAAAGAACAACAGCATCTGGACAAGCAGTGGCAAATTTTTCTTGCTCTCCCATAACTTTATTTTTAAAGCATTGTCAACTAGTGTAACAAGCTTACTGTCATCTTCCATATAGTATATAAGGTATAGAGAGAAAGTAACTTGAATTGCTCATTCACCATCATGGTAATGTAGTATTCGTCACAGTAATTATGTGAAAATGAAATGTGTCAAATGTTCCCTGTGTTGAACTTAATTTTTTTAATTTTTGTTAAGGTTGTATTCATAAGAGATGACATTATGATGCATACTGGCCTTTAAACAGCTGAAAGCAAAAGAGAGGGCTTCAGTTTCATGTAAAAAGAGAAGGAAATTCTTTAAAAATAAAGTAATGGAAATAAAGAATAGCTTTAAAAATAAAGTAATGGGAGAGCAAGAAAAATTGTAAAGCTATTCAAGTTGTCACAGTCCAGGGTTATGCATATTATTTGCTGCCCTACATGAAAGTTTCTGGTCATATTTTGTTTATTATTAATAATATATATATCTTTTAATATGCTACTGATCTAATATATTTCTGTTGGTTTTTATCATGTTTCATACTTTTTTAAGATGGATCTCATGAAATGATGTATCATACACCTTTGATAATGATGTAGATGAATGAATTTCTATTTTTTTAAGTGGGTTGGATAACATCTGGAATGCTCTGTATGTCATTGAGCCAGGCTATTTTTATAGGATGGTAAGAATATTCTGTTATGAGATCACATAAAGGTTTCTATATACCTCTCCAATTAAGCCCACTTTGTGTTTTTATGTGATGAGGACAGAAAGAAAAATGCAGTTTCTTATAATTTCTAGGAGGTGAAGGTGATATTTTCACTTTATTGGTGTTTTAAAAATGAATATGTCATCTGTTATGAATTCATCCCATTCACTCTTTGATGACTTCTTTTATATGAATAAGGAATAAGCTATTCAAAATTATAATTGCCTTGAAAATTTTACATGACAAGTTTTGAAACTAAAGAACCCCTATGTTACAAAATATTAAAGTTTAAAACTAATTTCTGCAGCAGTTACCCTTTTATTAGCTTTGTATTCAGTCCTTTCCATTTCACTTTTCCATGGCTGAAATAGAAAAATCAAGAAATAAAATCATAATGGTATTTAAAAAAATAATGCTATGACAGTGATCTACCGTATTTCTTCGATTCTAAGACGTACTTTTCTCCCCATATAAACGTCTCTAAAAACAGGGTGCGTCTTAGAATCGTATTTTTTTTTTTTTGAATTTTCCAGCTCTTTGCACATGGCACCATACGTTTCGTTTTTACGCGGAAACCACGCCTCCAAGTTTCACCGTTATCGCATTCTCCAGTTCCATTGGAGAATAAAGTGGCGTGGATATTTTCCCGTACTTTCCAAAAGTGAAACCACTGTTATTTCATTATAGTGGAGCTCAGCGACAACTAGGAAGTTGGAACATGGCTGTTGACTGACTACCTTCTGGAAAATTAAGAAAGTGCTGGCATTAAAATTGGAGGAATGGGTACCAACAGCTTGGAAGGTAATCTCAAAAAAATAATGCAGCACTCATTTAAAAGATGTTGCATCACCAACACTCTCGATGGCTCAGAAGAATCAGACTCCGAATGTGAAGTAGACTCTGATATTATTCAGATGCGGATATCAATGGCTCAGAAGAATCAGACTCTGATATTGATTTAGAAGGAAGTGATGAATAACATACCTACTGAAAAATAGGTACTATTGTTGTTAGTAAATTGAATTCTATTATAATAAAAACAGTTATTATATATATTTTAGCATTTCATTTTATTTACTTTTTTTCTTAGAATTAAACTTTTTTTTCTGTTGGTGGTACTGAAATTAAGGTGTGTCTTACAATCGACGGCGTCTTAGAATCAAAGAAATATGGTATATCTGAAATTTTAAAAACAGAGGCCCAAAAATATGGTAACTCACTTTATTACCATATTATCCTCACTTTATTACCATATTATCTTAAGTATAAATCAATTTAAAAAAAGGTCCTCAGTAGTATGCATATTACACTTTATAAGGTTACATATTACAAAGCCATCAAAATCTGCTAGGCTAGCAGGTCAATGTTCCATGGAAATTTTTTCTGCTTAGAATTAAAATAGGATGAGCAACATGTGCACCAGAGATACCACTATATTATCACACACAATAATAACATTGAAGGGTTTGATTATAAGTTATCAAACACTTCAGTGTTATGTAAGTGGAAAGCCATAGTGCAAAGCTCAACTTTAAAATCTTTTTATGAAAAAATGTTACTGTAGAACAGCATTTCAAAATGCTGTAGATTAGGAACACAGGCACCAGTCAGTATCATTAGCATTTTAATTTTTTTTTAAATATTTAATTTTTTCCACATTTTTTTAAATGCTCCCAAAAATGCTTTTTAAATCAGTGGGTTTTGGAAGCAATTATCCAGTAAACACTTCTTTTTCTCTTTTAGTTTCTCTTCTCTGGTTCAAACCTATTTTGATACTTCTAAAATTATTTTTATCAATCATTATTTCTCAGGACTGAAAATACAACAGCAAAGTTCTTCACTTCCAGAAATATACCATATTCAATTGGAGTAAAGAACAACACAGTTGTGACTAACTGGCTACATATGTGGCTATGTGTGTGCCTCTATAGCATCATCCAATTAGTACTTTATATTTATATTAAACTTTCATTATTTCCATAGATTTATGCACTGTCCTACCAAAATATTAGAGAATTTCCTTGTTGCTTTTTAATGGAAATTTAATCTCAAAGCCCTATAATTTCTAAAATAGGCATTAAATGGGAAAATGTGACCTAAGATAAAGATCATAATCAAATCTAGGTTTTTCAACAATATTTGCTCAGTATTTAAAGTTATGGAAGCTGAATATTTAACAATAAATCTTGTTTTATAAAATCATTCATAGGTTGTCTAATATTGATATAATCATTACACAAACTTCTAAAATATATATTTATTAAATGGTTTGAAACAATGCCATCCCGTGGCCGAGTGGTTAGTGCACTTGGCTACTGATCTAAGGGACTGGGTTCGAGCTCCGGGTAAGGCATGGATGTATGTGTTGTTTTTCTGCTGAGGTCCTGCCATCCTCTCAGACCTTCTACTATGGCCTATAAACTGACAGGCTCCTGTCAGACCTCTGTGGCAAGCAGCTGCTTGAGGGGGCATTTATTTTATTGAAACAATACTTATTATTCAAATTTTAATTAATTTCTGAAGCAAATTCTTATGACACATTACTGTTGTGAAATATTCTAGCTTCAATACTGAATGAATATTGTTAAAAATAAGATTTATTTTCAGTCACATTTTTTTCATTAAATTCATATTTTGGAAATTATAGAAGTTTGAATAGATTTCCATTGACATAACATGGACATTCTCTAATATTTTGGTAGGACAGTGTATTACCACCAAAGCAGTTGACTACATTCTGCAAATGTTATCCAGATGAATAATGGGAGAATCAGAATTTTGATGTTAAACTCTGATATTTTTGATACTTTGCTGAGTATGAAAAATATCAGAGTTATTAAGTTTCAACCTCTGATACTTTGCTGAGTTTTCAATAGTTTTCTATTAGCTATAATAGGTGGTAATTGCTCCATGCAGCTGAAGTTCTAGTTGAATATCAATGGTTTCATGTCCTGGCATGTTGGCTTTTTCCATTTTTAGGCAGGTACACTCACAGTCAGCATAAGTCTGCAGTAGTCACTACTGATATGAAATTCTGAAAGTTTTGATGGAATCAAAGTTTAAGGTAATTACCAGTCTGTAAATGAATCTGCCAAATTGTAAGAAATATTTATACTGGTACATATTGCAGTTGAAACTGAGGAGCATAGTTTAATGTATCTTCCTATACATAAACACTATACAATGTATCATTCTTTGCAGCCCCACACAAGTAAAACTTGTTAACTTAAAAGTCTCCCCATGTTTACTTATTTGGTGCAGCGAAGGATGATGATATATTGTTTTAAACTCTACTTCTATGTTACAGTTGCAATACATAGTGTTAATATTTCTTACAACTGGGTAGGTTCATTTTGCACACTGGCCCGTTACTTCCTTATCCAGAAAAAATTACATCAGTAAAACATTACCAAGGAATATAACACCAACTTCGACCTTTGAATGTAATATCATTAATTTTACTGTATGCTCTTACTCAAAATTGCTAGAGATATGAAATCTTTGTAAATCAATGTTAACTACAAAAATAAAAATCAGTATATATTTCCTCAGGTTTGTGGTAAAAACTGCTAGCAGGCCACATTTGTTGAAATTTCTCTACTCTTCATCAACACATAATTAAAGTGTTTTATATTAATTCAGTCAATTAATATAATACAAGCACACTTACCTTTGAATTATCATTACAGTGATATTACCTCTATACAGGAGAATGGCAGTAATACATAGTAACTTAGCATGACTAAAAATATTTTTAAACATATGTGCTTTAATTTTGAAATGTTTACTTACAGAACAAACTTATATTAAAAAAAAAAACCCCGAAAGTGAAATATTTTGGGTCAAATGCAGGAGTGGCCACTTTTTTAAGGATCATTCCCACAACATTAACACATACCAGTGCTGGATTAAACATTAAGCAAAATAAGCATGTGTTTAGGGCACCAAGGGAAGGGGGGCACGGCAGAGTCTTTTTCCCTACCTATCATGCCCTTAACTTGGGAGGGTGATTAAAAATCATTTTCAATATATTTTTGTATTTGCATTCTTTCCCTTATAACAATTTTATTAAGAAATTCATAAAAAATTGTTGAAAATTTGCATTTTTTCTGTTGCCCTAGTTATAAGTAAGCAATTTACTTATATTGCTTACTGCTATTAAGTGTTAAATAAAATTAAAAAGTTTTTATTTAACATAATTGTGGGGTCTAGCATGGAAGAAGCTGAATTTTCAATCTCTTATTTCACCTTCAGCACTTATCGAGTCTTAATGTCTTGTCAGTAGAGCAAGAAAAGGTCGAGAGGGACACCATTGTTGAGGTATACTTTAAAGAATCAGTTGGCCTTAATCTGGCATTGACACATACATATATAATCCTTAAGCAGACTGCAAATAAGGAGGGGGAAAAAAAGAGAGATTTAAATAGATTTCATTGAGGCGTATCTTCAGTTATTTTTCCATAAAATGCTCATTTAAGATACTACAAAACTTCAAATTTAGCTTCTTACTGACAAGCAACTTAGCTTTTGGATACCAGTAGATAAATAATCAAAAAGGGTAATAGTCCAGAAAAGAATGTCAAAGTGTATCTTGAATTGTGTATATTATTTTTTACTTAATTGTTGGAAAGATAGTGCTCAAGTTATTACTAATACCACAAGAATAAAGTCAGCAGTAGAGTGTTAAAATACTACAAAAAGTTTTTTTTTACCTTTCAAAATAATGCTTCAACTTTTCTGCTACACTAATATGAATAACAATGTCATGATCCTTCAGAAAAGTCAGCAGTTTTTCAATAAGGGAATAACCTTCTTCTGCATTATTAAATTCTAAATTACTTGCTGCTTCAACAAAACATTCAAATACTTTGTAATTTGGGCATTTTTCACTTGCAACTAAGCTATTTATCATTTGCCAGGCCATATCTACCTCATTATTTCTTAGGGCAGCACAGGCAATACAATTCTGCATTTGTGGTGTAGGTTGCACATCAGGTAATTTGTTAATAATAGAAAATGAATCTCTCCATTGATCTGTAACAGACAAACCTTTCACAATGCTTTCAGCAGTATTTGTATCTAATATAGCACCAATCATTGGCTGTAGCTTTCTATAGGACTTTGAGATATCTTTCTCATACATATTTTCATATTCACTACACAAAGACATATATGTAGAAAGTGTAACCAAATTAGCATTTAGTTTTCTCACTTCTAAATAATTCATAAAGGATTGAGCAAGCTGAACATTCTTTTTCATGAACAAAATTTTCATGAGTAAACCATCAAAATTCACAGTAGTTATGTTTCCATATTTGTTTAAAATTTCTGTTTTAACAGTATCCCATGCAACAGGTGAAAGTGGTTCATGTTTACTGCAGAGATCACTTATTATATCCTCCCTATGTACATTTTCCTCTGGAAGCTTATAATATAAAACTTTAGCATAATGTGCTTTTGATGTTGAATATAATTTATTTACCAACAGAACAGGAGAGGTATATTCTAAACTGCTAACATTTAAAATTTTGCTGATTTGATTCTGCTTATATTTCAGTTTGAAAATTTCTTTGCACCCACTAGTCAGAGTATTATAATATAAATAGTTGTTTAGAGTAACATTTAAGTGTTTCACAATGTAATTCAGTTTTCTACATTTGATACTGTACATGATGAAATTTCAAGAACTATACAAACTTTCACTCAAGCAATTCAACGTTTTTTGCTCTTTGCATTCTCAACTTTTCCCACTGGTTTTGTTTTCATATCAGCTTGGTTCCTTTCATTACCTGAAACAAAATTTAAAGACTTTATTCAGGAATTTTTGCTTTTAACTATACAACAGTTTACAAACTAAAGTAGTTTAACTGCAAAAGCAATTGGTATCTCTTCCCGAATACTAAGCTCACCGCACAAAAAAGTTAGTCATCTCCTGCCATAAGAGGGTTATGTCCGTTCGACAGCAGCAACAGAGGACGCACCAGTAATAAACATGTCCTACAAATAGTTGTGCCAAACATGTCCTACAAATAGTTGTGCCTACACTACATGGTTCATACAGTGACAAGAAGTGGTTGTATGCAACGTGTGTGTTAGTTGTTACGTGATACATGGGTCACACCAAAGACGTGAAAGAGTGGCAAAAAGGTGTTATTGCGTTTAGCCGAGCCAAAGGGCATAATGTACAAGAAGTTGATGCCTTTGCAGGTGTGTCAAAATGTACTGTCCAAAGGGTCTTCCGGCAGTGGCATACATTGCAGTTTACCGCTAATCATCGCCAGAAAACTGTGCATCTCCAATAGAGACCACCGCAGGGCAAACCACTTTGCAACGACACAGGAATTGCTCGTCAGTCAATGCAGGCTTACAACAAGCTGTTTCTGAATGAACACTCTGAAGGGAACTGCATGCTATGGATATCTGGAGCAGAGTACTGCAGAAGAGCTGACGGTGCAACAAAGACTGGACTGTCAACTCTTGGAAGCGTGTGATCTGGTCGGATGAGTCACGTTTTTGCTTGTACTCGAATGATGCTAGGCGACGAGTACATTGTAAGCCGCATGAAGCCTTTCATGCAGACTGTTTGCAAGGTTCTGTTCAAGCTGGAGAAGGCTCTGTGATGTTCTGGGGGTGTTTCACATATGAGAAAATGGGTCCTTTGGTTACGGTGACGTCACACTAGAGCCAGAATGGTTATATGCAGCTACTGGACGACCACATGCCTTTAGTGTAGCATCTCCACAGTGAACACCAGAAGAATATCTGTCTTCCAAGATGACAATTGTCACGTGTACAGGGCTCGAAGTGTGTCAGATTGGCACGACAAGCATTCTGAAGCCTTCAAACATCTCGACTAGCATGCCAAATCCCCGGATTTGAATCCCATAGAAAACTCGTGGGACTATTTTGGGGCAACAAGTGAAGTGCTGTCCCAGCCATCCGGCCAACCTGCGGCATATTCTGCTGGAAGAGTGGATGAATATTGATGTGCACTACATCCGTACACTGGTGGCATTCACGCCAGACAGGATTTTGGCTGTTCTTCAGTCGTACGCAGGTGTTACGTGCTATTAGGTAGCATTCAACCAGGGGTGACTAATTTCTGGTGAGCTTATAATATTTACCTAAAACATGATCTTTATTTCTTTTAATGATTCCTTTCAGTGGTGTATGATTTAAAACATGTGCCAGAGTTATACAAGGTGACTTGGATTACTCACACATTAACGGGATTTTCTATTCTGCTTATGAAATGGAGGAACATTTATTAGCTGCTTTTTTTCCTAAGCATTAATTTTTTTTCTTTGGGTGTTGAATTTTTGGTTTTTCAGCTAAGTGCTGAAAAGTTAGTGCAGAAAGCCAAAAAAAAATTATATCATCAGAGTGGCACAGCCAAGGTACAGGGGGGTGGGAGGTAAAAACTGCCTGTGTGAAAAAGTCCTTTTTGCTTTCGTATCCAAGACCATTAATTTTAAGAAAATGATACAAAATGAAATTTTTTTACTGGTAAATAATAAAAGAAAAAATAATATAAAATCAATGTGATGCTAAATTAAATATTCACAGCAACAAGTTGTAAGCCACCCATCTAATGTAGCAAAACTTTGAAAAAACAATAATTATTGATCGACCGAAAAATTGATAACTTACAGAAATAAAGTAAATCCACAGAAACAAAAACTTAGGTTTAATTATAAAAGGAAACGAAATACTAACTTTATAAAGGGAGTGCATATCCCACTTGACTTCATTTTGATTATTTCATTATATTATTTAATTGATTATTTCATTAGATTGATTATTTCAATCTAATGAATTGATTATTTCATTTAATTGATTATTTCATTTAATACATTAATTATTATTTAATGTATTATTATTTAATTGATTATTTCAATTAATCATGTAATTCATGTAATATGAAAATTCATGTAATAAAAACAAATTCATGTGATGAATGTAAATCATCCATGTAAACAACTTGCCACGCAGTGACTTGGCAGATGGCTCTCCCCACTGTTGCATGTGTCTGAGTGAGCAATTAGAACACCTGTGACTTCTTCCTTCTACCATGATGCTATGTTGTAGCCAGCCTTCAATAAGCCAGATATGAAAACTTTTTGTTGTATAGTTTTGATGTGAAGAGCAGGAAAGATGCATAGAATGCTCAGATAAATGATAAAAATAATTCTAGTAATAGTGAAATAGGTTTAGGGCAGAAAAAGTGTAAAATGGAGAAAAAAACAACAACAGAGGTACATACTTTGCAATTACTTCCAGAATCTTCAGTTTTTTAAAACTCATAGCAGAACAGTAGTTCCCCATTATGGGGTGAAAAGGTTTGAGCCACAAAGGCTGACTTTGATCCCAGAGGTTGGTACATCCTCAGGAAACAGGCTGTTATGAAACTAATGCAGTTGTATAACTTTAAACAAATTCAAGTAACTTAGTAAAGATCTCAGCCTAAATATTAAGAATAATGTTGTTTTAGTATAACAAAAATTAGAGTAGAGGTACACAGTGCGGTAATTAAAGTTTTTAATTATCTATGACACTGTTAAATGTCAATATTCTTGTCGGCAAGTGACGTCTCAGTGGAGATTAAATGAAGGATTACAGATGCCAATGGTCTACCTGCCCTGGCAAAGGAAATAACCATTTATACCTTTGATAGCATAGAGTTCTTAAAAAAAGTATTTGATCCACAATGCGCCTTTTGCGCCCTTACTTTGGGTGCTTCGTCAGGTGGGAAGTGAGGAGCTTAAGCTAATGTAGGAGAGGCAGTTGGTTGTGCCATAAATTGAATTGTCAGTGGCTCAGCTCAGAGTGGTCAGCGGATGTGCAGGTGGCCATAATGCGATCTACATGTGACGGAGGTTGGGAGAGAATGTGGGATTATGGGAAATCGTCAAGATCAGTGAGTGTCGAGGGAAGCTTCACTATTTGTGGCTAGTAATTCATAATTATAATGAGTGGGGTACTTTTAGTGAATTTATAAATTTCATAAATTGAATTTTGGGGTTAAGATAATTACGTTAGGGAAGGCTTGAATAATGGTTTTCATTTCGGTATTGCTATTGGAAGTAGTGTGTGTGGGTACTTCAGTTGCCGATTTTAGGATGCATTATGGAAGTGTTGTAAAGGGTTTGGTGGGTGTGCATTAGTGCTGGTGGTAGATGGGGATCAGCGATGAGAGGAAATAATAATTAGGGGGGCGTAGTATTTCTGAGGTGTATGTTATATCCCTTAAGGATCAGATGCCATGCTGGGGGGAGGGGGACAATGTCCGTGTTGCAGAGTTTGGTTAGTTTTATGTTAATGAGGATATTTTCTGTGACAGCTAGTTGGAATTTGGTAGGTGGGGATATTATAATTTTATCGGAGTGAAAATCAGCGAGCAGTTTGTTTTTGGTGATTGCTTGAGATAGTGCAGTTTTTTGTAGTTTAAGATGTTGTATTTATGCTCTTTAAGTCAGGTGTTAAATGGGCGTGAGATTTTACCTATGTATTTGTCTTTGGGAAAAATTTAACCTGTGGGTCTTTGAGTTGGATGTAACAAACTCCTTCAAAGCTGGGTATATGGTCGCAATCGTTTCGAATGAGTTTGGATATAGTGTGCAACATTTTAATTGGGACTTTATAATGGAAAGGCTTTAGGGTATTTTTCACAGAGTATGTAAAATTATTATTGATGTATGGTAGGGTTATTGTGTATTTTTGCATTTCTTTATTTACAGGTATTGGAGGGTTTTGGGATTGTTTGCATTTGTGAATTTTGTTGATGGTGTGTGAGGTATATTCACCCTGTTCGGTGAGTTCAAATATGTATTTTATTTCGTTGTTTAGCGCTTCTTGCGTATCGCAGTATTTATAGGCTTTGGTAAAGTGTGAGTAGAAGGTTGATAATTTGTAGTTTGGGTGGGCAGAGGTGCTAGTTATTATGTTAAGTATGAATGTAGGTTTTCTGTATACAGATGTGTATAGTTTAGTGGAGGTATGGTGTAAATTAATACCTAAGAATGTAGGTTCTGTTCTGTTCCTCTTTGTGTGCAAATTTAATGGTTGGGAGGACTGCGTTAAATTCAGATAGTAATTTCTTCAATTCTTCTTTGGAGTATTGCCAGATGATTAATATATCATCAATATATTGGGCATAAGGTAGTGGGCATATTTGGGGAACACGAAGAACTGTGGTTTCTACATGATGTAGAACTGCTTCTGCCAAACAATCCAGAGAGGGGGAGCTGATTGACACACCATGGTTTTGGACGAAGAGTTTGCCGTAGGTTTGGAACCAGCTGCTTTTATTGGCCAGGTTGGCATAGTTGCATCGAGTACTGGTGTGTTAGGGTAGAGTGTGAACACATCAAATGAGTGTAGGGTGCAGTCAGGGGTAACAGTTATGGTTTTAAGTTTGTTAAGTCTGCGCCTGACTGTGTGGTATTGGGTGTGGGTGGGAAATGTAGGCTAAAGAACTGAGAGAGTGCTTTCTCTATGAAGCATAATTCTGAATACTAGTGAACCTCAGCTCATGAACATTTCATACTTATGAACATTCTAGATGTAAAGAATTGTCCCTCCTTATCATTAATGAACACAGCTCCTACATTTACCAATGTCTCAATCGTTCAAATGTGCAATATTATTCATATCACCCTGCTGCTGTATTGGCAACTAGTTTGCACCCAAATTCAGTACTTTGAAAACCACCTAGCTACTTATATTTCATAATAGCTATTTGCTACGTTTTCGTTTTGCTTTGTAAGAGCTATTTTTTTCCTAATCACACATTACAAGTTTGATTAATAATGGTAGGGCATCCGAGAACGATAGTATATGGTAATATAGGCAAAAAATTGATAACTTGTGTATATTTCACGCATTTTTTAAAGACCTCTAAAAAGAAGGGAAATGTTATACTACATTTCCCTTCTTTTTAGCTGGAAAAGAGCTGGAAAAGAGTAAAAGTGGGGGGGGGGGGGGGGGCAAGAGAGTGCAAATGTGCAAATTCACTCTCTTGCCCCCCCCCCCCCCCCCCCCCCCCCCCCCCCACTTTTACTCTTTTCCAGCTCAATTGAGTTTCTTGCTCTTCACCTCTTTCATTTTCTGGTTCTGGGAGCAAGAATGATGGTATATCTACAGTATCCATATTCCATATACCTAGAAGCTGCTGAAAGATGTAGCACTTCTATGTTTACCAATAATGATATTTCAAATCTTATGTGCATGCTCAGATTTTGAAATTTCAATTAAAAAAAAACTGCATACTGTACAGGACTGTAAAAACATAAGAACTTATTCTTGAAGTGTTCATTAACTTGCTCATTTCATAAGTGGATTTTTGGTAGTGGTGAAGAAAGCTTTAACAGATCAGTGTATTGTTCAGTCTTCAGCCAACATATGACACTGCTCAGGAAATGTATGATGTCGAAGTGTAAAATGTGATGAAGAAATGTAATTTTAGAGTAACAATGGATTACTGGTGGCCTATGGTTCTACGATTTGTTTTGGGTAGGTAACGTGAAGTCATGTGCCGTGTGTGATTTGATGTGAATATGATGTTTTTGCTCATTTGGCTCTTGGATTATCTTGCCCTGAGAAGGTCACAGACAAGTGGATGTGTACAATATATATTTTACAAGGGATTTTTAATGATAATCAGAAAAGGGATAAATAGTCCCCCCCCCCTTTTTTTTTGAAATTTTGTTAAAATATGGTAAATTATGAGTTAGTTAAGATGTTTAGGAATTGAAATTATTTAATATTAGGAGGGTTGTTGTTGAAAGTGTTAGTCAACTCTTTTGCAATATTTTGGGCAGGTTATTCGAGGAGTTCGTTAAGTTTTTATGGCTGTCTATGAGAGGGAAATTTTTAAATGAATTCTTCGGAGTGAGATTTGAAGGGGGAGGGACAGACCCATTTTAAATCATATTTTTGTGTTTAATAGGACGAAGTGTGTTTTGTTGTGAATATGGAAAAAAAAAGACAAAATTTTGGAAAATGAAGTGGTAAAAAGTAGCAAGTTTTTAAAGGGATGTTACTGTTTCAGGAGAATAATTTCTGGGGAAAAGTGTACAGTGGGTTTGTATGTGGGAAGAACATGTTGGTATTGTAATGAGTATGGGTATCTCGTTATAATTTTTTTTTTAGTTTGAGATGAAATGGGTTTATTAGTAGTTAGATATAGTACAATTATTATTGTAGTAGAGTGATATATTACTTTTGTTAGATATCTATTATATTTTTAATGTTATTAATTTTATTTATTGGGAATATCTGGGTTGTTTTACATAGAAATTTTGGATGTAGAATTAGTGGTGTTGGAAAATCGTAGTTCATATACGACTTTTTTTTTAATGGATGGAGGGTGGTCTGTAATTTTTCTGATAGAATAATTGAGTGTGCTATTTATGTTTTTTATTGCCATGTGGTTAGCACATTAGGCTACTGATAAGGGATCTGGGTTTGAGCCCTGGTAAGGCATGGATGTTATGTTGCATTTATGCTGAGGTTCCACCATCCTTAAAGACCTTCTACTATGGCACATTAAACTGGTAGGCTACTGTGGCAAGCAGCTGCTTGAGGGAATGTTTATTTTCTACTCTTCATGGTTTAAGAAGTTTAATATGGATATGTAATTGTTGAAAATGATGGGTAATATAGTAATGGCTGCAGAAATGTAATTAGCGTTGTGTTATCGAGATATTGAAGGTTGGAATAATGTTGGGTATATAGTTTTTTGTTTCTCTGACATTATTTAGTTTCGGGGCTTTTTTATAATTCAGATCAGCAGTGCACTGTTTCCGATTTTCATGCATTTTGGTATGTTGTCTCAGATGATATTATTTAGTTTTGGGGGCTTTTTTATAATTCAGATTGGCGCTGCAGTTTCTGATTTTCATGTTTTTTGGTATGTGTTGTCTATGACGACATTATTTAGTTTTGGAGGCTTTTCTATAATTTGGATTGGTGGTGCACTGTTTCCGATTTTCATGTTTTTTGGTATGTGTTGTCTCCACGACTTTATTTAGTTTCAGGCACTTTTTTATAATTCACATTGACGGTACACTATTTCTGATTTTAATGTTTTTTGGTACGTGTTGCTTCTGATATTTAGTTTTGGAGGCTTTTTTATAATGCCAATCAGCGGTGGAATGTTCACAATTTTCTTGGTTTTAATGTTGATTTATTAGTTTAGCTTGTGAAAATATATTTATGGAGTGTTTTAAGTGTTTGAAAAAGAGGGGGGAGGAATCTTCAAAAAGGACCGTTTGGTAATGTACAAAAAAAAAAATGGCAGCTGAGGACACTGATGTGCACTACTTTTTTACATTGCGTTTGCTTACAACGGAGAGTACTGTTACCATGGTAATGGTACTATGTGTTTGACGTAAACTCCAGTTATCATTACAATGGTAACGAAAAAAAACAATCTTTTTTCTTGAAATCTCCGTTTGGGTTGGGGTCTGGGAGGTTGTGGGAATCATCGAAAAGGAGAGTTTTGTTACGTTGCGTAAAAAAATGGTGACCGATGACCGTGATGTGCACTACTGCCCTTTATTGTATTTAGCATTTGTTTCTTGTTAGAGAAATGAATATAATTTACGACCACGTTTCATGGTACGCGTTAAATTCGTACGTTGGGGTACACTGTATTAAAAGACGTAAACTAAAGAGTAATTATGCTGCTCTAGTTTTTACCCATAATACAGGGGCATAGACCTTTAATTTACTTACCAATGAAGTAGTAATCAATTATCTCATAAATCTGATACGAATATTCTTGATATTCAATGCATGACATGCTTTGATACAAAAACACATGAAGAGCGCCTGCAGCAATACAGGGCTTGTTTACCTCGTTTTCTAGAAAGGTAATTCAATTTAATATTTTTAACTCGTTTTCTAAAAAGGTAATTCAATTTAATATTTTTAACTCGTTTTCTAAAAAAGTAATTCAATTTAATATTTTTAACTCGTTTTCTAAAAAAAAAGTAATTCAATTTAATATTTTTAACTCGTTTTCTAAAAAAAGGTAATTCAATTTAATATTTTTAACTCGTTTTCTAAAAAAAAAGACAATGTTTTCACTGTCTTCTGTCCGTATGCAGATATTCAAAAAATTTGATTTTAGAGATGAATTGAAAAATTTTTGTGCGCTGGATAGGTACTGACGAAATCTGGACGAAATATTACAATTCACAATTTCCGAACTCCCAAAAGTTTTTATAGCGCCATCTAACGTTGTAAAAATTTGAAATAAGGAAACTTTTAAACGAATATTCAAGCGATGTATTTATACTAGATTCAGTAGTAAAGAACCAAAGGATATGTTCTGTAGACATGGAACTCATGAAATAATAAGCTGAAAAATTGGTTTTGCCGTGAATGGGATCCCACTCAATTTTTTTAGCTTATTATTTCACGAGTTTTATGCTAGATATTTGAAATTTTGCTTGTAAGGGGACAACCACTAAATTGTAGGAAATGCAACTTTTTTGTTTTAAGAGATATTCATTTTTAGAGATAAGTTAAAAGTTCTCTCTTCGTTTGATGAATAATTGATGAAATATTTGCACCAGGGCTGGATTATTTTCAGTTTCCATGAAGTAAATAGCTGAAAGCTAAAGTTGTAAACAAGGTGGAGAAGTGAAACCCCTCAATGCTAAATCAAGTGTGCTAATTACGAGCCCCTGTAGTAAATAGTAAAATCAAAATTATATGGAAAATAAGTAACGAGCCAAAAATTCTGAAGGTAAAATGAAAATTGATATGTGTTGGTTTGTAAGAAAAAAATCAACGCCAAATGAGTAGCACGTAAATATCATAAACATCTAGCCATATCCTGTCGTAGTAATAATAACAGAGGTAAAAAATTATTTATATATATTTCATGCATTTTTCAAGAATTTTTTTAAAAGCTTTAAAACGGAGGAGAAAATTTTACACTGGAAAAGACCAGTTTCCCCCCACCACCACCACCTTTTTTTAAAATTTTTCCAGCTCGCTTGAGTTAATTTCCTTACCTTTTTATTTTTTTCTGGATCCGGGCCTGATTCGCACATTCTGAATTTTCTAAAAGTTTAAATTACGCCTTCAAGTGATCAAAAAAGTAAAATATTGCAGAAATTTTAAAGAATATTGCAAGCGGTGTATTCATGCTATAAATAAAAAATTTTGGTGGTGGAATGTGAAAGCCCCGAGGTTTGCAATGCGAACAATATGTTTCCACTTTACATTCAAAGGGTTGGAGAACCCAATCGTCTCGTTTTAAAAGATAATTGAAAAATTCTTTGTAGTTGAATAGATACTAATGAAGTATCATATTCGCATTTTTGAAATCCTTAGGAAGTTTTAATTTTATCGTTAGAGACCTAGAAATAAGGAAAGCACGAAACTTTTAACTAATATTTCAAGTGATGTTTTTATAATACAAATTTTATATTTAGGAAGGAGAATGTGAAAGATATTCCCCCCCCCCCCCCGCAACTGCCACCTTTTCTCAGAAGGATGTGAGAAAAAGAAACTTTTCATTCTAAGGAATAAAAATGGGTCACTTACTTTGCGACCCTACTGTACTAAGTACGCGATCAACCACAAGAGGACTATTAACGTTGCTCCTCAGAGAGGAAGCAAAAGATTAAACGAATGGCGGAGGATGATATAGAAGAATTACTGAATTTTGATGCGGATTATCTAACAAAGATGAACAAGAACTTGAGATGTAGAGTAGGACGAATTACAAGAGGAAGAGATAAAACACGCATTGTGGAATCTCCGTAAGTTCAGTGAAATCTCTCAACTCCTTGAACTACTGAAGTAGGAAGAAGGCGAGGCGCCCTATCACTTATAAACTGTAACAGAGCGTCACCATATTGCTGCGACTCGTAAGCGTGCTATCACTGTCTAACGAACGACAGAATGTGTTAAAAAAATGGGCACATGCGTAGTATATGGATGCCTGAATAAGCCTGCGAAAACGATCAAAGGGATAACATTTCATAGGTAATATAAGTAATGCTAAAGTTTTGCTTTGTAAATTGAAAACTTTTTTGTTATTTCAACTATTTATGACAGTAACGTAGTTAGAGACTGCAGAAGGGGGTTGGGAAAATTTCCAGTGTTTTAAATGCATACTGATTAAATAAAGGTTATTATAAATTCATAGAAAGAAATAATAAATCAAGAAACGGGAGAGAACGTTATGCCCACATTAGTCATTTTCTACGCTTTTGATGTACATTACTGAAACGCTACAAAATTTTCCTGTTATGCCAATGAGAATCTAACTTGGAAGCTCTATAATTTCTAAAATACGCATTTAATGGAAAAATGTGAGTGAAGATAAATTAAAGATCATAATCAAATCTATTTAAATATCGATTTTTCAAAAATATTCGTTTAGTATTTAAATTGTTGCGGAATCTGGAATATTTAACACTAATCCTCCATGTTATGCCAGTGAGAACATAACTTGGAAGCTCTATAACTTCTAATATATTCATTTAATGGAAAAATGTGACAAAAGCTAAATTAAAGATCATAATCATTTTAAACATTAGAAACTTTTGCTTAAACAATGATACAAGTTTGAAATATGTGAGGGGGGAGGATTTATCATATTCTATATCAGGCACCATACTTTATTTCATTTGGTGCATTTGCTACAAACTTTAAATTAGTTTTATATAGCTGATATAAAAGGTTTCATTTGACATATTCCAAGAATTAGCATTTTGAACTTTTCCCTGGGGAGACTTTCCTTCCCCAAGTTCCACTGAATCAGAGCCGAATCTAGAAAAGAATCGAGGCAAAATTGGTGGGGGAAAGAAAAAAAACTCAATCGACCTGATATTCCAATGCAATATTACATTTCCCCTCCGTTTTATAGGTCTTTAAAAAATTGAAGCATAAGTTTATTATTCAGTAGCATAAAATATAAATAAGTTTAATAATTTTTGTCCCTATTTCCCTGCTGGCATTTTACGAAAAAAGATGCTGTGTAGCTATCATTTGATTTGTAATTGTTGACTAACCTTAAGTGTAGTTAAAAAAAGTGTTTAAAAAAAAAAGTAAATGCAAAACCAAAACCGAAAAAAGTAGTTTTTTGATTTAAAAAAAATCGATTTCATTTAGCAATAATTGTCGAAATAGTCTGCTAATTTAATCAAAGGGTTTCAGTTACTATTACTAGAAAACGAATATATATAAAAAATCTTTAAATGCGTAATAAAAATCTTTTTCGTACATGAAACAATGCGATTTTATTGAGCAGTATTCGTATAAAACGCGGCTACCTAGCAACCTATGCTAAGAGATAATAAGTGCGCCTCCCCCTCTTCCTACCTCTATTCCTTGGACAGCGAATCCAACAGGAGCAGGAGTACAATCCTTCGATGGAAAGGAGTGTAAGGATCACTTGGGAAATGAAATTTTCTTCTATTACCTTCAGTAACATTTAGAGGGAATGAATTAAGTTTTTAACATTGAAATAGCTTTAACCTTTTAATTTTTTTCATTTAAAAACTAGAGAAAATCATTCCTGCATTGTGCATTATGGCAAAGGGTGAAGTCGAAAAATTTAGTGTCTTGCTTAAATACTATATATATATTTAATATATGAATGAAGAATATGCAAATTTGAAACTGTTAGTTTCGGAATAACTGGGTAATATATGTGAATATTTTGAATTCTCCAAAAGAAAAAATGTGCATACCAAAGAATTTTCATTTAGACCAGGCGTGCCCAACCCGCGGCCCTGTCAGCTAGTAATGCGGCCGACAAAATCGTAAAGTTTACGTGTTTACGACATAAGCTTTCAAAACGATTATGTGATTTTCAGCGAGTTTTTGATATCCCACTAGTTTTATGTTGCCTTATTTTTAATTTTATAATAAAAACATAAGAAAATAAATGAAGTTTTATTATTCATATACATTAACTATATTATATATAGTTAATGTAAACGGCCAAAAACGATTCATCTTCACTGAATGTGGCGCAGGGAAGTCAAATATTCGCTCAATGTTGCGAAATATATAATGCTATGGAACAGTATTTTATAAAACTTATACTTTAGGATTTATATACAGCTATTTTACACAAAAAAATATTATAGACATGAGCATAGTTTATAGGCTTTTGCGTAATTTTATCTTGGTATATTTTTAGGACAGATGAACGTGGTACAATAAACCGTGATGTGATCTACGTCTTGATGCTCCCGTGTACTACCAACACCACCTAGAGGATGATGGTGTTGGTACTACAGCGTGAGAATTACGTCACCGACTACTTCGATCGAACTTTACTTAAAAAATAAGGAATAAGTTATTGTAATTAAGAGAGGGAGATTAGATAAATTTATTAGTGCTGATCCAGTTAGCGGACGACAAGCAAAAGAAGGATGCTTAGGATATTTAAAAATAGGACTGAATATATATGTTAGTCGAATAAAAAAAGATGATTTTAACTTTTCTGTAGAAAGAGTTCATCATCATAATTTGCTGTTTAGTAATTGGTAAGGTTATTCTGGATAGATTGCAGGTTTGCTCACAAATATGATTGTGCCACTTATCGACTGATGTAAAAGACATGCTTTTTTGTGCAGATAGTAAGAATACTAAAAAGGCATTAATTTCTTTTGAAGATTTATTTTCATACTGATATACCTTCTACTATGGCATATAAACTGACAGGCTCCTGTCAGACCTCTGTGGCAAGCAGCTGCTTGAGGGGGTATTTATTTTATTTTATTATAGATTTATATTAGTTTACTTTATATAAACGTTTTCATTCATACTTTTGTAATAAATTATATTATTTTAGAATTATATTTGTTAAAGAGTATTTTTTGAATTCACCACTCAGTTTCCGTCCGTTTAATTCATAACAAAATGTACAATAGTCTTCTATAGGGAACAAGAACTTAAAGGACAGGTAATTTATGAAAATAAATAAATTTATTTTAAAAGTATTTTTATAGCTAGATTGAATTTTCAGAATGGTTGTAATAATATAAAAAGAATAAAATCGATCATCTGCTCTCCAACAACCAAAAGTTATTCAAATGACTTGAATGTCTCCTTTTGACGTTCATAGTAGAAATAGCTAGAATTTGCGTTCTTCAAAATTTAGAATCGTATTTCAGAAGAAATTCGATCGGTTTTGTTGACATTTCAGATAATTGCTATTAATAAAAATATAAAAAAGATATTTTTGCCTTATTCGGGTGCCATCATTTAAAAAAAATATTGGATTGGAATTCTGTCGTATAAGGTACAACTCGAAAAAATCGTTTCTTGGATTATATTAAAATAATTCTGTTAGCTAGGTGATTGGTGTTTATATGCCTAATTTTTCCATTAAATGTAGGTGGAGGAGACAAGGGCTATCTCTAGCCCATTTTTCTGAGCTTCCATGGCAGTATGCAAATGTAAAAATTCTTCATTGATGGAAAGCGGGAGGAGGGTAATCTGAAATTGCAAGTTTAAGTCAAAATGTACATTATTGACAAAAAATAACCCATTATTTTTTTTATTTTTAGTGCCCTTTCAGCGATCATATCAGCAATAGAAAATATAAGGAAATTAAATAGAATATAAGCATAAACGCTTCTAAGTTATCTTGGGAATAGTCAACTCTATAGTCTGTTTTTAAACAAGAAAAATACCGTTCACATGAAACGGATTGGTGAAAATGTAATGATAAATTCATATATCGTATAAGTATTGCTATAAGCACTACAGTATAAATTATACTGACAATAGTCAGCTCCCGATTTACATAGAGGTTGTGTTTAAAAATGGACGCATAAATCAAAGAAGAATAATTTTCGCCTAAGAAATTAAATGGTAAGTATAGAGGAAAAGTGCTGCCTCAAAACTCATACATTTTATTTTTTAACTATACAGTTTTTATTTGTTACAATAATAGATTACCGTAACACTAAAAGAAAAAGAATATATCCTATCTAAAAAAACAGTCTATTTACATTGAGAATGTAAAAATTATTTATGGAAACATTTTCTAAAACACATTGAGCTCAGTCTCCAAAGACATACTGGTTGTGGTGAGATTGAAGGGAGGAAAGTTATTTGGTTATCTGTGCTTGGTTAGGGACTCATCTGGGCGACATGACTGAATAAGCGAAGATGTAGCTGCCTCATTATCTACCATCGCCTGAGGTTCAGGTGCCTTAAGAAACTCTCATCACTTTGATGGCACAGTGATATTGTATTGGTTTTCAATGACATTGCAATTGTACAGTCGGGGTTCGAGTCCTCATTCATGTTTGGACGTCCATGATCCTTTGTTTTCCCATAACCTGCAGATAAGCTAGTAGCTTTTCTGGTCTTATCATAGAATGAAAGGAACAACGTTTGAAATGCTTTCATTTTCTTTTAAAATTTCTGAGTTCAAACGGCATTGTTTTAAGAAAAAAACGTCTCCATATGTCAAAAAGTTACAAATACAATGATCACCTTATTCGCAAACTCGTTAATGAAATCCACGTAATTCTACTGCACTGGAAATCCGTAACAAATACAATTTTTACAGTTCGTTTTTTGTATAAAAAAAAAAAATACCCCCTCAAGCAGCTGCTTGCCACAGAGGTCTGATAGGAGCCTGTCAGTTAATATGCCATAGTAGAAGGTCTGAGAGGATGGCAGGCCCACAGCAGAAAAACGACACAGAGAGCCATGCCTTACCTGGGGCTCGAACACAGGTCCCTTAGATCAGTAGCCAAGCACGTTAACCACTCAGCCATGGGACGGCTCGTCCTGGGGCTCGAACCCTGGTCCCTTAGATCAGTCGCCAAGCATGTTAACCACTCAGCCATGGGACAGCTCGAACCCAGGTCCCTTAGATCAGTCGCCAAGCGCATTAACCACTCGGCCATGGGTTGGGTTGTTTTACCTCTGAGCGGCACTTTTTTGCACACCATGGGCTAAATGGCCAGGTCACATGGACCCCGAAGGCTCAGAGAAGGTTGGGGGAGGGGAT
Source organism: Ryuthela nishihirai (assembly GCA_038380435.1). Classification (NCBI taxonomy): domain Eukaryota; kingdom Metazoa; phylum Arthropoda; class Arachnida; order Araneae; family Heptathelidae; genus Ryuthela; species Ryuthela nishihirai. Next base: position 57,002,289 of record JAWZYU010000029.1, on the reverse strand, counting down.
CCGCTGGAACAGCTGTTGGGAGACAGATGGTAGCCTCCCGTCAAGGCCATCCAGCGTGTTCTTTAACGTGCACAGGGTATGCCTCTCCCGCATACGGGGCCACGGCTTAAAGTCCCATCCGATGGACGGCGGCCTTTTCAAACCCATCGGTGTCCCCTACTGACCGCGGGCAGGGCGGGGAATTTTGTGGAGATAAATCTTAACGCTGACCCAGCTGGGACTCGAACCTGGGAACTACAGATTACGAGCCTGGCGCACTACTGACTGAGCCACCCCCGCCCCCTCGGCCACAGGACGGCTCGTTTTTTATAAACCACGCTTATTACTGAAGATTCTTCCCGAGTAACTTTCGTCATTGGATTAGTTTATTGCTATTTTTTAAATGTTCCATTCTGCAATCATATCAATTCTTCCGTTAAAATTGCTGCCGTTGATGTTTCCTTGCGTTTTGTATGCAACTCTAACATTTATATATCAGCTAATATTTTTCGTGATTTTGAAAATGTCGCTCAATTGAAGTTATTTTGCTGCCCATAATTACATTAAAACCCTCACCTGTAAATGTTTTGGCATATTATAAAACTCATGGTCGTTAATTATTTAACCAGCCATAAATGTTCGTTTTCGGCAACGAGTTAGAGTGCGCAACCAGTCCAAAAGTTGAAGCGATTTGAACGACGTCCTGCCCACCCTTTACATTGCCATTCTGTTTTTTGGAAATTACGTTAAGTTTTCGTTTTTATAGTAAAGCTCAAGCAGTTTTCTTAGTTGAACCTCTGATATAATATAAAAATATTATATTAAAAAAAAAACTACGAGTTAAAAGATTGACTTCTCGATTATTTTGAAAGTAAATATTTTGCTTGTCACACAATTTAATGAAAACAGACTCTTTTGTTAAGGCATATAAACACGATACTGAGCAACACGCGCTTGCTACGTTACCCTTATACTTCATATGTTGGCGGCCTCGTAAAGGGTGGGCATTAACGCGTTTAGCTTCACTCTGGGGCACTGTAGAACAGCGGTTGCTCATTCTATCTCGTTGGTTTTCGGATTATCTATTTGCGGAGATTTTCTTCTATCACAAGTTTAGAGTTTTCTTTCTCAAATAATTTATTTGCTCTTTTGGAGTTTCAATTACATTGTTGAAATCGGCAAAGTAAAATTTTAGGAAAGTTAGTGAACTAATAACCATTTGGTATGCTGTCAAATAATTTAAGTTGCTGGTCTACAGATATTTTGACAGTGGTCCAGTGTATTGCACCTTTAAATAAGTGCTGTTTATATTGTTTTAAATTTGAGTAGCGATTTAATGACATATAATTCACCTTGTCTAATTCTAACATTAAATTTAGTATTATACCTTATTAGGTGGTTTGTCTTTAAGCAATTATGAGGTTAGATGGAGTCATAACCTCCTTTGAGGAACATATTGTACAGATTAACCAACAGGGTTACGAATAGATTCACCATTTTTTTGGGTTTGAGTATGTTCCATCCATGTTTTGGGTTTGAAATCCTTCCAGGTCCATGATGAATTCCTAGGTCTTGAGCAGATCTGTCTGGAAAGGTAGGTTAGTTTGGTTATGTTATCTGGAATTTGCAGCATGGGGAAAATTTGGCCGTAAATTGCCTAGATATTTGAAAATTTCTTATTTAGATTATGCTATTTGAAAAAGAATGTTGAATATGTGAACTCTTCCTCAGAGCTCTTTGTGAAACTGGTAATTGAGTAGGTTTGGTGATAACAGAGAGGAAACTAATGAATTGGTCAGGCTACTTTTGCTTATTATTTGGAATGGATCCACCTTTGAACAAGTGTCTGAGTTGTTACTTTAGTGTTGGATTGTTGTCTTATCTCTGTTACTTTTTTGCCCACAATGGGCTAAATGGTCAGGTCATGACCTCATGGCTGATAGGTTGGGGGAGAGAACCCACTGGACAGCTGCTGGGAGACACCCATCGAGTATGTTCTTTAGTGTGCACAGGGTATGGCTCTCCCACATAAGGGGCAATGGATTAATGCCCTATCTCACAGAGAGTGATCTTTCCAAGCCCATTGGTGACCCCTACTAACTGAGGGCAGAGATGTTTCGCAGGGAGATAAATCTCAAAGCTAGCCCAGGTGGGACTCGAACTTGGGAACTACAGATTAGAAGCCTGGCATGCTACCAACTTCAACAACATGAGCCATCTCTACCCCAACTACCTCAGGAGTTGTGTAACAGATGCTTGGTGAAATGCAGCACGAGATAAATGGACACTAAATACACACTTAAAGACAAAAAAATACACTATATAATAGTTTAGTCCTTTTTAAAGTATATTATGGTAGTGAAACTTGTACCCTTTGTAAATAACAGGAAACTCGATGCCTTTGATTCCAGGTGCTTATGCAGTACCTTTTGCATTTGGTAGTTTAAGTTTGTAAGTAATAATTAGTTGCTGTCTCTTTTGCCTCATTATTAGGCAACTACTTTTGAACAGCATATTGTTCAGAAAGAAACTGCGTTGGTTTGGCCATGTTACCCATAAGCATAACTATAGATTAAGGTTATGACAGTACCAAAATACTTCAGAAAAAGGGATTCTCTCAAGGTATATATTGTTTGAAATTGGGAAATTCAAAAAGGGAGATTCAATGTTTTTGATTGATTGACATTTATTTGATTGATTATTTGACATTCAATTACCCACTGATCCTAGATGGTAGGATGCGGTGGCAATGGAATGTCAAATTAAGACCATGCTACATAGAATTGGCCTATACTGACCATGGAGGTAGGAAGATAAGAAGAGGAGGAGCCCTAAGCACTTGAAAATGATGCTATGGCAGCCATGTTGTTCTATTCAAAACATTGATCAGTAGTTACTCATCTATACTAATTTTTGTGGACATTTGTATTTTGGCAGCCTGTTCAGCTTACGGCTGCACGAATCGCACAGTAAAACTGAGTGTAAGTAGGCTTGATTGCAGCGGCAGACGGTTTGTTTTGAATGCAACAACATGGCTACCGCAATGATGCGTAAGCATTTTCCTTCCACAGGGGAAAGCGCGTTAGGGCGTCTCCTTATCTTCCTACCTCCATGATACTGACCAAATGCAGTAGATTTAACTCAGAACAGACGAGTTTGGACAACTAGTCTGATTGGACTTCGGTAAACAATAGCTGCTTGAGGATTTTGTACACGTATAAAGTTGGCAACTTTCGGTTTTACTCTCAGCGTCCGAGATTTGAAAAGTATTCTCTAGTTTTGAGGTCGAGCTATTTATTGTGTCAGCTGTGACGTACTACATAGTTTCATAAATTGTTTTGTTTTCACTAATTTTTCTATTGAAAGTTAAAGTGGGTTTTTTCATGTACAAATCGTTTAAGAAACACTAATGAAACTTCTGGATACAATTCTTCCAGTATATACAAACAATATATACCTTGAAAGAATTTTCTCCATAATAATAAAGCACGGTGAAATAGAAATCGAATGACAGTAGCATACAAAGGCTAACACTGAACTAAACTGAATTTCGATACGAATTGTCAGTAATTCTTTGATTTCCATGATGTTAGCAAATCAGCCCATGAAGATAGATTATGCAGAAAATGATATGCATTTCAATATTTGACATCTGAATTACAACCTGTAGGTTTGTTAATCAAGATTCAAAATTAGTATTTAAATTCTAAGTCGTTTGCCAATTTACTTATAAAATAATTGAAATTTTGTATAGTTACAAATAGAAGCATAGATATTTAGCTTTCATATGAAAAATGAGTAGTTCCACTAACCATAGCTTTGATGAGGCCTACTAATATGCCCCACATCTCCCAGCACTTTGGGTTCCTCCAAGGTTTGGAAGACCCCCCCATATCCAAAATTTTCCAGTACACCATTGGATTTGACGTTCCTGTTAGAATATACCCCGGTTGCTTGATTTTAACAGATGGCAACTGTAGTTATGATGTATCATAAATCCTATTTTCCTTCAGGAAGTGGCGGTGTCTTCTATTGTGTTTGCCTACTCTCAGCGAGGCAGGATCTAAAAAAATATGATTGTGCCGTATGATGGGTTGGGTTGTTTTGCCTCTGAGCAGCAATTTTTTGCACACCATGGGCTAAATGGCCAGGTCACATGGACCCCGAAGGCTCAGAAAAGGTTGGGGGAGGGGACCCACTGGAACAGCTGTGGGAGACAGATGGTAGCCTCCCGTCAAGGCCATCCAGCATGTTCTTTAACGTGCACAGGGTATGGCTCTCCCGCACATGGGACCACAGTTTAGCATCCCATCCGACGGACTTTCCAAGCCCATCGGTGTGCCCTACTGACCGTGGACATGGAGTTTTGCGGAGATCTCAATGCTGACCCAGCTGGGACTACAACCTGGGAACTACAGATTATGAGCCTGACGTGCTACCAACTGAGTCCCCCCATATAACGGAATCGAGCTCCAACATAGGCTACGATTGGGAGAACCTCGATTAATTTTTTTGGAATTTGTCAGACCTTCCTTTGAAACTGTTGGTCAAGTAACTAAAAGCTGTTAAAACATAGATAAAACTTGCCTAGTAATTAAAACATTGGCAACCATTATGCAAACAATGGTGTCAGCAAGTAGACGTGTGTCTGTATTACCACCATCATTATGATGATTCTAGTTTCAATTTTTCGACCACCTACATTGTGACCAAAATATTTTGTGTTGTCACTATGGTAATAAAAATCTGCTCCAGCCGTACAGTCAATATTAAAAAAATATCTAAAACCGAAATTCGGGCACAATTTCATGGATATTTACTGGGGATAAAGCCTTTAATTCAGGGACTGTCCCCAAAAAATGAGGGCACATGGTCACCCTGCTTTACACTGGCAAAACCCTTTCTCATAACTTTACTAGTTAAGGTTGTATTGGCTGTTTAACTACAACTTGTCATCTTCCTTGTGTTAAAAATAGAAAAAAAAGTAGATTTGGCTCACTAAGATTTATACTGTCAAGTACAGTGATTAATGAAATTTTCACCGTCTGTATATACTGAATGGACAAATTATATACACGCTGATAATATGCAAAGCAGAAGAATCACATCCAGTCATGCGGGATGCTGAAACTTGCAATTCCTATAAATAGAGCAGGTCTCTACGCATTGGAAACCAGTCACTGAAAAGTAATCATGGGTAAAGGCATCAACATGTGAGTTTGACCATGGCCAGATAGTAGGTGCAAAGAAGGCCAGTTGTTCAATCACTGTAACTGCTGAACTGTTGGGATTATCATGTCAGACCATCGCATGTGTATACCAAGACTATTTGGAATATGAAAAAACTTTCAACCAGCAGGAGAAAGTGGATGTAAATGTGCAATTGAATCTCGAGGTGGGTGCAGACTGCCTGGCATCATTACAAGTAATCGCAGAGCTACCATGGAGCAGATGACGTCAGAATTGAATGAGGGTGCATGCACAAGCTCATGCAAAAAGACTATCTATTGTAGCATGGGAAAAATTGGCTATGGAGGTCAACGTCCACATCATGTCCCTTTGTTGACTGCAAGGCACCGAAAGATTAGGCTGCAGTTTTCAAAGGCCTATCACAACTGGAGTGCAAAGGACTGGAAACATGTCATCTGGTCTGACGAATCAATACCGATGGGAGGGTGTGTGTGGTGTAAACTACACAAAGTGATGGACCCAGCTTGCCAAGTTGGAGTCACACAGGCAGGTGGAGGCAGTGTAACAGTTTGCAGTTTACATGGGCTTCCTTGGGCCCCTCATACCCATTGAGACCTCTATCACAGGCACAAGGTATGTGAACATCTTCGCTGACCATCAACACCTATTCTTAATGATTCTCTTTCTACATCATGATGCCATCTTTCAACAGGACACCACCACATCACATACTTCCTGAGTGGCGACCAATTGACTCCAGGAGCATTCAAGTGAGTTTACCACACTCGAATGGCCCCCTCAATCGCTGAACCTCAACCTCATTGAGAATATGTGGGGCGAATTGGAAAGATTTATTCGAGCCCACCAACCCTTACCAGCAACTGTGGATGATCTACGACAGGTGATCTTTGCTTCATGGATGGTAATACCACCTCTGTGTTTTCAAGACCTCATTGAGTCCTTACCAGAACGTATGGCTGCTATTGCGAGGGCAAAAGGTGGATTATTAGATAGGTGTATATAAAAATTTGTCCATTCAGTGTAATTATATCAGAGATGAGTTCGGGCTTGAACTGTCATAATCTAAAATTTTCATTATTTCTAGTAATAAAATAATTTTGATTATAATTTCACCTTTAAAATTTTTAATTAAATTTAGCAATTAAAAATACACACACTCAGCCTTTTAGGCATTTTCTCAGGCATATCCAAGATGTAATGCTCCCCCCCCCCCCCGAACAATGCATATTTCCTAAGAAGTCTCCACAATCAGATTTAAGCATGTCTCCCCCCTTCTTCAGACTCATTGAAAGCTTTTGAGGTATGCCACTGTTCTCGAATTTATTAATTGCTCTTGGGATTTATATTACTCAACGATTTTCAGTTTCTCTGAATTATTTCTAGTTTTTTCATTTACAACACATAGAACAGACAGGAATCCTAGAAGCTATTCCTAGCTTTTAAAGGCCTCCTCATACAAAGACATGTCCTTCTAGGACCAAAGTCTGCTGGCCACTGCCTCAATTAGAGCTAACATAACAAAGTTTTTATTACAAATAATATTAAGTCTTCATTTTTTTCATCAGTTATAATTACAAAATGCAATTTTCGAGTTTAAAATATGAAGAATTAAAAAAATGGTTCAGCAGCATAACTTTCTCTATATGTTTTATGACATGTCAAAAATTTTCCCCCTAATCAAGTTCAGTAATTATCAAAACGGTTTAAGCTCAGGCTTGAAATTTTAAACCAGAACTCATCTCTTTACATATAGTGTACAACTAATATTTAGCATTACATCTGATGCATTAAAGGCACATAAATATTTTATTGTTGTGACCAGTTTATTTATAAACTTCTATAAACAATAATAAGTTATATAACAATTTTTTCCTTTAAATGATATATAGGAGATAAAATATATTAAAACACAGCAACATAAAACTTTTGATAGATGCATATTATTTTTTTCCTCTAAAAATGGCTTACTGCATAATTAGTGAACATCATGCCAAAGGAAATTACAGGATACTTCAATCTGAACCCAAACCTCATCTTTGTAACCAATACCTAAACTCTATTTGCATTTGTTACCAATATGTGGGCTGCATGGTTCATAAGAAAATTGTGTGCTACTTATCCATGGGCGATCCCACACTGTTATGCTACAGGTTTGGGAATGCTGAAATAGAAAGAGGCAAAATATTTTAATACTTATTAATAAAAAATGTTTTGTATGAAAAACAAGAACCTTAAATTCATACTTCTAATAAAAAAATTTACAATTACACCTTATAGAAATGATTCTATTTGAGAACGTATTCATCTGAAAATATCAATGGAACCACATAATATACAGGGTACAAAGGAGAGTGTCAGAACACTCAAATTTGAAACAATGCTTAGTATTGTGACAATGAGATGGATTAGTAAATGGAGTCTATAGTGGTAAATTTAACAAACTCATGACCCTGATTCCATTTTTAAGGTCATCCATTTATTATCTTTGGAACTACAACACAGAGTGAAAATTCAAATGACAAACTTGTAGACCATCATGAATTTAGCATAAAAAAAAGTATCTATGGAGTAGAAGCTGTAAACAGGTTGGACAAATGAAACCAATCAATGCTAAATTAACTGTGTGCCACATACAAGTTCCTATAACTGGTAAAAATCATTGTTATATGAAAAATAAGTAATGACACAAAATTTCTGAAGATAAAGTGAAAACTGAATGTGTGATATGTGCAGGTTTGAGAAAGTGTCAGAAAAATAGAACATAACAAATTGATGTTTATGATAGGAAAAACTTCACACACTTATAGCAGGGCAACAATTATACGTGTGTGTTATCAGGTACATGTTAGGGTTCAGCACATCTGATGTGTCCTTCTATTGGCTGCAATTCATGCTTGAATGTGACTTAGAAAGCAGGCTTGAAGATCATGCAATGCATAACAAACAGGTGTCAGTGGCAGAGTAATTCGAAATAACTGTTGCAAATTCTGCAAGCCTATGGGAATCGTAGAATAGGCCTTGAGCTTCAAATAATTCTACAAGAAATACTCAGTGGTTAAGTCCTGTGACACAGTAGGCCATTTTACAGAAGGAATCTCTGAACTCACGTGCAGTGCCCTATCATGATAAATATCAGTTGTGTCCATAGAGGTACATTACCCAGGTAGTCAGGTTTAATATTTTATACTAGTTATACATAAAGAATGGAGCAGAAGTCTCCCTCAAAGAGTGACATATTACACTTAACCATAAAAGGCAAGAGTTTATGCTGGAAAATGCAACAATCCTCAACTCATTAGGGAGCTTCTATGGCAAAAGTTTTACATTTAAATTAAAGCAGATGCCTCTATGAGTGTGTCTGTGATCGTCCTAACTCTTCACATAAATAGGTCAGGGACTTGGAATTTTGGCAGAATATTAAGAGGTAGCATGAGGACATGGAGTGCAAAATGTTAATTTAATAGGTGGTTAGAAATCAGTATTTTTAGACAAAGCTCCTTTGTCCTTCATTCATAGCTTCTTCATTAGCCACCAACCATTGCCAGATCCCTCACATTCACAATATTAAGGTGATCCATTGCATGTTGGTACCTTTTTTTAAACCAACAAAGGGTCACATGGGAAGAAACCATTTATGAAATTTGGGGCCATTGGTTAAGTATCTCAGGAATTACAGGGGTCCAAAATCTATTGAAAAGGGAATAAAACTTTCAATGATTTGTGTAGAAGTGAAGCAACAGGCTATGAGAACAAGTGCTGATGTACAACTTTAGCAATATGGGGCCATTCTTCTAGTCACTAACATAGTGGGGTAAAAGTAACTATTCTTCATTCTGCACTTTACAACATTCGAAAATCATAAAGTATTTTGAATTCCTCATTTACATAAATTATACATAATAATAATTACATCTGCGAATTGTTCTTGCTCATTTGTTGTTGCTTTTATGATCTTCAGATTTTGCCATTGCATTTTTGATGTGAAATGGAGTACAGAGTCTGCAATTTCCAATGCCCATTCAGCTTTCTTCGAGATTAGCAGTCTGCTGTGAAGGATGTCACAGATGCAACATGTGGATCAACCACTGAATCTGATGGCATGTATTCCATGTTCTCTGTGATTGTTCAAGGCCCTTTATTTGGCATTAAACACTTATTCACCACAAAAATTGTGTGTGATCCATTTCTATCCAAAGCTAAGAGATGGATCAGGACTTTCAAAAGTTGATGGTCATTCTAAGAATGAGGTATCATTTTGTAGATTATTGTAAACATAATTGTACCAGTCTATACAATGCTGACAATTACTATCATAATAAAGCTTGCTATGGAAATATATTTATGGGTGCACTGTTTTACTGAAGTGTTCACTGAATTATGACCACCTCCTTCCATGTTACATCAGTGGAGCTAACTTTCGAAGCAAAAAAAAAGATTTATTTCACAATTATCACTGTTGCGAGATTTATGTCTTTTGTATTGCAGCTAGAGATACTAAAATGATTCAATGGTAACAGTTTGTTTTAGGTGCCATTAATGTTAGTCAAATGCAGTTAAATGCTTCAGTCAGTATCACCACTATGCGAGGATAATTCTTGGCTGCTACACTTGCTGTAGTTGTTGTCGAAGCTTATGCTCGGTTGCTGTGATGCTCTAGTCATCAGTTCGCCAATCCAATTAGGATTGCCAGGTGGTCGTTTGCACTGTCCACTGATGCACAGAATGTTCATCCGTTAAAACATGGCAGAGGTGTTTTTGCTAAGCGTGCTGCAGGATAACATGCTATGGGGAACAGTCACAGTGGAGATGTTCTTCCAGCTTTAACTGTGATATGTGGTAGAGGATCATCTGCTGCTGCTTTACACACTCTTGAGCATAACGTATTTCATCTGTCTGCTTTGCCGAAATCTTCAGATACTATCAACTCCTTGGCAGATGGGGTTGATATAATGGGGTCTCTCTAGTGGTGCTCCTATAACTTAAACCAGAAATTGTGTAATAGCAAGTTCCAGGAAGGCGGGAGGGAGGCCAGATCGTTGCTGCATAGTTTTACTTTTTTAAGGTTTATAATTAAATTTACCATGTAGTTTAGTCGAAATTTTGTTAATGGAGATGCTATTATTTTATAATTGAGTTTAGTTGTTGTTAGGTTGTTTTGAATTATTATTTGCATTAAGTTATATGGCCTAATTTTTTCTTAATGTCTGTTTCATGTTCTGTAAATCAATTATCGATTTGTCTATACGTTTTCACTACATAGTTGTTTTTGCTTTGTTGTAATTGGTGTGGGTCGTTGATTTTTATGGAATCTTGAAAGTATTACAGTTAAAACAGAAATTAAATAAATTATTATAAACAATGTGATTCCTAATAAAATATATATGAATAAGAAACATCTTTTCAGATGTCTTAATCAGCATACAGAACAATAAGTGATTAATATAGTTAAATCTAGTTAATATGCAGATTTAACTGAGTCTGTTATTATTATTAATAAGTCCTTAGGATGTCAGAATATGAAGAAAATACCTAAAACATAAAAAGAGAATATAAACACAGTTAATTTTTGAAATAAAATTTATAATTTTTAAATTTATTGCTTTTTTTTCTTCCAATTTTCCAGTTTTTCAGAAATTACTCTCTTAGCTGGTAACTTTTTCTTTTAATGCAAAGTTGTGTAACCCTAAAAAAGCCTTTGAGATCGCATATTTCTTCAGGAAAAATTTTCTTACTTCCTTTTTGGAAACAGCAATGTAAGCACATTTCAATTTTAAATTCATTATAAACTTTTAATACTTACGGAATCTTCTAATTCATCACATTTGTCAATATCAACATTTGCTTTTCTGTTTTTCTTACACACAGTTGGTCCCATTTCAAAGGTGATTTTGTAATTTACTCCTGAAACAATCTGAAATAATTTATAGCTAATTTATTTACATAATATAATACAGAACAAAATATTTTTTAAATTAGGTGCAATTTTTTTTTAAATACTATAAGTGTTTCATTGTAAGTTCTCTTATGCTTTCAGTCTGCGATTGTTTATTTTGAAAATACTAAGGTTATTGCAAAATTTTAACTTTTTTGACGAAATCATCATCATCATTCTCAAGCAGCCATGGGCTACGGAGGTCCAACCAGAACGTGCAATTTAGTTCTCCAAGCAAGTCTATCCTGAGCTACATCTACTGCAACTGGCCACTGCACACCAATTCTAACAAGGTCCTGTTTGACATTGTCTGCCCACCACATCCTAGGTCTCCCCTTCTTTCTGAAGCCTTTAGGCACACTGTTCATAATCCTATTCGCCAATCTATAATTATTCAAACGGGCAACATGGCCAAACCAACGGAGTCTGTCTCTGCACAATATGCTGCTTAAAGGAGGTTGCAAACTCCTTTGCCTAACCTCATCATTAGTTACAAAGTTGAACCACCTAATGCCCAAGATACTGCGTAAGCATCTGGAATCAAAAGCATCTAGTTTCCTGTTATCTTGTTTACAAAGTGTCGAAGTTTCACTACCTTAACTAACCCTAGAAAGAACCAAACAATTATACAGTCTAATTTTAGTCTTTAGGTGTATACGCCTATTTCTCCACACTCTCCATAGATTCTTAAAAGTCCCGGCAGCAATCCCTATTCGTCTGTTAATCTCATGCCGCACATCACCATTATCTGTTACATAGCTCTCAAGATAATTAAACTGTGACACCTGCTCAAGACTGCAACCATTCAGATTAACTGAATCACAGCCTACCTGACCAATTTTCACCACTTTAGTATTCTCTCTGTTTATAACCAAACCTACTCTACTACCAGTCTCATCAACATCTTGAATGAAAGAGTTCATCTCATCAACATCATTTGCCAAAAGGGCTAAATCATCAGCATAATCTAAATCAGAAATTTTCGTATCTCCAGTCCATTTAAGGCCAAAATCTTTCCCTTGAAGTGAATTTCGCATAACATAATCAATAACCAAGCTAAAGAGAAAAGGAGACAAAATGCACCCTTGTCGAACACCAGAAGTAATGCTAAACCAATTGCTACAAGCCTTACCAACTCTCACACATGACTCAGTGTTATTATAGAGAGCTTTCATTATGTTAAGTGGTGAATATGTTTGAAAGATTCTATATTTTGTGGGTATTGGTGACAAAGGGAAAACTTATATGTTCACACCTGTGATTTAAGATTTTTGGGTCGGGATTTTCTTTCACTCAAATCAAGCTTAAATTTGTGTTCTACAAAGAAAAAAAAATTAAAAGTTGGCAACTTACAATAATGCAATAAATGTTTTGTAGATACATTTATTGATTTATAGACATTTAAAAGTCAACAGGTAACTCTGTGATTGTTGATTATTGTTTACAGTAATGCACTTAATAACTGTCATTTGAATTATAGCAAACTTCCATGGATGTTACATACTTCCTATTGCTTTTACTTTCTCATTTATGGCTGTCAGTTTGCCAAAACAGTTGTTCCACCAGTTTCTTGGTGGCCAGTATTAATGAGCTATGTAGTACAGTTTGTGTCAGCGAAATAGGCTGTAAAAAATTCACCATCTTTTCTTTCCTTCTACAAAACAGAGAAATATGTATAAACAATTGTTCTCCTATATCTTCTGAGCTCAAGGACTAAGCATAAATGAGCTTTATTACCAAATGAAAGCTTTTGATGTGGAAAGGTGTCACAGGCACCCTCAAGTTATGTCTCCCTTCTAGGGCTTAAACATTTTTATTTCTTTCTGTCTGTGATGACTACATATTATCAGAGGATGACTGAAAAATTAAATATCAACATCCATCTGAATAATTTTTTCATTACAAACTTTCCTAGTTTTCCTTAAAAATTTATTTGTTCTTGTTTCTCCTTTTAGTGAAAGTAATATGACTGTATAAATAATGAACTTACTTAAAACACAGCCCCCTCCCCACCAGACCGTGCGCACACACACACACAAAAACCACAAAAAGCTACCAAACTCCCACTTCCAAATAATCTGCCATTACACAACAATTGACTAACACTTTCAACACAACCCTCCTAATATTAAATAATTTGAATTCCTAAATACCTTTAATAATTTATTATTTACCATGTTTTAACCAAATTTTAAAAAACAAGGGGATAGATTAATTACTCCTATTCTATCAATCATGAAAAACTCATAAAATTCATATTATATATATATCCACTTACCTGTGACCATATCGACAAGTAATCCAAGCATGAACGACAAAATATTCAAACATTCAAATCACACACGATGTGTGACTTCATATTACTTACCCAAAAGAAACAAATCATAGAACCATAGGTTACCAACAATCAATGGTTACTGTAACGTTATGTTTCTACACCATACTTTACGCTTTGATGTCATACGTTTCGTGAGCAGCACCATCTCTTGGCTGAGGACATGAAAGGCTTTTAGTTTCCAACATGAGAATTCATTTCAGGTATAATGACATGAGGCCAATTTGAAATTATTGTTAGCCTTTCAATGTGAAGTTTGGTTTTATTAAGATAAGGTTGGGGGAGGAGATTCACTGGAATGCTGTTAGGAGACAGATAGTAGATTCACATAAGGCCTTATGCTATCTATGTATTCTATAATAATATTTTATAATAATTCTATAATATGTATTCTATATAATATATGCGATCTAGGGATCACACGCTACCTTATCCCAAGGGTAAGGTAGCAGAGAGAAATCTCAATGCTGGCCCAGGTGAGACTCAAACCTGATAATAGCAAATTGGGCCTGCAATGCTACAGACTGAGCCAACCCCTTTCCCAGCCATTATATACCTATAATATTAAAATTCCAGCCCAAGAAAATAATGGGCATCCATTTCTCTGTATTGTAGAACTTTGCATAAATAAGTGCTTCTCCAATATATATTTAACTTTCTCTTAAGCATTAGAGTGTTAAATAATACCATTGTGCAAGATTTAAAAATCAGTGATTCAATTTATCACTGATTTTTTTTGGAGGTTTACGGAAGTTTATGGAAAATTAAGAACATCGGATAATTAGTATATTGGAGAGGTTGTCAATAACAGGCATTGAAGGTACCAGCATAACTATAAATAGCGAAGCTTTAGCTACTAAATATTTACTGAACTTACCTGGCTCTTTCTCGAAGTAACACACAACATTTTCCAATGATACAATGAATTTAACGATTGCGATATGTTACTTGCTGCAACTTTGGCAAAGTTTAGAATATTAGGTTCATTTGGATCTCCGTCTTTCCATCCTCCAGTCATCATTGCTGAGCGAACACCAATACATATCACAGCTGCCACAATTAAAAGCAATTTCATAATGAAGGAAAAATACTCACAGCCCAAATAAAATTTCAATTACAAAAAAATCAACTAATATTACGATCAGATCCTGGCCTCATTAACTATTCACCTAACAGCTGTCCTACAGTACATAGTTCTCAATGCGACAAGCGTCTAACAGAGTGGAAGATTCCCTCTCACTGCGCATGTGTGTAGCGAATACTTTTCCAGGCTAAACTAAAATGCTAAAGGGAATCGCTCTGTCCGGCTCCAGATTTCGCACATGCTCTAGCAGTCACTAGTAAAATGAAAGAAAAATTATTTTTTCCTCAATAAACAATTAAAAAACTCCTGCTTAAATTAGTAAGGTTAAAAAATTTAATGCTAAATACGAAACAGAATGTAACAAAACTTAGCAATAACACATTACAAACAATATTCAACTCAGTTGTATCTACAGTATAAATAAAAAATAAATAAATACCCCCTCAAGCAGCTGCTTGCCACAGAGGTCTGACAGGAGCCTGTCAGTTTATATGCCACAGTAGGAGATCTGAAAGGATGGCAGGACCTCAGCAGAAAAACAACACGAACATCCATGCCTTACCCGGGGCTCGAACCCCGAGAGAACCCAGGTCCCGTAGATCAGTAGCAAAGCGTGCTAACCACTCGGCCACGGGATAATGGCCTATAACTCGCATTACGAGCTAGGGAAGGCACTGTGAAGAGGGAATACGTCAAAAGAATATAATGATAAATGCTTATTTTTAAAAGCAAAATCTTTGTTTTGCATTTAAAATACAAGCAAAAATAACTGCATCTAATGTATTTGTTACTTAACTGAGCATATCACTAAATAACGATTGTCACACCACTTTACGCACTTTAACATGCCAAACGAAGCCACTTCTTTTACCAACTTATAGAACTAGCCAATAAATGTCCTTTCTGTGCTTAATAAAACGCTCTAAAAGAAGATATTCTCATCGGACACAACTATTTTGAATCGACCATATCGCTAAACAGCAAATTTTCGTTCCACAGTGAAATAAAGCTGCCCCCCCCCCAAAAAAAAAAAAAAAAAAACAACAACAACAACAACAAAAAAACTCATCGGACGCAATTATTTTGACTCTACTGTATCGATTAACAACAAATTTTCGTTCCGCACTAAAAAAATCCCCAAAAGATATATTATCTGATCCGACAAACACAACTATTTCCAAGATAGCGCTTGGTTACTGATCTAAGGGACCTGGGTTCGAGCCCCGGGTAAGGCATGGATGTATGTGTCGTTTTTCTGCTGAGGTCCTGCCATCTTCTCAGATCTTCTACTCTGGCATATAAACTGACAGGCTCCTGTCAGACCTCTGTGACAAGCAGCTGCTTCAGAAGGTATTTTTTTTTATAAAGCTACCAAAGAATTTTTTTCCGCACTAAAAAAACCCCCGATACATGTATAATCTCATTAGAGACAACTATTTTGACTAAAGAACACCAAGCTGGACTAAATATTTATTACAAAATGGCAAATATATAGCGTCTTTAAGCAGACGATATCGCTAACTTTCAACAAACTTGAAAGCTAAAACGGAAAGCTGCGATTAATACAAAAATAAGATCAAAATGCTTTGGTTTAGCGATTAGTTTAGCCTGGCAAATTCTTCCATAAATTTTCTTATACATCATAATCTTTGCATGAAAAAAAAAAAGGCGAGACCTCAGTACATTCACATTACACCATCAAAATTCCCTTAAAAGTTTATGATTTTGAAAATTTTCCTCCTATAGAGGACACAATTTAAACTTTTTTGTGATTTGGAAAGTACCAATCGTTATATTTCATCAATACCTAAAAATCGGCCATTATGTACATGAGCGTAACCAGGTCCGAATCCAGGGAAAAAATAAATAAAAAGAGGGTTGGGGGGTGGAGAGGGGTGGTGGAGAGACTGGACTTCATTGCAGTGTAACATTGCAGATGTAAATAGATACCGTTCAGTGCTAGAAATATGTTTCCCAGCATTCGCCAGTGCAAATTTCTTGACAAATGTGTGCAATACGCAAAAGTTTAATGATTTTTTTGCTTCCGTTACCCTGACTACCATTCTCAAGGTGGTGGTGGTTGAGTGTTGGGGGGGGGGGGAGGGGAGGTCATGGATCCTTAGCCTCTTTCATCCTAGATCGGATCCTGGGCTTAATCAAGGGGTAATTGGAGCTCAAACATACTCGAATTGTTTCCGTAAGCATGATTTATATATGCAATAAACATGAGAATAATTTAGAACCCTGTCAGAAAATCGTAAAATCACCCCCAGAAACCCTCCCCTAACTAAAATTCTGATTACGCCCCCGCTTCTATGCATGATAAAATACCTAATACAACGAGAAATTAAAACTTTTCACATTGGAAGAATTATCTCATTAGATAAACAACTCCTTTAGAAAATCGGTTGTAAACGAATCATCTAGCTCAGGGTCGGCAAACATTTTTTGTAAAGGGCCAAATAGTAAATATTTTAGACTCTGCGGGCCAAGAGGCAAACTTGAGGATATTTATAGAGGTAATAAAAAAATAAATACCCCCGCAAGCAGCTGCTTGCCACAGAGGTCTGACAGGAGCCTGTCAGTTTATATGCCAGAGTAGAAGATCTGAGAGGATGGCAGGACCTCAGCAGAAAACAACACGAACATCCATGCCTTATCCGGGACTCGAACCCAGGTCTCGTAGATCAGTAGCCAAGCGCGCTAACCACTCGGCCACACCTACTTAAATAACAAGAAAAAAAAAACAAGCTTTCACCAATTTAGTGAACAAAATGTAACGTAATAATAAGTAGACTATAATTGTTTGAAATACAGCTCTACTAATGAGAAGAATGGAATTGAGTTTTATGAGATAACATTTCACCAAATTGGGGTTCAATTTTAGTACTCCCTATCATCAAAACTGATTGGAAATGTTCATCTGTTAATGCTGACCTGTATTGAGATTTTACGTATTTCATCTTTGAAAATGCAAGCACCAAGCAACATGCGAATGCGAAGCTATAGGAGAGCCACATACAGTCTTTGTCTCAATTCCATAACTTGGCAGTCCGCCAACTGAGCTCGCGGGCCGTACAAAAAGAGGCGGCGGGCCGGATTTGGCCCGCATACCGTAGTTTGCCGACCCCTGATCTAGCTTGACGAATCGTACAATTATATGAATGAGTATATGAATGAGTTTTCAAATCTTACCGTTGAACGAATGAGAATTGAATGAACCGATGGTATTGGATGAACAGTCCATTGGATCAATCGGTATTGGAGTGATCAGAATTGGACCAATTATCATTGGATGAATTATCTGGGACCGAATCTGGTAGCCTCCGCTTCTTTCACTTATAAAACAAAATATTACTTTTGAAAGTGAGGGGCTCCCCCCAACCCTCTTTTTATTTATTTTTTAAATGGTCAGATGACAAGGATCCCAAGGACCAAGAGATGAGTTATATGAGAGAGAGGTTAATATGTTTTAAGTTTTGTAATTATTGCTCAAATTCTTAGGGAGAGACCCATTGGACATCTGTTAGGAGATAGATGGCAGCTTCTCATCAAGATTATCAAGCATGTTCTTTAATGTGCCCAGGGAATGACTCTCCTGCACACGGAGCAGCAGCTTAATGTCCCATCCGGCAGTCGGTAGTCTTTCCAAGCCCATCTGTATCCTCTACTGACCGAAGGTAGGGCAGGAAGTCTGTGGAGCTAAACGTTAATGGTGGCCCATCTGGATTCGAACCTTATTATGAGCTTGGCACGCTACTGACTGAGTCACCCCCACCTCACTTTTGAAAGGTACTAACAACCTGCACCACAAGAAGGCAATGTTGGGTTGTTTTATAACTGAGCGAAGTATTTTTGCACACAATGGATTAAATGGCTAGGTCACAAGGAACCCTAGGACTCAGAGTAGATCGGAGGGAGGGGACCAACTAGACAGCTGTTAGGAGACAGATGGTAGCCTCTCATCAAGCGTGTTCTTTAACGTGAACAAGGTATGATACTCCTGTACACAGAGCGAAGGCTTTACATCCCATCTGACGGATGGAGGCCTCTCCAAGCCCATAAATGTTCTCGGCCCTACTGACCGAGAGCAAGGTGGGTTTTTTTTGCCGAGATAAATATCAGTGTTGACCCAGGTAGAACTTGAACCTGGGAAATTTAGGTGCTAGGCCTGGCGGATTCTGTGCACCACCACACGGGATTGGTTTGATTAGTACACAGCTCTCCTTCCAGGGTATCTGTACCATTTACAAACCGTAATATATATTTTTTTGCCTTCGTTACTGTTATACCATTCTCAAGGGGTGAGGGGGCTTAGATCCTGCCCTGAGTTAGAGTTACCATACGTCCTCCAAAAGAAGGATATGTCCTCCTTTTTCATCTTATGTCCTACCAGATTTTTGAAAAAAAAACATGAAATATCCTCCTTTTTGTATAAACTCATGTTTCAAACTAAAAGCACATTTTTTTAAAATTCTTGAACCCATATCTATAACATAATTTACTGTTAACCGTGAAATAATTTATTGTAAATGCAAATCGTAAATGCTAAATTATTTCTTTTAATGTTATAGAAGTTACTATTTTGTGTAATCTCAATATTAGCAATTTATAAGACAGATTGAAAAAGTATGCTCTTTAGAAAAATGTGAAAAATTTTGCATCCGCCCACGAATAGATGGAGCAATGAAAGTTGAGAGCAGATTTTTTGCAACACAAAAAACAGCGAAGGAATTAAGGACTACTCCTAATTTGTAGAAGCCTTCTCATACCAACGCATGCCCTCCCAAACCGAAATCACTACTGACCACTAACTCAGTCGGAGTTCATGAGAAACAGAAACTTTGTCTTCTGCAACAGCAGACGATTACTATCCGTTATGCCACGTAAGACAAAATAACTCGTCATTGCTTATCAAGTAGGAATAAAAATCGGCACATCATATATTTTAAAGTACATTGAGGTTATAATGAAACTGACAGTACTTAGAGCGATGTAGAGAAGGATCTACTCGACGAATCACAACGAAAAGTGGTGGATACCTTAATAAGAACATGGGGTAGAGAATCTGCGAATAAAAAAATAGTGTTAGTGCCACTAGGTGGCGTGGGTGCGCTAAAAACATGGTAGGAGATCTGTGGACTGGGAGAGGCAACGTGTTTCCTCTGCCTTTGCCATCCCCGATACTGGCATTGCCAGAGGTCTCCGTCTCCCGCATCTAACCTCCTCCACCTGTGCAGAGCTTCATGCTGTTCTTGAGGCTGTACTTTTCATCCTCAGCCTCGAGAGTGGCAACTTTGTCATCCTCTGTGACTCTCTCCAGAAGCTCTCCAGAAAAAGTGGAAGTTCTCCAGAAGAAGAAGTTCTCCAGTGGAAGCTCTCCAGAAGCGAGACAGCAAGAGCTGCAACCCTTTCCTCATCCAGAAGATCATGGAGACTTGCACCATGGTCACTTCTGCCGGAATCACTGTCCATTTCCAGTGGATCCCTTCTCATGTAATGATACCTGGAATCTGTTAGCTCGCTGATCACACCGCGAAGGAAGCGCTGGAGAGTCAGAGGGGTGTAACTAATTACCCTCTCTCTCAGTGACTGCAAGAGCTCTGTCTCACATCTGATGATCCAGTTCCGTCTTGCTCAGTGGCAGAAGGACAGCAGGTGTTCCTCATTCAGGTACCTGGTCGAACCTTCTCTCACTGCTCCTAACCACAGTAATCTTCGCAGATCTGAGGAGACCCTCCTTCATCGTCTCCGAGTTGGTGTCATCTACAGCAACTCTGCACTTCATATTCTTGGCAACGCTTACAGTCCAGACTGTGCCACTTGCAGCACACCTGACTGTATCCCACGTTCTGCTCAACTGCTCCCGCTACAATGCCGAACGAGAAGCTTTGTTCCGGAGCTTAACACTATTGGAACTACTGAATACTTCATCACCTCCATTCTTGGCAACAACCATAATGCGAAGCTGCAGCGAACACGCTTCCGTATGGTCACTGAATTCTTTCAGAACATTGTCCTCCTCTGCAAGGTCTAATGTCTTACATTTTTCTTTCTCCTGAAAAGAGCCTTTTTTTAAAGGAGATAGCTGAGAGACAGTTTCTTCTGCAACCACTATCTTGCTATTCCGTTGTGACTGGTGTAGGGAGCCCCTTATTTGGAGGCTAATTGCACCATATCTACAATACCTTGAACCTTGAACCTTGTAGGATATGCTAATTTCTCGTGACATTGCAGCAATCACATGTGAGAGTCGCATGAGGCACACTATAAAACGTGATGCCTTCCCTATACATCTATCTGTAATCGCTAGAAGAAACCATGGGTATCGTCGTCTGAAAGATATAAGGAAGGGACCTTTGTCGCTAAATAGACTATAGAATATGATACAGAAATTCGAAGAAACAGGCGAGTTGGTTGTGTCTTCGGGTAGAGGCTGGCAGCCTGTTACAGAAAGCAATGCGGAAGACATCGCACTTACCGTTGCAGAAATCCAATCGCAATCAGAGCTACCTGTAATTGGTGCGCGACAGGTATACCCGCAACTGCAACTTCCGTGGTCAACTGTTTGTAAAATTATGCAGTCCATTCTGAAATGGTATTTTATAAAATTCATAAGGTGCAGCAGCTGCAACCACGTGACTCTGAACAGCGCACCGACTTCGCTTTGCGATTTCTGGCGAGGATGCAGCTCACCAGAAACATGTGGCCTTCGAAAGTCTTATGGACTGATGAGGCGCATTTTCCCCTACATGGAGCAGTGAATATGCACAACTTCCGAATAATGGAACCTACACAACTGCACAGTGGCGCACTAAGGATTTAATCTTTTGGGGAGTCGAGGGGCCTACTGGCCCAACTCGTGCAAACTAAGTAGCACTCGGTGTGCCCAAGCAGTACTTCATTCACCTTGTGTTCAGAGTAGCTGTGATTCCCGAGAGTCATAGGGTTGGGTTGTTTTATCTCTGAGCGGCACTTTTTTGCACACAATGGGCTAAATGGCCAGGTCACATGGACCCCGAAGTCTCAGAGAAGGTTGGGGGAGGGGACCCACTGGAACAGCTGTTGGGAGACAGATGGTAGCCTCCCGTCAAGGCCATCCAGCGTGTTCTTTAACGTTGGGTTGTTTTACCTCTGAGCGGCACTTTTTTGCACACAATGGGCTAAATGGCCAGGTCACATGGACCCCGAAGTCTCAGAGAAGGTTGGGGGAGGGGACCCACTGGAACAGCTGTTGGGAGACAGATGGTAGCCTCCCGTCAAGGCCATCCAGCGTGTTCTTTAACGTTGGGTTGTTTTACCTCTGAGCGGCACTTTTTTGCACACAATGGGCTAAATGGCCAGGTCACATGGACCCCGAAGTCTCAGAGAAGGTTGGGGGAGGGGACCCACTGGAACAGCTGTTGGGAGACAGATGGTAGCCTCCCGTCAAGGCCATCCAGCGTGTTCTTTAACGTTGGGTTGTTTTACCTCTGAGCGGCACTTTTTTGCACACAATGGGCTAAATGGCCAGGTCACATGGACCCCGAAGTCTCAGAGAAGGTGTTGGGGGAGGGGACCCACTGGAACAGCTGTTGGGAGACAGATGGTAGCCTCCCGTCAAGGCAATCCAGTGTGTTGTTTAACATGCGCAGGATGTGGATTTCCCGCACACGGGGCCACGGCTTAACGTCCCATCCGACGGACGGCGGTCTTTCCAAGCCCATCAGTGTCCCCTACTGACCGTGGGCAGGGCGGGGAATTTTGCGGAGATAAATCTCAATGCTGACACAGCTGGGACTCGAACCTGGGAACTACAGATTACAAGCCTGACGCGCTACCAACTGAGCCACCCCCGCCCCCAGCCATAGGATATTCCCACCTTATGTGACTGCTAATTCATAAGTAGTATAGAAATAGGAGACACGACACAACATAACTATAAAAAATGAATTTTAATTAGGAAAAATATTTGAAAAATTTTCTAGTGTTTTTCCTTTTTCTTGTGGGGGTGCCCCCCCCCCCCCTCTGGGTGCGCCACTGCATCCGCACGATGTGCCCCTACTCTCCGACTATGTAATTGTATGATGTGCAGGTTTACCGCAAACTTTATAATCAGACCATTTTTCGTTGAGGAAATCATGCCTCAAGGTCCCATGCGTTGATCGGTGAATGGACCACGTTACACAGATCTTCTCCGCCGCAAGATTATTCCGGGTTTGCAAGAAAGAAATTGCTTAGACCCCATAACCTTCATGCAGGATGGGGCGCCACCCCATATTGTACATATGGCAACGCAATTGTTGCGTACCACATTTGGTGAGGACAGAATAATTTCTCGAACGTTTTCCAATGCTTAGCCATCACGTTCCCCCGATCAAAACCCTGGGGAGGGGGTGGCTCAGTCTGTAGCGCGCCAGGCTCGTAATCTGTAGTTCCCAGGTTCGAGTCCCAGCTGGGTCAGCGTTGAGATTTATCTCCGCAAAATTCCCCGCCCTGCCCACGGTCAGTAGGGGACACCGATGGGCTTGGAAAGGCCGCCGTCCGTCGGATGGGACGTTAAGCCGTGGCCCCGTGTGCGGGAGAGCCATACTCTGTGCACGTTAAAGAACACGCTGGATGGCCTTGACGGGAGGCTACCATCTGTCTCCCAACAGCTGTTCCAGTGGGTCCCCTCCCCCAACCTTCTCTGAGCCTTCGGGGTCCATGTGACCTGGCCATTTAGCCCATGGTGTGCAAAAAAGTGCCGCTAAGAGGTAAAACAACCCAACAACCCAACCCGATCAAAACCCATGAGATTTTTAGTTGTGGGGTTATTTGAAAAGCCGAGTTTACCAAGGCAATGTTGAATCGCCTGCTAAACTGAAGGCAAGAATAACACAGCATGTTGCACCAATTCCCCGAGACATGTTTCAAGCAACTGTGGACCATGCCGTATTACGTTTCCAGCACATTTTGCATACGAATGATTCACATATTGAGAATCTTGATTTCTAAAATAAAGGTTATGTTTGTTCAACTTGGTATTTTCTTTATTTTAGCGCACCCACGCCACCTGGAGGCACTAACACTAACTAATTTTTTTATTCACAAATTCTCTACTCCATGTTCTTATTAAAGTATCCACCACTTTTCGCTGCGATCTGTCGAGTAGATCATTCTCTACATCGCTTTGAGTACTGTCAGTTTAATTATAACCACCCTGCATATTTAATAAGTAGTATGCCTTTTTTCTCACTCACCTGTTAGTCGGTACTTCACATAAACTTAGTAGGTAAAAACTTATTTCACAATGGAAAGCATGTGTTCCTTTGTCTTCCATTTTTGCTTTAATGTCCTCCATTTTTGCTTTACTGTCCTCCTTTGTCCTCTATTTCTAGCTATTTGTCTTCCTTTGTCCTCCTTTTAGGACACTAGCATCCAGGGCCGTCTTAAGGCATGAGCACCACTGGGCAGTTGCCAGGGGCCCCATAATTCTAAATTTCGCAAAAGTTTGTGTTGATTAATCCTCGCTTTACATCATGTTTTTTTATGTTTAAACATTGATTTTGTTAAAAGTACCAATAAATCTATAGGCTTAATTTTATTGACCGTTTACATTTTTATTCCCGTAAGTGGGTGGATAGGGGCCTCAGTGCATTGTTTTGCTTAGGGGCCTCAGTGCATTGTTTTGCTTAGGGGCCTACAATACTGTTAAGACAGCACTGCTGGCATCTGGCAACCCTACCCTGAGTGAGCTGATGGTGGCGAAATACTACAGGCAGGGGTGGACTTTCCAGAATCAGTTGAAAAGAGATCCTGCAGCTGACATGGCGAAGTTAAGCAATGCATTAAAAAATCTGTTTAAAAGCCGAACGGTTATGACAACAATTGCCAACATTATGGCAATTATATTTAACAAACGTATGAATGAGTGATAATATATAGAGCTATTTCCTGTAGGATATAAAATATACACAGGATAAAAGAATTATATTCTGGAACGGCTTCCATTCACGTCGACCTCTACTTCTAGTATTGGTTGCAGTACTAATATACTGATATTGAGGTCTACCTCACCCTGTAAATCAGAATCTTCTTTTTCCGCAGTTTTAGTGATTTAAGATCCGATATGTTCACACATGAAATCGGAATTTCATTTAACAGCCTTTTCTTGGAATGAACTAGACGAATAGGATATCGCCTCTAGGGAATATATATTGTGTTTTTTTTGTAGTGAGAAGGACATTTTTTTTTTATTTCCTGCATTTATTTATCACTCTATAACAGTGGTTCTCAACCTTTTATGCTTCACGTACCCCCCGGAAATGTGTATGTAACTGGCGTACTCCTTGTATAGATAGATAAAACTATAGTTATAGTATAACAATGGGAATAAAATAAAACATATATATCAGTGGTTCTCAACCTTTTATGCTTCACGTACCCCCTGGAAATGTGTATGTAACTGGCGTACCCCTTGTATAGATAGATAAAACTATAGTTATATATAACAATAAAAAAAATAAATAAATACCCCCTCAAGCAGCTGCTTGCCACAGAGGTCTGACAGGAGCCTGTCAGTTTATATGCCATAGTAGAAGGTCTGAGATGATGGCAGGACCTCAGCAGAAAAACGACACATACATCCATGCCTTACCCGGGGCTCGAACCCAGGTCCCTTAGATCAGTAGCCAAGCGCGCTAACCACTTGGCCATGGGACAGCAATATAACAATAGGAATAAAATAAAACATATATATATACCCATTAAATTTTGTATTCATAAATTACATAGATCGATAAACACAAAAAAGACTTTTTTGCACAGCAGTGTTGCCAACTTAGCGACTTTTGAGCTCTCACGGCTCAAAAAAATTTTCCGCGTAACCCACGTTTAGAAACCCCTGTTCTACAAAGTTAAATTTCCAGTTAATGGATGATTGGGTAAGTGCAAGCAGTAAGGTTTTATTTTTGCTTATACAACGTGGAAAGAATTTTTGATTTCTCTCTTAAAATAAAAAAGTTATTTTTCCCCACCCACTGTTGCGTAAAAGAGCTAAATCATTGCTGTAAATATGAACCTGTTGACCATTACACCTTACTGACAATACTTCTACCATACATAGATAGTGTGCAATATTCATTAAAAAACAATTGTCATTTCCCAACGTTTTCTACTCGAAGGGCCTATTAAAATCTATGGGAAAAACTGTAAACGCGAATTGTACGTAAAATCCATCAATTTCTCGAATTATTCGACCCCCCCCCCTCACTCAAAAAAAAAAAGATCACGCAAAAAAAATCCTTGATTTTTTGACATCGTTCGGAAAATGTCCCGAATTCTTCGGCGTCCTTCGAAGAAATGTCTCCAAGGTGATAAATGTGGTTATAACTTTCTCTGCAGGTATCAATAGCCTATATTTTCTAAAGCTGCCGTCGAAAATAGGAGATTGATGCATATCAAATGCACTTCATTAGAGGTTTCTGGTCACGCTATTGTAATCTGCAACATCCTAGGTTTCGAGGTGCTGGTGGACTCTCCTCCCACTTCTGTGGACAATCCAACACCCAATGCCAGATCATTTCTTGTTATACCGTATGCTAAAAAGTTGATCCTTCCAATAATCTTCTTAATGAAAAGGATGTTAAGTTAAATATTCTTTTTATGAATATATGAGTCATCAAAACAGGTATTGAATTTTATTGATAGAGTTTAAAATGTTGAAGAAGCCATCAAAAGAATTTATAATATTTAAAAAAAGAGTTTTCAAAATTTATATAAACGCCCAAAAAATCCTTTTGACACTTTAACATCACCAAGGCTGTTATATGTATATACTTTTACCTACATTATTATAGGGAACTTCTACGAACTCTGAATCTTAACAAAGAGTGAATAAGAGGTTTAAAACGTCTGATGCAATGTGGCCGAGTGGTTAGCGTATTTGGATCCTGATCAAAGGGATAAGACATCGATGTTTGTGTTGTTTTTCTTGCTGAGGCCTAACGTTTCTTATGGCGTATAAACTAACAGGCTCCTGTCAGACCTATGTGGCAAAGCAACTGGGTAATGCGGTGTTTTTTTAAAGTATAACATATATCGTTAAAAATGTTTCTAACAATATTTTTAAATTATGCAATAAAAGTAATAAATATTTATGAGTAATTTTTTCTGCAAAAAAAAAAAGGAAAAAAAAATATTGTCGATCTAAGTTGCAGCCAATTCAGCCAAGATTCTATCCAGCAAAACGTAAAAATAAACAAAAAATAAATGAATATACCCTATAGATAATAAATAAAAATATATCCCCCTCCCTCCTCTCAAGCAGCTGCTTGCCACAGAGGTCTAACATTAATACGCCATAGAGACACCTAAAGACTAAAATTAGACTGTATAATAGTTTGGTTCTTTCTAGGGTTAGTTGTGGTAGTGAAACTTGGACGCTTTGTAAACAAGACAACAGGAAACTTGATGTTTTTGATTCTAGATGCTTATGCAGTATCTTGGGTATTAGGTGATTCAACTGTGTAAATAATGAAGAGGTTAGGCCAATGTTTCCCAAAGTGGGCGATACCGTCCCCTGGGGGGGGGGGGGACACTAGAACGATCCAGTGGGTCGGTAGTAGCCTTGGGTGCAATTGGGGGGGAGGTGGAAACTTAAGGGAAGATAAGAAAATTTTGAAAAACCGTTCGTACATGCTTCATCTGTTGTGTAACATAGAGTTAAAGTCGTAGTGATTACTTTATTTTCCATTTTATACTATAGTTGATTTTAATAAATAATTTTATGATTTCAAGCTTCAAAGTGTCTTATGTACAACAACATTTTTCTTTACTATATTGTAAGACGTAGGTAGAAATATAGATACATAAAAGATCGTAAATTTGTCACCGCATCTTTCAGTTTGTTCGCTTGAAAAAGGTAGATTTCCAGGGGGGAGCTGACTTTTTTTCTGAAAAGGGGGCGGTACGACGAATAAATTTCTGAACTTCTCGGTTAGGCAAAGGAGTTGGCAACCTCTTCTGACCAGTTTATTGTGCAGAGAGAAACTCCATTGGTTTGGCCATATTGCCCGTATGGATAATCATAGAATAGCGGAGTTTTTGAAAAGTGTGCCTAGAGGCCTCAGAAGGAGGGGGAGACCTAGGATGCAGTGGGCAGACAATGTCAAACAGAACCTTGTTAGAATTGGTGTGCAGTGACCAGATGCAGTAGATATAGCTCAGGACAGACTTGCTTGGAGAACTAAATTGCATGGTGTGGTTGGATCTCCGTAGTCCATGGCTGCTTGAGGATGATGATGATGATGATGAATAGGGTTATGAAAAGTGTGCCTAAAGACCTCAGAAAGAAGGGGAGACCTAGGATGCGGTGGGCAGACAATGTCAAACAGAACCTTGTTAGAATTGGTGTGCAGTGACCAGATGTAGCAGATGTAGCTCAGGACAGATATGCTTGGAGAACTAAATTGCACGGTCTGGTTGGACCTCCGTAACCCATGGCTGCTTGAGGATGATGATGATGAGATCTGTGAGGAAGGCGAGACCTCAGAAGAAAAACAACACAAACATCCATGCCTTACCCGGAGCTCGAACCCTTTCGGTTTTAGCAGATAATTGTTTGTTTTTGATTAAACCAAAAGAAGGGTAAATCATTGTCGATCTTTCAACTTAAAATCTTGCAATTGGAATAATCTGGAAAGTCTTAAGCTTTAAAATTTGGGTGCATTCTATGTGAGCTTCTTAAATCGTAAAGGAAGAATCGTAAAAAAAAATCGATTTTTTTAAATAGAATATTTTTCGAAATCAATTCTAATCCACCTCATTTCAGGTACAAAAATCATAATGGGTAAGATATAAATATTAAAAAACATGCAGTCAGGAAAAAAAAATTCGTATACCTGAGGGTGGTGATCAAAAATTTGCAATTCTGCTACGTCACAGATCTAATTTTAAAAATTTGAACCATAACATGGTTCAAATTTTAAATATTAGTTTCAAATATTAGTTTTGCTTTGCCGTCTGTCTGTCCATCAGTAGACATCGAACTTTTTTGTTTACAGAGATAAATTCAAAATTATTTTTGTGTTGGATAGGTATTGAGGAAATATTACGATATGCACTTTCCAAATCTCTCTGAAGCTATAATTATGCCCTCTAGTGGTGGAAAAATTTTAAAATTACGAAATTTCAAATGAATATTGCAAACGATATACAGTCGCTCAAAAAAGTATCCGAACACTATGATTGATTACAGAATTCGAAAAAAAAAGAAAGTCGTTGCCAGATATTTTTTCTGAATTCTATAATCAATCATAATGTTGAGATACTTTTTGAGTGACTGTATTTATGGTAGAAATTTGAAATTTTGGTGGTGGAATGTGAAGGTTAAAAAGTTCTCATTGCCAACAACAGTTGACCCTTTAGATCCAGAAGAGGGGGGGGGGGGAAACTTTTTTGTTTTTAAAGATAAATGAAAAATTCTTTTTCGGTTAGATAGGAATTGATAAAATATTATGATTCACGCTTTTTAAATCTTTCGAAAATTATAATTTCTCCTTGTAACCGTGCAGAAATTTGCAAATTCTAAAATTTCAAACGAATATTGCAAACGACGTATTTGAACTAGAAATTTTAAATGTTGGTGGTGGAATATGAATGACACGATGTTTCCATTGATAACAATGAATTGACCTCTTAGACCCAGGGGGTGGTTGGAAAGCCCAATTTTTTGATTTAGCAGAAAAATGTTTGTATTTAGAGAATGATGAAAAAATCTTTTTAGAGTTAGATAGGAATTGATAAAATATTATGATTCGCTCTTTCGGAATCTTTCGAACACTATAATTGCGCCCTCTAACGGTGAAAAAGATTGAAAATTCCAAAATTTGAAACGAATATTGCAACGATGTATTATTAATGATAGAAATGTGAAATTTTTGTGGTGAAATGTGAACGCCATGAAGTTTCCATTGAAAACAATGGAAATGATAATTGGAAAACTTTTTTTAATTGGAAACTTTTTTTAATTTGATTGGTACTAATCGAATATTATAATTCGCATTTTTCAAATACTTAATGATTTTAATATACATATTTTTACAGATGACTGAAATGATGAAACAGCAAAGTTGTTATAAAGTTTTACGAATAATATGTATAGAATAGAATTTGAAAAAGCATTGGTAGGTTTTAAGAGATATTCCACTAACAGC
Organism: Ryuthela nishihirai; assembly: GCA_038380435.1. Lineage (NCBI taxonomy): Eukaryota > Metazoa > Arthropoda > Arachnida > Araneae > Heptathelidae > Ryuthela > Ryuthela nishihirai. The sequence goes on along the minus strand of JAWZYU010000029.1, from coordinate 56,972,572 downwards.
AATAATCTACCCACTTTTTAAAGAGAGGTGTGGGAAATGCAACTTTTTTGCTTTAAGAATTGAAAGACGAATACTTTTATGTTGTATAATTACTAATGAAATCCTATTGCATTTTTTCCCATCATGTGCTAGCTCAAATTAAAACTTTTAAGGAATGAAACAGTAAGTAAAGGAAAAACTTCATTCTATTTGAAAACGAGATTCTCATATGCGTCAGAGGCGATATGCGTCCTTATAGTTTAATGTTTAGTTGTATTTTCGTGGTAGTTCAAAACCTGTCATGGTGTTTACATGACTTCACGGAGGAGAATGCAAACAGAAACGCAACTGGCACAAAAACTGCGTGGGATTCATAAACACATTCTTGAGTTTAGAACTGAAACGCAGGACACGATGAGTAATCACAATGACTAAGAGTCGTCATGGTATTATCACACGAAAAAGAAAAATCTGATTACGACACCTAGAGTGACTCAATGCATGCAAAGTACACAATGCATCATATCTCACTGATGTTGATGCTATTCAGTGTCGCATGAAAGACTAATAATACTTGGTGGAGAACTACTACTGCAGTCTTCGCAAAATCTATCACGATATAACAAGGAAGTTTTCCCGTACATGTGATAATTGAATGTACACAGTCGTATCAGAATAATATGACCACCTACCAGAGTATATGTATGGTAGGTGGTCATATTATTCCGATACGACTGTGTATACACTATGGCCACTTTAATGAATACAGTTTCGAGTTATGTGTTGGGTTATTTTATCTAAGAGCGGCCCTTTTTTTCACACAGTAGGCTGAGTAACCATGTCACAAGGACCTCAAGGGATCAGAGAAGGTTGGGGAAGACGATTCACGGGACACCTGGAAGACTCCAGTCAATGACATCCAGTTTCAGCTCACGGGGCCACAGCTTAACAGCCCATCCGATGGATGGCAACCTTTCCAAGCCCATCGGTGTTCCCTACTGAATGAGAGCAAGGAGTTTTGCGGAGATAGGTCTCAACGCTGGTCGAGGCGGGACTCGAACCTGGGAACTGAAGATTATGAGCCTGGCATTCTACAGACTGAATCAACCGAATCTTAAGGGGCTTCTATGGCAGTTTTTTTTTTCTATGGCAAAAATTTTTTTGTTGCTTTCTCAAACATTTACATGAAGAGTATATTTAATAAAGATTAAATATACTCTTCATGTAAAATTTTTCTGAAGGAAAAAAGATGTTATTCTGCATCATTTATTGTCCAGGGAGCCAAAATCTTTCTGGAGGTTGCTGATAATATGTGTATTCGAGTATGGTATAATCTTGATGAGCAGACAGGGGTCTGCTGTTCTTCAGATACCCCGAAAACTCGCATATTTTCGGTGGTGGTGGTGGTGGGGGGGGAGAGAAGTTTTTGGTGGAAAATTTAGCAAGAAACAGTCTCGTTAAAAAGAGTACGGAAAATGGAAATAAAAAGCGTGCTAATAAAACATAATTATCAATATATGTAGAATTACTACGAAACTAAAAGTTCGTTGAGTACCTCTCGAAGATATCGGAGAGAGAAAAAAAATATTCCCTGAAGCAGCTGCTTGCCACAGAGGTGTGGCAAGGAGCCTGTCAGTTTATATGCTATAGAGAAAGTCGAGACCTCAACAGAAAGACAACACAACATCCACCCGGGGCTCGAACCAGCTAGGTCAGCGTTGAGATTTATCTCCGCATAATTCCCCGCCTGCCCACGGTCAGTAGGGGACACCAATGGGCTTGGAAAGGCCGCCGTCCGTCGGATGGGACGTTAAGCCGTGGCCCCATGAGCGGGAGAGTCATACCCTGTGCACGTTAAAGAACACACTGGATGGCTTTGACGGGAGGCTACCATCTGTCTCCCAACAGCTGTTCCAGTGGATCCCCTCCCCCAACCTTCTCCATTTAGCCCATTGTGTGCAAAAAAGTGGCACTCAGAGGTAAAACAACCCATCCCAAACCGGGGCTCGAACCCAGGTTCCTTTTAAGTAGTCAAGCACACTAACCACTCGGCTACGGGATAGTTAACATTACCTTAACCCTTAAGAAACCTCTAGAAAGCAGTGTAACATACTATTATTTTAATGAAATGTTCTTATTTCAGAAACTCATAATTTCCCGCTGAAAAAATATACGTGCAATTTATCCGCTGACGATAAAATACGCGAGTAATTTATATAAAATTACTCGAGTAATGCGTTATTTAAAATTCTATTGAAAAAATAAAAGGGAAAGCTACAATAGGGAAATTTAGTGACCAAATCTATTAAATAATCTAAAAAGAAAGACACGTTAACAACATGTGCGTCGTGCCTTCCTCCTCCATCCAAAATGAAAGATCAGTTGATTTTGATCGACTAAATCGGAAGAGAGAAGGCCTGACTGCCACGCCCACTTTCTTGGTGACGTCATAATTTGGCGACCAAGACAAAATAGTATAAATCGTGAGCGCGTGTTTTGACGTTGTACAGGCGATCAAAAAAGTATCCGAACACCATGGTTGATTACAGAATTCAGAAAAAATATCTGGCAACGATTTTTTTAGAAATTAGTGATCTGGTAACCTTCGTGTCACGTGATTACAGAATTCAGGAAAAATATCTGGAGCGTGTACAGCAACTGTACATGCTCCAGTTACCGTTCACAGCAAACTGGAGCGTGTGCAGTAACTGCACACGCTCCACTTTGCTGTGAACGGTAACTGCACACGCTCAATATTTCCGTGAGTGAGCCCACACGATCTAGTATCAAAATAATATGACCACCTACAGTCGCTCAAAAAAAAGTATCCTAACACTATAATTGATTACAGAATTCAGAAAAATATCTGGCAACGATTTTTTTAGAAATTAGTGACTTCGTGTACACGAAGGTTGCCAGATCACTTATTTCTAAAAAAATCGTTGCCAGATATTTTTTCTGAATTCTGTAATCAACCATGGTGTTCGGATACTTTTTTGAGCGCCTGTACATTTTTGACAAAATATGTCATATTGCAAGCCCAAAATTTTTAATTTAGTAACGATATGGTGATTTATAAAAAGACATTCTCAATTTTACTTAATATCCCGTTTAAACGTTCTTATCGTCTCTGGTTAAAGTTAATTGAGGAAGGTATTCTATATTTTATTTATACCCTCATTCCTACCTCCATGAATAGTACAGGGATGTCAAACTCATAATGACTATGGGATAGTTTTGTTATGTGAAAACCTATTTTTTAGTTGCTTTCAAAAAATTTTCGATACAAATATAAAAATTAGTGTATTATTTTAATTGCTTTCGTATTTTTATTAGAGAACAGGTGCCTTTTTATAAGTGAAATAGTTCAAAATTTAGTATAAAAAGTTATGGGGGGGGGGGGAACAATACAGAAGAAAATATTTTTTTGCATCTGAATGAAACATCTTTTTCTCAATTCTTGGTTAACATATCTTGGGATATATGCTATCCATATTTTAAAAAAATATTCCAGCTTACGTAAAATAGTCTTACCAGTGTGGCTCACCAAAAAATAGTTTGCAAGATTGACATTTTGCCTAAAATCATAGCTCTCATTCCCAAATTTTTAGGGGGTGGGGATGGCTCAGTCGGCTCGTTCAATTCCCAGATTCGAGTCCCAGCTAGGCCAGATATATTTCCACAAAAATTCCCGCCCTGCCTATGATCAGAAGAGGACCCTGATGGGCTTGGAAAGGCCGCCGTCTGTCAGATGGGACATTAATCCATGGCACCATGTGCGGGAGAGTCATACCCTGTGCAATTAAAGGACACGCTGGATGGCCTTGATGGGATGCTACCATCTGTCTCCTAACAGCTGTCCAGTGGGTTCTCTCCCCAAATTTTCTCTGAGCTTTCGGGGTCCTTGTGACCCAGCCATTTAGCCCATTGTATGCAAAAAAGTAATTTGTATTTAAAGTAATGTTATCTGAAAATTTCAGAGTGATATAGGGATTTTACTAAACTTTATTGAAATATGGAAATTCTTGTATCAAGGTAAAATTAAGCTAATTTTTTTTTAATTGCAACCAAGATCTCTTTTCAGATCTATTAAAATATCAATTGTCAACAATATTAGCTCAGTATTTAAGAGCTCAGAGATAAAATATTGAACATCAGCACGGTAAGTAGTAGGGCAAGCCACATGGCTACGGAAGTAGCTCCACGGTCCACTGCACACGGTGGCGTCCTTGTGTGAATAAATTATCTCCACTGCACACGGTAGTGACGTCATCGTTGGGGGTTTAATTTTTGAGGGGGTTTTAATTTTTGAGGGGGGTTTAATTTTTGGCTTCCCACGTTGGGGAGGGGTCCACCCGGAAGTGTCGACCCCCCACACGTGTGTGCAACCCTAGCATTTGTACTGGACGGGTTAATTTTCTACCGGAAGTGTTGGAGAGGCCTTTGACCCCTTAGGCGCGCAACGGTCGTGTCGGTCTAGGGCTGCCACCCGATGCTTTTCCTGGCGTCGGGATGTCCGTGGATTCTGATTTTTTCTTGTAATGACACCCCATGCGTATCAGCACGCACCACGCAGACGGGATGTTAAAAAATGGACGCCACGGGAGGTCACGTGATCGTGGGAGACCCATTTCCAGATTCTTGCTGAAAATGTCCGTTGGCGAGCACGCAGGTAGAAACGAAATTTAAAAAATGACGGCTTCCACCCCCATTTCTTACCCCCATGCGTATCAGCATGCACCACGCAGGCGGGATGTTAAAAAAAGGACGCCACGGGAGGTCACGTGATCGTGGGAGAAGGGTTTGACTCCCCACATTTCCAGATTCTTGCTGAAAATGTCCGTTGGCAGAAACCGCCCACGCAGGTAGAAACGAGGTGGGAACGAAATTTTTTAAAAATGACGGCCACCCCCCCATTTCATACCCCCAAGCGTATCAGCATTTGACTTGCGCCTGAGGCAGTATGGGGAACGCCCACGCATGCGGGGTGTTAAAAAACGGACGCCACGGGAGGTCACGTGAGCTTGGGAGACGGGCTTGGCTCCCGCATTCTACACACCAATAAAAATAAGATAATGTTTAACAAAAAATTATTTCTAGTAATCCAGAAGTGTATGTCCACGTATTATAACTTAGGTTGTACAAACCAATAAAAATAAGATAATGTTTAAAAAAAAAAACTTTTTGAGATCTGCATACAGAAACACAATTGGGAATTAATTTTGCTCTATCTGTAGACAATTATAAAGCTGTTTTTGATTCTGCTTAAAGCAGAGGATTTGACCCGGAAGAACATCTGTGCATGCTAAAACAATGCATGGTTCAACTTATTCGATGCATCTGTTGGAATCGACTACCAAAGTATAAAGCATTGAGTCAGGCTCTTTGATTCATATGATTAACTATTATGGTTTACTACGAAAGCTTTTAGTAATGAATAGAACAGTAAATGACATCAAAACTTTTCGAGATCTGCATACAGAAATATCTGAAAACATCAGACGGCGGAAAAATTCTAGTAATCCAGTCAACATCTAAATAATTCTAGAAGTTTAATGCGAAAAAGTACCCAGGTCAACCCGTACTTCTTGAATATTCTGGACAGCAGAAATACTCTTAACCGTTACCAAAGCTGAGACCGTAATGTACCTTCACGACGGGAATGCTCTATTTTTCGAAAACTCTTATACAAAAGTTTAGACACCGAGATGCTGCACCGCAATACAACACCCCAGGGGTTAAAGGATCTTTCTAAAAACCCTCGTAACTTTGACGGTACGCTTTATCTGCAACACACTACCCCAGGGGCTAAAAAATCAAACACAGCTTGTTTTACTAGGATGCTCGAACGATATGAGGACCAACCCTATACACAGGTTATATTCACTTGGATGGTGTTTCTAATCAAATATCCACACGTCAAATGTGTAACTTTGGCGCACTACCCCAGGGGTTAAAAAATCAAACACAGCTTGTTTTTCTAGGATGCTCCAACGATATGAGGACCAACCCTATAAACAGGCTATATTCACTTGGATGATGTTTTTAATCAAATATCCACACGTCAAATGTGTAACTTTGACGCACTACCCCAGTGGCTAAAAAATCAAACACAGCTTGTTTTTCTAGGATGCTCCAACGATATGAGGACCAACCCTATACACAGGTTATATTCACTTGGATGATGTTTTTAATCAAAATAGATCACTAATTTCAAAAAAAAAAATCGTTGCCAGGTATTTTTGCCAGGCTTTTTTGAGCGACTGTACCCAGTCGTACGTCTACTTGTAGTTCACTACCGTGCGATTGGCTTAGTTTAAAAAAAACAAATCCGCAGCAAACGTACCTTTTCCTCTTCTGGTGAACGCTGAGAACGTGCCACGTGCTTTGTTCTGAGGAAATCGCCAACAGGATCTTCGTTCCGGCTCGAGTCGATTTCATGGACGCCATCTTCAGATAGGTTTCTTTTTCTGCATCTGTTGCCATAGGAACCCCTCCGACGATTGTTGTTGCCGGTGATGGCACGATCACGTGGTTGCACGAGGAGAGTGGCAGGTGGCGCGGGTCGAACCGAGACTCGCGCCCAAAGGATCAGAAGATTTCGGGGAGGAAATCGTTTTCGTCTGCTGAAGAAGGGGCGTTAAAAAAACATTAATGCAAGAAAAAACAAACAAATTATGTATGGTTATAAATAATCTACGATTTAATGCAATTCTTAAAGACAATAAAAAATAAACTGACAAAAAAATTTCACTCTTTGCATTCTTCTATTCCGAAAGAGACTTTCAGTGTTTTAACAATTTTTTGGGGATGTAATCTTATTTCAATTTGAAATTGATACGTAACTATTTCAATGCTTTCTGTTTGTGAACGATTTCTAAATAAAATTAATAATTTTAATTAATTAATAATTTTTTAATCCTTGTCTGACCGAGGGTGGGGAATTTTTGCGGAGATAAATCTCAACGCTGACGCAGCTGGGATTCGAACCTGGAACTGCAGATTAGATCCTAGTGCGCTACCGACTGAGCCACCCTCGTCACAGATCTTTTGCAATACTCTTTAAATTTTTGCATTTTTTACATCTTTTTCTGCCGTTAGAGGGCACTGTGAAAGAGTATTGAGAGATCCGAAATAGGCAAATTGTAACAATATGTCATCCATATCTATCCAAGACACCCCTCCTCCCCCCCAAAAAAATTTAATTTGTCCATAAAAACAGAACAAGTTGAAATATCTACAAACCTTCATGCTTAATATTCAGATCATCTTCATCACTTCGACTTCGGATGTTAGAAGCTGATCTTCTTGCATCCGCAAAGTCATAGAAACCGTTTTCGTAATTAAAGCGAAAGGTCAAATTCCTCTGTCCATTTCTGAGCCTATCGACCTTTGGGATGATATTTTTATATCCCCTGCTTCTAATCATCCCTTCACCACGTGCTGGCCACGTTGCATCCACAGATGTAGAAGCATCCTCCTCCAAATCTCTGTACCTATTCGTCTTCTTGTAAATATCTCTGTAAAGTCTGCCAATATCATCCAAGCCGTTTGTTGCTTTGGAATCTCTATACACTTGATCCCGTTTCCTGGTCACGTGCTCCTCATCCGAGTTACCATGGTTACCAAGTCTATCTTCATCCTTACTCTCGTTTTTGGAGCAGCATCACGATGCGCGATCTTGGGGTCATGATCGTCGATGTAGTTTGGATATGGTGGCTTATGATAAGGATAGGGAGGATGGAGAGAGAGAGGTGGTACATAGACCAATCCTGGATGGGGATGCGGTGGATGCTTATGTCCTGGATGAGGAGGTGGCAGTTCATTGACTCTGTAGTAGACACCAGTAGCCAATAGCAATGCAGCTGTGGCAACAGCATATTCCACCAGAACCATCTTTAAATTTTTTGTCAAATCCTGAAAAGGAATCGAAAACAAATGTTATATAATCAGCAGAAAAACATTGTTGCAGCATCAGTTGAGAACTTATAAGGCACTCGATCGTATTAACAACAGCATAGTTAAATTGTTTTACCTCTGAGATGCACTTTTTTGCACACCGTGGGCTAAATGGCCAGGTCACAAAGACCCCGAAGGCTCAGAGAAGGTTGGTTGAGGGGACCCACTGCAACAGCTGTTGGGAGACAGATGGTAGCATCCCATCAAGGCCATCCAGCGTGTTCTTTAATGTTGTGTTGTTTTATCTCTGAGCTGCACTTTTTGCACACAATGGGATAAATGACCAGGTCACAAGGACCCCGAAGAGAAGGTCGGGGGAAGGGACCCACTGGAACAGCTGTTGGGAGACAGATGGTGGCCTCCCGTCAAGGCCATCCAACGTTTTCTTTAATGTTGGGTTGTTTTACCTCTGAGAGGCACTTTCTTTGCATACCATGGGCTAAATGGCCAGGTCACAAGGACCTCCAAGGGTCAGAGAAGGTTGGGGGAGGGGACCCACTGGAACAACTGTTGCGAGACAGATGGTAGTCTCTCGTCAAGGCCATCCAGTGTGTTCTTTAAAGTGCACAGGGTATGGTTCTCCCTCACACGGGGCCACGGCTTAAAGCCCCATCTGACGGACGGTGCCATTTCCAAGCCCATCGGTGTTCCCTACTGGCCATTGGCAGGGCGGGCAGTTTTGTGGAGATAATCTCAACACTGGCCTAGCTGCGATTCGAACCTAGGGACTTCAGATCACGAGCCTGACACGCTACCGACTGAGCCACACCGCTCTTAACACCGCTCGAGCTACGCAGAAGTCGTGACATCTATGAGTCCTCATGAGACAAAAGGCCGTGGCTCTTCAAAAACACATGGTCTTCACGGGAGGTTACAATCTGTCTCCCAACAGCTGTTCCAGTAGGTTCCCTCCCCCAACCTTCTCTGAGCCTTCGGAGGCCTTGTGACCTTGCCATTTAGTCCATTGTGTGCAAAAATGGGCCGCTCAGAAGTAAAACAACCCAACATTAAAGAACACGCTGGATGGCCTTGACGAGAGGCTACCATCTGTCTCCCAACAGCTGTTCCAGTGGGTCCCTTCCCCCAACTTCTCTGAGATTTCAGGGTCCTTGTGATCTGGCCATTTAGCCCATTGTGTGCAAAGACAATGCCGCTCAGAGGTAAAAGAATCCATCTACCACTTGATTAAATGGTAAGGCCATAATGACACAGAACGTCCCTAAAAATTAGGAAAATTAAATGAGTCGATAAAAAACACAATATCCATTTCTCCTCAACTGAAATCCGATTAACATAAAATCGTCGACCAATTGACGACTGTTAAATAGAAATAAGAAAGAAAAGTTCCGATAAAACAGAATTCTTATCATCTGGTGCGAGATTTTCTCCTGCTAAGCTCCGATCGAGTTGTGGAAATTGCCAGAGTCCGTCTGCCAGAAGAAACTGCCAAGCGACGGTCAATGGCGGTGACTTGATAAGAATCTCCGGAGTCATTCTGCGGAAAGGTGACCTCTGCAGCGCAGGAGACCACTTCCTCCTTGGCAGATGACGGAGCCGAAACTGCTTTCGCCCCCGTCTCGAAAAACGACATCTCACACCGGAAACAAAACAAAAAAGTTAGAATGCCAGGGCGAATCATTACCAACACCGAACTAAGACATCTTCACAGCCAGAGCATTGGAAATAAAAAATTAGGAAATGCGTGTGCGTGTTTGGGGGGGGGGGGGGGGAAGATTGTGATCTAATGGAACCAGAAAAAATATAAGGGGAAAAAATATAATGCCCTAATCGAACGGAAAGAAAAGGGGTAGGGTCGAAGTTGTAACCCAATCGAACGGAAATGCCGAAAAAGGACAATGACTCCATCGCACATAAAAAGGTGTGGGACAGACTCTACTGACAGAACAGGAGATGCAAAGGGTCTAGACTCAATTGAACAGGACATGCAAAGGGTCTAGATTCAATCGAAGAGCAGATGTGAAGGGTCTAGACCCAATCGAACAGGAGCTGCAATGGGTCTAGGCTCAATCGAACGGGAGATACAAAGGGTCTAGACTCAGTCGGACGGAAGCTTCAAAAGGTCTAGATTCAGTCGGGCGGGACATGCAAAAGGTCTAGATTCAGTCGGGCGGGACATGCAAAAGGTCTACACTCAATCGAACAGGAGGTGCAATGGGTCTAGACCCCCCCCCCCCACCGAACGGGACATGTAAAAGGTCTAGACTCAATCGAACAGGAGATGCAATGGGTCTAGACTCAGTCGAACAGTTGATACAAAGGGTCTAGATTCAGCCAACCGGGAGATACAAAGGATCTAGACTCAGTCGAATTGGAGATACAAAGGATCTAGACTCAGTCGAACGGAAGATGCAGGGGTCTAGACTCAGTCGAACGGGATATGCGAAGGGTCTAGTGACCTAATCGAACAAGAAATGTAATAGATTTAGTAATCCAATATAAACTGTCTTTGGCACAATCGAACCGGAAATGTGATGGCACCAAATCGAACCGGAAATGTAACGGAGATAGTGGCCCAATCGTACCGGAAATGTAAAAAAAGAGTTAAATAATCCAATCGGACCGATAATTTTAAATTGATGCCATCGAAGTGCAGAATTGTAAAGAAAGGTGAAAGTAATCGTGACCGATGAAACCGGAAGATGATAGTCAATTGCGACTCAATCGAACCGGAAATATGAGGGATAGTGACACGATCGAATCGGAAGTGTAATTACCTGGTAATGTATTTTTTACCTCGGCTAGTGACCCATCGAATCACGGGGGGGGGGGGGGGGACGTACCCCTGCTGAAAACGACATATGAAAGGAAGTTGGTTTCGTCTTTTTTTTTGTTTTCTATTGGTTCTGAATGAGTGAGAGAGGTTGTGGGATTTTACCTATGAGGAGTTTTTAGCACACGATGGGTAAAATGGCAAGGTCACAATGACCCCGAAGGCTCCAGAGAAGGTTGGGGGAGGGGATCCACTGGAACAGCTATTTGGGAGACAGATGGTAGCCTCCCGTCAAGGCCATCCAGTGTGTTCTTTAACGTTGTGTTGTTTTTCCTCTGAGTGGCACTTTTTTACACACTATGGGCTAAATGGCCAGGTCACAATGACCCCGAAGGCTCAGAGAAGGTTGGGGGGGACCCACTGGAACAGCTGTTGGTAGACAGATAGTAGGCCCTCGTCATGGCCATCCAGCATGTTCTTTAACGTGCAAAAGTTATGGCTCTCCCACATATGGGGCCAGGGCTTAACATCCCATCCGACGGACGGCGGCCTTTCCAAGCCCATCGGTGTCACCTAGTTACCGTGGGCAGGGCGGAAACTTTTGCAGAGATAGGTCTTAACGGTGGCTCAACTGTCACTCGAACCTGCGATCTGCAGATTACGAAACCAGAGTGTTGCCACCCGAGTTAATCCCCCTCCCCCCAAATGTAAATTCTATCAAAATCATTATTTTAGTGCTCGTTGTAATATGCGCCCGGGAGCAAATGCTCAAAACGCAACAATGGAATATATCGGCCCGCAGAATGGCAACGCAACAGAAGAGAGCGAAGACAATGCGAAGGCCAGAAACCTCTTTCCCTGTTGATGGGGGGCGGGGGTGGCTCAGTCGATAGCGCGCCAGGCTCGTAATCTGTAGTTCCCAGGTTCGAGTTCCAGCTGGGTCAGCGTTGAGATTTATCTCCGCAAAATTCCCCGCCCTGCCCACGGTCAGTAGGGGACACCGATGGGCTTGGAAAGGCCGCGGTCCGTCGGATGGGATGTTAAGCCGTGGCCCCGTGTGCGGGAGAGCCATACCCTGTGCACGTTAAAGAACATGCTGGATGGCCTTGACGGGAGGCTACCATCTGTCTCCCAACAGCTGTTCCAGTGGGTCCCCTCCCCTAACCTTCTCTGAGCCTTCGGGGTCCTTGTGACCTGGCCATTTAGCCCATGGTGTGCCAAAAAGTGCCGCTCAGAGGTAAAACAACCCAACCCAAGAGGTAGATAGTTAGATTTAGTAATCCAATGTAAACTGTCTTTGGCCCAATCGAACCGGAAATGTGATGGATCTAGGCACCCAATCGAACCGGAAATATAACGGAGATAGTGGCCCATTCGAACCGGATATGTAAAAAAAGAGTTAAATAATCCAATCAGACGGATAATTTTAAATTGATGCCATCGAAGTGCAGAATTGTAAAGAAAGGTGAAAGTAATCGTGACCGATGAAACCGGAAGACGATAGTCAATTGCGACTCAATCGAACCGGAAATATGACGGATAGTGACACGATCGAATCGGAAGTGTAATTACCTGGTAATGTATTTTTTACCTCGGCGAGTGACCCATCGAATCACGGGGGGGGGGGGGGGGGGGGGGGGGGAACGTACCCCTGCTGAAAACGATATATGAAATAAAGTTTGTTTCGTCTTTTTTTTTTTGTTTTCTATTGGTTCTTAATGAGTGAGAGAGGTTGGGGGATTTTACCTATGAGCACTTTTTAGCACACCATGGGTAAAATGGCCAGGTCACAATGACCCCGAAGGCTCAGAGAAGGTTGGGGTAGGGGACCCAACAGAACAGCTGTTGGGAGACAGATGGTAGCCTCCCGTCAAGGCCATTCAGTGTGTTCTTTAACGTTGGGTTGTTTTACCTCTGAGTTGCACTTTTTTTACACACTATGGGCTAAATGGCCAGGTCACAATGACCCCGAAGGCTCAGAGAAGGTTGGGGGAGGGGACCCACTGCAAAAGCGGTTGGGGGACAGATGGTAGCCTCCCTTCAAGGCCATCCAGTGTGTTCTTTAACGTTGGGTTGTTTTACCTCTGAGTTGCACTTTTTTACACACTATGGGCTAAATATCCAGGTCACAAGGACCCCGAAGGCTCAGACAAGGTTGGGGGAGGGGACCCACTGTAAAAGCTGTTGGGAGACAGATGGTAGCCTCCCGTCAAGGCCATCCAGTGTGTTCTTTAAAGTTGGGTTGTTTTACCTCTTAGTGGCACTTTTTTACACAATATGGGCTAAATGGCCAGGTCACAAGGACCCCGAAGGCTCAGAGAAGGTTGGGAGAGGGGACCCACTGGAACAGCTGTTGGGAGACAGATGGTAGCCTCCCGTCAAGGCCATCCAGTGTGTTCTTTAACGTTGTGTTGTTTTTCCTCTGAGTGGCACTTTTTTACACACTATGGGCTAAATGGCCAGGTCACAATGACCCCGAAGTCTCAGAGAAGGTTGGGGGAGGGGACCCACTGGAACAGCTGTTGGTAGACAGATAGTAGGCCCTCGTCATGGCCATCCAGCATGTTCTTTAACGTGCAAAAGTTATGGATCTCCCACATATGGGGCCAGGGCTTAACATCCCATCCGACGGACGGCGGCCTTTCCAAGCCCATCGGTGTCACCTAGTTTCCGTGGGCAGGGCGGGAACTTTTGCAGAGATAAGTCTTAACGGTGGCTCAACTGTCACTCGAACCCCCCCCCCCCCCAATAGGGGACCACCTTGTCGTGGTGGGGGCCCTAGGGCCCAGCAACCCGGCTGAGGAGGCATTGCCGGTCGGGATGATCCCTAGCTGGAGCAGGCCAAAGGATTTGCCGGCTGTAGTGGGCACCAGCTGGAGCATTCCAAGGTTTTGCCGGTTGGGGTGGTCCCCGGCTGGAGCATTGCTGAAGCCAACCGAGGTTGAAGACGCTGCTGGCCGGCTTGATTGCCGGTCGGGTGGTGACGGCGTAGGAGACCTCACCTCTCAGGAGACCTGTGTGGTCTGTTCGACGGCTCTGGCGTAAGGTCTGAACCCGCCTGTAGGCACGAGATATCCAAAAAGTCTGGGTCTTACTAAGAGTCTCCACCCCGGACGCCGATCGAACTTGGATCTATATATCCTCGTTCATGGCTAACCGGGGAATAGATTAAAGTAAGGTTTCCTCCGGTGGTCAGCTTTCCTTCTATAGGACTGCTGCCATGTGAGGCTGGGGTTGAGGTGCGCCTATAGGGCGTATTCCTTGCCCCCAGCTCTAGATAAGCACGGCTTTTCATAACCAGGTAGTGCTGTAAAAGCGGAACCGGGAATTGCCGTGGTTGCATAAGATCGCAACAAAAGAGATTCATTGTCACTCGAACCTGGGATCTGCAGATTACGAAACCAGAGTGTTGCCAGCCGAGTTAATCCCCCTCCCCCCAAATATAAATTCTATCAAAATCATTATTTTAGTGCTCGTTGTAATATGCGCCCGGGAGCAAATGCTCAAAACGCAACAATGGAATATATCGGCCCGAAGAATGGCAACGCAACAGAAGAGAGCGAAGACAATGCGAAGGCCAGAAACCTCTTCCCCTGTTGATGACGTCATCTTGAAACAACAATCACCCAACAGAGTGCAAAGCTCTCTGATCCGCGCCAAGGGCCCCCTGCATTGTCAGCATTCGCGCTGTGGGCCGAGATAAAATTCCCGACCAAACGAGTATCTGAAGTAGGGATGTTTTCAAGTAGGTGGGGGGGGGGAGTGGTCGTGAAAGGGATTTTTAAAAATAGAAGCTTTTCGTGAGCATGGCACGCGCCTCTGCACGACCACACTTTTCCTGACTACTCTGGCTTCGAGAGTTTGGAATGGTGAGGAGAGAGAGGGGGGTTGACAGGGGAAAGGGAGACTTCGCACGAAGGTCAAATCCCGAGGAGGGTTGTTGATCCGAGCGTCTCCTGCCAACGTTCATCCCTTTGGTGACCTCGAGGATTTTTTTTTCCTCACCACTACGACTTTTTTTTTCAAAGATGGCATCAGGGGGCGAGAGTTCATCAGGGATCAGAAAAAAGGTTATCATGCAACTTATTGATGTTTCCGTTCAGGAGGGTTGGCTCAGTCGGTAGCGCACCAGGCTCGTAATCTCTAGTTCCCAGGTTCGAGTCCCAGCTGGGTCAGCGTTGAGATTTATCTCTGGAAAAAAATCCCGCCCTGCCCGCGGTCAGTAGGGGACACCGATGGGCTTGGAAAGGCTGCCGTCCGTCGGATGGGACGTTAAGCCGTGGCACAGTGTGCGGGAGAGTCATACCCTGTACACGTAAAAGAACACGTTTGATGGCCTGCACATGAGACTAGCCTATGTCCCCAAACTTTTCTGAGCTTTCGGGGTCCTTGTGACCTGACCATTTAGCCCATAAACAAAGCTACCTTCGCTACCAATTAATTTTGGAACTTCCTACCTAAAGTCCGAAACTGACTCTAAAGTCGACTGCTTTCGAAACGTGTTCAGAGCAGCAATCGACACAACGCAAGAATCACAAGCCTGGTGACGTAACAAAGCGCGCGAAAGGGAGGGCGCGAGAATCCTTCTGCGAACGTCACGAGTCGGATCGCAGGCAACAGTTACAATTGTAGCCCCCGCAGGAGAGGCAATAAGAGCTCTCGGGGGGGGGGGGAACGACGGGAAAAAAACAACCGTGACCTCTGGCGGATGATTTATGAACTTCACCTACTGCTAACCAGCAAATGGCAACATTGCCAAGCAGACGATTTCCACACTGCCAAACGATATCATGAAGATCTGGTTGCTGGTCGTCATGGGAACGACAGAGAAAAGAGTTGTTTGTTTTCGTTTTCCATTGGTTCTGAGTGAGTGAGAGAGGTTGGGAGATTTTACCTATAAGCACTTTTTAGCACACCATGGGTAAAATTGCCAGGTCACAATGACCCCAAAGGCTCAGAGAAGGTTGGGGGAGGTTGGTCGAGGATATTCGATCCTCATTGGAACAGCTGTTCGGAGACAGATGGTAGCCTCCCGTCAAGGCCATCCAGCGTGTTCTTTAATGTCGGGTTGCTTTACCTCTGAGCGGCACTTTTTTTGCACACAATGGGCTAAATGGCCAGGTCACAAGGACCCCGAAGGCTCAGAGAAATTTGTGGGAGGGGGGAACCACTGGAATAGTTGTTGGGAGACAGGTGGTAGCCTCCAGTCAAGGCCATCCAGTGTGTTCTTTAACGTTGGATTGTTTTACTTCTGAGAGGCAGTTTTTGCACACCATGGGCTAAATGGCCAGGTCACATGGGTTGGGTTGTTTTACCTCTGAGCGGCACTTTTTTTCACACCATGGGCTAAATGGCCAGGTCATATGGACCCCGAACGCTCAGAGAAGGTTGGGGGAGGGGACCCACTGGAACAGCTGTTGGGGGACAGATGGTAGTCTCCCGTCAAGGCCATCCAGCGTGTTCTTTAACGTGCACAGGGTATGGCTCTCCCGCACACGGGACCACGGCTTAACGTCCCATCCGACGGACGGCGGCCTTTCCAAGCCCATCGGTGTCCCCTACTGACCGTGGGCAGGGCGGACCCAGGTCACATGGACCCCGAAGGCTCAGAGAAGGTTAGGGGAGGGGACCCACTGGAAGAGCTGTTCGGAGACAGAAGGAGGCCTCCCGTCAAGTTCATCCAGCGTGTTCTTTAATGTCGGGTTGTGTTACCTCTGAGAGGCCCTTTTTTGCGCACAATGGGCTAAATGGCCAGGTCACAAGAACCCCGAAGGCTCAGAGAAGTTTGGGAGAGGGGGGAACCACTGGAATAGCTGTTGGGAAACCGGTGGTAGCCTCTAATCAATGCCATCCAGTGTGTTCTTTAACGTGCACAGGGTATGGCTCTCCCGCACCCGGGGCCACGGCTTAACGTCCCATTCGACGGACGGCGGCCTTTCCAAGCCCATCGGTGTCCCCTACCGACCTTGGGCAGGACAAGGAAATTTGCGGAGATAAATCTCAAAGCTGACCCAACTGGGACTCGAACCTGGGAACTGCAGATTGCAATCCTGGCGCGCTACCGACTGAGCCACCCCCTCCCCGAAAGTTTTGAGAAGATAAATCTCATCGCTTTCCGAGCAGGGACTCGAAAATACAAAGGGGGGGGGGGGGTAAAATATTTATATCGATGTAAATATTTTCTCTCATAGATAAGATGTCAAGTTGGTGGGGGATCTGGAAACGGAAGTGATTTATCTGTAATTGTTGAAATAAATAAATGAACGATAAAAATAAAATAATAAATTTTTCTGACTGTTTAATTTTGGGAACTGAATTTCCTACAGGCGTTCTGATTTTTGTCTCCATAAATGTAATAAATTTATGCGACTCTCTATAATTGTAATAAATATATGCGACCCTCTAGAATTGTAATAAATTATGGGACCCTCTAGAATTGTAATAAATGTATTCGGCCCTCTATAATTGTAATAAATATATGCGACCCTCTAGAATTGTAATAAATTATGGGACCCTCTAGAATTGTAATAAATTTATGCGACCCTCTATAATTGTAATAAACTAATGCGATCCCCTAGAATTGTAATAAATTTATGCGACCCTCTAGGATTGTAATAAATATATGCGACCCTCTAGAATTGTAATAGATTTATTCGAACCTCTAGAATTGTAAAGAATTTATGCGACCCTCTAGAATTATAATAAATTTATGCGACCCTCTATAATTGTAATAAATATATGCGACCCTCTATAATTGTAATAAATATATGCGACCCTCTATAATTGTAATAAATTATGGGACCTCTATTGTAATAAATATATTCGACCCTCTAGAATTGTAATAAATATATGCGACCCTCTAGAATTGTAATAAATTATGGGACCCTCTATAATTGTAATAAATTTATGCGACTCTCTATAATTGTAATAAATATATGCGACCCTCTATAACTGTAATAAATATATGCGACCCCCTAAAATTGTAATAAATATATTTGACCCTCTAGAATTGTAATAAATTAATGCGATCCCCTAGAATTGTAATAAATTTATGCGACCCTCTAGGATTGTAATAAATATATGCGACCCTCTAGGATTGTAATAAATATATGCGACCCTCTAGAATTGTAATAGATTTATTCGAACCTCTAGAATTGTAAAAAATTTATGCGACCCTCTAGAATTGAAATAAATATATGCGACCCTCTAGAATTGTAATAAACTTATGTGATCCCCTAGGATTGTAACAAATTTATGCGACCCTCTAGCATTGTAATAAATTTATGCGACCCTCTAGAATTGTAATAAATTTATGCCACCCTCCATATTTGTAATATATTTATGCGACCTTGTAGAATTGTAATAAATATATGCGACCCTCTAGAATTGTAATAAATTTATGCGACCCTCCATAATTGTAATATATTTATGCGACCTTGTAGAATTGTAATTAATATATGCGACCTTGTAGAATTGTAATTAATATATGCGACCCTCTAGAATTGTAATAAATTTATGAAACCCTCATAATTGTAAAACATTTATGCGACCCTCTAGAATTTTAATAAATATATGCGACCCTCTAGAATTGTAATAAATTTATGCGACCCTCCAAAATTTAAACAAATTTATGCGACCCTCTAGAATTGTAATTAATATATTCGACCCTCTAGAATTATAATATATTTATAAGACCCTCTAGAATTGTAATAAATTTATGCGACCCTCTACAATTGTAATAAATTTATGGGACCCTCTACAATTGTAATAAATTTATGCGACCCTCCATAATTGTAATAAATATATTCGACCCTCTAGAATTGTAATGAACTAATGCGATCCCCTAGGATTGTAATAAATATATGCGACCATCTAGAATTGTAATAGATTTATGCGAACATCTAGAATTTTAAAAAATTTATGCGATCCTCTAGAATTGTAATGAACTAATGCGAACCCCTAGGATTGTAATAAATTTATGCTTCCCTCTAGGATTGTAATAAATTTGCGACCCTCTAAAATTGTAATAGATTTATGCAAACCTCTAGAATTGTAAAAAATTTATGCGACCATCTAGAATTGTAATAAATATATGCGACCCTCTATAATTGTAATAAATTATGGGACCTCTATTGTAATAAATATATTCGACCCTCTAGAATTGTAATAAATATATGCGACCCTCTAGAATTGTAATAAATTATGGGACCCTCTATAATTGTAATAAATTTATGCGACTCTCTATAATTGTAATAAATATATGCGATCCACTAGAATTGTAATAAATGTATTCGACCCTCTATATTTGTAATAAATATATGCGACCCTCTAGAATTGTAATAAATTATGGGACCCTCTAGAATTGTAATAAATTTATGCGACCCTCTATAATTGTAATAAATATATGCGACCCTCTAGAATTGTAATAAACTAATGCGATCCCCTAGGATTGTAATAAATTTATGCGACCCTCTAGGATTGTAATAAATTTGCGACCCTCTAAAATTGTAATAGATTTATGCAAACCTCTAGAATTGTAAAAAATTTATGCGACCATCTAGAATTGTAATAAATATATGCGACCCTCTAGAATTGTAATAAACTTATGTGATCCCCTAAGATTGTAATCAATTTATACGACTCTCTAGAATTATAATAAATTTATGCGACCCTCTGGAATTGCAATAGATTTATGCGACCCTCTAAAATTGTAATAGATTTATGCGACCCTCTAGATTTGTTATAAATTTATGCGACCCTCTAGGATTGTAATAAATATATGCGACGCTCTAAAATTGTAATAGATTTATGCAAACCTCTAGAATAATAAAAAATTTATGCGACCCTCTAGATTTGTTATAAATTTATGCGACACTCTGGAATTGTAATGAATTTATGCGACCCTTTTCCTATAATGTAGAAGCTGCGTATTTCGCAAAAAAATTCTAGCAAATATAAAACTATGAGAGCTTGACTACCCCATTCGAAACTGCTCACGACTCTCCCCTGAAGAACGCGACCCCCCAGTTTCAGAATCGCTGCCCTAAAATTTTGGAATCAGTGTTGTAGGGAGGCTGCGATATTTCCAAGATGTTTTCGTTCCCATGACGTCTTCGTTTTGGCAACACCCAGCGGTGCCTCTTTTAAATCGGCACCGCGTGGCACGCTCTGCGCGCTGACGTCATCGATCTGCTCACCAGCAGTCCCATCTGCTTGCGCGTCACACGTGACGTCTGGATTTCATCCACAATCCCGGCAACCCCCTAATTAGAATTTCGAGTTCCTTTTGCACTGACGAAGTGAGCTGAAAATTGGATAATAAAAGAAATCTTTTTTTCAATTCGATGCGTTCTTTGGAGAGTGAATCGTAACAGCTTCAAGGATTTCGCAAATCTGTCTAAATCTATAACAATGAAAGATATCTGTGTACAGTCGCTCAAAAATGTATCCGAACACTGTGGTTGATTACGGAATTCAGAAATAACATCTGGCAACGTTTTTTTTAGAAATTAGTGATCTGGCGTGTCACGTGACACGAAGGTTGCCAGATCACTAATTTCTGAAATAATCGTTTCCAGATTATTTTTTTCTGAATTCTGTAATCAACCTCTGGTTAATACGGGGTGGGGAGTGGGTCCCGAAGGACCCACTCCCCATGGGGAAAGCACGTGCTCCGTCTCACGACACTACACGTGCATAGGAACTAGAGGCTTGGAAATAGAAGATGAAGTTTGTCTCAGAGGAGACCAGTCAGGACATGGAGTATGGGTGGTGTTAAAGGGGGTGCTGAGTGCAGCCCGGGAAGGAGGTTGGAAAATAAGTCAAAGAGAGAAAGCAGCCACGGAACTCAAAGGAGAGAGTCCCGAAGCCGGCAGACAAGCCAGCCTATATCCCTCAAGTGCGCCCTGACACGGGCGCTCTCGATGGACACAGAGACCAGTTCGTCTGCTACCTCATTGATCGCTTGGGAGTCCTTGAGTTCGTTAGCGAACCCCTCAGTAATCGGACATCTGAGGATATAGTGCCCGACGTCTGCATCTGGAGCCCCACAGCCGCAGTAACTGTGGGCAGAGATTTTGAAACGCTCCAGGTATTTGGGGAAGCTCCCATGTCCTGTTAGGACCTGCGTCAAATAGTGGTCAGAGGATCTCAGGGATAGACTGACCCTTTTTAAGAATGTCTTTGTTTGAAGACCATTCTCAGTCGTATCCCAGAGCCTCTGCCACTCCTGGGTGGTACATTGGCCAATTATAGACTTCAGGGTAGTTTTTGAAGTCTTTACCGCTATCACAGGTTGAGTGTTATTACCTGCGGAACGGGCCAGTTGGTCGGCCCGCTCGTTACCTTCATGTCCTACGTGTGCCCTAATCCAGGAGAAGGATACCCTGGGCATGCCCTGATTGCCCAGAATGCACTTAATCTCATTCACAATTTGATGCCTGTTGGCTGCATCTTCAAGTGCATGCAGAGCTGCTTGGCTGTCTGTGTACAGCCTTATGTCGTTGGTCAGACCGCCGTCATTGAGGGCCCAATTAAGGGCCTCTCTGATAGCGAGCAGCTCTGCTTGGAAGGCCGAGCCATTATTTGAAACCTTCCTCTGAAAATCATACACTTTGGCCCCTTGATTGAAGACAGTGAAGGCTAAGCCCACACCCTCCTCGCTCTTGGAACCGTCGGTGTATATTTCAGTATCTGTACCTGATGGTAGCTCCGTGGACCAGGACACACATAGTCTCCTTGTGGGATGCAGATCCCACTTAGCGGTATTTTCCTCAAAATCCTCAGGGTCATACTGGACTCCGAGGAATGTTGCTTTTTCCTTGGCCTGCAGGACTCTAAAAATGGTCGCTTCTTTACCGACCGTCAAAAATAGCGGAGGGATCCCTGCAAGTACCAGGAGGGCATCCGTAGATGTCGTCCTATAAGCCCTGGTAATTCGCAGTAAAGCTGGTCGTTGGGCTGCAAGCAGCTTTCTACACATAATGGAGTGGTCCGTCGGGTGCCACCAGGCACCCGCACCATATGTTAGGATCCTCTCCGTTCCCCTAAGATAAATTTCTTTGAGGACCTCACTTCTGAGTCCCCATGAGACGCGAGCCATACGCCCTAGCTTACACATAACATTTGTGCATTTAGCTTTGAGGTCCTGCAGGTGTGGGATCCAGCTCATCCTCTCATCCAGAGTGATCCCCAGGTACTTTAATGTTGTCGCATGGCGGATATTTTCGCCTTTTAGTTTGAAAATAGGGTACCTCTTCTTGAGGACACCCTCCTTAGCAATAGTCATTGATGTAGTCTTTGCAACGCTGAACCCAAGCTTATTGCGCAGACACCATCCTTCTAGTAATTTAATTGCTGCGTTGCCAGCATCCTCCAGCTTAGCTCTGGAGGACGCTGTTATGGCAAGCAGCAAGTCATCTGCGTACGCCTGGAGCCAGACTCCCTCGGGCATAGTCAACTCCAGAGCAGAATCAGCGACTAAGTTCCAGAGGAACGGTCCACTGCACGACCCTTGTGGGCAGCCTCTTTCCAAGTTTCTTGAGGCCGTCCCGCTAGCATGTGAGTATGTGACCATCCTCTCACTGAGGTAATTGGCCACTAGCATGAATATGTTCCTGGGACAGGAACATTCCTTCAATTTATTCAAGATTGCAGGCCACCAGACGTTGTCGAACGCACCTGTCACATCCAAGGCGATGAGAGAGGTGTGCAACTTGTGCACTTTATTTATCTGAACAATGTCCACCACCTGTTTGATTGCAGCGGTGGTGGACTGGTCTGTTCTGAACCCAAATTGCTTGGGGTTCAAGAAACCGTTCTTATGGCAGTGGTAATACATCCTGTTTGTCAGGAGTTTATCTAGCACCTTTCCCAACACCGGCAGCAGACATATCGGTCTGTAGGATCTTGCGTCCGCCGGATCCCTACCTGCCTTGTTAAAAAGGACAAGGTCCGCCTGTTTCCAGGCGGTTGGGAAGGCTCCCAGATTCAAGCACTTGTTGAAGAGCTGGGTGAACAAGCTTTTATGTTCATTAAACACCTGAGAAACGATCTCCACTGTCAGACCATCATTACCCGGGGCTTTGCCCCGGGCCATATCCCTGATTACCTCTCTCACCTCCTCTTCTGTAAACGGGACGTCATCCGGCGTATCCGGTGGAGTCCTGCAATTTTCCCTAAGGAGTTGATGTTCTGCATCATCAGAGCTCCTGTCATCTTTAGGGAATAAATTATCTAATAGTACCTGGATGGTCTCGCCAAAGGAAGTGGTCTTGGATCCATCTTCCTTGCGAACATAAGCCATTTCCAGGGGTTTAAAATCTTTATCCGTAGCTAGCCTATACTGTAATGTGAAAGGGTTCTGTGCAGAGACCTCGCTGCAGAATTTCTGCCAGGAAGTCAGCTGCGCCTCTCGTATGGCGAGCTTGTACTTTGCTTGTTCCTTCCTGTACAGTTCCTCTCTGGCACTTCTTTCCACATTGTGGCACCTTTGATATCTCCGTCTGAGAGCTCTTACTCTTTTCCTTGTAATTGTGAGCTCAGGTGTCCACCAGGGCACTGATTTATTGCCCACTCTGGGTTGCCTTTTAAACCCGAAGGTCATCTCACATCCAGTACATAAACATTCAGTCAGATCTCCCAAGATATTATTTAGAGAACTGCTATCTCCTATGTCACTGACGCGCTGGCCGATCTTCGCCAGCTCCGGTGACACACAGCGCATGAGCTTGCACCAAACAGGAGCTTTGCCCACCGCAAACCGTCGTGCATGCTGTGGTGGGGATGATGCTCCGCCCACCTGGAACATGATGTAATTATGGTCGCTGTTAGTGACCATGTCGCTGACGCACCAGCCCTGAATCAGGGGAAACAACCGAGGTGAAACCAGGGTCAAGTCTATCCAGCTCTGCCCTCTTGGGCCAGTAAATGTAGCTGGAGTATCCCAATCATTTAATAAATACAAGTCAGTCGAGTTGATAAAATCTAGAGTCATATCACCTCTGACATCTTGTCGGTTTGAACCCCACAGGGGATGCTTCGCATTGAAGTCCCCGCCGATAATTACGGTCTTAGAGTTAACCCGAGCCAGGACGTTTTGCAGCTCGGTTAACAAGTCCTCAATGTTGTTGTTTGGAGGACAGTAAATGGAGATGGCGTGTACTATTAACCGTCCGTACCCAATCTCCACTACTACAATTTTATCTGTGTGATATGCCAGGATGGCATTCACCTTGGGGTTCAAAACAACAATTCCAGCTTTTGGCTTGGTGCCTTTTTCACCAAATTGCCTGCTAGTCAGAGGGAGCCCTCTAATGACGTTCTCTGTGCAGTAGGGTTCCTGCACAAGAGCAACATCGACTCCTTCCTCTTTTATCACCTGGCTGAACTGGGCCATTGCGGCCCTAGCCCCATTTAGATTTATTTGAACAAATTTAAGACTTACCCCTCGAACACCTGGAGGCCTACTGCCCATAGTCGGTGCGTCTTCGCAACAACTTCATCTCACGACAGTACGACGGGCACTTCGTGTCCATCGCACTGTGGCCAATGTCATACTTGGCCCCATGCTCCCTATTGGCGGTTTTACAAACAATGCACTTCGGTTTGGGCTTCGTGCACTCCTTGTAAGAGTGCTTGCCCGCACACTGTGAGCACCGTTGCGTCTTTAACTCGCACTCGGTCTGCTTGTGCCCAAATGCATCTGTAATCAACCATAGTGTTCTACACGAAAGTTGCCAGATCACAAATTTCTAAAAAAAGAATCTTTGCCAGATAGTTTTTTCTGAATTCCGTAATCAGCCATAGTGTTCTACACGAAGGTTGCCAGATCACTAATTTAAAAAAATTATTGCCAGATGCTTTTTCTAAATACCATAATCAACTATAGTGTTCTACACGAAGGTTGCCAGATCACTAATTTTTAAAAAAAATCTTTCCAAGATATTTTTTTCTGAATTCCACAATCAGTCATAGTGTTCGGACGAAGGTTGCCAGATCACTAATTTCGAAAAAAAAATCGTTGCCAGATTCTTTTTCTAAATTCCATAATCAACCATAATGTGCCACACGAAGGTTGCCAGATCACTTATTTCGAAAATAATCGTTAGCACATATTATTTTTTAATTCTGTAATCAACCATAGTGTTGGGACGAAGGTTGGCAGATCACTAATTTCAAAAAAAAAATCGTTGTCAGATATTTTTTCTGAATTCCGTAATCAACCATAGTGTTCGGATATCTTTTTGAGCGACTGTACATATTCTCTCCGTAGGCAGCCCCGTGGATCGTAAGTTGAGAAAGAAAGAATAAATGTCTTTCAAAAATTCTTCCAATTCCCTACAAAATATAAATGAAGCGTGTCTGTGGTTGCGAGAGGCCAATCTTGTCACTCTAACATTTCTCAAATTCCGTCAGATCGAAATCTCATTCGGGATCAAAACAGAACCGCTTGGCATGACGTCACAACTCTCGACGTGAACATCCCTCTGTCGTTAACATCACCTTCGCTATCATTGCTCACATGGTCATCATCGACATCGTTATTAAAATCATCTAATCATCGACATCGCTCACACACGTTCTCATCATTCACTTCACCATATGAACCATTGTAATCATCACCATCTTTTTTATTATAATAATCAGCGCCCCTATCATCACCAGTGTCATCATCATCATCATCATCATCATCCACTTCACCACATGATGCATTGTAATCGTCAGCATCGCCGCTATCATCATCAGTGTCACCACCCCATTATTAATCACCATCGACAACAGTTATCATCGTATCACGATTATCATCAATTCCGCTATACCTGGGGATAAGATGGCACCCCCTGGGGATAAGATGGCAAAGTAATGTTGCCATTGTAAATTTCTTTCCAGTGTGTTCATCCAGTGTGTTCTTAATTCTATCTTATTGCCATCCAGTGTGTTCTTTAACGTGCACAGGTCCCTGTGCACGTTAAAGAACACACTGGATGCCTGAACAACACAAATAACACACTGGAACACACTGGTGCCCTGTGCACACTGGATGGTATTGACGGGAGGCTACCATCTGTCTCCTAACAGCTGTTCCAGTGAGTCCCCTCCCCTAACCTTCTCTGAGCCTTCGGGATCCTTGTGACCTGGCCATTTAGCCCATTGTGTGCAAAAAGTTCCTCTCAAAAGTAAAACAATCCAACGTTAAAGAACACGATGGATGGCCTTGACTGGAGGCTACCATATGTCCTCCAACATCTGTTCCAGTGGGTCTCCTCCCCCAACCTTCTCTGAGCCTTCGGGGTCCTTGTGACCTGGTCATTTAGCCCATTGCGTGCAAAAAAGTGCCGTTCAGAGATAAAACAACCCAACGTTAAAGGACACGCTGGATGGCCTTAACGGGAAGCTACCATCTCTCTCCCAACAGCTGTTCCAGTGGGTCCCCTCCCCCAACCTTCTCTGAGCCTTCGGGGTCCATGTGACCTGGCCATGTAGCCCATGGTATGCAAAGAAAGTGCCACTCAGAGGTAAAACAATCCAACGTTAAAGAACACGCTGGATGGCCTTGACGAGAGGCTACCACCTGTCTCCCAACATCTGTTCCAGTGGGTCCCTTCCCCCAACCTTCTCTGAGCCTTCGGGGTCCATGTGACCTGACAATTTAGCCCATGGTGTGCAAAAAAAGTGACGCTCAACATCTGAGCTACACTTTTTTGCACACAATGAACAATGAGTTACCGTATACAGAATCTCTCAACAGTTCCTAAACATATCCAACCGCCGTCCGTCGGATGGGACGTTAAGCCGTGCCCCCTTGTGTGGGAGAGCCATACCATGTGCACGTTAAAGAACACGCTGGATGGCTTTGACGGGAGGCTACCATCTGTCTCCCAACAGCTGTTCCAGTGGGTCCCCTCCCCCAACCTTCTCTGAGCCTTCGGGGTCCATGTGACCTGGCCATTTAGCCCATGGTGTGCAAAAAAGTGCCGCTCAGAGGTAAAACAACCCAACATTAAAGAACACGCTGGATGGCCTTGACGGGAGGCTACCATCTGTCTCCCAACAGCTGTTCCAGTGGGTCCCCTCCCCCAACCTTCTCTGAGCCTTCGGGGTCCATGTGACCTGACAATTTAGCCCATGGTGCGCAAAAAAATTGACGCTCAACTTCTGAGTACACTTTTTTGCACACAATGAACAATGAATTACCGTATACAGAATCTCTCAACAGTTCCTAAACATATCCAACCTTCTGTCCCCTCAATTTTTATTCCTCCCATCTCAAAACAAGAAACTTTCAAAATTCTAAGTGACTTAAATGAAAGAAAATCACGTGGATGCGATCAGGTACACGTAAAGCACATTAAGGCATGCAAAATCTCCTTAGCTGATCTCGTGAGAAACTCAATCAATGAAAGCATATCTACAGGAAACATCCCTAATAAACTCAAAATTGCTCTTTTAAGGCCAATTTACAAAAGAGGAACTAAATCCGATTTCATTAACTATAGGTTCATTACCATCTTACCCGTTCTTCATAAAATACTTGAAAGATATATAGCTAATGTTCTAGCCAATTTCTTGAAACAACATAACATTATTAGTGAAAAGCGATACGGTTTCCTTTAACGGAGTTTTCTGACGTCATTAATGGAACTTTAAACAACGGAAAAAAAGCAGCAGCTATCTTTCTGGACTTTCGTGAGGCATTTGATATGTTGGATCACGATATTTTGCTTCAAAAATTGTATATTTATGGTGTCCGAGGTATTACCCTTAAATGGTTTGAAAATTATTTAAAAAACAGAGTGCATGTTACCAAAATTAATGGCGTTTTTAGTGAGAACAGAACAGTGTACACTGGTGTTCCACAAGGTTCAATTTTAGGTCCGCTTTTATTCATTATTTATATTAATGATATAGCTAACCTTAAACTGAAGGGCTCTCTTTATATATATTGATGACACCGCCTTGGTTAATGATGACACCGCCTTGGTTAAGGTGAATCACAATATAGGAGACGCAGTCCGAGATACACAGGATGATTTTAACAAAATTATTAACTGGTCTTACATTAATCGTATTTACATAAATTCAGAAAAAACCAAATGGATGAGCTTTCATTCACAAGGATACTATGATCTCTCATCTTATGCAATTAAAAACCACGAACCCTTGTGTCCTCACAACATTGATGAGGACAACCTTATGTCCTCACAACACCCTTATATACTCACAATTGATGTCCTGACTGCTGCGACTGTAATGTTATTGAGCGTGTTGAGAGCCATAAATATCTTGGACTTTACATGGACACAACCTTCCGATGGAATACACATATTCAAAAGTTAGCAGGGAAATTGCGTCTATGTGCATCTAAACTTTATAAACTACAATTTGTTGCAAGCACACATACATGTATTTTGGTTTACAAAGCTATCTGTGAATCTATATTGACTTATGGTCTGACAATATACGGCTCAACTAACCTCACAAATATGAAGAAAATATAAACTCTTCAATCATCCATTGCTAAAAATATAATCCCATACAACTTAAGAAATTTATTTTATCATAGCGAAGAAAGACTAAATTATCTAGGCATACTCTCTTTTCACAACCTTTAAAATACAGCATCACTTTAAAATATTTTTTTGATAATTAATTTAAATCTAAAATCTCTCGTGGGAAAAATAAAAGGTTACAATCCAAAAATTATTTCCAACTTCCAAAAATATTAAACAATTACGGGAAATGTACAAAGGCATATACAATACCTTACGTGTTCAATCAACTGCCAAGGGAAATTATTTTATGAAACAATTTTAAAGAAATCAAAATAAGACTGAAAATTTTCTTCTAGGCACTAAATTTAAAATAAAAATTGGAACCACCACAATGGAGATTCCACTGAAATTCACATAATTCGATGACATTGCTTTAAACTATATCTATACAAACTCCATTTTATTATTAGAAAATTACCTTAATAATAGATTTATAAATGTAAAGATTTATCAAAAAATTATAAAATTACCCAAGGCCTTTCTCAAGGATCTACACTATCTCCATTGTTATTCAATATATATTTATCAGACATAAAAAATATTTTTAATAAAGATATCATTTTTACAACATATGCAGATGACCTCACCTTTTGGTGTTGGGCAAAAATGTATATGATTTACAATCCAAAATTCAAAAACAACTAGAAAAAATAATAAAATTCTGTAATGACTGGCAGTTAGAAATTAATTTAAAAAAATCTTTTTGCATACCTTTTTTCAAATCAAATTTTTTTAATCCAAATTTTGTCCTTAAATATAAAAATGAAATTTAGCTGTAAACTACTCGGCTTTCAGCTAGATAGTAAACTTCCTTGGAATCAACATTTGGAAAAAGCACTAGCTTCTGGTTATAAATTATTAAACTGTTTAAAATTTTTTGCCTTCAAAAAAGAGGGCACTCCCCAAACTCATTTACTTACTTTATATAAAAATCTAAATCGTGCAAAAATAGAATATGCTTTTGAATTTATTCAAAAAATCAATTATAGAATCTTACAAAAATTAAACAGTCTACAATACCAATGTATCAAAATTGCTTTGGGAGTGCCCAAATTTTGTCCTAATTTGGCTGCAATAGCTGAAACTGTTAACCCTCCCTTCGAAATTAGGAAAAATATTCTATTAATTAATTATTATTTCAAATTACATTTTAAACTACCTTCGCATCCATTTTATACTAATTTTAAAAGAAGTCCATATTATAAAATAATAAAACAAGACTTTTAATTATTTTAAAAAAATTTTCTCTTTAAATCTTAAAGGAGATACTCCAGACTGTAAACTAGAAATTCCTACACTTTTTAAAAAATCCGACTTTTCTGAGGATACCATTGAAAAAATTTTTTATACATTTAAGCAAGACTCCTAAAAAATTTTTTTTAGAAATTTATACAGATGGTTCAGTTTTTAGCAAAACATACTCTGTCACCTCTGCGATATACATTCCAAGTTTTAAATTACATTATACTTTTAAACTGGCAAATCATGCCACTATTGTTCAAGCCGAACTATTTGCAATCATTGAGGCATTAAAATGGACCTTAATTAATGTCATATTGTATAATAGACATATTGTAATATTTGCGGACTCCATAGGAGCAATTCAAATTCTAACTCAACAACCAAATAAATTTAATTATAATTACTACATTACAAAGTTTTTAATTCTAAATGAAGAAAATAAAAAATTAAAGAATAGTATAACAATACAATGGGTTCCTTCACATTCAAATATTTTAGAAAATAACTTTGTGGACCATATAACCAAAGAGGCTCACAAACTGGTTGATATTTCTCCAACATTTTCTTTTTTTTATACAGCAAAAACTGAATTAAAAAAACTAGAATATACTTTAACAGATAATTTTTTCCAAATTGAATCCATCTTAAAACCTTCTTTCAGATATCACTTATCCAACTATATCAACAAAATTCAAAAACTTCCTTTTATTAGACAAGAATCAAAAATTATTTATATTTTAAGAACCGATAAAATAATGTTAAACAGCACAAAATTTAAAATACATAACATAAATTCACCTAACTGCACATTATGTAATCTTCCTGAAAACACAACACATATTCTTTTAAATTGCACAAAATATGAACTATATAAACAGGAATATTTTAATAAACTTATCAATATTGGTCTGGGGGAGCTAAGATTGAATCTAATATTAAACCATCCACTGGAAAATATAAGATTGAAAGCATATACATTGATTTTGGATTTCCTGAAGAGGACACATTACTGGAATTTAATGTAAAAAAAAGAAGAAAAAAAGCACAAAATGAAAATGGAAAAAAAACAGAAAAAATAGAGCAAAATCTTTATAAAAAAATTATAAATAAATAAAAAACAAAAAAAATATATAATCAATATAAAAAATGAAAAAAGATAGAAAAGAGGGGAAATCCTCTTTAAAAACAAAGGTAAAATAAATAAATAAATAATCAAAAAAAGAAAAAGAAAAAAAAATTTCTAATATTATCCTTACTATTTTTGAATGAAAGAGAGAGAACAGAGGAGTTGCAAATTATCTAATTGGGAAAGTCTGCAAAAGGAAATCCCATCACAAAATAACATTAAATAAATAAATTTAAACTATATCTTATGTATTTTCATGTAACATTATTATTCTTCTCTCCTGCAGATAAGCAGATGCTTTGCGGGTCATTTGTTCAAACTTTTGTATAACTAACATAAATATGAATAAAGATTATTATTATTATTAAAAAAAAATGGCCAGGTCCCAAGGACCCCGGAAGTTGGGAAAGGGGACCCACTGAAGAAATGTTGGGAGACAGATGGTATCCTCCCGTCAAGGCCATCCAGCGTGTTCTTTAACGTTGGGTTGTTTTATCTCTGAGCGGCACTTTTTTTGTACACCATGGGCTAAATGTCTCTTTTGAGCGATTGTACACGAAGATTGTCATATCATTAATTTCTAAAAAAACGTTGACAGTTAATTTTTCTGAATTCTGTAATCAGCCATAGTGTTCGGATATTTTTTAAGCGACTGCACACAAAGGTTGCCAGATCACTAATTTCTAAAAAAATCGTTGACAGATATTTTTTCTGAATTCTGTAATCAGCCATAGTGTTCGGATATTTTTTTGAGCGACTGTACACAAAGGTTGCCAGATCACTAATTTCTAAAAAAAAAATCGTTGACAGATATTTTTTCTGAATTTTGTAATCAGTCATATTGTTCGGATATTTTTTTTTGAGCGACTGTACACGAAGGTTGCCAGATCACTAATTTCTAAAAAAGAAATCTTTGCCAGATATTTCTTCCGAATTCTGTAATCATTCATAGTGTTCAGATATTTTTTTGAGCGACTGTACACGAAGGTTGCCAGATCACTAATCTAAAAAAAATCGTTGCCAGATATTTTTCCCTGAATTTTGTAGCCATATTGTTCGGATTTTTTTTTTTGACCGACTGTACACGAAGGTGGCCAGATCACTAATTTCTAAAAAAATTCATTGCCAGATATTTTTTCTGAATTCTGTAATCAACCGTTGTGTTCGGATTTTTTTGAGCGAATGTACACGAAGGTTGCCAGATCACTAAACTCTAAAAAAATCGTTGCCAGATATTTCTTCCGAATTCTGTAATCAACCATAGTGTTCGGATATTTTTTTGATCAACTGTACACGAAGGTTGCCAGGTCACTAATTTCTAAAAAAAAATCATTCCCAGATATTTTTTTCTGAATTTTGTAATCAGCCATATTGTTCGGATATTTTTTTGAGCGACTGTACACGAAGGTTGCCAGATCACCAATTTAAAAAAAATCGTTGCCAGATATTTTTTCTGAATTCTGTAATCAACCATTGTGTTCGGATATTTTTTGAGCGAATGTACACGAAGGTTGCCAGATCACAATTTCTAAAAAAAATCGTTGCCAGATATTTCTTCCGAATTCTGTAATCAACCATAGTGTTCGGATATTTTTTTGATCGACTGTACGCGAAGGTTGCCAGATCACTAATTTCCAAAAAAAAAAACCCTTGCCAGATATTTCTTCCGAATTCTGTAATCAACCATAGTGTTCGGATATTTTTTTGAGCGACTGTACACAAAGGTTGCCAGATCACCAATTTCTAAAAAAAAAAAAAAAAAACCCCTTGCCAGATATTTATTCCGAATTCTGTAATCAACCATAGTGTTCGAATTTTTTTGATGGACTGTACACGAAGGTTGCCAGATCACTAATTTCTAAAAAAAAATCGTTGCCAGATATTTTTCCTTAATTTTGTAATCAGCCATATTGTTCGGATATTTTTTTGAGCGACTGTGCACGAAGGTTGCCAGATCAACAATTTCTAAAAAAAAAAACGTTGCCAGATATTTCTTCCGAATTCTGTAATCAACCATAGTGTTCGGATATTTTAGTGATCGACTGTACACGAAAGTTGCCAGATCAATAATTTCTAAAAAAAAAAATCGTTGCCAGATATTTTTTCTGAATTTTGTAATCAGCCATATTGTTCGGATATTTTTTTGAGTGACTGTACACGAAGGTGGCCAGATCACTAATTTCTAAAAAAAAATCATTGCCAGATAGTTTTTCTGAATTCTGTAATCAACCGATGTGTTCGGATATTTTTTTGAGCGACTATACACGAAGGTTGCCAGATCACCAATTTCTAAAAATAAATCGTTGCCAGATATTTCTTCCGAATTCTGTAATCAACTATAGTATGTTCGGATATTTTTTCAGCGACTGTATACAAAGGTTGCCAGATCACTAATCTCTAAAAAAAAGTTGCCAGATTTTTTTTCTGAAATCTGTAATCAATCATAGTGTTCGGATATATTTTTGAGCGACTGTACACGAAGGTTGCCAGATCATTAATTTCTAAAAAAAAAACGTTGGCAGATATTTTTTCTGAATTTTGTAATCATCCATATTGTTCGGATATTTTTTGAGCGACTGTACACGAAGGTTGCCAGATCACTAATTTCTAAAAAAAAAAATCTTTGCCAGATATTTTTTCTGAATTCTGTAATCAACCATAGTGTTCGGATATATTTTTCAGCGACTGTACACGAAGGTTGCCAGATCACCAATTTCTAAAAAAAATCGTTGCCAGATATTTCTTCCGAATTCTGTAATCAACCATAGTGTTCAGATATATTTTTGACCGACTGTACACGAAGGTTGACATATCACTAATTTCTAAAAAAAATCGTTGCCAGATATTTCTTCCGAATTCTGTAATCAACCATAGTGTTCGGATATATTTTTGAGCGACTGTACACGAAGGTTGCCAGATCACCAATTTCTAAAA
The DNA here is from genome assembly GCA_038380435.1 of Ryuthela nishihirai. Classification (NCBI taxonomy): domain Eukaryota; kingdom Metazoa; phylum Arthropoda; class Arachnida; order Araneae; family Heptathelidae; genus Ryuthela; species Ryuthela nishihirai. The sequence continues at coordinate 56,939,049 of JAWZYU010000029.1, read as the reverse complement.
AAAATCGTTGCCAGATAATTCTTCGGAATTCTGTAATCCCCATAGTTTGCCCTTCCAGTTTCCATGGCAACCAAAAACCCCTTTTTTTGGAGTGCACCTCTTTTCTCCTTCCTTCGTCGCACAACCCCTGGAGGAATTTTTGGGGACGGATCTTTCACCTGAGGGGTCGAAGGTCGCCTGAGGTCATCCCGAGTCGTAATATTGAAGCGAATACGACCTCATTGCACCCTCTATATGCTAGTTTTTTATTTCCTACTTTTTTAGGTGTCATCTAAGAGGAAAGCCCTATCTGTTTAATTTGGAAATGGATTTTTTTCTTTAACCGAACGTCGTGATAATCGTTAGGCCTCTGTCGGTTAAAAACAGACATTAATTTTTTGGGATTCTCTCTCTGTCGACTTGCAAGAATGCTTCATTCAAATCACAGATCCATGATGACCTAACAATGATGAAAACGTCATTCAAGGAGGCTTTCGGCGAAATTCTTTCAAACATTACATTTTGCTTTTATTCTTTAGGTAGAGAGGTTAGTAAAAATTCAGATATCTCCCATAGTCATAATGGAGATTCCAGATAGAAATAGTTTAAAAGGACAGATAGGATTTAAAATAAATTCAAGCACCGTAAGAGATGATCTAAAACGCATCTATCGGGCTTTGTGGATGATGTTGGTCAAAGGTGAATTGACCGACGAAGTCAGAGGAAGTGTGCGAACCTTACGGGATGCACTGTGTCGTGAGAGTGAAGATGACGAAGGCAGAGGAAGTGTGCGAACCTTACGGGATGCACTGTGTCGTGAGAGTGAAGATGACGAAGGCAGAGGAAGTGTGCGAACCTTACGGGATGCACTGTGTCGTGAGAGTAAAGATGACGAAGGCAGAGGAAGTGTGCGAACCTTACGGGATGCACTGTGTCGTGAGAGTGAAGATGACGAAGGCAGAGGAAGTGTGCGAACCTTACGGGATGCACTGTGTCGTGAGAGTGAAGATGACGAAGGCAGAGGAAGTGTGCGAACCTTACGGGATGCACTGTGTCGTGAGAGTGAAGATCACGAAGGCAGAGGAAGTGTGCGAACCTTACGGGATGCACTGTGTCGTGAGAGTGAAGATGACGAAGGCAGAGGAAGTGTGCGAACCTTACGGGATGCACTGTGTCGTGAGAGTGAAGATGACGAAGTCAGAGGAAGTGTGCGAACCTTACGGGATGCACTGTGTCGTGAGAGTGAAGATGACGAAGGCAGAGGAAGTGTGCGAACCTTACGGGATGCACTGTGTCGTGAGAGTGAAGATGACGAAGGCAGAGGAAGTGTGCGAACCTTACGGGATGCACTGTGTCGTGAGAGTGAAGATGACGAAGGCAGAGGAAGTGTGCGAACCTTACGGGATGCACTGTGTCGTGAGAGTAAAGATGACGAAGGCAGAGGAAGTGTGCGAACCTTACGGGATGCACTGTGTCGTGAGAGTAAAGATGACGAAGGCAGAGGAAGTGATGACGAAGATTTCGCTGAACTAGTGGTAATGATGTTCGACTGTTATCTATGTGTATCATCAAATGCAGAGTCTGGCGCACGACGTTTCCTAGGAGATCTGCATCCACCAGGATCGATAGTAAATTTCGAGGTCATGGTCCGGTTGTTAAAGATGTCCAAAGCTCATCGCCTGGAATTTGCTGGAAACAGGATGAACCAACTTCTCTCCGTTCCAGGTTGTTTTCCAATAGAACTAACAGCACATGATGATGCCGTCAAGGTGGCTTTAGAATTTAATGTGAGGTAAATATTTTTTTTTTCCAGGAAACGGGAGGTGGAGGGGGATGAAAAAAAAATCAATATTGGGTGCGGGAGGGGGGGGAGTGTAATAGGGTCATTATTTTGTTGTTAGATATTCTCGTTTCTCGTTTCCGTTTTCTGTTCATTAGAAATTATCACTAAAAACAGAATTTGGCTGGAAAATAATTCTAAATTCTCTTCTTAGTGATAACAATTTCTGATGAACAGAAAACGGAAACAAGAAATCTTTGTGTACAAAAAAGTTCCCAGGTTCGAGTCCCAGTTGGGTCCCTTCTATTAAAAGTTACCTCTATTAAAAATCCTTTGCTGTTCATTTTAGCAAGACTGTAAAACTCTCCCTTTCCTTAAAAATATAATCAGTGACATCCAACACGTATTTTTAGTACATCCCCTGTATTTAAAAACTCCTTCGGTTTCTACCGTCGGTTGACACAATACTACTTACGTCTCAGTCAGTACCGTGTAAATCGAAACTGGTTGCATTTTTTGACCGTGCAAAGCGAAAATTGTGTGAACTGAGTACCGTGCAAATCGAGGGATAGGTGTACCCCTGAACCACAATTAAAAAACAAATGCTGGAAAAGGTAAAAAATAAAACCAACAAGATATATATATATAACAGAAACAAAAATAAAGATGTAAAACAACAAAAGTGTATATAAATAAATATAGTAGAGACAAAGGATGAAACTAGTTCAGGTTCAAATGACCTAGGTCAGCCAGTGAATAAATTACAAATCAATAAAATTATAATCTGGTAAAATATCCTGTATCAGTATACAGGATATTTTACCAGATTAAAAGGCAAAAATTGGAGATAAAAAGGTAGTATCAGATAAAAGATGTCCGAGTGTAAATGGCTCGAACGTAAAATCGTGAAAGTTAAAAAACATATGCTGTTTAAAGTTAAAACAAGGACATGAAACTAAAATATGTTTAATGGTGTCACAAAACTCACACTTAGGTACGTCATCTGCCCGTAGAAGAAACGAATGAATAATAAACAAGTGACCTAAGCGGAGCCGAGCAAGTACAACTTCCTCCTTGCGATTCTTGCAGTAACAAGGCTGCCATGGTTTGATCTCAAAGAGCTTGTTCGTAAGCTGTTCTGACCGAGATCTCTGCCACTGTGCCCGGAGCTCGATCGTAAACGCTGCCGGAAATTCAGATACGGAACTGGCAAAGACAGGACCAAGGCCTACCTTGCAGCAGCATCTGCCAAATCTTCGCCCCCAATACCGACATGACCAGGTACCCAACAGAAATGGATGGTAGTAGTGGCTGCCAGACAATGTAGCTGATCCTTAGAACTACCTGTTCTAAGATCCTGTTCTAAGATCCTTAGAACAGGGTGAGGCCGATGCTTCACCGAGATCAAAGCCTGTAGCGAGCCGGTGTAAAGCACACACCGACGATGATGCTTAACCGCCACATGGTCCAAGGCGAGACTGATAGCGTGCAACTCCGCAGTGCAGATGCAACATTGCAGTGAGATCTGGTCTGCAATGATTACATCACAGCAGGTTGGGTTGGGTTGTTTTACCTCTGAGCGGCACTTTTTTGCACACCATGGGTCTAAATGGCCAGGTCACATGGACCCCGAAGGCTCAGAGAAGGTTGGGGGTGGGGACCCACTGGAACAGCTGTTGGGAGACAGATGGTAGCCTCCCGTCAAGGCCATCCAGTGTGTTCTTTAACGTGCACAGGGTATGTCTCTCCCGCACACGGGGCCACGGCTTAACGTTCCATCCGACGGACGGCGGCCTTTCCAAGCCACTGACCGTGGGCAGGGCGGGGAATTTTACGGAGATATATCTCAACGCTGACCCAGCTGGGACTCGAATCTGGGAACTACAGTTTACGAGCCTGGCGCGCTACCGACTGAGCCACCCCCGCCCCACATCACAGCAGACCATGGCTGATCCTACCGATATGCCGGACTTGGACGTAACCATCGAGACTCAAGGCCTTTTCACTGGTGACGTCACACGTTCTGACGTCAGCATTCGTCGATCTAGCATCTTGACACCCCGTAGCTGCTTGTGTGTTTGTTGGCGGGATTATTATCTTTAATTATTATTTGGTGTTCAACAAATGTATTTTTAAACAATTTTTGCAAGATAAAAAATGATTGTTTGTTAGAGAATTTAGGAAATAAGAAAAAATGCATTATTTCCAAAAAGAGAATGTTGTCTACCCTCAATAAATAGTATCCACAGAATTAACTGTTGGCTTTGATATTAAGAGTTTTGAGAGAAACAGTTTTTCTGGCATGTGGGATTTGGACCATATCTCTCCAGGTACATGTCACAGTGTTCTAAGACCACTAAACTAATAAGTTATATTAGTTGAAAAAAGGCAGAGTCTGTTAGTTTAGTGGTCTTACACCACTGGCTTATATCTGGAAAGATGTATGCCTAAATGATTTAATCTTTCTTTACCAGGGTGCATAGAATTATTTTTTTAACAATCGAAGATTGATTAGAGACTTTTTCCTTTACATTTGGGAGGTTAGTTGAGCGATTTATTGTCAAATCTTTAGTCACAGATTTAAAGGTAGCTTTGTAAACCAAAATATATATGTGTGTGTGCTTGCAGTAAATTGTGAAATCTCAACGCTGACCCAACTGGGACTCGAACCTGGGAACTTTTTTGTACGCAAAGATTTCTTGTTTCCGTTTTCTGTTCATCAGAAATTGTTATCACTAAGAAGAGAATTTAGAATTATTTTCCAGCCAAATTCTGTTTTTAGTGATAATTTCTAATGAACAGAAAACGGAAACGAGAAACGAGAATATCTAACAACAAAATAATGACCCTATTACACTCCCCCCCCCTCCCGCACCCAATATTGATTTTTTTTCATCCCCCTCCCCCCTCCCGTTTCCTGGAAAAAGAAAATATTTACCTCACATTAAATTCTAAAGCCACCTTGACGGCATCATCATGTGCTGTTAGTTCTATTGGAAAACAACCTGGAACGGAGAGAAGTTGGTTCATCCTGTTTCCAGCAAATTCCAGGCGATGAGCTTTGGACATCTTTAACAACCGGACCATGACCTCGAAATTTACTATCGATCCTGGTGGATGCAGATCTCCTAGGAAACGTCGTGCGCCAGACTCTGCATTTGATGATACACATAGATAACAGTCGAACATCATTACCACTAGTTCAGCGAAATCTTCGTCATCACTTCCTCTGCCTTCGTCATCTTTACTCTCACGACACAGTGCATCCCGTAAGGTTCGCACACTTCCTCTGCCTTCGTCATCTTCACTCTCACGACACAGTGCATCCCGTAAGGTTCGCACACTTCCTCTGCCTTCGTCATCTTCACTCTCACGACACAGTGCATCCCGTAAGGTTCGCACACTTCCTCTGCCTTCGTCATCTTCACTCTCACGACACAGTGCATCCCGTAAGGTTCGCACACTTCCTCTGCCTTCGTGATCTTCACTCTCACGACACAGTGCATCCCGTAAGGTTCGCACACTTCCTCTGCCTTCGTGATCTTCACTCTCACGACACAGTGCATCCCGTAAGGTTCGCACACTTCCTCTGCCTTCGTCATCTTCACTCTCACGACACAGTGCATCCCGTAAGGTTCGCACACTTCCTCTGACTTCGTGATCTTCACTCTCACGACACAGTGCATCCCGTAAGGTTCGCACACTTCCTCTGCCTTCGTGATCTTCACTCTCACGACACAGTGCATCCCGTAAGGTTCGCACACTTCCTCTGCCTTCGTGATCTTCACTCTCACGACACAGTGCATCCCGTAAGGTTCGCACACTTCCTCTGCCTTCGTGATCTTCACTCTCACGACACAGTGCATCCCGTAAGGTTCGCACACTTCCTCTGCCTTCGTGATCTTCACTCTCACGACACAGTGCATCCCGTAAGGTTCGCACACTTCCTCTGCCTTCGTGATCTTCACTCTCACGACACAGTGCATCCCGTAAGGTTCGCACACTTTCTCTGCCTTCGTGATCTTCACTCTCACGATACAGTGCATCCCGTAAGGTTCGGACACTTCCTCTGCCTTCGTGATCTTCACTCTCACGACACAGTGCATCCCGTAAGGTTCGCACACTTCCTCTGACTTCGTCGGTCAATTCACCTTTGACCAACATCATCCACAAAGCCCGATAGATGCGTTTTAGATCATCTCTTACGGTGCTTGAATTTATTTTAAATCCTATCTGTCCTTTTAAACTATTTCTATCTGGAATCTCCATTATGACTATGGGAGATATCTGAATTTTTACTAACCTCTCTACCTAAAGAATAAAAGCAAAATGTAATGTTTGAAAGAATTTCGCCGAAAGCCTCCTTGAATGACGTTTTCATCATTGTTAGGTCATCATGGATCTGTGATTTGAATGAAGCATTCTTGCAAGTCGACAGAGAGAGAATCCCAAAAAATTAATGTCTGTTTTTAACCGACAGAGGCCTAACGATTATCACGACGTTCGGTTAAAGAAAAAAATCCATTTCCAAATTAAACAGATAGGGCTTTCCTCTTAGATGACACCTAAAAAAGTAGGAAATAAAAAACTAGCATATAGAGGGTGCAATGAGGTCGTATTCGCTTCAATATTACGACTCGGGATGACCTCAGGCGACCTTCGACCCCTCAGGTGAAAGATCCGTCCCCAAAAAATCCTCCAGGGGTTGTGCGACGAAGGAAGGAGAAAAGAGGTGCACTCCAAAAAAAGGGGTTTTTGGTTGCCATGGAAACTGGAAGGGCAAACTATGGGGATTACAGAATTCCGAAGAATTATCTGGCAACGATTTTTTTTTAGAAATTGGTGATCTGGCAACCTTCGTGTACAGTCGCTCAAAAATATATCCGAACACTATGGTTGATTACAGAATTCAGAAAAAATATCTGGCAAAGATTTTTTTTTTTAGAAATTAGTGATCTGGCAACCTTCGTGTACAGTCGCTCAAAAAATATCCGAACAATATGGATGATTACAAAATTCAGAAAAAATATCTCGCAACGTTTTTTTTTTAGAAATTAGTGATCTGGCAACCTTCGTGTACAGTCGCTCAAAAATATATCCGAACACTATGATTGATTACAGATTTCAGAAAAAAAATCTGGCAACTTTTTTTTAGAGATTAGTGATCTGGCAAAAAATATCTGCTGAAAAAATATCCGAACATACTATAGTTGATTACAGAATTCGGAAGAAATATCTGGCAACGATTTATTTTTAGAAATTGGTGATCTGGCAACCTTCGTGTATAGTCGCTCAAAAAAATATCCGAACACATCGGTTGATTACAGAATTCAGAAAAACTATCTGGCAATGATTTTTTTTTAGAAATTAGTGATCTGGCCACCTTCGTGTACAGTCACTCAAAAAAATATCCGAACAATATGGCTGATTACAAAATTCAGAAAAAATATCTGGCAACGATTTTTTTTTTAGAAATTATTGATCTGGCAACTTTCGTGTACAGTCGATCACTAAAATATCCGAACACTATGGTTGATTACAGAATTCGGAAGAAATATCTGGGAACGTTTTTTTTTTAGAAATTGTTGATCTGGCAACCTTCGTGCACAGTCGCTCAAAAAAATATCCGAACAATATGGCTGATTACAAAATTAAAAAAAAATATCTGGCAACGATTTTTTTTTAGAAATTAGTGATCTGGCAACCTTCGTGTACAGTCGATCAAAAAAATCCGAACACTATGGTTGATTACAGAATTCGGAATAAATATCTGGCAAGGGTTTTTTTTTTTTTTTTTTTTAGAAATTGGTGATCTGGCTCTGGCAACCTTTGTGTACAGTCGCTCAAAAAAATATCCGAACACTATGGTTGATTACAGAATTCGGAAGAAATATCTGGCAAGGTTTTTTTTTTTTGGAAATTAGTGATCTGGCAACCTTTGCGTACAGTCGATCAAAAAAATATCCGAACACTATGGTTGATTACAGAATTCGGAAGAAATATCTGGCAACGATTTTTTTTAGAAATTGTGATCTGGCAACCTTCGTGTACATTCGCTCAAAAAATATCCGAACACAATGGTTGATTACAGAATTCAGAAAAAATATCTGGCAACGATTTTTTTTAAATTGGTGATCTGGTAACCTTCGTGTACAGTCGCTCAAAAAAATATCCGAACAATATGGCTGATTACAAAATTCAGAAAAAAATATCTGGGAATGATTTTTTTTTAGAAATTAGTGATCTGGCAACCTTCGTGTACAGTTGATCAAAAAAATATCCGAACACTATGGTTGATTACAGAATTCGGAAGAAATATCTGGCAACGATTTTTTTAGAGTTTAGTGATCTGGCAACCTTCGTGTACATTCGCTCAAAAAAATCCGAACACAACGGTTGATTACAGAATTCAGAAAAAATATCTGGCAATGAATTTTTTTAGAAATTAGTGATCTGGCCACCTTCGTGTACAGTCGGTCAAAAAAAAAAAATCCGAACAATATGGCTACAAAATTCAGGGAAAAATATCTGGCAACGATTTTTTTAGATTAGTGATCTGGCAACCTTCGTGTACAGTCGCTCAAAAAAAATCTGAACACTATGGATGATTACAGAATTCGGAAGAAATATCTGGCAAAGATTTCTTTTTTAGAAATTAGTGATCTGGCAACCTTCGTGTACAGTCGCTCAAAAAAAAATATCCGAACAATATGACTGATTACAAAATTCAGAAAAAATATCTGTCAACGATTTTTGTTTTAGAAATTAGTGATCTGGCAACCTTTGTGTACAGTCGCTCAAAAAAATATCCGAACACTATGGCTGATTACAGAATTCAGAAAAAATATCTGTCAACGATTTTTTTAGAAATTAGTGATCTGGCAACCTTTGTGTGCAGTCGCTTAAAAAATATCCGAACACTATGGCTGATTACAGAATTCAGAAAAATTAACTGTCAACGTTTTTTTTAGAAATTAATGATATGACAATCTTCGTGTACAATCGCTCAAAAGAGACATTTAGCCCATGGTGTACAAAAAAAGTGCCGCTCAGAGATAAAACAACCCAACGTTAAAGAACACGCTGGATGGCCTTGACGGGAGGATACCATCTGTCTCCCAACATTTCTTCCAGTGGGTCCCCTTTCCCAACTTCCGGGGTCCTTGGGACCTGGCCATTTTTTTTAATAATAATAATAATCTTTATTCATATTTATGTTAGTTATACAAAAGTTTGAACAAATGACTCGCAAAGCATCTGCTTATCTGCAGGAGAGAAGAATAATAATGTTACATGAAAATACATAAGATATAGTTTAAATTTATTTATTTAATGTTATTTTGTGATGGGATTCCCTTTTGCAGACTTTCCCAATTAGATAATTTGCAACTCCTCTGTTCTCTCTCTTTCATTCAAAAATAGTAAGGATAATATTAGAAAATTTTTTTTCTTTTTCTTTTTTTGATTATTTATTTATTTATTTTACCTTTGTTTTTAAAGAGGATTTCCCCTCTTTTCTATCTTTTTTTATTTTTTATATTGATTATATATTTTTTTTGTTTTTTATTTATTTATAATTTTTTTATAAAGATTTTGCTCTATTTTTTCTGTTTTTTTTCCATTTTCATTTTGTGCTTTTTTTCTTCTTTTTTTTACATTAAATTCCAGTAATGTGTCCTCTTCAGGAAATCCAAAATCAATGTATATGCTTTCAATCTTATATTTTCCAGTGGATGGTTTAATATTAGATTCAATCTTAGCTCCCCCAGACCAATATTGATAAGTTTATTAAAATATTCCTGTTTATATAGTTCATATTTTGTGCAATTTAAAAGAATATGTGTTGTGTTTTCAGGAAGATTACATAATGTGCAGTTAGGTGAATTTATATTATGTATTTTAAATTTTGTGCTGTTTAACATTATTTTATCGGTTCTTAAAATATAAATAATTTTTGATTCTTGTCTAATAAAAGGAAGTTTTTGAATTTTGTTGATATAGTTGGATAAGTGATATCTGAAAGAAGGTTTTAAGATGGATTCAATTTGGAAAAAATTATCTGTTAAAGTATATTCTAGTTTTTTTAATTCAGTTTTTGCTGTATAAAAAAAAGAAAATGTTGGAGAAATATCAACCAGTTTGTGAGCCTCTTTGGTTATATGGTCCACAAAGTTATTTTCTAAAATATTTGAATGTGAAGGAACCCATTGTATTGTTATACTATTCTTTAATTTTTTATTTTCTTCATTTAGAATTAAAAACTTTGTAATGTAGTAATTATAATTAGATTTATTTGGTTGTTGAGTTAGAATTTGAATTGCTCCTATGGAGTCCGCAAATATTACAATATGTCTATTATACAATATGACATTAATTAAGGTCCATTTTAATGCCTCAATGATTGCAAATAGTTCGGCTTGAACAATAGTGGCATGATTTGCCTGTTTAAAAGTATAATGTAATTTAAAACTTGGAATGTATATCGCAGAGGTGACAGAGTATGTTTTGCTAAAAACTGAACCATCTGTAAAAATTTCTAAAAAAATTTTTTAGGAGTCTTGCTTAAATGTATAAAAAATTTTTTCAATGGTATCCTCAGAAAAGTCGGATTTTTTAAAAAGTGTAGGAATTTCTAGTTTACAGTCTGGAGTATCTCCTTTAAGATTTAGAGAGAAAATTTTTTTTAAATAATTAAAAGAGTTAATATCTTGTTTTATTATTTTATAATATGGACTTCTTTTAAAATTAGTATAAAATGGATGCGAAGGTAGTTTAAAATGTAATTTGAAATAATAATTAATTAATAGAATATTTTTCCTAATTTCGAAGGGAGGGTTAACAGTTTCAGCTATTGCAGCCAAATTAGGACAAAATTTGGGCACTCCCAAAGCAATTTTGATACATTGGTATTGTAGACTGTTTAATTTTTGTAAGATTCTATAATTGATTTTTTGAATAAATTCAAAAGCATATTCTATTTTTGCACGATTTAGATTTTTATATAAAGTAAGTAAATGAGTTTGGGGAGTGCCCTCTTTTTTGAAGGCAAAAAATTTTAAACAGTTTAATAATTTATAACCAGAAGCTAGTGCTTTTTCCAAATGTTGATTTCAAGAAAGTTTACTATCTAGCTGAAAGCCGAGTAGTTTACAGCTAAATTTCATTTTTATATTTAAGGACAAAATTTGGATTAAAAAAATTTGATTTGAAAAAAGGTATGCAAAAAGATTTTTTAAAATTAATTTCTAACTGCCAGTCATTACAGAATTTTATTATTTTTTCTAGTTGTTTTTGAATTTTGGATTGTAAATCATATACATTTTTGCCCAATACCAAAAGGTGAGGTCATCTGCATATGTTGTAAAAATGATATCTTTATTAAAAATATTTTTTATGTCTGATAAATATATATTGAATAACAATGGAGATAGTGTAGATCCTTGAGAAAGGCCTTGGGTAATTTTATAATTTTTTGATAAATCTTTACATTTATAAATCTATTATTAAGGTAATTTTCTAATAATAAAATGGAGTTTGTATAGATATAGTTTAAAGCAATGTCATCGAATTATGTGAATTTCAGTGGAATCTCCATTGTGGTGGTTCCAATTTTTATTTTAAATTTAGTGCCTAGAAGAAAATTTTCAGTCTTATTTTTGATTTCTTTAAAATTGTTTAATAAAATAATTTCCCTTGGCAGTTGATTGAACACGTAAGGTATTGTATATGCCTTTGTACATTTCCCGTAATTGTTTAATATTTTTGGAAGTTGGAAATAATTTTTGGATTGTAACCTTGTATTTTTCCCACGAGAGATTTTAGATTTAAATTAATTATCAAAAAAATATTTTAAAGTGATGCTGTATTTTAAAGGTTGTGAAAAGAGAGTATGCCTAGATAATTTAGTCTTTCTTCGCTATGATAAAATAAATTTCTTAAGTTGTATGGGATTATATTTTTAGCAATGGATGATTGAAGAGTTTATATTTTCTTCATATTTGTGAGGTTAGTTGAGCCGTATATTGTCAGACCATAAGTCAATATAGATTCACAGATAGCTTTGTAAACCAAAATACATGTATGTGTGCTTGCAACAAATTGTAGTTTATAAAGTTTAGATGCACATAGACGCAATTTCCCTGCTAACTTTTGAATATGTGTATTCCATCGGAAGGTTGTGTCCATGTAAAGTCCAAGATATTTATGGCTCTCAACACGCTCAATAACATTACAGTCGCAGCAGTCAGGACATCAATTGTGAGTATATAAGGGTGTTGTGAGGACATAATGTTGTGAGGACACAAGGGTTCGTGGTTTTTAATTGCATAAGATGAGAGATCATAGTATCCTTGTGAATGAAAGCTCATCCATTTGGTTTTTTCTGAATTTATGTAAATACGATTAATGTGAGACCAGTTAATAATTTTGTTAAAATCGTCCTGTGTATCTCGGACTGCGTCTCCTATATTGTGATTCACCTTAACCAAGGCGGTGTCATCAGCATATATATAAAGAGAGCCCTTCAGTTTAAGGTTAGCTATATCATTAATATAAATAATGAATAAAAGCGGACCTAAAATTGAACCTTGTGGAACACCAGTGTACACTGTTCTGTTCTCACTAAAAACGCCATTAATTTTGGTAACATGCACTCTGTTTTTTAAATAATTTTCAAACCATTTAAGGGTAATACCTCGGACACCATAAATATACAATTTTTGAAGCAAAATATCGTGATCCAACATATCAAATGCCTTACGAAAGTCCAGAAAGATAGCTGCTGCTTTTTTTCCGTTGTTTAAAGTTCCATTAATGACGTCAGAAAACTCCGTTAAAGGAAACCGTATCGCTTTTCACTAATAATGTTATGTTGTTTCAAGAAATTGGCTAGAACATTAGCTATATATCTTTCAAGTATTTTGTGAAGAACGGGTAAGATGGCAATGAACCTATAGTTAATGATATCGGATTTAGTTCCTCTTTTGTAAATTGGCCTTAAAAGAGCAATTTTGAGTTTATTAGGGATGTTTCCTGTAGATATGCTTTCATTGATTGAGTTTCTCACGAGATCAGCTAAGGAGATTTTGCATGCCTTAATGTGCTTTACGTGTACCTGATCGCATCCACGTGATTTTCTTTCATTTAAGTCACTTAGAATTTTGAAAGTTTCTTGTTTTGAGATGGGAGGAATAAAAATTGAGGGGACAGAAGGTTGGATATGTTTAGGAACTGTTGAGAGATTCTGTATACGGTAATTCATTGTTCATTGTGTGCAAAAAAGTGTAGCTCAGAAGTTGAGCGTCAGTTTTTTTGCGCACCATGGGCTAAATTGTCAGGTCACATGGACCCCGAAGGCTCAGAGAAGGTTGGGGGAGGGGACCCACTGGAATAGCTGTTGGGAGACAGATGGTAGCCTCCCGTCAAGGCCATCCAGCGTGTTCTTTAATGTTGGGTTGTTTTACCTCTGAGCGGCACTTTTTTGCACACCATGGGCTAAATGGCCAGGTCACATGGACCCCGAAGGCTCAGAGAAGGTTGGGGGAGGGGACCCACTGGAACAGCTGTTGGGAGACAGATGGTAGCCTCCCGTCAAAGCCATCCAGCGTGTTCTTTAACGTGCACATGGTATGGCTCTCCCACACAAGGGGGCACGGCTTAACGTCCCATCCGACGGACGGCGGTTGGATATGTTTAGGAACTGTTGAGAGATTCTGTATACGGTAACTCATTGTTCATTGTGTGCAAAAAAGTGTAGTTCAGAAGTTGAGCGTCAATTTTTTTTGCACACCATGGGCTAAATTGTCAGGTCACATGGACCCCGAAGGCTCAGAGAAGGTTGGGGGAGGGGACCCACTGGAACAGCTGTTGGGAGACAGATGGTAGCCTCCCGTCAAGGCCATCCAGCGTGTTCTTTAATGTTGGGTTGTTTTACCTCTGAGCGGCACTTTTTTGCACACCATGGGCTAAATGGCCACGTCACATGGACCCCGAAGGCTCAGAGAAGGTTGGGGGAGGGAACCCACTGGAACAGCTGTTGGGAGACAGATGGTAGCCTCCCGTCAAAGCCATCCAGCGTGTTGTTTAACGTGCACATGGTATGGCTCTCCCACACAAGGGGGCACGGCTTAACGTCCCATCCGACGGACGGCGGTTGGATATGTTTAGGAACTGTTGAGAGATTCTGTATACGGTAACTCATTGTTCATTGTGTGCAAAAAAGTGTAGCTCAGAAGTTGAGCGTCACTTTTTTTGCACACCATGGGCTAAATTGTCAGGTCACATGGACCCCGAAGGCTCAGAGAAGGTTGGGGGAGGGGACCCACTGGAACAGCTGTTGGGAGACAGATGGTAGCCTCCCGTCAAGGCCATCCAGCGTGTTCTTTAATGTTGGGTTGTTTTACCTCTGAGCGGCACTTTTTTGCACACCATGGGCTAAATGGCCAGGTCACATGGACCCCGAAGGCTCAGAGAAGGTTGGGGGAGGGGACCCACTGGAACAGCTGTTGGGAGACAGATGGTAGCCTCCCGTCAAGGCCATCCAGAGTGTTCTTTAATGTTGGGTTGTTTCACCTCTGAGCGGCACTTTTTTGCACACCATGGGCTAAATGGCCACGTCACATGGACCCCGAAGGCTCAGAGAAGGTTGGGGGAGGGGACCCACTGGAACAGCTGTTGGGAGACAGATGGTAGCCTCCCGTCAAAGCCATCCAGCGTGTTCTTTAACGTGCACATGGTATGGCTCTCCCACACAAGGGGGCACGGCTTAACGTCCCATCCGACGGACGGCGGTTGGATATGTTTAGGAACTGTTGAGAGATTCTGTATACGGTAACTCATTGTTCATTGTGTGCAAAAAAGTGTAGTTCAGAAGTTGAGCGTCACTTTTTTTGCACACCATGGGCTAAATTGTCAGGTCACATGGACCCCGAAGGCTCAGAGAAGGTTGGGGGAAGGGACCCACTGGAACAGCTGTTGGGAGACAGATGGTAGCCTCCCGTCAAGGCCATCCAGCGTGTTCTTTAATGTTGGGTTGTTTCACCTCTGAGCGGCACTTTTTTGCACACCATGGGCTAAATGGCCAGGTCACATGGACCCCGAAGGCTCAGAGAAGGTTGGGGGAGCGGACCCACTGGAACAGCTGTTGGGAGACAGATGGTAGCCTCCCGTCAAGGCCATCTAGCGTGTTCTTTAATGTTGGGTTGTTTCACCTCTGAGCGGCACTTTTTTGCACACCATGGGCTAAATGGCCACGTCACATGGACCCCGAAGGCTCAGAGAAGGTTGGGGGAGGGGACCCACTGGAACAGCTGTTGGGAGACAGATGGTAGCCTCCCGTCAAAGCCATCCAGCGTGTTCTTTAACGTGCACATGGTATTGCTCTCCCACACAAGGGGGCACGGCTTAACGTCCCATCCGACGGACGGCGGTTGGATATGTTTAGGAACTGTTGAGAGATTCTGTATACGGTAACTCATTGTTCATTGTGTGCAAAAAAGTGTAGTTCAGAAGTTGAGCGTCACTTTTTTTGCACACCATGGGCTAAATTGTCAGGTCACATGGACCCCGAAGGCTCAGAGAAGGTTGGGGGAGGGGACCCACTGGAACAGCTGTTGGGAGACAGATGGTAGCCTCCCGTCAAGGCCATCCAGTGTGTTCTTTAACGTGCACAGGGTATGGCTCTCCCGCACACGGGGCCACGACTTAACGTCCAACCGACGGACGGCGGCCTTTCCAAGCCCATCGGTGCTCCCTACTGATCGTGAGCAGGGCAGGGAATTTTGCGGAGATAAATCTCAACGCTGATCCAGCTGGGACTCGAACCTGGGAACTACAGATTGCGAGCCTGGTGCGCTACCGACTGAGCTACCCTCGCCAACAGGTCACAAGAACTCCGAAGGTTCACAGAAGGTTGGGAGAGGGGACCCATTGGAACAGCTGTTAGGAGACAGATGGTAGCCTCCCGCCAAGGATATCCAGTGTATTCCTTAACGCTGGATTGTTTTATCTCAGAGTTGCACTTTTTTTGCAGACTATGGGCGAAATGGCCAAGTCACAAGGACTCCGAAGGCTCAGAGAAGATTGAGGGAGGGGACACACTGGAACAGCTGTTGGGAGACAGATGGTAGCCTTGCGCCAAGGACATCCAGTGTGTTCCTTAACGTTGGATTAACTTATCTCTGAGCGGCACTTTTTTTGCACACCATGGGCTAAATGGCCAGGTCACAAGGACCCCGAAAGCTCAGAGAAGGTTGGGGGAGAGGACCCACTGGGACAGCTGTTGGGAGACAGATGGTAGCCTCCAGTCAAGGCCATCCAGCGTGTTCTTTAATGTTGGGTTGTTTTATCTCTGAGTGGCACTTTTTTGCACACCATGGGCTAAATGGCCACGTCACAAGGACTCCGAAGGCTCAGAGAAGGTTGGGGGAGGGGACCCACTACAACAGCTGTTCGGAGAGAGATGGTAGCTTCCCGTCAAGGCCATCCAGTGTGTTCCTTAATGTTGGATTGTTTTACCTCTGAGTGGCACTTTTTTGCACACCATGGGCTAAATTGCCAAGTCACAAGGACCCCGAAGGCTCAGAGATGCTTTGGGGGAGGGGACCCACTGGAACACCTGTTGGGAGACAGATGGTAGCCTCCCGTCAAGGACATCCAGTGTGTTCCTTAATGTTGGATTGTTTTATCTCTGAGTGGCACTTTTTGGCTAAATGGCCAGGTCACAAGGACCCCGAAGGCTCAGAGAAGTTTGGGGGAAGGGACCCACTGGAACAGCTGTTGGAAGACAGATGGTAGCCTCCAGTCAAGGCCATCCAGTGTTCTCTTTAATGTTGGGTTGTGTTACCTCTGAGTGGCACTTTTTTGCACACCAAGGCTAAATGGCCAAATCACAAGGACCCCGAAGGCCCAGACAAGTTTGGGGGAGGGGACCCACTGGAACAGCTGTTGGGAGACAGGTGGTAGCCTCCCGCCAAGGCCATCCTGCGTGTTCTTTAACGTGCACATGGTATGGCTCTCCCACACAAGGAGGCACGGCTTAACGTCCCATCCGACGGACGGCGGTTGGATATGTTTAGGAACTGTTGAGAGATTCTGTATATGGTAACTCATTATTCATTGTGTGCAAAAAAGTGTAGCTCAGAAGTTGAGCGTCACTTTTTTTGCACACCATGGGCTAAATTGTCAGGTCACATGGACCCCGAAGGCTCAGAGAAGGTTGGGGGAGGGGACCCACTGGAACAGCTGTTGGGAGACAGATGGTAGCCTCCCGTCAAGGCCATCCAGTGTGTTCTTTAACGTGCACAGGGTATGGCTCTCCCGCACACGGGGCCACGACTTAACGTCCAACCGACGGACGGCGGCCTTTCCAAGCCCATCGGTGCTCCCTACTGAACGTGAGCAGGGCAGGGAATTTTGCGGAGATAAATCTCAACGCTGATCCAGCTGGGACTCGAACCTGGGAACTACAGATTACGAGCCTGGTGCGCTACCGACTGAGCTACCCTCGCCACCAGGTCACAAGAACTCCGAAGGTTCATAGAAGGTTGGGAGAGGGGACCCATTGGAACAGCTGTTAGGAGACAGATGGTAGCCTCCCGCCAAGGATATCCTGTGTGTTCCTTAACGCTGGATTGTTTTATCTCTGAGTTGCGGACGGCGGCTTTTCAAGCCCATCGGTGTCCCTTACTGACCTTGGGCAGGAGGGGGGAAATTTGCGGAGATAAATCTCAACGCTGACCGAGCTGCGTTGCCCCAGGTCACAAGCTGGGACTCGAACCTGGGAACTACAGATTACGAGTCTGGTACGTTACCGACTGAGCCACCCCCGCCCCGAAAGTCTCAGAAGATAAATTTCATCGCTGTCCGGCAGGAACTCGAAAATACAGAGGGGGCGGGGGGTGCCAGGTCACAAGCACCCCGAAGGCTCAGAGAAGGTTGGGGGAGGGGACCCACTGGAACAGCTGTTGGGAGACAGATGGTAGCCTCCCGTCAACGTCATCCAGCGTGTTCTTTAATGTTGTGTTGTTTTACCTCTGAGCGGCATTTAGCTAATCGAAATGGATGGATTTCTTCTATGAAACCTCCGATTAGCCTGTAGTGCCGTATTTGGCGAGGGCAGGCATCACATAATTATAGAGAGTCTTAGGGTACCTTTGCGAAGTTGGGGTCTGTTCGGATATTTTTTTTGAGCGACTATATGTGTCTGTGTCAACCATAACTGACCGGTGAAATTGTGTAAGAAGTTTCAAATTTTCACAGAATGTTGCCGGTAGCTTCCGGGTGGCAGTGAAAAATTTCAAGTCCAAATTTACTATGCTACTCCTACGGGTAAAAAAACAGATCACTGTCAAATTTATCGTTGCCATTTACTGCTCCTTAATTATCTCCCCCCCTCGATAGGGAACCACCTTGTTGTTGTTGTGGTGGTGGTGTTGGGGGTGGGGGTGGGCTTAGGTGCCTTTGTGAAGTTGGGGTCCCGACTCGATTGGAATCTCTGACGTGTCGTCGAAGGTTTCATCCCCGATTGGGCCCTGTAGTTGAAGGCCTTGCTGACCGGAAATGGGGCCCCTGGGTGAAGCGAGCTGATCGACGCAGCCTCTGCGAAATTGAGGGTCCCAGCTGGTTGGTAATGCTGGGGTGCCATGGGTAGACGCAGCCCCGATGGAAAGGACGAAGTCGAGGGTCATGCAGAACGGGAGTGGGGTCGCCAATTAGGTGAGGGTCATCGGTGGAAAAGCCAACTTAGAGGCTCCACCACGGGAGCTTCTTTCAGTATAAAAAGTTAGGAATGCAGTATTTTAAGATTGGCATTCTAAATTCAAAATTTACCATCAAAGTTCAGTTCCTGGTAATGTTCGGCAAATTGTATTTGAATGAAATTTTCACTGATATGTTTGGCTTTTATGTTTAGTAACCGCTCAAAATTCAAAAAGGTTTCTCACTAGGGGGCGGGGTGGCTCAGTCGGTAGCGCGCCAGGCTCGTAATCTGTAGTTCCCAGGTTCGAGTCCCAACTGGGTCAGCGTTGAGATTTATCTCCGCAAAACTCCCCGCCATGCCCACGGTCAGTAGGGGACACCGATGGGCTTGGAAAGTCGCCGTCCGTCGGATGGGACGTTAAGCCGTGTGCGTGAGAGCCATACACTGTGCAGGTTAAAGAACACGCTGGATGGCTTTGACGGGAGGCTACCATCTGTCTCGTAAACAGCTGTTCCAATGGGTGTCATCCTCCAACCTTATCTGAGCCTTCGGGGTCCTTCTGACCTGCCATTTAGTCCATGGTGTGAAAAAAAAGTGTCGCTCAGAGGTATAACAACCCAACGTTAAAGAACACGCAGGATGGCCTTGACGGAAGGTTACCACCTGTCTCCCAACAGCTGTTCCAGTGGGTCTTCTCTCCCAAACGTCTCTGAGCCTTCAAGGTCCTTGTGACCTGGCCATTTAGCCCATGGTGTTCAAAAAAGTGCCGTTCAGAGGTAAAACAACCCAACATTAAAGAACACACTGGATGGCCTTGACGGGAGGCTACCATCTGTCTCCCAACAGCTGTTCCAGTGGGTCTCCTCCCCCAACCTTATCTGAGCCTTCGGGATCCTTGTGACCTGGCCATTTAGCCCATTGCGTGCAAAAAAGTGCCGCTCAGAGGTAAAACAACCCAAAATCAAGTTGGGTTTTATATGTAAGTTACTCTTCATATAGCATGCAATTATAACTAATCAAGTTGTTGCTGAGTTATTATTTATCTGTAACAATAAACATTTTCCCGATTGCCACAAGGGGGCGCCACAAAAGAACTGAGAATATTTCTAGTGTAAATTGGCAACACTGTTTAAAAAAGCGCGCGAGTCTACGCATCGTTTCCCTTCGTGCGATTTCTCGGAGGCACAGAAATCGTTTTCACTGAGGCATCTTCTCAGGCGTCTGTTGAACGCATTTTTGTAATTTCCTTTCAATTTTTTTTTTTACTTTACGCTTTATTTTTTATAAACTTTTGCGCGGGACTTAGTAAAAAGTTGTTGGGTTATTTTACCTCTGAGCGGCACTTTTTTCCACATCATGGGCTAAATGGTCAGGTCACATGGACCCCGAAGGCTCAGAGAATGTTGGGGCAGGGGACCCATTGGAACAGATGTTGGGAGACAGGTGGTAGCCTCCCGTCAAGGCCATCCAGCGTGTTCTTTAACGTTGGATTGTTTCACCTCTGAGTGGCACTTTCTTTGCATACCATGGGCTACATGGCCAGGTCACATGGACCCCGAAGGCTCAGAGAAGGTTGGGGGAGGGGACCCACTGGAACAGCTGTTGGGAGAGAGATGGTAGCTTCCCGTTAAGGCCATCCAGCGTGTCCTTTAACGTTGGGTTGTTTTATCTCTGAACGGCACTTTTTTGCACGCAATGGGCTAAATGACCTGGTCACAAGGACCCCGAAGGCTCAGAGAAGGTTGGGGGAGGAGACCCACTGGAACAGATGTTGGAGGACATATGGTAGCCTCCAGTCAAGGCCATCCATCGTGTTCTTTAACGTTGGATTGTTTTACTTTTGAGAGGAACTTTTTGCACACAATGGGCTAAATGGCCAGGTCACAAGGATCCCGAAGGCTCAGAGAAGGTTAGGGGAGGGGACTCACTGGAACAGCTGTTAGGAGACAGATGGTAGCCTCCCGTCAATACCATCCAGTGTGCACAGGGCACCAGTGTGTTGCAGTGTGTTATTTGTGTTGTTCAGGCATCCAGTGTGTTCTTTAACGTGCACAGGGACCTGTGCACGTTAAAGAACACACTGGATGGCAATAAGATAGAATTAAGAACACACTGGATGAACACACTGGAAAGAAATTTACAATGGCAACATTACTTTGCCATCTTATGCCCAGGGGGTGCCATCTTATCCCCAGGTATAGCGGAATTGATGATAATCGTGATACGATGATAACTGTTGTCGATGGTGATTAATAATGGGGTGGTGACAGTGATGATGATAGCGGCGATGCTGACGATTACAATGCATCATGTGGTGAAGTGGATGATGATGATGATGATGACACTGGTGATGATAGGGGCGCTGATTATTATAATAAAAAAGATGGTGATGATTACAATGGTTCATATGGTGAAGTGAATGATGAGAACGTGTGTGAGCGATGTCGATGATTAGATGATTTTAATAACGATGTCGATGATGACCATGTGAGCAATGATAGCGAAGGTGATGTTAACGACAGAGTGATGTTCACGTCGAGAGTTGTGACGTCATGCCAAGCGGTTCTGTTTTGATCCCGAATGAGATTTCGATCTGACGGAATTTGAGAAATGTTAGAGTGACAAGATTGGCCTCTCGCAACCACAGACACGCTTCATTTATATTTTGTAGGGAAATGGAAGAATTTTTGAAAGACATTTATTCTTTCTTTCTCAACTTACGATCCACGGGGCTGCCTACGGAGAGAATATGTACAGTCGCTCAAAAAGATATCCGAACACTATGGTTGATTACGGAATTCAGAAAAAATATCTGACAACGATTTTTTTTTTTAGAAATTAGTGATCTGCCAACCTTCGTCCCAACACTATGGTTGATTACAGAATTAAAAAATAATATGTGCTAACGATTATTTTCGAAATAAGTGATCTGGCAACCTTCGTGTGGCACATTATGGTTGATTATGGAATTTAGAAAAAGAATCTGGCAACGATTTTTTTTTCGAAATTAGTGAAAGAACTGCAGGAATGCCCTTAATCAATACCCTACTAGTCCTAATAGAAAGCATTACAGAGACCTTAATAAACTTGTAAAGGATCAGTTAGCTGCTGATAAAAATTTTTGGCTTGATGGTTTGGCTGACAAAGCCGAGGAAGCAGTTAGACAGCACAACAGCAGAGAGCTGTACCAGATAGTTAATGTTTTGTGTGGTAGAAAACGGACAGGCATACAAGGATTGAAGGATAAACAAGGTAAGGTTATAGAAGGTGAGGATTCTGTCATGGCTAGGTGGGCTGAGCATTTCAGTGATGTTCTAAACAATGTAGTTAGTTCTACTCCCATTGTTTGCAATGATGATAGATGCATTGGTGGCTTTAATGTTGGCCCTATAACACAATCTGAAGTTAGTTTGGCTGTTTCTAAACTTAAACTTCATAAATCCCCAGGGGTAGATGAAATTACTACGGAAATGCTTAGAGCTGGGAATGTTTCGGTTACCACTTGGATGACTGAAATTCTGAATCTCTTTTATGATAAAGGCATGGTTCCTAAGGATTTTACCAGAGCTATTGTTATCCCTATTTTCAAAAAAGGTGATCGCAGTTCTTGTGATAACTATAGGGGTATCAGCCTACTCTCTGTTCCAGGTAAAGTTCTTTGCATGATTGTGCTTAATAGAATTAAGAATCTGGTTGACAGGCAATTGCGTGATGAGCAATGTGGATTCAGAAGTGGTAGGGGATGTGTAGATCAGATATTTTCACTTAGGCAGATTCTTGAGAAATGTTTAGAGTTTCAGAAACCTTTGGTTGCTAGCTTTGTTGATTTCAAAAAGGCTTTCGACTCTGTTGATCGTCATAATTTGTGGTTGATTGTGAGATCATATGGTATACCAGACAAGTTAGTTAACATTATGAAAGCTCTCTATAATAACACTGAGTCGTGTGTGAGAGTTGGTAAGTCTTGTAGCAATTGGTTTAGCATTACTTCTGGTGTTCGACAAGGGTGCATTTTGTCTCCTTTTCTCTTTAGCTTGGTTATTGATTATGTTATGCGAAATTCACTTCAAGGGAAAGATTTTGGCCTTAAATGGGCTGGAGATAGGAAAATTTCTGATTTAGATTATGCTGATGATTTAGCCCTTCTGGCAAATGATATTGATGAGATGAACTCTTTCATTCGAGCCGTTGATGAGACTGGTAGTAGAGTAGGTTTGGTTATAAACAGAGAGAAAACTAAAGTGATGAAAATTGGTCAGGCAGGCTGTGATTCAGTTAATCTGAATGGTTGCAGTCTTGAGCAGGTGTCACAGTTTAATTATCTTGGGAGCTATGTAACAGATAATGGTGATGTGCGGCATGAGATTAACAGACGAATAGGGATTGCTGCTGGGACTTTTAAGAAACTATGGAGAGTGTGGAGAAATAGGCGTATACACCTAAAGACTAAAATTAGACTGTATAATAGTTTGGTTCTTTCTAGGGTTAGTTATGGTAGTGAAACTTGGACACTTTGTAAACAAGATAACAGGAAACTAGATGCTTTTGATTCCAGATGCTTACGCAGTATCTTGGGCATTAGGTGGTTCAACTTTGTAACTAATGATGAGGTTAGGCAAAGGAGTTTGCAACCTCCTTTAAGCAGCATATTGTGCAGAGAGAGACTCCGTTGGTTTGGCCATGTTGCCCGTATGAATAATTATAGATTGGCGAATAGGGTTATGAACAGTGTGCCTAAAGGCCTCAGAAAGAAGGGGAGACCTAGGATGCGGTGGGCAGACAATGTCAAACTGGACCTTGTTAGAATTGGTGTGCAGTGGCCAGATGCAGTAGATGTAGCTCAGGATAGACTTGCTTGGAGAACTAAATTGCACGGTCTGGTTGGACCTCCGTAGCCCATGGCTGCTTGAGGATGATGATGATGATGATGATGATCTGGCAATCTTCGTATACGTACACGAAGTTAATTACAGAATTCAGAAAAAATATATGGCAACGATTTTTTTTAGAAATTAGTGATATGGCAACCTTCGTTCGCACACTATAGTTCATTACGAAATTCAATACAGAATTTAGAAAAAAATATCTGGCAACGATTTTTTTCTAGAAATTTGTGATCTGCCAACCTTCGTCCGAACACCATGGTTGATTACAGAATTTTAAAAAAATATGTGGTAACGATTATTTTAGAAATAAGTGATCTGGCAACTTTCGTGTAGAACACTATGGTTGATTATGGAATTTAGAAAAATCATCTGGCAATGATTTTTTTTTTCGAAATTAGTGATCTGGCAACCTTCGTCCGAACACTATGGCTGATTATGGAATTCAGAAAAAAATATCTTGGAAAGATTTTTTTTAAAAATTAGTGATCTGGCAACCTTCGTGTAGAACACTATAGTTGATTATGGTATTTAGAAAAAGCATCTGGCAATGATTTTTTTAAATTAGTGATCTGGCAACCTTCGTGTAGAACACTATGGCTGATTACGGAATTCAGAAAAAACTATCTGGCAAAGATTCTTTTTTTAGAAATTTGTGATCTGGCAACTTTCGTGTAGAACACTATGGTTGATTACAGAATTCAGAAAAAAATAATCTGGAAACGATTATTTCAGAAATTAGTGTTCTGGCAACCTTCGTGTCACGTGACACGCCAGATCACTAATTTCTAAAAAAAACGTTGCCAGATGTTATTTCTGAATTCCGTAATCAACCACAGTGTTCGGATACATTTTTGAGCGACTGTACACAGATATCTTTCATTGTTATAGATTTAGACAGATTTGCGAAATCCTTGAAGCTGTTACGATTCACTCTCCAAAGAACGCATCGAATTGAAAAAAAGATTTTTTTTATTATCCAATTCTCAGCTCACTTCGTTAGTGCAAAAGGAACTCGAAATTCTAATTAGGGGGTTGCCGGGATTGTGGATGAAATCCAGACGTCACGTGTGACGCGCAAGCAGATGGGACTGCTGGTGAGCAGATCGATGACGTCAGCGCGCAGAGCGTGCCACGCGGTGCCGATTTAAAAGAGGCACCGCTGGGTGTTGCCAAAACGAAGACGTCATGGGAACGAAAACATCTTGGAAATATCGCAGCCTCCCTACAACACTGATTCCAAAATTTTAGGGCAGCGATTCTGAAACTGGGGGGTCGCGTTCTTCAGGGGAGAGTCGTGAGCAGTTTCGAATGGGGTAGTCAAGCTCTCATAGTTTTATATTTGCTACAATTTTTTTGCGAAATACGCAGCTTCTACATTATAGGAAAAGGGTCGCATAAATTCATTACAATTCCAGAGTGTCGCATAAATTTATAACAAATCTAGAGGGTCGCATAAATTTTTTATTATTCTAGAGGTTTGCATAAATCTATTACAATTTTAGAGCGTCGCATATATTTATTACAATCCTAGAGGGTCGCATAAATTTATAACAAATCTAGAGGGTCGCATAAATCTATTACAATTTTAGAGGGTCGCATAAATCTATTGCAATTCCAGAGGGTCGCATAAATTTATTATAATTCTAGAGGGTCGTATAAATTGATTACAATCTTAGGGGATCAGATAAGTTTATTACAATTCTAGAGGGTCGCATATATTTATTACAATTCTAGATGGTCGCATAAATTTTTTACAATTCTAGAGGTTTGCATAAATCTATTACAATTTTAGAGGGTCGCAAATTTATTACAATCCTAGAGGGTCGCATAAATTTATTACAATCCTAGGGGATCGCATTAGTTTATTACAATTCTAGAGGGTCGCATATATTTATTACAATTCTAGAGGGTCGCATAAATTTATTACAATTCTAGAGGGTCCCATAATTTATTACAATTCTAGAGGGTCGCATATATTTATTACAATTATAGAGGGTCGAATACATTTATTACAATTCTAGTGGATCGCATTAGTTTATTACAATTTTAGAGGGTCGAATATATTTATTACAATTCTAGAGGGTCGCATAAATTTATTACAATTCTAGAGGTTTGTATAAATCTATTACAATTTTAGAGGATCGCATATATTTATTACAATCCTAGAGGGTCGCATAAATTTATTACAATCCTAGGGGATCGCATTAGTTTAATACAATTCTAGAGGGTCGCATAAATATATTACAATTCTAGAGGTTTGCATAAATCTATTACAATTTTAGAGGGTCGCATATATTTATTACAATCCTAGAGGGAAGCATAAATTTATTACAATCCTAGGGGTTCGCATTAGTTCATTACAATTCTAGAGGGTCGAATATATTTATTACAATTATGGAGGGTCGCATAAATTTATTACAATTGTAGAGGGTCGCATAAATTTATTACAATTCTAGAGGGTCTTATAAATATATTATAATTCTAGAGGGTCGAATATATTAATTACAATTCTAGAGGGTCGCATAAATTTGTTTAAATTTTGGAGGGTCGCATAAATTTATTACAATTCTAGAGGGTCGCATATATTTATTAAAATTCTAGAGGGTCGCATAAGTGTTTTACACTTATGAGGGTTTCATAAATTTATTACAATTCTAGAGGGTCGCATATATTAATTACAATTCTACAAGGTCGCATAAATATATTACAATTATGGAGGGTCGCATAAATTTATTACAATTCTAGAGGGTCGCATATATTTATTACAATTCTACAAGGTCGCATAAATATATTACAAATATGGAGGGTGGCATAAATTTATTACAATTCTAGAGGGTCGCATAAATTTATTACAATGCTAGAGGGTCGCATAAATTTATTACAATCCTAGGGGATCACATAAGTTTATTACAATTCTAGAGGGTCGCATATATTTATTACAATTCTAGAGGGTCGCATAAATTTTTTACAATTCTAGAGGTTCGAATAAATCTATTACAATTCTAGAGGGTCGCATATATTTATTACATTCCTAGAGGGTCGCATAAATTTATTACAATTCTAGGGGATCGCATTAATTTATTACAATTCTAGAGGGTCAAATATATTTATTACAATTTTAGGGAGTCGCATATATTTATTACAGTTATAGAGGGTCGCATATATTTATTACAATTCTAGAGGGTCGCATAAATTTATTACAATTCTAGAGGGTCCCATAATTTATTAGAATTCTAGAGGGTCGCATATATTTATTACAATTCTAGAGGGTCGAATATATTTATTACAATTCTAGAGGTCCCATAATTTATTACAATTCTAGAGGGTCGCATATATTTATTACAATTATAGAGGGTCGCATAAATTTATTACAATTCTAGAGGGTCGCATAAATTTTTTACAATTCTAGAGGTTCGAATAAATCTATTACAATTCTAGAGGGTCGCATATATTTATTACAATCCTAGAGGGTCGCATAAATTTATTACAATTCTAGGGGATCGCATTAGTTTATTACAATTATAGAGGGTCGCATAAATCTATTACAATTCTAGAGGGTCCCATAATTTATTACAATTCTAGCGGGTCGCATATATTTATTACAATTATAGAGGGCCGAATACATTTATTACAATTCTAGAGGGTAACATAATTTATTACAATTCTAGAGGGTCGCATATATTTATTACAATTATAGAGAGTCGCATAAGTTTATTACATTTATGGAGACAAAAATCAGAACGCCTGTAGGAAATTCAGTTCCCAAAATTAAACAGTCAGAAAAATTTATTATTTTATTTTTATCGTTCATTTATTTATTTCAACAATTACAGATAAATCACTTCCGTTTCCAGATCCCCCACCAACTTGACATCTTATCTATGAGAGAAAATATTTACATCGATATAAATATTTTACACCCCCCCCCCCCTTTGTATTTTCGAGTCCCTGCTCGGAAAGCGATGAGATTTATCTTCTCAAAACTTTCGGGGAGGGGGTGGCTCAGTCGGTAGCGCGCCAGGATTGCAATCTGCAGTTCCCAGGTTCGAGTCCCAGTTGGGTCAGCTTTGAGATTTATCTCCGCAAATTTCCTTGTCCTGCCCAAGGTCGGTAGGGGACACCGATGGGCTTGGAAAGGCCGCCGTCCGTCGGATGGGACGTTAAGCCGTGGCCCCGGGTGCGGGAGAGCCATACCCTGTGCACGTTAAAGAACACACTGGATGTCATTGACTAGAGGCTACCACCGGTTTCCCAACAGCTATTCCAGTGGTTCCCCCCTCTCCCAAACTTCTCTGAGATTTCGGGGTTCTTGTGACCTGGCCATTTAGCCCATTGTGCGCAAAAAAGGGCCTCTCAGAGGTAACACAACCCGACATTAAAGAACACGCTGGATGAACTTGACGGGAGGCCTCCTTCTGTCTCCGAACACCTCTTCCAGTGGGTCCCCTCCCCTAACCTTCTCTGAGCCTTCGGGGTCCATGTGACCTGGGTCCGCCCTGCCCACGGTCAGTAGGGGACACCGATGGGCTTGGAAAGGCCGCCGTCCGTCGGATGGGACGTTAAGCCGTGGTCCCGTGTGCGGGAGAGCCATACCCTGTGCACGTTAAAGAACACGCTGGATGGCCTTGACGGGAGACTACCATCTGTCCCCCAACAGCTGTTCCAGTGGGTCCCCTCCCCCAACCTTCTCTGAGCGTTCGGGGTCCATATGACCTGGCCATTTAGCCCATGGTGTGAAAAAAAGTGCCGCTCAGAGGTAAAACAACCCAACCCATGTGACCTGGCCATTTAGCCCATGGTGTGCAAAAAACTGCCTCTCAGAAGTAAAACAATCCAACGTTAAAGAACACACTGGATGGCCTTGACTGGAGGCTACCACCTGTCTCCCAACAACTATTCCAGTGGTTCCCCCCTCCCACAAATTTCTCTGAGCCTTCGGGGTCCTTGTGACCTGGCCATTTAGCCCATTGTGTGCAAAAAAGTGCCGCTCAGAGGTAAAGCAACCCGACATTAAAGAACACGCTGGATGGCCTTGACGGGAGGCTACCATCTGTCTCCGAACAGCTGTTCCAATGAGGATCGAATATCCTCGACCAACCTCCCCCAACCTTCTCTGAGCCTTCGGGGTCATTGTGACCTGGCAATTTTACCCATGGTGTGCTAAAAAGTGCTCATAGGTAAAATCTCCCAACCTCTCTCACTCATTCAGAACCAATGGAAAACGAAAACAAACAACTCTTTTCTCTGTCGTTCCCATGACGACCAGCAACCAGATCTTCATGATATCGTTTGGCAGTGTGGAAATCGTCTGCTTGGCAATGTTGCCATTTGCTGGTTAGCAGTAGGTGAAGTTCATAAATCATCCGCCAGAGGTCACGGTTGTTTTTTCCCGTCGTCCCCCCCCCCCCGAGAGCTCTTATTGCCTCTCCTGCGGGGGCTACAATTTTAACTGTTGCCTGCGATCCGACTCGTGACGTTCGCCGAAGGATCGTCGCGCACTCCCTTTCGCTCGCTTTGTTACGTCACCAGGCTTGTGATTCTTCCGTTGTGTCGATTGCGGCTCTGAACATGTTTCGAAAGCAGTCGACTTTAGAGTCAGTTTCGGACTTTAGGTAGGAAGTTCCAAAATTAATTGGTACGAAGGTAGCGTTGTTTATGGGCTAAATGGCCAGGTCACAAGGACCCCGAAAGCTCAGAAAAGTTTGGGGACATAGGCTAGTCTCATGTGCAGGCCATCAAACGTGTTCTTTTACGCGTACAGGGTATGACTCTCCCGCACACTGTGCCACGGCTTAACGTCCCATCCGACGGACGGCAGCCTTTCCAAGCCCATCGGTGTCCCCTACTGACCGCGGGCAGGGCGGGATTTTTTTCCAGAGATAAATCTCAACGCTGACCCAGCTGGGACTCGAACCTGGGAACTAGAGATTACGAGCCTGGTGCGCTACCGACTGAGCCAACCCTCCTGAACGGAAACATCAATAAGTTGCATGATAACCTTTTTTCTGATCCGTGATGAACTCTCGCCCCCTGATGCCATCTTTGAAAAAAAAAGTCGTAGTGGTGAGGAAAAAAAAATCCTCGAGGTCACCAAAGGGATGAACGTTGGCAGGAGACGCTCGGATCAACAACCCTCCTCGGGATTTGACCTTCGTGCGAAGTCTCCCTTTCCCCTGTCAACCCCCCTCTCTCTCCTCACCATTCCAAACTCTCGAAGCCAGAGTAGTCAGGAAAAGTGTGGTCGTGCAGAGGCGCGTGCCATGCTCACGAAAAGCTTCTATTTTTAAAAATCCCTTTCACGACCACTCCCCCCCCACCTACTTGAAAACATCCCTACTTCAGATACTCGTTTGGTCGGGAATTTTATCTCGGCCCACAGCGCGAATGCTGACAATGCAGGGGGCCCTTGGCGCGGATCAGAGAGCTTTGCACTCTGTTGGGTGATTGTTGTTTCAAGATGACGTCATCAACAGGGGAAGAGGTTTCTGGCCTTCGCATTGTCTTCGCTCTCTTCTGTTGCGTTGCCATTCTTCGGGCCGATATATTCCATTGTTGCGTTTTGAGCATTTGCTCCCGGGCGCATATTACAACGAGCACTAAAATAATGATTTTGATAGAATTTATATTTGGGGGGAGGGGGATTAACTCGGCTGGCAACACTCTGGTTTCGTAATCTGCAGATCCCAGGTTCGAGTGACAATGAATCTCTTTTGTTGCGATCTTATGCAACCACGGCAATTCCCGGTTCCGCTTTTACAGCACTACCTGGTTATGAAAAGCCGTGCTTATCTAGAGCTGGGGGCAAGGAATACGCCCTATAGGCGCACCTCAACCCCAGCCTCACATGGCAGCAGTCCTATAGAAGGAAAGCTGACCACCGGGGGAAACCTTACTTTAATCTATTCCCCGGTTAGCCATGAACGAGGATATATAGATCCAAGTTCGATCGGCGTCCGGGGTGGAGACTCTTAGTAAGACCCAGACTTTTTGGACAGCTCGTGCCTACAGGCGGGTTCAGACCTTTCGGCAGAGCCGTCGAACAGACCACACAGGTCTCCTGAGAGGTGAGGTCTCCAACGCCGTCACCACCCGACCGGCAATCAAGCCGGCCAGCAGCGTCTTCAACCTCGGTTGGCTTCAGCAATGCTCCAGCCGGGGACCACCCCAACCGGCAAAACCTTGGAATGCTCCAGCTGGTGCCCACTACAGCCGGCAAATCCTTTGGCCTGCTCCAGCTAGGGATCATCCCGACCGACAATGCCTCCTCAGCCGGGTTGCTGGGCCCTAGGCCCCCCACCACGACAAGGTGGTCCCCTATTGGGGGGGGAGGGGTCGAGTGACAGTTGAGCCACCGTTAAGACTTATCTCTGCAAAAGTTCCCGCCCTGCCCACGGTAACTAGGTGACACCGATGGGCTTGGAAAGGCCGCCGTCCGTCGGATGGGATGTTAAGCCCTGGCTCCATATGTGGGAGAGCCATAACTTTTGCACGTTAAAGAACATGCTGGATGGCCATGACGAGGGCCTACTATCTGTCTACCAACAGCTGTTCCAGTGGGTCCCCCCCAACCTTCTCTGAGCCTTCGGGGTCATTGTGACCTGGCCATTTAGCCCATAGAGTGTAAAAAAGTGCCACTCAGAGGAAAAACAACACAACGTTAAAGAACACACTGGATGGCCTCGACGGGAGGCTACCATCTGTCTCCCAACAGCTGTTCCAGTGGGTCCCCTCCCCCAACATTCTCTGAGCCTTCGGGGTCCTTGTGACCTGGCCATTTAGCCCATATTGTGTAAAAAAGTGCCACTAAGAGGTAAAACAACCCAACTTTAAAGAACACACTGGATGGCCTTGACGGTAGGCTACCATCTGTCTCCCAACAGCTTTTACAGTGGGTCCCCTCCCCCAACCTTGTCTGAGCCTTCGGGGTCCTTGTGACCTGGACATTTAGCCCATAGTGTGTAAAAAAGTGCAACTCAGATGTAAAACAACCCAACGTTAAAGAACACAGTGGATGGCCTTGAAGGGAGGCTACCATCTGTCCCCCAACCGCTTTTGCAGTGGGTCCCCTCCCCCAACCTTCTCTGAGCTTTCGGGGTCATTGTGACCTGGCCATTTAGCCCATAGTGTGTAAAAAAGTGCAACTCAGAGGTAAAACAACCCAACGTTAAAGAACACACTGAATGGCCTTGACGGGAGGCTACCATCTGTCTCCCAACAGCTGTTCTGTTGGGTCCCCTACCCCAACCTTCTCTGAGCCTTCGGTGTGACCTGGCCATTTTACCCATGGTGTGCTAAAAAGTGCTCATAGGTAAAATCCCCCAACCTCTCTCACTCATTCAGAACCAATAGAAAACAAAAAAAAAAGACGAAACAAACTTCTTTTCATATGTCGTTTTCAGCAGTGGTACGTCCCCCCCCCCCGCCCCCCCGTGATTCGATGGGTTACTAGCCGAGGTAAAAAATACATTACCAGGTAATTACACTTCCGATTCGATCGTGTCACTATCCCTCATATTTGCGGTTCGATTGAGTCGCAATTGACTATCGTCTTCCGGTTTCATCGGTCAAGATTACTTTCACCTTTCTTTACAATTCTGCACTTCGATGGCATCAATTTAAAATTATCCGTCCGATTGGATTATTTAACTCTTTTTTTACATATCCGGTTCGAATGGGCCACTATCTCCGTTATATTTCCGGTTCGATTGGGTGCCTAGATCCATCACATTTCCGGTTCGATTGAGCCGAAGACAGTTTACATTAGATTACTAAATCTATCTATCTACCTCTTGGGTTGGGTTGTTTTACCTCTGAGCGGCACTTTTTGGCACACCATGGGCTAAATGGCCAGGTCACAAGGACCACGAAGGCTCAGAGAAGGTTAGGGGAGGGGACCCACTGGAACAGCTGTTGGGAGACAGATGGTAGCCTCCCGTCAAGGCCATCCAGCATGTTCTTTAACGTGCACAGGGTATGGCTCTCCCGCACACGGGGCCACGGCTTAACATCCCATCCGACGGACGGCGGCCTTTCCAAGCCCATCGGTGTCCCCTACTGACCGTGGGCAGGGCGGGGAATTTTGCGGAGATAAATCTCAACGCTGACCCAGCTGGAACTCGAACCTGGGAACTACAGATTACGAGCCTGGCGCGCTATCGACTGAGCCACCCCCGCCCCCCATCAACAGGGAAAGAGGTTTCTGGCCTTCGCATTGTCTTCGCTCTCTTCTGTTGCGTTGCCATTCTGCGGGCCGATATATTCCATTGTTGCGTTTTGAGCATTTGCTCCCGGGCGCATATTACAACGAGCACTAAAATAATGATTTTGATAGAATTTATATTTGGGGGGAGGGGGATTAACTCGGGTGGCAACACTCTGGTTTCGTAATCTGCAGATCCCAGGTTCGAGTGACAGTTGAGCCACCGTTAAGACCTATCTCTGCAAAAGTTCCCGCCCTGCCCACGGTAACTAGGTGACACCGATGGCTTGGAAAGGCCGCCGTCCGTCGGATGGGATGTTAAGCCCTGGCCCCATATGTGGGAGAGCCATAACTTTTGCACGTTAAAGAACATGCTGGATGGCCATGACGAGGGCCTACTATCTGTCTACCAACAGCTGTTCCAGTGGGTCCCCCCCAACCTTCTCTGAGCCTTCGGGGTCATTGTGACCTGGCCATTTAGCCCATAGTGTGTAAAAAAGTGCCACTCAGAGGAAAAACAACACAACGTTAAAGAACACACTGGATGGCCTTGACGGGAGGCTACCATCTGTCTCCCAACAGCTGTTCCAGTGGGTCCCCTCCCCCAACCTTCTCTGAGCCTTCGGGGTCCTTGTGACCTGGCCATTTAGCCCATATTGTGTAAAAAAGTGCCACTAAGAGGTAAAACAACCCAACTTTAAAGAACACACTGGATGGCCTTGACGGGAGGCTACCATCTGTCTCCCAACAGCTTTTACAGTGGGTCCCCTCCCCCAATCTTGTCTGAGCTTTCGGGGTCCTTGTGACCTGGACATTTAGCCCATAGTGTGTAAAAAAGTGCAACTCAGAGGTAAAACAACCCAACGTTAAAGAACACACTGGACGGCCTTGAAGGGAGGCTACCATCTGTCTCCCAACAGCTTTTACAGTGGGTCCCCTCCCCCAACCTTCTCTGAGGCTTCGGGGTCATTATGACCTGGCCATTTAGCCCATAGTGTGTAAAAAAGTGCCACTCAGAGGTAAAACAACCCAACGTTAAAGAACACGCTGGATGGCCTTGACGGGAGGCTACCATCTGTCTCCCAATAGCTGTTCCAGTGGATCCCCTCCCTCAACCTTCTCTGAGCCTTCGGGGTCATTGTGACCTTGCCACTTTACCCATGGTGTGCTAAAAACTCCTCATAGGTAAAATCCCACAACCTCTCTCACTCATTCAGAACCAATAGAAAACAAAAAAAAAAGACGAAACCAACTTCCTTTCATATGTCGTTTTCAGCAGGGGTACGTCCCCCCCCCCCGTGATTCGATGGGTCACTAGCCGAGGTAAAAAATACATTACCAGGTAATTACACTTCCGATTCGATCGTGTCACTATCCCTCATATTTCCGGTTCGATTGAGTCGCAATTGACTATCATCTTCCGGTTTCATCGGTCACGATTACTTTCACCTTTCTTTACAATTCTGCACTTCGATGGCATCAATTTAAAATTATCGGTCCGATTGGATTATTTAACTCTTTTTTTACAGTTCCGGTTCGATTGGGCCACTATCTCCGTTACATTTCCGGTTCGATTTGGTGCCATCACATTTCCGGTTCGATTGTGCCAAAGACAGTTTACATTGGATTACTAAATCTATTACATTTCTTGTTCGATTAGGTCACTAGACCCTTCGCATATCCCGTTCGACTGAGTCTAGACCCCTGCATCTTCCGTTCGACTGAGTCTAGATCCTTTGTATCTCCAATTCGACTGAGTCTAGATCCTTTGTATCTCCCGGTTGGCTGAATCTAGACCCTTTGTATCAACTGTTCGACTGAGTCTAGACCCATTGCATCTCCTGTTAGATTGAGTCTAGACCTTTTACATGTCCCGTTCGGGGGGGGGGGGGTCTAGACCCATTGCACCTCCTGTTCGATTGAGTGTAGACCTTTTGCATGTCCCGCCCGACTGAATCTAGACCTTTTGAATCTTCCGTCCGACTGAGTCTAGACCCTTTGTATCTCCCGTTCGATTGAGCCTAGACCCATTGCAGCTCCTGTTCGATTGGGTCTAGACCCTTCACATCTGCTCTTCGATTGAATCTAGACCCTTTGCATGTCCTGTTCAATTGAGTCTAGACCCTTTGCATCTCCTGTTCTGTCAGTAGAGTCTGTCCCACACCTTTTTATGTGCGATGGAGTCATTGTCCTTTTTCGGCATTTCCGTTCGATTGGGTTACAACTTCGACCCTACCCCTTTTCTTTCCGTTCGATTAGGGCATTATATTTTTTCCCCTTATATTTTTTCTGGTTCCATTAGATCACAATCTCCCCCCCCCCCCAAACACGCACACGCACTTCCTAATTTTTTATTTCAAATGCTCTGGCTGTGAAGATGTCTTAGTTCGGTGTTGGTAATGATGCGCCCGGGCATTCTAACTTTTTTGTTTTGTTTCCGGTGTGAGATGTCGTTTTTCGAGACGGGGGCGAAAGCAGTTTCGGCTCCGTCATCTGCCAAGGAGGAAGTGGTCTCCTGCGCTGCAGAGGTCACCTTTCCGCAGAATGACTCCGGAGATTCTTATCAAGTCACCGCCATTGACCGTCGCTTGGCAGTTTCTTCTGGCAGACGGACTCTGGCAATTTCCACAACTCGATCGGAGCTTAGCAGGAGAAAATCTCGCACCAGGTGATAAGAATTCTGTTTTATCGGAACTTTTCTTTCTTATTTCTATTTAAGAGTCGTCAATTGGTCGACGATTTTATGTTAATCGGATTTCAGTTGAGGAGAAATGGATATTGTGTTTTTTATCGTTTGCATCTCCTGTTCTGTCATTTAATTATCCTAATTTTTAGGGACGTTCTGTGTCATTATGGCCTTACCAATTAATCAAGTGGTAGATGGATTCTTTTAACTCTGAGCGGCATTGTCTTTTCACACAATGGGCTAAATGGCCAGATCACAAGGACCCTGAAATCTCAGAGAAGTTGGGGGAAGGGACCCACTGGAACAGCTGTTGGGAGACAGATGGTAGCCTCTCGTCAAGGCCATCCAGCGTGTTCTTTAATGTTGGGTTGTTTTACTTCTGAGCGGCCCATTTTTGCACACAATGGACTAAATGGCAAAGTCACAAGGCCTCCGAAGGCTCAGAGAAGGTTGGGGGAGGGAACCTACTGGAACAGCTGTTGGGAGACAGATTGTAAGCTCCCGTGAAGACCATGTGTTTTTGAAGAGCCACGGCCTTTTGTCTCATGAGGACTCATAGATGTCACGACTTCTGCGTAGCTCGAGCGGTGTTAAGAGCGGTGTGGCTCAGTCGGTAGCGTGTCAGGCTCGTAATCTGAAGTCCCTAGGTTCGAATCGCAGCTAGGCCAGTGTTGAGATTATCTCCACAAAACTGCCCGCCCTGCCAATGGCCAGTAGGGAACACCGATGGGCTTGGAAATGGCACCGTCCGTCAGATGGGGCGTTAAGCCGTGGCCCCGTGTGAGGGAGAACCATAATACCCTGTGCACTTTAAAGAACACACTGGATGGCCTTGACGAGAGACTACCATCTGTCTCGCAACAGTTGTTCCAGTGGGTCCCCTCCCCCAACCTTCTCTGACCCTTGGAGGTCCTTGTGACCTGGCCATTTAGCCCATGGTATGCAAAGAAAGTGCCTCTCAGAGGTAAAACAACCCAACATTAAAGAAAACGTTGGATGGCCTTGACGGGAGGCTACCATCTGTCTCCCAACAGCTGTTCCAGTGGGTCCCTTCCCCCGACCTTCTCTTCGGGGTCCTTGTGACCTGGTCATTTATCCCATTGTGTGCAAAAAGTGCAGCTCAGAGATAAAACAACACAACATTAAAGAACACGCTGGATGGCCTTGATGGGATGCTACCATCTGTCTCCCAACAGCTGTTGCAGTGGGTCCCCTCAACCAACCTTCTCTGAGCCTTCGGGGTCTTTGTGACCTGGCCATTTAGCCCACGGTGTGCAAAAAAGTGCATCTCAGAGGTAAAACAATTTAACTATGCTGTTGTTAATACGATCGAGTGCCTTATAAGTTCTCAACTGATGCTGCAACAATGTTTTTCTGCTGATTATATAACATTTGTTTTCGATTCCTTTTCAGGATTTGACAAAAAATTTAAAGATGGTTGGAGAGGCCTTTGACCCCTTAGGCGCGCAACGGTCGTGTCGGTCTAGGGCTGCCACCCGTATGCTTTTCCTGGCTTCGGGATGTCCGTGGATTCTGATTTTTTCTTGTAATGACACCCCATGCGTATCAGCACTCACCACGCAGACGGGATGTTAAAAAATGGACGCCACGGGAGGTCACGTGATCGTGGGAGACCCATTTCCAGATTCTTGCTGAAAATGTCCGTTGGCGAGCACGCAGGTAGAAACGAAATTTAAAATATGACGGCTTCCACCCCCATTTCTTACCCCCATGCGTATCAGCATGCACCACGCAGGCGGGATGTTAAAAAAAGGACGCCACGGGAGGTCACGTGATCGTGGGAGAAGGGTTTGACTCCCCACATTTCCAGATTCTTGCTGAAAATGTCCGTTGGCAGAAACCGCCCACGCAGGTAGAAACGAGGTGGGAACGAAATTTTTTAAAAATGACGGCCACCCCCCCCCCCCCCATTTCTTACCCCCAAGCGTATCAGCATTTGACTTGCGCCTGAGGCAGTATGGGGAACGCCCACGCATGCGGGGTGTTAAAAAACGGACGCCACGGGAGGTCACGTGAGCTTGGGAGACGGGCTTGGCTCCCGCATTCTACACACCAATAAAAATAAGATAATGTTTAACAAAAAATTATTTCTAGTAATCCAGAAGTGTATGTCCACGTATTATAACTTAGGTTGTACAAACCAATAAACATAAGATAATGTTTAAAAAAAAAAACTTTTTGAGATCTGCATACAGAAACACAATTGGGAATTAATTTTGCTCTATCTGTAGACAATTATAAAGCTGTTTTTGATTCTGCTTAAAGCAGAGGATTTGACCCGGAAGAACATCTGTGCATGCTAAAACAATGCATGGTTCAACTTATTCGATGCATCTGTTGGAATCGACTACCAAAGTATAAAGCATTGAGTCAGGCTCTTTGATTCATATGATTAACTATTATGGTTTACTACGAAAGCTTTTAGTAATGAATAGAACAGTAAATGACATCAAAACTTTTCGAGATCTGCATACAGAAATATCTGAAAACATCAGACGGCGGAAAAATTCTAGTAATCCAGTCAACATCTAAATAATTCTAGAAGTTTAATGCGAAAAAGTACCCAGGTCAACCCGTACTTCTTGAATATTCTGGACAGCAGAAATACTCTTAACCGTTACCAAAGCTGAGACCGTAATGTACCTTCACGACGGGAATGCTCTATTTTTCGAAAACTCTTATACAAAAGTTTAGACACCGAGATGCTGCACCGCAATACAACACCCCAGGGGTTAAAGGATCTTTCTAAAAACCCTCGTAACTTTGACGGTACGCTTTATCTGCAACACACTACCCCAGGGGCTAAAAAATCAAACACAGCTTGTTTTTCTAGGATGCTCCAACGATATGAGGACCAACCCTATACACAGGTTATATTCACTTCGATAATGTTTTTAATCAAATATCCACACGTCAAATGTGTAACTTTGGTGCACTACCACAGGGGCTAAAAAATCAAACACAGCTTGTTTTTCTAGGATGCTCCAACGATATGAGGACCAACCCTATACACAGGTTATATTCACTTGGATGATGTTTTTAATCAAATATCCACACGTCAAATGTGTAACTTTGACGCACTACCCCAGTGGCTAAAAAATCAAACACAGCTTGATTTTCTAGGATGCTCCAACGATATGAGGACCAACCCTATACACAGGTTATATTCACTTCGATAATGTTTTTAATCAAATATCCACACGTCAAATGTGTAACTTTGGTGCACTACCACAGGGGCTAAAAAATCAAACACAGCTTGTTTTTCTAGGATGCTCCAACGATATGAGGACCAACCCTATACACAGGTTATATTCACTTCGATAATGTTTTTAATCAAATATCCACACGTCAAATGTGTAACTTTGGTGCACTACCACAGGGGCTAAAAATCAAACACAGCTTGTTTTACTAGGATGCTCGAACGATATGAGGACCAACCCTATACACAGGTTATATTCACTTGGATGATGTTTTTAATCAAATATCCACACGTCAAATGTGTAACTTTGGTGCACTACCACAGGGGCTAAAAAATCAAACACAGCTTGTTTTTCTAGGATGCTCCAACGATATGAGGACCAACCCTATACACAGGTTATATTCACTTGGATGATGTTTTTAATCAAAATAGATCACTAATTTCAAAAAAAAAAATCGTTGCCAGGTATTTTTGCCAGGCTTTTTTGAGCGATTGTACCTAGTCGTACGTCTACTTGTAGTTCACTACCGTGCGATTGGCTTAGTTTAAAAAAAACAAATCCGCAGCAAACGTACCTTTTCCTCTTCTGGTGAACGCTGAGAACGTGCCACGTGCTTTGTTCTGAGGAAATCGCCAACAGGATCTTCGTTCCGGCTCGAGTCGATTTCATGGACGCCATCTTCAGATAGGTTTCTTTTTCTGCATCTGTTGCCATAGGAACCCCTCCGACGATTGTTGTTGCCGGTGATGGCACGATCACGTGGTTGCACGAGGAGAGTGGCAGGTGGCGCGGGTCGAACCGAGACTCGCGCCCAAAGGATCAGAAGATTTCGGGGAGGAAATCGTTTTCGTCTGCTGAAGAAGGGGCGTTAAAAAAACATTAATGCAAGAAAAAACAAACAAATTATGTATGGTTATAAATAATCTACGATTTAATGCAATTCTTAAAGACAATCAAAAATAAACTGACAAAAAAATTTCACTCTTTGCATTCTTCTATTCCGAAAGAGACTTTCAGTGTTTTAACAATTTTTTGGGGATGTAATCTTATTTCAATTTGAAATTGATACGTAACTATTTCAATGCTTTCTGTTTGTGAACGATTTCTAAATAAAATTAATAATTTTAATTAATTAATAATTTTTTAATCCTTGTCTGACCGAGGGTGGGGAATTTTTGCGGAGATAAATCTCAACGCTGACGCAGCTGGGATTCGAACCTGGAACTGCAGATTAGAGCCTAGTGCGCTACCGACTGAGCCACCCTCGTCACAGATCTTTTGCAATACTCTTTAAATTTTTGCATTTTTTACATCTTTTTCTGCCGTTAGAGGGCACTGTGAAAGAGTATTGAGAGATCCGAAATAGGCAAATTGTAACAATATGTCATCCATATCTATCCAAGACACCCCTCCTCCCCCCAAAAAAAATTTAATTTGTCCATAAAAACAGAACAAGTTGAAATATCTACAAACCTTCATGCTTAATATTCAGATCATCTTCATCACTTCGACTTCGGATGTTAGAAGCTGATCTTCTTGCATCCGCAAAGTCATAGAAACCGTTTTCGTAATTAAAGCGAAAGGTCAAATTCCTCTGTCCATTTCTGAGCCTATCGACCTTTGGGATGATATTTTTATATCCCCTGCTTCTAATCATCCCTTCACCACGTGCTGGCCACGTTGCATCCACAGATGTAGAAGCATCCTCCTCCAAATCTCTGTACCTATTCGTCTTCTTGTAAATATCTCTGTAAAGTCTGCCAATATCATCCAAGCCGTTTGTTGCTTTGGAATCTCTATACACTTGATCCCGTTTCCTGGTCACGTGCTCCTCATCCGAGTTACCATGGTTACCAAGTCAATCTTCCTCCTTACTCTCTTTCGTTTTTGGAGCAGCATCACGATGCGCGATCTTGGGGTCATGATCGTCGATGTAGTTTGGATATGGTGGCTTATGATAAGGATAGGGAGGATGGAGAGAGAGAGATGGTACATAGACCAATCCTGGATGGGGATGCGGTGGATGCTTATGTCCTGGATGAGGAGGTGGCAGTTCATTGACTCTGTAGTAGACACCAGTAGCCAATAGCAATGCAGCTGTGGCAACAGCATATTCCACCAGAACCATCTTTAAATTTTTTGTCAAATCCTGAAAAGGAATCGAAAACAAATGTTATATAATCAGCAGAAAAACATTGTTGCAGCATCAGTTGAGAACTTATAAGGCACTCGATCGTAAGTAGGGGGAAAAGGAGAGTTCTGAGCCAGTGGCGGGTCAATGTTAATCCTATGGGACCCGCCACCCATGTGTTTCAAGCTGGTGGCGGGTCATTATCAAGCACATTGGTCAGAATTCTCAGTTTTTTAAGACTGAAGTCGGACAATGGTGAATAAAATACCTCCCTCCAGTGATGTAATAATCTGAAATTATGTTATTAAGTTAAATTGCAGATAATCCATTCGTAATTTCCACCGACATCCATCTTGGTTTCCACAAACCCCGAAATTTTTTCGAGTCCACCATTTAGAAACCTGGCGTCACCACAAACTCCCGTGATTTTGCCGGTTGTCCACCATCTTGGTTTCTACCCTCATCCGCATTTTTTTTTTCTAAGTCCAGAGCCGCCATTTTGAATCCTGACGTCACACGGGCCGTGTGACTCATCTCGTAGTTAACAACTCTCATGGTCTCAGAATTCTCCATCCTAATTATGGAGCCATCTAGTGTTTAACGAACGTACCCATATTTGAAAAAAAAACTCTTTCCCAGGCGGGTTTTGAACGCGTTATCTTATGGAGCAGAAGCTTAATCTGCGCTCTAACGCACCCGGCTATAGCTTGTTACTTACGCGGGTTGCTTAGATGTGTCTGAAGTGGGGATAAGCGTTCTTTATTAAACAATCTCGGTTGGTTCTATTTCCTTCACGAGTTTTACATTGATGTATTTTTATTAACATTTTTTTTATTTTTATTAATGTATGCTTTTTTTTTTATTTTTATAACCAACGTATTTTATTTCTTTTTAATTCGTGATTATCCTCGTAAATCAACCCCACATATATTTCTATACTTTAATATGGTAGTTGTATATTTCATGTATTTATTCCTTATTAATTGAACATTTATCCATAACTGATACCCCCTTTATTAATATGCAACCTCTTTATTAAACACTTATAAAAAGTTCCATCCCCATCGCACGGCTGACCTCGTAATTTCCACCGTCAAACTATTAAGTCCAACCAAACTTTCGGTGGCAACCCTTCTCAGAACGGCTGATGCAATCCTCCAAATAATTACAAAGTACCTTATTCATATAATTCTAAGTCCTGCAACGTGCATTTCGCAACAAACGTTCAGTACCTCACACCTACAGGGACACGTTTTACTGTCGGATGGTTTTACAAACTTAAAGACCCTACGTATTTAAAAAAATATATTATTCCAAACGGAAGAATCGCACATCTCTGTATAATAATTCGTATTTTTTAAATATCCACATATTTTAATCTTGTATACTCATGCCAGTAGTCTTATCGGTTCATAGCTAAAGGGTGAGTGGAGATTGAACTCGGATGAACGCTATTTGCTACTGATTATTTATTTCCTTCATTTAATGCAAGAGTTTGAGTAAATAGTCCTTTGAACCAAATGATGCCACTATCTTTTTTTTATATCCTCCTGAAAATCATTAATTTTCATACTAAACCATTTCAAAAAAAAACATCGTAAACGGTTTTTAACATAGTCCTGTGTAAAGTGTGTGTGTGGGGAGGGGGGAGTCCTTACTCTGAATAATTATTATCAGCATATATGGATATACGTTTCCCATTCTGCATCAACAGACGAAGCAATAAGTTTATATCTTTCTCTCACATTTTTATTCTCGAGCACGTTTCATAGGAAGACATCACAGTAATCATTGCTTGAAAAAATAACTGTTTTCAAAAAGTCCCATTTATCGAGCCCATATTCTGTCGGTGGCTGATGTTTTCCCTATCATTCTGCATTTTCACAGAACCACGATTTATTGATTGTCGTCGGTATCATAAGCATTATTTCAGTAATCTGAGAATAGTCCTACCACTTGCGCAACATAAAATAAACTTTTTTTTCAAGTTCACTTATTCCCTCTGTATAATTATTAGTGGTATATTTCATTAGGAGTGATTTTTTTTATGTTCATCACATACCCCTCCTGCGGACCACGTTTTATTGACGGTTGCAAATAATCTGAGACTTAAATGTAGCAGTAATGAATATTTTATACCACAGGTTTTACACTGTTTGCTCTGTATAATAATTATCAGCGTTATTTATTTGGAAATATTCCCCACTCTGTGAAAACAGTCCACGCAATATATTTTTAACCTCCTCCCAATTTTACCAGGTTTCATAGACAGTAATAAATGTTTTAAGTTCCGAATAGGGCATTACACTCCTTGCTCTGAAGGAAGACTTTTTTTTTTTACTGCTCATCTCACTCATCATGAGGGACC
Organism: Ryuthela nishihirai; assembly: GCA_038380435.1. NCBI lineage: Eukaryota > Metazoa > Arthropoda > Arachnida > Araneae > Heptathelidae > Ryuthela > Ryuthela nishihirai. Next base: position 56,896,103 of record JAWZYU010000029.1, on the reverse strand, counting down.
ACGTTTCATTGACGGATGACACCACGTAGGTGACCGTGAAAATGTTTGTAATATTACTCCATATTGGGAATTCCTTGCTTTTGTCGGTGGCTGAATTCACTCATGCTGTGTTTAAAAATATTTATACTCGCCAGGCTGTATGAAATGTTTACATTGTATCTCACACTTCCTTCATGTCTCGCTAGGAACCATGTTTTAATGACAGATGGTACCGTGAAAGTAACCTAGTAATTCTATTTTTCCATAATGGAATTTACACTCTTAACTCTGTATAATGCAGATCGCAATAATATACTAGTAATATATATAATTTTCATATCTGTGAATCACATTCTTCGCATATCTGTCTAATACCATTCTTAGCGTCAAGAAACGCTCTGAATGACCTTGACAGGAGGATTTCTCTCCTAACAGCGGTCTAGTACCCTTTCTCTATCGAAATATGAACCCTTTGCTACATGTACTAGGCAATTTAATTAAATTGAATGCGTAAAAGAACCCTCAGAATTTAAAGAAACCAAGGAAATGGTTGGTAAAATTGCTTTGAAAAAACAGTAAAATGAATGGCAGAATATTTGTAAATACGCACACATTGCAAATGTTGGTAGAAAGACACTATATGCAGTGAATTTGGAATAACAGTTAATACGCACACACTGCAGTGGATGGGAGAATATTTTCAAAATTTTTCTAAGTGGAAGGCATTCCAGCATATTTTGAAGGTATTCTATCATCTCCAGTACATTTTGTTTGATTATGCATGCTCATACGTATCAGCTTACGTAAAAAAAAAAAACTAGTTCCAACACGAATGCGCGTTAATAGAAGACAATAGTCAAATACAATAACCTACTAAAAAAAATAATACATAAGTCTCACTCGAACGTACCCTCTCAACATACCTGGATTAATCCAGCGAAATGAGAAAGCTTCGGCGCAACATAAAAATCCACCTAACTATGCTTTGATATATATGTTCTGATCGGGCCTCTATACTTATGCTGTTGTTCTCACGTAGAGCGTACAAGAAACGACGTGTCTTTGCAAACTAAAAGCGTGAAAAAAAACCCCTTCACTCCCGCTTCGACTCTGTTCACGAGATCTGCTGAAATGACACATCACGCCAACAAGCTGGCCAGCTTGTTTTAACTTGTTGGCTACTGTCATTAAAACAAGCTGGCCAGCTTGTTGGCGTGATGTGTCATTTCAGCAGATCACGTGAACAGAGTCGAAGCGGGAGTGAAGGGTTTTTTTTTTCACGCTTTTAGTTTGCAAAGACACGTCGTTTCTTGTACGCTCTACGTGAGAACAACAGCATAAGTATAGAGGCCCGATCAGAACATATATATCAAAGCATAGTTAGGTGGATTTTTATGTTGCGCCGAAGCTTTCTCATTTCGCTGGATTAATCCAGGTATGTTGAGAGGGTACGTTCGAGTGAGACTTATGTATTATTTTTTTTAGTAGGTTATTGTATTTGACTATTGTCTTCTATTAACGCGCATTCGTGTTGGAACTAGTTTTTTTTTTTACGTAAGCTGATACGTATGAGCATGCATAATCAAACAAAATGTACTGGAGATGATAGAATACCTTCAAAATATGCTGGAATGCCTTCCACTTAGAAAAATTTTGAAAATATTCTCCCATCCACTGCAGTGTGTGCGTATTAACTGTTATTCCAAATTCACTGCATATAGTGTCTTTCTACCAACATTTGCAATGTGTGCGCATTTACAAATATTCTGCCATTCATTTTACTGTTTTTTCAAAGCAATTTTACCAACCATTTCCTTGGTTTCTTTAAATTCTGAGGGTTCTTTTACGCATTCAATTTAATTAAATTGCCTAGTACATGTAGCAAAGGGTTCATATTTCGATAGAGAAAGGGTACTAGACCGCTGTTAGGAGAGAAATCCTCCTGTCAAGGTCATTCAGAGCGTTTCTTGACGCTAAGAATGGTATTAGACAGATATGCGAAGAATGTGATTCACAGATATGAAAATTATATATATTACTAGTATATTATTGCGATCTGCATTATACAGAGTTAAGAGTGTAAATTCCATTATGGAAAAATAGAATTACTAGGTTACTTTCACGGTACCATCTGTCATTAAAACATGGTTCCTAGCGAGACATGAAGGAAGTGTGAGATACAATGTAAACATTTCATACAGCCTGGCGAGTATAAATATTTTTAAACACAGCATGAGTGAATTCAGCCACCGACAAAAGCAAGGAATTCCCAATATGGAGTAATATTACAAACATTTTCACGGTCACCTACGTGGTGTCATCCGTCAATGAAACGTGGTCCCTCATGATGAGTGAGATGAGCAGTAAAAAAAAAAGTCTTCCTTCAGAGCAAGGAGTGTAATGCCCTATTCGGAACTTAAAACATTTATTACTGTCTATGAAACCTGGTAAAATTGGGAGGAGGTTAAAAATATATTGCGTGGACTGTTTTCACAGAGTGGGGAATATTTCCAAATAAATAACGCTGATAATTATTATACAGAGCAAACAGTGTAAAACCTGTGGTATAAAATATTCATTACTGCTACATTTAAGTCTCAGATTATTTGCAACCGTCAATAAAACGTGGTCCGCAGGAGGGGTATGTGATGAACATAAAAAAAATCACTCCTAATGAAATATACCACTAATAATTATACAGAGGGAATAAGTGAACTTGAAAAAAAAGTTTATTTTATGTTGCGCAAGTGGTAGGACTATTCTCAGATTACTGAAATAATGCTTATGATACCGACGACAATCAATAAATCGTGGTTCTGTGAAAATGCAGAATGATAGGGAAAACATCAGCCACCGACAGAATATGGGCTCGATAAATGGGACTTTTTGAAAACAGTTATTTTTTCAAGCAATGATTACTGTGATGTCTTCCTATGAAACGTGCTCGAGAATAAAAATGTGAGAGAAAGATATAAACTTATTGCTTCGTCTGTTGATGCAGAATGGGAAACGTATATCCATATATGCTGATAATAATTATTCAGAGTAAGGACTCCCCCCTCCCCACACACACACTTTACACAGGACTATGTTAAAAACCGTTTACGATGTTTTTTTTTGAAATGGTTTAGTATGAAAATTAATGATTTTCAGGAGGATATAAAAAAAAGATAGTGGCATCATTTGGTTCAAAGGACTATTTACTCAAACTCTTGCATTAAATGAAGGAAATAAATAATCAGTAGCAAATAGCGTTCATCCGAGTTCAATCTCCACTCACCCTTTAGCTATGAACCGATAAGACTACTGGCATGAGTATACAAGATTAAAATATGTGGATATTTAAAAAATACGAATTATTATACAGAGATGTGCGATTCTTCCGTTTGGAATAATATATTTTTTTAAATACGTAGGGTCTTTAAGTTTGTAAAACCATCCGACAGTAAAACGTGTCCCTGTAGGTGTGAGGTACTGAACGTTTGTTGCGAAATGCACGTTGCAGGACTTAGAATTATATGAATAAGGTACTTTGTAATTATTTGGAGGATTGCATCAGCCGTTCTGAGAAGGGTTGCCACCGAAAGTTTGGTTGGACTTAAATAGTTTGACGGTGGAAATTACGAGGTCAGCCGTGCGATGGGGATGGAACTTTTTATAAGTGTTTAATAAAGAGGTTGCATATTAATAAAGGGGGTATCAGTTATGGATAAATGTTCAATTAATAAGGAATAAATACATGAAATATACAACTACCATATTAAAGTATAGAAATATATGTGGGGTTGATTTACGAGGATAATCACGAATTAAAAAGAAATAAAATACGTTGGTTATAAAAATAAAAAAAAAAACATACATTAATAAAAATAAAAAAAATGTTAATAAAAATACATCAATGTAAAACTCGTGAAGGAAATAGAACCAACCGAGATTGTTTAATAAAGAACGCTTATCCCCACTTCAGACACATCTAAGCAACCCGCGTAAGTAACAAGCTATAGCCGGGTGCGTTAGCGCGCAGATTAAGCTTCTGCTCCATAAGATAACGCGTTCAAAACCCGCCTGGGAAAGAGTTTTTTTTTCAAATATGGGTACGTTCGTTAAACACTAGATGGCTCCATAATTAGGATGGAGAATTCTGAGACCATGAGAGTTGTTAACTACGAGATGAGTCACACGGCCCGTGTGACGTCAGGATTCAAAATGGCGGCTCTGGACTTAGAAAAAAAAAATGCGGATGAGGGTAAGAAACCAAGATGGTGGACAACCGGCAAAATCACGGGAGTTTGTGGTGACGCCAGGTTTCTAAATGGTGGACTCGAAAAAATTTCGGGGTTTGTGGAAACCAAGATGGATGTCGGTGGAAATTACGAATGGATTATCTGCAATTTAACTTAATAACATAATTTCAGATTATTACATCACTGGAGGGAGGTATTTTATTCACCATTGTCCGACTTCAGTCTTAAAAAACTGAGAATTCTGACCAATGTGCTTGATAATGACCCGCCACCAGCTTGAAACACATGGGTGGCGGGTCCCATAGGATTAACATTGACCCGCCACTGGCTCAGAACTCTCCTTTTCCCCCTACTATCGTATTAACAACAGCATAGTTAAATTGTTTTACCTCTGAGATGCACTTTTTTGCACACCGTGGGCTAAATGGCCAGGTCACAAAGACCCCGAAGGCTCAGAGAAGGTTGGTTGAGGGGACCCACTGCAACAGCTGTTGGGAGACAGATGGTAGCATCCCATCAAGGCCATCCAGCGTGTTCTTTAATGTTGTGTTGTTTTATCTCTGAGCTGCACTTTTTGCACACAATGGGATAAATGACCAGGTCACAAGGACCCCGAAGAGAAGGTCGGGGGAAGGGACCCACTGGAACAGCTGTTGGGAGACAGATGGTAGCCTCCCGTCAAGGCCATCCAACGTTTTCTTTAATGTTGGGTTGTTTTACATCTGAGAGGCACTTTCTTTGCATACCATGGGCTAAATGGCCAGGTCACAAGGACCTCCAAGGGTCAGAGAAGGTTGGGGGAGGGGACCCACTGGAACAACTGTTGCGAGACAGATGGTAGTCTCTCGTCAAGGCCATCCAGTGTGTTCTTTAAAGTGCACAGGGTATGGTTCTCCCTCACACGGGGCCACGGCTTAACGCCCCATCTGACGGACGGTGCCATTTCCAAGCCCATCGGTGTTCCCTACTGGCCATTGGCAGGGCGGGCAGTTTTGTGGAGATAATCTCAACACTGGCCTAGCTGCGATTCGAACCTAGGAACTTCAGATTACGAGCCTGACACGCTACCGACTGAGCCACACCGCTCTTAACACCGCTCGAGCTACGCAGAAGTCGTGACATCTATGAGTCCTCATGAGACAAAAGGCCGTGGCTCTTCAAAAACACATGGTCTTCACGGGAGGTTACAATCTGTCTCCCAACAGCTGTTCCAGTAGGTTCCCTCCCCCAACCTTCTCTGAGCCTTCGGAGGCCTTGTGACCTTGCCATTTAGTCCATTGTGTGCAAAAATGGGCCGCTCAGAAGTAAAACAACCCAACATTAAAGAACACGCTGGATGGCCTTGACGAGAGGCTACCATCTGTCTCCCAACAGCTGTTCCAGTGGGTCCCTTCCCCCAACTTCTCTGAGATTTCAGGGTCCTTGTGATCTGGCCATTTAGCCCATTGTGTGCAAAGACAATGCCGCTCAGAGGTAAAAGAATCCATCTACCACTTGATTAATTGGTAAGGCCATAATGACACAGAACGTCCCTAAAAATTAGGATAATTAAATGAGTCGATAAAAAACACAATATCCATTTCTCCTCAACTGAAATCCGATTAACATAAAATCGTCGACCAATTGACGACTCTTAAATAGAAATAAGAAAGAAAAGTTCCGATAAAACAGAATTCTTATCACCTGGTGCGAGATTTTCTCCTGCTAAGCTCCGATCGAGTTGTGGAAATTGCCAGAGTCCGTCTGCCAGAAGAAACTGCCAAGCGACGGTCAATGGCGGTGACTTGATAAGAATCTCCCGAGTCATTCTGCGGAAAGGTGACCTCTGCAGCGCAGGAGACCACTTCCTCCTTGGCAGATGACGGAGCCGAAACTGCTTTCGCCCCCGTCTCGAAAAACGACATCTCACACCGGAAACAAAACAAAAAAGTTAGAATGCCCGGGCGCATCATTACCAACACCGAACTAAGACATCTTCACAGCCAGAGCATTGGAAATAAAAAATTAGGAAGTGCGTGTGTGTGTTTGGGGGGGGGGGGGGAGATTGTGATCTAATGGAACCAGAAAAAATATAAGGGGAAAAAATATAATGCCCTAATCGAACGGAAAGAAAAGGGGTAGGGTCGAAGTTGTAACCCAATCGAACGGAAATGCCGAAAAAGGACAATGACTCCATCGCACATAAAAAGGTGTGGGACAGACTCTACTGACAGAACAGGAGATGCAAAGGGTCTAGACTCAATTGAACAGGACATGCAAAGGGTCTAGATTCAATCGAAGAGCGGATGTGAAGGGTCTAGACCCAATCGAACAGGAGCTGCAATGGGTCTAGGCTCAATCGAACGGGAGATACAAAGGGTCTAGACTCAGTCGGACGGAAGATTCAAAAGGTCTAGATTCAGTCGGGCGGGACATGCAAAAGGTCTACACTCAATCGAACAGAAGGTGCAATGGATCTAGACCCCCCCCCCACCGAACGGGACATGTAAAAGGTCTAGACTCAATCGAACAGGAGATGCAATGGGTCTAGACTCAGTCGAACAGGAGATACAAAGGGTCTAGATTCAGCCAACCGGTAGATACATAGGATCGAGACTCAGTCGAACTGGAGATGCAGGGGTCTAGACTCAGTCGAACGGGATATGCGAAGGGTCTAGTGACCTAATCGAACAAGAAATGTAATAGATTTAGTAATCCAATGTAAACTGTCTTTGGCACAATCGAACCGGAAATGTGATGGCACCAAATCGAACCGGAAATGTAACGGAGATAGTGGCCCAATCGAACCGGAAATGTAAAAAAAGAGTTAAATAATCCAATCGGACCGATAATTTTAAATTGATGCCATCGAAGTGCAGAATTGTAAAGAAAGGTGAAAGTAATCGTGACCGATGAAACCGGAAGACGATAGTCAATTGCGACTCAATCGAACCGGAAATATGAGGGATAGTGACACGATCGAATCGGAAGTGTAATTACCTGGTAATGTATTTTTTACCTCGGCTAGTGACCCATCGAATCACGGGGGGGGGGGGGACGTACCCCTGCTGAAAACGACATATGAAAGGAAGTTGGTTTCGTCTTTTTTTTTGTTTTCTATTGGTTCTGAATGAGTGAGAGAGGTTGTGGGATTTTACCTATGAGGAGTTTTTAGCACACCATGGGTAAAATGGCAAGGTCACAATGACCCCGAAGGCTCAGAGAAGGTTGGGGGAGGGGATCCACTGGAACAGCTATTGGGAGACAGATGGTAGCCTCCCGTCAAGGCCATCCAGCGTGTTCTTTAACGTTGGGTTGTTTTACCTCTGAGTGGCACTTTTTTACACACTATGGGCTAAATGGCCAGGTCATAATGACCCCGAAGCCTCAGAGAAGGTTGGGGGAGGGGACCCACTGTAAAAGCTGTTGGGAGACAGATGGTAGCCTCCCTTCAAGGCCATCCAGTGTGTTCTTTAACGTTGGGTTGTTTTACCTCTGAGTTGCACTTTTTTACACACTATGGGCTAAATGGCCAGGTCACAATGACCCCGAAGGCTCAGAGAAGGTTGGTTGGGACCCACTGGAACAGCTGTTGGTAGACAGATAGTAGGCCCTCGTCATGGCCATCCAGCATGTTCTTTAACGTGCAAAAGTTATGGCTCTCCCACATATGGGGCCAGGGCTTAACATCCCATCCGACGGACGGCGGCCTTTCCAAGCCCATCGGTGTCACCTAGTTACCGTGGGCAGGGCGGGAACTTTTGCAGAGATAGGTCTTAACGATGGCTCAACTGTCACTCGAACCTGGGATCTGCAGATTACGAAACCAGAGTGTTGCCACCCGAGTTAATCCCCCTCCCCCCAAATATAAATTCTATCAAAATCATTATTTTAGTGCTCGTTGTAATATGCGCCCGGGAGCAAATGCTCAAAACGCAACAATGGAATATATCGGCCCGCAGAATGGCAACGCAACAGAAGAGAGCGAAGACAATGCGAAGGCCAGAAACCTCTTTCCCTGTTGATGGGGGGCGGGGGTGGCTCAGTCGATAGCGCGCCAGGCTCGTAATCTGTAGTTCCCAGGTTCGAGTTCCAGCTGGGTCAGCGTTGAGATTTATCTCCGCAAAATTCCCCGCCCTTCCCACGGTCAGTAGGGGACACCGATGGGCTTGGAAAGGCCGCCGTCCGTCGGATGGGATGTTAAGCCGTGGCCCCGTGTGCGGGAGAGCCATACCCTGTGCACGTTAAAGAACATGCTGGATGGCCTTGACGGGAGGCTACCATCTGTCTCCCAACAGCTGTTCCAGTGGGTCCCCTCCCCTAACCTTCTCTGAGCCTTCGTGGTCCTTGTGACCTGGCCATTTAGCCCATGGTGTGCCAAAAAGTGCCGCTCAGAGGTAAAACAACCCAACCCAAGAGGTAGATAGATAGATTTAGTAATCTAATGTAAACTGTCTTCGGCCCAATCGAACCGGAAATGTGATGGATCTACGCACCCAATCGAACCGGAAATATAACGGAGATAGTGGCCCATTCGAACCGGATATGTAAAAAAAGAGTTAAATAATCCAATCGGACCGATAATTTTAAATTGATGCCATCGAAGTGCAGAATTGTAAAGAAAGGTGAAAGTAATCGTGACCGATGAAACCGGAAGACGATAGTCAATTGCGACTCAATCGAACCGGAAATATGAGGGATAGTGACACGATCGAATCGGAAGTGTAATTACCTGGTAATGTATTTTTTACCTCGGCGAGTGACCCATCGAATCACGGGGGGGTGGGGGGGGGGGAACGTACCCCTGCTGAAAACGACATATGAAAAGAAGTTTGTTTCGTCTTTTTTTTTTTTGTTTTCTATTGGTTCTGAATGAGTGAGAGAGGTTGGGGGATTTTACCTATGAGCACTTTTTAGCACACCATGGGTAAAATGGCCAGGTCACAATGACCCCGAAGGCTCAGAGAAGGTTGGGGTAGGGGACCCAACAGAACAGCTGTTGGGAGACAGATGGTAGGGGGGTAGGGGGGGAGTGAAAGGGATTTTTAAAAATAGAAGCTTTTCGTGAGCATGGCACGCGCCTCTGCACGACCACACTTTTCCTGACTACTCTGGCTTCGAGAGTTTGGAATGGTGAGGAGAGAGAGGGGGGTTGACAGGGGAAAGGGAGACTTCGCACGAAGGTCAAATCCCGAGGAGGGTTGTTGATCGGAGCGTCTCCTGCCAACGTTCATCCCTTTGGTGACCTCGAGGATTTTTTTTTCCTCACCACTACGACTTTTTTTTTCAAAGATGGCATCAGGGGGCGAGAGTTCATCAGGGATCAGAAAAAAGGTTATCATGCAACTTATTGATGTTTCCGTTCAGGAGGGTTGGCTCAGTCGGTAGCGCACCAGGCTCGTAATCTCTAGTTCCCAGGTTCGAGTCCCAGCTGGGTCAGCGTTGAGATTTATCTCTGGAAAAAAATCCCGCCCTGCCCGCGGTCAGTAGGGGACACCGATGGGCTTGGAAAGGCTGCCGTCCGTCGGATGGGACGTTAAGCCGTGGCACAGTGTGCGGGAGAGTCATACCCTGTACACATAAAAGAACACGTTTGATGGCCTGCACATGAGACTAGCCTATGTCCCCAAACTTTTCTGAGCTTTCGGGGTCCTTGTGACCTGGCCATTTAGCCCATAAACAACGCTACCTTCGCTACCAATTAATTTTGGAACTTCCTACCTAAAGTCCGAAACTGACTCTAAAGTCGACTGCTTTCGAAACGTGTTCAGAGCCGCAATCGACACAACGGAAGAATCACAAGCCTGGTGACGTAACAAAGCGAGCGAAAGGGAGTGCGCGAGAATCCTTCTGCGAACGTCACGAGTCGGATCGCAGGCAACAGTTACAATTGTAGCCCCCGCAGGAGAGGTAATAAGAGCTCTCGTGGGGGGGGGGGGACAACGGGAAAAAAACAACCGTGACCTCTGGCGGATGATTTATGAACTTCACCTACTGCTAACCAGCAAATGGCAACATTGCCAAGCAGACGATTTCCACACTGCCAAACGATATCATGAAGATATGGTTGCTGGTCGTCATGGGAACGACAGAGAAAAGAGTTGTTTGTTTTCGTTTTCCATTGGTTCTGAGTGAGTGAGAGAGGTTGGGAGATTTTACCTATGAGCACTTTTTAGCACACCATGGGTAAAATTGCCAGGTCACAATGACCCCAAAGGCTCAGAGAAGGTTGGGGGAGGTTGGTCGAGGATATTCGATCCTCATTGGAACAGCTGTTCGGAGACAGATGGTAGCCTCCCGTCAAGGCCATCCAGCGTGTTCTTTAATGTCGGGTTGCTTTACCTCTGAGCGGCACTTTTTTGCACACAATGGGCTAAATGGCCAGGTCACAAGAACCCCGAAGGCTCAGAGAAGTTTGGGAGAAGGGGGAACCACTGGAATAGCTGTTGGGAGACAGGTGGTAGCCTCGAGTCAAGGCCATCCAGTGTGTTTCTTTAACGTGCACAGGGTATGTCTCTCCCGCACACGGGACCACGGCTTAACGTCCCATCCGACGGACGGCGGCCTTTCCAAGCCCATCGGTGTCCCCTACCGACCTTGGGCAGGACAAGGAAATTTGCGGGACCCATCGGTGTCCCCTACTGACCGTGGGCAGGGCGGACCCAGGTCACATGGACCCCGAAGGCTCAGAGAAGGTTAGGGGAGGGGACCCACTGGAAGAGCTGTTCGGAGACAGAAGGAGGCCTCCCGTCAAGTTCATCCAACGTGTTCTTTAATGTCGGGTTGTGTTACCTCTGAGAGGCACTTTTTTGCGCACAATGGGCTAAATGGCCAGGTCACAAGAACCCCGAAGGCTCAGAGAAGTTTGGGAGAAGGGGGAACCACTGGAATAGCTGTTGGGAAACCGGTGGTAGCCTCTAGTCAATGCCATCCAGTGTGTTCTTTAACGTGCACAGGGTATGGCTCTCCCGCACCCGGGGCCACGGCTTAACGTCCCATCCGACGGACGGCGGCCTTTCCAAGCCCATCGGTGTCCCCTACCGACCTTGGGCAGGACAAGGAAATTTGCGGAGATAAATCTCAACGCTGACCCAACTGGGACTCGAACCTGGGAACTGCAGATTGCAATCCTGGCGCGCTACCGACTGAGCCACCCCCTCCCCGAAAGTTTTGAGAAGATAAATTTCATCGCTTTCCGAGCAGGGACTCGAAAATTCAAAGGGGTGTGGGGGTGTAAAATATTTATATCGATGTAAATATTTTCTCTCATAGATAAGATGTCAAGTTGGTGGGGGATCTGAAAACGGAAGTGATTTATCTGTAATTGTTGAAAAAAATAAATGAACGATAAAAATAAAATAATAAATTTTTCTGACTGTTTAATTTTGGGAACTGAATTTCCTACAGGCGTTCTGATTTTTGTCTCCATAAATGTAATAAATTTATGCGACTCTCTATAATTGTAATAAATATATGCGACCCTCTAGAATTGTAATAAATTATGGGACCCTCTAGAATTGTAATAAATGTATTCGGCCCTCTATAATTGTAATAAATATATGCGACCCTCTAGAATTGTAATAAATTATTTGACCCTCTAGAATTGTAATAAATTTATGCGACCCTCTATAATTGAAATAAACTAATGCGATCCCCTAGAATTGTAATAAATTTATGCGACCCTCTAGGATTGTAATAAATATATGCGACCCTCTAGAATTGTAATAGATTTATTCGAACCTCTAGAATTGTAAAAAATTTATGCGACCCTCTAGAATTGTAATAAATTTATGCGACCCTCTATAATTGTAATAAATATATGCTACCCTCTATAATTGTAATAAATATATGCGACCCTCTAGAATTGTAATAAATTATGGGACCTCTAGAATTGTAATAAATATATTCGACCCTCTAGAATTGTAATAAATATATGCGACCCTCTAGAATTGTAATAAATTATGGGACCCTCTAGAATTGTAATAAATTTATGCGACCCTCTATAACTGTAATAAATATATGCGACCCTCTATAACTGTAATAAATATATGCGACCCCCTAAAATTGTAATAAATATATTTGACCCTCTAGAATTGTAATAAATTAATGCGATCCCCTAGAATTGTAATAAATTTATGCGACCCTCTAGGATTGTAATAAATATATGCGACCCTCTAGAATTGTAATAGATTTATTCGAACCTCTAGAATTGTAAAAAATTTATGCGACCCTCTAGAATTGTAATAAATATATGCGACCCTCTAGAATTGTAATAAACTTATGTGATCCCCTAGGATTGTAATAAATTTATGCGACCCTCTAGCATTGTAATAAATTTATGCGACCCTCTAGAATTGTAATAAATTTATGCCACCCTCCATATTTGTAATATATTTATGCGACCTTGTAGAATTGTAATAAATATATGCGACCCTCTAGAATTGTAATAAATATATGCGACCCTCTAGAATTGTAATAAATTTATGCGACCCTCCATAATTGTAATATATTTATGCGACCTTGTAGAATTGTAATTAATATATGCGACCTTGTAGAATTGTAATTAATATATGCGACCCTCTAGAATTGTAATAAATTTATGAAACCCTCATAATTGTAAAACATTTATGCGACCCTCTAGAATTTTAATAAATATATGCGACCCTCTAGAATTGTAATAAATTTATGCGACCCTCTAGAATTGTAATTAATATATTCGACCCTCTAGAATTATAATATATTTATAAGACCCTCTAGAATTGTAATAAATTTATGCGACCCTCTACAATTGTAATAAATTTATGGGACCCTCTACAATTGTAATAAATTTATGCGACCCTCCATAATTGTAATAAATATATTCGACCCTCTAGAATTGTAATGAACTAATGCGATCCCCTAGGATTGTAATAAATATATGCGACCATCTAGAATTGTAATAGATTTATGCGAACATCTAGAATTTTAAAAAATTTATGCGATCCTCTAGAATTGTAATGAACTAATGCGAACCCCTAGGATTGTAATAAATTTATGCTTCCCTCTAGGATTGTAATAAATATATGCGACCCTCTAAAATTGTAATAGATTTATGCAAACCTCTAGAATTGTAATATATTTATGCGACCCTCTAGAATTGTATTAAACTAATGCGATCCCCTAGGATTGTAATAAATTTATGCGACCCTCTAGGATTGTAATAAATATATGCGATCCTCTAAAATTGTAATAGATTTATGCAAACCTCTAGAATTGTAATAAATTTATGCGACCCTCTAGAATTGTAATAAATATATTCGACCCTCTAAAATTGTAATAAACTAATGCGATCCACTAGAATTGTAATAAATGTATTCGACCCTCTATAATTGTAATAAATATATGCGACCCTCTAGAATTGTAATAAATTATGGGACCCTCTAGAATTGTAATAAATTTATGCGACCCTCTATAATTGTAATAAATATATGCGACCCTCTAGAATTGTAATAAACTAATGCGATCCCCTAGGATTGTAATAAATTTATGCGACCCTCTAGGATTGTAATAAATTTGCGACCCTCTAAAATTGTAATAGATTTATGCAAACCTCTAGAATTGTAAAAAATTTATGCGACCATCTAGAATTGTAATAAATATATGCGACCCTCTAGAATTGTAATAAACTTATGTGATCCCCTAAGATTGTAATCAATTTATATGACCCTCTAGAATTATAATAAATTTATGCGACCCTCTGGAATTGCAATAGATTTATGCGACCCTCTAAAATTGTAATAGATTTATGCGACCCTCTAGATTTGTTATAAATTTATGCGACCCTCTAGGATTGTAATAAATATATGCGACGCTCTAAAATTGTAATAGATTTATGCAAACCTCTAGAATAATAAAAAATTTATGCGACCCTCTAGATTTGTTATAAATTTATGCGACACTCTGGAATTGTAATGAATTTATGCGACCCTTTTCCTATAATGTAGAAGCTGCGTATTTCGCAAAAAAATTCTAGTAAATACCCCATTTGAAACTGCTCACGACTCTCCCCTGAAGAACGCGACCCCCCAGTTTCAGAATCGCTGCCCTAAAATTTTGGAATCAGTGTTGTAGGGAGGCTGCGATATTTCCAAGATGTTTTCGTTCCCATGACGTCTTCGTTTTGGCAACACCCAGCGGTGCCTCTTTTAAATCGGCACCGCGTGGCACGCTCTGCGCGCTGACGTCATCGATCTGCTCACCAGCAGTCCCATCTGCTTGCGCGTCACACGTGACGTCTTAATCTCATCCACAATCCCGGCAACCCCCTAATTAGAATTTCGAGTTCCTTTTGCACTGACGAAGTGAGCTGAGAATTGGATAATAAAAAAAATCTTTTTTTCAATTCGATGCGTTCTTTGGAGAGTGAATCGTAACAGCTTCAAGGATTTCGCAAATCTGTCTAAATCTATAACAATGAAAGATATCTGTGTACAGTCGCTCAAAAATGTATCCGAACACTGTGGTTGATTACGGAATTCAGAAATAACATCTGGCAACGATTTTTTTAGAAATTAGTGATCTGGCGTGTCACGTGACACGAAGGTTGCCAGATCACTAATTTCTGAAATAATCGTTTCCAGATTATTTTTTTCTGAATTCTGTAATCAACCATAGTGTTCTACACGAAAGTTGCCAGATCACAAATTTCTAAAAAAAGAATCTTTGCCAGATAGTTTTTTCTGAATTCCGTAATCAGCCATAGTGTTCTACACAAAGGTTGCCAGATCACTAATTTAAAAAAATCATTGCCAGATGCTTTTTCTAAATACCATAATCAACTATAGTGTTCTACACGAAGGTTGCCAGATCACTAATTTTTAAAAAAAATCTTTCCAAGATATTTTTTTCTGAATTCCATAATCAGCCATAGTGTTCGGACGAAGGTTGCCAGATCACTAATTTCGAAAAAAAAAATCATTGCCAGATGATTTTTCTAAATTTCATAATCAACCATAGTGTTCTACACGAAAGTTGCCAGATCACTTATTTCTAAAATAATCGTTACCACATATTTTTTTAAAATTCTGTAATCAACCATGGTGTTCGGACGAAGGTTGGCAGATCACTAATTTCTAAAAAAAAATCGTTGCCAGATATTTTTTCTAAATTCTGTATTGAATTTCGTAATGAACCATAGTGTCCGAACGAAGGTTGCCATATCACTAATTTCTAAAAAAAAATCGTTGCCATATATTTTTTCTGAATTCTGTAATTAACTTCGTGTACGTATACGAAGATTGCCAGAGCACTAATTTCGAAAAAAAAAATCGTTGCCAGATGCTTTTTCTAAATTCCATAATCAACCATAATGAGCCACACGAAGGTTGCCAGATCACTTATTTCGAAAATAATCGTTAGCACATATTATTTTTTAATTCTGTAATCAACCATAGTGTTGGGACGAAGGTTGGCAGATCACTAATTTCTAAAAAAAAAATCGTTGTCAGGTATTTTTTCTGAATTCCGTAATCAACCATAGTGTTCGGATATCTTTTTGAGCGACTGTACATATTCTCTCCGTAGGCAGTCCCGTGGATCGTAAGTTGAGAAAGAAAGAATAAATGTCTTTCAAAAATTCTTCCATTTCCCTACAAAATATAAATGAAGCGTGTCTGTGGTTGCGAGAGGCCAATCTTGTCACTCTAACATTTCTCAAATTCCGTCAGATCGAAATCTCATTCGGGATCAAAACAGAACCGCTTGGCATGACGTCACAACTCTCGACGTGAACATCACTCTGTCGTTAACATCACCTTCGCTATCATTGCTCACATGGTCATCATCGACATCGTTATTAAAATCATCTAATCATCGACATCGCTCACACACGTTCTCATCATTCACTTCACCATATGAACCATTGTAATCATCACCATCTTTTTTATTATAATAATCAGCGCCCCTATCATCACCAGTGTCATCATCATCATCATCATCATCATCCACTTCACCACATGATGCATTGTAATCGTCAGCATCGCCGCTATCATCATCAGTGTCAATACCCCATTATTAATCACCATCGACAACAGTTATCATCGTATCACGATTATCATCAATTCCGCTATACCTATCCTATGAGCTATCATCATCATCATCATTGGTATCACGGAAATGCTTATCATCATTACCAGTGACTTTTATTAAAATAATCACCGCAGTAATCATCACCTTCACCACAGTCATACTGATCATCATCCTCATCACTAAACTATTATCCGTCTCAATCAGACTATTATTTATTTTAAAGCTCTGTAATAATCCCCATTATAAGTGTTATCATGATCATCAATATTAAACCTAATAATTCTTCTTCTTTTGCAGCCTCGTTCTGAAGCCATAGCAACGTTTGCCCTGTGCGGTTTCTCCAACATCAGCTCCATAGGCATCCAGATCGGCGCCTTGGGTGCCATGGCTCCGGGAAGGAAATCCGATCTCTCCTCACTCGCAGTCCGTGCCATGATCGCCGGATCTGCCGCCTGCTTCATGACAGCGTGCGTTGCAGGTAAGGGGAAAAAAATCGATGAATTGTTTCTCAAGGGAAAAAAATCGATGAATTGTTTCTCAAGGGAAAAAAATCGATGAATTGTTTCTCAAGGGAAAAAAATCGATGAATTGTTTCTCAAGGGAAAAAAATCGATGAATTGTTCCTCAAGGGAAAAAAAATCGATGAATTGTGTCTCAAGGGAAAAAATTGATGAATTGTTTATCAAGGGGGAAAAATCGATGAATTGTTTCTCAAAAAAAAAAACATTCGATGAATTGTTTCTCAAAAAAAAAAACATTCGATGAATTGCTTCTCAAGGGAAAAAAATCGATGAATTGTTTCTCAAAGGAAAAACATTCGATGAATTGTTTCTCAAGGGAAAAAAATCGATGAATTATTTCTCAAGGGAAAAAAATCGATGATTTGTTTCTCAAGGGCAAAAAAAAATCAATGAAATTTTCTCAAGGGAAAAAATCGATGAATTGTTTCTCAAAGGAAAAACATACGATGAATTGTTTCTAAAGGGAAAAAATCGATGAATTATTTCTCAAGGGAAAAAAATCGATGATTTGTTTCTCAAGTAAAAAAATCGATGAATTGTTTCTCAAGGGAAAAAAATCGATGAATTGTTCCTCAAGGGAAAAAAAATCGATGAATTGTGTCTCAAGGGAAAAAATTGATGAATTGTTTATCAAGGGGGAAAAATCGATGAATTGTTTCTCAAAAAAAAAAACATTCGATGAATTGTTTCTCAAAAAAAAAAACATTCGATGAATTGCTTCTCAAGGGAAAAAAATCGATGAATTGTTTCTCAAAGGAAAAACATTCGATGAATTGTTTCTCAAGGGAAAAAAATCGATGAATTATTTCTCAAGGGAAAAAAATCGATGATTTGTTTCTCAAGGGCAAAAAAAAATCAATGAAATTTTCTCAAGGGAAAAAATTGATGAATTGTTTCTCAAAGGAAAAACATACGATGAATTGTTTCTAAAGGGAAAAAATCGATGAATTATTTCTCAAGGGAAAAAAATCGATGATTTGTTTCTCAAGTAAAAAAATCGATGAATTGTTTCTCAAGGGAAAAAAATCGATGAATTGTTTCTAAAGGGAAAAAAATTTGATGAATTATAGCTGTCCAATGAGTTCCCTCCCCCTACCTTCTCTGAGCCGTCAGGGTCCTTGTGACCTGGCCATTGTTTTCCAAAGAAGTGCTGCTCAGTGGTAAAAAATAAATAAATAAATAAATACCCCTGAAAGCAGATTGATTGAAAGCTGAGTGCCACAGAGGTCTGACAGCAGCCTGTCAGTTTATACGTCATACATAGTGAGAAGGTCTGAGAGGATGGCAGGACCTCAACAGATCAGCAACAGCAAGTCCATGCTTTATCCGGGGCTCCAATCCAGGCTAACCATCACTCGGCTACGGAACGACGTCATTTTCTAACATGTTCTTAATATCTGTACATTGTACCAACACAAAATGTAATAACACTACCATAACATATAACTTGCAATTGAAACGTATTCACGGGTCCTGTGTTCTTGAATACCTTTCTATCTTGATGAGCACAGGTTTTATAATTCATATTCGTGGCTCTCCACAGATTACCTAGTGGGGTATCCATGAACAATCGTCCTATTTTCTAATTGCCGTAACCGCGGGTTAACGAACGGACTGTCGGATACGTATGACGTCATCGGTGGCAGAAAGTGTCTGTTGGTTCCGCGGTTATTTCAGCGATCAGTCCGAAATTTTGTGGCGAGGTTCATTTTCGGTGGTTCCATTAAGTTATAACCCTCTTGGGGGTAACAGGTAGGGTTCCTAGCTGCCCTGAATCCGGAATGATCCCTCCAAAAACGTCCGAAATTTCTGGGGTGCGCTTATGTCGCCTATTTTGTAAATGGAGTAGTACTTTGCTGGGTTGTTTTACCTATGAGCGACACTTTTTTGTGCACAATAGGCTTAATGACCAGGTCACAAGGACCCCGAAGGCTCAGAGAAGGTTGGGGGAGAAGACCCACTGGAACAGCTGTTGGAGGACATATGGTAGCCTCCAGTCAAGGCCATCCATCGTGTTCTTTAACGTTGGATTGTTTTACTTTTGAGAGGAACTTTTTGCACACAATGGGCTAAATGGCCAGGTCACAAGGATCCCGAAGGCTCAGAGAAGGTTAGGGGAGGGGACTCACTGGAACAGCTGTTAGGAGACAGATGGTAGCCTCCCGTCAATACCATCCAGTGTGCACAGGGCACCAGTGTGTTCCAGTGTGTTATTTGTGTTGTTCAGGCATCCAGTGTGTTCTTTAACGTGCACAGGGACCTGTGCACGTTAAAGAACACACTGGATGGCAATAAGATAGAATTAAGAACACACTGGATGAACACACTGGAAAGAAATTTACAATGGCAACATTACTTTGCCATCTTATCCCCAGGGGGTGGTAAATGAAATTTTTTATTTTAAGAGAAAAGCGAAAAATTCTTTTGCGATTTATAGGGCCCTGAAGAGTAGAAAATAAACCTAAAGCATATCGGTGGTACAATCAGTCAGTGAGTTCGTATTCGCTTCAAAGGAAGATTTTACCTTTTGCACAAGATTACCGGCGCCCAATCCGCCTGTAACCGACCCTTTTCTTTTGTAAGTTCTGTATATGTGTAAAGAGTAACAATGACCCCGACACCCACTTAATCAGAAAGATCTTTCAATTGAAAAACGGACTAGTATTAAATTAAAGGGAAATCATTTCGAGGATCTCTTCAAATTCGCTATGCTTTTTTTCAGACATTTCTCTAGACATAAAATGAGCGACATGATAGATTCTTTTCTAGAACGATATTGGCTGTTGCTCTGGAGATAAAAGTTAATTTTTAGAGATGTGGTAACGCCTCACAATGGAATGACGTAACAAAGCTTCCATTAACAATTACAGATCGAGTATTGTTATTTCGCCCCTTTATATAGGGAGGGTGAACAATATTTGATCAGTAACACTTTGGATTTCGTTCTTGAAACATGAGAAGTGAAAAACTGTGGGACAGTGAACTAAATTCACTGAAATAAGTGAATTCATCTAATTGGAATATAATTCAGATAATAAGGGTATATTCTGTTACAAGTCACCTAGGGTATTATTCTTAAAAAATAATTTAGCAGTTTAATTCTTCCCAAATGACATTCAGAAAATCAGAAGTTTAATTATTTAAATTATTTAACTTTGGGCCACGATGAGAAGGCGCTGTTTCCATGGAGATGTTCAGGAGACAGGGACTGTAGTGATGTATGGGCGCGAGTAGGCTTGGTGTGGACGCAACGGATTGTGGGTAGTTAGTTTAGGCAGAAGAGAAATTGCGTAGTTATTTTAGCTTGTGAAAGGGTAATTGAAGATTCTTCGAGTGCTTTTTGGGTTTATGAAACTTTAAAAAGTTCTCTTGTGAAGGTATTCAGGCCCCCGTCTTTCTCATTGGGCAGTCCTACTTTTGATGGTATTCATTGGTTGCCATGACAATGAAGTAATTTCCTTTGGACTGAGGCTTACATCTGATGTAGCCAATTAATTTAGATTTAGCGTTATTTGGTTTCGATTTTTACAAGGCAACGTTAACAGAACTTTCGTCAGGAAATATATCTAGAATATTAGAATCCGCCACAAGAAATTT
This sequence comes from Ryuthela nishihirai, assembly GCA_038380435.1. Classification (NCBI taxonomy): domain Eukaryota; kingdom Metazoa; phylum Arthropoda; class Arachnida; order Araneae; family Heptathelidae; genus Ryuthela; species Ryuthela nishihirai. The sequence continues at coordinate 56,875,717 of JAWZYU010000029.1, read as the reverse complement.
AGTTTTTTAAAGATTAATAATTAGCTGTCATCATTTTTATTCCAATGAGATGATTTGAAAATCTGTTTCCTAATTCTGAAATATTTCCATCTTCTAGGCGAGCGTAAGAGTAAAGGAATTCACATTGCAATAGTGCAATAGTGGCTCAACCCCATTAGAGGGATATTCCTTCACGACTCTCCATCTTCCTTCTTACACTATCGAATCTGCGAACTCTTTTGCTTTTAGAGTTTCATGACTCAAAATCCAACACCTAACATCAGCAGATATTGTACAGAAGAATAACTGCAATAAAAAAGGTTTATTTTTAAATCGGTTCCGAAAATACTTAAAATTATTTTCCTTCATTATTTACTGTATTGTTTCCGAAACGAGTAACGTACTTTTGACGATACAGACAATTCTGTTTCGTTATATTATTATTAGTTAAACCCACTCCAAAGGTTTAGCGTATATCTTCATTGATAATTCTTACTCCATTCCCAGCTTTCCACATGTGCTACTTACAAAGTACTATTCGTAATCTTCAGTTCCCAGGTTCGAGCCCCAGCTGGGTCAGCGTTGAGATTCATCTCCGTAAAACTCCCCGCCTTGCCCGGGTCAGTAAGGACACCGATGGGCTTGGAAAGGCCGCCGTCCGTCGGATGGGATGCTAAGCCGTGGAACTGTGTGCGGGAGAGCCATACCCTTTGAACACACTGGATGGCCTTTCCGGGAGGCTACCATCTGTCCCCCAACAGCTGTTCCAGTCGGTCCCCTCCCCCAACCTCCTCTGAGCCTTCGTGGTCCTTGTGACCTGGTCATTAAGCCTATTGTGCACAAAAAAGTGTCGCTCATAGGTAAAACAACCCAACAAAGTACTACTCCATTTGCAAAATAGGCGACATAAGCGCACCCCAGAAATTTCGGACGTTTTTGGAGGGATCATTCCGGACTCAGGGCAGCTAGGAACACTTTGGAGTGGGTTTAACTAATAATAATATAACGAAACAGAATTGTCTGTATCTTAGGTAGAGAGGTTAGTAAAAATTCAGATATCTCCCATAGTCATAATGGAGATTCCAGATAGAAATAGTTTAAAAGGACAGATAGGATTTAAAATAAATTCAAGCACCGTAAGAGATGATCTAAAACGCATCTATCGGGCTTTGTGGATGATGTTGGTCAAAGGTGAATTGACCGACGAAGTCAGAGGAAGTGTGCGAACCTTACGGGATGCACTGTGTCGTGAGAGTGAAGATGACGAAGGCAGAGGAAGTGTGCGAACCTTACGGGATGCACTGTGTCGTGAGAGTGAAGATGACGAAGGCAGAGGAAGTGTGCGAACCTTACGGGATGCACTGTGTCGTGAGAGTAAAGATGACGAAGGCAGAGGAAGTGTGCGAACCTTACGGGATGCACTGTGTCGTGAGAGTGAAGATGACGAAGGCAGAGGAAGTGTGCGAACCTTACGGGATGCACTGTGTCGTGAGAGTGAAGATGACGAAGGCAGAGGAAGTGTGCGAACCTTACGGGATGCACTGTGTCGTGAGAGTGAAGATGACGAAGGCAGAGGAAGTGTGCGAACCTTACGGGATGCACTGTGTCGTGAGAGTGAAGATGACGAAGGCAGAGGAAGTGTGCGAACCTTACGGGATGCACTGTGTCGTGAGAGTGAAGATGACGAAGGCAGAGGAAGTGTGCGAACCTTACGGGATGCACTGTGTCGTGAGAGTGAAGATGACGAAGGCAGAGGAAGTGTGCGAACCTTACGGGATGCACTGTGTCGTGAGAGTGAAGATGACGAAGGCAGAGGAAGTGTGCGAACCTTACGGGATGCACTGTGTCGTGAGAGTAAAGATGACGAAGGCAGAGGAAGTGTGCGAACCTTACGGGATGCACTGTGTCGTGAGAGTGAAGATGACGAAGGCAGAGGAAGTGTGCGAACCTTACGGGATGCACTGTGTCGTGAGAGTAAAGATGACGAAGGCAGAGGAAGTGATGACGAAGATTTCGCTGAACTAGTGGTAATGATGTTCGACTGTTATCTATGTGTATCATCAAATGCAGAGTCTGGCGCACGACGTTTCCTAGGAGATCTGCATCCACCAGGATCGATAGTAAATTTCGAGGTCATGGTCCGGTTGTTAAAGATGTCCAAAGCTCATCGCCTGGAATTTGCTGGAAACAGGATGAACCAACTTCTCTCCGTTCCAGGTTGTTTTCCAATAGAACTAACAGTACATGATGATGCCGTCAAGGTGGCTTTAGAATTTAATGTGAGGTAAATATTTTCTTTTTCCAGGAAACGGGAGGGGGGAGGGGGATGAAAAAAAATCAATATTGGGTGCGGGAGGGGGGGAGTGTAATAGGGTCATTATTTTGTTGTTAGATATTCTCGTTTCTCGTTTCCGTTTTCTGTTCATTAGAAATTATCACTAAAAACAGAATTTGGCTGGAAAATAATTCTAAATTCTCTTCTTAGTGATAACAATTTCTGATGAACAGAAAACGGAAACAAGAAATCTTTGTGTACAAAAAAGTTCCCAGGTTCGAGTCCCAGTTGGGTCAGCGTTGAGATTTCACAATTTACTGCAAGCACACACACATATATATTTTGGTTTACAAAGCTACCTTTAAATCTGTGACTAAAGATTTGACAATAAATCGCTCAACTAACTTCCCAAATGTAAAGGAAAAAGTCTCTAATCAATCTTCGATTGTTAAAAAAATAATTCTATGCACCCTGGTAAAGAAAGATTAAATCATTTAGGCATACATCTTTCCAGATATAAGCCAGTGGTGTAAGACCACTAAACTAACAGACTCTGCCTTTTTTCAACTAATATAACTTATTAGTTTAGTGGTCTTAGAACACTGTGACATGTACCTGGAGAGATATGGTCCAAATCCCACATGCCAGAAAAACTGTTTCTCTCAAAACTCTTAATATCAAAGCCAACAGTTAATTCTGTGGATACTATTTATTGAGGGTAGACAACATTCTCTTTTTGGAAATATTGCATTTTTTCTTATTTCCTAAATTCTCTAACAAACAATCATTTTTTATCTTGCAAAAATTGTTTAAAAATACATTTGTTGAACACCAAATAATAATTAAAGATAATAATCCCGCCAACAAACACACAAGCAGCTACGGGGTGTCAAGATGCTAGATCGACGAATGCTGACGTCAGAACGTGTGACGTCACCAGTGAAAAGGCCTTGAGTCTCGATGGTTACGTCCAAGTCCGGCATATCGGTAGGATCAGCCATGGTCTGCTGTGATGTGGGGCGGGGGTGGCTCAGTCGGTAGCGCGCCAGGCTCGTAAACTGTAGTTCCCAGGTTCGAGTCCCAGCTGGGTCAGCGTTGAGATTTATCTCCGCAAAATTCCCCGCCCTGCCCACGGTCAGTAGGGGACACCGATGGGTTTGGAAAGGCCGCCGTCCGTCGGATGGGACGTTAAGCCGTGGCCCCGTGTGCGGGAGAGACATACCCTGTGCACGTTAAAGAACACACTGGATGGCCTTGACGGGAGGCTACCATCTGTCTCCCAACAGCTGTTCCAGTGGGTCCCCACCCCCAACCTTCTCTGAGCCTTCGGGGTCCATGTGACCTGGCCATTTAGACCCATGGTGTGCAAAAAAGTGCCGCTCAGAGGTAAAACAACCCAACCCAACCTGCTGTGATGTAATCATTGCAGACCAGATCTCACTGCAATGTTGCATCTGCACTGCGGAGTTGCACGCTATCAGTCTCGCCTTGGACCATGTGGCGGTTAAGCATCATCGTCGGTGTGTGCTTTACACCGGCTCGCTACAGGCTTTGATCTCGGTGAAGCATCGGCCTCACCCTGTTCTAAGGATCTTAGAACAGGATCTTAGAACAGGTAGTTCTAAGGATCAGCTACATTGTCTGGCAGCCACTACTACCATCCATTTCTGTTGGGTACCTGGTCATGTCGGTATTGGGGGCGAAGATTTGGCAGATGCTGCTGCAAGGTAGGCCTTGGCCCTGTCTTTGCCAGTTCCGTATCTGAATTTCCGGCAGCGTTTACGATCGAGCTCCGGGCACAGTGGCAGAGATCTCGGTCAGAACAGCTTACGAACAAGCTCTTTGAGATCAAACCATGGCAGCCTTGTTACTGCAAGAATCGCAAGGAGGAAGTTGTACTTGCTCGGCTCCGCTTAGGTCACTTGTTTATTATTCATTCGTTTCTTCTACGGGCAGATGACGTACCTAAGTGTGAGTTTTGTGACACCATTAAACATATTTTAGTTTCATGTCCTTGTTTTAACTTTAAACAGCATATGTTTTTTAACTTTCACGATTTTACGTTCGTGCCATTTACACTCGGACATCTTTTATCTGATACTACCTTTTTATCTCCAATTTTTGCCTTTTAATCTGGTAAAATATCCTGTATACTGATACAGGATATTTTACCAGATTATAATTTTATTGATTTGTAATTTATTCACTGGCTGACCTAGGTCATTTGAACCTGAACTAGTTTCATCCTTTGTCTCTACTATATTTATTTATATACACTTTTGTTGTTTTACATCTTTATTTTTGTTTCTGTTATATATATATATCTTGTTGGTTTTATTTTTTACCTTTTCCAGCATTTGTTTTTTAATTGTGGTTCAGGGGTACACCTATCCCTCGATTTGCACGGTACTCAGTTCACACAATTTTCGCTTTGCACGGTCAAAAAATGCAACCAGTTTCGACCAGGGTGCATAGAATTCTTTACCAGGAATTCTTACCATAGAATTCTTTACCAGGGTGCATAGAATTATTTTTTTAACAATCGAAGATTGATTAGAGACTTTTTCCTTTACATTTGGGAGGTTAGTTGAGCGATTTATTGTCAAATCTTTAGTCACAGATTTAAAGGTAGCTTTGTAAACCAAAATATATATGTGTGTGTGCTTGCAGTAAATTGTGAAATCTCAACGCTGACCCAACTGGGACTCGAACCTGGGAACTTTTTTGTACACAAAGATTTCTTGTTTCCGTTTTCTGTTCATCAGAAATTGTTATCACTAAGAAGAGAATTTAGAATTATTTTCCAGCCAAATTCTGTTTTTAGTGATAATTTCTAATGAACAGAAAACGGAAACGAGAAACGAGAATATCTAACAACAAAATAATGACCCTATTACACTCCCCCCCCTCCCGCACCCAATATTGATTTTTTTTCATCCCCCTCCCCCCTCCCGTTTCCTGGAAAAAGAAAATATTTACCTCACATTAAATTCTAAAGCCACCTTGACGGCATCATCATGTACTGTTAGTTCTATTGGAAAACAACCTGGAACGGAGAGAAGTTGGTTCATCCTGTTTCCAGCAAATTCCACAGGCGATGAGCTTTGGACATCTTTAACAACCGGACCATGACCTCGAAATTTACTATCGATCCTGGTGGATGCAGATCTCCTAGGAAACGTCGTGCGCCAGACTCTGCATTTGATGATACACATAGATAACAGTCGAACATCATTACCACTAGTTCAGCGAAATCTTCGTCATCACTTCCTCTGCCTTCGTCATCTTTACTCTCACGACACAGTGCATCCCGTAAGGTTCGCACACTTCCTCTGCCTTCGTCATCTTCACTCTCACGACACAGTGCATCCCGTAAGGTTCGCACACTTCCTCTGCCTTCGTCATCTTCACTCTCACGACACAGTGCATCCCGTAAGGTTCGCACACTTCCTCTGCCTTCGTCATCTTCACTCTCACGACACAGTGCATCCCGTAAGGTTCGCACACTTCCTCTGACTTCGTCATCTTCACTCTCACGACACAGTGCATCCCGTAAGGTTCGCACACTTCCTCTGCCTTCGTCATCTTCACTCTCACGACACAGTGCATCCCGTAAGGTTCGCACACTTCCTCTGCCTTCGTCATCTTCACTCTCACGACACAGTGCATCCCGTAAGGTTCGCACACTTCCTCTGCCTTCGTCATCTTCACTCTCACGACACAGTGCATCCCGTAAGGTTCGCACACTTCCTCTGCCTTCGTCATCTTCACTCTCACGACACAGTGCATCCCGTAAGGTTCGCACACTTCCTCTGCCTTCGTCATCTTCACTCTCACGACACAGTGCATCCCGTAAGGTTCGCACACTTCCTCTGCCTTCGTCATCTTTACTCTCACGACACAGTGCATCCCGTAAGGTTCGCACACTTCCTCTGCCTTCGTCATCTTCACTCTCACGACACAGTGCATCCCGTAAGGTTCGCACACTTCCTCTGCCTTCGTCATCTTCACTCTCACGACACAGTGCATCGCGTAAGGTTCGCACACTTCCTCTGACTTCGTCGGTCAATTCACCTTTGACCAACATCATCCACAAAGCCCGATAGATGCGTTTTAGATCATCTCTTACGGTGCTTGAATTTATTTTAAATCCTATCTGTCCTTTTAAACTATTTCTATCTGGAATCTCCATTATGACTATGGGAGATATCTGAATTTTTACTAACCTCTCTACCTAAAGAATAAAAGCAAAATGTAATGTTTGAAAGAATTTCGCCGAAAGCCTCCTTGAATGACGTTTTCATCATTGTTAGGTCATCATGGATCTGTGATTTGAATGAAGCATTCTTGCAAGTCGACAGAGAGAGAATCCCAAAAAATTAATGTCTGTTTTTAACCGACAGAGGCCTAACGATTATCACGACGTTCGGTTAAAGAAAAAAATCAATTTCCAAATTAAACAGATAGGGCTTTCCTCTTAGATGACACCTAAAAAAGTAGGAAATAAAAAACTAGCATATAGAGGGTGCAATGAGGTCGTATTCGCTTCAATATTACGACTCGGGATGACCTCAGGCGACCTTCGACCCCTCAGGTGAAAGATCCGTCCCCAAAAATTCCTCCAGGGGTTGTGCGACGAAGGAAGGAGAAAAGAGGTGCACTCCAAAAAAAGGGGTTTTTGGTTGCCATGGAAACTGGAAGGGCAAACTATGGGGATTACAGAATTCCGAAGAATTATCTGGCAACGATTTTTTTTAGAAATTGGTGATCTGGCAACCTTCGTGTACAGTCGCTCAAAAATATATCCGAACACTATGGTTGATTACAGAATTCGGAAGAAATATCTGGCAACGATTTTTTTAGAAATTGGTGATCTGGCAACCTTCGTGTACAGTCGCTCAAAAATATATCCGAACACTATGGTTGATTACAGAATTCAGAAAAAATATCTGGCAAAGATTTTTTTTTTTTAGAAATTAGTGATCTGGCAACCTTCGTGTACAGTCGCTCAAAAAATATCCGAACAATATGGATGATTACAAAATTCAGAAAAAATATCTCGCAACGTTTTTTTTTTAGAAATTAGTGATCTGGCAACCTTCGTGTACAGTCGCTCAAAAATATATCCGAACACTATGATTGATTACAGATTTCAGAAAAAAAATCTGGCAACTTTTTTTAGAGATTAGTGATCTGGCAAAAAATATCTGCTGAAAAAATATCCGAACATACTATAGTTGATTACAGAATTCGGAAGAAATATCTGGCAACGATTTATTTTTAGAAATTGGTGATCTGGCAACCTTCGTGTATAGTCGCTCAAAAAAATATCCGAACACATCGGTTGATTACAGAATTCAGAAAAACTATCTGGCAATGATTTTTTTTTAGAAATTAGTGATCTGGCCACCTTCGTGTACAGTCACTCAAAAAAATATCCGAACAATATGGCTGATTACAAAATTCAGAAAAAATATCTGGCAACGATTTTTTTTTTAGAAATTATTGATCTGGCAACTTTCGTGTACAGTCGATCACTAAAATATCCGAACACTATGGTTGATTACAGAATTCGGAAGAAATATCTGGCAACGTTTTTTTTTTAGAAATTGTTGATCTGGCAACCTTCGTGCACAGTCGCTCAAAAAAATATCCGAACAATATGGCTGATTACAAAATTAAGGAAAAATATCTGGCAACGATTTTTTTTTAGAAATTAGTGATCTGGCAACCTTCGTGTACAGTCGATCAAAAAAATCCGAACACTATGGTTGATTACAGAATTCGGAATAAATATCTGGCAAGGGTTTTTTTTTTTTTTTTTTTTAGAAATTGGTGATCTGGCAACCTTTGTGTACAGTCGCTCAAAAAAATATCCGAACACTATGGTTGATTACAGAATTCGGAAGAAATATCTGGCAAGGTTTTTTTTTTTTGGAAATTAGTGATCTGGCAACCTTCGCGTACAGTCGATCAAAAAAATATCCGAACACTATGGTTGATTACAGAATTCGGAAGAAATATCTGGCAACGATTTTTTTTAGAAATTGTGATCTGGCAACCTTCGTGTACATTCGCTCAAAAAATATCCGAACACAATGGTTGATTACAGAATTCAGAAAAAATATCTGGCAACGATTTTTTTTAAGTTGGTGATCTGGTAACCTTCGTGTACAGTCGCTCAAAAAAATATCCGAACAATATGGCTGATTACAAAATTCAGAAAAAAATATCTGGGAATGATTTTTTGTTAGAAATTAGTGATCTGGCAACCTTCGTGTACAGTTGATCAAAAAAATATCCGAACACTATGGTTGATTACAGAATTCGGAAGAAATATCTGGCAACGATTTTTTTAGAGTTTAGTGATCTGGCAACCTTCGTGTACATTCGCTCAAAAAAATCCGAACACAACGGTTGATTACAGAATTCAGAAAAAATATCTGGCAATGAATTTTTTTAGAAATTAGTGATCTGGCCACCTTCGTGTATAGTCGGTCAAAAAAAAAAATCCGAACAATATGGCTACAAAATTCAGGGAAAAATATCTGGCAACGATTTTTTTAGATTAGTGATCTGGCAACCTTCGTGTACAGTCGCTCAAAAAAAATCTGAACACTATGGATGATTACAGAATTCGGAAGAAATATCTGGCAAAGATTTCTTTTTTAGAAATTAGTGATCTGGCAACCTTCGTGTACAGTCGCTCAAAAAAAAATATCCGAACAATATGACTGATTACAAAATTCAGAAAAAATATCTGTCAACGATTTTTGTTTTAGAAATTAGTGATCTGGCAACCTTTGTGTACAGTCGCTCAAAAAAATATCCGAACACTATGGCTGATTACAGAATTCAGAAAAAATATCTGTCAACGATTTTTTTAGAAATTAGTGATCTGGCAACCTTTGTGTGCAGTCGCTTAAAAAATATCCGAACACTATGGCTGATTACAGAATTCAGAAAAATTAACTGTCAACGTTTTTTTTAGAAATTAATGATATGACAATCTTCGTGTACAATCGCTCAAAAGAGACATTTAGCCCATGGTGTACAAAAAAAGTGCCGCTCAGAGATAAAACAACCCAACGTTAAAGAACACGCTGGATGGCCTTGACGGGAGGATACCATCTGTCTCCCAACATTTCTTCCAGTGGGTCCCCTTTCCCAACTTCCGGGGTCCTTGGGACCTGGCCATTTTTTTTTAATAATAATAATAATCTTTATTCATATTTATGTTAGTTATACAAAAGTTTGAACAAATGACCCGCAAAGCATCTGCTTATCTGCAGGAGAGAAGAATAATAATAAATATATAGTTTAAATTTATTTATTTAATGTTATTTGAAATGACCCGCAAAGCATCTGCTTATCGGGTCAAAAAACCGCAAAGCATCTGCTTATCTGCAAATGACCCGCAAAGCATCTGCTTATCTGCAGGAGAGAAGAATAATAATAAAGATATAGTTTAAATTTATTTATTTAATGTTATTTTGTGATGGGATTCCCTTTTGCAGACTTTCCCAATTAGATAATTTGCAACTCCTCTGTTCTCTCTCTTTCATTCAAAAATAGTAAGGATAATATTAGAAAATTTTTTTTCTTTTTCTTTTTTTGATTATTTATTTATTTATTTTACCTTTGTTTTTAAAGAGGATTTCCCCTCTTTTCTATCTTTTTTTATTTTTTATATGATTATATATTTTTTTTGTTTTTTATTTATTTATAATTTTTTTATAAAGATTTTGCTCTATTTTTTCTGTTTTTTTTCCATTTTCATTTTGTGCTTTTTTTCTTCTTTTTTTTACATTAAATTCCAGTAATGTGTCCTCTTCAGGAAATCCAAAATCAATGTATATGCTTTCAATCTTATATTTTCCAGTGGATGGTTTAAAATTAGATTCAATCTTAGCTCCCCCAGACCAATATTGATAAGTTTATTAAAATATTCCTGTTTATATAGTTCATATTTTGTGCAATTTAAAAGAATATGTGTTGTGTTTTCAGGAAGATTACATAATGTGCAGTTAGGTGAATTTATATTATGTATTTTAAATTTTGTGCTGTTTAACATTATTTTATCGGTTCTTAAAATATAAATAATTTTTGATTCTTGTCTAATAAAAGGAAGTTTTTGAATTTTGTTGATATAGTTGGATAAGTGATATCTGAAAGAAGGTTTTAAGATGGATTCAATTTGGAAAAAATTATCTGTTAAAGTATATTCTAGTTTTTTTAATTCAGTTTTTGCTGTATAAAAAAAAGAAAATGTTGGAGAAATATCAACCAGTTGTGAGCCTCTTTGGTTATATGGTCCACAAAGTTATTTTCTAAAATATTTGAATGTGAAGGAACCCATTGTATTGTTATACTATTCTTTAATTTTTTATTTTCTTCATTTAGAATTAAAAACTTTGTAATGTAGTAATTATAATTAAATTTATTTGGTTGTTGAGTTAGAATTTGAATTGCTCCTATGGAGTCCGCAAATATTACAATATGTCTATTATACAATATGACATTAATTAAGGTCCATTTTAATGCCTCAATGATTGCAAATAGTTCGGCTTGAACAATAGTGGCATGATTTGCCAGTTTAAAAGTATAATGTAATTTAAAACTTGGAATGTATATCGCAGAGGTGACAGAGTATGTTTTGCTAAAAACTGAACCATCTGTATAAATTTCTAAAAACATTTTTTAGGAGTCTTGCTTAAATGTATAAAAAATTTTTTCAATGGTATCCTCAGAAAAGTCGGATTTTTTAAAAAGTGTAGGAATTTCTAGTTTACAGTCTGGAGTATCTCCTTTAAGATTTAAAGAGAAAATTTTTTTAAAATAATTAAAAGTCTTGTTTTATTATTTTATAATATGGACTTCTTTTAAAATTAGTATAAAATGGATGCGAAGGTAGTTTAAAATGTAATTTGAAATAATAATTAATTAATAGAATATTTTTCCTAATTTCGAAGGGAGGGTTAACAGTTTCAGCTATTGCAGCCAAATTAGGACAAAATTTGGGCACTCCCAAAGCAATTTTGATACATTGGTATTGTAGACTGTTTAATTTTTGTAAGATTCTATAATTGATTTTTTGAATAAATTCAAAAGCATATTCTATTTTTGCACGATTTAGATTTTTATATAAAGTAAGTAAATGAGTTTGGGGAGTGCCCTCTTTTTTGAAGGCAAAAAATTTTAAACAGTTTAATAATTTATAACCAGAAGCTAGTGCTTTTTCCAAATGTTGATTCCAAGAAAGTTTACTATCTAGCTGAAAGCCGAGTAGTTTACAGCTAAATTTCATTTTTATATTTAAGGACAAAATTTGGATTAAAAAAATTTGATTTGAAAAAAGGTATGCAAAAGATTTTTTAAAATTAATTTCTAACTGCCAGTCATTACAGAATTTTATTATTTTTTCTAGTTGTTTTTGAATTTTGGATTGTAAATCATATACATTTTTGCCCAATACCAAAAGGTGAGGTCATCTGCATATGTTGTAAAAATGATATCTTTATTAAAAATATTTTTTATGTCTGATAAATATATATTGAATAACAATGGAGATAGTGTAGATCCTTGAGAAAGGCCTTGGGTAATTTTATAATTTTTTGATAAATCTTTACATTTATAAATCTATTATTAAGGTAATTTTCTAATAATAAAATGGAGTTTGTATAGATATAGTTTAAAGCAATGTCATCGAATTATGTGAATTTCAGTGGAATCTCCATTGTGGTGGTTCCAATTTTTATTTTAAATTTAGTGCCTAGAAGAAAATTTTCAGTCTTATTTTTGATTTCTTTAAAATTGTTTAATAAAATAATTTCCCTTGGCAGTTGATTGAACACGTAAGGTATTGTATATGCCTTTGTACATTTCCCGTAATTGTTTAATATTTTTGGAAGTTGGAAATAATTTTTGGATTGTAACCTTGTATTTTTCCCACGAGAGATTTTAGATTTAAATTAATTATCAAAAAATATTTTAAAGTGATGCTGTATTTTAAAGGTTGTGAAAAGAGAGTATGCCTAGATAATTTAGTCTTTCTTCGCTATGATAAAATAAATTTCTTAAGTTGTATGGGATTATATTTTTAGCAATGGATGATTGAAGAGTTTATATTTTCTTCATATTTGTGAGGTTAGTTGAGCCGTATATTGTCAGACCATAAGTCAATATAGATTCACAGATAGCTTTGTAAACCAAAATACATGTATGTGTGCTTGCAACAAATTGTAGTTTATAAAGTTTAGATGCACATAGACGCAATTTCCCTGCTAACTTTTGAATATGTGTATTCCATCGGAAGGTTGTGTCCATGTAAAGTCCAAGATATTTATGGCTCTCAACACGCTCAATAACATTACAGTCGCAGCAGTCAGGACATCAATTGTGAGTATATAAGGGTGTTGTGAGGACATAAGGTTGTCCTCATCAATGTTGTGAGGACACAAGGGTTCGTGGTTTTTAATTGCATAAGATGAGAGATCATAGTATCCTTGTGAATGAAAGCTCATCCATTTGGTTTTTTCTGAATTTATGTAAATACGATTAATGTGAGACCAGTTAATAATTTTGTTAAAATCATCCTGTGTATCTCGGACTGCGTCTCCTATATTGTGATTCACCTTAACCAAGGCGGTGTCATCAGCATATATATAAAGAGAGCCCTTCAGTTTAAGGTTAGCTATATCATTAATATAAATAACGAATAAAAGCGGACCTAAAATTGAACCTTGTGGAACACCAGTGTACACTGTTCTGTTCTCACTAAAAACGCCATTAATTTTGGTAACATGCACTCTGTTTTTTAAATAATTTTCAAACCATTTAAGGGTAATACCTCGGACACCATAAATATACAATTTTTGAAGCAAAATATCGTGATCCAACATATCAAATGCCTTACGAAAGTCCAGAAAGATAGCTGCTGCTTTTTTTCCGTTGTTTAAAGTTCCATTAATGACGTCAGAAAACTCCGTTAAAGGAAACCGTATCCTTTTCACTAATAATGTTATGTTGTTTCAAGAAATTGGCTAGAACATTAGCTATATATCTTTCAAGTATTTTGTGAAGAACGGGTAAGATGGCAATGAACCTATAGTTAATGATATCGGATTTAGTTCCTCTTTTGTAAATTGGCCTTAAAAGAGCAATTTTGAGTTTATTAGGGATGTTTCCTGTAGATATGCTTTCATTGATTGAGTTTCTCACGAGATCAGCTAAGGAGATTTTGCATGCCTTAATGTGCTTTACGTGTACCTGATCGCATCCACGTGATTTTCTTTCATTTAAGTCACTTAGAATTTTGAAAGTTTCTTGTTTTGAGATGGGAGGAATAAAAATTGAGGGGACAGAAGGTTGGATATGTTTAGGAACTGTTGAGAGATTCTGTATACGGTAATTCATTGTTCATTGTGTGCAAAAAAGTGTAGCTCAGAAGTTGAGCGTCAGTTTTTTTGCGCACCATGGGCTAAATTGTCAGGTCACATGGACCCCGAAGGCTCAGAGAAGGTTGGGGGAGGGGACCCACTGGAACAGCTGTTGGGAGACAGATGGTAGCCTCCCGTCAAGGCCATCCAGCGTGTTCTTTAATGTTGGGTTGTTTTACCTCTGAGCGGCACTTTTTTGCACACCATGGGCTAAATGGCCAGGTCACATGGACCCCGAAGGCTCAGAGAAGGTTGGGGGAGGGAACCCACTGGAACAGCTGTTGGGAGACAGATGGTAGCCTCCCGTCAAAGCCATCCAGCGTGTTCTTTAACGTGCACATGGTATGGCTCTCCCACACAAGGGGGCACGGCTTAACGTCCCATCCGACGGACGGCGGTTGGATATGTTTAGGAACTGTTGAGAGATTCTGTATACGGTAACTCATTGTTCATTGTGTGCAAAAAAGTGTAGCTCAGAAGTTGAGCGTCACTTTTTTTGCACACCATGGACTAAATTGTCAGGTCACATGGACCCCGAAGGCTCAGAGAAGGTTGGGGGAGGGGACCCACTGGAACAGCTGTTGGGAGACAGATGGTAGCCTCCCGTCAAGGCCATCCAGCGTGTTCTTTAATGTTGGGTTGTTTTACCTCTGAGCGGCACTTTTTTGCACACCATGGGCTAAATGGCCACGTCACATGGACCCCGAAGGCTCAGAGAAGGTTGGGGGAGGGGACCCACTGGAACAGCTGTTGGGAGACAGATGGTAGCCTCCCGTCAAAGCCATCCAGCGTGTTCTTTAACGTGCACATGGTATGGCTCTCCCACCCAAGGGGGCACGGCTTAACGTCCCATTCGACGGACGGCGGTTGGATATGTTTAGAAACTGTTGAGAGATTCTGTATACGGTAACTCATTGTTCATTGTGTGCAAAAAAGTGTAGTTCAGAAGTTGAGCGTCACTTTTTTTACACACCATGGGCTAAATTGTCAGGTCACATGGACCCCGAAGGCTCAGAGAAGGTTGGGGGAGGGGACCCACTGGAACAGCTGTTGGGAGACAGATGGTAGCCTCCCGTCAAGGCCATCCAGCGTGTTCTTTAATGTTGGGTTGTTTCACCTCTGAGCGGCACTTTTTTGCACACCATGGGCTAAATGGCCACGTCACATGGACCCCGAAGGCTCAGAGAAGGTTGGGGGAGGGGACCCACTGGAACAGCTGTTGGGAGACAGATGGTAGCCTCCCGTCAAGGCCATCTAGCGTGTTCTTTAATGTTGGGTTGTTTCACCTCTGAGCGGCACTTTTTTGCACACCATGGGCTAAATGGCCACGTCACATGGACCCCGAAGGCTCAGAGAAGGTTGGGGGAGGGGACCCACTGGAACAGCTGTTGGGAGACAGATGGTAGCCTCCCGTCAAAGCCATCCAGCATGTTCTTTAACGTGCACATGGTATTGCTCTCCCACACAAGGGGGAACGGCTTAACGTCCCATCCGACGGACGGCGGTTGGATATGTTTAGGAACTGTTGAGAGATTCTGTATACGGTAACTCATTGTTCATTGTGTGCAAAAAAGTGTAGTTCAGAAGTTGAGCGTCACGTTTTTTGCACACCATGGGCTAAATTGTCAGGTCACATGGACCCCGAAGGCTCAGAGAAGGTTGGGGGAGGGGACCCACTGGAACAGCTGTTGGGAGACAGATGGTAGCCTCCCGTCAAGGCCATCCAGTGTGTTCTTTAACGTGCACAGGGTATGGCTCTCCCGCACACGGGGCCACGACTTAACGTCCAACCGACGGACGGCGGCCTTTCCAAGCCCATCGGTGCTCCCTACTGACCGTGAGCAGGGCAGGGAATTTTGCGGAGATAAATCTCAACGCTGATCAAGCTGGGACTCGAACGTGGGAACTACAGATTGCGAGCCTGGTGCGCTACCGACTGAGCTACCCTCGCCAACAGGTCACAAGAACTCCGAAGGTTCACAGAAGGTTGGGAGAGGGGACCCATTGGGACAGCTGTTAGGAGACAGATGGTAGCCTCCCGCCAAGGATATCCAGTGTATTCCTTAACGCTGGATTGTTTTATCTCAGAGTTGCACTTTTTTTGCAGACTATGGGCGAAATGGCCAAGTCACAAGGACTCCGAAGGCTCAGAGAAGATTGAGGGAGGGGACACACTGGAACAGCTGTTGGGAGACAGATGGTAGCCTTGCGCCAAGGACATCCAGTGTGTTCCTTAAAGTTGGATTAACTTATCTCTGAGCGGCACTTTTTTTGCACACCATGGGCTAAATGGCCAGGTCACAAGGACCCCGAAAGCTCAGAGAAGGTTGGGGGAGAGGACCCACTGGGACAGCTGTTGGGAGACAGATGGTAGCCTCCAGTCAAGGCCATCCAGCGTGTTCTTTAATGTTGGGTTGTTTTATCTCTGAGTGGCACTTTTTTGCACACCATGGGCTAAATGGCCACGTCACAAGGACTCCGAAGGCTCAGAGAAGGTTGGGGGAGGGGACCCACTACAACAGCTGTTCGGAGAGAGATGGTAGCTTCCCGTCAAGGCCATCCAGTGTGTTCCTTAATGTTGGATTGTTTTACCTCTGAGTGGCACTTTTTTGCACACCATGGGCTAAATGGCCAAGTCACAAGGACCCCGAAGGCTCAGAGATGCTTTGGGGGAGGGGACCCACTGGAACACCTGTTGGGAGACAGATGGTAGCCTCCCGTCAAGGACATCCAGTGTGTTCCTTAATGTTGGATTGTTTTATCTCTGAGTGGCACTTTTTGGCTAAATGGCGAGGTCACAAGGACCCCGAAGGCTCAGAGAAGTTTGGGGGAAGGGACCCACTGGAACAGCTGTTGGAAGACAGATGGTAGCCTCCAGTCAAGGCCATCCAGTGTTCTCTTTAATGTTGGGTTGTGTTACCTCTGAGTGGCACTTTTTTGCACACCAAGGCTAAATGGCCAAATCACAAGGACCCCGAAGGCCCAGACAAGTTTGGGGGAGGGGACCCACTGGAACAGCTGTTGGGAGACAGGTGGTAGCCTCCCGCCAAGGCCATCCTGAGTGTTCTTTAACGTGCACATGGTATGGCTCTCCCACACAAGGGGGGCGGGGGTGGCTCAGTCGGTAGCGCGCCAGGCTCGTAATCTCTAGTTCCCAGGTTCGAGTCCCAGCTGGGTCAGCGTTGAGATTTATCTCCGCAAAATTCCCCGCCCTGCCCACGGTCAGTAGGGGACACCGATGGGCTTGGAAAGGCCGCCGTCCGTCGGATGGGACGTTAAGCCGTGGCCCCGTGTGCGGGAGAGCCATACCCTGTGCACGTTAAAGAACACGCTGGATGGCCTTGACGGGAGGCTACCATCTGTCTCCCAACAGCTGTTCCAGTGGGTCCCCTCCCCCAACCTTCTCTGGGCCTTCGGGGTCCATGTGGCCTGGCCATTTAGCCCATGGTGTGCAAAAAAGTGCCGCTCAGAGGTAAAACAACCCAACAACCCAATCCCACACAAGGGGGGGCACGGCTTAACGTCCCATCCGACGGACGGCGGTTGGATATGTTTAGGAACTGTTGAGAGATTCTGTATACGGTAACTCATTATTCATTGTGTGCAAAAAAGTGTAGCTCAGAAGTTGAGCGTCACTTTTTTTGCACACCATGGGCTAAATTGTCAGGTCACATGGACCCCGAAGGCTCAGAGAAGGTTGGGGGAGGGGACCCACTGGAACAGCTGTTGGGAGACAGATGGTAGCCTCCCGTCAAGGCCATCCAGTGTGTTCTTTAACGTGCACAGGGTATGGCTCTCCCGCACACGGGGCCACGACTTAACGTCCAACCGACGGACGGCGGCCTTTCCAAGCCCATCGGTGCTCCCTACTGACCGTGAGCAGGGCAGGGAATTTTGCGGAGATAAATCTCAACGCTGATCCAGCTGGGACTCGAACCTGGGAACTACAGATTACGAGCCTGGTGTGCTACCGACTGAGCTACCCTCGCCACCAGGTCACAAGAACTCCGAAGGTTCATAGAAGGTTGGGAGAGGGGACCCATTGGAACAGCTGTTAGGAGACAGATGGTAGCCTCCCGCCAAGGATATCCTGTGTGTTCCTTAACGCTGGATTGTTTTATCTCTGAGTTGCGGACGGCGGCTTTTCAAGCCCATCGGTGTCCGTTACTGACCTTGGGCAGGAGGGGGGAAATTTGCGGAGATAAATCTCAACGCTGACCGAGCTGCGTTGCCCCAGGTCACAAGCTGGGACTCGAACCTGGGAACTACAGATTACGAGTCTGGTACGTTACCGACTGAGCCACCCCCGCCCCGAAAGTCTCAGAAGATAAATTTCATCGCTGTCCGGCAGGAACTCGAAAATACAGAGGGGGCGGGGGGTGCCAGGTCACAAGCACCTCGAAGGCTCAGAGAAGGTTGGGGGAGGGGACCCACTGGAACAGCTGTTGGGAGACAGATGGTAGCCTCCCGTCAACGTCATCCAGCGTGTTCTTTAATGTTGTGTTGTTTTACCTCTGAGCGGCATTTAGCTAATCGAAATGGATGGATTTCTTCTATGAAACCTCCGATTAGCCTGTAGTGCCGTATTTGGCGAGGGCAGGCATCACATAATTATAGAGAGTCTTAGGGTACCTTTGCGAAGTTGGGGTCTGTTCGGATATTTTTTTTGAGCGACTATATGTGTCTGTGTCAACCATAACTGACCGGTGAAATTGTGTAAGAAGTTTCAAATTTTCACAGAATGTTGCCGGTAGCTTCCGGGTGGCAGTGAAAAATTTCAAGTCCAAATTTACTATGCTACTCCTACGGGTAAAAAAACAGATCAGTGTCAAAATTATCGTTGCCATTTACTGCTCCTTAATTATCTCCCCCCTCGATAGGGAACCACCTTGTTGTTGTGGTGGTGGTGGTGTTGGGGGTGGGGGTGGGCTTAGGTGTCTTTGTGAAGTTGGGGTCCCGACTCGATTGGAATCTCTGACGTGTCGTCGAAGGTTTCATCCCCGATTGGGCCCTGTAGTTGAAGGCCTTGCTGACCGGAAATGGGGCCCCTGGGTGAAGCGAGCTGATCGACGCAGCCTCTGCGAAATTGTGGGTTTCAGCTGGTTGGTAATGCTGGGGTGCCATGGGTAGACGCAGCCCCGATGGAAAGGACGAAGTCGAGGGTCATGCAGAACGGGAGTGGGGTCGCCAATTAGGTGAGGGTCATCGGTGGAAAAGCCAACTTAGAGGCTCCACCACGGGAGCTTCTTTCAGTATAAAAAGTTAGGAATGCAGTATTTTAAGATTGGCATTCTAAATTCAAAATTTACCATCAAAGTTCAGTTCCTGGTAATGTTCGGCAAATTGTATTTGAATGAAATTTTCACTGATATGTTTGGCTTTTATGTTTAGTAACCGCTCAAAATTCAAAAAGGTTTCTCACTAGGGGGCGGGGTGGCTCAGTCGGTAGCGCGCTAGGCTCGTAATCTGTAGTTCCCAGGTTCGAGTCCCAACTGGGTCAGCGTTGAGATTTATCTCCGCAAAACTCCCCGCCATGCCCACGGTCAGTAGGGGACACCGATGGGCTTGGAAAGTCGCCGTCCGTCGGATGGGACGTTAAGCCGTGTGCGTGAGAGCCATACACTGTGCAGGTTAAAGAACACGCTGGATGGCTTTGACGGGAGGCTACCATCTGTCTCGTAAACAGCTGTTCCAATGGGTGTCATCCTCCAACCTTATCTGAGCCTTCGGGGTCCTTCTGACCTGCCATTTAGTCCATGGTGTGAAAAAAAAGTGTCGCTCAGAGGTATAACAACCCAACGTTAAAGAACACGCAGGATGGCCTTGACGGAAGGTTACCACCTGTCTCCCAACAGCTGTTCCAGTGGGTCTTCTCTCCCAAACGTCTCTGAGCCTTCAAGGTCCTTGTGACCTGGCCATTTAGCCCATGGTGTTCAAAAAAGTGCCGTTCAGAGGTAAAACAACCCAACATTAAAGAACACACTGGATGGCCTTGACGGGAGGCTACCATCTGTCTCCCAACAGCTGTTCCAGTGGGTCTCCTCCCCCAACCTTATCTGAGCCTTCGGGATCCTTGTGACCTGGCCATTTAGCCCATTGCGTGCAAAAAAGTGCCGCTCAGAGGTAAAACAACCCAAAATCAAGTTGGGTTTTATATGTAAGTTACTCTTCATATAGCATGCAATTATAACTAATCAAGTTGTTGCTGAGTTATTATTTATCTGTAACAATAAACATTTTCCCGATTGCCACAAGGGGGCGCCACAAAAGAACTGAGAATATTTCTAGTGTAAATTGGCAACACTGTTTAAAAAAGCGCGCGAGTCTACGCATCGTTTCCCTTCGTGCGATTTCTCGGAGGCACAGAAATCGTTTTCACTGAGGCATCTTCTCAGGCGTCTGTTGAACGCATTTTTGTAATTTCCTTTCAATTTTTTTTTTTACTTTACGCTTTATTTTTTATAAACTTTTGCGCGGGACTTAGTAAAAAGTTGTTGGGTTATTTTACCTCTGAGCGGCACTTTTTTCCACATCATGGGCTAAATGGTCAGGTCACATGGACCCCGAAGGCTCAGAGAATGTTGGGGCAGGGGACCCACTGGAACAGATGTTGGGAGACAGGTGGTAGCCTCCCGTCAAGGCCATCCAGCGTGTTCTTTAACGTTGGATTGTTTCACCTCTGAGTGGCACTTTCTTTGCATACCATGGGCTACATGGCCAGGTCACATGGACCCCGAAGGCTCAGAGAAGGTTGGGGGAGGGGACCCACTGGAACAGCTGTTGGGAGAGAGATGGTAGCTTCCCGTTAAGGCCATCCAGCGTGTCCTTTAACGTTGGGTTGTTTTATCTCTGAACGGCACTTTTTTGCACGCAATGGGCTAAATGACCTGGTCACAAGGACCCCGAAGGCTCAGAGAAGGTTGGGGGAGGAGACCCACTGGAACAGATGTTGGAGGACATATGGTAGCCTCCAGTCAAGGCCATCCATCGTGTTCTTTAACGTTGGATTGTTTTACTTTTGAGAGGAACTTTTTGCACACAATGGGCTAAATGGCCAGGTCACAAGGATCCCGAAGGCTCAGAGAAGGTTAGGGGAGGGGACTCACTGGAACAGCTGTTAGGAGACAGATGGTAGCCTCCCGTCAATACCATCCAGTGTGCACAGGGCACCAGTGTGTTCCAGTGTGTTATTTGTGTTGTTCAGGCATCCAGTGTGTTCTTTAACGTGCACAGGGACCTGTGCACGTTAAAGAACACACTGGATGGCAATAAGATAGAATTAAGAACACACTGGATGAACACACTGGAAAGAAATTTACAATGGCAACATTACTTTGCCATCTTATCCCCAGGGGGTGCCATCTTATCCCCAGGTATAGCGGAATTGATGATAATCGTGATACGATGATAACTGTTGTCGATGGTGATTAATAATGGGGTGGTGACACTGATGATGATAGCGGCGATGCTGACGATTACAATGCATCATGTGGTGAAGTGGATGATGATGATGATGATGACACTGGTTATGATAGGGGCGCTGATTATTATAATAAAAAAGATGGTGATGATTACAATGGTTCATATGGTGAAGTGAATGATGAGAACGTGTGTGAGCGATGTCGATGATTAGATGATTTTAATAACGATGTCGATGATGACCATGTGAGCAATGATAGCGAAGGTGATGTTAACGACAGAGGGATGTTCACGTCGAGAGTTGTGACGTCATGCCAAGCGGTTCTGTTTTGATCCCGAATGAGATTTCGATCTGACGGAATTTGAGAAATGTTAGAGTGACAAGATTGGCCTCTCGCAACCACAGACACGCTTCATTTATATTTTGTAGGGAAATGGAAGAATTTTTGAAAGACATTTATTCTTTCTTTCTCAACTTACGATCCACGGGGCTGCCTACGGAGAGAATATGTACAGTCGCTCAAAAAGATATCCGAACACTATGGTTGATTACGGAATTCAGAAAAAATATCTGACAACGATTTTTTTTTTTAGAAATTAGTGATCTGCCAACCTTCGTCCCAACACTATGGTTGATTACAGAATTAAAAAATAATATGTGCTAACGATTATTTTCGAAATAAGTGATCTGGCAACCTTCGTGTGGCACATTATGGTTGATTATGGAATTTAGAAAAAGAATCTGGCAACGATTTTTTTTTCGAAATTAGTGAAAGAACTGCAGGAATGCCCTTAATCAATACCCTACTAGTCCTAATAGAAAGCATTACAGAGACCTTAATAAACTTGTAAAGGATCAGTTAGCTGCTGATAAAAATTTTTGGCTTGATGGTTTGGCTGACAAAGCCGAGGAAGCAGTTAGACAGCACAACAGCAGAGAGCTGTACCAGATAGTTAATGTTTTGTGTGGTAGAAAACGGACAGGCATACAAGGATTGAAGGATAAACAAGGTAAGGTTATAGAAGGTGAGGATTCTGTCATGGCTAGGTGGGCTGAGCATTTCAGTGATGTTCTAAACAATGTAGTTAGTTCTACTCCCATTGTTTGCAATGATGATAGATGCATTGGTGGCTTTAATGTTGGCCCTATAACACAATCTGAAGTTAGTTTGGCTGTTTCTAAACTTAAACTTCATAAATCCCCAGGGGTAGATGAAATTACTACGGAAATGCTTAGAGCTGGGAATGTTTCGGTTACCACTTGGATGACTGAAATTCTGAATCTCTTTTATGATAAAGGCATGGTTCCTAAGGATTTTACCAGAGCTATTGTTATCCCTATTTTCAAAAAAGGTGATCGCAGTTCTTGTGATAACTATAGGGGTATCAGCCTACTCTCTGTTCCAGGTAAAGTTCTTTGCATGATTGTGCTTAATAGAATTAAGAATCTGGTTGACAGGCAATTGCGTGATGAGCAATGTGGATTCAGAAGTGGTAGGGGATGTGTAGATCAGATATTTTCACTTAGGCAGATTCTTGAGAAATGTTTAGAGTTTCAGAAACCTTTGGTTGCTAGCTTTGTTGATTTCAAAAAGGCTTTCGACTCTGTTGATCGTCATAATTTGTGGTTGATTGTGAGATCATATGGTATACCAGACAAGTTAGTTAACATTATGAAAGCTCTCTATAATAACACTGAGTCGTGTGTGAGAGTTGGTAAGTCTTGTAGCAATTGGTTTAGCATTACTTCTGGTGTTCGACAAGGGTGCATTTTGTCTCCTTTTCTCTTTAGCTTGGTTATTGATTATGTTATGCGAAATTCACTTCAAGGGAAAGATTTTGGCCTTAAATGGGCTGGAGATAGGAAAATTTCTGATTTAGATTATGCTGATGATTTAGCCCTTCTGGCAAATGATATTGATGAGATGAACTCTTTCATTCGAGCCGTTGATGAGACTGGTAGTAGAGTAGGTTTGGTTATAAACAGAGAGAAAACTAAAGTGATGAAAATTGGTCAGGCAGGCTGTGATTCAGTTAATCTGAATGGTTGCAGTCTTGAGCAGGTGTCACAGTTTAATTATCTTGGGAGCTATGTAACAGATAATGGTGATGTGCGGCATGAGATTAACAGACGAATAGGGATTGCTGCTGGGACTTTTAAGAAACTATGGAGAGTGTGGAGAAATAGGCGTATACACCTAAAGACTAAAATTAGACTGTATAATAGTTTGGTTCTTTCTAGGGTTAGTTATGGTAGTGAAACTTGGACACTTTGTAAACAAGATAACAGGAAACTAGATGCTTTTGATTCCAGATGCTTACGCAGTATCTTGGGCATTAGGTGGTTCAACTTTGTAACTAATGATGAGGTTAGGCAAAGGAGTTTGCAACCTCCTTTAAGCAGCATATTGTGCAGAGAGAGACTCCGTTGGTTTGGCCATGTTGCCCATATGAATAATTATAGATTGGCGAATAGGGTTATGAACAGTGTGCCTAAAGGCCTCAGAAAGAAGGGGAGACCTAGGATGCGGTGGGCAGACAATGTCAAACTGGACCTTGTTAGAATTGGTGTGCAGTGGCCAGATGCAGTAGATGTAGCTCAGGATAGACTTGCTTGGAGAACTAAATTGCACGGTCTGGTTGGACCTCCGTAGCCCATGGCTGCTTGAGGATGATGATGATGATGATGATGATGATCTGGCAATCTTCGTATACGTACACGAAGTTAATTACAGAATTCAGAAAAAATATATGGCAACGATTTTTTTTAGAAATTAGTGATATGGCAACCTTCGTTCGCACACTATAGTTCATTACGAAATTCAATACAGAATTTAGAAAAAAATATCTGGCAACGATTTTTTTCTAGAAATTTGTGATCTGCCAACCTTCGTCCGAACACCATGGTTGATTACAGAATTTTAAAAAAATATGTGGTAACGATTATTTTAGAAATAAGTGATCTGGCAACTTTCGTGTAGAACACTATGGTTGATTATGGAATTTAGAAAAATCATCTGGCAATGATTTTTTTTTTCGAAATTAGTGATCTGGCAACCTTCGTCCGAACACTATGGCTGATTATGGAATTCAGAAAAAAATATCTTGGAAAGATTTTTTTTAAAAATTAGTGATCTGGCAACCTTCGTGTAGAACACTATAGTTGATTATGGTATTTAGAAAAAGCATCTGGCAATGATTTTTTTAAATTAGTGATCTGGCAACCTTCGTGTAGAACACTATGGCTGATTACGGAATTCAGAAAAAACTATCTGGCAAAGATTCTTTTTTTAGAAATTTGTGATCTGGCAACTTTCGTGTAGAACACTATGGTTGATTACAGAATTCAGAAAAAAATAATCTGGAAACGATTATTTCAGAAATTAGTGTTCTGGCAACCTTCGTGTCACGTGACACGCCAGATCACTAATTTCTAAAAAAATCGTTGCCAGATGTTATTTCTGAATTCCGTAATCAAGCACAGTGTTCGGATACATTTTTGAGCGACTGTACACAGATATCTTTCATTGTTATAGATTTAGACAGATTTGCGAAATCCTTGAAGCTGTTACGATTCAGTCTCCAAAGAACGCATCGAATTGAAAAAAAGATTTTTTTTATTATCCAATTCTCAGCTCACTTCGTTAGTGCAAAAGGAACTCGAAATTCTAATTAGGGGGTTGCCGGGATTGTGGATGAAATCCAGACGTCACGTGTGACGCGCAAGCAGATGGGACTGCTGGTGAGCAGATCGATGACGTCAGCGCGCAGAGCGTGCCACGCGGTGCCGATTTAAAAGAGGCACCGCTGGGTGTTGCCAAAACGAAGACGTCATGGGAACGAAAACATCTTGGAAATATCGCAGCCTCCCTACAACACTGATTCCAAAATTTTAGGGCAGCGATTCTGAAACTGGGGGGTCGCGTTCTTCAGGGGAGAGTCGTGAGCAGTTTCGAATGGGGTAGTCAAGCTCTCATAGTTTTATATTTGCTACAATTTTTTTGCGAAATACGCAGCTTCTACATTATAGGAAAAGGGTCGCATAAATTCATTACAATTCCAGAGTGTCGCATAAATTTATAACAAATCTAGAGGGTCGCATTAATTTTTTATTATTCTAGAGGTTTGCATAAATCTATTACAATTTTAGAGCGTCGCATATATTTATTACAATCCTAGAGGGTCGCATAAATTTATAACAAATCTAGAGGGTCGCATAAATCTATTACAATTTTAGAGGGTCGCATAAATCTATTGCAATTCCAGAGGGTCGCATAAATTTATTATAATTCTAGAGGGTCGTATAAATTGATTACAATCTTAGGGGATCAGATAAGTTTATTACAATTCTAGAGGGTCGCATATATTTATTACAATTCTAGATGGTCGCATAAATTTTTTACAATTCTAGAGGTTTGCATAAATCTATTACAATTTTAGAGGGTCGCAAATTTATTACAATCCTAGAGGGTCGCATAAATTTATTACAATCCTAGGGGATCGCATTAGTTTATTACAATTCTAGAGGGTCGCATATATTTATTACAATTCTAGAGGGTCGCATAAATTTATTACAATTCTAGAAGGTCCCATAATTTATTACAATTCTAGAGGGTCGCATATATTTATTACAATTATAGAGGGTCGAATACATTTATTACAATTCTAGTGGATCGCATTAGTTTATTACAATTTTAGAGGGTCGAATATATTTATTACAATTCTAGAGGGTCGCATAAATTTATTACAATTCTAGAGGTTTGTATAAATCTATTACAATTTTAGAGGATCGCATATATTTATTACAATCCTAGAGGGTCGCATAAATTTATTACAATCCTAGGGGATCGCATTAGTTTAATACAATTCTAGAGGGTCGCATAAATATATTACAATTCTAGAGGTTTGCATAAATCTATTACAATTTTAGAGGGTCGCATATATTTATTACAATCCTAGAGGGAAGCATAAATTTATTACAATCCTAGGGGTTCGCATTAGTTCATTACAATTCTAGAGGGTCGAATATATTTATTACAATTATGGAGGGTCGCATAAATTTATTACAATTGTAGAGGGTCCCATAAATTTATTACAATTGTAGAGGGTCGCATAAATTTATTACAATTCTAGAGGGTCTTATAAATATATTATAATTCTAGAGGGTCGAATATATTAATTACAATTCTAGAGGGTCGCATAAATTTGTTTAAATTTTGGAGGGTCGCATAAATTTATTACAATTCTAGAGGGTCGCATATATTTATTAAAATTCTAGAGGGTCGCATAAGTGTTTTACACTTATGAGGGTTTCATAAATTTATTACAATTCTAGAGGGTCGCATATATTAATTACAATTCTACAAGGTCGCATAAATATATTACAATTATGGAGGGTCGCATAAATTTATTACAATTCTAGAGGGTCGCATATATTTATTACAATTCTACAAGGTCGCATAAATATATTACAAATATGGAGGGTGGCATAAATTTATTACAATTCTAGAGGGTCGCATAAATTTATTACAATGCTAGAGGGTCGCATAAATTTATTACAATCCTAGGGGATCACATAAGTTTATTACAATTCTAGAGGGTCGCATATATTTATTACAATTCTAGAGGGTCGCATAAATTTTTTACAATTCTAGAGGTTCGAATAAATCTATTACAATTCTAGAGGGTCGCATATATTTATTACATTCCTAGAGGGTCGCATAAATTTATTACAATTCTAGGGGATCGCATTAATTTATTACAATTCTAGAGGGTCAAATATATTTATTACAATTTTAGGGAGTCGCATATATTTATTACAGTTATAGAGGGTCGCATATATTTATTACAATTCTAGAGGGTCGCATAAATTTATTACAATTCTAGAGGGTCCCATAATTTATTAGAATTCTAGAGGGTCGCATATATTTATTACAATTCTAGAGGGTCGAATATATTTATTACAATTCTAGAGGTCCCATAATTTATTACAATTCTAGAGGGTCGCATATATTTATTACAATTATAGAGGGTCGCATAAATTTATTACAATTCTAGAGGGTCGCATAAATTTTTTACAATTCTAGAGGTTCGAATAAATCTATTACAATTCTAGAGGGTCGCATATATTTATTACAATCCTAGAGGGTCGCATAAATTTATTACAATTCTAGGGGATCGCATTAGTTTATTACAATTATAGAGGGTCGCATAAATCTATTACAATTCTAGAGGGTCCCATAATTTATTACAATTCTAGCGGGTCGCATATATTTATTACAATTATAGAGGGCCGAATACATTTATTACAATTCTAGAGGGTAACATAATTTATTACAATTCTAGAGGGTCGCATATATTTATTACAATTATAGAGAGTCGCATAAGTTTATTACATTTATGGAGACAAAAATCAGAACGCCTGTAGGAAATTCAGTTCCCAAAATTAAACAGTCAGAAAAATTTATTATTTTATTTTTATCGTTCATTTATTTATTTCAACAATTACAGATAAATCACTTCCGTTTCCAGATCCCCCACCAACTTGACATCTTATCTATGAGAGAAAATATTTACATCGATATAAATATTTTACACCCCCCCCCCCCTTTGTATTTTCGAGTCCCTGCTCGGAAAGCGATGAGATTTATCTTCTCAAAACTTTCGGGGAGGGGGTGGCTCAGTCGGTAGCGCGCCAGGATTGCAATCTGCAGTTCCCAGGTTCGAGTCCCAGTTGGGTCAGCTTTGAGATTTATCTCCGCAAATTTCCTTGTCCTGCCCAAGGTCGGTAGGGGACACCGATGGGCTTGGAAAGGCCGCCGTCCGTCGAATGGGACGTTAAGCCGTGGCCCCGGGTGCGGGAGAGCCATACCCTGTGCACGTTAAAGAACACACTGGATGGCATTGACTAGAGGCTACCACCGGTTTCCCAACAGCTATTCCAGTGGTTCCCCCCTCTCCCAAACTTCTCTGAGATTTCGGGGTTCTTGTGACCTGGCCATTTAGCCCATTGTGCGCAAAAAAGGGCCTCTCAGAGGTAACACAACCCGACATTAAAGAACACGCTGGATGAACTTGACGGGAGGCCTCCTTCTGTCTCCGAACACCTCTTCCAGTGGGTCCCCTCCCCTAACCTTCTTTGAGCCTTCGGGGTCCATGTGACCTGGGTCCGCCCTGCCCACGGTCAGTAGGGGACACCGATGGGCTTGGAAAGGCCGCCGTCCGTCGGATGGGACGTTAAGCCGTGGTCCCGTGTGCGGGAGAGCCATACCCTGTGCACGTTAAAGAACACGCTGGATGGCCTTGACGGGAGACTACCATCTGTCCCCCAACAGCTGTTCCAGTGGGTCCCCTCCCCCAACCTTCTCTGAGCGTTCGGGGTCCATATGACCTGGCCATTTAGCCCATGGTGTGAAAAAAAGTGCCGCTCAGAGGTAAAACAACCCAACCCATGTGACCTGGCCATTTAGCCCATGGTGTGCAAAAAACTGCCTCTCAGAAGTAAAACAATCCAACGTTAAAGAACACACTGGATGGCCTTGACTGGAGGCTACCACCTGTCTCCCAACAACTATTCCAGTGGTTCCCCCCTCCCACAAATTTCTCTGAGCCTTCGGGGTCCTTGTGACCTGGCCATTTAGCCCATTGTGTGCAAAAAAGTGCCGCTCAGAGGTAAAGCAACCCGACATTAAAGAACACGCTGGATGGCCTTGACGGGAGGCTACCATCTGTCTCCGAACAGCTGTTCCAATGAGGATCGAATATCCTCGACCAACCTCCCCCAACCTTCTCTGAGCCTTCGGGGTCATTGTGACCTGGCAATTTTACCCATGGTGTGCTAAAAAGTGCTCATAGGTAAAATCTCCCAACCTCTCTCACTCATTCAGAACCAATGGAAAACGAAAACAAACAACTCTTTTCTCTGTCGTTCCCATGACGACCAGCAACCAGATCTTCATGATATCGTTTGGCAGTGTGGAAATCGTCTGCTTGGCAATGTTGCCATTTGCTGGTTAGCAGTAGGTGAAGTTCATAAATCATCCGCCAGAGGTCACGGTTGTTTTTTTCCCGTCGTCCCCCCCCCCCGAGAGCTCTTATTGCCTCTCCTGCGGGGGCTACAATTGTAACTGTTGCCTGCGATCCGACTCGTGACGTTCGCCGAAGGATTCTCGCGCACTCCCTTTCGCTCGCTTTGTTACGTCACCAGGCTTGTGATTCTTCCGTTGTGTCGATTGCGGCTCTGAACATGTTTCGAAAGCAGTCGACTTTAGAGTCAGTTTCGGACTTTAGGTAGGAAGTTCCAAAATTAATTGGTACGAAGTTAGCGTTGTTTATGGGCTAAATGGCCAGGTCACAAGGACCCCGAAAGCTCAGAAAAGTTTGGGGACATAGGCTAGTCTCATGTGCAGGCCATCAAACGTGTTCTTTTACGTGTACAGGGTATGACTCTCCCGCACACTGTGCCACGGCTTAACGTGCCATCCGACGGACGGCAGCCTTTCCAAGCCCATTGGTGTCCCCTACTGACCGCGGGCAGGGCGGGATTTTTTTCCAGAGATAAATCTCAACGCTGACCCAGCTGGGACTCGAACCTGGGAACTAGAGATTACGAGCCTGGTGCGCTACCGACTGAGCCAACCCTCCTGAACGGAAACATCAATAAGTTGCATGATAACCTTTTTTCTGATCCCTGATGAACTCTCGCCCCCTGATGCCATCTTTGAAAAAAAAAGTCGTAGTGGTGAGGAAAAAAAAATCCTCGAGGTCACCAAAGGGATGAACGTTGGCAGGAGACGCTCGGATCAACAACCCTCCTCGGGATTTGACCTTCGTGCGAAGTCTCCCTTTCCCCTGTCAACCCCCCTCTCTCTCCTCACCATTCCAAACTCTCGAAGCCAGAGTAGTCAGGAAAAGTGTGGTCGTGCAGAGGCGCGTGCCATGCTCACGAAAAGCTTCTATTTTTAAAAATCCCTTTCACGACCACTCCCCCCCCCCACCTACTTGAAAACATTCCTACTTCAGATACTCGTTTGGTCGGGAATTTTATCTCGGCCCACAGCGCGAATGCTGACAATGCAGGGGGCCCTTGGCGCGGATCAGAGAGCTTTGCACTCTGTTGGGTGATTGTTGTTTCAAGATGACGTCATCAACAGGGGAAGAGGTTTCTGGCCTTCGCATTGTCTTCGCTCTCTTCTGTTGCGTTGCCATTCTTCGGGCCGATATATTCCATTGTTGCGTTTTGAGCATTTGCTCCCGGGCGCATATTACAACGAGCACTAAAATAATGATTTTGATAGAATTTATATTTGGTGGGAGGGGGATTAACTCGGCTGGCAACACTCTGGTTTCGTAATCTGCAGATCCCAGGTTCGAGTGACAATGAATCTCTTTTGTTGCGATCTTATGCAACCACGGCAATTCCCGGTTCCGCTTTTACAGCACTACCTGGTTATGAAAAGCCGTGCTTATCTAGAGCTGGGGGCAAGGAATACGCCCTATAGGCGCACCTCAACCCCAGCCTCACATGGCAGCAGTCCTATAGAAGGAAAGCTGACCACCGGAGGAAACCTTACTTTAATCTATTCCCCGGTTAGCCATGAACGAGGATATATAGATCCAAGTTCGATCGGCGTCCGGGGTGGAGACTCTTAGTAAGACCCAGACTTTTTGGACAGCTCGTGCCTACAGGCGGGTTCAGACCTTTCGGCAGAGCCGTCGAACAGACCACACAGGTCTCCTGAGAGGTGAGGTCTCCAACGCCGTCACCACCCGACCGGCAATCAAGCCGGCCAGCAGCGTCTTCAACCTCGGTTGGCTTCAGCAATGCTCCAGCCGGGGACCACCCCAACCGGCAAAACCTTGGAATGCTCCAGCTGGTGCCCACTACAGCCGGCAAATCCTTTGGCCTGCTCCAGCTAGGGATCATCCCGACCGGCAATGCCTCCTCAGCCGGGTTGCTGGGCCCTAGGCCCCCCACCACGACAAGGTGGTCCCCTATTGGGGGGGGGGGGGGGTTCGAGTGACAGTTGAGCCACCGTTAAGACTTATCTCTGCAAAAGTTCCCGCCCTGCCCACGGTAACTAGGTGACACCGATGGGCTTGGAAAGGCCGCCGTCCGTCGGATGGGATGTTAAGCCCTGGCCCCATATGTGGGAGATCCATAACTTTTGCACGTTAAAGAACATGCTGGATGGCCATGACGAGGGCCTACTATCTGTCTACCAACAGCTGTTCCAGTGGGTCCTCCCCCAACCTTCTCTGAGCCTTCGGGGTCATTGTGACCTGGCCATTTAGCCCATAGTGTGTAAAAAAGTGCCACTCAGAGGAAAAACAACACAACGTTAAAGAACACACTGGATGGCCTTGACGGGAGGCTACCATCTGTCTCCCAACAGCTGTTCCAGTGGGTCCCCTCCCCCAACCTTCTCTGAGCCTTCGGGGTCCTTGTGACCTGGCCATTTAGCCCATATTGTGTAAAAAAGTGCCACTAAGAGGTAAAACAACCCAACTTTAAAGAACACACTGGATGGCCTTGACGGGAGGCTACCATCTGTCTCCCAACAGCTTTTACAGTGGGTCCCCTCCCCCAACCTTGTCTGAGCCTTCGGGGTCCTTGTGACCTAGACATTTAGCCCATAGTGTGTAAAAAAGTGCAACTCAGAGGTAAAACAACCCAACGTTAAAGAACACACTGGATGGCCTTGAAGGGAGGCTACCATCTGTCCCCCAACCGCTTTTGCAGTGGGTCCCCTCCCCCAACCTTCTCTGAGCCTTCGGGGTCATTGTGACCTGGCCATTTAGCCCATAGTGTGTAAAAAAGTGCAACTCAGAGGTAAAACAACCCAACGTTAAAGAACACACTGAATGGCCTTGACGGGAGGCTACCATCTGTCTCCCAACAGCTGTTCTGTTGGGTCCCCTACCCCAACCTTCTCTGAGCCTTCGGGGTCATTGTGACCTGGCCATTTTACCCATGGTGTGCTAAAATGTGCTCATAGGTAAAATCCCCCAACCTCTCTCACTCATTCAGAACCAATAGAAAACAAAAAAAAAAAAGACGAAACAAACTTCTTTTCATATATCGTTTTCAGCAGGGGTACGTTCCCCCCCCCCCCCCCCCCGTGATTCGATGGGTCACTAGCCGAGGTAAAAAATACATTACCAGGTAATTACACTTCCGATTCGATCGTGTCACTATCCCTCATATTTCCGGTTCGATTGAGTCGCAATTGACTATCGTCTTCCGGTTTCATCGGTCACGATTACTTTCACCTTTCTTTACAATTCTGCACTTCGATGGCATCAATTTAAAATTATCCGTCTGATTGGATTATTTAACTCTTTTTTTACATATCCGGTTCGAATGGGCCACTATCTCCGTTATATTTCCGGTTCGATTGGGTGCCTAGATCCATCACATTTCCGGTTCGATTGGGCCAAAGACAGTTTACATTGGATTACTAAATCTAACTATCTACCTCTTGGGTTGGGTTGTTTTACCTCTGAGCGGCACTTTTTGGCACACCATGGGCTAAATGGCCAGGTCACAAGGACCCCGAAGGCTCAGAGAAGGTTAGGGGAGGGGACCCACTGGAACAGCTGTTGGGAGACAGATGGTAGCCTCCCGTCAAGGCCATCCAGCATGTTCTTTAACGTGCACAGGGTATGGCTCTCCCGCACACGGGGCCACGGCTTAACATCCCATCCGACGGACGGCGGCCTTTCCAAGCCCATCGGTGTCCCCTACTGACCGTGGGCAGGGCGGGGAATTTTGCGGAGATAAATCTCAACGCTGACCCAGCTGGAACTCGAACCTGGGAACTACAGATTACGAGCCTGGCGCGCTATCGACTGAGCCACCCCCGCCCCCCATTAACAGGGAAAGAGGTTTCTGGCCTTCGCATTGTCTTCGCTCTCTTCTGTTGCGTTGCCATTCTGCGGGCCGATATATTCCATTGTTGCGTTTTGAGCATTTGCTCCCGGGCGCATATTACAACGAGCACTAAAATAATGATTTTGATAGAATTTATATTTGGGGGGAGGGGGATTAACTCGGGTGGCAACACTCTGGTTTCGTAATCTGCAGATCCCAGGTTCGAGTGACAGTTGAGCCACCGTTAAGACCTATCTCTGCAAAAGTTTCCGCCCTGCCCACGGTAACTAGGTGACACCGATGGGCTTGGAAAGGCCGCCGTCCGTCGGATGGGATGTTAAGCCCTGGCCCCATATGTGGGAGAGCCATAACTTTTGCACGTTAAAGAACATGCTGGATGGCCATGACGAGGGCCTACTATCTGTCTACCAACAGCTGTTCCAGTGGGTCCCCCCCAACCTTCTCTGAGCCTTCGGGGTCATTGTGACCTGGCCATTTAGCCCATAGTGTGTAAAAAAGTGCCACTCAGAGGAAAAACAACACAACGTTAAAGAACACACTGGATGGCCTTGACGGGAGGCTACCATCTGTCTCCCAATAGCTGTTCCAGTGGATCCCCTCCCCCAACCTTCTCTGAGCCTTCGGGGTCATTGTGACCTTGCCATTTTACCCATGGTGTGCTAAAAACTCCTCATAGGTAAAATCCCCCAACCTCTCTCACTCATTCAGAACCAATAGAAAACAAAAAAAAAGACGAAACCAACTTCCTTTCATATGTCGTTTTCAGCAGGGGTACGTCCCCCCCCCCCCCCGTGATTCGATGGGTCACTAGCCGAGGTAAAAAATACATTACCAGGTAATTACACTTCCGATTCGATCGTGTCACTATCCCTCATATTTCCGGTTCGATTGAGTCGCAATTGACTATCGTCTTCCGGTTTCATCGGTCACGATTACTTTCACCTTTCTTTACAATTCTGCACTTCGATGGCATCAATTTAAAATTATCGGTCTGATTGGATTATTTAACTCTTTTTTTACATTTCCGGTTCGATTGGGCCACTATCTCCGTTACATTTCCGGTTCGATTGTGCCAAAGACAGTTTATATTGGATTACTAAATCTATTACATTTCTTGTTCGATTAGGTCACTAGACCCTTCGCATATCCCGTTCGACTGAGTCTAGACCCCTGCATCTTCCGTTCGACTGAGTCTAGATCCTTTGTATCTCCAATTCGACTGAGTCTAGATCCTTTGTATCTCCCGGTTGGCTGAATCTAGACCCTTTGTATCAACTGTTCGACTGAGTCTAGACCCATTGCATCTCCTGTTAGATTGAGTCTAGACCTTTTACATGTCCCGTTCGGGGGGGGGGGGGGTCTAGACCCATTGCACCTCCTGTTCGATTGAGTGTAGACCTTTTGCATGTCCCGCCCGACTGAATCTAGACCTTTTGAATCTTCCGTCCGACTGAGTCTAGACCCTTTGTATCTCCCGTTCGATTGAGCCTAGACCCATTGCAGCTCGTGTTCGATTGGGTCTAGACCTTTCACATCTGCTCTTCGATTGAATCTAGACCCTTTGCATGTCCTGTTCAATTGAGTCTAGACCCTTTGCATCTCCTGTTCTGTCAGTAGAGTCTGTCCCACACCTTTTTATGTGCGATGGAGTCATTGTCCTTTTTCGGCATTTCCGTTCGATTGGGTTACAACTTCGACCCTACCCCTTTTCTTTCCGTTCGATTAGGGCATTATATTTTTTCCCCTTATATTTTTTCTGGTTCCATTAGATCACAATCTCCTCCCCCCCCCAAACACGCACACGCACTTCCTAATTTTTTATTTCCAATGCTCTGGCTGTGAAGATGTCTTAGTTCGGTGTTGGTAATGATTCGCCCTGGCATTCTAACTTTTTTGTTTTGTTTCCGGTGTGAGATGTCGTTTTTCGAGACGGGGGCGAAAGCAGTTTCGGCTCCGTCATCTGCCAAGGAGGAAGTGGTCTCCTGCGCTGCAGAGGTCACCTTTCCGCAGAATGACTCCGGAGATTCTTATCAAGTCACCGCCATTGACCGTCGCTTGGCAGTTTCTTCTGGCAGACGGACTCTGGCAATTTCCACAACTCGATCGCTGCTTAGCAGGAGAAAATCTCGCACCAGGTGATAAGAATTCTGTTTTATCGGAACTTTTCTTTCTTATTTCTATTTAAGAGTCGTCAATTGGTCGACGATTTTATGTTAATCGGATTTCAGTTGAGGAGAAATGGATATTGTGTTTTTTATCGACTCATTTAATTATCCTAATTTTTAGGGACGTTCTGTGTCATTATGGCCTTACCATTTAATCAAGTGGTAGATGGATTCTTTTACCTCTGAGCGGCATTGTCTTTGCACACAATGGGCTAAATGGCCAGATCACAAGGACCCTGAAATCTCAGAGAAGTTGGGGGAAGGGACCCACTGGAACAGCTGTTGGGAGACAGATGGTAGCCTCTCGTCAAGGCCATCCAGCGTGTTCTTTAATGTTGGGTTGTTTTACTTCTGAGCGGCCCATTTTTGCACACAATGGACTAAATGGCAAGGTCACAAGGCCTCCGAAGGCTCAGAGAAGGTTGGGGGAGGGAACCTACTGGAACAGCTGTTGGGAGACAGATTGTAACCTCCCGTGAAGACCATGTGTTTTTGAAGAGCCACGGCCTTTTGTCTCATGAGGACTCATAGATGTCACGACTTCTGCGTAGCTCGAGCGGTGTTAAGAGCGGTGTGGCTCAGTCGGTAGCGTGTCAGGCTCGTAATCTGAAGTCCCTAGGTTCGAATCGCAGCTAGGCCAGTGTTGAGATTTATCTCCACAAAACTCCCCGCCCTGCCAATGGCCAGTAGGGAACACCGATGGGCTTGGAAATGGCACCGTCCGTCAGATGGGGCGTTAAGCCGTGGCCCCGTGTGAGGGAGAACCATACCCTGTGCACTTTAAAGAACACACTGGATGGCCTTGACGAGAGACTACCATCTGTCTCGCAACAGTTGTTCCAGTGGGTCCCCTCCCCCAACCTTCTCTGACCCTTGGAGGTCCTTGTGACCTGGCCATTTAGCCCATGGTATGCAAAGAAAGTGCCTCTCAGAGGTAAAACAACCCAACATTAAAGAAAACGTTGGATGGCCTTGACGGGAGGCTACCATCTGTCTCCCAACAGCTGTTCCAGTGGGTCCCTTCCCCCGACCTTCTCTTCGGGGTCCTTGTGACCTGGTCATTTATCCCATTGTGTGCAAAAAGTGCAGCTCAGAGATAAAACAACACAACATTAAAGAACACGCTGGATGGCCTTGATGGGATGCTACCATCTGTCTCCCAACAGCTGTTGCAGTGGGTCCCCTCAACCAACCTTCTCTGAGCTTTCGGGGTCTTTGTGACCTGGCCATTTAGCCCACGGTGTGCAAAAAAGTGCATCTCAGAGGTAAAACAATTTAACTATGCTGTTGTTAATACGATCGAGTGCCTTATAAGTTCTCAACTGATGCTGCAACAATGTTTTTCTGCTGATTATATAACATTTGTTTTCGATTCCTTTTCAGGATTTGACAAAAAATTTAAAGATGGTTCTGGTGGAATATGCTGTTGCCACAGCTGCATTGCTATTGGCTACTGGTGTCTACTACAGAGTCAATGAACTGCCACCTCCTCATCCA
Source organism: Ryuthela nishihirai (assembly GCA_038380435.1). Lineage (NCBI taxonomy): Eukaryota > Metazoa > Arthropoda > Arachnida > Araneae > Heptathelidae > Ryuthela > Ryuthela nishihirai. The sequence continues at coordinate 56,839,051 of JAWZYU010000029.1, read as the reverse complement.
GGACATAAGCATCCACCGCATCCCCATCCAGGATTGGTCTATGTACCACCTCTCTCTCTCCATCCTCCCTATCCTTATCATAAGCCACCATATCCAAACTACATCGACGATCATGACCCCAAGATCGCGCATCGTGATGCTGCTCCAAAAACGAAAGAGAGTAAGGATGAAGATAGACTTGGTAACCATGGTAACTCGGATGAGGAGCACGTGACCAGGAAACGGGATCAAGTGTATAGAGATTCCAAAGCAACAAACGGCTTGGATGATATTGGCAGACTTTACAGAGATATTTACAAGAAGACGAATAGGTACAGAGATTTGGAGGAGGATGCTTCTACATCTGTGGATGCAACGTGGCCAGCACGTGGTGAAGGGATGATTAGAAGCAGGGGATATAAAAATATCATCCCAAAGGTCGATAGGCTCAGAAATGGACAGAGGAATTTGACCTTTCGCTTTAATTACGAAAACGGTTTCTATGACTTTGCGGATGCAAGAAGATCAGCTTCTAACATCCGAAGTCGAAGTGATGAAGATGATCTGAATATTAAGCATGAAGGTTCGTAGATATTTCAACTTGTTCTGTTTTTATGGACAAATTAAATTTTTTTGGGGGGGAGGAGGGGTGTCTTGGATAGATATGGATGACATATTGTTACAATTTGCCTATTTCGGATCTCTCAATACTCTTTCACAGTGCCCTCTAACGGCAGATAAAGATGTAAAAAATGCAAAAATTTAAAGAGTATTGCAAAAGATCTGTGACGAGGGTGGCTCAGTCGGTAGCGCACTAGGCTCTAATCTGCAGTTCCAGGTTCGAATCCCAGCTGCGTCAGCGTTGAGATTTATCTCCGCAAAAATTCCCCACCCTCGGTCAGACAAGGATTAAAAAATTATTAATTAATTAAAATTGTTAATTTTATTTAGAAATCGTTCACAAACAGAAAGCATTGAAATAGTTACGTATCAATTTCAAATTGAAATAAGATTACATCCCCAAAAAATTGTTAAAACACTGAAAGTCTCTTTCGGAATAGAAGAATGCAAAGAGTGAAATTTTTTTGTCAGTTTATTTTTTATTGTCTTTAAGAATTGCATTAAATCGTAGATTATTTATAACCATACATAATTTGTTTGTTTTTTCTTGCATTAATGTTTTTTTAACGCCCCTTCTTCAGCAGACGAAAACGATTTCCTCCCCGAAATCTTCTGATCCTTTGGGCGCGAGTCTCGGTTCGACCCGCGCCACCTGCCACTCTCCTTGTGCAACCACGTGATCGTGCCATCACCGGCAACAACAATCGTCGGAGGGGTTCCTATGGCAACAGATGCAGAAAAAGAAACCTATCTGAAGATGGCGTCCATGAAATCGACTCGAGCCGGAACGAAGATCCTGTTGGCGATTTCCTCAGAACAAAGCACGTGGCACGTTCTCAGCGTTCACCAGAAGAGGAAAAGGTACGTTTGCTGCGGATTTGTTTTTTTTAAACTAAGCCAATCGCACGGTAGTGAACTACAAGTAGACGTACGACTAGGTACAGTCGCTCAAAAAAGCCTGGCAAAAATACCTGGCAACGATTTTTTTTTTGAAATTAGTGATCTATTTTGATTAAAAACATCATCCAAGTGAATATAACCTGTGTATAGGGTTGGTCCTCATATCGTTGGAGCATCCTAGAAAAACAAGCTGTGTTTGATTTTTTAGCCACTGGGGTAGTGCGTCAAAGTTACACATTTGACGTGTGGATATTTGATTAAAAACATCATCCAAGTGAATATAGCCTGTTTATAGGGTTGGTCCTCATATCGTTGGAGCATCCTAGAAAAACAAGCTGTGTTTGATTTTTTAACCCCTGGGGTAGTGCGCCAAAGTTACACATTTGACGTGTGGATATTTGATTAGAAACACCATCCAAGTGAATATAACCTGTGTATAGGGTTGGTCCTCATATCGTTCGAGCATCCTAGTAAAACAAGCTGTGTTTGATTTTTTAGCCCCTGTGGTAGTGCACCAAAGTTACACATTTGACGTGTGGATATTTGATTAAAAACATTATCGAAGTGTATATAACCTGTGTATAGGGTTGGTCCTCATATCGTTGGAGCATCCTAGAAAAACAAGCTGTGTTTGATTTTTTAACCCCTGGGGTAGTGCGCCAAAGTTACACATTTGACGTGTGGATATTTGATTAGAAACACCATCCAAGTGAATATAACCTGTGTATAGGGTTGGTCCTCATATCGTTGGAGCATCCTAGTAAAACAAGCTGTGTTTGATTTTTTAGCCCCTGTGGTAGTGCACCAAAGTTACACATTTGACGTGTGGATATTTGATTAAAAACATTATCGAAGTGAATATAACCTGTGTATAGGGTTGGTCCTCATATCGTTGGAGCATCCTAGAAAAACAAGCTGTGTTTGATTTTTTAGCCCCTGGGGTAGTGTGTTGCAGATAAAGCGTACCGTCAAAGTTACGAGGGTTTTTAGAAAGATCCTTTAACCCCTGGGGTGTTGTATTGCGGTGCAGCATCTCGGTGTCTAAACTTTTGTATAAGAGTTTTCGAAAAATAGAGCATTCCCGTCGTGAAGGTACATTACGGTCTCAGCTTTGGTAACGGTTAAGAGTGTTTCTGCTGTCCAGAATATTCAAGAAGTACGGGTTGACCTGGGTACTTTTTCGCATTAAACTTCTAGAATTATTTAGATGTTGACTGGATTACTAGAATTTTTCCGCCGTCTGATGTTTTCAGATATTTCTGTATGCAGATCTCGAAAAGTTTCGATGTCATTTACTGTTCTATTCATTACTAAAAGCTTTCGTAGTAAACCATAATAGTTAATCATATGAATCAAAGAGCCTGACTCAATGCTTTATACTTTGGTAGTCGATTCCAACAGATGCATCGAATAAGTTGAACCATGCATTGTTTTAGCATGCACAGATGTTCTTCCGGGTCAAATCCTCTGCTTTAAGCAGAATCAAAAACAGCTTTATAATCGTCTACAGATAGAGCAAAATTAATTCCCAATTGTGCTTCTGTATGCAGACCTCAAAAAGTTTTTTTTTTTAAACATTATCTTATTTTTATTGGTTTGTACAACCTAAGTTATAATACGTGGACATACACTTCTGGATTACTAGAAATAATTTTTTGTTAAACATTATCTTATTTTTATTGGTGTGTAGAATGCGGGAGCCAAGCCCGTTTCCCAAGCTCACGTGACCTCCCGTGGCGTCCGTTTTTTAACACCCCGCATGCGTGGGCGTTCCCCATACTGCCTCAGGCGCAAGTCAAATGCTGATACGCTTGGGGGTAAGAAATGGGGGGGGGGTGGCCGTCATTTTTTAAAAATTTCGTTCCCACCTCGTTTCTACCTGCGTGGGCGGTTTCTGCCAACGGACATTTTCAGCAAGAATCTGGAAATGTGGGGAGTCAAACCCTTCTCCCACGATCACGTGACCTCCCGTGGCGTCCTTTTTTTAACATCCCGCCTGCGTGGTGCATGCTGATACGCATGGGGGTAAGAAATGGGGGTGGAAGCCGTCATTTTTTAAATTTCGTTTCTACCTGCGTGCTCGCCAACGGACATTTTCAGCAAGAATCTGGAAATGGGTCTCCCACGATCACGTGACCTCCCGTGGCGTCCGTTTTTTAACATCCCGTCTGCGTGGTGCGTGCTGATACGCATGGGGTGTCATTACAAGAAAAAGTCAGAATCCACGGACATCCCGACGGCAGGAAAAGCATTCGGGTGGCAGCCCTAGACCGACACGACCGTTGCGCGCCTAAGGGGTCAAAGACCTCTCCAACACTTCCGATAGAAAATTAACCCGTCCAGTACAAATGCTAGGGTTGCACACACGTGTGGGGGGTCGACACTTCCGGGTGGACCCCTCCCCAACGTGGGAAGCCAAAAATTAAACCCCCCTCAAAAATTAAACCCCCAACGATAACGTCACTACCGTGTGCAGTGGAGATAATTTATGCACACAAGGACGCCACCGTGTGCAGTGGACCGTGGAGCTACTTCCGTAGCCATGTGGCTTGCCCTACTACTACGGTATCATTAAAATTTTTCAAAGGTTAATAAAAAGCATATTGTATTAAACCATTTACATGAATAAAAATATTTTCTCAAAAAAAAAACAACTAAGTAATTGGAATGATTATATTTTTCTAGGTTCAAGTATTATTGTTTTAAATAGTTTAGCATAAAGAAAATAATCTAAATAAAAACTAATAAAACTAAATACCTAACAAATTATGGAAAATATGAAAAATAAAACATTAATAAATTCATCTTCATTTCCTTTCCATTGACCACAATACTTCGAAACATAGTAGAACCTTTATCATATGTAAAAAAAAAAGTAATGTTGCAAGCACTCGATGAAAATACCAAAAAGTAAAGTATTTTATAAGTAAATTGATTTTATTTACAACAGCTGTGAGGTATGTGTACGCCACTATAAAGAATGAAATGCTATTTTGCATTCTATACGCCACATGTGATTTATATTTAAAATGCAGAACAGCTATAGTTAACGAAATGCAATCATTGCCAAATGTTTCTTCGATACCAAAGGGGGCGTGGCACCTTCACAGTTGGCGTCAGAGTCTAGTACGGAAACGGCTCACATGCTCCCTCCTGTTTTTCCTACCTACATGATCAATACAAATATTTTTAACAACTGGGCTATTTTAAGCCTTACCTGGGCCCTAGGCAAAAGTAAAATATGGACCCTCTTTAAAACTCTATGCAGGGATTTTCTCTCTCGTCACATATACCCCTTCAAGCAGCTGCTTGTCACATAGGTCTGACAGGAGCCTGTCAGTTTATATGCCATAGTTGAATGTTTGAGAGGATGGCAGGACCTCAGCAGAAAAACGACACATACATCCATGCCTTACCCGGGGCTCGAACCCAGGTCCCTTAGATCAGTAGCCAAACGCGCTAACCACTTGACCATGGGATGGCAAAAAAAAATACCCCCTCAAGCAGGGGTGGCTCAGTCGGTAGCGCGCCAGGCTCGTAATCTGTAGTTCCCAGGTTCGAGTCCCAGCTGGGTAAGCGTTGAGATTTATCTCCGCAAAATTCCCCGCCCTGCCCACGGTCAGTAGGGGACACCGATGGGCTTGGAAAGACCACCGTCCGTCGGATGGGACGTTAAGCCGTGGCCCCGCCGTGTGCGGGAGAGCCATACCCTGTGCACGTTAAAGAACACGCTTGATGGCCTTGACGAGGCTCTGATCTGTCTCCCAACAGCTGTTCCAGTGGGTCCCCTCCCCCCACCGAAAAACGACACAAACAGCCATGCCTTACCCGGGGCTCGAACCCAGGTCCCTTAGATCAGTAGCCAAGCGTGCTAACCATTCGGCCATGGGACGGCTCGTCACATATATATGGTAATGAAAATGGGTTCCAAGCATTTGCCCATGCCAAAAGAGAAGACCCTGTTTAACAACCAATTGGATAATACCGTTGTGTGGGTTGTTTTACCTCTGAGCGGCACTTTTTTTGCACACCATGGGCTAAATGGCCAGGTCACATGGACCCCGAAGGCTCAGAGAAGGTTGGGGGAGGGGACCCACTGGAACAGCTGTTGGGAGACAGATGGTAGCCTCCCGTCAAGGCCATCCAGCGTGTTCTTTAACGTGCACAGGGTATGGCTCTCCCGCACACGGGGCCACGGCTTAACGTCCCATCCGACGGACGGCGGCCTTTCCAAGCCCATCGGTGTCCCCTACTGACCGTGGGCAGGGCGGGGAGTTTTGCGGAGATAAATCTCAACGCTGACCCAGCTGGGACTCGAACCTGGGAACTACATGGATAATACCAATACAGGGAAATCAGTGTTTAGAAAATTATTATTATTTAGTTTTAATTGTTTTCACGTATTCTTTGGCTAAGTAACGAATCGTCCTTAGCATTTTTAAATGATTTTATAATTCAGATTTCTATTTCTAGCATTTTTAGCTTCAAATTAAGTTGATTTTAATTTTGCCTTTAAAAATATACTGCTCACAAAAATTAGGGGATATTTCTTCGCTTCATATTCATTTTGAAATATCCCCTAATTTTTGTGAGCAGTATATTTTTTTTCCAAATATTTTCTACATTATGCACAACTGTTTATATTATTTTATTGCCTCAAATTACTGTTTGGTACTTGTTTTATTAACAGCTTGACTGAACTGGTATGAACCGCCCAATGATTTTACAGCCGTAAACTGGTGGAGGGAGATTTCGTTTTAATTATTTTTATCCGAAACTTTGGCACCAATGTAACTTAACTACTAACAATTTTCACCATTTTATGGAGATCAGGGAGAAAGTTTTACTTCTGGGGCAATGAAAATGATTGCTGACAGTGTGGGCATGTGCTAAGCTCTAATGCAGGGTTGGGTTGTTTTACCTCTGAGCCACTGCTGGAAGACCCGTTTGGACAGTACGTTTCGATACACCTGCAAAGGCAACTTCTTGTACACTATGCCTTTTGGCTCAGCCAAAGGCAATCCTTTTTGCCACTCATTCACATCTTTGACGTGACTCATATTTCACGGAGCAACTAACACACAAGTGGCACACAACCACTTCTTACCACTGTATGAACCCCATAGCACATGGGTTGGGTTGTTTTATCTTTGAGCGGCACTTTTTTGCACACCATGGGCTAAATGGCCAGGTCACATGGACCCCGAAGGATCAGAGAAGGTTGGGGGAGGGGACCCACTGGAACAGCTGTTAGGAGACAGATGGTAGCCTCCCGTCAAGGCCATTTAGCGTGTTCTTTAACGTGCACAGGGTATGTCTCTCCCGTACACGAGGCCACGGCTTAACGTCCCATCCGACGGACGGCGGCCTTTCCAAGCCCATCGGTGTCCCCTGCTGACCGTGGGTAGGGCGGGGAATTTTGCGGAGATAAATCTCAACGCTGACCCAACTGGGACTCGAACCTGGGAACTACAGATTACGAGTCTGGCGCGCTACCGACTGAGCCACCCCGCCCCCATAGCACATGGCACAGCTATTTGTAAATAAAATAAATAAATACCCCCTCAAGCAGCTGCTTGCCACAGAGGTCTGACAGGAGCCTGTCAGTTTATATGCCATAGTAGGAGATCTGAGAGGATGGCAGGACCTCAGCAGAAAAACGACACACACATCCATGCCTAAATCCGGGGCTCGAACCCAGGTCCCTTAGATCAGTAGCCAAGCGTGCTAACCACTCGGCAGGACGTGCTTATTACTGGTGTGCCCTCTGTTGCTGTTGAACAGATGTAAACCCACTTACGGCGGGAGATGACTAATTTTTTGCCCAGTGAGCTTATTTTCTCTACTATGAAACTCTGGAAAACGAATGTAACAGAAGTCCAACTACCTTTGTTGTTTTATATTAAGGCTTCTATTACCAGTTTTCAATTGCTCCTAGATGAAAGCGCATAATAAGCCCATTGAAGCTCTTGCACAATATTTGTGCAGAATGAGTGCACGTCTCTTGAAGTGCAATATTAACCTAAGTTAACGCTATAGTGTTTGTCTTATCTGTCCCACTTAGCAATGCCTGTGAGGAAAGGGCATTTTCAATTATGAGAAATTTGTGGATTGATGAACGAAATATACTCAATGGAAAAGCAGAACTACCAATTCCGTATTAGTACACTTCATCAAGACAGAACTAACTGAAGCTGCAAAACAAATAATATCACTTTTGAACTTCTAAAGCCTCTTATAATATTGATAAAATTCTACTTTTGGATTTCTGTTTTTGTCCCGCATTTTCACTTTTAAAGGTGGCAACTCCAGAAACCAGTGTTGTCAATCTTCGGATTTTTATCTGTTTTAAAAACTAGCTATTGCTTTTGTTTTGTTGTCTGCTTTTTTTGCTTCAAGAAATAAACGAAAAAAATTTGGTTGGTTCCGTACTATTACTGCTCGTATTTTCTGAATCTCCCATTAGTTTCCATCGAGAGGGCGTTAAAATTATAAGGAAAAATTGTATTCTTTGAAAAGGGACAGTTCATATTCGACAGAGGGATTTCATATTTCTAGTTATACTGTATACAGTTAAACCGCGTCTGTAAACCGGTGCCTGCCGATTTCTAGACGTGAAGCGATAGCAGAGCTAGTTGCATTTCTTCCGCTGTTTGCTTGCTACTTGCTTCATAGCAGTATACTGTAGGTAATTATGCTGTTACCCCTAGTTTCAAAATTGGATTCTGATACAGATTTGTTCACATGCAATTTATTTACTGTTTTGCCTATTCTCTGAGTCTTTAGAAGTCTGAACGATGATGCAGTATTGTGTAATGTTTTGCAGAAGCGAAACTTATGAAACAAAACTCAGTTTCTATCGAATCTTTTGCAAACTGGATCTGCGAGACAGGTGGCTACAGTAATATGTCGGCAACGTAACGTTGACACGAGTAATTGGAAAAAAATTCAGAGCTCACTTTTAAATAAATAACATTTTGGGTTGGGTTGTTTTACCTCTGAGCGGCACTTTTTTGCACACCATGGGCTAAATGGTCAGGTCACATGGACCCCGAAGGCTCAGAGAAGGTTGGGGGAGGGGACCCACTGGAACAGCTGTTGGAAGACAGATGGTAGCCTCCCGTCAAGGCCATCCAGCGTGTTCTTTAATGTGCACAGGGTATGGCTCTCCCGCACACGGGGCCACGGCTTAACGTCCCATCCGACGGACGGCGGCCTTTCCAAGCCCATCGGTTTCCCCTACTGACCGTGGGCAGGGCGGGGAATTTTGCGGAGATAAATCTCAACGCTGACCCAGCTGGGACTCGAACCTGGGAACTACAGATTACGAGCCTGGTGCGCTACCGACTGAGCCACCCCCGCCCAAAACTTGCAATGCGAAACTCAAAGTATGCAACTTCCAACTTTTACTTAACATTTTGGAATCGCAGGAATTGTATGCAAGAGAAAGTTATTCCCATTAGGTCAAAACGATGAATATCTTTACAATATACGGAACTGAGTTACACTGCCCAAATAAAATATTAGAGAATTCAGTGTTAGGTGAATCCAACTTCAAAGCTTTATAACTTCTAAAATAATCATTTAATGGAAGAAGGTCACTGAAAATAAAGATTTTATCCTGATATAAATCTCAATTTTTAATAGCATTAGTCTAGTATTTAAGGAATTATGGAACCTAGGGCATTTCACAACAGTAAATCGGTCGTAAGAACTTCAGATATCAATTGAAATCTAAATAATAAACATTGTTCCAAATCATTTAATAAAATATAAAGTTTAAAAGTTTGCATGATTCTTTGGATGTTAGATAATTATGAATGATTTTTACCAAACAAAATAATTTTATCTAATTTTCCAACTTCCAAAACTCTTTAAATACCGAACGAATATTGATAATAAATCGAGATTTAAATAAATTTGATTAACCTCAATCAGTTTTTCATTAAATGCGTCAAGTGCATATATGTAAAATCTGAGTTTGTGTTTATCGGCCATTTAGATAGCAGCAACATCCTGATAAGGTAAAGACAAGTACCCTTCTGCACACACTCACTGCTCGAAGTGAACCTAGCTCTGACTTGTCTACAATCTTTATCTTCATCACATTTCTCTATTAAAGGCATATTTTAGACGTTTAGAGCAGAGACGGCCAAACAGTCGATCGTGATCGACTGTTTGGCCATTTCTGCTGTCAGTGTGCTGGAAAAGACTGTATTTTAATTAATGTAACAATGTCATGTTCATGTGTTTGGTGCTAAATTGTTATTTTATGCCTAGCTGGCCAAGCAGTGTTATTATGACTTATGTACTATAGTCGATCACGAAAGATTTTCTGTCTTAAAAGTCGTCGCAGAGTCCAAAAGTTTGGCCCTACCTGTTATAGAGCTTCGCAGTTAGATTCTCGTTAAAATAACATGGAAAGATAATGCTATAGCTTTCTTTGAGCATAATATTACCAATTTAAAATTTTTCACTAATTCAAATAATGTGTTACTTAAAAAAAAAAAACGCTAGGGTAGGGGTTCTCAACGTTGGGTACACGGTTAAATTTTTTGGGGTACGCCGTGAGCTCAAAATTCGCTAATTATATGTTATATATACACCTATCCCTCGATTTACACGGTACTCAGTTCACACAATTTTGGCTTTGCACGGTCAAAAAATGCAACCAGTTTCGATTTACACGGTACTGACTGAGATTTCCTTTCTATGTACGTCTCAGTCAGTACCGTGTAAATCGAAACTGGTTGCATTTTTTGACCGTGCAAAGCCAAAATTGTGTGAACTGAGTACCGTGTAAATCGAGGAATAGGTGTATATGTGTGTTTTATTTTATTCCCATTGTTATACTATAACTATAGTTTTATCTATCTATACAAGGGGTACGCCAGTTACATACACATTTGCAGGGGATACGTGAAGCATAAAAGGTTGAGAACTACTGTACTAGGGTATAGTAGTAAAAATGTTGCTCATTTTCTTGGGACCTGGATACTCTTGTCCCCATCTCTTCTTTAGCCAGTCTTGTATATGACTAATGGAATGTGGATATTCATCAGTTTGTCAGCGCTTTGAATTGCACAAATATATTTATGAACCAGGGCGGATTTAGCAATTGGGAACCTGGAGCCATATTCTAAATGGATGCTCTGGAACAAGTTCTAAATAGAAGCCCCTTTATCCTTTCTAAATTGAAAAAAAAAATGAAAATTGAATTATTTTATATAAAATCGGCAGTTGACGTGATAAAAAAAAGAGGATCCCTGTAGGCTGGGAGAATTGAAACAAAAAGACTAACATATAGAGTCAATTCTGTACTGCAGCATAAACTTTGCGCCTATTGCATTTAAAAACTATTACTTTAATTTTTTTTAGCAAATTTTCCATTTCATGCTTAATTAAAAAAAAACGGGTATTAATATTAAAATAATTGCTTAAATCTGTTGCAATAGTAATATTAAATTGCTTTGTAATTTTTTTTATTTTGTTCTTTTAAAGAATTACCGTTAAATAATATTGGGTAAACACTTGAAAATTTCGCATTTTAATGGATAACTTAGCAGACTTTTTGATTTTCAAATGTAACGACTATTTTTAAACATATTTTGTTATGGAAAGTTTAAATTATTTTTCCCATTGTATTTCTAAGATTCTAGTTTATTGTATTTGATTAACCATCTGTCTAGTTCTCTACCATACAACTTCGACATCGCTATATACCATTGAGGTAATATTACTAGAGACAGGACTGGCAACGGACGCCATGAACACGTAGATATTAAGCTTAGTCGATAGTGAGAAGTTGGGTGTTTTTATTAAGTCAATAGTAAAAATGCCTACTTCATGCTTTGCGTACGGATGCAAAAATAAATGCTGTAAAGGAAGTAATTTGACAATTCATAGGTTAGTTAGTACTTTACGAAAATTACGAGATATGTTCTTTGTGATAAATTAAAATTGTTAAATTAAGGGATTTCAAAATAAAGGGTTGTCAACTTTTCAATATACTTTTCTAAGTCGAATGTAGTTGACGAATTTTTTAATATATGAAACTAATAATATTTGCATATGTAAAGTAGGTGATTTAAAGCCTGAATTAAGATGAAATTAAAATAATTTTTTCGTACATTTTATTACAATAAGAAATATTAAGCATATGGCATTAAATTTATGAGACGTCTGCTTTGCATTTTTTATTTGTCAAAGTGTATTATTTTGGTAACATATTATATATTGTACAAGCTTATAATATTTGAGTTTTTTTATAGCACGAAATTAAGTTCTGTCATTTATTAGGAGATTTGATTTCCTGCCTCAGCTGAATTAAAAAAAAATTACACTCCTGGTTATTTCTTTCAATTTTGAATAAAAATTAATATTTTTTAATGAAAGAAAAAAAAAATGTGACTTTTCATGTTTTTTTAAATGAGGCGCGGATTTGCACTATTAAAGTCTATAAATTTTGAGGGCTTTCGCTGAATGATTTGATCATGTATTAGATTTTAAAATATGTTTACCATTGTTCCTGTTTTAAACGGGCTCAAATTAAAGTCTGCTAAGTTTACAGTCAATTTAGTTCAGCTTCACATGTTAAGAATATATCGAATTTTTTAAAATTTTCATACAAAACCTCGATTTGAAAGTTTTTCGAGTTTTTATATACCGCCTTTAACACTAATACTGGAAATTCCACTGATGGGGATTCGAAAAATGTAAATATTAATATTTTTGTGGAAAAAATTTCGCCAACATACGGGATTCGAACCCGCATCGCTCCAGAAGCATGTCAGAGTATTCTAACCTGTTGAAATAACACCGCCTCTTTTCACAAAAAACATTTATTGATTTATATACGTTTAAAAGTCTACAGGTAACGCTGAGATTATCAAATATTGTTTAAATCATTAAAATTTTATTAGTGCCTGTAAAACAAATATATTGTTTCGTTTATCTATTAAAATAGTTTCCTTTTCGCCTCCAACCTTCTAAGGTCAAAGCCTTGTTGCCATTGTAAACCTTCTCACCATAACACTCTACTACCAAAATTTCAGATTTCCAGTGTAAATAGTTAGTTTGTAATATTCGTTTGAAATTTTATCATTTTCCATCTTTTCCCACTGCTAAAAGGCGCTATTAAAGCTGTTGAAAGTTTTCAAAATTGCTAATCACAATATTTGTTTGCCACTTATCCAACCCAAAAAGAATTTTTCATTTAGCTCTAAAAGTAAAAAAAATTGATTGTCTATAGAGGGAGAGACAGGTGGAAAGACAAGTTAACAGAGAGACGGACAGACAGACAAACAAATATTGGCATAGGCAGACGACAAAGCGAAAACATTAGCTCGTTTTCAAACAAACCTTAAAAGAAATTATTTGTTGGTTTTTCAGTTAGCTCGTTTCACTTTTGCAGCCGTTTGCTGTCTTCTAATAGTTTCTCGGGAAAAAATAATCATTTCTTCGAGTGAAATTTTTACTCCCAAATGCGGCGCAGTGAGACATTCATAAAATACGACAGCTTTTATAGACAAAAAAAAGTGGTAGAAATACATAAAACTATAACTGAGAAGTTTTAACTTGGTACATACACTAACTCATAGGCTGTCTCACGGTACGACAAAACATGGCGTCCATAAACCACGTGACTCAATCAACCAATGACAGTGAATCACCGAGATGGCCAGCCTCTAAAAATGGTCGTTTTTAAAGGATGTTAGACTATCTATACAGGACCTCTAGCGTAGGTTAGCTTACCGCGGTACAGTGCTGCCCTCATGTGGCAAGTTCTAAAGCTTCCTATGCACGCTTGCTAAAACGGAGATTCGGGGAAATCTGCAGGCATTCCCATTACGTAGGCAACGCTGTAAACATCCAAGTTTAGAGACATTTTATAAACAAATAGCAAAAAAACTTTTTTTGCCTTCTGTCAAGCGACTTTTAATTAGTTCCATACACCCCAGGCAGAAAGATTTAGACTTTAACTTCTTGGGTATTTACAATCCAAAATTATGATCGTGCAACGAGTTTATATTTGCACGTTTATTTGAGTAAATGAACATTACTACTAGATTTATCTTTGTCATTTGACTGTAGTCTGAGTGCTGCAGACTGATATGTATCAGCAAGCAATACTCTGCCTACCCTCATCAGCCCTTTCACCCGTGTTTGTGACGCAAAGTCTCATAATCATGCATATGCAGAACCGTGGTCACGAGCTACTCTTGAGGCCTGTGACCAAAAGGTTGTACGTCGCTGCATTAAAAGGTAATGAAATGTAGACGTACGTTCCAACACTTTGTAGAAGTGTTCATAGAGACTGCTACCTGCAGAATACTTTGAGAAGGTAAAATAGTTAAGCTTTTTGTTGAAACTATTCTTTCAGGAGGTTGAGAGCCCATTATCCTCTTTTAAACCAACTGAAATCAATCGTTTTTTGTTCTTGTTAATTTTAAGAAATTCTTAGAATTTTGGGTTTTTCTACCTCCGAGTGGTACTTTTTTGCACAGTGACCTAAATGGCCAGTCACAAAGACCCTGAAGGCTCAGAGAAGGTTGGAGGGGGACACACTGGGCAGCTGTTAGGAAACCGATAGTAATCTCCCGTCAAAGTCATTCAGAATGTTCTTCAACGTGCACTGGGTATGGCTCTCCTGCATATGGGGCCCATGACATAATGTCTCATCAAACGGATGACCATTGGTGTCCTCTACTGATCAGGGGGCAGGGTGGGGAGTTTCACGGATATAACTGCCTGGCACACTACCAAATGAGCCACCACAGCTCCTAAAAAATTCTTAGAATATTGCCATGCTCACCAACTTTCAAAACTCTCTAAATATTGTACAAATGTTAAAATATAGATTTTTTTTAAGCTCTGACAGACAAGGTTAGTTGCGATTTCGTAGATACCTACATTGCAGATTGTAAGAGAGCTTTAAATATTTTTTCTCTTTGTTGGTTAACAGTTTTGTGCACAGCTCTTAATATTGAGTAATCAAAAATGTACTTTTCTCCACTCAATCAGAATTTCCAATTTTTATGACTATAATAAAAATATTCAAAAGTTGGATTATCTTTGAGCAGTACTTTTGTGCACACAATGGGATAAAGAACCAGGTTGCCAAGGTTCAGAGTGGATAAGAAAAAGGAACCCACTGGAAAATTGTTAGACGTATTGAAGCCTCCCATCAGGACCATCTAGTGGGTTCTTTAACAAGCACAGCATATAGCTCTCCTACAGAAATGAGCATAATAATATTTCATCCAAAAGAGGGCAACCTTTCCATGACCATTGGTTTCCTTTCTCACAAAGGGTAGTGCAGGAGTTAGTGAAGAATTAAATCCATATAATAATCACACAACAAAAAACATGATTCAGTATTCAAGTCTGCAATAATTTTTTTTTTACTCAAATTAAGGTTTTTGGTCTTTAGATGAAAATTACACATTAAAAAGAATACTTAAGACTTATTGTGAAGAAACATTTACTTCTTCAGCTACATCTCACAATTTTTACAGGAAAATAAAATATACACAGCTGAAGGATGGAATTTCATCCAATGGCAATCTTGACTCATATTCTAGCTTTAGAGATCAACAATTTGCTTTGGGTCCTGCCCTACATTAATTACCTTAAAATGCGTTACACTAGCAAAAAAGTTTGTTTTCATATTTAAAACAAAACTTCTGAAAGTATTTACATTTCATCCTGCACATAAAGTTAGATATTCTTGAAAGCTACAGAAACTATGAATTCACATTGAAACTGCAAATATAACATCACACTTTCAAAATCCCCAAATGCATTAAGTGCATGTGTATTCAATATACTGTATATACAGAAACTGAATCTACATTTCAATCTTTTCAACAGTGATATACGAATTTTGCAGCTCAGGATTCAGCAGATGTGTTAACTTATTTTTGGCTACTATTTTCAAATTGACTATTTTAAAGTTAAATAACCAATGTAGGGAGTTAGTAAAACAGTTAAGCTAATTTTTCTGCAAATACATTGAAATACTGACTACTACACAAGTTAACTAATAATTAAGCTTATTTCTGAAGCAGTTTTGGCAATTAAGGTCTCGCCTGTTTAAATGCAGAGTGCCTTTTCAAAATCATAACAAAGTATTAAAAAATTGGGAAATTTAAAATATAACTTTAGCAACCTTCATCTTTTGAAATGAATCTGCTAATGTTATTGACCTTAGTTTTAAAACAAATTTATTATTAGAACAAATTTAAAATAATTTAAATTTGACACAAGTTTCAGATAGTTTATCAGAGAAAGAACCACAATTATGCTATATGGTTTTAAGATTTATTTTGATTGTAACAAATTTTCCTTTGGTGAAAATGTTAAAAACAAGAATTCCATTTTACATGCCAATTTCTCTATTCCAGTATACGGTTTTTATAGTGCGAAAGAATCTTTAATCAGAACATTCTGTATATATTGCAGCAAATGAAAGAACCTATATAAAACTGTATATTCAACATGCTTTTAAATAATTTGAAATATATTCAGAACAAAAAGAAATATTGGAGGATATATCATTTTTGCCCTGCATTTGCTAAAAGCAAAATCAGCAATTATAACATAATCATGTTGAAATATAACCTGCTTAAGCTATTACTTTTTTTTGAAGGAACTGTTTTTAAAACTAATGTTAAGTATGCTAAATTTTGGAAAAATATTGGAATTGCAAATATAGAATTGAACAAAATTTGCAAATAAATACTGATATTTTATAAGATCTGCAATAATTAAAGGATTTTGCTCACATACATTCTTATGATTATACAAAATCTCCAAATGTGATGACCATCTTTTATTATTTTCCTCAGCACTGACACCTGTGATGAAAGAGGTGTACAAATATTTTTTCTTCTAAACAAGTCATTCAAAGATATGATTAAAATTATTCAGCAACATCCTGCTCCTTGTGGCTGTACAGGAGTTCCTGGATGTATTTTGTCTGCAGGTCTCATAGCATCAGCTGACGTAGGAGGTCCCATTCTATTCTTTATTTCTGCTGCCATGGTCATAAATGCTTGTTCAACATTAGTTGCATTTTTTGCACTTGTTTCAAGGAATGGAATACCAAGCTGATCAGCAAATTCCTGCACAAAATCATATTAAAAAAAATATTAAGTGTTGAATAAAGAGTGCATTGCAATCACAAATATACACCAAAACCAAAATCATTAAATGAAAAATACATTACATAGTAATAAACATATTTGTGTATATTTTAATGTTCAACAAAAAAAGTAATGTTAAAGGGAATTAATATTAAAATTAGTTTTAAAGAGCTGGAAATTTTAATTTATATATTATTAGAAAATTAATTTTTTAATCAAAAGTAAAACTCTCTCAGAATTATCACAAACTCAGATTAAAAATTCTTGGTGTGAATCAAAGAATAATCTACAAGCTTATAAATGTGCAAGCAAGAAGAAAATTACCACTTATTTCTAAAACTTTTTTTTTTTTATAAACAATAGTTTGTTATATTTGCAGCCAATTTTAAAGTAACCTATGTTAATTGAATTGGAGGTTTCATGACATCCAGAAATTTACACTATAAATACAATAAACCTGATCAGAAGTAAAAGGCATCAGCTACATAAAAAGGCAATGAACAAAAATGCAATTATACAGGAAGGAAACAGTAAATGTTACAATAGATGACAAAAAACAAACATACGTTCTGAAGGAATATATATAAATAAAGAAAAAAATCCAAATTTAGCAAGATTACAGCTACCCCCTGGAAACTTCCATATATTATAAACACAAACTAAATTAAATTGAATTACCGGTTTGATTCAGATAATACATGTAAGTTACTGTGTTTCTAAGTGTGTTCCATATCTCTGAAGAAAACAATAATAGACATGTACTAACTAATATACATGTTTACATTAAACAGGTATACTAACATATGCAAAATCACATTATTTGTGAGAAATGTAATATTAACTGATCATGCATAGTAAGGTCTCCAACTTTACTGGATATTTTAGCCATGTAAGGCTTTGTTTCCCAATATCCCTAGAATGCATTGATCATTCTCATTATTAGTACATTTTTGATACAAAAATAGGTCTGAAGTTCAAAGATGAAGGTCTACATCTTTCAAAATGAAATGACAGCCCCAATCAATAACAAGTCAATAAATAGCAAGTTAATATAATTATAATGTAGAATTTTTCTGTTTCATACATATTAAGTTTTCAGCTTCACTGAACAGATGACTGGTAAGCATTCAAAAGGACTCAAAATTGTTGTATAAAAAAAGTCAATGAAATTTCTTAGTTCACAATCCACTAATCTCCTACATTAGTGTTCAAAATTAAAGTATGGACAAATTGTACATCTCAAAAATGGTTTTCAGCAAATATAATTATATGACACATAAAAAGGTATTGTGAGATTATTAATACCAAGTAGGATAATTAAATCCATGTATTACACAAGAGTGTAGCATATGAGGATATGAATTACCATATGCAGGTCCTAGAATCAGGGGAGAGGGAGGAGATAATAATAAGGCATATGATCACCCATGAGAGCTATATAACTCTTACAATATGTTCTCCTCCTGTTGACAAGATTTTGTGAAAATAAAGCCAACTACTCTACAAGAGCATATCTCAGCTCAGGGAGGGTTCTGTAAGGGGAATTCCCCTCCCCAGTGTGTTTGATACATACTTAATTGAATTCAGATTTAGAGATGTGGTAGCCACTCCAACTTATGGATAGCTTCATTTTCAAGAATCAGACTGCTTTATCTCTGAGTGACACTTTTCTGCACACAAATGGCTAAATGACCAGGTCACAAAGACTCCAAAAGCTCATAGAAGGTTGGGGAAAGGGGGCCCACTAGACAGGTGAGACAGACAGAAGCCTCCCATCAGGCACGTTCTTTAATGTGCATAGGGTATGGATCTTACACATGAGACCATGGCTTAATGTCCCATCTGACAGATGGTGGCCTTTCCAAGACCATTTATGTCCCTTTTCTGATAAAGGAGCCTAGCAGAGTGGCAGTTATCAAGTGGATGTTTAGCAGAGATAAAGCTCAATATTAACAAATGTGGTACTGAAACGTAGGAATTGCCAATTACGAGTCTGTCATGCTACTGATGAGCCCCCCCCCCCTCTTATTTTTGGGGAAATTGCAAACACATGAGCCCTATGGCAATGGCCATTATCATCCATTAATATTAAATCAAGGCAGAGAGCATCCCTGTAAAGTCTTACTCAAGTGACAAGA